>JAOPSE010000014.1:30208841-31492901 GCA_029449295.1 Zea luxurians
GTGTTCTTTTTGTAAGAGGTGCATAATAATGGGAATCTGAAGATTTAAACCCAACTTGAATTCAAAATTCAGAGGAAGAAATGGGAAGATTAAAATTTAGGAAGAAAATTCCAATTGAGTTAAATATTCCTTCTATAATTAAACAATAGGAAGAAAATAAATATTTAGTGCCAACAATAGAAGTTATATTCACATTTGGATTATATTTGAGATTGGACTTCTAAAAATTCAAAATAGAAATTTGAATTTGGCTTGAATGTTTCAAATTAGAAATAGAAAAGAAAAGTAAAAAAAGAGAATAAAGAAATACAAACCGAACCAGCCCGCTCCTTTGTACCCTCACCACGCTAGTGGCCCACTTGGCCCATTAACGCGCGCTGCAATCCATGGACCATTGCCCCAACACGTAACAACCTAAGCGTTTGCCGCGCGTCTCACAGTGGGGGCCTCATCAACTAGTGCTGCAATCCATGGACCATTGCCCCAGTGCCTGCACGCCTATATAGCCCTAGAAGTTCCACCGTCGTCGCCCTGTGTCCATCACAAAGCCAGCGGAGAAAGGGAGGGCAGAGGAAATTCGCCGCCATCGCCGACTATCGTGAATGCCTCCGCGGGAGCCTTCCTACCGTGACGTGAAGCCTCTCCAAGTTGTCTCCTAGGTTCTTGTTGGCGTCCCGGGGCCGTATTACCGTGCAGGCGGTGGTAATTTCTCAGCGGTGTGCCCATCCCCGTCGTGGATCTGTGTGGTCCGCGGACAGCCTCGCCGCCGCCACCATATCCGGTTTGAACTGTGCTCCCAAGTTCGCCAGCTCACCCACTTCATATATGATCTATCAGAGCCGTGAATCACTCATTGGGGCGGGTGGTAGAGATCTCCAATGGGCCACCGTAGGTGGAAGCGCGGTGCCGCCGATGCTTGGGGTCGGGGCTGGACGATGAACCATGATCGTTGGTTTAATGATGTGCGGCCCAGATTTGTGCGCGCATACCCTTTCGGTTTGGGCTCATCTCCATCGTAGATCAGCAATCGGTGGGTGGTGAGCGGTTTAAGTCTCATAAAACCCAGATGGTCGGATCTCAATCTGACGGCTATCCTAGCATACTGCTTGGGGATGGTTGGGATATAATCCCTACCGTTGATACACGATCCAATGGCTCTTGATGCTCTGTACCCCTTGGCCATGCCTGTTTTTGCTAAAGAGCCCCTGCAGATTTAGGAATTAAACCCGTTGTCCATGCGCTATGGTAGAATGTTTAAAACAGTGAGAGCACCTAGAGGGGGGGGGGGGGTGAATAGGTGATCCTGTAAAATCTTAAACTTAAAGCCACAAAAACTTGATTAAGCGTTAGCACAATAAGACCAAGTGGCTAGAGAGGAGTTCTTGCAAAACACAACAACCACAAAAGGATCAACACAGATAGACACAGTGGTTTATCCCGTGGTTCGGCCAAGTACAAAACTTGCCTACTCCACGTTGTGGCGTCCCAACGGACGAGGGTTGCAATCAACCCCTCTCAAGCGGTCCAAAGACCCACTTGAATACCATGGTGTTTTGCTTTGTTTACTTTATCCCGCTCGCGAGGAATCTCCATAACTTGGAGTCTCTCGCCCTTACACTTTGATGTTCACAAAGAAGCACGGAGTAAGGGAGGGATGAGCAACGCACACAAGACCCAAAATCAGAGCAATACACGCATACAAGTCGCAACAAGAGCTCACAACACAACCCGACTAGTTCTCAACTCAAATAGAGCTCTAGTTGCTATCACAAAGAATCAAATGCGCGGAATCGAAGTCTTGGTGCTTAGGAATGCTTAGAGAATGCTTGGTGTGCTCCTCCATGCGCCTAGGGGTCCCTTTTATAGCCCCAAGGCAGTTAGGAGCCGTTGAAAGCATTCCAGGAAGGCAATTCTTGCCTTCAGTCGCCTGGCGCACCGGATAGTCCGGTGCACCACCGGACACTGTCCGGTGTGGATTTCTTTCCTTATTTGGCGAAGCCGACCGTTGCAGATTCAGAGCCGTTGGCGCACCGGACACTGTCCGGTGCACACCGGACAGTCCGATGCCCCCTTGTGACCGTTGGCTTGGCCACGCGTCACGTGCGGAATCCTCGGCCGACCGTTGGCCCGGCTGACTGTTGGCTCACCGGACAGTCCGGTGCGCCACCGGACAGTCCGGCGAATTATAGCAGTATGCCGTTAATCAACTCCCGAGAGCGACGAGTTCGCCTGTGAATGGCTCACCGGACAGTCCGGTGATTTATAGCCGTACACCGCCGTCGAAGTCCCGAGAGCTGCAAGTTCGCCAGAGCCAGCCTGGCGCACCGGACACTGCCCGGTGCACCACCGGACAGTCCGCTGCACCCAGACTAAGCAGACTTCGGCTGAAAGAAGCTATCTCTTTTCCAATTTGATTTCTCCTGTTTTCAGCACTTAGACACAATACATTAGTTCTCAAAACAATGTACTAAGTCTAGAAACATACCTTTAGACTTGATTTGCACTTTGTCCATTCATTGGCATAGATTTACACTTAAGCACTTGTGTTGGCACTCAATCACCAAAATACTTAGAAATGGCCCAAGGGCACATTTCCCTTTCAATCTCCCCCTTTTTGGTGATTTATGCCAACACAACAAAAAGCAACTAAAAGAAGTGCAACATCAATACAAATGAGAACTCAAAATTGTTTTGATTCAAAATTGGCATATATGGATCATACTTTGCCACCACTTGGTTTGTTTTTGCAAATCAAACTCAATTTCCTATCTCTAAGTCAAATTCACTTGTAGAGACATAAAGAGAGGTATTCCAAGAGAATTTGATCAAAGATTTCAAAAACTCCCCCTTTTTCCCATAATCGACTATTCTCCCCACAAGAGACCAACTTTTGACAAGAGAGACAATAAGAGAGTTTTGACAAACCAAAAACTATATTCTACTATTTTCAAAATTTCTCAAGTGGTAGCTGATCCATTTCTTGCTTTGGCCTTATTTTCTCCCCCTTTGGCATCAAGCACCAAAACGGAATCAATCTTGGCCCTAGAACCCCATTGCCTCACCAAAATCTTCAAATAAGAATACAAAGGCAATAAGAGTACATGAGATGAACTTGGAATAAGTTACCCTCTCATCGGAGTGCAGTGGAAGTCTTTCATGGTCCAAGTCCACCTGTTCCCTTTCAAACCTCCTTTGAGACTAAAACAAGCAAACTCAAGCACACGGTTAGTCTCAAAGGGTCAAGTTGTAGCAAATCTCCCCCTAAATATGTGCATCACTTGCAAAAGGACTTGTGAGGTCCGGGGAGTGTCTGTACAACTTGAGCACCACAGGTAAACAACAAAATGTATAAGGAATAGGATCAAAGGCATAAACACATGTATGCTATAAATCAATCCAAGTTCCGCGAATCTAGGACATTTAGCTCACTACGCAGCCTGCAAAAGGTATTCTCTTCTAAAGGCTTGGTGAAGATATCGGCTAGCTGGTTCTCGGTGCTAACATAAAACACTTCGATATCTCCCTTTTGCTGGTGGTCTCTCAAAAAGTGATGCCGGATGTCAATGTGCTTTGTGTGGTTGTGCTCAACAGGATTTTCCGCTATGCGGATAGCACTCTCATTATCACATAGGAGTGGGACTTTGCTCAGATTGTAGCCAAAGTCCCGGAGGGTTTGCCTCATCCAAAGTAGTTGCGCGCAACACTGTCCTGCGGCAACATACTCGGCCTCAGCGGTGGATAGGGCAACAAAAGTTTGTTTCTTAGAGTTCCATGACACCAGGGACCTTCCTAAGAATTGGCACGTCCCTGATGTACTCTTCCTATCGACCTTACATCCAGCATAGTCGGAATCTGAGTATCCAATCAAATCAAAGGTAGATCCCGAAGCAAGGCTTAGCGACTAAATATCTAAGGATTCGCTTCACGGCCACAAGGTGACACTCCCTTGGATCAGATTGAAATCTAGCACACATGCATACACTAAGCATAATATCTGGTCTACTAGCACATAAATAAAGTAAAGACCCTATCATAGACCGGTATGCCTTTTGATCAACGGACTTACCTCCTTTGTTGAGGTCGGTGTGTCCGTCAGTTCCCATCGGAGTCTTTGCGGGCTTGGCGTCCTTCATCCCAAACCGCTTTAGCAAGTCTTGCGTGTACTTCGTTTGGGAGATGAAGGTGTCGTCCTTGAGTTGCTTCACTTGGAATCCAAGGAAGTAGTTCAACTCGCCCATCATCGACATCTCGAATTTCTGCATCATCACCCTGCTAAACTCTTCACAAGACTTTTGGTTAGTAGAACCAAATATTATGTCATCGACATAAATTTGGCACACAAATAAGTCACCATCACAAGTCTTAGTGAATAAAGTTGGATCGGCTTTCCCAACCTTGAAAGCATTAGCAATTAAAAAGTCTCTAAGGCATTCATACCATGCTCTTGGGGCTTGCTTAAGTCCATAGAGCGCCTTAGAGAGCTTACATACGTGGTCGGGGTACCGTTCATCCTCGATCCAGGGGGTTGCTCCACGTACACCTCCTCCTTAATTGGCCCGTTGAGGAAAGCGCTCTTCACATCCATTTGGAACAACCTGAAAGAATGGTGAGCGGCATATGCTAGCAAGATACGAATGGACTCTAGCCTAGCCACAGGACCAAAAGTCTCCTCAAAGTCCAAACCTGCGACTTGGGCATAACCTTTTGCCACAAGTCGTGCCTTGTTCCTCGTCACCACCCCGTGCGTCTTGTTTGTTGCGGAACACCCACTTGGTTCCCACAACATTTTGCTTAGGACGAGGCACCAGTGTCCAAACTTCATTTCTCTTGAAGTTGTTGAGCTCCTCCTGCATGGCCAACACCCAGTCCGGATCTAGCAAGGCCTCTTCTACCCTAAAAGGCTCAATAGAAGAGACAAAAGATTAATGCTCACAGAAGTTAGCTAATCTAGAGCGAGAAGTTACTCCCTTACTAATGTCCCCCAAAATTTGGTCGACGGGATGATTCCTTTGAATCGTTGCTCGAACTTGGGTTGGAGGTGCCGGTTGTGCTTCTTCCTCCATCACATGATCATCTTGTGCTCCCCCTTGATCTCACGCCTCCTTTTGATGAACCTGTTCATCTTCTTGAGTTGGGGGATGCACCATTGTTGAGGAAGAAGGTTGATCTTGCTCCAATTGTTCCTATGGTCGCACATTGCCAATCGCCATGGTGCGTATTGCGGCCGTTGGAACGTCTTCTTCATCTACATCATCAAGATCAACAACTTGCTCTCTTGGAGAGCCATTAGTCTCATCAAATACAACATCGCTAGAGACTTCAACCAAACCCGATGATTTGTTGAAGACTCTATACGCCTTTGTATTTGAGTCATAACCTAACAAAACCCTTCTATAGCTTTGGGAGCAAACTTAGAATTTCTACCTTTCTTCACTAGAATATAACATTTGCTCCCAAATACACGAAAGTAAGACACATTGGGTTTGTTACCGGTTAGAAGCTCATACGAAGTCTTCTTGAGGAGGCGGTGAAGGTAGATCCGGTTGATGGCGTGGCAAGCCGTGTTCACGGCTTCCGACCAAAAGCGCTCGGGGGTCTTGAACTCACCAAGCATCGTCCTCGCCATATCAATGAGCGTCCTGTTCTTCCTCTCTACCACACCATTTTGTTGTGGTGTGTAGGGAGCAGAGAACTTGTGCTTGATCCCTTCCTCCTTAAGGTACTCCTCCACTTGAAGGTTCTTGAATTCGGACCCGTTGTCGCTCCTTATCTTCTTCACCTTGAGCTCAAACTCATTTTGAGCTCTCCTTAGGAAGCGCTTGAGGGTCCCTTGGGTTTCAGATTTATCCTGCAAAAAGAATACCCAAGTGAAGCGAGAAAAATCATCAACTATAACAAGACCATACTTACTTCCTCCTATGCTTAGATAGGCGACGGGTCCGAAGAGGTCCATATGAAGCATCTCCAAAGGTCTTGATGTGGTCATCACATTTTTGGGATGATGAGAGCTTCCCACCTATTTACCTGCTTGACAAGCTGCACAAGGTCTATCTTTTCAAAATGCACATTAGTTAGACCTATCACGTGTTCTCCCTTTAGAAGCTTGTGAAGGTTCTTCATCCCCACATGTGCTAAGTGGCGATGCCACAGCCAGCTCATGCAAGTCTTAGCAATTAAGCATGCATCTAGACCGGCCTCCTCTTTTGCAAAATCAACTAAATAAAGTTTGCCATCTAGTACACCCTTAAAAGCTAGTGAACCATCACACCTTCTAAAGACAGACACGTCTACATTTGTGAATAAACAATTATATCCCATATTGCATAATTGACTAACGAATAACAAATTATATCCAAGTGACTCAACTAAAAACACATTAGAAATGGAGTGCTCAGATGAAATAGCAATCTTCCCTAACCCTTTCACCTTGCCTTGGTTCCCATCACCGAATATGATTGAATCTTGGGAATCCTTGTTCTTGACGTAGGAGGTGAACATCTTCTTCTCCCCCGTCATGTGGTTTGTGCATCCTCTATCGATAATCCAGCTTGAACCCCCGGATGCATAAACCTGCAAGGCAAATTTAGGCTTGGGTTTTAGGTACCCAACTCTTGTTGGGTCCTACAAGGTTAGTCACAATGGTCTTAGGGACCCAAATGCAAGTTTTATCTCCCTTGCATCTTGCCCCTAATTTCCTAGCAATTACCTTCTTATCCTTTCTACAAATAGCAAAGGAAGCATTGCAAGTATGAAAAATTGTAGAAGGTTCATTAATTACTTTCCTAGGAACATGAACAATATTCTCTCTAGGCACATGATGAATATTTTTCCTAGGCAAATCTCTATCATGCACAACATGGGAACTAGAAGCAGTCATAGCATATGAATCATAAGCACAGGTCCTATGCGCATTTCTAGAAGATTTTCTATCACCATAAATGAAAGCATGGTTCTTTTGAACACTACTAGCCATAGGGGCCTTCCCTTTCTCCTTGGTGGAGATGGAAGCCTTATGGCTTGTCAAGTTCTTGACTTCCCTCTTGAAGCCAAGACCATCCTTAATTGAGGGGTGTCTACCAATCGTGTAGGCATCCCGTGCAAATTTTATTTTATCAATTTCACTCTTGCTAGTCTTAAGTTGGGCATTAAGACTAGCCAATTCATCATTCAATTTAGAAATTGAAACTAGGTGATCACTACAAGCATCAACATCAAAATCTTTACACCTATTACAAATTGTAACATGTTCTACACAAGATGTTGATTTATTTGCTATTTCTAACTTAGCATTCAAATCATCATTTATGCTCTTTAAGCTAGAAATAGAGTCATGGCATGTAGACAATTCACTAGAAAGCATTTCATTCCTTTTAATTTCTAAAGCAAGGGATTTTTGTGCCACTATAAACTTATCATGTTCTTCATACAAAAGATCCTCTTGCTTTTCTAATAACCTATTCTTATCATTCAAGGCATCAATTAATTCATTAATTTTATCAACCTTGGTTCTATCTAGGCCCTTGAATAAACATGAATAATCTATTTCATCATCATCACTAGACTCATCCTCACTTGAAGAAGCATAAGTAGTATTCCGAGTACATACCTTCTTCTCCTTCGCCATGAGGCATGTGTGACGCTCGTTGGGGAAGAGGGCCGATTTGTTGAAGGCGGTGGCGGCGAGTCCTTCGTTGTCGGAGTCGGACGACGAACAATCCGAGTCCCACTCCTTGCCAAGGTGTGCCTCGCCCTTAGCCTTCTTGTAAGCTTTCTTCTTTTCCCTCTTGTTCCCTTGTTCCTGGTCACTATCATTATCGGGACAGTTAGCGATAAAATGACCAACCTTACCACATTTGAAGCATGAGCGCTTCCCCTTCGTCTTGTTCTTGTTAGGCTTCCCCTTGCGTCCCTTTAGCGCCGTCTTGAAGCGCTTGATGATGAGGGCCATCTCTTCATCATTAATCCTGCCGCCTCAACTTGCGCCACTTTGCTAGGTAGCGTCTTCTTGCTACTCGTTGCCTTGAGAGCAACGGGTTGAGGCTCATGGATTGGACCATTCAACACGTCGTCCCCGTATCTTGCCTCCTTGACCATCATTCTCCCGCTTACAAACTTCCCAAGTACTTCTTCGGGTGACATCTTGGTGTACCTAGGATTTTCACGAATATTGTTCACAAGATGTGGATCAAGGACAGTAAAAGACCTTAGCATTAGGCGAACGACGTCGTGGTCCGTCCATCGCGTGCTTCCGTAGCTCCTTATTTTGTTGATGAGGGTCTTGAGCCGGTTGTATGTTTGGGTTGGCTCCTCTCCCCTTATCATAGAAAATCTGCCAAGCTCGCCCTCCACCAACTCCATCTTGGTGAGCATGGTGACGTCGTTCCCCTCATGTGAGATCCTGAGGGTGTCCTAGATCTGCTTGGCATTGTCCAAGCCTCTCACCTTATTGTACTCTTCCCTGCACAAAGATGCTAAAAGGACAGTAGTAGCTTGTGCATTTTTATGGATTTGTTCATTTATAAACATGGGACTATCCGAGCTATCAAATTTCATTCCACTTTCTACAATCTCCCATATGCTTGGATGGAGAGAGAACAAGTGACTACGCATTTTGTGACTCCAAAATCCGTAGTCCTCCCCATCAAAGTGTGGAGGTTTGCCAAGAGGAATGGAAAGCAAATGTGTATTTGAACTATGCGGAATACGAGAATAATCGAAAGAGAAGTTTGAATTAATCGTCTTCCTTTTCTCGTAGTCGTTGTCGTCGTCCTTTCGGGAACAGGAAGATTCGTCGCTGTCGTCGTAGTAGACGATCTCCTTGATGCGCCTTGTCTTCTTCTTCTTCCCATCTTTTCGTTTGTGGCCCGAGCCCGAGTCGGTAGGCTTGTCATCCTTCGGCTCGTTGACGAAGGACTCCTTCTCCTTATCATTGATCACAATCCCCTTGCCCTTAGGATCAATCTCTTCAGGCGGTTAGTCCCTTTCTTGAAGAGCACGACTCTGATACCAATTGAGAGCACCTAGAGGGGGGGGGGTGAATAGGTGATCCTGTAAAAACATAAACTTAAAGCCACAAAAACTTGATTAAGCGTTAGCACAATAAGGCCAAGTGGCTAGAGAGGAGTTCTTGCAAAACACAACAACCACAAGAGGATCAACACAGATAAACACAGTGGTTTATCCTGTGGTTCGGCCAAGTACAAAACTTGCCTACTCCACGTTGTGGCGTCCCAATGGACGAGGGTTGCAATCAACCCCTCTCAAGCGGTCCAAAGACCCACTTGAATACCACGGTGTTTTGCTTTGTTTACTTTATCCCGCTCGCGAGGAATCTCCACAACTTGGAGTCTCTCGCCCTTACACTTTGATGTTCACAAAGAAGCAAGGAGTAAGGGAGGGATGAGCAACGCACACAAGACCCAAAATCAGAGCGACAACACGCACACAAGTCACTACAAGAGCTCACAACACAACCCGACTAGTTCTCGACTCAAATAGAGCTCTAGTTGCTATCACAAAGAATCAAATGCGTGGAATCGAAGTCTTGGTGCTTAGGAATGCTTGGTGTGCTCCTCCATGTGCCTAGGGGTCCCTTTTATAGCCCCAAGGCAGCTAGGAGCCGTTGAGAGCATTCCAGGAAGGCAATTCTTGCCTTCAGTCGCCTGGCGCACCGGACACTGTCCGGTGCGGATTTCTTTCCTTATTTGGCGAAGCCGACCGTTGCAGATTCAGAGCCGTTGGTGCACCGGACACTGTCCGGTGCACACCGGACAGTCCGGTGCCCCCTTGTGACCGTTGGCTTGGCCACGCGTCACGCGCGGAATCCTCGGCCGACCGTTGGCCCGGCTGACTGTTGGCTCACCGGACAGTCCGGTACGCCACCGGACAGTCCGGTGAATTATAGCCGTACGCCGTTAATCATCTTCCGAGAGCGACGAGTTCGAATGGCTCACCGGACAGTCCGGTGCACCACCGGATAGTCCGGTGATTTATAGCCGTACACCGCCGTCGAAGTCCCGAGAGCAGCAAGTTCGCTAGAGCCAGCCTGGCGCACTGGACACTGTCCGGTGCACCACCGGACAGTCTGGTGCACCCAGACTGAGCAGACTTCGGCTGAAAGAAGCTATCTCTTTTCCAATTTGATTTCTCTTGTTTCCAGCACTTAGACACAATACATTAGTTCTCAAAACAATGTACTAAGTCTAGAAACATACCTTTAGACTTGATTTGCACTTTGTCCATTCATTGGCATAGATTTACACTTAAGCACTTGTGTTGGCACTCAATCACCAAAATACTTAGAAATGGCCCAAGGGCATATTTCCCTTTCAAACAGGGCCCTAGAAATTATGATTTAGCCCCTGCAGTCATAGGAATTAATACCTGCAATCTAGGGATTAAAGAAAAGGGGTAAAAGTAATAAAGAAAAGGATTTTTAGTATAAAAATAATTCCAGAAACTTGTTTAATTCATATTTAACTTATTTTAACTCCTTTTTGATCCATTCCAGTTGCATTAAATTCATAATAATATTGTTTATCATCTAGTAACCTTAGTTTGTTATGAAACCTAGATTAAAAATTATGCACTTAGTTTCTTTTATATCCAACATTTAAACTTTTAGAAAATCGTAACTTTATATCCGTAACTCTGAATTTAGTGGTTCTCAAACCCTTGATCTCATAGCGATGCGTAGAATTTTATTATGCAGTTTTGTGCTTATGTTTGGTGCGATGATAATTTTGCATATACCATGTTTATGTGTATTGCTACGAATAGCAGTGAGGTCACGACAATCTGAAAATCATCTTGGTGCCTGGAATCTCGAGTCTCAAGCAAGTTGTGCTCTTGATCACTCCTTTTTACCTAATAATATTTGCTGTTAATCACTGTGACGTGCTCAGGTTAATTTGACGGGCCCTAATAAGTTTTCTTAGCATTGTTTATCCCCACCTTGCAAACAGATGAATTATTGGGTAGATTTTCTATTGCTCTACCTGGTTTTGGGAAACTAATGTTTTATTATGATCATGTTCCAATAATGTTATTGTTTAATTATTGTTTATGAGAAGATCATATTGTTAATTGGAACATGGAGGACCACCTGGGACAACAGTGCTACCACAAGGGTGGAATGGGACGCCCTTGGTCAAGTAATTAGGAAAGCTAGGGAGAGGTTACCTTACTCGATTAGGGGCAAGCAGGGAGGCGTCGCTATAGAGTATAGGGTGGTCCTCGGGTTGAACTGTCTGTAAAGATTTTCGAGCGAGGGATTCCTATGCTTCGTTCTTCCTGAATCCGTATCGGGTTTTCTCAAACTAGTGGAACTTTGGAAAGGCTTCGTAGTGCTACCCTACCTCGCTTCCTTGGTAGAGGTGTATGGGGTCCGTAAAACCCCATGGCAAATGGGTAACATGACTTCTGGGTAAAGATGCGCAACCTCTATAGAGTCTAAAACTGGTATATCAGCCGTGCTCATGGTCATGAGCGGCTCGGACACTCACATGATTAACTTATAGAATTAAACTCAATTTGTCATTTTCATCACATTGCGGGTGTTGTTATTAATCTTGATCTCTTATTTAATTGGGTTGGTATTTACTTATACCTAGTAACTACTAATAAAATTTTGATCAACTTTAAAAGCAATGCTCAACTTTAACCATCCTCTTTGGTAAGCCTTACACTTCACATGAGCTCCCACCTTTGGTGAGTTCATGCACATTATTCCCCACAACTTGTTGAGCGATAAACGAATGTGAGCTCACCTTTGCTGTACTCACATCCCCCTAGGTCAAGAACAGGTACCATTGGATGAGGCGCATGAAGGATGTTGTGATGAGTTTGTGAGTGGTCTAGGCCATCGTCTCCTAGTCAACTTTAGGTTGCTAGATCGTTGTCTTCGTATGATGTAATTATTTATCTATTTTGTACAGAACTCCTATTATATAGTAAAGATGTGACATTCATTTCTGTACCATGAGTAATCATATGTGTAGACTTGGTCCTAGCACACTTGGTGATTATGTTCGCGCCAGGGTTTTGGTGCCCCCTAGAACCCAGGTGTGACAACCATGGAGAATCACAATAAGTACTTGCCTGCTCGCTCTGGAAGTGGCTAGATGCCCCAATCGACTCTGAAGTTGCTCAGGCAAAAATCTTGTTGGCTGAAATTGCTAGTTTGAGGGATAGAGGCCTCACTACTGAAGCTGTGGTTATTGATTTTGTCTTCAAGAATATGCAACCTCTTTAGGATAGAGTTCACCCTGCATATGTGTATACCGGGGTAAGAGATCCTTCCCAGGTGATAGAAAAACAAATTTCAAAGGAAAACATCTTGAGTCAGGTTGAGATGATGCTTAGGAGTGCCATTGTAAATGCTGGTGCTCCTCGATCTTATTCTGCTTGGAATCTTCCCCCACTGGTAAGTTCTGGTCACTTGATTTCTTATTTGACGCGAATTATTGTATGATTTGTGTTGATCATACTATTTCATTGATACGGAGTTCTTTTTCTGAGTTTGTGTCCAACCCACCCATCTGTGAAGAGGGTTGCAGCTCTAGCCATATAGTGCGGCCTTCTTAGGACGAAATAGAGGCCATAATCGCCACACATCGAGATCTGCCTGGAGAGGATAAGCAGACTCATTTCTTGATACAACCACCTGCGAATGACTCTGAGATCGAGGTTGTTCTCATATGTTGGCTGGGGAGTCATCTTAGTTGGCGTGACTTTAGTTAGGGTGCGGAGCCCCCGAGCAGCCGAGCGATGGAGGGTAAAAGGTAGGTAATCTTGTGGGTGCACAATGCAAGTGATCATGCCATTCGGATGCGTAGGCTGAGTCCATATAAGTCAAGAAGAAGAAGAAACTTTAGTGTTCGTCGGACCCGCAGCTAGTAATTGCTCAGGCCAAGCCGAACCCTGATGATAACCTGGTGGATGCTGGTTTGGAGGATATCGTGGAAAGTGGAAGTGGGGTGAAAATGACTAGGTATGTAGTGGAGGAGTAATATGATGAGGAAGAGGAAGACGTGCTTCCCTTGGTTCAGCACGAACGACGCTCCATGGACCATAGTAATACTTTGATTCTTGCTGCCGCAGCCAAGATGGTGGATATGTAGGATTTGTCTATGTCGATTGTTGATGGTATAGTCGAAGAGGCCGTTCCTGAGGAGCTGCTGCTTGAGTTACCTAAAATCAACGTTATTGATGTCCATATAAATTGCTCGGATGAAGTACCTTCCACAAGTTTGTTGGTCAGGCTAGAGGTAAGCCTACCAGTCCCTTAGGGTGTTCTTGCTCCGGTCCTGGAGGTCACTGCAGACCCCGAGGGTGCTGCAGTTGGTTCTTTTGCTGCTTCAATAGAGGTTCACGTTGGGTCACTAATACCTAGGACTGGTGATGCTAGGGCAAAGTTCTATTATGCCCATCGGGCCTGGTCTAGCTGACCCAACCACTTTGGAGGCTAGTGGTTCGGGTGCTGGAATCCCAATGGGTGTCGCACTTAGTCTGGGAGATTTAGAACATTCAACACTTATTCCTGCTTCTACTGTGCCTTCCATTGATGCTACTGCCTTCAGGGATGTCTCGGTTGTTCCAGCTTTAGGTCTTCCACTCTTCATAGTGAACTTGTAGGTACTTGCTTATGCATCTCACATTACCTTGTATTTTCCAATGGGTGAGGGTGGCTTGGATCAATTGGCCATTCAGCTGAAAGCACATGGAGCTCTAGTATGTGAGCAGATATCTTCTTTGTCACAATGGAGTCATGTTGTTCTTCAGAGGTAAGTAGATGATCTGAGGGCTTCCAATGCTGGTAAGTTTTTGATGTCACTCCTTGCTGATTTTTCTTATTCTTGTTCATATTATTGGTGATTATCAGTTGTTTCTTCAGCTTTGACTCGGCGGTCTTCTGATGCTAAGCAGAGATGTGCCCAAAATCAAGCAAAGCTTGATCAAGTCACTAGGTTCCTTGATGGTGCCCACACCATGAATTCCTCCCTACAGTCAAAGTTAGACTTGGAGAAGAAAATCCACAAGGTAGTTTGTTAGGATCTTCAGGTTGCTTATTCCATGTTGTTTACCTATTATCAAGTATTCTCCCATCGACATCAGGAGAAACAGAGGCTCAAAGCTAAGAACTGGACGCTACTTTCTCCTCGAAACAATCTTGTTAAGCTGTACAGGGATGCCTCTAGCTATCTTACTACTTTGGAGAGGAGCCACCATTTTACCATGGAGGAGCTAAACACAAGAGAAATGAGATGGAGTCCTAGGAAGAGGTGTCAGCGCTTAGCAGGTTGCTGTCTTCCAAGGATTCTACCATTAAGGATCTTTGTGCCTCGAAGAAGTTTGTGTCGCAAGAGTTGGAGACTACCAGATGAAATATTAAGGTCTTAGAAAACCACCGTGAAATTATGAAGGTGGGGTATGACAAGGCGATGGATAAGTGAAAGGGAAATCGCCTTAGCCATTTTCTATAATTGATTTTGGTGCTTGACGGCCATCACAAATGTTATGGACTAACTGGTTTTCCTAGTTGATTAATTCTCAGGTGCATAAGTCCATCTATCTCAATTCTAAGTTGACTGTCCGGAATACCATAGATTATTATCACACCCAGATTAAGGGGTAAACCTGGGTGCGTCTCATATATGCGCCAAAGAAGAACAACACATATAATGACCAAGTGCATAGAGATAAAGGTCGCAAACTTTATTACATAGCGAAAGTGTCTTTCAAAAATAAATGATAACAAATGAGTCGAACCAATATTATTTCTCTGGCACCATTAAGCTGACTGGGAAACGCCACCTAGACCTCGTTAAACTCCTCATAGTAGTCCTCCTCTTGGGCCATTATTTCTCTAGCGCCATTAATCTGACTGGGAAACACCACCTAGACCTCGTTAAACTCCTCATAGTAGTTCTCCTCCTGGGCCACCTACTCTTCACCTGTGTGGGGTTTATATATCGCAAGGGTGAGCTCACAAAAGTCCATCGCTCAACAAGTGTGGGGAATAATGTGCATGAGCTCACTTACGGTGGGGCTCATGTGAAGTGTAAGGCTGATCAACAAATAATGGTTAAAGCTGAGCATTGCTTTTAATACGTTGGTCAAGTTTTATTAGCAATTACTAACTGCAAGTATATACCAACCCAAAGTAATAATAGATCAAAATTAATAATAAAACCACAATGCGATGCATATGACAAATTAAGTTTACTTCCATAAGTTAATCATGCGAGAGTCTTTACAAAGTTCCACTAGCTTCTCATGACCATGAGCACGGCTAGAAGTCCTAGTTTTACACTCTGCAGAGGTCGTACCATTTACCCATGAGTCATGCTACCCATTTGCCAAGGGATCTAGAAGTCACATTCATCTCTACCGAGGAGACAAGGCTGGGTAACACTACGAGGTCTTTACAAAGTTCCACTAGCTTCAGAAAACCCGCTACGGTTTCCAAGGAGAGCGATATAGGAATCCCTCGCTTCAAAAGCCATCGCAGCATGATCAACCCGACAACCTCCCTATACTGACAACTCCCCTAAAGCCCTTGCCCCTTTCGGGTAAGGTAGTCCTCCACAAGCTTTCCTAATTAGTCTGCCAAGGGCGTCCCATTACACTGTTGTGGTAGCACGATTATCTCAAGTTAAGCTCCATGTTCCAATTAACACAATAGTCTTATCATGAACAATAAAGAATTCAATAACAGTAAGGAACATGATCATGAATAATATGTATCTTAACACCCAAACCACATAGAGCAATAGCAGTTACTACCCAAAAAGTTTAGTGGTAAACAAGGTATAAAGATGATCAAACTAGGGTGCCTATTGGGTCCCCTCAAAATTAAGCCTAAACATGCCAAAGTGATTATAGAGAACATTATTGGGTAAAAAAAGTGGTCAAGGGCACAACTTGCCTTCAATGAGCTCCTGCTCAGTATTTTCCACCTGCTGAGTACCGGGCTCCTTAATCACCTGCTAATCTACTCGCAACAATACAACACATACATGGCATAGGGGAAATTAACATCACATCAAACATGAGAACATAATGCATAACAATGATCTACGCATCGTAACAAGATCTTAGGTTCGAGTACCACTAAATTCGAAGTTACGGTTAAAGAGATGATTTTCTGAATATTTAGGTGTTAAGCATAAAACAAAACGAGTGCTTGATTTTAACCACATGTCACATAATAAAATAAAGTTACTAAAGGATAAACAATGTTAGTATGAGTCTAATGCAATTGGAATGGATCGATTTGGAGTTAAAACAAAGAAGTTATGGATTTATTAAGGTTTACGAATTAATTCCTATATTAAAATTCATTTTCTGGTTTATTTTATTAACCTAGGGTTTTATTTGGATGACGGATATAAAAACTATAGATCCTAGGGGTTGTTTTGTAAAAACTAGGGTATGACTTCAATTAGTTTACGCTAGGAGAGGACTGCGAGTTCATTTGGCAGTTTTACAAGGGTTCTTTTGCAAATTGGCCCAGTCGAAAGGGTATTGGGTGACCACAGTCGTTGGATCTAAGATATACGTGCTGTAATACCCAATTTGTAAGAAAATATAAAAGGGGAAATTACTTCCTTTGTATATATGTGTTGTCTCTACTTATAATTACATGTGAACACCTCATTTAAAATAAACAATTAATAAAGGACTTATCACTAAATTGTACATCATGCTGGAGATTTGCTTGTTTGTACACTTGATAATAAAATAATAATAATAGAAATACAATAATGAGATGGAGATTTGAATTTAACCCAAAGTTGCACTTTAGGGTTTTGGAAATAATATTTAGAAGAGAAAAGAAGGAAGAAATACTATAGAGCACAAAACAAATCTATAATTAAATTCACCCCACTGAAAGGTTCAAACTAAATATTTAAATTCAGTACAAATTCTGCTGTGAAATTGAATTCAAATTATAGAATGAAAATTTGGAATTCAAAATAAAAAGAAAACAAAATAGGAAAAAGAAAAAGGGAAAGCAAGGTTACCTGGACTCTAGATTCCAATTTGGCTCGTTTCACCTCACCTCCCTTCCGTGCCAGCCCACTTAGCTCACACAATAGACGCAGTCGTTGCGGGTTAGGGCCCACAAGCCAGCCACACTCTCACGCTTGTTCTAGAACTGACCAATGGGACCGCCATGTCAGCCTCGCGCGACTAGGTCTCCGTCTCCACTTCCACCCGGCGTGATGGACGCCGTGACCACAACCTCTGCGGGCTTAACCCCTTGGGCGAGATGGCTCACGCCGTTAGCCTCGCTGCATGATAAGTAGACACGTTCCTCTCCTCTCCTCCTTGTTTTCGTTAGTTGCGCCGCACAGGAGACTGAGTGAAATAAAGCGCACAGCGCCGCTATGAGTAATCCCCGATTAGTCGACGAATCGTCCTCGGTCTGGTGTTCTGCGGGTTCCTCTGACTGGGAGGAAAGTGGTCGAGGCCGGACCCCTTGGAATCTGTCGCCAGCACCGTTGGAATTTCTCACCATACTTTGGCTTCTACCACGCGCCGCGGGCAGGGATCTCCAACCAGTTAATCGAGGTACGAACGCGCTCATGTGTGCGTGTTTTCATTCCATATGTATAGCTATAGCGAATTAGAACTTGCGTCGCCGTAGTGCGCAGAATCGCTCACCAGTGTTGACTGCACCTGGTGGAGCTGCGCCGCCGTGTATCAGTGTCGTGGGGGAGGGACGATGATTCTGCGGGTGTTCATTTCATAGCGCACGCCACGATTAGACCATGGGTACCGATTCGTATAGATGAATCCTGGTGTATTGATCGGCCTCTGACGCGTTGTTTTGCTTCGATGAATTTTAAATCTGGGCTGTTGGTCGGCTAATGGGTGGCGTGGATCCGAGCAAGTTTAGCCCCTTCGCACGATGTAATCTGGATCGTCTAGATCTAATCCAACGGCCCGCGTCCTGCGAGACCCCTTCGCGGGTCAGAATTGCATAAGAGACCCTGCGCTTATCAGATAATAACCAACAGTCCATGTCACAGTGATCTGTGTCTCGGTCTATTTAGCGCCAGAGACCCTACCTTTCCTAGTAATTGGGGCGCAGTCCAGGAAATTGGGAAATCGGAAAAATGAATTAGAAAATAAATATTTAATATGAAAAATATTTGCTAGAACTTGTATAAATCATAGAAAATTCATATGAACTCCAAATTGATCCATTCCAGTCTCTATAATTTTGTAATATTATTATCTATCACCTAGTGTCTCTTTTTTTTGACATGAAAACAATAATAAAATTTATTTCTTACTTAAAATCCATAACTCCAAAATTAATGATTCCTATTCCTATGATCTTATTTTAATGTGTAGATTATTATTATGTATTTTATTTACATGTTTGGTATGATTTTAATTTCTCCTTTATACTGTGCTTGTTTGTATTGTGGCAAGTAGAAGAGCCAGTGGCTGAGGATACTGGTGCCCAGCAGATAGAAGTTGGTGAGCATGAGCTCATTGAAGGCAAGTTATGCCCTTGACCACTTTTATTACCCAATAATGTTCTTTATTATCACTATTCAATGCATAGGTTTAATTTTGATGGGACCCAATAGGTCACCCTAGTCTGTTTACCCTGTTTACCTTGATTACCCTTGAATCATTTGGGTAGTTAGGCTATTGCTTTACATGGTTTTAGGTTAATATTTCATTATATCCATGTTCCAATTATTCTATTATTTTATTTATGTTTATGTCAAGATCATCATTATATTTAATTCGAACATGGAGCTTAACTTGAGAAACACGTGCCACCACAAGGGAGGAATGGGACCCCTTGGCTGACTAATTAGGAAAGCTAGTGGAAGACTACCTTACCCGAAAGGGGCAAGGGCAGTAGCAGAGTTGCATGCATGAATGTTCTTGGGTTGATTTAGCTGCGATGGCGGTCAGACGAGGAATTCTTGCAAGTGCTCTTCCCATAAACTGTAGCGGTTTTTCAGGAAGCTAGTGAAACTTTGTAAAGGCCTCGTAGTGGGATCCCTAGCCATTCACCTCGGTAGTGTCTAAGGGCCTTGCAAACCCTAGCAACATGGGATACACGACTTGTGGGTACAGGGTACAACCTCTGCAGAGTGTAAAACTGGTATACTAGCCGAGCTCACGGTCAAGAGCAGCTCATGACTCTCGCATGATTAAATTATGAAACTAAATTCAATTTGTCATTTGCATTGCATGGGATTATTTATTAATTTTGTTCTATTATTTTTATTATGGTTTGGTATTCACTTACATTTAGTAACTGCTAATAAAATTTGACCAACTTATTAAAAGCAATGCTCAACTTTAACCTCTATTGTTGATCAGCCTCACACATCACTTGAACTCCCACCTTGGTGTCTCACACACCCCCATAGGAGAAGAACATGTGTGAGCTCACCCTTGCTGTCTCATGATCATATGTGAGCTCACCCTTGCTGTCTCACACACCCCCACAGGAGAAGAACAGGTGGTTCAAGAGGAGCCACACAACGAGGAGTTTGATCTAATCTAGGTGGCGTCTCCCAGTTGACTTTATGGCGCCAATGATGAACCTTAGATCGTTTTATATTTATCTTTTATTTTGTAAGACTTCCGCTATGTAATAAGTACTCTGATGATATTGTGACATTTATCTCTATACACTCTATTATTATATGTGTTGTCTTCTTTGGCGCATATATGAGATGCACCCGGCTTTGTCCCTTAAAGCCCTGGTGCGACAGAAGTGGTATCAAAGGAAATGTTGACTGTAGGATGAAACCTAGATAGATATGGAGAAAACCCTTACCTACTTACCTTACTCTGATTCATTATATACTTATCTTATCTTGATCCTGTCTCACCTTTTGCTGTTCTACTCTGAGTACTCTTATCTTTTCTACTCTAAGACAAGATGGATTTCACACCTTGGAATCCTACAACGATGACCTTTTTAAGAGATAGGAGACCTAAGACAAAACTAAAACTATTTTCTCTATTTAAAAAAATGTTGATTGATTGTTCTGATGATAAATGCCTGATTTGCTTCTTTGATTGATTGAGATATTATAAATGGACATCTTAGCATGTACCACCATAAGATAACGGATTAGCTTTAGTAGATAAAACATTAATCTACTTAGCTAATAAATTCCCCAAAGTAACATGCCTCATAATTACCTGCCTTGTCTACAATCCTTTCTTTCTTACCATATGTTTCTAACTCAGATGGTCAATACCAGGAAGGGTGGTGGAATTGATCTACCTCCGAATTGACACTAGTCGAAGGATATTCAGACAACCGCAACCACAACAACAACAAGCAGAGATGGATCCTCCACAGCCTCCACCAGCCGGAGCTGATCCCGCAGTTGCAGCCTAGATGCGGATAATGCAACAGATGGCTGATACGATGGCGGATATGCACGCACAGATACTGGCAGGAACGCCAAGAGATGCGCTAAGAGCGAGAGGAGATGCGCCAGGAGTGAAGGGTGCAACAGCAACAACAACAACAGCAACAAGCACCACTGCCCCCACCACCACCACCAGTTCCACCCTGGGACAAGCACCAGGAGTTCATGAGCCACAAGCCACCGACATTTGCCAACTCTCCTGATCCACTGGATGCTAATGATTGTGTGATACCCAGTTTGCAAAGAAGAGAGGTTGGAGTTTATTCTTTCTTTGTTTTTTTTACTCTTTTGGGTGGTACGCTTTTGGGGATTGGAATTTTGGGAGGAAAACCTCAGAAAAACAATAGAATTTATGTTGGTTGTGTACGCGGGGGACGGGAGCATAGGCATGTGAGCGATTTTGGGCCGTTGATCTCGATCCGACGGAGAGCCCACTCTTTTCCTCCCCCCAACCCTAGCCGCCCCCTCTCTTTTTTCCCTAGTGTGCAGCCACCCCCTCCCCCTCTCTTCTCCCTTGTGTTGGCCACCCCCCTCCCCATCTCCATTTCCCTCAAGTTCTTGCAGCCCCACAACAACCCTAGCCACCCCCCTCTTCCCCTCCCAAGGTGCAACCCCTTTTCCCGCGTGGATCCACATCGTGTTGGTGCAAGTCTCCAATTGGATTTGGTGGAAGGAAGGAGGGAGAAAAGGGGGAGAATTCAAGGTGATTTTGAGATTATCTCTTGTTTAATTGTGCTGCAGTTCAATTGATTATATGTTTACCTATGCGAATCGGTAGAGGTGCTATCCAGAAATTTTGTGGGTGGGCGAACAGCAGTAGTTCTAGTGGTTTCTGGGAATTTTTCGTGGGTAATTGGTGGGAATCAGTGGGAGAATCATGTAGAGCTTTGTCATACCTTTCCAACGAGTACTTATGCGCTCGATTCGGAGTTATATTTTAGGAGATATCGCTGTTTGAATCCGGGTATGTTGCTGTCCAAAAACAGATTGCAGGGGTTATCTTGTGGATGGTTTTGGGCTAATTAGATGTTGGAATTTAATTATAATTTGTATACAAAACTTGTGGGGAATTTTATGTAGATGCCTCTAGAGTCTTTGTTTGTTACCACTTCTAGTCATAATTTTAAAGATATGAAATTGTTAAGCAGCGCCGCTGCAGTTTGGTGGGGGTTGGGGAGAGTTGTCGCCCGCGGCGGGGTTTGAATTGTGCGTAGGTGCGGCGTCGTTTATGAGCGTTGTTATGTGAAATTTGTGCACTAAGTTGTGTGTCAAAAACAGGTGGTGGACTTCCGAATCGTACTTAGGGCCTTGTCCAAACTTCCCCGGTGAAGGCAAGTAAAATAGTGGTGGTTTATACCGTTGATTGATTTATATGTTCTATACTTGATCACATCCATGTCAAATGTATTCATTCTCGTACTCCATTGTGGGAACTGTTGCTCGATGTTATTCATGTTCCATTATTTACTTATGTTGAAGATGTTGATCGAGCATACTACACGTGTTAATTATCATTTTGATGAAGTGGAAGTTTATGTTTGCCACATGTTGGGTGGAGGGTCTCATGTTGTTGTCATGTATAGTGCATCCATCATCCCTTGCATAGAAGTTTTGTCGCGATCATATGGTCCGACCGTACCGGTACACTCAGCATCATACGTTGCCTGAGGAGGGGTATGATGCAGCTTCATACCCTTAGAGGTATGAAGGCAGAAGTCATTACTGCATCTGTAGCCATGTGCATTCATGGGTGGAATGTGGGACCTGTTATGGCTATGTGGTTATTGTGGATCTTCACTTTATGTTTCGTTTTGGAACTGAGTAGTTGATATCTTGTTTACTTGCTGCATTTTAATATTCAAGAAGGAAGTTATGAACTACGTGGTTGTTAAAACACGGTTTGATTACATTGTCAAATTGTTGTTTGATCATTTTACTTGATGAGATGTGTCATCTCACTTTTGCATTGTTTGATGCGGGCACTTGAATCTTGCTTGGGGAAAGGTGGGAAGTAGCAGCATGGTCACTACACATTTAAATAAATGTACCACTGGTTAGTAATGATGTTAAACAGGGGTTCAAGTCTAGAGGATTAATATGTTCTAGCCTTCATGATAGTCGAATTTGCTTTCGGGTTGGCTGGATTCCCTTTCTTATTATTTGGTCATGAATATTCATTACTATCTCTGCATTTTGTTTATACTATGTGGAATATCTTTCTTTTACATTATGTATAAACTTTATGTTCCTCTCGTTATGCTACTTTCAAGGGAGGTGCTGCCGGATTTTGCTTTACTTTCTGTCTATTTCTTTTCTTATGTTGTTTAAGTTTTGTGGGAAGGGTATTTGGTAACATTCATTATGTGGGAGCAATGGGGTGTTATAGATTGGCTGAAGTCTGTAGAGAAGATGTTTAATATTTCTCAGTGCTCTGACCAGGAGAAGGTTCTATATGCTTCTGGTTGTTTGACAGGTCCTGCTGCTGATTGGTGGGATTCATACACTGCTGCCCACGATGCTGCTGATACTATCACATGGGCGGAGTTTGCTACTCAGTTCAGAAACTATCATATTCCTGCTAGACTGACGAAGATTAAGAAGAAAGAATTTCTGTCGCTGAAGTAGGGAGGCATGACAGCCAGCGAGTACCGTGACAAATTCATCCAGCTATCCAGATATGTGTCTAATAAAGTTGCTGAAGATGAGAGAAAGCAGGAGCATTTCATTGAATGACTCAATGGACCTCTGCAGTATGCTCTAGTGGCTCATACATTTCCATCATTCTAGAGGCTACTTGACAAGGCCCTAGCTATTGAACACAAGCGTATTCAGCTGGGAGATCTGAAGAGGAAGGCTATATCCTAGGGTCAGGGAAGCTGAGAGCACCTAGAGGGGGGGTGAATAGGTGATCCTGTAAAACTTGAAACTTAGTGCCACAAAAACTTGATTAGGAGTTAGTACAATAAGGCCAAGTGGCTAGAGAGGAATCTAGCAAAACACAATAACCACAAGGAGATCAACACAGAGATGGCACAGTGGTTTATCCCGTGGTTCGGCCAAGTCCAATACTTGCCTACTCCACGTTGTGGCGTCCCAACGGACGAGGGTTGCACTCAACCCCTCTCAAGCGGTCCAAAGACCCACTTGAATACCACGGTGTGTTGCTTTCACTTTACTATATCCCGCTTGCGAGGAATCTCCACAACTTGGAGCCTCTCGCCCTTACAAAGATGTTCACAAAGAAGCACGGAAGTAAGGATGGGATGAGCAATGCATACAAGACACAAAATCAGAGCAACACACGCACACAAGTCACAACACGAGCTCTCAACACAACTCAAAGAGTTCTCTACTCAAACGGAGCTCTAGTTGCTATCACAAAGAATCGAATGCGCGAAATTGAAGTCTTGGTGCTTAGGAATGCTTAGAGAATTCTTGGTGTTCTCCTCCATGCGCCTAGGGGCCCCTTTTATAGCCCCAAGGCAGCTAGGAGCCGTTGAGAGCATTCCAGGAAGGCAATTCTTGCCTTCAGTCGACTGGCGCACCGGACAGTCCGGTGCACCACCGGACACTGTCCGGTGCGGATTTCTTTCCTTCTGTGGCGCAGCTGACCGTTGAAGATCCAGAGCCGTTGGCGCACCGGACACTGTCCGGTGCACATCGGACAGTCCGGTGCCCCCTTGTGACCGTTGGCTCGGCCACGCGTCACGCGTGGAATCCTCGGCCGATCGTTGGCCCGGCTGACCGTTGGCTCACCGGACAGTCCGGTGCCTCACCGGACAGTCCGATGAATTATAGCCGTACGCCGTTAATCGCTTCCCGAGAGCGACGACTTCGCCTGTGAATGGCTCACCGGCAGTCCGGTGCACCACCAGACAGTCCGGTGATTTATAGCCATACGCCGTTAATCGCTTCCCGAGAGCAGCCAGTTAACAGTAGCCAGCCTAGTGCACCACCGGACACTGTCCGGTGCACCACCGGACAGTCCGGTGCACCCAGACTGCGCAGAGTCTTGGCTGCATAGCCAAGTCTTTTCCAAATTGGTCTTTTCCTGTTTCTAGCACTTAGACACAATACATTAGTCTCCAAAACAATGTACTAAGTATTAGAAACATACCTTTACTCTTGATTTGCACTTTGTCCATCAATTGACATAGATTAACACTTAAGCACTTGTGTTGGCACTCAATCACCAAAATACTTAGAAATGGCCCAAGGGCACATTTCCCTTTCAATCTCCCCCTTTTTGGTGATTTATGCCAACACAACAAAAAACAACTAAAGAAGTGCAACATTAATGCGAATGAGAACACAAATTTGTTTTGATTCAAATTTGGCATATTTGGATCATTCTTTGCCACCACTCGGTTTTATTTTTGCAAATCAACCTCAATTTTCTATCTCTAAGTCAAACACACTTGTTGAGACATAAAGAGAGTTGTTCCAAGAGAAATTGATCAAAGATTTCACCCCCCCTTTTTCCCATAGTCAACTATTCTCCCCACAAGAGGCCAACTTTTGACAAAAGAGACAACAAGAGAGTTTTGACAAACCAAAAGCTCTATTCTACTATTTTCAAAATTCTCAAGTGGTAGCTGATCCATTTATTGCTTTGGCCTGATTTTCTCCCCCTTTGGCATCAAGCACCAAAACAGGATCAATCTTGGCCCTTTAACCCCATTGCCTCACCAAAATCCTCAAATAAGAGTACCAAGGCATTAAGGATATTGAGATGGACTTGGAGTAATTTACCCTCTCATCGGAGTGCAGTGGAAGTCTTGCATGGTCCAAGTCCACCTTTCTCTTTCAATCCACCTTTGAGACTAAATCAAGCATACTCAAGCACACGGTTAGTCTCAAAGGGTCAAGTTGTAGCACATCTCCCCCTAAATATGTGCATCACTCACACATGGACTTGAAGTCCAGGGAGTGTTTGTACAACTTGAGCACCATAAATAAACAACAATATGCATAAGGAACATGATCAAAGGCATAAACACATGTATGCTATAAATCAATCCAAGTTCCGCGAATCTAAGACATTTAGCTCACTACGCAGCCTGCAAAAGGTCTTCTCATCTAAAGGCTTAGTAAAGATATCGGCTAGCTGGTTCTCGGTGCTAATATAAAACACTTCGATATCTCCCTTTTGCTGGTGGTCTCTCAAAAAGTGATGCCGGATGTCAATGTGCTTTGTGCGGCTGTGCTCAACAGGATTGTCCGCTATGCGGATAGCACTCTCATTATCACATAGGAGTGGGACTTTGCTCAGATTGTAGCCAAAGTCCCGGAGGGTTTGCCTCATCCAAAGTAGTTGCGCGCAACACTGTCCTGCGGCAACATACTCGGCCTCAGCGGTGGATAGGGCAATGGAGGTTTGTTTCTTAGAGCTCCACGACACTAGGGACCTTCCTAAGAATTGGCACGTCCCTGATGTACTCTTCCTATCGACCTTACATCCAGCATAATCGGAGTCTGAATATCCAATTAAGTCAAAGGTAGACCCCTTTGGATACCAGATCCCGAAGCAAGGCGTAGCGACTAAATATCTAAGAATTCGCTTCACGGCCACTAAGTGACACTCCCTTGGATCAGATTGAAATCTAGCACACATGCATACACTAAGCATAATATCTGGTCTACTAGCGCATAAATAAAGCAAAGAACCTATCATGGACCGGTATGCTTTTTGATCAACGGACTTACCTCCTTTGTTGAGGTCGACGTGTCCGTCAGTTCCCATCGGAGTCTTTGCAGGCTTGGCGTCCTTCATCCCAAACCGCTTTAGCAAGTCTTGCGTGTACTTTGTTTGGGAGATGAAGGTGCCGTCCTTGAGTTGCTTCACTTGGAACCCAAGGAAGTAGTTCAACTCGCCCATCATCGACATCTCAAACTTTTGAGTCATCACCCTGCTAAACTCTTCACAAGACTTTTGGTTAGTACAACCAAATATTATGTCATCGACATAAATTTGGCACACAAATAAGTCACCATCACAAGTCTTAGTGAATAAAGTTGGATCGGCTTTCCCAACCTTGAAAGCATTAGCAATTAAAAAGTCTCTAAGGCATTCATACCATGCTCTTGGGGCTTCCTTAAGTCCATAGAGCGCCTTAGAGAGCTTACATACGTGGTCAGGGTACCGTTCATCCTCGAAGCCAAGGGGTTTCTCTACGTACACCTCCTCCTTGATTGGCCCGTTGAGGAAAGCGATCTTCACATCCATTTGGAACAACCTGAAAGAATGGTAAGCGGCATACGCTAGCAAAATACGAATGGACTCTAGCCTAGCCACAGGAGCAAAAGTCTCCTCAAAGTCCAAACCTACGACTTGGGCATAACCTTTTGCCACAAGTCAAGCCTTGTTCCTTGTCACCACCCCGTGCTCGTCTTGTTTGTTGCGGAACACCCACTTGGTTCCCACAACATTTTGCTTGGGACAAGGCACCAGTGTCCAAACTTCATTTCTCTTGAAATTATTGAGCTCCTCTTGCATGGCCAACACCCAGTCCGGATCTAGCCAGGCCTCTTCTACCATGAAAGGCTCAATAGAAGAGACAAAGGAGTAATGCTCACAAAAATTAACTAATCTAGAACGAGTAGTTACTCCCTTGCTAATGTCACCCAAAATTTGGTCGACGGGATGATTCCTTTGAATCGTCGCTCGAACTTGGGTTGGAGGTGCCGGTTGTGCTTCTTCCTCCATCACATGATCATCTTGTGCTCCCCCTTGATCACACGCCTCCTCTTGATGAACTTGTTCATCATCTTGAGTTGGGGGATGCACCATTGTTGAGGAAGAGGGTTGATCTTGCTCCTTTTATTCCTGTGGTCGCACGTCTCCAATCGCCATGGTACGAATCGCGTCCATTGGAACGTCTTCTTCATCTACATCATCAAGATCAACAACTTGCTCTCTTGGAGAGCCATTAGTCTCATCAAATACAAGGTCGCTAGAGACTTCAACCAAACCCGATGATTTGTTGAAGATTCTATATGCCTTTGTATTTGAGTCATAACCTAACAAAAACCCTTCTACAGCTTTGGGAGCAAACTTAGAATTTCTACCTTTCTTTACTAGAATATAACATTTGCTCCCAAATACACGAAAGTAAGACACATTGGGTTTGTTACCGATTAGAAGCTCATACGAAGTCTTCTTGAGGAGACGATGAAGGTACACCCAGTTTATGGCATGACAAGCCGTGTTCACGGCTTCCGACCAAAATCGCTCGGGCGTCTTGAATTCTCCAAGCATTGTCCTCGCCATGTCAATGAGCGTCCTGTTCTTCCTCTCTATCACACCGTTTTGCTGTGGTGTGTAGGGAGCAGAGAACTCGTGCTTGATCCCTTCCTCCTCAAAGTATTCCTCCACTTGAAGGTTCTTGAACTCGAACCCATTGTCGCTCCTTATCTTCTTCACCTTGAGCTCAAACTCATTTTGAGCTCTCCTTAGGAAGCGCTTGAGGGTCCCTTGGGTTTCAGATTTATCCTGCAAGAAGAATACCCAAGTGAAGC
Source organism: Zea luxurians (assembly GCA_029449295.1). Taxonomy (NCBI): domain Eukaryota; kingdom Viridiplantae; phylum Streptophyta; class Magnoliopsida; order Poales; family Poaceae; genus Zea; species Zea luxurians. The sequence continues at coordinate 30,236,789 of JAOPSE010000014.1, forward strand.
GGGAAAAATCATCAACTATCTCAAGACCATACTTACTTCCTCCTATACTTAGATAGGCGACGGGTCCGAAGAGGTCCATATGAAGCAACTCCAAAGGTCTTGATGTGATCATCACATTTTTGGTATGATGAGAGCTTCCCACCTGTTTACCTGCTTGACAAGCTGCACAAGGTCTATCTTTTTCGAAATGCACATTTGTTAGACCTATCACGTGTTCTCCCTTTAGAAGTTTGTGAAGGTTCTTCATCCCCACATGTGCTAAGCGGCGATGCCACAGCCAGCCAATGCTAGTCTTAGCAATTAAGCATGCATCTAGACCGGCCTCCTCTTTTGCAAAATCAACTAAATAGAGTTTGTCGTCTAATACACCCTTAAAAGCTAATGAACCATCACTCCTTCTAAAGACAGACACATCTACATTTGTGAATAAGCAGTTATATCCCATATTACAAAGCTGACTCACAGACAACAAGTTATATCCAAGCGACTCAACTAAAAACACATTGGAAATGGAGTGCTCGAATGAAATAGCTATTTTTCCTAACCCTTTCACCTTGCCTTGATTCCCGTCACCAAAAATGATTGAGTCTTGGGAATCTTTGTTCTTGACGTAGTTGGTGAACATCTTCTTCTCCCCCATCATATGGTTTGTGCATCCACTGTCGATAATCCAGCTTGATCCCCCGGATGCATAAACCTGCAAGGCAAATTTAGGCTTGGGTCTTAGGTACCCAACTCTTGTTGGGTCCTACAAGGTTAGTGACAATATCTTTAGGGACCCAAATGCAAGTTTTATCTCCCTTGCATTTTGCCCCTAATTTCCTAGCAATCACCTTTCTATCCTTTCTACAAATTACAAAGGAAGCATTGCAAGTATGAAAAATTGTTGAAGGTTCATTGTTTACTTTCCTAGGACCATGAGCAACATTTCTTCTAGGCATAGCATTTTTCCTAGCCAAATTTGTATCATGCATAATAGAAGAACTAGAATCAAACGTGGCATGAGAATCAAAAGCATCATAACTTCTATAAGCATTCCTAGAATGTCTCCTATCATGATACATGAAAGCATGGTTCTTTTGAGCACTACTAGCCATAGGGGCCTTCCCTTTCTCCTTGGCGGAGATGGAAGCCTTATGGCTTGTTAAGTTCTTGACTTCCCTCTTGAAGCCAAGACCATCCTTAATTGAGGGGTGTCTACCAATCGTGTAGGCATCCCTTGCAAATTTTATTTTGTCAAATTCACTCTTGCTAGTCTTAAGTTGGGCATTAAGACTAGCCACTTCATCATTCAATTTAAGAGCACCTAGAGGGGGGTGAATAGGTGATCCTGTAAAACTTGAAACTTAGTGCCACAAAAACTTGATTAGGAGTTAGTACAATAAGGCCAAGTGGCTAGAGAGGAATCTTAGCAAAACACAATAACCACAAGGAGATCAACACAGAGATGGCACATTGGTTTATCCCGTGGTTCGGCCAAGTCCAATACTTGCCTACTCCACGTTGTGGCGTCCCAACGGACGAGGGTTGCACTCAACCCCTCTCAAGCGGTCCAAAGACCCACTTGAATACCACGGTGTTTTGCTTTCACTTTACTATATCCCGCTTGCGAGGAATCTCCACAACTTGGAGCCTCTCGCCCTTACAAAGATGTTCACAAAGAAGCACGGAAGTAAGGATGGGATGAGCAACGTACACAAGACACAAAATCAGAGCAACACACGCACACAAGTCACAACATGAGCTCTCAACATAACTCAAAGAGTTCTCTACTCAAACAGAGCTCTAGTTGCTATCACAAAGAATCGAATGCGCGGAATTGAAGTCTTGGTGCTTAGGAATGCTTAGAGAATTCTTGGTGTTCTCCTCCATGTGCCTAGGGGCCCCTTTTATAGCCCCAAGGCAGCTAGGAGCCGTTGAGAGCATTCCAGGAAGGCAATTCTTGCCTTCAGTCGACTGGCGCACCGGACAGTCCGGTGCACCACCGGACACTGTCCGGTGCGGATTTCTTTCCTTCTGTGGCGCAGCTGACCGTTGAAGATCCAGAGTCGTTGGCGCACCGGACACTGTCTGGTGCACACCGGACAGTCCGATGCCCCCTTGTGACCGTTGGCTCGACCACGCGTCACGCGCGGAATCCTCGGCCGACCGTTGGCCCGGCTGACCGTTGGCTCACCGGACAGTCCGGTGCCTCACCGGACAGTCCGGTGAATTATAGTCGTACGTCGTTAATCGCTTCCCGAGAGCGACGACTTCGCCTGTGAATGGCTCACCGGACAGTCCGGTGATTTATAGTCGTATGCCGTTAATCGCTTCCCGAGAGCAGCCAATTAACAGTCGCCAGCCTGGCGCACCGGACACTGTGCGGTGCACCACCGGACAGTCCGGTGCACCCAGACTGCGCAGAGTCTTGGCTGCATAGCCAAGTCTTTTCCAAATTGGTCTTTTCCTGTTTCTAGCACTTAGACACAATACATTAGTCTCTAAAACAATGTACTAAGTCTTAGAAACATACCTTTACTCTTGATTTGCACTTTGTCCATCAATTGGCATAGATTAACACTTAAGCACTTGTGTTGGCACTCAATCACCAAAATACTTAGAAATGGCCCAAGGGCACATTTCCCTTTCAGAAGCAGCAACTTTCATCCTCGCTACGGTTCACCCTAGGGTACACCAGTTCGTACTGGAGGAGGCCAGCGCCCAGCCTAGCACTCACCTCAGGGGACTCCACCGACTCGTCAGGCTGCCCCCACTGGCACCCTGACAAAATTTTTAGGACAGAGTGCAGGCACTACTTGCTACAAGTGTGGGAAGACTAGACATTATGCAAATGTTTGCCCACAGAGGATTGCTACTACCCCAGTTCAGAACAAACAACAGACTCCAGGATCTGGCAAGGGATTCTCTATTGCCAGGGTTAATTAGGTCAGCGTTGATGCTACTGCTGAAGGAGCTGACATCGCACTTGGTATGTTTTACATTAATGCAATTCTTGCAACAATATTATTTGATTCTGGTGCTACACATTCATTCATGTCTGCTCGATATGCCAACACAAATGAGTTACCACTAAAAAATATGAAAACACCAATGCTAGTAATTACACCTAAAGGGCATGTTGAGGCAAATCTTATGACACATAAATTGACATTGACAATTATGGGAAGAGAATTTTGGGCTATCGCTATAATATTAGAGGAAAGCAGTATAGATCTGATCCTTGGTATGTCATGGTTAAGAAAGACAAAAGCTATTATACACTGTGGTAGGGGTACAGTAGAACTCACCAGCCCTAAAGGAGAAAGATTTGACTTTGAAATTACAATAACTACCTCTACCAGACGTGCGTCATTCTTTATAGATGAGGAGTTTGTTGGTAACAACATCCGTGTGGTTAGGGATTTTCCGGATGTCTTTCCAGAGGAGTTACCAGGGATGCCACCGGATAGGAAAGTGGAGTTTGTCATTGACCTCTTACCTTGGACTGCTCCCATTTCTAAACAGCAATACAGGATGTCCGTAGAAGAGTTAAAAGAACTTAAGAAGCAGTTAACAAAGTTACAAGAGGCTAGGTACATTCATCCGAGTTCCTCACCTTGGGGAGCGCCGGTTCTGTTTGTACAGAAGAAAGATGGATCACAGCGGATGTGTGTGGATTATAGATCCCTTAATGATGTTACTGTGAAGAACAAGTATCCGTTACCCGCATTGAGGATTTGTTTGATCAGATGAGAGGTGCTAGGTTATTCTCGAATATTGACCTCTGATCGGGTTACCATCAAATGAAGATTAGACCATCTGATATTCCCAAAACGGCTTTCTCAACCCGATATGGTTTATATGAGTTCACGGTTATGTCATTTGGACTAACTAATGCACCAGCCTATTTTATGAATTTGATGAATAAAGTGTTCATGGAGTATCTAGACAGATTCGTCGTGGTTTTCATCAACGATATTCTTATTTATTCCAAGAGTGATAGTTATCATGAGGAACATCTGAGATTGGTGCTACAGAAGCTACATGATAATCAACTCTACGCCAAGTATAGCAAATGCGAGTTCTGAATTGACGAGGTGCCATTCCTTGGACACATCATTTCTAATGGTGGGATATCAGTGGATCCTGCTAAAGTCAAGGAGATAATGGCGTGAAGCATACCCACTACAGTTACTGAGGTCTGGAGTTTATTGGGACTTGCAGGATATTATCGAAGATTTATTGAAGGATTTTCTAAGATTGCTAAGCCTATGACCTCGCTTCTGGAGAAAGGAAGGGAGTTTAAGTGGGACGAGAAATGGCAAGATAGCTTTGATCAATTAAAGATGAGATTGATGTCACCCGCAGTGTTGGTTATGCTAGATCTACAGAAGGGATTTGACATTTATTGTGATGCATGCGACCAAGGCTTGGGATGTGTGCTTATGCAAGAAGGACACGTGATTGCCTACGAGTCTCGTCAAATGCGGAAACATGAGTTCAACTATCCCACTCATGACTTAGAACTGGCAGCCATAGTGCATGTGCTTAAGATTTGGAGACATTATATCATAGGAACCAAGTACCAAGTGTACACGGATCACAAGAGTTTAAAGTACATATTCACTCAGGAAGATCTCAACCTTAGGCAACGCCGATGGTTAGAGCTCATCAAGTACTATGACCTGGAGATTCACAATCATCCGGGCAAGGCGAATCTGGTTGCGGATGCCTTGAGTCGGAAGGAGCACGTTCATTCCGCTATTGTTGCCCAGCTACCCGATGAGATCGTTGAAGCTTTCAGGAGACTTAACCTGGAGATTGTTGCACACACTGAAGGAGTCACCATTAAATTGGAACCTACCTTGGAACAAGAAATTTGCAAAGGTCAGATTGGTGATGCCAAAATTCAAGAGATCAAGGATCTTATTACTGAAGGTAGAGGTCCAGAATTCACGGAGGATGAGCAAGGAACCGTATGATTCAAGGACCGGATATGTGTTCCTGAGATTGATAGCCTTCGTGAGACTATATTGAAGGAAGCCCATGATTCTGATTACTCTATTCATCCTGTGAGTACTAAGATGTATCAGGATTTAAAGCAGAAGTATTGGTGGTATGGGCTGAAAAAAGATGTGGCTGCACATGTGGCTATGTGCGATGTGTGTCAAAGAGTTAAGGCTGAACACCAAAGTCCAACTGGACTATTGCATCCATTGAAGACACCCAAATGGAAGTGGGAAGAAATTGGCATGGATTTCATTACTGGATTACCTCGCACCCCAAAAGGATATGATGCCACATGGGTGATTGTGGATAGATTGACCAAAGTGGCTCACTTCATTCCTGTCAAGACTACTTATAAAGGTTCTTAGTTGGCAGAGTTATACATGGCTCGGATTGTGTGTTTACACGAAGTACCAAAGAAGATCGTGTCTGATCGAGGTTCACAGTTTACCTCAAGGTTTTGGAGAAGCTTTCATGAGAATATGAATACAAAGTTGAACTTTAGTACGACCTATCACCCTCAGACTGATGGCCAGACTGAAAGGACTAATCAAGTGTTGGAAGACATGTTGAGATCTTGTGCCCTTCACCATGGAGGAAGTTGGGATAAAAGTCTACCTTATGTTGAGTTCTCATATAATGATAGTTACAAGGCCAGTCTGAAGATGTCACCATTTGAGGCTTTATATGGCAGGAAATGCAGGACTCCTCTATACTGGGATCAGACTGGAGAAAGACAGTTCTTTGGGCCTGAACTTATTCAAGAGGCAGAGGAACAAGTCTGTATAATTTTGGGAGAACTTGAGGGTAGCTCAGACCAGGCAAAATAGCTACGCTGATAATAGAAGAAGACCACTGGAGTTTGAGGAAGGAGATCATGTGTACCTCAAGGTGTCACCACTCCGTGGAATGAGGAGATTCAAAGTTAAGTGTAAATTATCCCCTCGCTTTATTGGACCATTTAGAATTTTTAGGCGAGTTGGGGAGATGGCATATCAACTCGAGCTACATGGTAATCTATCTAATGTGCATAATGTATTCCATGTGTCTCAACTTAAGAAGTGTCTTCGTGTTCCTGAGGAACAGTTACCAATGGAAGAGCTTAGTGTTCAGGGAGATCTGACTTATACAAAGTATCCTATCAAGATTCTTGATACTTTGACTCGAGTTACAAGATGTGCAAAGTGCAATGGAGTCACCATGGAGAAGATGAAGCTACTTGGGAGAGAGAAGAAGAGCTTCGCATAGAATTTCCTCATCTTTTCCCTAGTCCTTCCAAAATCTCGAGGACGAGATTCTTGTTAAGGGGGGTAGGATTTGTAATACCCAATTTGTAAGAAAATATAAAAGGGGAAATTACTTCATTTGTATATATGTGTAGTCTCTACTTACCATTACATGTGAACACCTCATTTAAAATAAATAATTAATAAAGGACTTACCACTAAATTGTGCATCATGATGGAGTTTTGCTTGTTTGTACACTTGATAATAAAATAATAATAGAAATACAATAATGATATGGAGATTTAAATTTAACCCAAAGTTGCACTTTAGGGTTTTGGAAATAATATTTAGAAGAGAAAAGAAGGAAGAAATACTATAGAGCACAAAACAAATCCATAATTAATTTCACCCCACTGAAAGGTTCAAACTAAATATTTAAATTGAGTACAAATTCTGCTGTGAAATTGAATTTTAATTATAGATTGAAAATTTGGAATTCAAAATAAAAAGAAAACAAAACAGGAAAAAGAAAAAGGGAAAGAAAGGTTACCTAGACTCTAGATTCCAATTTGGCCCGTTTCACCTCACCTCCCTCCGCGCCAGCCCACTTAGCTCACGCAACAGACGCGATCGTTGCGGGATAGGGCCCAGAAGCCAGCCGCACTCTCGTGCTTGTTTCGCAACTGACCAATGGGACTGCCATGTCGGCCTCGCGCGACCAGGTCTCTGCCTCCGCTTCACCCGGCGTGATGGACGCCATGACCGCAACCTCTGCGGGCATAACCCCTTGGGCGAGATAGTCGCGTCGTTGGCCTCACTGCATGATAAGTAGACGCGTTCCTCTCCTCTCCTCCCTGCTTTCGTTAGTTGCGCCGCATAGGAGACCGAGTGAAAGCAAGCGCACAACACCGCTACGAGTAATCCCCGATTAGTCGATGAACCGTCCTCGGCCTGGTGTTCTGCAGGTTCCTCTAACTGGGGGGAAAGTGGTCGAGGCTAGACCACTTGGAATCTGTCGCCAGCACCACCAGAATTTCTCACCGTACTTCGGCTTCTGCCACGCGTCGCGGACTGGGATCTCCAACCGGTTAATCGAGGTACGAACGCCGCTCACGTTTGCGCGTTTTCATTCCATTGGTATAGCTGTAGCAAATTAGAACTTGCGTCGCCGTAGTTGAGAGCACCTAGAGGGGGGGGTGAATAGGTGATCCGGTAAAATCAAACACTAAATAGCCACAAAACATAGTTATTAAAGTGTTAGTGCGACTAAGTAGCTTTGAAACGAGTTCCTGTGAACAAAACAATCACAGAGAAAGCAACACAAGAGACACGCGATTTTTATCCCGTGGTTCGGCCAAGTAACACTTGCCTACTTCCACGTTGTGGCATCCCAATGGACGAGGGTTGCACTCAACCCCTTTCAAGTGATCCAATGATCAACTTGAATACCCCGGCCTTTTCGTGTAGAGTATCTTCCCATTTGCGAGGAATCTCCAAAATTTGGAGTCTCTCGCCCTTACAATAGAGATCACAAAGAAAGCACAGAGTAAGGTTGGGAAAAGCAACACACACAAGATTCAATCCGCAGCACACACATGCACACAAGTGAAGACTTGAGCTCAAATGACAACACGGGGAGTTCACAACTCGAATGGAGCTCAAATCACTAACATGACGAATCAAATGCGTGGGAGCGGAGTCTGGATGTCTTAGTATGCTTAGAGAATGCTTGGGTGCCTGCTCCATGCGCCTAGGGGTTCCTTTTATAGCCCCAAGGCAGCTAGGAGCCGTTGGAAATCAACATGGAAGGCTATCCTTGCATTATGTCGAGTGGCGCACCGGACAGTCCGGTGTGCCACCGGACAGCCACTGTAGCATGTCCGGTGCGTGATTTCCTTCAAAATTGGGTATAGCCGACCGTTGCTCCTCGGGGCTAGTTGGCGCACCGGACAGTGTCCGGTGCACCCAGCCGACCGTTGGCGCTGGCGCCGTTGGCTCACCGGACAGTCTGGTGCACCACTGGACAGTCCGGTGAATTATAGCCACGTCGCCTTGTTACTTTTCCCGAGAGCGACGAGTTCGCCACGGATGACTCATCGGACAGTCCGGTGCACCACTGGACAGTCCGGTGAATTATAGCCGTACGACTCCATCGATTCCCGAGACTAGGTAGTTCACCGGAGGCTCGCCTGGGGCACCGGACACTGTCCGGTGCACCACCGAACAGTCCGGTGTGCCAGGCCGAGCTGGAGCAGCCAACTCTTTTCCAATTCATTTCTTCTCTCCTCGGCACTGTACTTAGATAACCATGTTAGTACTCAAAAACAATTTACTAAGTCTAGAAACATACCTTGTCTTTGATTTGCACCTTTTGCTTGTTTAGCACATAAGAGTTCAAAACATTTGTGTTGGACACTTAATCACCAAAACAATTATAGAAATGGCCCAAGGGCACATTTCCCTTTCAATCTCCCCCTTTTTGGTGATTTATGCCAACACATCAAAAAGCAACAAAAAGAGTGCAACAACAATGCAATTGAAGACCAAATTATTTTTTGCTTATGATTTGGCATATTTGGATCACTCTTTGCCACCACTTGGTTTGTTTTTGTAAATCAAATTCATTTTCCTATCTCTAAGTCAAACACGCTTGTTTGGGCACAAAGAGAGATATTCCAAGAGTAAAATTGATCAAGTGCCAAAAACTCCCCCTTTTTTCCATAATCAAAACTCTTCCCCATAAGAGACTGAATTTTGCAATAAGAGCATTTTGGGCAATATGCAAATTCTAGCTCTACTATTTTTGAAATTCACAAGTGGTAGCTGATCCATTTGCTTTGGCCTTAATTTCTCCCCCTTTGGCATTAAGCACCAAAACGGGATCATTTTTGGCCCTTTAACCCCATTGCCTCACCAAAAATGTCAATTAAGAGCAAAAAGGCAATGAGAGCATAAGAATGGACTTGGAATTAAATACACTAATACCGGAGTGTAGTGGAAGTCTTTGCATCGTCCAAGTCCATTTTCCCTTTCAATGTACCTTCGAGATTACAACAAGTGTACTCAACCAACAAATTAGTCTCAAAGTGATCAAGTTGTAGCACACTCCCCCTAAGCACGTGCATCATTTGCATACAGACTTGTGAGGTCCGGGGGGTGACTTGTACAACTTGAGCACCATAAATAAACAACAATTGATATAAATGCTCAAATTAACATGATCAATGGCATAGAACACATGTATGCTTTAGATCAATCCAAGTTACGCGAATCTAAGACATTTAGCTCACTACGCAACCTGCAAAACCTTTTCTCATCTAAAAGCTTATTGAAGATATCGGCTAGCTGGTTCTCGGTGCTAATGTAGTACACATCGATATCTCCCTTTTGCTGGTGGTCTCTCAGGAAGTGATGCCAGATGTCTATGTGCTTAGTGCGGCTGTGTTCAACAGGATTATCCGCCAAGCGGATTGCACTCTCATTGTCACATAGGAGTGGGACTTTGCTCAGATTGTAGCCAAAGTTCCAGGGGGTTTGCCTCATCCAAAGTAGTTGCACGCAACACTGTCCTGCGGCAACATACTCGGCCTCAGCGATGGATAGGGCAATGGATGTTTGTTTCTTTGAACTCCAGGACACCAGGGACCTTCCTAGAAATTGACACGTCCCCGATGTGCTCTTCCTATCAACCTTGCACCCAGCATAATCGGAGTCTGAGTATCCAATTTAAGTCAAAGGTAGACCCCTTTGGATACCATATCCCAAAGCAAGGCGTAGAAACTAAATACCTAAGAATTTGCTTAACGACCACAAGGTGACATTCCTTGTGGTCGGATTGATATCTAGCACACATGCATACACTGAGCATAATGTCCGGTCTACAAGCACATAAATAAAGTAATGAACCTATCATGGACCGGTATGCCTTTTGATCAACGAACTTACCTCCTTTGTTGTGGTCAACATGCCCGTCAGTTCCCATCGGTGTCTTCACGGGCTTGGCGTCCTTCATCCCAAACCTCTTGAGAAGATCTTGAGTATACTTCGTTTGGGAGATGAAGGTGTCGTCCTTGAGTTGCTTCACTTGGAACCTGTAAGGCCCAAAATCTATATAAGAAAATATATATATATAATAATAAAATAAATATATGAAGAAATGAAATAGCAAATTCTGACATCTCAACTTATACTTGAGCAATGAATGTGAGGAATGAATTTTGAAAACCAAGAACTATTTTAGAAAAGGAGTAATAGAAAATTTTTCTATTCAACTAAATGACTATGCATTTCATGAAATAACGCACCAAAAGCAATCACTTTCATGAATATGTAATTTTTTAAGTAATTTTAAACTCGTGTCCCATAATGAAAATACCATTTTCCTAAAAAAACCATATGAGTGTGACCCATATTTCAAACAGTTATCAAATAAATAAATCAGTTAAAATAAATAAATATATATATTGCTCCATAATTGATTGTGAGTATGTATTAAGTTTGAATTCTTAAACTATATCCTAAATTAGAATTTAGAATTTGAATTTTGAAAGTCAAAAAGGAAATAAATCAGAAATGAAGGAAACAAAAAATACACACTATACAAGATAAAACAAAATATATGGCTAAATAAAATACTACCATACTAGTATGTTTATTTTGTAATTTTAATTGGAGTGCAAGTTCACATTTAAATTTGAATTCCAAAATTTGAATCAAAAAGTTTAGAGATGGAGAATAGAAAATAAAAAGTAATAAGAAAAAAAGAAAAGGAATGGTTACTGGCTGGGCCGATTTCTCTCCCTGCGGCCCATTAATTCGTGCCACCCGCCTCACCTCCGTGCGCCGCGCTCCTAATGTTGCCATGTGGGGCCGCATTGGCTGTGTCCACCCCGCATGCGCGTTTGACCGACGTTTTGGGCCCACTAATCAGGCACGGGTCCCGCTGGTTAGCTTCGTAGGTAATACCGCATCCGCCTTCTCTCCCTTTGTTCCGCTGTCTGGTGGCCCCGGCTTGCCAGTTTCGTCGTCCTCCCCTAACAGAAATCGGCGAACTTCACGTGTTAGCTCCATGAAATTCGGGAGCCCCTGTTCAACGCCGGCCAAGCCTCGGGGCCATATAAATCAACCGTCTTCTTGTTCCATAGACCAATGAGTGCACCGCCATGCCAAGAGAGGTCGAGGTAGGAGAGAAATAGTGGCCGGGAGGTCCGCCAAATCCGTCGTGCGGGCATTTCCGTCATGCGCCCGATAGAATCGGGGTGGATTGGCCTTGGGGGCATCGCTTGGCCATCGTGAATTCATTGGTGGCGATTGGACACGCAGTGGAGCCCGGGCAAATTGGGGATTCGTCGCCGGACATGGATTGTGGCTTGGAGACCGCAGTGTCGTGTGGGCGGGGCCCCTAATACTTCAATCCGAGGTAAGCTACATGTCTCAACGTTCGCCTTGTCCTATCCAGCGCGTAGCACCCAACCAGACTTGATTTCATGCGCGAGGAACCACTTGAATTGCTCGTCGGCGCGTGCTGTCCGCCGTAAGCCATGGGCAAGTCGCAAGCGCATACCACGGGTGTTAATGACTATCTTAGTGGGTTCTAGAGGTGGGAATAGCAGTGGTATTCCGGGGAATTGCAGTTTAGCGCCTAAGAAGTGTCCAATCGGTGAATGCCAGCGAGGTCCGGCTGCCAAATTTCGTGCGCCGCCGTGTGTGTTCGGTGCTGCCGCACAGCTGGATGGGAAGAAGCGTATTGGCCATCGATCAAGTAACGGACGGTGGTGGTTAGATCCATGGTTGGGGCAATCGTGACCGTGGATCTCACGTTGGGCGGTTTTGATTAGATCGCGACATTTTAAACCTGGCGCCGTCGGATTTAGATCGGATGGCTCTAGGCGCGTACCGGTTCGGTGTAAGGCAGAGCTAATCCGGCCGTCCATTTCTAATCGCGCGGCCGTGAATCCTTAGTACCGTTTCAACCGAGAAGTCTTGCAGTCAGACCCCTAGGAATTTAATGAATCAAGCTGCAGTCCATCTAGTGTATGGGCCGAGTCTTAGGAATTCTTGCGCAGAGGTCCTTGTCTTATCTGAAATTTGAGGCACGGTCCAGATAAATGGAAACTCAGAGAAATTGATTTATAAAATGAATTTCTTACATAAAAACAATTCCAGAATCTTGTTAAATCCATAGAAAATTCATATTAAGTCCAAATGAGTCCATTCCAATTTCTATAATTCTATAATATTATTGTTTATTACATAGTACATCTGTTTTGACATGAATATCACCATAAAATTTATTTCCTAATTAATCTTATATCAAATACATAAAACCTTAGGAAATTCATAACTTGCCCATTTTAATTCCAATTTCATCCGTTCAAGCTGCGTTAGTCTCGTATAAATATTTACTATGCAATAACAACATTTATTATGCCATGTCTCAGTATTTTATAATTAGATCTGTATTTAACTAATGTGGGTTAGTCTGGTTAAACTGCTTATAAACTACTAGAATATGATCTATGGTTAACTTATAACTTAGATTAAAGTTGAGATAATTATTTATAGAATAACCTCTTAAATGATTTATATTAACCAATTTATAATATAGTTTAATATTTTAGTCACATAAATCTATAAAATCATAACTCCTTAACTGTAACTCCGATTCTAGTGGTTCTCGTTCCCACGATCTCGTAGCAACGCGTAGATCATTATTATTCAGTTTGTTCTTATGTTTGGTGTGATGTTAATTTTGTCTAACCATGTTTATTTGTATTTGTACGACTAGCGCGAGGTTACAAGGATCCGAAGAATCACCCTGGTAACTGGAATCTCAAGTACCAGGCAAGTTGTGCCCTTGATTTACTTTTGTTACCCAATAATGTTCTTTATTATCACTATTCAATGCATAGGTTTAATTTTGATGGGACCCAATAGGTCACCCTAGTCTGTTTATCCTTTTTACCTTGTTTACCCCTGAATCAATTGGGTAGTTATGCTATTGCTTTATATGGTTTTGGGATAATATTTCATTACATCCATGTTCCAATTATTCTGTTATGTTATTTATGTTCATGATAAGATCATTATGTTAATGGGAACATGGAGCGACCACCTGAGAAAACAGTGCTACCACAAGGGTTTAATGGGACGCCCTTGGCTGATTAACTAGGAAAGCTAGTGGAAGACTACCTTACCCGAAAGGGGCAAGGGCAGTAGGGGAGTGGTCAGTGTAGGGAGGTCCTTGGGTTGATTTTGCTGCGATGGCGGTCAGGCGAGGGATTCCTGCACTGGAGCTTCCTATAAATTGTAGCGGGTTTTCTGAAGCTAGTGGAACTTTGTAAAGGCCTTGTAGTGTTACCCTGCCTCGCTTCCTTGGTAGAGGAGTATGGGATTCATGACCCCTTGGCAGATGGGTAACACGGCTTGTGGGTAAAGATGCGCAACCTCTGCAAAGTGTAAAACTGGTATACTAGCCGTGCTCACGGTCATGAGCGGCTCGGACCCTCACATGATTAATTTATGGAACCTAAACTCAATTTGTCATTTCATTGCATTGGGATTATTTTGTTATTACTTTTACTTATTTATTATGGTTTGGTATTTACTTACACTTAGTAACTGCTAATAAAATTTTGACCAACTTATAAAAGCAATGCTCAGCTTCAACCTTTATTTTGTTGATCAGCCTTACACTTCACATGAACTCCCACCTTTGGTGAGTTCATGCCACATTATTCCCCACAACTTGTTGAGCGATGAACATGTGTGAGCTCACTCTTGCTGTCTCACACCCCCCCCCCACAGGAGAAGAACAGGTGGTTCAAGAGGAGCCGCATATCGAGGAGTTCGATTCGATCTAGGTGGCGTCTCCCAGTTGACTTTCTAGTGCCAAGGATGGATTTTAGATCCTGCTATATTTATCTTTTATTTTGTAAGACTTCTGCTATGTAATAAGTACTCTGATTATTGTGATATTTATCTCTATACACTCTGTGATTATATATGTTGTCTTCTTTGGCGCATGTATGAGATGCACCTGGCTTTGTTCCTTAAAACCGGGTGTTACAGAACCCAAGGAAGTAGGTCAACTCACCCATCATCGACATCTCGAATTTCTGCATCATCACCCTGCTAAACTCTTCACAAGACTTTTGATTAGTAGAACCAAATATTATATCATCGACATAAATTTGGCAAACAAATAGATCACAGTTGCAAGTCTTTGTAAAAAGAGTGGGATCAGCTTTCCCAACCTTGAAAGCATTAGCAATTAAGAAATCTCTAAGGCATTCATACCATGCTCTTGGGGCCTGCTTAAGTCCATAGAGCGCCTTAGAGAGCTTATACACATGGTCGGGATACCTGTCATCCTCAAAGTAAGGGGGTTGTTCTACATATACCTCCTCCTTGATTGGCCCATTGAGGAAAGCGCTCTTTAGGTCCATTTGAAATAGCCTAAAAGAGTGGTGAGCAGCATAGGCTAATAATATTCGAATAGACTCTAGCCTAGCCACAGGAGCAAAAGTCTCCTCGAAATCCAAACCTGCAACTTGGGCATAACCTTTTGCCACAAGTCGAGCCTTGTTTCTTGTCACCACCCCGTGTTCGTCTTGCTTGTTGCGGAACACCCACTTGGTTCCCACAACGTTTTGTTTTGGATGTGGCACCAGGCTCCAAACTTCATTTCTCTTGAAGTTGTTGAGTTCTTCCTGCATGGCCAGCACCCAGTCCGGATCCTGCAAGGCCTCTTCTACCCTGAAAGGCTCAATAGAAGAGACAAACGAGTAATGCTCACAAAAATTAGCTAAGCATTAGCGAGTAGTTACTCCCTTGCTGATATCACCCAGAATCTGATCGACGGGGTGATGTCTTTGGATCATTGCTCGGACTTGAGTTGGAGGGACCCATGGTGCTTCTTCCTCCATTGCTTGACCTTCTTGTGCTCCCCCTTGATCATGCCCTTCTTCTTGCGGTACCTGTTCATCGTCTTGAGTTGGGGGATGCACCATCATGGAGGAAGGTGGCTGATCTTGCTCCTGTTGTTCCTGTGGTCGCACATCACCTATCGCCATCATGCGCATTGCGGCCATTGGAACTTCATCTTCATCTATGTCATCAAGATCAACTTGCTCTCTTGGAGAGCCATTAGTCTCATCAAATACAACGTCGCTAGAGACTTCAACTAGTCCTGATGATTTATTGAAGACCCTATACACCTTTGTATTTGAGTCATACCCTAGTAAAAACCCTTCTACTGCTTTGGGAGCAAATTTAGAATGTCTACCTTTCTTCACCAGAATGTAGCATTTGCTCCCAAATACATGAAAATAAGAGACATTGGGTTTGTTACCGGTAAGAAGTTTGTAGGATGTCTTCTTTAGGAGGCGATGCAGGTAGAGCCGGTTTATGGCGTGGTAGGTTGTGTTCACAGCTTCCGACCAAAACCGCTCAGGTGTCTTGAACTCTCCAAGCATCGTTCTCACCATGTCGATTAGTGTCCTGTTCTTCCTCTCTACTACACTGTTTTGCTGTGGTGTGTAGGGAGTGGAGAACTCATGCTTGATGCCTTCCTCCTCAAGATACTCCTCAACTTGCAGATTGTTGAACTCGGACTCGTTGTCGCTCCTTATCTTTTCACCTTCAGCTCAAATTCATTTTGAGCCCTCCTTAGAAAGCGCTTTAGGGTCCCTTGGGTTTCTGCCTTATCCTGCAAAAATAATACCCAAGTGAAGCGGGAAAAATCATCAACAATTACAAGACCATACTTACTTCCCCCGATGCTTAGGTAGGCAACGAGTGCAAAGAGATCCATGTGAAGAAGCTCTAGCGGTCTTGATGTTGTCATCACGTTCTTGCTGTGATGAGTGCTTCCCACCTATTTTCCTGCCTAACATGCTGCACAAGGTCTGTCTTTCTCAAAACAGACATCGGTTAGTCCTAACACATGATCTCCCTTTAAAAGCTTATGAAGGTTCTTCATCCCAACATGTGCTAGAAGGCGACTCCAAAGCCAGCCCATACTTGCCTTAGCCATTAAGCATGCATCTAGATCGGCATTCTCTTTCGAAAAATCAACTAAATAGAGCTTGTCGTCTAATACACCCTTAAAGGCTAATGAACCATCACTCCTTCTAAAGACAGACATATCAATATTTGTAAACAGACAATTGTAACCCATGTGACACAATTGACTTACAGACAAAAGGTTGTACCCAAGCGACTCTACTGGAAATACATTCGATATTGAGTGCTCGTTAGTAATGGCAATCTTGCCCAAGCCTTTGACCTTGCCTTGGTTCCCATCTCCAAAGATGATTGTATCCTGGGAATCCTTGTTCTTGACGTAGGAGGTGAACATCTTCTTTTCCCCCGTCATGTGGTTTGTGCATCCGCTGTCGATTATCCAGCTAGAGCCCCCGGATGCATAAACTTGTAAGTAATTAAGCTTGGGTTTTAGGTACCCAACTCTTGTTGGGTCCTACAAGGTTAGTCACAATAACTTTTGGAACCCAAATACAAGTCTTGTCTCCCTTGCATTTGAATCCCAATTTTCTAGCCACTACTTTTGTATTTTTGCATGTAAGTACAAAAGAAGTGTTGCAAGCATGAAAAACAGTAATAGATTCATTGCACATTTTCCTAGAAGCATAATTTCTCCTAGGCGCATGAGACACAGCATGATTGCACCTAGGCCTATTTCTACTATAATCATAAGTAGAGCTGGAAGCAATCATGGCATGATCATAGTATCTATCATTATGAGCATTCCTAGTAAATTTTCTATCATAAATGTAAGCATGATTCTTTTGGGGACTATTAGCCATAGGGGCCTTCCCTTTCTCCTTGTTGAGAACGGGAGTCCTTTGGCTCGTCAAGTTCTTGGTTTTCTTTTGAAAACCAAGTCCATCCTTAATTGAGGGGTGTCTACCAACAGTGTAGGCATCCCTAGCAAATTTCAATTTATCAAA
This sequence comes from Zea luxurians, assembly GCA_029449295.1. Taxonomy (NCBI): domain Eukaryota; kingdom Viridiplantae; phylum Streptophyta; class Magnoliopsida; order Poales; family Poaceae; genus Zea; species Zea luxurians. The sequence goes on from JAOPSE010000014.1 coordinate 30,253,975, forward strand.
ATCAACTTTGCAAGTCTTAAGTTGAGCATTAAGACTTGCCACCTCATTGTTCAATTTAGTAATAGAAGCAAGATGTTCATCACAAGCATCAACATCAAAATCCTTACATCTATTACAAATAACAACATGCTCTACACATGAACTAGTTTTGTTGACTTCCTCTAGCTTAGCATTTAATTCATCATTTAAACTTCTAAAACTAGAGACAGATTCATGGCAAGCAGATAACTCAGAGGATAGCATTTCGTTCCTTTTACTTCTAAAACAAGAGATTTTTGAACATTAACAAACTTGTCATGTTCCTCATATAAAATATCCTCTTGCTTTTCAAACAATCTATCCTTTTCATTTAGAGCATCAATTAATTCATTAATTTTGTCTACCTTAACTCTATCTAGTCCTTTAAACAGGTCAGTGTAGTCTACTTTATCATTAGAAGATTCTTCATCACTAGATGAAGTGTACTTGGGAGTGTCTCAAATGTGTACATTCTTTTCCTTGGCCATAAGGCATGTATGGCATTCGTTGGGGAAGAGTGAGGACTTGTCAAAGGCCAAGGCAGCAAGTCCTTCGTCGTTGGAGTCTGATGAAGAGCAGCCAGAATCCCATTCCTTTCCTAGATGCACTTCGCCCTTCGCCTTCGTGTAATTCTTCTTCTTCTCCTTCTTCCCATGTCTTTCTTGTGCCTGGTCATTCTCATTATCGGGACATTGAGCAATAAAGTGACCAGTCTTACCACATTTGAAGCAGGAGCGTTTTCCCCTTGTTCTATTCTTGTTGGGGTACTCCTTGCGTCCCTTGAGTGCAGTCTTGAAGTGCTTGATGATAAGTGCCATCTCATTTTCATTTAGCCCAGCAGCCTCCACTTATGCTATCTTGCTTGGTAGCGTCTCCTTGCTGCTAGTTGCTTTGAGAGCAACGAGCTATGGCTCATAGTTTGGTAGTGGACCGTTCAAGGCGTCATCTACATATCTTTCCTCCTTAACCATCATGCGCCCGCTTACGAATTTTCCGAGGATTTCCTCGAGCGTCATTTTGGTGTACCTGGGGTTTTCACGAATAAGATACATAAGATGGGGGTCAATTACAGCAAATGACCTTAGCATGAGTCGGACGATATCATGATCAGTCTATCTTGTGCTTTCATAGCTTCGAATCTTGTTAACCAGGGTCTTGAGCCTGTTGTAGGTCTGAGTTGGCTCCTCTCCCCTGATCATCACGAACCTCCCCAGCTTGCCTTCCACTAGTTCCATCTTTGTGATCATAGTGGTGTCATTTCCCTCATGAGATATCTTGAGGGTGTCCCAGATTTGCTTGGCATTGTCCAAGCCACTCACCTTATTATATTCATCCCTGCAAAGTGAAGCTAGCAAGACAGTAGTAGCTTGGGCATTTTTGTGAATTTGCTCATTTATGAAAACGAGATTGTCAGTACTATCAAAATGCATTCTGTTTTCAACAATCTCCCAAATAATAGGATGGAGGGAAAATAAATGACTACGCATTTTATGACTCCAGAAAGAGTAGTCTTCTCCATCAAAGTGTGGAGGTTTCCCAAGTGGATTGATAGCAAATGAGCATTTGAATTGTACGGAATACGAGAATAATCAAATGAATAGTTTTGATTAACCGTCTTTTTCTTTGACGAGGAGTCGTCGTCGTGTGTGGTGATGAAGACGAGGCATCACTGTTGTAGTAGATGATCTTCTTGATGCGCCTCTTCTTCTTCCCGTCTCTCTTCTTGTGACTTGAGCCTGAGTCGGTAGGATTGTCGTCTCTTGGCTCGTTGAAGACGGACTCCTTTTACTTATCGTTGACCACCATCCCCTTTCCCTTAGGATGCATCTCTTTGGGTGGTTAGTCCCTTAGATGAAGAGTACGACTCTGATACTAATTGAGAGCACCTAGAGGGGGGGTGAATAGGTGATCCTGTAAAATCAAACACTAAATAGCCACAAAACTTAGTTATTAAAGTGTTAGTGTGACTAAGTAGCCTTGAAACGAGTTCTTGTGAACAAAACAATCACAGAGAAAGCAACACAAGAGACACGCGATTTTTATCCCGTGGTTCGGCCAAGTAACACTTGCCTACTTCCACGTTGTGGCATCCCAATGGACGAGGGTTGCACTCAACCCCTTTCAAGTGATCCAATGATCAACTTGAATACCACGGTCTTTTCATTTAGAGTATCTTCCCGTTTGCGAGGAATCTCCACAATTTGGAGTCTCTCGCCCTTACAATAGAGATCACAAAGAAAGCACAGAGTAAGGTTGGGAAAAGCAACACACACAAGATTCAATCCACAGCACACACACGCACACAAGTGAAGACTTGAGCTCAAATGACAACATGGGGAGTTCACAACTCGAATGGAGCTCAAATCACTAACACGACGAATCAAATGCGTGGGAGTGGAGTCTGGATGTTTTAGTATGCTTAGAAAATGCTTGGGTGCCTACTCCATGCGCCTAGGGGTCCCTTTTATAGCCCCAAGGCAGCTAGGAGCCGTTGGAGATCAACATGGAAGCCTATCCTTGCCTTCTGTCGAGTGGCGCACCGGATAGTCCGATGCGCCACCGGACAGCCACTTCAGCATGTCCGGTGCGTGATTTCCTTCTAAATCGGGCACAACCGACCGTTGCTCCTCGGGGCCGGTTGGCGCACCGGACAGTGTCCGTTGCACACCGAACAGTCCGGTGCACCCAGACGACTGTTGGAGCAGCCACGTGTCGCGCGTTGATCACGCGGACGACCGTTGGCGCAGGCGCCATTGGCTCACCGGACAGTCCGGTGCACCACCGGACTGTCCGGTGAATTATAGCCATGTCGCCTTGTTACTTTTCCCGAGAGCGACGAGTTCGCCGCTGATGACTCACCGGACAGTCCGGTGCACCACCGGACAGTCCGATGAATTATAGTCGTACGACTCTGTCGATTCCCGAGAGTAGGTAGCTCACCAGAGGCTCGCCTGGGGTACCGGACACTGTTCGGTGCACCACTAGACAGTCCGGTGTGCCATGCCGAGCTGGAGTTGGCTGTACACAACCAACTCTTTTCCATTTCATTTCTTCTCTCCTCGGCACTGTACTTAGATAACCATGTTAGTACTCAAAAACAATTTACTAAGTCTAGAAACATACCTTGTCTTTGATTTGCACCTTTTGCTTGTTTAACACATAAGAGTTCAAAACATTTGTGTTGGACACTTAATCACCAAAACAATTATAGAAATGGCCCAAGGGCACATTTCCCTTTCAGTAGTGCGCAAAATCGCTCGCCGGCGTTGACTGCACCTGGTGGAGCTGCGCCGCCGTGTATCTGTGCCGTGGGGCGATGATGATTTCACAGCCATTGATTTCGTAGCGCACGGCCATGATTAGACCATGGGTGCCGATTCGTATAGACGAATCCGATTCGTTGATCGGCCTCTAGACGTGTAGTTTTGCATCGGTAAATTTTAAATCTAGGCCGTTGGTCGGCCAATGGGTGGCGTGGATCCGAGCAAGTTTAGCCCCTTCGTGCGATGTAATCTAGGTCATCCAAATCTAATCCAACGGCCCGCGTCCTGCGATACCCCTTCGCGGGTCAGAATTGCATAAGAGACCCTGCGCTTATTAGATAATAACCCACAGTCCATGTCATAGTGGTCTGTGCCTCGGTCTATTTAGCGCCAAAGACCTTGCCTTTCCTGGTAATTGGGGCGCAGTCCAGGAAATTGGGAAATCAGAAAAATGGATTAGAAAATAAATATTTAATATGAAAATATTTGCTAGAACTTGTATAAATCATAGAAAATTCATATGAACTCCAAATTGATCCATTCCAGTCTCTATAATTTTGTAATATTATTGTCTATCACCTAGTGTCTCTGTTTTCACATGAAAACAGCAATAAAATTTATTTCTTAGTTAATCTTGTATCAAATACACAAAACCTTTGGAAATTCATAACTTAAAATCCATAACTCCAAAATTAATGATTCCCGTTCCTAGGATCTTATTTTAATGTGTTGATTATTATTATGTATTTTGTTTACATGTTTGGTGTGATGTTAATTTCAACTTTATACTATGCTTGTTTGTATTGTGGCGACTAGGGAGTTGAAGAGCCAGTGGCTAAGGATACTGGTGCCCAGCAGATAGAAGTTACTGAGCAGGAGCTCATTGAAGGCAAGTTGTGCCCTTGACCACTTTTATTACCTAATAATGTTCTTTATTATCACTATTCAATGCATAGGTTTAATTTTGATGGGACCCAATAGGTCACCCTAGTCTGTTTACCCTGTTTACCTTGATTACCCCTGAATCATTTGGGTAGTTATGCTATTGCTTTACATGGTTTTGAGTTAAAATTTCATTATATCCATGTTCCAATTATTTTGTTATTTTATTAATGTTCATGTCAAGATCATCATTGTCTTTAATTGGAACATGGAGCTTAACTTGAGAAACACGTGCCACCACAAGGGAGGAATGGGACCCCTTGGTTGACTAATTGGAACATGGAGCTTAACTCCATGCAGTAGGGGAGTTGCATGGAGGGAGGTTCTCGGGTTGATTTAGCTGTGATGGCGGTCAGACGAGGGATTCTTGCAAGTGCTCTTCCCATAAACTGTAGCGGGTTTTCGGAAGCTAGTGGAACTTTGTAAAGGCCTCGTAGTGGATCCCTAGCCATTCACCTCGATAGGGTCTAAGGGCCTTGCAAACCCTGGCAACATGGGATACACGACTTGTGGGTACAGGGTACAACCTCTGCAGAGTGTAAAACTGGTATACTAGTTGAGCTCACGGTCAAGAGCAGCGCAGGACTGCCGCATGATTAAATTATGAAACTAAATTCAATTTGTCATTTGCATTGCATGGGATTATTTATTAATTTTGTTCTATTATTTTTATTATGCTTTGGTATTCACTTACATTTAGTAACTGCTAATAAAGTTTGACCAACTTATTAAAAGCAATGCTCAGCTTTAACCTCTATTGTTGATCAGCCTCACACATCACATGAACTCCCACCTTGGTGAGTTCATGCACATTATTCCCCACAACTTGTTGAGCTATGATCATGTGTGAGCTCACCCTTGCTGTCTCACACCCCCATAGGAGAAGAACAGGTGGTTCAAGAGGAGCCCCACAACGAGGAGTTTGATCTAATCTAGGTGGCGTCTCCCAGTTGACTTTATGGCGCCATGGATGGACCTTAGTTCGTTTTATATTTATCTTTTATTTTGTAAGACTTCCGCTATGTAATAAGTACTCTGATGATATTGTGACATTTATCTCTATACACTTTGTTATTATATGTGTTGTCTTCTTTGGCGCATATATGAGACGCACCCAGCTTTGTCCCTTAAAGCCTGGGTGTGACCTGTGCCTGATTAGATGAGCGCACTCACGAATCAGTACGCGGTACTATGTGTTGGATTAGAGATCAACGGCGTGGATATTATTTACCAGAGACCTGATTCCACCCATTCGATCTGGATCAACGGCTCTGGTTCGATTAAGCAAAAAGGTATTCGCATCCTCTAATCATGGGCACACGTTGACTGATCAAGGGCCCATGATTAGAGGACACCCTGTGCACCACCCGAATACCCCACGCACGGCGGCGCTTGAGCCCATGGTGGTCCGCTCGCTGGAGTTACCCTTATCCCGCACCCCAGTGCCCCATAGCTTGATCTAAACATTACTGTGCAATGCAGTGAACACCCCAAACACATTCCCCGCCATATTACCTTGGATTGTGAAGTGTCACGCTCCACTGATGAGAATGGCGGCCAAGCGACAAGGAGTGTACGCCGATGAGGAATCTGCCCTGCTGCCTAGGTGCTCTGCCCTTGATTTCTTTGCAAACACGCCCGCTGAAAGTCACCTAGAGGGGGGTGAATAGGCGTAATCTGAAATTTACAACTTAAAACACAAACTACAAGCCAAGGTTAGCGTTAGATTTAAAACCGAATCCTAGAGAGAGGGAGAAAACAAATCAACCAAGAAATAAAGCGGATGACACGGTGATTTGTTTTATCGTGGTTCGGTTCTAAAGAACCTAGTCCTTGTTGAGGTGGTCATAAAGACCGGGTCTCTTTCAACCCTTTCCCTCTCTCAAACGGTCACCTAGACCGAGTGAGCCTTCTTCCTTAATCTCACGGGTCACTTAGACCCCGCAAGGACCACCACACAACTGGTATCTCTTGCCTTGCTTATAAAGCTCTTGAGAGTAAGAAGTGAGAAAGAAAAGAAAGCCAAGCCAAGCAAACAAGAGCAACAAAGAAACACAAGTGATCCTCTCACAAGTCATAATGCCCTAGAACTGATTTGGGGACTTTGAGTGGATCGATCGCTTTGATTTGTGTCTTGGAGTGAAGTCTATTGCTCCTGCATTGAATGCTAAGATCTGAATGCTTAAATGGTTGGAGTGATTGTGGTTGGGGGGTATTATAGCCCTCAACTACCAAACAACGGTTGGGAGTGGCTGCTATATCGATTTGCGCACCGGACAGTCCGGTGCGCCTGCCACGTCACCCAGCCGCTAGGGTTCTGAAGCAGTTGACCGTTAGAGGCTTTGTCTTCTAGTGGCACCAGACAGGCACTGTTCATTGTCCGGTGCGCCTCTGACGACTGCTCTAACTTCCGCGTGCACTGTTCACGCACTGTAGCGTTGCAGGGGTCCGTTGCAGTCGACTGTTGCGCTGGATAGCCGTTGCTCCGCTGGTGCACCGGACAGTCCGGTGGCACACTGAACAGTCCGGTGAATTATAGCGAAGCGCGCCTTGAGAAACCCGAGAGTGGCGAGTTTGAGATTGTACGATCCTGGTGCACCGGACACTGTCCAGTGCGCCAGACCAGGGCACACTCGGTTTCTTTGCTCCTTTGTATTTGATCCCTATCTTGATTATTTATTGGTTTTTGTTGAACCTTTATGCATTGGCGCACCGGACAGTGTCCGTTGCACACCGAACAGTCCGGTGCACCCAGCCGACTGTTGGAGCAGCCACGTGTCGCGCGTTGATCACGCGGACGACCGTTGGCGCAGGCGCCATTGGCTCACCGGACAGTCCGGTGCACCACCGGACTGTCCGGTGAATTATAGCCATGTCGCCTTGTTACTTTTCCCGAGAGCGACGAGTTCGCCGCTGATGACTCACCGGACAGTCCGGTGCACCACCGGACAGTCCGATGAATTATAGTCGTACGACTCTGTCGATTCCCGAGAGTAGGTAGCTCACCAGAGGCTCGCCTGGGGTACCGGACACTGTTCGGTGCACCACTAGACAGTCCGGTGTGCCATGCCGAGCTGGAGTTGGCTGTACACAACCAACTCTTTTCCATTTCATTTCTTCTCTCCTCGGCACTGTACTTAGATAACCATGTTAGTACTCAAAAACAATTTACTAAGTCTAGAAACATACCTTGTCTTTGATTTGCACCTTTTGCTTGTTTAACACATAAGAGTTCAAAACATTTGTGTTGGACACTTAATCACCAAAACAATTATAGAAATGGCCCAAGGGCACATTTCCCTTTCAGTAGTGCGCAAAATCGCTCGCCGGCGTTGACTGCACCTGGTGGAGCTGCGCCGCCGTGTATCTGTGCCGTGGGGCGATGATGATTTCACAGCCATTGATTTCGTAGCGCACGGCCATGATTAGACCATGGGTGCCGATTCGTATAGACGAATCCGATTCGTTGATCGGCCTCTAGACGTGTAGTTTTGCATCGGTAAATTTTAAATCTAGGCCGTTGGTCGGCCAATGGGTGGCGTGGATCCGAGCAAGTTTAGCCCCTTCGTGCGATGTAATCTAGGTCATCCAAATCTAATCCAACGGCCCGCGTCCTGCGATACCCCTTCGCGGGTCAGAATTGCATAAGAGACCCTGCGCTTATTAGATAATAACCCACAGTCCATGTCACAGTGGTCTGTGCCTCGGTCTATTTAGCGCCAAAGACCTTGCCTTTCCTGGTAATTGGGGCGCAGTCCAGGAAATTGGGAAATCAGAAAAATGGATTAGAAAATAAATATTTAATATGAAAATATTTGCTAGAACTTGTATAAATCATAGAAAATTCATATGAACTCCAAATTGATCCATTCCAGTCTCTATAATTTTGTAATATTATTGTCTATCACCTAGTGTCTCTGTTTTCACATGAAAACAGCAATAAAATTTATTTCTTAGTTAATCTTGTATCAAATACACAAAACCTTTGGAAATTCATAACTTAAAATCCATAACTCCAAAATTAATGATTCCCGTTCCTAGGATCTTATTTTAATGTGTTGATTATTATTATGTATTTTGTTTACATGTTTGGTGTGATGTTAATTTCAACTTTATACTATGCTTGTTTGTATTGTGGCGACTAGGGAGTTGAAGAGCCAGTGGCTAAGGATACTGGTGCCCAGCAGATAGAAGTTACTGAGCAGGAGCTCATTGAAGGCAAGTTGTGCCCTTGACCACTTTTATTACCTAATAATGTTCTTTATTATCACTATTCAATGCATAGGTTTAATTTTGATGGGACCCAATAGGTCACCCTAGTCTGTTTACCCTGTTTACCTTGATTACCCCTGAATCATTTGGGTAGTTATGCTATTGCTTTACATGGTTTTGAGTTAAAATTTCATTATATCCATGTTCCAATTATTTTGTTATTTTATTAATGTTCATGTCAAGATCATCATTGTCTTTAATTGGAACATGGAGCTTAACTTGAGAAACACGTGCCACCACAAGGGAGGAATGGGACCCCTTGGTTGACTAATTGGAACATGGAGCTTAACTCCATGCAGTAGGGGAGTTGCATGGAGGGAGGTTCTCGGGTTGATTTAGCTGTGATGGCGGTCAGACGAGGGATTCTTGCAAGTGCTCTTCCCATAAACTGTAGCGGGTTTTCGGAAGCTAGTGGAACTTTGTAAAGGCCTCGTAGTGGATCCCTAGCCATTCACCTCGATAGGGTCTAAGGGCCTTGCAAACCCTGGCAACATGGGATACACGACTTGTGGGTACAGGGTACAACCTCTGCAGAGTGTAAAACTGGTATACTAGTTGAGCTCACGGTCAAGAGCAGCGCAGGACTGCCGCATGATTAAATTATGAAACTAAATTCAATTTGTCATTTGCATTGCATGGGATTATTTATTAATTTTGTTCTATTATTTTTATTATGCTTTGGTATTCACTTACATTTAGTAACTGCTAATAAAGTTTGACCAACTTATTAAAAGCAATGCTCAGCTTTAACCTCTATTGTTGATCAGCCTCACACATCACATGAACTCCCACCTTGGTGAGTTCATGCACATTATTCCCCACAACTTGTTGAGCTATGATCATGTGTGAGCTCACCCTTGCTGTCTCACACCCCCATAGGAGAAGAACAGGTGGTTCAAGAGGAGCCCCACAACGAGGAGTTTGATCTAATCTAGGTGGCGTCTCCCAGTTGACTTTATTGCGCCATGGATGGACCTTAGTTCGTTTTATATTTATCTTTTATTTTGTAAGACTTCCGCTATGTAATAAGTACTCTGATGATATTGTGACATTTATCTCTATACACTTTGTTATTATATGTGTTGTCTTCTTTGGCGCATATATGAGACGCACCCAGCTTTGTCCCTTAAAGCCTGGGTGTGACCTGTGCCTGATTAGATGAGCGCACTCACGAATCGGTACGCGGTACTATGTGTTGGATTAGAGATCAACGGCGTGGATATTATTTACCAGAGACCTGATTCCACCCATTCGATCTGGATCAACGGCTCTGGTTCGATTAAGCAAAAAGGTATTCGCATCCTCTAATCATGGGCACACGTTGACTGATCAAGGGCCCATGATTAGAGGACACCCTGTGCACCACCCGAATACCCCACGCACGGCGGCGCTTGAGCCCATGGTGGTCCGCTCGCTGGAGTTACCCTTATCTCGCACCCCAGTGCCCCATAGCTTGATCTAAACATTACTGTGCAATGCAGTGAACACCCCAAACACATTCCCCGCCATATTACCTCGGATTGTGAAGTGTCACGCTCCACTGATGAGAATGGCGGCCAAGCGACAAGGAGTGTACGCCGATGAGGAATCTGCCCTGCTGCCTAGGTGCTCTGCCCTTGATTTCTTTGCAAACACGCCCGCTGAAAGTCACCTAGAGGGGGGTGAATAGGCGTAATCTGAAATTTACAACTTAAAACACAAACTACAAGCCAAGGTTAGCGTTAGATTTAAAACCGAGTCCTAGAGAGAGGGAGAAAACAAATCAACCAAGAAATAAAGCGGATGACACGGTGATTTGTTTTATCAAGGTTCGGTTCTAAAGAACCTAGTCCTTGTTGAGGTGGTCATAAAGATCGGGTCTCTTTCAACCCTTTCCCTCTCTCAAACGGTCACCTAGACCGAGTGAGCCTTCTTCCTTAATCTCACGGGTCACTTAGACCCCGCAAGGACCACCACACAATTGGTATCTCTTACCTTGCTTATAAAGCTCTTGAGAGTAAGAAGTGAGAAAGAAAAGAAAGCCAAGCCAAGCAAACAAGAGCAACAAAGAAACACAAGTGATCCTCTCACAAGTCATAATGCCCTAGAATTGATTTGGGGACTTTGAGTGGATCGATCGCTTTGATTTGTGTCTTGGAGTGAAGTCTATTGCTCCTGCATTGAATGCTAAGATCTGAATGCTTAAATGGTTGGAGTGATTGTGGTTGGGGGGTATTTATAGCCCTCAACTACCAAACAACGGTTGGGAGTGGCTGCTATATCGATTTGCGCACCGGACAGTCCGGTGCACCTGCCACGTCACCCAGCCGCTAGGGTTCTGAAGCAGTTGACCGTTAGAGGCTTTGTCTTCTAGTGGCACCAGACATGCACTGTTCATTGTCCGGTGCGCCTCTGACGACTGCTCTAACTTCTGCGTGCACTGTTCACGCACTGTAGCGTTGCAGGGGTCCGTTGCAGTCGACTGTTGCACTGGATAGCCGTTGCTCCGCTGGTGCACCGGACAGTCCGGTGGCACACTGAACAGTCCGGTGAATTATAGCGAAGCGCGCCTTGAGAAACCCGAGAGTGGCGAGTTTGAGATTGTACGATCCTGGTGCACCGGACACTGTCCAGTGCGCCAGACCAGGGCACACTCGGTTTCTTTGCTCCTTTGTATTTGATCCCTATCTTGATTATTTATTGGTTTTTGTTGAACCTTTATGCACCTGTAGAACATGTATTATAGAGCAAACTAGTTCGTCCATTATTTGTGTTGGGCATTCAACCACCAAAATTAATTGTGGAAAAGGTTAACCCTATTTCCCTTTCAGGGCTGATTTGGTGACCGGGGATCCCGAGGGGAAAAAATCCTCTTGCTATTCAAAATTGAACTATAAGGGAATTCCTCCCCCATGGATCCCCTTGGTATCCCTAATCACCAAATCAGCCCTCAATGTCCCCCTTTTTGGTGATTGATGCCAACACAAACCAAAGCAAATATATAAAGTACAGAAATGTTAGTTTGCATATGGTGAGTGCATAGGTTACTTAGAATTAAACCAATATGAAAGTCTTGTTGCATACGAATAAGAGTGAATGGATTGCTTTCTTTTATTTGACATTTTGGACCACATTTGCACCACATGTTTTGTTTTTGCAAATCTTTTTCAAATTCTTTTCAAAATTCTTTTGCAAATAGTCAAAGGTATATGAATAAGATTGTAAGAAGCATTTTCAAGATTTGAAATTTCTCCCCTTGTTTCAAATACTTTTCCTTTGACTAAACAAAAGCTCCCCCTGAATGAAATTCTCCTCTTAGCTTTCAAGAGGGTTTTGAAATGGGTACCAATTTTGAAATCTTAATTTTATAAGCATAGATACCAATTTGAAATTTATCAATGTGAAATTTTTCTTGAGTATTACTTGAAAAACAAAGATTTGTGGTTACGAAATAAATCTTTCGTTTTGAAAATTTTGAAATGGTGGTGGTGCGGTCCTTTTGCTTTGGGCTTAATATTTTCTCCCCCTATGGCATTAATCGCCAAAAACAGAGAATGTTGGAGCCCTTATTACTTTCTCCACAATTGGTAAACAATATAAGAGTGAAAGAGTATACCAAATTTGGAGAGTGTTGTGGAGTACCGGCAAAGAGGTAGATAATATCGATGGAGTTGAGTGGAAGCGTTGTCTTTGCCTAATACTCCATTTCCCTTTCAATCTAAGACTAACATAAGAAATACTCATGGAAACACATTAGTCTTAGCTTTGGCACAAGAAGAATAAGAAATATGTATATGTACCAAATGAATGAGATGTGATCAAAGGTATATAAATAAGCTATGTGTGCAATGTTTCAATCAAAATTCCTAGAATCAAGAATATTTAGCTCATTCCTAAGTTTGCTAAAGGTTTTCTCATCTAATGGCTTGATGAAGATATCAGCTAATTGACCTTTGGTGTTAATATAAGCTATTTCGATATCCCCCCTTTGTTGGTGATCTCTCAGAAAGTGATACCGAATGTCTATATGCTTAGTGTGGCTGTGTTCAACGGGATTCTCCGCCATGCGGATAGCACTCCCATTGTCACATAGGAGAGGGACTTTGCTCAATTTGTAGTCATAGTCCCTGAGGGTTTGCCTCATCCAAAGTAATTGCATGCAACAATGACCTGCGACAATGTACTTGGCTTCGACGGTAGAAAGAGCTACTGAGTTTTGTTTCTTTGAAGCCCAAGGCACCAGGGATCTCCCCAGAAACTGACAAGTCCCTGATGTGCTCTTCCTATCAATTTTACACCCTGCCCAATCAGCATTTGAATAACCTATTAAATCAAAGGTGGATCTCCTGGGGTACCAAAGCCCAAACTTAGGAGTGTAAACTAGATATCTCATGATTCTCTTTACAGCCCTAAGGTGAACTTCCTTAGGATCAGCTTGGAACCTTGCACACATGCATACACAAAGCATAATGTCTGGTCGAGATGCACACAAATAGAGTAAAGATCCTATCATCGACCGGTATACCTTTTGATATATGGATTTAGCTCCCGTGTCGAGGTCGAGATGCCCATTAGTTCCCATGGGTGTCTTGATGGGTTTGGCATCCTTCATTCCAAACTTGTTAAGTATGTCTTGAATGTATTTGGTTTGGCTGATGAAGGTGCCCTCTTGGAGTTGTTTGACTTGAAATCCTAAGAAATATCTCAACTCCCCCATCATTGACATCTTGAATTTTTGAACCATGATCCTACTAAACTCTTCACAAGTAGATTTGTTAGTAGACCCAAATATAATATCATCAACATAAAATTGGCATACAAACAAATCATTTGCAATAGTTTTAGTAAAGAGAGTAGGATCAGCCTTGCTGACTTTGAAGCCATTAGTGATGAGAAAATCTCTCAGGCATTCATACTATGCTCTTGGGGCTTGCTTGAACCCATAAAGTGCCTTTGAGAGTTTGTAAACATGGTTAGGGTACTCACTATCTTCAAAGCCGGAAGGTTGCTCAACATAGACCTCTTCCTTGATTAGTCCATTGACGAAGGCACTTTTCACGTCCATTTGATAAAGCTTAAAGCCATGGTAAGTAGCATAGGCAAGTAATATGCGAATTAATTCAAGCCTAGCTACGGGTGCATAAGTTTCATCAAAATCCAAACCTTCGACTTGTGAATAACCTTTGGCCACAAGTCGGGCTTTGTTCCTTATCACCACACCATGCTCATCTTGCTTGTTGCGGAATACCCATTTGGTACCTACAACATTTTGATTAGGACGTGGAACTAAATGCCATACCTTATTCCTTGTGAAGTTGTTGAGCTCTTCTTGCATAGCCACCACCCAATCTGAATCTCTTAATGCATCCTATACCCTGTATGGTTCAATAGAGGAAACAAAAGAGTAATGCTCATAGAAATGTGCGACATGAGACTGAGTAGTTACCCCCTTATGAATATCACCAAGAATGTAGTTGACGGTGTGATCTCTTTGAATCGCATGGTGGACTCTTGGGTGTGGCGGTCTTTGACCCTGTACTTCTTGATCATCTTCCTTGTCTTGATCAACTCCATCTCCCCCTTGATCCTTGTCCTCCTCTTGAGGTGGCTCATCTTCTTGCTCTTTTTCTTCATCACCTTGAGCCTGTTCCTCATCTTGAGTTGGTGGAGATGCTTGATTGGAGGATGATAGTTGATCTTGTGCTTGTAGAGGCTCTTCAGATTCTTTAGGACACACATCCCCAATGGACATGTTCCTTAGCACGACACACGGAGCCTCTTCATCATCTAGTTCTCAAGATCAACTTGCTCCACTTGGGAGCCATTAGTCTCATCAAACATAATGTCACAAAAAACTTCAACTAATCCAGTGGACTTGTTAAAGACTCTATATGCCCTTGTGTTTGAGTCATATCCTAGTAAAAAGCCTTCTACAGCCTTAGGAGCAAATTTAGATTTTCTACCTCTTTTAACAAGAATAAAACATTTGCTACCAAAGACTCTAAAATATGAAACATTTGGCTTTTTACCGGTGAGGAGTTCATATGATGTCTTCTTGAGGATTCGGTGAAGGTAGAGCCGGTTGATGGAGTAGCAGGCGGTGTTAATCGCCTCGACCCAAAACCAGTCCGGAGTCTTGTACTCATCAAGCATGGTTCTTGCCATGTCCAGTAGAGTTCTATTCTTCCTCTCCACTACACTATTTTGTTGAGGTGTGTAGGGAGAAGAGAACTCATGCTTGATGCCCTCTTCCTCAAGAAATCCTTCAATTTGAGAATTCTTGAACTCCGTCCCATTATCGCTTCTTATCTTTTTGATCCTTAAGCCGAACTCATTTTGAGCCCGTCTCAAGAATCCTTTTAAGATCTCTTGGGTTTGTGATTTTTCCTGCAAAAAGAATACCCAAGTAAAGCGAGAATAGTCATCCACAATAACTAGACAGTACTTACTCCCACCGATGCTTATGTAAGCTATCGGGCCGAATAGATGCATGTGGAGTAACTCCAGTGGACTGTCCATTGTCATTATGTTTTTGTGTGGATGATGAGCGCCAACTTGCTTTCCTGCTTGACATGCGCTACAAACCCTATCTTTCTCAAAATGAACATTTGTTAGTCCCAAAATGTGTTCTCCCTTTAGAAGTTTGTGAAGATTCTTCATCCCAACATGGGCAAGTCAGCGATGCCAGAGCCAACCCATATTAGTCTTAGCAATTAAGCAATTGTCAAGTTCAGCTTCATTAAAATTAACCAAATATCGCTGACCCTCTAATACTCCCTTAAATGCTACTGAATCATCACTCCTTCTAAAGACAGTAACACCTACATCTGTAAATAGACAGTTGTAGCCCATATTACATAATTGAGAAACTAAAAACAAGTTATAATCTAAAGAATCTACAAGAAAAACATTGGAAATAGAATGGTCAGGTGATATAGCAATTTTACCAAGTCCTTTGACCAAACATTGATTTCCATCCCCGAATGTGATAGCTCATTGGGGATCTGCCTTTTTCTCGTAGGAGGAGAACATTCTTTTTTACCCAGTCATGTGGTTTGTGCATCTGCTATCAATTATCCAACTTGAGCCCCCGGATGCATAAACCTGCAAAACAATTTAGGCCTTGTTCTTAGGTACCCAAACAGTCTTGGGTCCTTTCACATTAGAAACAAGCACCTTGGGTACCCAAACACAAGTCTTTGATCCCTTGTGTTTTCCTTCAACATATTTGGCAACTACTTTGCCTGATTTGTTAGTAAGCACATAAGATGCATCAAAAGTCTTAAATGAAATGTTAGGCTCATTTGATGCAGCAGGAGTTTTCCTTTTAGGCATTTTAACATGAGTAGAATGCCTAGAGCTAGATGCCTCATTCTTATACATGAATGTACGATGAGAAACAGTGTGAGGTTTTTAGCATGAATTCTCCTAATTTTATGTTCAGGATAATTAGCAGGATACAAAATATAGCCCTCATTATCCTGAACCATAGGAGCCTTGCCCTTAACAAAATTAGACAATTATTAGTGGCATTAAGCTTGACATTGCTTCCCTATTGGAAACCAATGCCATCCTTAATGCCAGGGCGTCTCCCATTATAGAGCATGCTTCTAGCAAATTTAAAATTTTCATTCTCAATTTCATGCTCATTTATTTTAGCAGTTAATTGTTCTATATGATCATTTTGTTGTTTAATTAAAGCAAGGTGATCATTTATAGCATCAACATTAATATCTCTACATCTAGTGCAAATAAAAACATGATCAATAGCAGATGTAGATGGTTTGCAGACATTTAATTCCTCAATCTTAGCATGTAAAATAGCATTCTCATCTCTAAGATAGGAAATAGAATCATTGCAAACATTTAGATCTTTAGCCTTAGAAATTAATTTATC
Source organism: Zea luxurians (assembly GCA_029449295.1). Taxonomy (NCBI): domain Eukaryota; kingdom Viridiplantae; phylum Streptophyta; class Magnoliopsida; order Poales; family Poaceae; genus Zea; species Zea luxurians. The sequence goes on from JAOPSE010000014.1 coordinate 30,270,346, forward strand.
ATTCTCAGTTTTAAGGCTAGAAATTGATTCATTCAATTTATCAATCTTAGCAATTAAACTAGCATTTTCATTTCTAAGATGGACAATTGAATCATCACAATCATTTAATTTTTTAACCTTAGCAATCAAACTAGCATTCTCAGTTCTAAGGTTGGAAATAGTATCATGGCAAATGCTAAGCTCCTTAGTCAAGTTTTTATTTTTCTCTACTTCCTGAGCATAAGCATTTTTACTTTAACATGCTTCTTGTTTTCTTTAATAAGGAATTCCTCTTGGCTATCCAAAAGTTCATCCTTCTCATGAATGGCTCCTATCAATTCATTTAATTTTTCCTTTTGTTGCATGTTAAGGTTGACAAAAAGAGTGAGCAAATCATCTTCATCATCACTAGAGCTACCTTCGTCACTAGATGTTGTATATTTGGTGGCTCTAGATTGTACCTTTTTCTTTTTGCCGTCCTTTGCCATGAAGCATTTGTGGCCGACGTTGGGGAAGAGGAGGCCCTTGTTGATGGCGATGTTGCGGCATCCTCGTCGGAGGAGGAGTCGGTGGAGCTCATGTCGGAGTCCCATTCTCGACACACGTGGGCATCGCCGCCCTTCTTCTTGTAGTACCTCTTCTTCTCCTTCTTCTTCCCCTTCTTGTTGGCGCCCCTGTCACTATCACTAGACCTAGGACATTTAGCGATAAAATTACCGGGCTTACCACATTTGTAGCACACCCTTTTGGAGCGGGGTTTGTAGTCTTTCCCCCTCCTTTGCTTGAGGATTTGGCGGAATCTCTTGATGATGAGCGACATCTCCTCATTGTCGAGCTTGGAGGCGTCGATGAGGAGCCTACTTGATGTAGACTCTTCTTCTCTTCCGTCGCTTTGAATGCGATGGGTTGCACCTCGGGTGTGTAGGTGGCCTTGCTCCAAGTTCACAATGTGTTTGGAGCCTTTGACCATTAGTTCAAAGCTTACAAACTTTCCTATCACTTCCTCAGGAGACATTAGCTTATATCTAGGATCACCACGTATCAATTGAACTTGAGTAGGATTACAAAATACGAGTGATCTAAAAATAACCTTGACCAACTCATGGTCATCCCATTTGGTGCTCCCGAGGTTGCGCACTTGGTTCACCAAGGTCTTGAGCCGGTTGTACATTGCTTGTGGCTCCTATCCTTGGTTGAGGACGAATCGACCGAGCTCCCCCTCGATCGTCTCCCACTTAGGGATACTTATTTTTAATTGTGACATCATTAAGTGATCGGTAATCAACACACATCCTCTGGGAACCATCCTTCTTTTGAACAAACAGAACCGGTGCTCCCCAAGGTGAGGAACTAGGATGAATATACCCTGACTCCTGCAACTATGTTATTTGTTTCTTAAGTTCTTTTAATTCTTCAACTAACATTATGTATGGCATTTTAGAAATAGGAGCGGTCCTAGGTAAGAGATCAGTAACAAACTCCACTTCCCTATTGGTGGGATTCGGGGTAACTCCTCTTGAAAGACATCTAGGAAGAATTATCTAACCACACGGATATGTCAAACCACAAATTTTCCATCTACTAGATAAATGGTGTGTTTGGTGGATGGGGTTAAGGTAATCATGACTTCAAATCTCTGTCCATTTGGACTAGTGAGTTCTACGGTTCCCTTAGCACAATGTATAACTGCTTTTGCTTTCCTCAACCATGACATGCCAAGAATCAGGTCTATAATGCTCTCTTCTAAAACTATGGGCATGGACCAGAATTTCCTCCCTATAATTGTTATTGTTAATCTATTGCTCATAAAATTTGCTTCAATAGGGCCCTTAGGGGTGATTACTACCATGGGTTTTTGCATAGTGTGAAGAGTTAATTCATGTGTATTGATATAACGAGCAGAAATGAATGAATGTGAATGCTCCAGAATCAAATAATATAGCTGTGGAAACTAAATTAATAAGGAATGTACCAATAGCAATGTCAGCACCATCAGCGGTAGCCTCAACACTGATCTAGTTGACTCTGGCAATACTAAACCCCTTGTTATTAGCTGGAGTCTGCTGCTTCCCCTGATTACTACCCCAAGATGGTGTGTTGGGGTTCCTCTTAGGACAAGCATTGGAATAATGCCCAATCTCACCACACTTGAAGCATATACATGTTTCAAGTATATGCTCCCGTAGATGTGGTTCCCGTAGTTGTGTTCTGGCCAAAAGGTCTCGCCGAGGTGCCAGTGGGGGCAACCTGACAAGGACGTGGATTCTTAGGGGTGGCCTGAGGTGTCTGTTGAGTAGGACGCTAGTAAGACTGCTGCCCTCCACCAGAATGAGCTGGTGTACCCTAGGGTGGAGCAAAGTGAGGATGAATGCTGCTACTCCCCTGGCCCTGGGTGATGGCCTTCCTCTTCATCTCACCAAGCTATACATGTTTGTGTTCAAGTGCTATGGCCTTGTCCAAAAGCTTCTAGAAAGATGGAAAGGTATGAGACATCAGCTGGTACTGGAGTGGCCCAATGAGTCCCTCCAGGAACTGCTCATGTTTCCTCTCATCATCAGCAACTTCCTCTGGAGCATACCTTGATAGCTGATTGAATTTATCTTTGTATTCACTCACTTTCATATTCCCCTACTTGAGGGAGAGGAATTCCTTCTTCTTAATCTTCATCAGTCTAGTAGGAATATGATAATTCCTTAAATTAGTAGAGAACTCTACCCATGTAATGGTGTCAGCAGCAGCATGAGTAGCACAATATGAATCCCACCAGTCGACAGCGGGAACAGTGAGGCGACCTGATGCGTAGAGGACCTTCTCCCTGTCAGTGCACTGAGCAATGTTAAGCATTTTATCCACTGTCTTCAACCAATCATCTGCCTGAAGTGGATCTGGAGAGCTGGAGAAGGTGAGTAGCTTGTGGCTCATGAAGTCCCGGTGCTTGTCCCTGGGTGGAGCTGGTGGTGGTGGAGGTGGTGGCTGCTATCGGTCTTGATGGATCTGAGCTTGCATCTCTGCCATGGTGTTAGCCATCTGCTGCAATAGTTGCATCTGAGCGGCAACCACAACATTTGTCCAAGTAGGTGCAGGGTTCGGTGGAGGATTCATTTCTGGTTGTGGTTGGACAACTACCCTCCTTCGACGAATATGAGCAGGTAGATCGATATCGCCTTGCTTCATGGTATTGACTATCTGTGTTAGAAACACATAGTAAGATAGAATTGCAGATAAGACGAATAAGTATGAGACATCCAACTTTTAGGTCATAATAGCTCAGTAGATTAAAGTGTTGTCTACTTAATACTAATACAGTAACCTATGGTGGTACATGCTAGGATGCCCTACTATACTATTTCACTCAATCAAAGAAGCAAATCAAGCATTTATCATTAGAACAAACATTCAAACACTTAATTATCGATAACAGAAAATGATTTTTTTGTCTTAGGTCTCCTATCTCTTTAGGGATTCATAAATATATGATTCCAAGGTGTGAAATCCATTTTGTCTTTCTAGAGTAGAAATGATAAGAGTAGTCAGAGTAGAACACCCAAAAGGTGAGACAGGATCAAGTAAGTATAGAAAGAATAAGAGTAAAGGTAAGTAGGTAAGGGTTTTGTCCAGTTCTATCTAGATTTTGTCCTACAGTCAACATTGCTTTGATAATACTTCTGTCACACCCAGATTTAAGGGGTAAACCCGGGTGCGTCTCATATGTGCGCCAAAGAAGAACAACATATATAATGATCAACTATATAGAGATAAAGGTCACAAACTTAATTACATAGCGGAAGTGTCCTACAAAAATAAATGATAAAAAATGAATCGAACTAACATTATTTCCCTAGCACCATTAAGCTGACTGGGAGACGCCACCTAGACCTCATCAAACTCCTCATAGTAGTCCTCCTACTAGGCCACCTGCTCTTCACTTGTGGGGGGTTTATATATCGCAAGGGTGAGCTCACAAAAGTTCATCGCACAACAAGTGTGGAAAATAATGTGCATGAGCTCACTTACTGTTGGGGGCCTTCCTCTTCCGAAGGTCCACAAAAACACGACTAACCATTTGTTTCTAGCATACTACTGGATATTACAGGAGCTTCGTCATAAGAAAAGCTTCGTGATGAGGGTATTCTTCTCTGCCGAAGGTCCTCGACACGAAGACATTGTCTAAAAGCGATAACGACGAATGCCGAAGCCACAATCGAAGAGCGACAACGAAGGTCAAACATGATGCCAAGCATAAGAGGAAAAGACTAGTTAATCCCTGATGATTTATGTTATGATTATGAGTACATGTTAAGGTCATAAATGTATTTTTACTCGGGCTATGTCCCATGCCTATAAATAGGTGAATAGTACCCTCATACTGTTCACGCTGGATTGTAATTGCTCTCGCGTCAACACCTTCAATCAAGCCAAAGGTATCAATGTAATATAAATTCTATTAATGTTCATGTATAAATATATTATGAAATAGATATATGGATGAATGAATGAATGAATGAATAGATAACATACGTTATCTCCATGGAATCTTATTCCCATAAATGATGAAAGTGGGTTCATGACCTTTGTCTGATGATCATTATATCCGAGAGGAGATAATGCTTCGGATGACGAAGGTCTTTAATCTTTAATAACTATGTTGCCTTGTTCTTGATTCACAGCATTTGAGAACAAGTGAACAACATTGGCGCCCACCTCCGGTGAACTCAAACGACCACCTTCAACACCAGGAACTCGAGCAACCACCTTCGTCATGCTGCCGAAGAAGGCAATAGCGCCAAGGGCTGCCCTTGCACCGCTAGACATCAACCAATAAGGGCTTCCTCTAAGAGAAGCCCGAAACCAGAAAAGGAAGGTCATTAACCCAACACTAGAGGAAGAGAATCTAAATCAAGAGATAAGAGATCTAGAGGCCATCCACTAGCAAGTGGAGAAAAGAAGGGAGAAAATGCTTCGGCTAGCTGAACTCCAGAAGAAGATTGATGATGCTATTAAATAAATGCGCCATATCACACAAGACAACGAGCAAGGACTAAGGCCATAGCAGAGAGAGCTTCGTCACGAAAGCCCAAGCTATGATGATGTATGGTATGACGATTTCAATCATGGTAACTTTGCTTTTGAAGATGCTTCTCCCCTAGCAGCAGAGTTGCAGGCTACCCCGTGGCCACCTTCGTACAAGCCACCACAACTCCCCATGTATGACGGGCATTTCGACCTGAAGCAGTTCCTCATGAGCTATGAGGCAACATATCATCATAAGGTGGCAACACTGCTGTCATGGCGGTCAGGAGTGTGGCTCAAACATGGTATTCTTCCCTTCGACCGGGAACAATCACGTCATGGTAGAAGCTGAAGGACATGCTGGTCACCAGCTTCTAGGGTTTCCAGACGAAGCAAGTAACTGCTCAAGCTCTGTTCCAATGCACATAGGACCATGAGGAATACTTGCTGGCGTATGTCCGAAGGTTTCTGAGTCTCAGAGCTCAGGCACCAATGGTGCCAAATGAGATTGTTATTGAAGCTATGATCAAGGGGCTTCGACCAGGACCAACTGTGTAGTATTTCATCAGGAAGCCCCCACAAACTCTAAAGAAGCTTCTACAGAAAATGGACGAATACATCAGAGTCGGTAATGACTTTCGACAGAGAAAGGAAGAAGCCTACAGATACTCTAAGATGACCAAGGGCTTTGCAGGAAGACTCCACCCTAGGCATATCAGGATAATCCATAATCCCAATTCATGCGAAGGCAGGAAAATCAAACTTAAGGCCATCAACACAGCTCTCAATCATCTGGAACACAACAAAGCTCCTTCAGGCCACCAGCCCCAAGAGGCTGAGGAGGGTGGAGCTTCGGAGGAAGATTCATCTCACAACTAAGAAGGTTGGTTTGCTTATTCTGTGGAGAAGACAAGGGGCATACAACTAGGACATGCCAGGTCACGATACAGAAGCAAAAGGAAATAGCTAAAGTCGAAGCACAGTAGAATCAGCCGAAGTAGGTCTTGCATACCGCTTCATGCTATTCCCCATACATTCCTGAGTATGTGGACAATCAATAGCCCACAATATCAATAGCCTCGGCAGGCCAACCCCTAGCTGCATGGGCCCTGCCACCACCACCACTCATGGCTCTGACTTTGTCTCACAATCAACAGCCAGAAGGGCATCGCAAGTTTTAGCAACAACACGACGCACGTGAAGAGTTTGAAGCTCGGACAGTCAATAGTATTGTACCAGAGTCAAGACACATTTATTGAAGCAACAGAGGGGCTCAATCAAAAAACTTTCATACACACTCAATTTAATTTTTATTTTTCTTACTTTTATGCCTCTATCCTAAAGACAATAGGAGAAGATACAACCTTCATCCTGTTGTAATAAATCTGGAGTTACACCATCGAGTGTAATAGAAAAAGTGACAAAGCTCCAAAGTCGTTCCTACAGGGATGCAGAGCTAAAATGCCACCTAAGTAAAAGGTGAAGAAGCTCCAAATTCGTTACTAAGGGGATGCGGAGCTTAGCTCCAAAGTCGTTCCTAAGGGGATGCAAAGCTAAAATGTCACCTAAGTAAAAGGTGAAGAAGCTCCAAAGTCATTCCTAAGGGGATGCAGAGCTTAGCTCCAAAGTCATTCCTACGGGGATGCAAAGCTAAAATACCACCTAAGTAAAAGGTGAGGAGACTCCAAAGTCGTTACTAAGGGGATGCAGAGTCTTACTTTTATGAAGCATTTATGCATTAACATCAGTTGCATCATATCATCGTATCATACTGCATAGCATCGCATCATTCATCATCTTGCATCATCCAAAACAGTAAAAAAGAAGGCAAATTGCTCCTTCAAACATGCTGGCTAACCCATGAAAGTCTTTCTTTGACAAAGATTTATGAAAGGATGTATCAACAATGCAAGATCTATGCCTTCGGCAGCGGCATTTTATGCAAGACCTATTCCTTCGGCAACAGTATTCTTATGCAAGATCTATGACAGTGGTATTTTTTATGAAGGGTGAAAAGAAGGAAAGGTGTTTTTTCGTCTATGGCTCAAAAACGGTACGTGTGAAGATTTCACACTCCACAAAGAAATATATTACATCATCAGATATATGTATATTTGACAATTGTTTCTTACATAAGAAAACAGCATACAAAAAATTCTACAATTGTTTTAATAAACAAAGTCTAATCATCCACTTTTAAGACTTTATCATCAGCTTCGTTCAGAAGCCTATTCACAGCTTCATCAACAGCTTCATTAGTTATTCTAATTATATCAAGAGCCCTCTTCAGGGCTGGATCGGCCTCAGGGTCGTACGGCTCCAGAGGAGGAGAAAGCTCGGCTGCACCACAATATAAGTGTTCATTAGTTACGAAGGAAAAACAATTTATGGAGCTAAATCACGACCAATATACCTATAAGCCTTTCACGCTCTGCAGCTTTTTCAGCTTTTATTGCCACTTCCAAAGTAGTATGAGACTCTTTCTCATTTTTTTCTAATAGCTTTATCTGCTATTTCTCGGCCACCTTCCAATGAGTCATCGGAATAAATTTTTCTGCTTAGTGCAGTGGCTTCAGCTGAAGGGTCCTTGATGTCACTCACTGAGACCGAGAATTCTGGCAGAATTACAGCCTTTACATGCTCACAGCCAACTTTCTCAAGGAGTGAGACGGCTCCTCGGGCACCGGTGAACGTGCAAAAATCTCCTCTATCACTAAGAATTTCATCAAAAGCTTCAGCTCCACCACTAATCCACCAGATAACCCCGTCGGGATCACCACAGATAAAGTTCTACTCCATAGAGAATGCGCCAACTTTGGCAAAACTATTTTTCAACTTATTGCAACATTCCATAGCAACATTGCAGCATTCCTATTTCGCCTGACGAAGCTCCTCGACATTTTTCTGAACTCTTAGCGGTTCAGTATTAGATATCTCGCGTTTTGTTTGTTCTACATTAAAATCTTCAATGATTTCATCAAGCTTCTTCTCCAATCCTTGCACTTCAGATCTGTGCAATCCCACTTGAATAGATAGCGTATATTCTAAATCAGCAATACACTTCGCATCTATTTCTTTCTTCTTTTCAAACTCCTTCATTTTCTATTCTACTTCGGAAAGGCTAGACAGTCTAGCTTCGCTAGACTTTAGCCTCTAAACCAAGGAAAGCAGGATTTTATCCTTCTCAAGAGCTTCATTCCTAAGTGTTATGACTTCCGAACACAGGTTTCCAAGAGCAATATGAGAGCTTGAAAGTTTCCTAGAGGGGGTGAATAGGCAAGCGAAAACTTTTTCAACAAAAACTAGAAATGAACTGGGTAAAACTAGTTCAACCGGTGTCAAAACCGGTTCAACTGGTTTGCACGAGCTCAATTAAAGAATGAGATATAAAACTGAATTGATCTCAAAATTCACCTAGTTAACTTTGTAAAAGAGATGTCCTAGATGATCCAGAGGGTTCAAAGTAGTAGATCTAAGAAGGGCACTTCTCAAAATCCACACACCAAAAAGATATGACAAAGAGAACGAAGAACACGAACAAACACAATCAACAAGAACACAAGAGACACAAGATTTATCATGAGGTTCGGTCACACCAAAAAAGGTGCCCTACCTCCTTGTTGAGGCGCTCACAAAGAGTTGGGTCTCTTTCAACCCTAATCATCCCTTCGCCGACCACAAAGGTCAAGCCCACACACTAATCTTTGCTCAAACGAGCGAGTAATACAAACTTTCTTATGGTCTTCCACAAGATTTGGAGACTCACAAGAGACACCTAGTCATCTAGGAGCTAGAAGCTCCAAGAGTAATGAATCCGCAAATAACTCGATGTAGTACTAAGGCTCGAATGAAAAAGATCAATAGGGATTTGGAGATGAAGCACCCTTTGGGGGAGAGAGGTAGGAGTGAGTATATATAGGTGGGGCTTCAAAACTAGCTCTTGGGCAAAATTTTCCAGGGAGGACCGGTTGAACCACCCTAGGGGGCGGTTGAACCGCCCTTGGCAGACCTGGCAGCCTGTCTTCCAGTCTACCTGGCAGACTACTGCACAGTCTGGTCAGTTTGACCAAAACCGGTTGAACCTCCCTAGTGGGTGGTTGAACCGCCCCTGGCAGATCTATTAGTCTGTCTACCAGTCTGACTGGAAGACTGCTGCACAGTCTCGTGAGTTTGACCAAAACCGGTTGAGCTGCCCCTGACAAATCTGTCTGCCTGTCTACCAGTCTCACTGGCAAACTGCTATACAGTCTAGTCAATTTGACCAAAACTGGTTGAACCACCCCTGGCAGATCTGTCAGCCTGTCTGTCAGTCCGACTGGCAGACTGCTGGATAGACTGAGCAGAGGGGTCAAGGACCAGTTGAACCACCCGTGGGGACCAGTTCAACTAGTCTTGACTAGAAAGTTTAGGAGAGAAAACCCCAGTTCAACTAGCCCGGAGGTAGGTTCAACTGGTGTATGGTCAGAGAGGTTCACAGTAGAAGTTGAAGTTCAACTGCAATTGAGAAAGCTCAACTGCAGTTGAAAAAGCTTAACTGCAGTTGAAGAAGTTCAACTCAGCTAAAAAAGCTCAACTGCAGTTGAAGAAGTTCAACTTAGCTGAAGTTCAACTCAGCTAAAAAAGCTCAACTGCAGCTGAAGAAGCTCAACTCAGCTGATGTTTAACTCAGCTGAAAAAGCTCAACTGCATCTGAAGAAGTTTAACTGCTTTTCAACAAGAACACTCTCAGTTTCTCAAACCTAACAATGGTCGGACACAGAGCATTCAAGGGATTTTGGTTTTCAAAATAGCTTTTGAATTTGGAGGCTTGAGCTATAGCAAACACCAACCTTTTTTTTGGATCCACCTTGATAGTACAACGAGTTCTATACTCAAGTTAAATAAAATATAATTAAGTAAACTCCTTGAGTAATTGGTGTTTCATGTGTGATTTCTCCATGGCGTTGCTTCATAAGGATCACAAATATCTTTGTCTCATCTTTTGAAGCAAACACAAATCAAACCATGTGACTTGTACCATTTCACCATATATGAGTTCAAATCATGGCTTCAAGTCACCTTACTGATGCATCAACATATTATAATTCTCCATAGCTGATTAGTTCATCAACTTACTACAAGTACACTCTTCTTCACCTCAGCCATGGTACCTTGGTCCATAAGCTGTCGCTTGACCTTCACCTTCGCTTAGTTCCTCGAAGCCCTTTCCTTGCTATCTTCACCCTATCAAGCCATTCTTGAGTCACGCCATATTGAGCATCCATTGAGAGAATCGTTTCTTCATTATTGTGAACCTTGCTTGAATGTCTTCTAGATATAACTGTTAAGATCAACCAAGCTCTAGTTTGATTCTCATAGAAGAATATATGGACTAATATTAATATGGTCAAGCCAATTCATGATTCCTCATATCTTATTCACTTTGGCTTGACCAATCCTCTTAATTACTTCATCCTCTATTCTGATCATATGTATGTAGTGATTTCTTAGGTATTGTCCATATATCAAACCAATATAGAGATCATATTATATCGATTTGCATTATCTCAATGGTTATTTAACCTTGTGCTGAATCTTTGTTCACTGATCATTATACACTATTCAAGTATGTTCATCATACTGAATTTCCTGTTCAACACTTAGCAAACATGTTAGCCCTTTAAATGTGTTGTTATCCAAATCACCAAAACTCATAAAAGGGATTAATGCACTTTCAATCTCCCCATTTTTGGTGATTGATGACAACACATTTAAAGCTTACATAAGATTTGACAAATAAGGTTTTGAATCCTATGATATAGTTTCCTCCCCCTAAATATGTTCATTTCAGAAAATACCAATTTTATACTCAAATGCCAAAAGCACATATTTGGGTCAAAGTATGGAGATAACTTATATCATACTATTCATGGGGTGCAGTGTGTCATAAAATAAACGTGATGCTCATGACATACTATGCACTCAACAATTCCCACATCTTATATTTTTCTTATGATTCCCCCTTTTTGTTAATTATTCCCCCCTTTTCAAAAGTATGCACATAAGACTAAAAGGTAAGCTTTAATGCACAATTTCTCCCCCTTTGTCATAAATCTCCAAAAAGGATATAAAGAAATAAAGGGTAGAAATTATGATTAAGCAAGATTTAAACACACTATCATAAAAAGGGTCCTTAGATGGCACAAAGGTAATGGAGAGGTGACATGAAGTGATGTACCTTTGCATTTTACCTTTTCAAGGGGGTGTTCCAAACTTGTGTTGAATTTAGAATTCATTTGCAAGCTCTTGTTGCTATAGTTGTGACATAGGTCCAAGATATTAAATGAATACTGTCATACTAAATCGAAGGTGAAACTTGATACCTGGAGTCTAGATGTCACCTAGCATTTTCTTATCACAACAAGAAGCAACATAAAAATTGCACAAGTATCGATTCTACAACTAGTGATCATGTACGAAAAATACCAATTGAAAACCACCAATGGATACAATTTGATAGATAAGCATATCACTAATTGCATATTACACTAAGTTCTCCTTAAGTTTTAGTGCACACATATATATTATTTCAATTGATACCTATTGAGAGTACTTATTTGCAATTTAAAGTACTATTGGCATAAAAGGAGTATCAATTGAACATAATCATGCAACATAAGGAACATGTGCACTATTTAATCAATTAAGTTCTAGATAGAAAAATTTATAAGTTATGCTGCTTTAGACATTTGCAAACCAAAAGGATATGATGCATGTTTACCAATTTTAGATGATGTTGGAGTAGCATATACAAGAGAAACTCATTCTCTTATGAAATGTATAAAAGAAACATTTATTGGAGCAAAGAATGTTTGATACCCATCAAATTTGCAGTGGAAGCGATTGTCTTTGCCCAAAATTTCCCTTTTAATTTGAAACTTTGTTCTACGCCACATGGTCTGCACTAAGATGATTGTTTTTCAACTCAGTTCTTTGATAGGCTTGGCACTTCTTTACACAAAGCAAGATAATTTTCATTGATGTCCATCAGTCTTCATCATGACTTGGATTGAGTCAATTTAGCAATGCCAAAGAGAAACTTATGCTCTTCAAAAATCAACAGAAACTCATTCTCTTCAAAGAACTACACAAATTCACTAAAAGAAAATATTAGTCTTTAAGGACACAGGATATAGAATAAGCTCCCCCTAAATGTATGCATCAAGTACTCGAATTACTTGTAACATGCACTTGATTTAATTAAGATTCTTAGAAGAGTTCAGCATATATCTTGGTCAAGGTATAATATATTTGAAACAATGGAACTTATGCTAGAGAACACATATCGTTCCCCAACAGAACTAATCCATGGGGTGACATGTGGTAAATATTTGATCATTTCCTTGGAACCACTCATCCTCATTTGATGTTCTCCTTTCTCCAAGTTGTGAGACTACACAACATGAGCTTAAAGGAAATCATTAGTCTCACAAGATATGGGCTAAACTCTCCCTCAATTTGTACATGCAAGAGTACACAAAGTACACTCATGCACAACAACAATATGAGGTTAAAGAAGATGTTTGCACTATATCTTGGTTTAACATAACATGCTTTCAATAGATGATGAAAATTATACCAATTGAAGGTTTAAGAACTAAAAGTATATCAATTGAAGTCCTAAAAGGTAAAGCATGGCAATATGAACCTCAAACCTCATAATGAAGGATATTATATGATTATGTCACTACATCTTCATTATTTGGTTTACAGGATGGTTCAACTCCCTTCTTGATTCACTGTGATCTCTTTTGTCTTTATGATTTCATCCAACCAAGTGATCTTGAACTTCATTCATCTTTGCCTTTCCTTTTTTTACCTTTTGTAGATTTTGAATCCATCTTGAAAGCACTTGGAAGGAACTTGTTGAAACACATAGAAAAGAAAGCATTAAGAACACGAGGGAGGGTTTCATAAATGATGATCCTTATATGTGAATGGCAAATGAATCATCATTCTTGAAACCCAAAAGGATAGATTAAATTCCTTTAAATTAGTGCACGCATATGGTTGATGTCAATGTTATATGCACTATTGAACATTTTATATTTCAAGGAATTTAGCCTATACTGTGGTACATCCCACTAAGGATAGAATACTAAAACAAGCATCATATTTTAACATAGATTTTATATGAATAAGCTCAACACAAGAGATCGCATTAGTAGCAAAAGCACTAGTTTCTCATCTAGCAAACCTTTATATGAGGAAGACATGTGTGTCGCTAAAAATAAAGAAACCTCATAATATGGACTAAATTTCCGTTGATCCTTCATGCATAATACATTTTTGAATGACATGGATTTAGATATGCATGGTTATTCAATGAAGTCCAAAGGTCTAATTTAAGCCATCTTACGGTGAGTGTCTAATATGGAATAATCAAATCCAAATTAAATAGAGTGAGAATTGTTGGGGGCCTTCGGCTTCCGAAGGTCCTCAAAAACATGATTTAACAATGTCTCTGGAGTATAATGTGTAAACAGGTACCTTCGGACATAAATCAAAACCACAGCGTGAAGATGCACAAAGAGTACGAAGGATGGCGCAGAGCCGAAGCTATGCGCAGGGGAGCTTCGGCGTGATAGCAGAAAAAGAAACCGACTTAAAAGGGAAAAGGCTATTTAGACCCTGATGGATTGCTATAGAGTTATTAGCAAATGTAAAGGGCATGAATGTAATTTTACATGGGCTGCGACCCGTGCCTATAAATAGATGAACAGTGCTCCCGTACTGTTCACGCTGACTTGGCATTTACTTTCGCGTCACGCTTGTACCCCTGCTTTCCATCGAGCCGAAGGTACATTTATAATTTGTTATTGTTGATACAGTAACGCAAATAAAAATAAGTTGATAATAACATTTAAAGTGTTTATATTATTTTTCATATCTTGTGTATGAATCCTTCTTCATCATTTATTGTGCTTATGAAGGTTTGTTCTTCATAACCTTCATCCGGAATTCATTATATCCAAAGGGAGATAATGCTTCGAAGGATGAAGGACTTTAACATTTAACACTTTTTATGTTGCCTTGTTCTTAACTCTTAGTATTTGAGAACAAGTCCTCAACATTGGCGCCCACTAACAGTGAACTCACTTCCACTTTTTGAGTTTCGAACACCTTCGGCAAGCATAGACCTTCGTCATGCCGCCAAAGAAAGCTCCAGCAATAGGGACTGCCGCTCTGCAGCCGCTGGACCCCAACCAGGAGACCCACTCTCTTTGGGAGGCCCGAAGCCAGAAGAGGAAGGCCACCAGTCCAACGCCTCAGGAGGACGACTTGGACCAAGAGATCAGAAATATGGAGATGCTCCATCAGCAGGTGCAAAGGAAGAAGGAAAAGATGGCTAGGCTGGCTGATCTGCAAAGGAAGATAGACGAAGCCTCTGAAGAAGTTCGCCATCTTACTCAAGATGAGCAGAACCGAAGGCCTCAACACAGAGAGCTTCATCAAGAGGGCTTCTTCAACGAGGATGACTAGTATGAGAATTTCCATCATGGAAATTTTGCTTTTGATGATGCTTCTCCTCTGTCAGCAGAACTGCAGGCTACACCTTGGCCTCCGTCTTACAAGCCACCTCAACTCCCCATGTATGACGGACACTCAGATCCGAAGCAGTTTCTGATGAGCTACGAAGCAACGATATCTTCCTATGGTGGCAATACTGCAGTCATGGCAAAGTCTTTCTTCATGGCCGTCAAGAATGTTGCACAAACCTGGTACTCCTCTCTTCGGCCAGGAACAATCACATCATGGCAGAAGCTGAAGGATATGCTGATCACCAGTTTCCAAGGGTTTCAAACGAAGTCGGTCACCGCTCAAGCCTTGTTCCAGTGCACCCAAGACCATGAAGAATATCTTCAGGCGTATGTCCGAAGGTTCTTACGCCTGAGGGCACAAGCGCCAACAGTGCCCAATGAAATTGTCATTGAGGCCATGATTAAAGGGCTTCGGCCGGGACCTTCAGCTCAATACTTTGCCAGGAAGCCCCCTCAGACTTTGGAGAAACTGCTTCAGAAGATGGATGAATACATCCGCGCTGACAATGACTTTCGGCAGAGAAGGGAGGAAGCTTACAGGTTCTCCGAAATAGCCAGGGGCTTCGGAGGGAGAATTCATCCTAGACATGTCAGATTGATCCATTCTACTCAGAATGATGATAGGGG
This sequence comes from Zea luxurians, assembly GCA_029449295.1. NCBI lineage: Eukaryota > Viridiplantae > Streptophyta > Magnoliopsida > Poales > Poaceae > Zea > Zea luxurians. The sequence goes on from JAOPSE010000014.1 coordinate 30,285,543, forward strand.
AAGCCAGCAGCAGAGGCCGCAATATTCCTCCCAGGCTTCGCGGCACCAGCAGAGCTATCCTCGGCCTCCAGCTCCAAGGGGCAGAGGTGCCAGGGGCTTCAGAGGAAGATTTGGGGATCAGCCCAGGAAAATTTATTGCCTATTCTGTGGTGAGGACAAGGGCCACACCACCAGGATGTGCCATGTCACCATCCAGAAACAAAAGGAAATAGCAGAAGCTGCAGCCCAACAGACCCAGCCGAAGCAAGTTATGCATACTGCTTCGTACCACTCACCTTATATCCCATAGTATGTGGGCAACCACCCTGCAGCTTTTGTTGCTTCGGCAAGTCAATCTCAGGCATCTTGGCAACAGCCTCCACCTCCACCACCAATGCAACGAGGCCAGCAACCAGAAGGGAGTCAGCATACTCAACACCAACGAGGCTTCAGAGAAGAGTCCAAAGCTCGTACAGTCAATAGTACTGTGCCAGAATCGAAGCACATTTACTAACAAATATCCTACCTCGGCAGCAGTTTTTGCATTCAGTATCATTTTCTTTTTAATAAGGAACAATTATTGAAAGCCTAAGTGTTTTTTGTCGTTTTCAATTTCTTGTAATAGCTTCGCCTTTGCCATAGTACAATTATACTTTCTCCATAGAATAACGGAGTCCAAAAAGTTGCCGAAGCATAAGAACTTATGGTTACAGGGAGAACCTCCGAAATAACAAAAAGTCGTTCCTAAGGGAGCGTAGCGTATGTTTTCTGCTCAAAAGTCGTTCCGAAGGGAATGCAGAGCTTACAGCGAAAATAAACGCTGATTCCGCTGAAGTAAAAGGCGAAGAAGCTCCTAAGGGAGGCTTACAGCGAAAAATAAATGCTGATTCCGCTGAAGTAAAAGGCGAAGAAGCTCCTAAGGGAGGCTTACAGCGAAAAATAAACGCTGATTCCGCTGAAGTAAAAGGCGAAGAAGCTCCTAAGGGAGGCTTACAGTGAAAAATAAACGTCGATCTTCGGCAAATATCATTTTGGATAACATCACATCATGTGCATAGCATAACATCATACATCATATTGCATCAATGACGCAAGAAGGGGGTTCAATGTTAATATTCGGAGATTGTTTCAAAGAAACAGTGCCAAGGCACAAAAATAATTATTGAAGAAGCATACCTCCGTCAAACTCTGAAATGAAAAGATCTATTGGTTACTGATTTCACGAAGATTGGATGTTTTTATGAAAATACGGATATTATTTACGAAGCATGAAAAGAAGGGAAGGTGTTTTTTCGCCGAAGGCTCAAAAACGGTATGTATGTAAAGTTTCATGCATCGTAAAGAATTGAACCATAAATAGCTTATATATTACATTCATTGTTACAAAATATTACACATATTGTTCAACAAATATTACATTCCAAATGTTTTTACAATAACATCTAATCTTCCTTTAGAACTACTTCTGCGGCTTCGTTTAGTAGTTGATCAACAACTTTGTCCATGATAGCTTCGACCATTTTTCTAATATCGTCATCCCCCTTTACGTTGGGGTCCACTAATGGCTCGGCGGGTTCTAAGGGAGGAGAAAGTGCGGCTATGTTACAAAGTGTAAACAAGTTCGAAATCAAAAAGTTACAACAAAAAGCCAAAAACTAGTAGTTAATACCTATTCGCCCTTCGAGATCCGCACTTTTCTCAGCGGCATCTGCTACTTTTCTAGCGTCATGAATACCTTTTTCGCTTCTTCGTATAATTTCTTGAGCCATCTCCCGGCCACCATTTTCCCAGATGTCGATGAAAAATTTTCCACCAACCAAACTTGCCTCGGCCGAAGGATCTTTTATGTCTTCAGAAGATAAATCGGTTTCGATCTGTGCCAAGGATTTCACGTGATCGCAGCCTTTTTTCTCCAAAACAGTGGCAATCCCCCTAGCACCCGAGAAGGCACATATGTCTCCGCGGCTATTCAAGACTTCTTCAAAAGCTTCAGCTTCGTGGCTGATCCATCCAATTGGGCCTTCGGGGTCGCCCCTCATGAAATTTTCTTCGCTTGAGAACGCGCCAACGCTGGCGAAGCTAGTCCTTATTTTCTTAACACATTCTATAGATTTTTCATAACACCTTTTCTTGGATGCACGAAGCTCTTCAACGTTTTTTTCTAAATGATTTGCCCATTGTTCACTAATTTCTCGTTTTGCTTCTTCAACTGTGCATTCTTCTTTAGCTCTGGCTAGCTGTTTCCGAAGATCCTCAAGTTCGCGCTTCTGAGCCTTGGCTTGAGCTTTGAAAGCAGTTTCGTCTTCTTTTATTTTGTTCACCAACGAATGTAATATTTTATCTTTTTCGAGACTTTCGTTCCTTAGTTCAATTACCTCGGAACGAAGGTTGCTCAAGGCTATGGTACACCCTTCGTCTTCGGCATCTTTTTGTGCCCTGAAGGCATTGCTAAGTATAAGGCCATGCAAAAAAATGCGTTAATAAGTTTAAGCAAATGAAAAATTTTGGTTTCAAGGAATAATACAAAGATCTCATTTTTCACCTTTAAACTATTGTATGCTAAGTTGTCGGCCAGCTCGTCCTTTGACAACACCGAGAGCCCGTCTTCTAATGTTGGGAATCCGAAGCTCTTGCTCATCTCTCGACAGACAGAAATCTCCTTGCTGTCAGGGAGACAATACAAGAAGTCTTCTTCTCCGCTGCCGTTGAATATCAGCGCCCCTTTTGGATATTTCAATTTTTGCGCATAGAATTGAGCTTCTCTTTTTTCTTTTTCGCTCAGATTTTTACCCGAAGCATGACGTAATACATAGTCAGAAGCTTCAGAAGATGCTTCGGGAATAGATGTGGCGATTTTCTCAGATAAAGCTTCTTCTGCAGATTCTTTTTCTGTTTCTTTTTCAATTTCCAAGAATTCCCTTTTGGTAGGCTCTAAAAGCCCAGTTTCAGTTTCCGCTTGACTTTTGGCAGCTTCGGCCTCAGTTTGTGTCTTTGGAACTTCGGCAGCTATCTTCGAAGTAGCGCTTGAAGATTTTATCGTTTCCAGTACATCTAGCACGTTAACCATTCTTTTCCTCTTGAGGGTTGTAGTAAGGTCTTTTTGTGCCATCGGCATTGGCATTGGCACCTCAACTCTTGCTGAAGGACTTAAAATTTCCGATGTCTTAGTCTCTTCAGCCCTCAGTTCTTCTATTTTTCCATCTCCGGCATTTTAGCCGGCTCTTCAATATTCGACAGGGGAGTCAGCTCCTTGGCTTCGATGGCCGAAGAGGCCTCACCGACAAACTCAGGCACTGTGGCCGGTTCAATATAGCGTGGCCAGTGTGTAAGAACCTTCATCTTTTTCCTCTTCGGCGCCGGCTCACTAGGAGCGGCTGAAGCAACTTCCTTCGCAGAAGCCGTATCTTTCCTTTTTTGACCCCGTGTTGGGTAACGGTAGTCAGGATAGACGAACCCAATGGCATCAAATACTCGGTTGAGTCTTTTTTTTTCTTTTGGCCTCCGAAGGCCGCGAACAGTGCAGTATCTTCTGCCTTCGAGTATGGCCCAAGCAGTTCATCGCTTGTGGCCTCAATACATTTCAGCCAGTCATCATCTGGCTCGACAAACTTATCTCCATATCTGAAAGTATATTTTAACCTAACTAGTCCACCTTCGTCAGGTTTGCTGATGGTTTCCTTTGGCATTTCCCACTTTTCTACATGTGGCCATACTCTGAAGGCAATGTGTTCCTGAATCGAATCCCTTGTCCCGATGAAAGAGCAAACTACACCGAAGGCTCTCCAGCATTCTTCGGCTGCTTCGTCAATATCCACCTTCGGTTTCCGAAGGCCAAAACGCTGCCAGATGGGGCGCATGATGATATCTTTAATATCTTCTCGTGTCTTCAAGTCGTTTTTCACATAGAACCATTCCTTCATCCAGTCCCCGGGCCATCTCTTCCGAAAAGTTGGTACGGGACAACTTGACCCAGAGCGGGCACCGAAGCTATAACAGCCAAAATTGTTATGATATTGCTCTTTACCCCATGGTTTCGTTTCATATAATAACTCATGCATATTGCAGAAACTTTTTGCATTTGGCTCCAAACCTTGGCTCTTCACGGCCCATCCCATCCTTATGATTGCTTCGGGAGTGATTTGATGGAGGCAGATTTCAAATATCTTCAAAACTTCCACCACGAAACTGCTCAAAGGAAACCACAGTCCAGCCTTGAGGAACTTCGGAATATCATGACTTCATTCTCCTCGGGAGTCGGACAAGTTTTCTCTCCTTCGTCAGCCCTCACAATAGATAAATCCCGAAAATATCTACCCCTCATATTGACAAGATGGCTTTGTTTAATGCTCGATTTTCCAAAAACTGCATGGCTTGGTCGCCAGGGTCGATCTTCGGAATCTTCACCACCACTTACCACATCATAGCTGTCACTGTGACCAGTGTCTTCAGACAAACCCTCTAAAATCTCCCTAGTAATCATGTCTGTATTTGTCTTTGCTATTGATTCAAGAAAGCCAAGATTCATCTCTTCAGAAAGGCTCAGCTTCGATTCAGCGACAACTTTCTTATCTTCAGACATCTTCGAAAATGATGAGAAAGTGCTCTCGAAACCGAAGCTTAAAAATTTAAAAAGCCAAGCAAGTGTTGGTGCGCAAGGGCTAAAAGTTGGGTGAGCAAGAGCAGATGGCAAGGAAGCGTGCCAAATGAACTCGTGGTGAGCCCTTATTTATACGCCTAGTGCGTTAAAAACTAGAGGGTCCCGCTTGTCAATGACTGTTGCTATTCTAGCAAAGGGAAGGTGTTTTTTTCGGACCTTCGGCTTAAGGCCTTCGTCCATGTCGCAATCTGAATTTATCACTCTAACAAATTAATATTGCGAGGGGCTACTGTTGGGGGCCTTCGGCTTCTGAAGGTCCTCAAAAACATGATTTAACAATGTCTCTGGAGTATAATGTGTAAACAGGTACCTTCGGACATAAATCAAAACCACAGTGTGAAGATGCACAAAGAGTATGAAGGATGGCGCAGAGCCGAAGCTATGCGCAGGGGAGCTTCGGCGTGATAGCAGAAAAAGAAACCGACTTAAAAGGGAAAAGGCTATTTAGACCCTCATGGATTGCTATAGAGTTATTAGCAAATGTAAAGGGCATGGGTGTAATTTTACATGGGCTGCGTCCTGTACCTATAAATAGATGAACAGTGCTCCCGTACTATTCCCGCTGACTTGGCATTTACTTTCGCGTCACGCTTGTACCCCTGCTTTCCTTCGAGCCGAAGGTACATTTATAATTTGTTATTGTTGATACAGTAACGCAAATAAAAATAAGTTGATAATAACATTTAAAGTGTTTATATTATTTTTCATATCTTGTGTATGAATCCTTCTTTATCATTTATTGTGCTTATGAAGGTTTGTTCTTCATAACCTTCGTTCGGAATTCATTATATCCAAAGGGAGATAATGCTTCGAAGGACGAAGGACTTTAACATTTAACACTTTTTATGTTGCCTTGTTCTTAACTCTTAGCATTTGAGAACAAGTCCCCAACAAGAATACATCACATAGTTTTGAAGTATTGATCATATGATAAGATTCATTTATCTTCCATCTAGACCTTAATTTCATAATCAACAACTGATGTATACCCTAAAGTGCTTCCTCTTCGTTAGTGGCTACACAAGTCACACAAGAGGTAAGAGTTGAAAATAATATAAACTTGAGATTTAGTTGTTACCACCATTGCTACTATCTCCAAATATGATTTATACATCTATTTTCAAGCACCCAACATGATCTATTCGAGTGATCCTGCAAAACAAGTTTAAGATTTCTCTTATCTTGCTCTTCAAACAACCCATCTTGATCCTGTTATGAGCTTGGATGGGTTGCCGTCAAGTGCCCTTGTTCCATGGTTGCTTCTTAGGGGCTTATACTTGGGGTTAACTTTTGTTGATACATCATCGTTGGTGAACATCTTCTTGATAATGTATCTATCTTGATGTTAATCATTTAATCACACCATAACTTGATGACCATGACTCCGATCTTAGTAGTTCTCGAACCCACGATCTTGTAACAACACGTAGATTATTATTATTAAGTTTGTACTTGTGTTTAGTGTGATGTTAATTTTATCTATACCATGTCTGTTTGTATTGCTACGACTAGCAGTGAGGTCATGGGATCTGAAGATCATCCTGGTACCTGGAATCTCAAGTGCCAGACAATTTGTGCCCTTGATCCACTTTTGTTACCCAATGATATTCTTTATTATCACTATGCAATGCATAGGTTTAATTTTGATGGACCCAATAGGTCACCCTAGTCTATTTATCCTGTTTACCTTGTTTACCCCTGAATCACTTGGGTAGTTCTACTATTGCTTTATATGGTTTTGGGTTAATATTTCATTATATCCATGTTCCAATTACTCTGTTATGTTATTTATGTTCATGCCAAGATCATTATATTATTGTTAATTGGAACATGGAGCTTAACTTGAGAAACACGTGCCACCACAAGGGAGGAATGGGACCCCTTGGCTAACTAATTAGGAAAGCTAGTGGAAGACTACCTTACCCAAAAGGGGCAAGGGCAGTAGGGGAGTTGCATGCAAGGAGGTTCTCGGGTTGATTTTGCTGCGATGGCGGTCAGACGGGGGATTCTTGCAAGTGCTCTTCCCATAATTTGTAGCGGGTTTTCGGAAGCTAGTGGAACTTTGTAAAGGCCTCGTAGTGGATTTCTAGCCATTCACCACGGTAGCATCTAAGGGCCTTGCAAACCCTAGCGACATGGGAAACACGACTTGTGGGTAAAGGGTACAACATCTGCAGAGTGTAAAAATGGGTATTCTAGCCGAGCTCATGGTCAAGAGCAGCTCAGGACTCTCGCATGATTAAATTATGGAACCTAAACACAACTTGTCATTTGCATTGCATGGGATTTGTTATTAATTTTTTTCTATTATTTATTACGGTTTGGTATTCACTTACATTTAGTAACTGCTAATAAAATTTGACCAAATTATTAAAAGCAATGATCAGCTTTAACCCCTATTGTTGATTAGCTTTACACATCATATGAACTCTCACCTTTGATGAGTTCATGCCACATTATTCCCCACAACTTGTTGAGTGATGAACATGTGTGAGCTCACCCTTGCTGTCTCACACCCCCACAGGCGAAGAACATGTGGTTCAAGAGGAGCCACACATCGAGGAGTTCGATTCGATCTAGGTGGCGTCTCCTAGTTGACTTTCTGGCGCCAAGGATGGATTTTAGATCCTGTTATATTTATCTTTTATTTTGTAAGACTTCCGCTATGTAATAAGTACTCTGATTATATTGTGACATTCATCTCTATACACTCTGTTATTGTATATGGTGTCTTCTTTGGCGCATGTATGAGATGCACCCGGCTTTGTCCCTTAGAAACCGGGTGTGATAGAAGTGGTATCAGAGGAATGTTGACTGTAGGACGAAACCTAGATAGAACTGGACAACCAATACTTACTTACCTTTGCTACTCTGATTCTTCTCTAAACTTATCTTAATCTTTTCTCATCTATTGCCGCTTTACTCTGATTATTCTTACCTTTTTCCTTCTAAAGACAAATGTGGATTTCACACTTTGAGATCCTGTGTCTAAAGTGATCTTTAGGAATAGGAGACCTACTCTTAGGAACAAAAATAAAACTATTTTTATAGGTATCTATACGCTTGAATGTTTGCTGTTATGATACTTGTTTGATTTGGATCTTTGATTGAGTGTGATGAGTCGTGGAGTAATGTCCACAATTACATCTACATATATGTATAGATATAAATAAATAAAATTCATGAGATAACTAAACAACTTAGATTATCCTCCATTAAAGTGTATCTATTTTAAATGGATCCTTCTTACCTTAAAAGATTCTTTCTTACTTTAATGGATCCCTCTTAACTTAAAGAAATCTATCTCATCCTAATAGGTTCATCTTGTGTTAAAAAATATTTATCTTATCCTCATAAATTGTTTATAAAATAAACTAGATCAACTAGGAATATCCCCCACTAGAATATATTTTAATAGATTCACTTTATCTTCAAAGACTCTCTCTTATCTTAATAGATTTATCTTATCTTAAAAGATTCCCTCTTATCTTAATAAATTCATCTTATCTTGAAGAGATTCTATCTTATCCTAACAGATCTAACTAATCTCAAAAGATTCTATCTTATTCTTCGAGACTCGTCTTGTCCTAATGAGCATGCTTATTCCCACCACTTTGCTTATCTCATAACAGTATAACAAACATGATCTATTCCAAAATAAATTAAGTAGATCTTATCTAGTCTAATCTGATTACACCAATTTAATTCTGATCCCATCCAATCTGATCAGATCTAATCTAATGGACAAACATGTTAGATAATACTGGTAAAATAAGATTGGATCCTACTCTTGTAAATATGTTTTAATCTAAATTGGAGTCTTAGTCCAACCTGGCCATATGCAACTACTTTAACCACTTGATAGTGGCATAACCCCTCTGTTTAACCTAATGGAGATTATGATCTACCTGCACCATATAAACCATCTTATCTCAAAAGAATCTAACATATCCTAATAATATATATGCTACCCTGGTAGATCTATCTAACTTAAACTTGTCTAAACTAGTTGTATCCAATCTAATCTAGACCCTACCTAATCTAATATGGTCTAATCTATGTTACAAGTATTAACTAAACCATATTCCGATAAATGAGTTTTAAACCTAAACTGGTGTCTTATACCAACTCATTCGTGAAACCACGACCTATTCTATATTATAGGTTGCTCAACCCATTTATCTTACGGGCAAGGTAAAACTCTGTTTACTCCACCTACCTTGTGTACCCCCAATTGTTATCCCAACTTGGATAATGGCATCTAACACTATGACCGATGGTCCCTAACTCAGACCCCCAAAGGAAGCTCGATTATGCCATAGTACACTCATTCTATGTCAACACTCATCTAATAGCTAAACATGATGTACCCTTGTTTTCTATACCACCCCTGTTAATGGCATAAAAGGAATTTCAGGTGTATAAAAGAAATATATATACTGGAATTTCATAAAGATAAGATCAGCTTGATATGCTTAGCTAAATGGTATTCTTAAATAGGATTATGGAATCTAGTGTGATCTAATCCAATGTGGTCAGCTCAAACAGATTAGTGGAATTTGGACCCTTCTAGCCAGGTGTTAAGTTAGCACATTAGATCAACTCAACCATGAGCTAACCCAACTCATAGAGTCATGATGAATTGATTAATATATCTATCCCCACCTAACATCAAACATGATTTTGACCTACATCATGTAGTCTATCTCACCCATAACTATTTCAACCATATGCCCCAACTCTGCTAATATACATTAACCTTGAATTAATGAGACCAAAACCGGAGAAGAAAAGATCAACACCAATAAGGAAGGATATAACAGTCAAAGCGAATCTCAAGATAAATCAAGACTTAAACCTTTCAGATGAAGTCTTTTTCTCGCCATATTCTTTCTTACCTTAACCTGTCCAGCTTATATCCTACATAAAAAGTAACTGGATACCTATACTCTCCTAATCACCCACTACCTCCACCACCACTAGCTTCACCAAGCTACATAAACATATATATATATATTACTACTATTTGTAAGATCTAAATGTGACTTTAGTTAGTAAATGGTATGATACTATGTTAGGAGGAATAATAAGGTCTAATTGATCCTATGTGTTGCTAATAAATTATGCATCATGCTGAGATTTTTTTTGTTTGTGCATATGTGTTGAGACAATATGAGTATACGCCCTTTCCTTACAAATCTCGAGGATGAGATTTCTATTAAGGGGTTAGGATTTGTAATGCCTAAAACCTGTATAAGAAAAAAAAAGTTAATAATAACAAATTAAATATATGAAGAAAAGAGATAGTAAATTCAGATCTCTTAAATTATACTTGAGAGTTGAATGTCGAGGACTGAATTTTTAAAACCAAGAATTATATTAGAAAATAAGTAATAGAAAAGTTTCCTATTTCAACTAAATGAATATGCATTTCATTAAATGATGCACCACAAGCATTTATTTACATGAATATCTAATTCTGCAGTAACTTTAATTCCTATCCCATAATCAAAATACTAGTTTTCTAAAAAGAAAGAAACCAATATGAGTGTGTTTCATATTTCAAGCATCCACCAAATAAACGGAATAATTAAAATAAACATATATCTATATATCTATTGCATTATGTTAGAATTTATTTGTATGGGCATTTAATAATGACAATATTCCTATTAATACAAATGGACTCATTTGAGAATTAATGACTAACTTGAATATTTGAGAATGAGAAATAATCAAGAAAAGGAAAAGAGAATAAATATACAAATAAATATATATTTTTGTCACAGGATTTGAATTGGAACACTTGATATATGTGCAAGTTCACAACTGAGTTTAAATTCAAAATTCGAAATCTAAAATGAGAAAAGAAAATAAAATAAAAAGAAAAGAAAAAGAAAATACAAAAAAGGGAAAGACCGCAGGTGGCCCAACTACCTCGCATCGGCCCAAATCTGACCTCCGCGCTCGGCCCAACTTTCTTCTATCGCGTTGGCCCACCCCTGCTCAGCTGAAACCATGGCGCTTGTGCCTTTGACGCTGACCGTTGGGTCCACCTGGTTAGCCACTCCTTCCTTGCGTGGATTCTTTCCCCGACACTGGTGCGTGGGACTGCCTCGTCAGTTTCCCTTCAAAAGAATGCGTCTGTCTTCTCCTCACGCCACTCGCCCCACGCATGCCGCGTCGCGCCATGAGCTTCAAGGCCGTTACATCCATCCCGACCTACCTCGCTAGTACAAAGCCACCAGCCACGACCCTCCTGTCTCCCCGTTCCGTCACATCTGAGCTGGAACCGAGCACCAACGCCAGATCGAGGGGAGAAAGGGAGCAGAGAGTACCACCAACGCTGCCCTCGGCCTCAGCTAGCGTGCGGAGTTCCACAGGAGATCTAGGGACCCACTATGTTGCTTGGAGGGCGCTCGTGGCCGGAGAAGGAAGTGACGACCATCGGGGCGGCCGGAATTTCACACCGTCGACATCCCTTCCGCCGCTCAGCTGCTCGTGCCGTGGACAGACTCTACGGCCGTCGTTCCACCAGTAAGAACCCTACTATCCAATTCGCGTCCGTCTAAGCATCATGTTTCGTTTGATGGCGGGCGAAATCACGTTTTGAGTCGGGCGGCGCGTTTGCGCTGGCGGGGTAGCGTCGCCGTAATGGCAAAGGCGCCACCGCGGTTGAAGCTGGTTGGGGGATATTGACGCTGAGGCATTGTTTCGTTGATGAACAGCCCGGATAATACAACCCTTTCCTGTTCGGGCCGGTTGCATCCGATCCGTTGGATCTAAGTGGGCAGGCAAGATTAGAAGTAGCCGTACCCATTCGCTCAGTTGGCTCTCTGCCGTCGATCTGCGCTTGAAAGCTTCGGATTAGATATCGCGCACCGGTTCGGGTGATTGGATCCTGACCGTAGGATCTGATCGGACGGTCAGGGGAGAGCGCGGATGAGTTGCTCGCTTGGATCTAATCAGGCATGTCCATTTATGATCAGGCAGTCAGGATCTCCCGATACCCTTTCGCCGAGCCTGCTTTGCAAATGAGACCCCGAGTTCGTTATTAATCAACCCACAGTCCTGCTGCTGGCGCTCTGTGTCATAAGAAATTTTATACCGAGACCCCTGGACTTTAGAGTAATTGATGCGCTGTCCAGAGTGTTGTGAAAGCAGAGAAATAATTATGGAAATTGAATTTCTAATACAAAAATAAATCCGAAAAATTGTATAATCCTTATAAAATTCATATGAACTCCAAATTAATCCATTCTAGTTCCTGTAATTTTGTAATGATGTTGTTTATCACATAGTGTCTCTGTTTCGATATGAAAGCCACTTTAAAATTTATTTCTTAATTAATCTTATATCAAATACATAAAACCTTAGGACATTCATAACTCCTTTGTTTTAACTCCAATTTGATCCATTCAAGTGGCATTAGTCTCGTATAAATATTTACTATGCAATAACAACACTTATTATACCATGTCTCATTATTTTACAATTAGATCTGTATTTAACTTATGTTGGTTAGTCTTGTTAATCTGCTCATCTACTAAAATATGATATATGGTCAATTAATAATTTAGATTAAAGTTGAATTAATTACTACTATAGGTTACCTTTTCTTTGGGATTATAAAATAAACATAGAACCTGGTGTTAATCATTTAATCAAACTATAACTTGATGACCACGACTCCGATCTTAGTAGTTCTCGAACGCGATCTCGTAACAACGCGTAGATTATTATTATTCAGTTTGTACTTGTGTTTGGTGTGATGTTAATTTTATCTATACCATGTCTGTTTGTATTGCTACGACTAGCAGTGAGGTCACGGGGATCTGAAGATCATCCTAGTACCTGTAATCTCAAGTGCTAGACAAGTTGTGCCTTTGATCCACTTTTGTTACCCAATAATATTCTTTATTATCACTATTCAATGCATATATTTAATTTTGATGGGACCCAATAGGTCACCCTAGTCTGTTTATCCTGTTTACCTTGTTTACCCCTGAATCACTTGGGTAGTTCTACTATTGCTTTATATGGTTTTGGGCTAATATTTCATTATATCCATGTTCCAATTACTCTATTATGTTATTTATGTTCATGTCAAGATCATTATACTATTGTTAATTGGAACATGGAGCTTAACTTGAGGAACACGTGCCACCACAAGGGAGGAATGGGACCCCTTGGCTAACTAATTAGGAAAGCTAGTGGAACACTACCTTACCCGAAAGGGGCAAGGGTAGTAGGGGAGTTGCATGCAAGGAGGTTCTCGGGTTGATTTTGCTGCGATGGCGGTCAGATGGGGGATTCTTGCAAGTGCTCTTCCCATAAACTGTAGCGGGTTTTCGGAGGCTAGTGGAACTTTGTAAAGGCCTCGTAGTGGATCCCTAGCCATTCACCTCGGTAGTGTCTAAGGGCATTGCAAACCCTGGCGACATGGGAAACATGGCTTGTGGGTAAAGGGTACAACCTCTACAGAGTGTAAAAATTGGTATACTAGCCGAGCTCACGGTCAAGAGCAGCTCAGGACTCTCGCATGATTAAATTATGGAACCTAAACACAATTTATCATTTGCATTGCATGGGATTTGTTATTAATTTTGTTATATTATTTATTACGGTTTGGTATTCACTTACATTTGGTAACTGCTAATAAAATTTGACCAACTTATTAAAAGCAATGCTCAGCTTTAACCCCTATTGTTGATCAGCTTTACACATCACATGAACTCGCACCTTTGGTGAGTTCATGCCACATTATTCCACACAACTTGTTGAGCGATGACATGTGTGAGCTCACCCTTGCTGTCTCACACCCCCCCACAGGTGAAGAACAGGTGGTTCAAGAGGAGCCACACATCGAGGAGTTCGATTCTATCTAGGTGGCATATCCCAGTTGACTTTCTGGCGCCAATGATGGATTTTAGATCCTGTTATATTTATCTTTTATTTTTTAAGACTTCCACTATGTAATAAGTACTCTGATTATATTGTGACATTTATCTCTATACACTCTGTTATTGTATATGTTGTCTTCTTTGGTGCATGTATGAGATGCACCCGGCTTTGTCCCTTAGAAACCGGGTGTGACATTCTCTATCCGCATGCCCCGATGATGAAGAGTGTTTGGGCCGGTGACGTTTCTGTACACCGGCGTCATCCATCTCTGCGCGACCCCGTGGACCCTCCCGACGCAGACGCGTCCCTTCGAGCGGCTACTGTGCCACAACCCATGAACATGTTACTACCTGGATCTATCCTCAACTCGATCCCTCTCTCTGATTGAATGTATGTATGAAATGTAAATAATGTATTATTTGGGATCGACTATTGAGTTGATAAAATCGTAGATCTGGGTCCCCCCGTTATTTCTTTGCGTGGATCCGAGTCCGGTTGTGGAATATTTCAGTTAGGGTTAAAAAACCTAACCTAATTTGTGTTTCTATTTCTTCTATACTTTGTTTCTTAGCCATGGATCATTGGATCCCGAGCCACTGTGATCTCTGTTGACCCAGTTTAAAACCGATTAGGGTTAGGTTATTAAACCCTAACCCTAAAACGTCGGTCTGTTTTATTCTCTCAGTTTCCATGGGTCTGCCCGAGACCAAGTCTCTCAGTGGCCGAAAACCCTAGATTTAGGGTTAGGTAAACCCTAACCTGAGAGATCTAAACTTCTTCCACTCTATTCTAATCTCTCTGATCTCGGGTGGTGAACAATGATAAAAAATGAGTTCAATCACATTGATCCGAGACCTTTTTGTGATCTCATAAAATCGATGCGGATTAGGAGATCTAGGGTTCTTAGGATGCCTCTGATACCATTGTTAAATACTATCATGCCTAGGATCGATTCCTAAGTCCCTAGAATACCAATCCGTAACTAGAACGAAAACCTCGATGACGTCTAGATCTGTTCTACTGAGAGGAATAGGGAAACACACCTTTCTGTTGTTGTTGTAGGAGAGTTGTCGCTGTTGTAGTCTTCATTTCGTTGCCATGTAGAGAAGCAGCAGGCATCGGATCCGAGCCGCTGTAGGTTGTTGCTCTTTCGGACACTCCAACACTTAGGCGATGGGGGCCTCTAGGGGACTAGGGTTTTGGGGCGAGGTACTAGCTTTATTCTTTCCTGCGACTCCTTAGTACTATATTTATAGCATCGTGTGCCTAGGGGCTCCAACTGAGGTTACCATGGGCCCTCCCGATCAAGGGCCCGATTAAGAGACAAATAGTTGGGTTAAGCCCAATCTGGTCTCTATTGACCGACTGTAGAGGACACACCCAACAGATAATAGTGGAGCCTTGCCTAGTGGAGAAGGCAATGACATTGGACCTTTAGGATATAGGCAAGAAGAAAATCTCAAGGTCCATTTCTGTCTATTGGCAGAATCTCCGACTCCTTCCTGCAATTGAAATAAGACGAAAACAATATACAAATCCTTCGGTTGTTGAATCATAACATCAAATTGATGTCATCCTTCAACATGTCAAGAAACTTCATGGTATAATACAAGGGATGAGTAATAGTTTGATATGCATGCAATTGATCGAATAGCTAGGAAAACTATTCTACATACCCCGAGACTGTGCTTGACTGTTTCATCTGGAATTGGCATCGTATATGGACCTCATGTTCATGTTTACCGAACCTATCCATAAGCATATGACCAAATGTCGTCCAGAAAAGCGAAATTAAATGAGGTTTGATAGATTGTAACCACTTGGTTGCGGGACCTGAAAACCGCATTGTAGCTGTTGTAATCCATAGACTAGGATCGACGTCATACATGGAGAAATAGTCCTCACACCTAGACTGCCATAGTTTAGGATTTTCACCACCGAAGCCTTCACATGAAATCATGAAACTTCTACAAAGTCGGACTAGGTTTGTACACGCCGTACGTGACAACTTTTACGATACACTGTCAAATTTTTATCACATCCTCTACATATGATATCATGCCATCTCAACAAGTTTCATGATTTTCTGACTTTGTTTGCGTTTTATACAAATTTAAAACAACTGGTTCGCAAGTTCTCAGTCATGTTTTGTGAACATAATGTTCAAAATTTTTGGTATATTCTGAATAAGGTCGTAGCTTGTGCTCAATACATTGAATATCAATTTTGCATTCATTGTTTTCTATTATCCGAGTGACTTATAGTTCAAAAAAATTGAATTATCTGAAAAAATAAATTAAATATAATAAACCTAATAGATATAGCAAACACTTTGAGAAATATGCTGAAATTCCATATATAGGTCTAGAGATTGTAGAAACACAGTAAAAAAAGTGGGAAAAATAAAAAACAAATAAACTTTGTCGAGCATCATAAAAAGACACTCGAGAAAAAAGTTCTTTACCAAGTGTCTGCAATTGACACTCGGTAAAGACATGCCTTTGTCCAGTGTCTTCCTTGGACATGTGACATAGTTAATGGCCGCTAGTTGCCGTCAGTAGTTGACAATGTGTTGTCGAGTGCAGTATTTTGTCGAGGGTTCGACACTTGGTAAAGAATTCATTAACGAGTGCATTGTTGTGTCGAGTGTTCGACTCTTGGCAAAGAGGATGTTTGCCAGGTGTTCTTATTTGTCGAGCGAAACACTCGGTAAAGTATATCATTATCGAGTGCCCGACGTTTCGCTCTCAGCAAGCTCCGAGCACTCGGTAAAGAGCGTAGTGGTAGCTAGCAAGGTTATCTAATAATTATGTGAAGAAGTCCTAGATATGTAGGACACATATAAGCATATATGCTTCATATGTTCCTATCACCATAGAAAATGATAATAATAGACTATGTGTTGGAAGCCAAAAAAGGCCTCGCGGACGGTTCGGCCCTGAGGCCGGACGGTCCACGGTCCGGACTGTCCACGGTGGTGACGCGGATGGTCCGCGCGTGCGCAAAGATAGTTAGGGTTCCTAGTTTCTCGCGGGATTTGTTACCTAAAACTGCGGGATTAACTCAGAAAACAGTTTGAAGCAGATCCAGACCTCCCCCTTTATATAGATGAAGGGCTACGACCGATTGAACCCCCCAACAATCGATCAAATCAAGTCTATTTCTTGTTTTTCCCTTATGCATTAGGAGTAGTTCTAGTTTAGCCCTAGTTTAGTATTCCAATCACCAAATTCTCCACTTCTCTTCGAATCTACGTCGATTAGATGAGTCTAGGTCGGTTTACCGAGCCTAGACAACCCCTAGGATCTCTCCTCCCCGACGGGGTCCCTCCCGGGAGCGAGATCCAGGCGTCGCCGGCGATCTTCGTCGCCCCTACGCACGCACGGACCGTCCGGCTTTAGGGCACGGACCGTCCGACATGTCAAGCAGGGAACCCTATCCCTGCGCTAGGTCGCGAACCATCTGGCCCCTGGCCGTGGACCGTCCGCGTCTGTGCAGAGAGCACCGCTGCCGGTTCTTATAAGTGTTTGGCGCCCGAAAAAGGTGTCAACATACTTTTTGGCGACTCCGCTGGGGACTAGGTGTCTAGGCCTGCTAAAAATCGGCCCATAGATGGCCGGTTCTAAGGATCACACCAAGATCTCCACCACCAACATCATCAAGTCGGCCATGGAGGCGCTCCCGGCTGATGACCAAAGACCCTTCGAAGACCTCGTAATGCATGATGAGAAGGAGGTGATGCGGCAATGGAACGAACAACGCAACAAGGAAGAAGTGGAACTGTTGCATAAACTCTCCGAACGGCGCAAGGAAGCGGCCGAAAAGTACTTGTCACACTTCACGGTGGATCGCCACCAGAAGATTATCCGTCAAATGGAGATTGATATGGAATCTCTCCTACCTCCACTTCAGGGTCCCACTGTATGTACTCCAGATCTATCTCTTACAACTTTCATGGATCAACGAGGAGATTAGTTAAAGCAATATGTAGATGAATCTATTAAAATGCATCTACGTGCATACGAGAAATCAGCTGCTCCTAACTTTCCATCGCGAGAGTCTAATACAGAGCCACCCGCGTCAAACACATCGGCTATAAACGGGTCACCCTTGACACAGCCATCATATGGTATGCCGATGCATGCTTTCGTGTCACCATCACAGCCCAACCACTAGGCACGCGGCAGGTACTAGACACGGCCGGACCGTCCGAGCATCATCTCAGACAGTCCGGTTATATCGCGGACCGTCCGGCGTATTTCGCTGGACCGTCCGACCCGATGCAGGCCCACACACAAAATGCTCATGTCGCACCGTACATGGTCGGACCATCAGGGTACAACCCTGAACAATTCGACTCCATTACGGACCGTCCGGTGCATCACGTCGGACCGTCCGGATATGTTGCGGACCATCCGCTATCTTACGTCGGACCATCCGGATATGGCATGAACCGACCGACATATTACGCCGGACCATTCGACTCTACACGAGTCCACGCGTAGATTGCCCTAGTCGCGCCATATATGACCGATCCGTTCGGGTACAGCCATGGACCATTTGGCCCGATCGCGGATCGTGCAGTTCTTTACGACAGACGGTCTAGGTACGAGACCTAGGTAACACCATATACGACTGGACAATCTGGATATACCTTCTGACTATTTGGCTCGGTCGTGAACCATCCGGTCTCTTACACCGGACCATCCGGATATGCGTACACAGAGCCGAGAGCTGCGCAATACGCATAGTTCCCACATTCATCGCAGCAACATTATGGTGCCCCACCAGCAACACATTATAATCATGCCATACCACGTCATGGACATAGGGCTGAATACTGTTCGGCCACAAGAGAGGCTGAGAGGTATAGGGCAGGAGCTGGTGACATTAATAGGACACCTAACACACACCTCAAACATCCCTGGGAGGAAAGCCGACAGAGTTGAAAGGGAATTAGGCTTAGACCTAGTTCCTAAATAATTTTGGTGGTTGAATTGCCCAACACAAATATTGGACTAACTAGTTTACTCTAGCGCATAAGTTATACAGGTGCAAAAGGTTCACAATCAGCCAATAAAAAGACCATGTGTTGGATTCAACAAAGAAGCAGCAAGGCAACCGAGGGCTCCTCTGGCCGGAGGCACCGGACTGTCCGGTGTGCACCGGACTGTCCGGTGCGGCCAGAGGACTTCAACTTCAAACTCTTCACCCTCGGGATTTCTCGGAAGCCGGCGCGCTATAATTCACCGGACTGTCCGGTGTGCACCGGACATGTCCGGTGCTCCAAGGAAACGCGGCCTCCGGAACTCGCCAGCCTCGGGTTTGCTCGGCAGCCGCTCCGCTAAAATTCACCGGACTGTCCGGTGTGCACCGGACTGTCCGGTGTACCAGCGGAGCAACGGCTCTCTGCGGCGCCAACGGCTCCCTGCAGTGCATTAAATGCGCGCGCAGCGCGCGCAGTCGTCAGGCACGCCCATGCCGGTGCACCGGACATCAAACAGTACATGTCCGGTGTGCACCGGACACCCAGGAGGGCCCACAAGTCAGAAGCTCCAACGGTCAGAATCCAACGGCAACCGTGACGTGGCAGGGGCACCGGACTGTCCGGTGTGCACCGGACTGTCCGGTGCGCCATCGAACAGAGGACTCCAGCCAACGGTCACTTGTGGTGGTTGGGGCTATAAATACCCCAACCACCCCACATTCATTGCCATCCAAGTTTTCCACTTCTCAACTACTACAAGAGCTCTAGCATTCAATTCTAGACACACCAAATAGATCAAAGTCCTCTCCAAATTCCACACAACTCCATAGTGACTAGAGAGAGTGATTTGCTTGTGTTCTTTCGAGCTCTTGCGCTTGGATCGCATTCTTTTCTTTCTCACTTGTTCTTGAGATCAACACTCAATTGTAACCAAGGCAAGAGGCACCAATTGTGTGGTGGCCCTTGCGGGGAAGCTTTGTTCCCGGTTGATTGAGAAGAAGAGAAAGCTCACTCGATCCGTGGGATCGTTTGAGAGAGGGAAGGGTTGAAAGAGACCCGGCCTTTGTGGCCTCCTCAACGGGGAGTAGGTTTGCGAGAACCGAACCTCGGTAAAACAAATCCTCGTGTCACACTCTTATTTGCTTGCGATTTGTTTTGCGCCCTCTCTCGCGGACTCGTTTCTTTATTACTAACGCTAACCCGGCTTGTAGTTGTGATTATATTTGTAAATTTCAGTTTCGCCCTATTCACCCCCCCTCTAGGCGACTAACAATTGGTATCAGAGCCCGGTACTTCATTAGAGCCTAACCGCTCGAAGTGATGTCGGGAGAACCCGCCAAGAAGGAGATGGAGACCGGCGACAAGCCCACTACAAGCCAAGGGAGCACTTCATCGGAAGAGTCGCGCACCAAGAGAAGGGAGAAGAAGAAGATCTCCTCCAAGCGGAAGGAGAAAAAGTCTTCCTCTTCTCACCACAAGGAGAAGAAGGAAAAGTCTTCTTCTCACAAGCCGCATCGGAGTGGGGACAAGCACAAAAGGATGAGGAAGGTGATCTTCTACGAGACCGACACCTCATCGACATCTACCTCCGGCTCCGACGCGGCGTCCGTCACTTCTAAACGCCAAGAGCGTAAGAAGTATAGTAAGATCCCCCTACGCTACCCTCGCGTTCCTAAACATACACCTTTACTTTCCGTCCCATTAGGCAAACCACCAACTTTTAATGGTGAAGATTATGCTATGTGGAGTAATTTGATGCGATTTCATCTAACTTCTCTCCACAAAAGTATATGGGATGTTGTTGAGTTTGGTGTACAGGTACCATCCGTAGGGGATGAAGACTACGACACGGACGAAGTGGCCCAAATCGAGCACTTCAACTCCCAGGCCACAACCATTCTCCTTGCCTCACTAAGCAAGGAGGAATACAACAAAGTACAAGGGTTGAAGAACGCCAAGGAGATTTGGGACCTACTCAAGACGGCGCACGAGGGTGATGAACTCACCAAGATCACCAAGCGGGAAACGATCGAGGGGGAGCTCGGTCGCTTCCGTCTTCGCCAAGGGGAGGAGCCACAAGACATGTACAACCGGCTCAAGACCTTGGTGAACCAAGTGCGCAACCTCGGGAGCGCAAAATGGGATGACCACGAAGTGGTTAAGGTTATTCTAAGAGCCCTTATTTTCCTTAACCCTACTCAAGTACAATTAATTCGTGGCAATCCTAGATATACACAAATGACCCCCGAGGAAGTCATCGGGAATTTTGTCAGTTTTGAATGCATGATTAAGGGCTCCAAGAAGATCAACGAGCTTGATGAGCCTTCCACATCCGAGGCGCAACCAGTGGCCTTCAAGGCAACGGAGGAGAAGAAGGAGGAGTCTACACCAAGTAGACAACCAATTGACGCCTCCAAGCTCGACAACGAGGAGATGGCCCTAATCATCAAAAGCTTCCGGCAAATCCTCAAGCAAAGGAAGGGGAAGGACTATAAATCCCGTTCCAAGAAGGTTTGCTACAAGTGTGGTAAGCCCGGTCACTTTATTGCTAAATGTCCATTATCAAGTGATAGTGACAGGGGCGACGACAAGAAGGGCAAGAGGAAGGAGAAGAAGAAGTACTACAAGAAGAAGGGCGGCGATGCCCATGTTTGTCGGGAGTGGGACTCCGACGAAAGCTCTAGCGACTCCTCCGACGACGAGGACGCCGCCAACATCGCCGTCACCAAGGGCCTCCTCTTCCCAAACGTCGGCCACAAATGCCTCATGGCCAAGGACGGCAAAAAGAAGGTAAAATCAAAGTCCTCCACTAAATATGAAACATCTAGTGATGAGGATAATGATAAAAATGAAGAGGATAATTTGCGTATTCTTTTTGCCAACCTTAACATGGAACAAAAAGAAAAATTAAATGAGCTAATTAGTGCCATCCATGAAAAGGATGATCTCTTGGACTCCCAAGAGGACTTCCTAATCAAGGAAAACAAGAAACATGTTAAGGTTAAAAATGCTTATGCTCTAGAAAGAGAAAAATGTGAAAAATTGTCTAGTGAGCTAAGTATTTGCCATGAGACTTTAGACAACCTTAGAAATGAAAATGCAAATTTGTTAGCTAAGGTTGATTCTCATGTTTGCATTGATCCTAGAAATAATAATGTTGATTTGCTTGCTAGGATTGATAAGTTGAATGTTTCCATTGCTAGCCTTAGAAATGAAAATGAGAAATTAATTGCTAAGGCTAAGGATTTTGATGTTTGCAATGCTACTATTTCCGACCTTAGAACTAAAAATGATATGTTGCATGCTAAGGTTGTTGAACTTAAAACTTGCAAACCCTCTACATCTCATGTTGAGCATGTTTCCATTTGTACTAGATGTAGAGACATTAATGTTGATGCTATCCATGATCACCTAGCCTTAATTAAACAACAAAATGATCACATAGCTCAACTTAATGCTAAAATTAGAGAGCATGACTTAGAAAATGAAAAATTTAAATTGGCTAGAAGCATGCTCTATAATGGGAGACGCCCGGGCATTAAGGACGGCATTGGCTTCCAAAGGGGAGACAATGTCAAAATTAATGCCCCTCCTAAGAACTTGTCTAACTTTGTTAAGGGCAAGGCTCCCATGCCTCAGGATAACGAGGGTTACATTTTGTACCCTGCCGGGTATCCTGAGAGTAAAATTAAGAAAATTCATTCTAGGAAGTCTCACTCTGGCCCTAATCATGCTTTTATGTATAAGGGTGAGACATCTAGATCTAGGCAACCAACCCATGCCAAGTTGCCTAGAAAGAAAACTACTAATGCATCAAATGATCATGCCATTTCATTTAAAACTTTTGATGCATCTTATGTTTTGACTAGCAAATCTGGCAAGGTAGTTGCCAAAATTGTTGGGGGCAAACACAAGGGCTCCAAGACTTGTGTTTGGGTACCCAAAGTTCTTGTATCTAATGCCAAAGGACCCAAAACCGTTTGGGTACCTAAAACAAAGAACTAAACTTGTTTTGTAGGTTTATGCATCCGGGGGCACAAGTTGGATACTCGACAGCGGGTGCACAAACCACATGACCGGGGAGAAAAGGATGTTCTCCTCATATGAGAAAAACCAAGATCCCCAACGAGCTATCACATTCGGGGATGGAAATCAAGGTTTGGTCAAAGGTTTGGGTAAAATTGCTATATCCCCTGACCATTCCATTTCAAATGTTTTTCTTGTAGATTCTTTAGATTACAATTTGCTTTCCGTATCCCAATTATGTCAAATGGGCTACAACTGTCTTTTTACTGATACTGGTGTAACTGTCTTTAGAAGAAGTGATGATTCAATAGCTTTTAAGGGAGTGTTAGAGGGTCAGCTATACTTAGTAGATTTTAATAGAGCTGAACTCGACACTTGCTTGATTGCTAAAACTAACTTGGGTTGGCTCTGGCACCGCCGACTAGCCCATGTTGGAATGAAGAATCTTCACAAGCTTCTAAAGGGAGAACACATTTTGGGACTAACCGATGTTCATTTTGAGAAAGACAGGATTTGTAGTGCATGTCAAGCCGGGAAGCAAGTTGGTGTCCATCATCCACACAAAAACATCATGACTACCGACAGGCCACTGGAGCTTCTTCACATGGATTTGTTCGGCCCGATCGCTTACATAAGCATCGGCGGTAGTAAGTACTGCCTTGTAATTGTGGATGACTATTCTCGCTTCACTTGGGTATTCTTTTTGCAGGAAAAATCACAAACCCAAGAGACCTTAAAGGGATTCTTGAGACGGGCTCAAAATGAGTTCGGCTTAAGGATCAAGAAAATTAGAAGCGACAATGGGACGGAGTTCAAGAACTCTCAAATAGAAGGCTTTCTTGAGGAGGAAGGCATCAAGCATGAGTTTTCTTCTCCCTACACTCCTCAACAAAATGGTGTAGTGGAGAGGAAGAATCGAACTCTATTGGACATGGCAAGAACCATGCTTGATGAGTACAAGACACCGGATCGGTTTTGGGCCGAGGCGGTCAACACCGCCTGCTACGCCATCAACCGGTTATATCTTCATCGAATCCTCAAGAAGACATCCTATGAACTCCTAACCGGTAAAAAGCCCAATATTTCATATTTTAGAGTTTTTGGTAGCAAATGTTTTATACTTGTTAAAAGAGGTAGAAAATCTAAATTTGCTCCTAAAACTGTAGAAGGCTTCTTACTAGGATATGACTCAAACACAAGGGCATATAGAGTCTTTAACAAGTCCTCAGGACTTGTTGAAGTTTCTTGTGACGTTGTGTTTGATGAGACTAACGGCTCTCAAGTAGAGCAAGTTGATCTTGATGATGTAGGTGAAGAACAGGCTCCATGCATAGCGCTAAGGAACATGTCCATTGGGGATGTGTGTCCTAAAGAATCCGAAGAGCCTCCAAATGCACAAGATCAACCATCCTCCTCCATGCAAGCATCTCCACCAACTCAAGTTGAGGATGAGGCTCAAGATGTTGAACAAGAAAATCAAGAAGATGAGCCACCTCAAAATGACGGCAACGATCAAGGAGGAGATTCAAATGATGAAGACAAGGAGGATGAACAACCAAGGCCGCCACACCCAAGAGTCCACCAAGCAATCCAACGAGATCACCCCGTCGACACCATCCTCGGCGACATTCATAAGGGGGTAACTACTCGATCTCGTGTTGCTCATTTTTGTGAACATTACTCGTTTGTTTCCTCTATTGAGCCAACCAGGGTAGAGGAGGCACTTCAAGATTCGGATTGGGTGATGGCGATGCAAGAGGAGCTCAACAATTTCACGAGGAATGAGGTATGGCACTTAGTTCCACGTCCTAACCAAAATGTTGTAGGAACCAAGTGGGTCTTCCGCAACAAGCAAGACGAGCATGGTGTGGTGACAAGGAACAAAGCTCGACTCGTGGCCAAAGGATATTCACAAGTCGAAGGTTTGGATTTTGGTGAAACCTATGCACCCGTAGCTAGGCTTGAGTCAATTCGCATATTATTAGCCTATGCTACTTACCATGGCTTCAAGCTTTATCAAATGGACGTGAAGAGTGCCTTCCTCAATGGACCAATCAAGGAGGAGGTCTATGTTGAGCAACCTCCCGGCTTTGAAGACAGTGAGTACCCTAACCATGTTTATAGGCTCTCTAAGGCGCTTTATGGGCTCAAGCAAGCCCCAAGAGCATGGTATGAATGCCTTAGAGATTTCCTTATTGCAAATGGCTTCAAAGTCGGCAAGGCCGATCCTACTTTATTCACTAAGACTCTTGATAATGATTTGTTTGTATGCCAAATTTATGTTGATGATATCATATTTGGGTCTACTAACAAATCTACATGTGAAGAATTTAGTAGAATCATGACACAAAAATTCGAGATGTCGATGATGGGGGAGTTGAAATATTTCTTAGGATTTCAAGTTAAGCAACTCCAAGAAGGCACCTTCATCAGCCAAACCAAGTATACTCAAGATATTCTAAGCAAGTTTGGAATGAAGGATGCCAAGCCCATCAAGACACCCATGGGAACTAATGGGCATCTCGACCTCGACACGGGAGGTAAGTCCGTGGATCAAAAGGTATATCGGTCGATGATTGGTTCATTGCTTTATTTATGTGCATCTCGACCGGACATTATGCTTTCCGTTTGCATGTGTGCAAGATTCCAAGCCGACCCTAAGGAATCACACCTTACGGCCGTAAAACGAATCTTGAGATATTTGGCTTTTACTCCTAAGTTTGGGCTTTGGTACCCTCGGGGATCCACATTTGATTTAATTGGTTATTCGGATGCCGATTGGGCGGGGTGTAGGATTAATAGAAAGAGCACATCGGGGACTTGCCAGTTCTTGGGAAGATCCTTGGTGTCTTGGGCTTCAAAGAAGCAAAATTCGGTCGCTCTTTCTACCGCCGAAGCCGAGTATATTGCCGCAGGTCATTGTTGCGCGCAATTGCTTTGGATGAGGCAAACCCTGCGGGACTACGGTTACAAATTAACCAAAGTCCCTTTGCTATGTGACAATGAGAGTGCAATCAAAATGGCCGACAATCCCGTCGAGCACAGCCGCACTAAGCACATAGCCATTCGGTATCATTTTCTTCGGGATCACCAACAAAAGGGGGATATCGAGATTTCTTATATTAATACTAAAGATCAATTAGCCGATATCTTTACCAAACCACTTGATGAACAATCTTTTACCCGACTTAGGCATGAGCTCAATATTCTTGATTCTAGGAATTTCTTTTGCTAGTCTTGCACACATAGCTCATAAATATACCTTTGATCATGTCTCTTTTATATGCTATGACTAATATGTTTCCAAGTGTATTTCAAACAAGTCATAGGTATATTGAAAGGGAATTGGAGTCTTCGGCGAAGACAAAGGCTTCCACTCCGCTCCACTACTCACCCTTCGCCGTCGCTCCGCCTCATCTCTCCAACGTTGGTATAACCTTCACTCATTTCTTCCATGACCAAAGGGGGAGAATGTACTTCAATGGGCTCTAATGATTCCGTTTTTGGCGATTCATGCCAAAGGGGGAGAAAATATGAGCCCAAAGCAAAAGGACCGCACCACCACCCTAATTTTAAATTTAATGATTTTCAATGATAAATTTCAAAATTGGTATCTCTTTGTGTTCTAAAGGGGGAGCAAGTAGTGTTTTCAAAATTAATGGAAAACCCTCTTGAACACTAAGAGGAGACGTTATTTTAGGGGGAGTTTTTGTTTAGTCAAAGGAAGAGCATTTGAAACAGGGGGAGAAAATTTCAAATCTTGAAAATGCTTTACAAATCTTATTCATTTACCTTTGACTATCTTACAAAAAGACTTTGAAAAGTATTTACAAAAGAATTTGCGAAAACAAAACTCTTGGTGCAAATGTGGTCCAATATGTGAAAAATAAAGAAAACCATCCATGCGCATCATATAAATTTATATTGGCTCAATTCCAAGCAACCTTTGCACTTACATTATGAAAACTAGTTCAATTATGCACTTCTATATTTGCTTTGGTTTGTGTTGGCATCAATCACCAAAAAGGGGGAGATTGAAAGGGAATTAGGCTTAGACCTAGTTCCTAAATAATTTTGGTGGTTGAATTGCCCAACACAAATATTGGACTAACTAGTTTACTCTAGCGCATAAGTTATACAGGTGCAAAAGGTTCACAATCAGCCAATAAAAAGACCATGTGTTGGATTCAACAAAGAAGCAGCAAGGCAACCGAGGGCTCCTCTGGCCGGAGGCACCGGACTGTCCGGTGTGCACCGGACTGTCCGGTGCGGCCAGAGGACTTCAACTTCAAACTCTTCACCCTCGGGATTTCTCGGAAGCCGGCGCGCTATAATTCACCGGACTGTCCGGTGTGCACCGGACATGTCCGGTGCTCCAAGGAAACGCGGCCTCCGGAACTCGCCAGCCTCGGGTTTGCTCGGCAGCCGCTCCGCTAAAATTCACCGGACTGTCCGGTGTGCACCGGACTGTCCGGTGTACCAGCGGAGCAACGGCTCTCTGCGGCGCCAACGGCTCCCTGCAGTGCATTAAATGCGCGCGCAGCGCGCGCAGTCGTCAGGCACGCCCATGCCGGTGCACCGGACATCAAACAGTACATGTCCGGTGTGCACCGGACACCCAGGAGGGCCCACAAGTCAGAAGCTCCAACGGTCAGAATCCAACGGCAACCGTGACGTGGCAGGGGCACCGGACTGTCCGGTGTGCACCGGACTGTCCGGTGCGCCATCGAACAGAGGACTCCAGCCAACGGTCACTTGTGGTGGTTGGGGCTATAAATACCCCAACCACCCCACATTCATTGCCATCCAAGTTTTCCACTTCTCAACTACTACAAGAGCTCTAGCATTCAATTCTAGACACACCAAATAGATCAAAGTCCTCTCCAAATTCCACACAACTCCATAGTGACTAGAGAGAGTGATTTGCTTGTGTTCTTTCGAGCTCTTGCGCTTGGATCGCATTCTTTTCTTTCTCACTTGTTCTTGAGATCAACACTCAATTGTAACCAAGGCAAGAGGCACCAATTGTGTGGTGGCCCTTGCGGGGAAGCTTTGTTCCCGGTTGATTGAGAAGAAGAGAAAGCTCACTCGATCCGTGGGATCGTTTGAGAGAGGGAAGGGTTGAAAGAGACCCGGCCTTTGTGGCCTCCTCAACGGGGAGTAGGTTTGCGAGAACCGAACCTCGGTAAAACAAATCCTCGTGTCACACTCTTATTTGCTTGCGATTTGTTTTGCGCCCTCTCTCGCGGACTCGTTTCTTTATTACTAACGCTAACCCGGCTTGTAGTTGTGATTATATTTGTAAATTTCAGTTTCGCCCTATTCACCCCCCCTCTAGGCGACTAACAAGAGTGATGTCAGGCAACCTGAGATTTCCACCCACAAACTCAATGGATGGTCGCCAGACATGGCAGAGAGGATCAGAGACGAGGTAGCCGGGATGTTCAGGGACAAACTCGGTGTTAGTGTGTCAGGTAAAGGGCAATCATATCGGAAGCCTTATAGCCACCGATTCAACACCGTGCCGTATCCACAGGGAACTAGAATACCAGACTTCTCTAAATTTTCTGGTGAAGTTGGGAAAAGCACACACGAACATATAAGACAATTCATAGCACACTTGGGAGAATTAGCTGATGGGGAAGCCTACCGCGTTCGTTTATTCTCGTTGTCCCTTACTGATACTGTATTCGTATGGTACGCAGCCTTGCCACCAAACTCTATTAACTCTTGGGAAGAATTAGAGCGGAAATTTCATGAACACTTCTTCTCAAGAGAACATGAATTGGAATTGGCTGACTTAGCCTCAGTCCGACAGGGGCCTGAAGAATCGGTTAATGACTATATCCAGAGGTTCTGGGACACTAGAAACCGATGCTTTCAGATCCATGTCGCAGAGAAACAACTAACAGGGCTGGCTTTCAATGGGTTGCGACCCTACTTAAAAGAAAAATTAGATGGCACCCAATTCTTTTCGCTAGTGCACTTGCACCAGCGGGCTATGACCTGTGAAAGCCGAAGTAAGGAAACATCAAAATTGGCTAGCCATAAGATGCATCTAGTGGGATACGATAATTCGGACGATGAATCCACGGATGTATACACCGCCAAACTAGTTTGGCCAGGATAGGCTAAACCTTCTGCATGTTCTGCTTTACAGTCGGTTCGAAAGAATCGACAAGAAGAAGTTAAGTTTACCTTTAATGTTGCCAAATGCGATACAATATTTGACGAGTTACTAAAAAACGGCAACATTAAATTAACTCATACTTTTCCTCGTCCTGATGAATTAAAGAGGCGTGCTTATTACAAGTGGTATAATTCCTTTTCTCATGCCACCAATGATTGTAATGTTTTTCGTCGACAGATACAATCGGCCATAAATGAGGGCCGATTGGCTTTTCAGGAGATGCAAGTAGACACACAACCTTTTCCTGTTAATACAATAGAACTCACATGCAAAAAGGTCTTGGTTCGGTCCGAAATGGCCGATAAAGGCAAAGGCAAGGGCATCATCATTGGTGATCCTCGCATGTCAATTATATCACAAGATCACTCGAAAGGCTTCGGACGAGAAGGCTAAAAAGTCCAAAGACGCCGAGGGGCAGGCACAATTAATGAACCAAACACATCAGCCTAGCCCGAGCATCGCAGATGGTCCGGCACCTACGTGCGGACGGTCCGGTGCCTAGACAAACAGTCCGGCTAACTCAGCCGGACAGTCCACCTATGACCAAAGGCGTCAGCCTCTACACGAAGCAAGAAAAAAGACACAAGGTCAAAGCACATATAGTCGGCTGATCAAAGCCGACCCTACTTTTGATCAGTTGCTCTCCAAAAATGCTAGCAAAAAGACTGTTTCACGTGATCGATCAACAAAGAAACCCCGGTCACCTGCTAAAACGAAACGGCCGAACAAAATGGCCCAAAAGGCGGCGCGACAAGCATCGCCTGTTCATCCTATGAGACCAGGGTACTGTCCACCCGTTTATTCATCGTCGGTATATTGTCCTACTCAAATGTGGAATGGCACAACGATGAATTCATGGTACATGTATAGTCCCTTTGTCTATCCAGGCTGGAGGCACCTCCATTCTATTCATTTTGATCCATTGATCAAATGGTCGTGGCCAAGAAAGATACAATCCAAAACGGTCTTTATACATTGGTGCTTTATTGAATGATCTCTATTTTGAAAAGCCGGTGACTTATATCAGGTTTAGTTCATATGATTTTGGTTCGTCAACCTTCACCAAAAGGCAGAGGGACATATGTTGGAAGCCAAAAAAGGCCTCGCGGACGGTCCGGCCCTGAGGCCGAACAGTCCGCGGTCCAGACAGTCCGCGGTGGTGGCGTGGACGGTCCGCGCGTGCGCAGAGACAGTTAGGGTTCCTAGTTTCTCGCGGGATTTATTACCTAAAACCGCGGGATTAAATCGGGAAACAGTTTGAAGCGGATCCAGACCTCCCTTTTATATAGATGAAGGGCTACGGCCGATTGAACCTCCATACAATCGATCAAATCAAGTCTATTTCTCGTTTTTCCTTATGCATTAGGAGTAGTTCTAATTTAGCTCTAGTTTAGTATTCCAATCACCAAATTCTCCGCTTCTCTTCGACTCTACGTCGATTAGAGGAGTCTAGGTCGCTCTACCGAGCCTAGACAACCCCTAAGATCTCTCCTCTCCGATGGGGTCCCTCTCGGGAGCGAGATCCAGGCGCCGCCGGCGATCTTCGCCGTCCCTACGCACGCACGGACCGTTCGGCCCTAGGGCGCGAACCGTTTAGCACGTCAGGCAGGGAACCCTAGCCCTGCACCAGGTCGCAGACCGTCCGGCCCCTGGCCGCGGACCGTCCGCGTCTGTGCAGAGAGCACCGTCACCGGTTCTTGTTAGTGTTTGGCGCCCGAAAAAGGTGTCAACATACACTGTGCAAAGAGCACGTGTTTTATTTACTGATGATGATTCACGGGATACATGCATGGAGATAACGGAAATCTCGTGTCTCTCGCGCGTACCGAGAGCAAACGTACTAATTAATAGCCTAAACATGGACACACAATGCAAATATCTATCATCACATCACACCGCGCCGATCTAGATCAGCTCGTGGCGACCTCATCATCAAGGGACGCGGTGGCTCCAGAGTAGGAGTTGGGCACTGTCATCTGCTGGATCCCCACCGACGACGAGCCGTTGTTGACGATGCTGCAGTTGAGCCTGATCTGGCCCTGGGTCCCCGTGAGCACCTGGATGTTTCCCATCTTGACCATGGCGGCGACGAACTTCTCCTTCCAGAGCGTCTCGTTGGCGGCGAAGCTGTTGACGGAGGCGTTGAGCGTGGAGTTGACGCGCAGCTGGTTGTCGGAGAAGAAGAGGCCCAGGTTCAGCGGCAGCAGCTTGTAGTAGTTGTTGTCCAGCACCGCCGGCGTGCTGGGGTCGATCACCGTGGTCGTGGGCGTGGACGAGTTGGCGTTGGACGGGCACAGCGCGCGCAGCAGTGTGGCGTACCCGGCGCTCAGGCCAGAGTCAACCTGCATAGCATTGCATTAGACGTTTAGATAGCTGATACTCCTATATGACAAGACAACGAAGACGTATCTATTTACAGTATCTGTACTGTACGTACGATCGGGGTGGATCCGTTGTAGATGCGCGCGAGAAACGATGTGCAGAAGGAGCGGCCGACGGTGTGGGCGCCGGAGAGGATGACCATCTCCTCGTCGGTGAGGTTCTTGGCCGCGAAGCTGGCCACCAGCTGGGACGCGTTGAACGTTGGCGCCGGAAGGTTGCTGTTGGCCTCCGTGTCGAGGGAGACGTTGCCGTCCCGGCGGCCCGAGGGCACCTGGTACGGAAGGTTGCCCGTGAGGTTGATGCTGTCGCGCGCCGCGAAGGCCACGATGTCCGCGCACGACACCGTCTGCGGGCAGCTCTGCTCCACCGCCGCCTTCGCAGCGTCGATCACCTGGAACCCGTGGAGGCTCGGGTTGTTGGGCGGCGCGTCGCGCTCCGCCGTGTTGTTGGCGGAGGTGAGCAGCACCGACGCGTCGCAGCCCTGTCGTCCACCACCATGAGAGCATCATCCCGTTTGCAAAATCACAAGTAAAGATCGACTAGGTACAGCCGTACAGTGGGCAGGGATGACCACAAACAAGTCCACGACAACCACAAACTAGCCATGCATGTAAAGAGTGACACGAGAGTTGAATGTTCTTTTTTACATGCAAAAGCACAGGTCCAAAAAGAAGGGAAACCGACCAAAGAAACCAAAAGTCGAAGAGCCAGTTAGGATATTTGTGGATGGAATCATGGAAGCAAGGCATATGTATGTCGATTACTGTGAACCCTTTATTCGATTCCGTCCATATACAATGGGAATTCCCCTTAGTATACGTAGCAGAGAAGGAACCCAAACAAATCCATGTATACGTACCCTGACGAAGCAGTCGTGGAAATGGAGGCGGATGAGGCCGGCGGCGATGCCGGAGTCGTTGGCGAACGCGCTCGCCACCGCCTGGCGGACCAGGGACTCGGCGTTGGGGCAGCTCGTGTTGTAGAACCCCACCTGCAGCTGGCCTCGCGCCACGGCCGGAAGATGGAGGCACAGCAGCACGGCGGCGGCCACTGCCGCCACCGCCACCGCACCGTCCATCACTACTCCCTTGCTTGCAACCGGAGACATGACGAGGATGTCGGGTGTCTCTGGCGCTGCGAGCGCTGGATCTAGCTACGCTACTTCTCTCTGTCCTCCGGGAGTTTGTGTTTTGTATCGTAGTGGACAACACACCACGGTTTATATATATCCACGGGATGGATTATTATATTAGTAGCAATTAATTAAGCCGGCAAGCACAGATCTTGAGGCGAGGGAGCGTGGTGCAAGCAAAGCTCGTTCATGACAAAAGATGCAGTCGCAATGGATTTTTAGTAGGAAACCACCATTCTTACGACGGAGTGAGATGGATAAGAGAGGAGTTTTTTTTTGTTTCATTTTTTTAATTGTTCTGCAAGATTCGGAAACGAAAACTTGGACCAGGGCATGTACAAACTCGCGTTTCTTGAGAGGTGTTTAGAAGATAGGGACTAGTTGATTAGTCAGTTTAATTTATTAAATGTTTTGATTAGTGCAATGAATATAGTAATACATAGATTTTACACATGCATACTTTATTATATTATATTTTAGTTGTGTCTTATATTTAGAGTATCGTGCAATAGTATCATGGTTGTACATGCACTTAAGGTGTTAAGTGAAAAAAATTTAAAGACGGTTTTTTTACGACTTTCTATACTTATTGTTTTAACTGTATTTATAATCTAGCTAGGGACTTAGAGTTGTATTATTCAGTATTTTAAATATCTCTTATATTTACCGTTCTAGACTTTCTATGTGGTTCATGTCCTTACGTCGTCCTCGTGATTGCTTGGACTAATTAAAAAAGTTCACCAAGCATCGTATACAGGTGGGACCTCTACCCCAAGGTTTGTTCTTTTATGTGTACCCCAAGGTTTGTTCTTTTATGTGTGCGTATATATGTGAGCATATATGCATGCTTTTATTGTTCTCTAGCAAACTAAAAAAATAAAATTTAATACTCTCTATCCCAGAAAATAAGGCGTCCATATTTTTAGAAAAGTCAAGGTTGTAAAACTTTGACCAACAATTCAAAAATAAACATATATTTTTAATGTATGTATATTATATTAAAAAATACTTTAATATGATACTTAATTTGTATTTGTTGATGTCATATTTTAAAAAAATTAATAGCCAAAGTTTTACTTTAAAGATTTTTCCAAAAAGGTATATGCCTTTTTTTTTGGAATAGAGGGAGTAATTGTCTAATTGATTACTACTCCATATGATGTTGCTGCTTTTGGCTCCGTTATTTTTGTTACACCGATAAACTTGAAGCCTATTTAAGTATGAATACTTAGAATTTTTACCTAATACTAATGCAGGCTAAAAAGTTACAAAAGATAAACAACATACCTATCATATTTCTGCACATACTTAGGGCACTTATAACCTCATTAATACTCCATCTCTTGATATTTATCTAGAAGGTTAGATGAAAAAGAATATAAAATAGATAGTCTTTTCAGTAAGAATCCCTCTCTACATGGCTCTTTAAACATATTTTTTATTAACTATATTTATAATGTGACTAATTTTAAATTATGATGTAACTAATTTTAAAGACATTTCATTATACCATGCAGTTTTTTGTTGTATTTTACGCCTGCAGGTCTCTATGTTATACACATGCCCTTAAGGCAAAGAGATACCTTAATTTTTTGGAATGCTTCTGTAGGAAGGAGTGAGTATATTTTCTTATTAGCCAAATGATTTTGTTACACTTAACTTTTTTTCATTGTTACTACATAGCCCTTGTGACAATGTGTGAACTTAGAGCTCACATTTTTTTCGGATGTCGGCTTGCATGGCTTGTCGGTGCGCCTGGTCAGAGGTTTCGTTTCAACGTAGACTTGTCCAGCTAGCCTCTAGAACTTTGATTTTTCCTACGATAGTACAATCGACCTAACTAATTTTCCAACAACCCATGCATCTACTAAAGAAATAGTATGCATGCATTCGGCATTTCCATTTCTATTTAATATTAGAAATAAAAATTACTTGGAAAATAGATTTCTGTCTCGTGTCCACGCGTAAAAACATAAATACACGTAATATTCACAAGTGTCCCCTCTTCAAACATTACACTTCTTCAGAACCTTAAAAGCAGGACATCAAATTTTTATTTCTACCACCCTCCTTTACACGTGACTGCACGGTACTCCCTGCCCGCCTGTGCCGTGGCCAGCTGGCCCTAACAATAGGCATTTCATTTCATTATTTGTAGAGGTGGACCAGAAAAAGGTAGTCTCTAATAATGCATTGGCACCACAAATGAGTAGAACCCATCTCTATAAACAGATTCAAAGAGGCAGTGGGCTAAATAGTCACGCATCTAAAGTTTTAGTCAATTCATGCATGCATGACTTCGATATTCACTGTCCATATTTTCTCTAAGATCGGCCAGTTTGATGTCTTGTTCAATCACTACTACTGGAATCAGCTGCTTTGCCGAGTATCAAAACACTCGGCAAAGCCTGAAAAACATTCGGCAAACCTTTGCCGAGTGTGATATTTGGAAAAGAAAGCTCGGTGAACTGTACATCGATAACGGTTTCTTTGCCAAGTATTTTTTATCGTGCACTCGACAAAGAAAAGTCGTCGTCATGATGACAGGTAACGGCAACGGACTCTTTGTCGAGTGTCCACTGTACTGACACTCGGCAAAGAAGCTCCATGTGGGCCCCTTTACCAGGTCCTTTGTCGAGCGTATTATGTGGCACTCGGCAAAGGCTCCCTCTTTGCCGGTGCCTGTCGGACTGACACTCGGCAAAGGAATCACCAGCGGGGCCCTTTGTCAGTTCCTTTGTCGAGTACATTAGGAGTCACCCAGCAAAGAAGCAACCTTTGCCGAGTGCCAAAGCCACAACACTCGGCAAAGAGGCTTCACATGGTGCGTGATAACTTTATCGAAACATTATCAAGTTTTTATCACAGCCTCTACATATGATATTATGACATGTGGATAAGTTTCATTATTTTCTGACTTTGTTTATGTTTTATACTATTTTTAAACAACTGGATGACAAGTTTACGGTCATGTTTAGTGAGCACGGTGCTCGAAAATTACGGTCTGTCCTTAAATTGGCCGTAACTTGTGCTAAATAACATGGATATCGTTTTTGCATTCACGGTTTTATATTTGTCGAGTGACTTGTAGTTCAAATCTGAATTATCCGAGAAAATTCAATTAAACAAACAAAATCTAATAGTTATAACAAACACTTTTATAATTATGCCAAAATGCAACATGTGAGTCTACATAGTGTAGAAACATACTTTGCCGAGTGTCCAAGATAGACACTCGGCAAAGCATAGTTTGTCGACTGTCAGGCTTGAGACAGTTGGTAAAGTAGCTCCTTTGCCGAGTGCTAAAGCCCGGTCCTCGGCAAAGATAACGGCCACCAGCTATAGACGACTGCTGACGGCCCTTTGCCGAATGTTCAACACTTGGCAAAGTTGTCTTTGTCGAGTGTCTTCCTATGCCGAGAGTCCTGCTCTCGGTAAATGTGGTCGTTACCGAGAGTAGGACTTCGCCGAGTGCGGCGCTTGGCAAAGACTTCTTTGTTGAGTGCCCGAAAAAAAAAGCACTTAGCAAAGCGCCAAGCACTCGGCAAAGAGTCGGATTCCGGTATTGAATATCATTTCACTAACAATATTCTACTCTCCCTCCGTTTCAAAATATAAGGGCATTTCTATATGTTATTTTTTATGTATCTAGACATAGTGTTTATCTAGATTCATAGTAAAAACTTTATAAGTTTAATATAATCAAAATTCATTAAAATCTAGAAATATAATCAAAATTCATTATAACCTGGAATTGATGGAGTAATAGCTATGTGGTGGTTTGGATTCTAGAATTAAATAAGCTGATGTTTGAAATATAATTTGATTTATATTTGGTTTCACGTACAATCTTCTATTTGCGGGTTGGATTATGAAAGTCGTAATTCGAACTGTTAGGACAGATTTAATATTTTAAAATAGATATATGTAAAATTTGAAGTTGATTTTTCTGTTGTTATTACAAATAAGAATAAAATATTGCATAAAATATTTTATGTGTTATTTGCTCCCTACTATAGCAAAAAATGTGAAAATTACCTAATTTGTTTCTTAATCCATACCAAATTTTATATCTATCATTTGAGAAAATATAGGATGAATTTAAGGTTTACCTTTTATAAATCTTAACAAACTCAATTTTAAAAACAAGAATATAAATTTGTATAGTAGAATCTATATCCTATTTATTCGCAATCAATGAAAAATGACCAAAAACTGAATATCGAATAAATACCTTTTCCGATCGTTTTCATCCCTGGTTGAAGGAGATACACACAACAGTAAACGGTAAAATTTCCAATAGTCTAAGTCATCGGACATAAGCCCTATATCGTCTACCATTACTTATATTCTGACGGCAAGGGTCTGTTGGTTCTAAAAGATAAAAATAAGGGTATCTCTGATAATCGTCGTTGGAGATAGGCTATTTCCAATGGCTATCAGGGCCCGCCGGCATTTAAACCACTTAATGACTATGATGGCGTCTAGTGGGCCCAACAACATTATGTCTGACGGTCGCCATGCATGCCGTCGAAGATAAATTAGTTATATCCGACGGCCTGCGGGCAGCCATCGGACCTTATACCATTATGTCTGATGGCTCTTGTGGAGGCCGTCGGAATTATGATAGTCCTCGGAAATAAAAAATAGTAGGGTGGTCAAAATCCTCCCTGCATTTTGTTTGTTCCCACAAATATCCCGATTTCACAGCCACATACATTTTTACAATCACATACATCCACAACTACAAAAATAAACATCCAGATTTCAAAATCACATACATTTTCACATTCACAACTTATTTTCATTGACAAAACAACATCCATAACCACGAACACATATACCATATCTCATTCACATATCACAAAGTTCCAAACATCGGACTTAGTAAATCCACATTCACATAGTTCCAAATCATTCAAATGTCGACATCAAACTACTAAGGTTCTAAGTGCAATAGAAGACTAAATAATAAGCCTACCAACTGTCACCCGGTTGATTCGAGTTGTAGAGACTTTCTCTGGCTGGACTATGGCTGGCGAAGATGTTGTTCACCCACGAAGCCACGACGTCATCTTAGCCAAATCCATCTATAGGTGATTGTGAATCATCTAGGCCCCTTTGGTAATGTTTTGGTAATTAATGACAACTGCTTGTGGACTAACGATTCTTGGAGAAATAAGAATGCAGGGTTGGACCACATAGAGCAGGAAATGTTGAAGAATCATACGCATTGGTTGTGGATCAGATGAAGGGAAAGGTATAATATAGGTTTCATTTTTGCCGGTCTTAAGGAGTTTAGAGAAGGTACCTGACCGGGTTAGTAGGCTAGATAGCCGTACTATTAAGAGGGGTCAATGACTTAGATCTGTGTAAAACTTAGTGCCTCATAGAGCATCAAGTAGTTGCATTTGCATGAGGACTAACAGCGCTTCACTTTTCGCGAGTCAAAAGTTCTTTGAAAAGCTTGTTTAGATTTGCGAAGTCCTGGATGCGCGGACTGTCCGGGCCTTAGGGGCGGACCGTCCGCGATCCACCAGAGGGGTCCGAAGTCTGACCATTTGTTTTGGCACTGTGTTCTATTGTACTGCGGACCGTCCGGGCCTTAGGGCCGGACCGTCCGCAGTCATGTCCAGAGGAGGGTGTCTTCGGGCCAGTCCCTGATTTATAGGCGGACGGTCCGCTTGTGAGGGGCGGACGGTCCGCATGTATCAAACTCGTTTTTGGACAGGGACTGTGTGTTTTTGAGATTTGTACTACGGACTGTCCGGGGGACCAGTCCGGACAGTACTGTCTCAGGTCGCGGACCGTCCGGGATTTATAGCCGGACGGTCCGCACGTGTTAACTTCTTTTGATCCGAGGCTCGGGTGTTTCATGCTGCCAGGTCGCGGACGGTCCGGCCTTGAGGGGCGGACTGTCCGGACCCACCTTTTTAGTCAGCTCTGACATGTTTTCAAATGGTCTTTATTGCCGTTATATGTACGGCGGACCGTCCGGCCCTAGGGCGCGGACGGTCCGCGTGTGCGCAGAACTGCTACCTTTTGCACATAACGGTTGGATTTTAGTGGGGGACTATAAATAGAAGGGTAGCTCGTGTGAGAGATCTCTCTTGGCCATTCCTTGCACACATTGAG
This sequence comes from Zea luxurians, assembly GCA_029449295.1. Taxonomy (NCBI): domain Eukaryota; kingdom Viridiplantae; phylum Streptophyta; class Magnoliopsida; order Poales; family Poaceae; genus Zea; species Zea luxurians. Next base: position 30,323,935 of record JAOPSE010000014.1, read on the forward strand.
CTCATTTGTGATCCTCCAACTCACTCTCTCACACTCTTTGCTTGAGATTGCATTCTAGTGAGAGATTGAGGGTTCCTAGTGCATTTGCATCATTTGGTGATTCTTGAGGCACTAGGTGGTACACCGAGCAAGCGTCGTTGGCTTGTTACTCTTGGAGGTTGCCGCCTCCTAGACGGCTCGGGTGATTGTCTCCGTCGAGCTCTCCAAGAAGATTGTGGAGAAGCCGCGGTGTGGATTGTGAGGGGTTCGCGCCTACCTCGCCGGAGCGGCAAAGGTGACATTAGTGGAATTGAGGTATTGAGTGATTTCTTGTCCACTTGGCTCAAAGATCAAGTCGTGTCTTGATAGAGGAGCAAGTGAGAGCTTGAAGTCCACCTCAACGTGGATTAGGGGTGATCGGCAAATCACCGATACCACGGGATAAATTTCGGTGTCTATTCTTTCTAGCATTACCTATTGCCTTGCAATTGATTAGTGTTTTGCTTATTGTTCCTCAAGTATTCAATCTCCGTAGTTGTTTTTCATACATTGTTTACTTGTTGACACTAGATAATTTATTTCTCTTGTTGCATTGATTAAATTTATTTAGTATTGTTGATTTTAGTCAAAACCGTCTATTCACCCCCCTCTAGCCGGTGTCCTAGATCCTACAAGTGGTATCAGAGCCGAGGACTCCATTGTTTGTGGATCTAATCATCCCGGAGTGGATCAAATGGCTAGTAACAACAATGTGCACATTGGGAAGCCACCACACTTTGATGGAAACAATTATGATTATTGGAAAATAAGAATGTCAATGCATCTTAGAGCAATGGGTGGAAAAATTTGGCCAATTGTTAGGGATGGATTTGTTGTATTGAAGGAAGATGAACCATCCGTTAGTGATAATGAGAATATCCTCACAAATGATCAAGCCATGAATGTCTTTTATGATGCTCTTGATATAAATGAGTTCAATCGTATCAAGAATCTCACAACCGCTCATGAGATTTGGATAAAGCTAATGGAAATTCATGAAGGAACTACAATTGTGAAGAGTGCCAAACTATATGTGTGCAAAGGGAAGTTTGAGCAATTTATCATGAAAGAAGATGAGAGTGTATCTGATATGTTCAATCGGTTGAATGAGATAGTAAATGAACTCAAAGGACTTGGTTTTAATGTACCGGATGTGGATTTCACACACAAGTTCCTTAGATCACTTCCGGAGAAATATGAGACTATTGTGACAATGCTAGTAAGGAGTGATCTATCTACAACTTCTCCAACCGAAGTATTGGGAGAAATTCTCACTCAAGATATATTTAAGAAGTCACAAGCCGATGCCTTAAGTTTGGCAAAGAAGGTGAAAAATGAATCTATTGCTCTCAAAGCCAAGGCCTCAAAGGCAATTGAAAAAGAAGATAGCAATGATGAAGAAAATGAAAGTGAGAGTGATGGTGACATGGCTTTATTTGTAAGGAAATTCAATAAATTCATGAAGATGAAAAGAGGTCAACCTAGAAGAGGTCAAACATCTAGAAGAAATGCCTTCAATGATAGAAAATGTTTTGAGTGTGGGGAACCCGGTCACATTGCCATGAATTGCCCAAGCAAGAAGAAGAAGGGCAAAGATGAAAGTGACAAGAAGAAAAAGAAATACTATAACAAGAAGAAAGATGGCAAAGCCTACCTAGTTGAATGGGACTCGGATGATAGCTCGGATAATGATGATGATGACACCTCATCTAAGCTTAATGCCGGAATTGCTATCAAGGAAGCTCCCTCCCTCTTCTCATCCCCCCATTGTCTCATGGCAAAGGGAGATGCTAAGGTAAAAATCATCACCGATTTAAATGATATAAAAGATGATGATGATATCGATGATGTTGATGATGATGGCTATTCATATGATGATCTTGTTAGAATGTTAGGTGAGGCCGATGACTACATGCACAAAGAAAAAGAAAAATTTAAGACCTTGAAGGAATTGTATAAAAACCTCCAAGTGTCTTTTGAGGAGCTCAAGACCTCTCACAATGACCTCAAAGAAAATTGTGAGAAGCTTGCGGATGCTCAAAAATCATCTATTGTGCATGAAGTTGAGGTGGTCACTAAGGATGTTGGAGTCACTTGTGACTTACTTGATAGTCTTACAAGTGAACCACTACCTACTAACTCTATTTGTGATAAATGCAAAATTTCTCTCATTGATAACATTGCTCTTGATGAATCAAAAATTATTGTTGAGAATGAAGTGTTAGTAGATAAAATAAATGCTCTAACTCATGATCTAGAAAAGGCATATGGTGGTAAGACTAAATTGGATTTCATATTGGGAAGTCAACGATGCTCTCTTAACCGTGAAGGTCTTGGATATGTTCCTAAGAAAGGAAAGAATGCTTTTGTAAAGCAAAAGACATTGTTTGTGAAAGAATGTGACAAAGTGTGTCACAAGTGTCACAAAAAGGGGCATGTTAAGAAAAATTGTCCTAAGTTCAAAAATGTATCCTCCACTTGTTTTGAGCATTGTTATGTTCTTTCTCATAATGCAAAAGGTGTTCATGCTAAATTTGTTGGTACTTCAATTGTTGGAAACAAAAAGAAAGCTATTTGGGTGCCAAAGACCTTGGTCACTAACATCCGAGGACCCAAGCAAGTTTGGGTACCTAAAAGAGATTGATTTCCTTTTGTAGGTAAACTACAAGGCGGGAGGGAATCATTGGGTGTTGGATAGTGGATGTACTCAACACATGACCGGGGATATGAGAATGTTTACCCAAATGAGTGAGGAAGATTGCTCAAATTATGATAGTATCACATTTGGAGATAATCGTAAAGGAAAGGTTAAAGGTTTGGGTAAAATTGCTATCTCAAATGATCATTCTATATCAAATGTGCTATTGGTTGAGTCTTTGAATTTTAATTTACTTTCCGTAGCTCAATTATGTGATTTAGGATTTTGTTGCAATTTCACAGTTGAAGATGTTATTATCTCTAGTGTTGATGGTAGCAATCTTAAATTTAAAGGCTTTAGACATGAAAAATCTTTATCTTGTTGATTTCTCATCTAATGAGGCAAAGCTCACAACTTGCCTATTTTCAAAAGCTTCACTAGGTTGGTTATGGCATAGAAGACTTGGTCATGTTGGAATGAAGCAACTCAATCGGTTAACCAAGCATGACTTAGTTCGAGGCTTAAAAGATGTGAAGTTTGAAAAGAACAAGTTATGTAGTTCTTGTCAAGCCGGTAAGCAAGTGGCAAATACTCATCCAAATAAAAGTCAAATGTCCACTCATCGACCTTTGGAATTACTTCACATGGATTTATTTGGGTCCACATCCTTTGTAAGTATTGGTGGTAATTCTTATTGTCTTGTGATTGTGGATGACTATTCAAGATTTACTTGGGTTTATTTTCTACGAGACAAATCCAATGTGTTTGAAACATTCAAGTCATTTGCTATATTGGCTCAAAATCAATTTGATTTCGACATCAAAAAGGTTAGAAGTGATAATGGGTCGAAATTGAAAAATGCAAGAATTGATCAATATTGTGATGACAAGGGTATCAAACATGAATTCTCTTCCAAATATACCCCAGAACAAAATGGTATTGTTGAAAGAAAGAATAGAACTCTTATTGACATGGCTAGGTCCATGTTAGCGGAATATAGTATATCGGATTCTTATTGGGCCGAGGCAATAAATACCGCTTGTCATTCATCAAATAGACTATATTGTCACAAGCTCTTGAAGAAAACTCCATATGAATTGCTTATTGGTAGAAAGCCAAATATCTCATATTTTAGGGTATTCGGTTGCAAATGTTATATTTTGAGAAAGGGGAGCCGGCTTTCTAAATTTGAGAAGAAATGTGATGAGGGTTTTCTTCTTGGATATTCATCAAATAGTAAGGCTTATAGAGTCTTCAACAAAACTCATGGTATTATTGAGGAAGCATATGATGTTGAATTCGATGAAACAAATGGGTCTCAAGATGAGAGTGATAATCTTGATGATGTTGGGGGAACTCAATTGATAAATGCAATGAAAACAATGGCCATTGGTGAAATAAAACCAAAGGAAGATGATGATGAAAATAATGTGGTTGTCATTCCTTCATCCTCAACTATAAATGAGGAAGATCACCAAAGCCAACAACTCAATGAAACCATGGATACTCATGATCAAGGTACTTCAAGACCTTCGGTTCCTTCTAATACTTCAACAAGCAATTATCAAACGATATCAAGAATTCATCATTCCATTGTGAAGGATCACCCGGTTGATCAAATTGTGGGTGATATTAGTAAGGGTGTTCAAACTCGCTCTCGCATAGCTTCATTTTGTGAACATTTCTCTTTTGTATCTTGTATGGAACCTAACCGTGTAGATGAAGCTCTACTTGATGTTGATTGGGTGAATGCAATGCATGAAGAATTAAATAACTTCGCTCGAAATGAAGTTTGGGAGCTTGTTGAGAGACCAAAGAACCACAATGTTATTGGTACAAAATGGGTGTTTCGCAACAAGCACAATGAAGATGGTGTGGTAGTAAGAAACAAGGCAAGATTAGTTGCACAAGGATATACTCAAATTGAAGGATTGGATTTTGGGGAGACATTTGCTCCCGTAGCAAGATTAGAAGCAATCCGGATTCTACTTGCTTATGCTTGTGCACATAATATCAAGCTCTACCAAATGGATGTAAAGAGTGCCTTCCTAAATGGTAAGATTAGTGAACTAGTGTATGTTGAACAACCTCCCGGTTTTGAGGACCCCAAAAGACCTAACCATGTGTTCAAGCTTTCTAAAGCTCTCTGTGGGCTTAAGCAAGCTCCACGCGCTTGGTATGAAAGGCTTAGGGATTTCTTGCTTTCCAAAGACTTCAAAATTGGGAAGGTTGACACTACTCTATTCACTAAAAGAATTGGCAAAGACTTATTTGTTTGTCAAATTTACGTTGATGATATTATTTTTGGATCTACTAATGAATTATTTTGTGAGGAGTTCGGAAAAATGATGTCAAAAGAATTTGAGATGTCTATGATAGGAGAATTGAGCTTCTTTCTTGGCCTTCAAATCAAACAATTGAAAGATGGAATTTTTATAAGTCAATCAAAATATTTGAAGGACATGATCAAGAAGTTTGGTTTAGAAAATGCTAAGCCTATCAAGACTCCAATGGCAACAAATGGTCATCTAGACTTAGATGAAGGAGGTACTATGGTTGATCAAAAACTTTATCGTTCAATAATTGGTAGTTTACTTTATATTACCGCATCTAGGCCCGATGTTATGTTTAGTGTATGCATGTGTGCTCGATTTCAAGCTTCACCTAGAGAGATTCACTTGAAGGCCGCTAAAAGAATTCTAAGATATTTGAAGTATACTCCCAATATTGGTCTATGGTATCCCAAAGGTGCTCACTTTGAATTAATTGGATATTCGGATTCGGACTATGCGGGGTGCAAAGTTGATAGAAAAAGCACCTCCGGTTGTTGTCAATTTCTTGGTAGATCTCTTGTTTCATGGTCTTCTAAGAAACAAAATTCGGTTGCTCTATCTACCGCCGAGGCGGAATATATATCGGCCGGAAATTGTTGTGCTCAACTATTATGGATGAAACAAACCTTATTGGATTATGGAATTATTTTCAAGAATGTGCCTCTCATGTGTGATAATGAGAGTGCGGTAAAATTGGCTACCAATCCGGTCCAACACTCAAGAACCAAGCATATTGATATACGGCATCACTTCTTAAGGGATCATGTTGGCAAGGGAGATATCTCTATTTATTCCATTGGAACGGATGATCAATTAGCAGACATTTTTACAAAGCCTTTGGATGAAACAAGATTTTGTTCTCTAAGAAGTGAAATGAATGTGATTGATCTCTCAAATGTGGCTTAAAGTTGATCACACATGTGTCGTCTTGCATCTCGGGTCTAAATATGCTCTTTATGCTAATTGTTTGGTATTATTGGTGCATTTTTCATTTCTAATTGTTCTAGATAGTTTAATTCAAAAATTTTGCTCTACACAATTACATATTATGTATATGCATGCATACTAACTCTTGGATTGGTCAAAATGTCCATATATAAGCACCAAGTCGAATTCGAAATTCAAAATTAGCAAGTGGACAGGAATTGGAAAAATGAGCATCAGGCCGCGGACCGTCCGCCCATGGACCGCGGACCGTCCGCCGCATCTGGACCTGGACAGTCCGGGCAGCCTTGCAGACCGTCTGAAATCATCAGGGCGCGGACCGTCCGTCACCCCAGCGCGGACCGTCCGCGACAGGGCAGTAAAGTTGTCCAGTGGCCCCAGCCTTGTCATTTGTGCTCATTCGCTCTTCCTCTCTTGCTCTCCACTCGCCCAATACTCTCCTGTGACGAGTGTGCGCGGACGGTGCAGTGAAGTTGTGAGCGGACAGTCCGGCAGCTTGTGGCAACATTCCATCAACATGTCTTCATCACGGTATCTTCAAATCTTGTGGATTTTATCACATCTCTTCATTTTTGAGATTATATGGGTTTCCTCTCTGATCTGAAATTGAGCAGTCGGTTTCAAAATCTGATTGGTGGGATTGTTGGTTCTCCTCAATATGAATGCTCTACAAAATTTTGAACTGGTTTGGATGCGCATTGTATGCAAAATCATCACCTCCAACATTTGTGGTGGCTAGGGTTCTTTGGAGTCGCCCCTGGTCGGTCGCGGACCGTCCGCCTGATGGACGCGGACCGTCCGGGCCTCTGGCGCGGACAGTCCGGCTCCCTAGCGCGGACCGTCCGGACCCTGGCAGAGCATTACAGTTCCATTCCTCTTTTTTACTGGTGATTGGTATCAATTATTTATCTATGGATGTCTGTCACATTGTTGCAGTGGTCTTGGTGGTCTCCGCAAGAAACTTGCAGGTCGCTTTAAATCCAAGCGCCCTCGTGGAAATGATGATGACTATATACCAACCACTGATTCAGAGGCCCAATCCTCAGCTGGGGGCACTGAATCCATGGATGCTGAAGATTTTCCTCATGTTCATCCCGATTATCCAATTGATATCCAAGGATGGACTTATCCAAAGCGGCGATTTTCTATGGCTGAGTACTGCTCTAGACGGACTGTGAATCAGTATACTCTGCCATCTGATACACATATCCAGTTTTTCCACACTCAGCTGCAGTTTGATGTCTTCTGGGGCACCCTAGTGGATACTAATTTTCATAAGCATCAGGTGATCGATTGGTCCTTCTTGCTAAGTCAATCTGTCATGGAGGGTCTAATCCCTAAGTTTGAAACCTGCGGACTATATTATTTTATGGGGCAACGCACAGATTTCAATGAAATGGCTGTTAAGCAATTCCTGGCTACCTCAGAGATTGATATTGAAGCAGAATCTATCACCTGGATGACTGGCTTCAAGCGCTATTCTGCTTCTTTTGCTGACTTTGCCGCTGCCAACAGTCTGGATTATGGCACCATTTCTGCTGGGCTGGATCTTTATACTGAAGATAATTTTGAGGATTTTGTGCAGTTTTATGAGCCAGCCAGGCTTGGTATACCAAGGAGATTTGGAGAGACAGCAGGACTCAGACATCATCCTGCTGTAATCAACAAGATTGCCAGAGTCACCATTCTTCCCAAGAGTGGTGATAAGAGTAAAATAAGGGATAAGTTCTGGAACATCATCCAGCACATCATGAATGGTGAAGTCATGAATATTGTTCTTTTCATGATGAGACAGCTTAATGATTTGAAAATGGATAAGAATCAAAATTTGGCATATGCTCCTTACATTATGGCTCTCATCAAATCCAAGACAAGATTTGAGGGCCCATGCAAGATTGTTCACACCCCATTCAGGCCTTTTAAGAATGAGATAGGGTTTCTCACTAGGCCACTCACCCCCTTCCCAGATGATGAGGAAGACCCTGGCTATGAGGGTGGAGCAGCTCCTGATGTTGAGGGAGAGCAGATGCCTCCACCTCCACCTCCTCCTCAGCCTCAGCACTATTGGGAGCCTGCTCCAGGATACTTTGATCCTTATTTTTTACAATATGCAGCAGGGACTTGAGACTCATATTGATACTCGCTTTGAGGGTCTGATGACACATGTGGATCACCGTTTTGATGGCATGCAGTCTCGGTTTGACGATAACTGGGATGCACTCAACTCTGAGTTTTCTGAGTTTCGTGATCAAATTCACACTAATGTCACTGATCCCATCATGACCAGGCTGAATAATATGCAACAGAGTTTTCAGGATAACATGGGTGCTCTCTCCAGTCAGTTTGACAATCTTTCTACAAATGACAACATGCATGAGATCAGTCAGAGGCAGCAGCAGCTCCAGCAGGATTTTGGCCAGTTCTCCTCCCTGTTTGACACCTTTAGCACTCACTACTACAACATGCATCCTCCGCCGAGCGATCAGTGAGGCCTCTCCTTTGTGGCAATTGATGCCAAAGGGGGAGAGAAGTGAGAAGTTGTGTCTCCTTCAGGGGGAGTTGGTGGTTCTATGTGGACATTAAGACCATGCATATGCATTTTACCTTTTTATGTCGCTTGCATTAGTTTATGACTTACGCATTTGGAACTGGTTTGAACTATTATCTCTATGTCGTATGTCTGTGGACTATTATCTGTAATATTCTGTGGGATGAACTATGTTTTAGTTCAAATTACTCTATGTATGGTTAATCGAGGAGTGATTATAATTGCTGCGCTCACTCTACGGATCATCTCCTGTATGCCTCGATAACCATGTTTGTAGGAGAGTCTCCATCAAGCTCCAATATATTATGTGTGTTATATCTTCAACTTCAAATAATCCTGCACACACTTAGGGGAGCCCTTCTTACATACTGAGTTTTTTATTGGGATTTATCTATCTCTCGGACAGTACTTCAAATCAAGATAAGTCCTATGAAACTCATCTCCAAGATCTATCTTGTACCTTAGGTATGAAAGAGATTTGGAGAAACTAAACTTCTCTTTAATATACAATGTGGTGTTGTCATCAATTACCAAAAAGGGGGAGATTGTGAATCATCTAGGCCCCTTTGGTAATGTTTTGGTAATTAATGACAACTGCTTGTGGACTAACGATTCTTGGAGAAATAAGAATGCAGGGTTGGACCACATAGAGCAGGAAATGTTGAAGAATCATACGCATTGGTTGTGGATCAGATGAAGGGAAAGGTATAATATAGGTTTCATTTTTGCCGGTCTTAAGGAGTTTAGAGAAGATACCTGACCGGGTTAGTAGGCTAGATAGCCGTACTATTAAGAGGGGTCAATGACTTAGATCTGTGTAAAACTTAGTGCCTCATAGAGCATCAAGTAGTTGCATTTGCATGAGGACTAACAGCGCTTCACTTTTCGCGAGTCAAAAGTTCTTTGAAAAGCTTGTTTAGATTTGCGAAGTCCTGGATGCGCGGACTGTCCGGGCCTTAGGGGCGGACCGTCCGCGATCCACCAGAGGGGTCCGAAGTCTGACCATTTGTTTTGGCACTGTGTTCTATTGTACTGCGGACCGTCCGGGCCTTAGGGCCGGACCGTCCGCAGTCATGTCCAGAGGAGGGTGTCTTCGGGCCAGTCCCTGATTTATAGGCGGACGGTCCGCCTGTGAGGGGCGGACGGTCCGCATGTATCAAACTCGTTTTTGGACAGGGACTGTGTGTTTTTGAGATTTGTACTATGGACTGTCCGGGGGACCAGTCCGGACAGTACTGTCTCAGGTCGCGGGCCGTCCGGGATTTATAGCCGGACGGTCCGCACGTGTTAACTTCTTTTGATCCGAGGCTCGGGTGTTTCATGCTGCCAGGTCGCGGACGGTCCGGCCTTGAGGGGCGGACTGTCCGGACCCACCTTTTTAGTCAGCTCTGACATGTTTTCAAATGGTCTTTATAGCCGTTATATGTACGGCGGACCGTCCGGCCCTAGGGCGCGGACGGTCCGCGTGTGCGCAGAACTGCTACCTTTTGCACATAACGGTTGGATTTTAGTGGGGGACTATAAATAGAAGGGTAGCTCGTGTGAGAGATCTCTCTTGGCCATTCCTTGCACACATTGAGCTCATTTGTGATCCTCCAACTCACTCTCTCACACTCTTTGCTTGAGATTGCATTCTAGTGAGAGATTGAGGGTTCCTAGTGCATTTGCATCATTTGGTGATTCTTGAGGCACTAGGTGGTACACCGAGCAAGCGTCGTTGGCTTGTTACTCTTGGAGGTTGCCGCCTCCTAGACGGCTCGGGTGATTGTCTCCGTCGAGCTCTCCAAGAAGATTGTGGAGAAGCCGCGGTGTGGATTGTGAGGGGTTCGCGCCTACCTCGCCGGAGCGGTAAAGGTGACATTAGTGGAATCGAGGTATTGAGTGATTTCTTGTCCACTTGGCTCAAAGATCAAGTCGTGTCTTGATAGAGGAGCAAGTGAGAGCTTGAAGTCCACCTCAACGTGGATTAGGGGTGATCGGCAAATCACCGATACCACGGGATAAATTTCGGTGTCTATTCTTTCTAGCATTACCTATTGCCTTGCAATTGATTAGTGTTTTGCTTATTGTTCCTCAAGTATTCAATCTCCGTAGTTGTTTTTCATACATTGTTTACTTGTTGACACTAGATAATTTATTTCTCTTGTTGCATTGATTAAATTTATTTAGTATTGTTGATTTTAGTCAAAACCGTCTATTCACCCCCCCTCTAGCCGGTGTCCTAGATCCTACAGTGATGCAACCGAAGGGGAGGTGTCTTGAAGCTCTACAACACATTTTCGATATTAAACATGAAGTTCTTCATTTGTAACACACACATATGTACATATGAACAAATACCTAATCTGGATGAACCAAAGGGAAATGTGACAGAGGTGCAGGCGGTAGTGCAAGTGTCCAGAGGAGGTATCCCGAAGGCTGGCAGCTGGACACCCATTTGTTGTGCCACTTGCTACAAATTTGATGCAAGTAACTATTGAGGAATTACAAAACAAAACAAGTTTATAGTTGTTACGAATAACATATTAATTCAACTTACCGAGAGAAAAGCCAGCTGCTGAGCTTGATGCTTAGCTTGCTGCCTTTGGTACTTCGCCTATTGCCTCAATGCTTCCTGCTGTCTGGCAATCTTCATGTCCTAGGCGGAGTCATGAGAACGAGATGTCTGCGAGATTGATGATACAGACCATGGTCCTCGATGTCTCAGCTCTCTACAGTCAATTGAAGAATCAAATATATACCCAATCTACAGGAGTGAACCATAGACTCAATACAATCGCAAGCATATGAGCATAACTTAAAAATCGAAATAAAATACTCTCATTATCCATGTCCTTGTCCACCTATGCTAGAATATGCCACCTCGAGGTCAATTGGTTGGCACCTCCAGCCATAGTCCTACCCATGGCGCACAACCACCCGTTTGTTAACACTATGATACATGCGTTTACACTACAATAGGTTATGTTTGTTAACACTACGATACATGCGTTTACATTATAATCATCATTGTGTATTACATAATAGAATTTACTTTATAATGTTAAATAAACCAGTAATACAATATTTTATACTAAATAACATTACTTCATGTGAAAATAATATCAAATGACGTTATTTCCAAGGGTTTAATAGTTACCCTCGGAAATTACAAATTTAGGTTATCTAAGGACCTATAAATAAACTAAAACAATTTAAATAAATTGTATAATCACTTTATGATCGTCGAAAGTAACACACTACACAATTTTTAACATATACCTTAATTATGTGTACACAAATTAACTCCAATCAATCAACACATACATAGAATCCTAAAAAATGTACTTAGCAGATGACAGTGGTGGCTTGCTGCAGGGCAACGACGACGGTGGTGGATGGCTCTCGGAGGCACAGAGGACCGGCAACAACGGATGAGCGGATGAGTATGTGGGTGTCAGACATGCCGTGACGTCTGGCGGGCCGAAGCCGAGGGCACAACGGAGGGCATGGGGCGCAGCAAGGGCATGATGATGGTGAGGGCGCAACAGAGGGCGAGGTCACGACTCGCGGAAGAGAGTGCACCAGAGGGCAAGCCCATGGTGATGGCTGAGGCGGCGGAGCTCGAGCAATCAAGGCGCAGCGCGTGGGCGGCGTCAGCGGCGTGCTAGCGAGGGCATTGGCGTCGAGGTGCGGGTGAGGGTAGTGACATTAGGGCGTAGGCGAGGACAACATCAGGATTGTGATCGATGGCGTAGGGTTTGCCGGGCGTGCGAACAGAGAGTAAGAGAGTGAGAGAAGGAAAAGGGCTCATGTCATTCCGTTTACCCCTTCAATTCCAACGACTCTAAGAGCATCTCCAACAATGCCTCAAACTAGTGCCTCAAATTGAAATATAAGGCTCTACACAGGAAAAACCACTCCAACAGTGCCTCAATTCAACAAATTTTGTTAAAAAACTATAGGGCACTCTCTCAAGTGCCTCAAATATACTACACCGTAGTGGGCTGCCCTATAATCTAGATTTGAGGCTTTACTGTTGGAGCGGGGTGCTTTATTGGTGCCCTAAATTCTATAAAATTTACTTATTTTTAAATTATAAGGCATTTTTATAGGTCACGTTGTTGGAGATGCTCTAATAGCCTTCGAAAGTCTAGTACGTTATTTCTGGATATTATGTACGTAAAACGACATCAAGGACATCCGTATGCTAGGGATGAAAGTGGTAATCCGAACTGTTAGAACAAATTTAATATTTCAAAATAGATATATATAAAATTTGATGTTGATCTTTTTTTATGTTATCAAGCACATTAGTACAAATATGAATAAAATATTATATAAGTTATTTTATGTATTATTTGCTCTCTACAACACAAAAAAGTTGAAAAAATTACCGAATTTGTTTCCGAATCCATACCGAAATTTATATCTATTATTTGAGAAAATATAGGATGAATTTGAGGTTAACCTTTTATGAATCTTAAAAAGCTAGATGTTAAAAACAAGAATACAAATTTGTATTGTATATTCTATATCCTATTTATCCACAATCAAAGAAAAAACTGACTACCGAATAAATACCGTTTTCGACCGTTTTCATCCCTACGTATGACATAACTTTGACCGTCGGACTTCTGTCTGTTTCCTGTTGCGATTCCTGTTGTGTAGGGTGTGTTTGAATTAATTAAGAACAATTCTATTAATTCTCTATCGTCCATGAAACAGGCCCATACTATATATATTCGTGGATGTAAGTAGGTACATGCACCCTTCATCATCATGGTGGCTTTGCGGGCAGTTTCTCTTGGCTGCTTTTGCTTTGCCTTTTGCTTAGATGTGCTTAACGTACTTGACCAGCTTGCATTGAGAAAAGCGAAGAAGCTATATCTCGTCTGCCCTAAGTTTGCTGCTGTTTACATAAAAATTAACAGCTAAATACCAGATAAATGTACTACGTACAATAACCTTTCTTGTTGGTTTTAGTTTACCTGATTATTTAATGTTTTAGATGGTATATTTTTTTAGAATTAAGTTCTGATTTTTTTAATTTGGAAGAAATAATTAGAATGCACCTCTATTTCAAAATAGGTGGAGTATATTTGCTAATTGAGATTGTGTTCCTACACGTCCGGTGACATTTTTGTTTTGAGAGAGGGGTCTCGTCCATGTACCACGCAAAAGTAACAAAAAGTGCAACACCGTGGTTTGAAATTAACCCTAATGCGCACCCTACAACCACTCGACTAGAGGCCTTTCACGAACTTACAATAGTTACTCAGTTATTCAAGGATGTTGGCTAGCAAACATCTTCTTAAGTGAATCTCCAAGCTAGCTACTATGCATGGGGATGGATGATTAAATAAAAACATTAATTTATTTGAAAAAAATGGATTCGATCGGACAGACAAAATCTGGCCGCCCAAAGAAATCAATGCAATAAGGAACCCTTGCTACCTACATAATTTACCTAGATGATACGTAAGGAATCCTTTTGCCAAAAAAAAATGGAATGGAACGCCGGTGTCATAAAACATGGTGTTGATTGGAGAGATCTGGTCGTTAGATGGTCTAGCTATAGGACCCTAATATACCCTTGCTACCAGCATAATTTGCAGCAAAACAATATTATCCGCCGTACCAATCCCAGTTGCCCTAGCTTCAGGAATATTATATGGTTAGCGAATAGCGTGTACAGCGGTTCAGGAGCTCTCTACAAATCAGGCTCTTGTTCCGACGTGGGGCTAATCCTTCTCCGACACTCTTGAGCATATACTGTGTTTGCTCATCGATGGCCCCGCTAATTTGTTGTCTTTTGCATGGTTCTTTTGGAGCATCGGTTAGGGCACGTATAAACCTAACAGCATCTTTAATAAGGTGACTCAAAATAGTGCACCAAAACTTAAAATACTATATCATTCACTAACGGAATCCGTGGCTTTGTCGAGTGCTCGGCGCTTTGCCGAATGCTTTTCGTCGGACACTCGTCAAAGGTACCTTTGCCGAGTACCGCACTCGGCAAAGTATAACTCTCGGTAAATAAGGCTTTTACAGAGAGCAGGACTCTCGGCAAAGAATTACACTGGGCAAAGATTCCTTTGCCGAGAGTCAAACACTCGACGAAGGCGGTGCTCGACAAAGGGTCGTTAGCAGCCGTCTAGACTGACGGGTGTTAGTTTTTACTGAGCACCGGACGGCGGCACTCGGCAAAGACGCTTCTTTGCCGAGTGTCTAAAGGTGACACTTGGCAAAGACCTTAGATCAGACATTTGCCGAGTGTCTGTCCAGCTAGCACTCGGCAAAGACGTCTTTGCCGAGTGCCTATGATCCGGCACTCGGCAAAGTTTATTTTTAAATTTTAAAAAATCTTTGCCGAGTGCCAGATCGCAGGCACTCGGCAAAGAAGGTAAATATACCATCCCGCAGCCCTCTTCTCTCTTCTCCTTTCCTTCTCTCCTTTCACTTTCTTCTGCCACCCGCCCGGCACGCCGCCGCCCGCCCCCACGCCGCCGCCCGCCCGCCGCCGTCCGTCCGCACCCCAAGCGCCTGGCCGCGCCTGGCCCGCCGCCCCATCACCGAAGTCTGTTGGGGGCCTTCGGCTTCCGAAGGTCCTCAAAAACATGATTTAACTATGTCTCTAGAGTATAATGTGTAAACAGGTACCTTCGGACATAAATTAAAACCACAGCGTGCACAAAGAGTATGAAGGATGGCGCAGAGCCGAAGCTATGCGCAGGGGAGCTTCGGCGTGATAGCAGAAAAAGAAACCGACTTAAAAGGGAAAAGGCTATTTAGACCCCGATGGATTGCTATAGAGTTATTAGCAAATGTAAAGGGCATGAATGTAATTTTACATGGGTTGTGACCCGTGCCTATAAATAGATGAACAGTGCTCCCGTACTGTTCACGCTGACTTGGCATTTACTTTCGCGTCACGCTTCTACCCCTGCTTTCCTTCGAGCCGAAGGTACATTTATAATCTGTTGTTGTTAATACAGTAAGGTAAATAAAAATAAGTTGATAATAACATTTGAAGTGTTTATGTTATATTTCATATCTTGTGTATGAATCCTTCTTCATCATTTATTGTGCTTATGAAGGTTTGTCCTTCATAACCTTCGTCCGGAATTCATTATATCCGAACGGAGATAATACTTCGAAGGACGAATGACTTTAACATTTAACACTTTTTATGTTGCCTTGTTCTTAACTCTTAGCATTTGAGGACAAGTCCCCAACATTGGCGCCCACCTCCGGTGAACTCACTTCCACTTTTTGAGTTTCGAACACCTTCGGCAAGCATAGACCTTCGTCATGCCGCCAAAGAAAGCTTCAGCAGCAGGGGCTGCCGCTCTGCAGCCGCTGGACCCCAACCAGGAGACCCTCTCTCTTCGGGAGGCCCGAAGCCAGAAGAGGAAGGCCACCAGTCCAACGCCTCCGGAGGACGACTTGGACCAAGAGATCAGAAATATGGAGATGCTCCATCAGCAGGTGCAAAGGAAGAAGGAAAAGATGGCTAGGCTGGCTGATCTGCAAAGGCAGATAGACGAAGCCTCTGAAGAAGTTCGCCATCTTACTCAAGATGAGCAGAACCGAAGGCCTCAACACAGAGAGCTTCATCAAGAGGGCTTCTTCAATGAGGATGACTGGTATGAGAATTTCCATCATGGGAATTTTGCTTTTGATGATGCTTCTCCTCTTTCAGCAGAACTACAGGCTACACCTTGGCTTCCGTCTTACAAGCCACCTCAACTCCCCATGTATGACGGACACTCAGATCCAAAGTAGTTTCTGATGAGCTACGAAGCAACGATATCTTCCTATGGTGGCAATATTGCAGTCATGGCGAAGTCTTTCGTCATGGCTGTCAAGAATGTTGCACAAACCTGGTACTCCTCCCTTCGGCTAGGAACAATCACATCATGGCAGAAGCTGAAGGATATGCTGATCACCAATTTCCAAGGGTTTCAAACGAAGCTGGTCACCGCTCAAGCCTTATTCCAGTGCACCCAAGACCACGAAGAATATCTTTAGGCGTATGTCCGAAGGTTCTTACGCTTGAGGGCACAAGCACCAACAGTGCCCAATGAAATTGTCATTGAGGCCATGATTAAGGGGCTTCGACCGAGACCTTCAGCTCAATATTTTGCCAGGAAGCCCCCTCAGACTTTGGAGAAACTGCTTCAGAAGATGGATGAATACATCCGCGCTGACAATGACTTTCGATAGAGAAGGGAGGAAGCTTACAGGTTCTCCGAAATAGCCAGGGCTTCGGAGGGAGAATTCATCCTAGACATGTCAGATCGATTCATTCCACTCAGAATGATGACAGGGGAAGCCAGCAGCAGAGGCCGCAATATTCCTCCCAGGCTTCGGGGTAGCAGCAGAGCTATCCTCGGCCTCCAGCTCCAAGGGGCAGAGGTGCCAGGGGCTTCGGAGGAAGATTTGGTGATCAGCCCAGGAAAATTTATTGCCTATTCTGTGGTGAGGACAAGGGCCACACCACCAGGATGTGCCATGTCACCATCCAGAAACAAAAGGAAATAGCAGAAGCTGCAGCCCAACAGACCCAGCCGAAGCAAGTTATGCATACTGCTTCGTACCACTCGCCTTATATCCCAGAGTATGTGGGCAACCACCCTGCAGCTTTTGTTGCTTCGGCAAGTCAATCTCAGGCATCTTGGCAATAGCCTCCACCTCCACCACCAATGCAACGAGGCCAGCAGCCAGAAGGGAGTCAGCATAATCAACACCAACGAGACTTCAGAGAAGAGTCCGAAGCTCGCAGTCAACAGTACTGTGCCAGAATCTGTAGGAAACGGGTGACGCCTAAGAGGGGGGTGAATTAGGACTTCTAAAACTTACTAAACTAGGCCACAATTAAATCCCTAGAGCAAAACCTATGCAAATAATCAAAACTAGAATATGCAAACTAGGTTTTGTCTAAGTGTTGCTATCTCTACCGCAAAGGCTAAGTTTCAATCTATACTAAATAAGTATGACTACAAGATTGAAACTTAAATGCTTAATATAAATGCGGAATGTAAAGAGCTAAGTAGAGAAGCAAACTCTCGTGGATGACGCCGGTATTTTTACCGAGGTATCCGGAACCACGCAAGGTCCCGACTAATCCTCGTTGGTGCCCCTACGCAAAGGGAAGCCCACGCGAGGGCCAAGCACCACGGTCGAGTAACTCCGTAGAGAGCCGCGGGCCTTCTCCACGCGCAAGTGGTGCTCCGCTTCCGGCTCCTCTTGGACGCTCCCCGCCGTACACACTATCGAGCTTCCGGCCGAAACGCCGCGGGCCTCGTTCCCTCTGGTACACGGTGGCGGCCGTGACACAAACATGGTTGTCACGGTCTCGCAAGACTCTTGCCCCACTCGGTACAATTACAACGACTCATGCAAGAGCCGAGGGGTTGTGAGGTTTATCTAAACTCACTCAACAATCTAGGGTTCACCTAGAGCAAGCGCTAAAGCGGTCTAACTAACCTAAGCACTTCGCAAAGCACCTACGCTAATCACCGAGTGATTCTATTAAGCACTTGGGTGTTTGAGCTCTTGGAAATATGCACTATGTGTATTGGTATGTTGCTTGGGCTCTCACACATGAGAATGGCCGGTTGGGGTGGTATTTATAGCCTCCACACCCCAAACTAGCCGTTGGACAGAAAGCAGCAGCTTTCTGTCGTCGGGTGCACCGGACAGTCCGGTGCACCACCAGACATCTACTGTTCAGTGTCCGGTGCACGCCACGTCAGCCGACCGTTGGCGCCTGTAGCAGTCGACCGTTGGATCCGACCGTTGCCTTCTGCCCGTTGGCACACCAGATAGTCCGGTGCACACCGGACAGTCCGGTGCTACAGCTAGAGAGTGCCTGTCTGTGGCCTCTCTGCGCAGACTGTCCGGTGCCTCACCGGACAGTCCGGTGCACACCGAACACCAATGTCCGGTGCGCCACCAGGCGCTGGCTGACAGCCCTTATCTTGGATTTCTTCGCTGATTTCTTCGGGCTTCTTTGTTCTTGAGTATTGGACTCCTATGCATCTTTTTATGTCTTCTTTTGAGGTGTTGCATCCTCATTGCCTTGGTCCAATTCTCTTCGCATCCTGTGAACTACAAACACAAACACTAGAAAACTTATTAGTTCACGGATTGTGTTGTTCATCAAACACCAAAACTCAATTAGCCAAATGGCCCGGGGTCCATTTTCCTTACAGAATCGAAGCACATTTACTAGCAAATATCCTACCTTGGCAGCAGTTTTTGCATTCAGTATCATTTTCTTTTTAATAAGGAACAATTATTGAAAGCCTAAGTGTTTTTTGTTGTTTTCAATTTCTTGTAATAGCTTCGCCTATGCCATAGTACAAATATACTTTCTCCACAGAATAACGGAGTCCAAAAAGTTGCCGAAGCAAAAGAACTTATGGTTACAGGGATAATCTCTGAAATAACAAAAAGTCGTTCTTAAGGGAGCGCAGCGTAAGTTTTCTGCTCAAAAGTCGTTCCGAAGGGAATGTAGAGCTTACAGCGAAAAATAAACGCTGATTCCGCTGAAGTAAA
The DNA here is from genome assembly GCA_029449295.1 of Zea luxurians. NCBI lineage: Eukaryota > Viridiplantae > Streptophyta > Magnoliopsida > Poales > Poaceae > Zea > Zea luxurians. Next base: position 30,342,962 of record JAOPSE010000014.1, read on the forward strand.
AGGCGAAGAAGATCCTAAGGGAGGCTTACAGCGAAAAATAAACACTGATTCCGCTGAAGTAAAAGGCGAAGAAGCTCCTAAGGGAGGCTTACAGCGAAAAATAAACGTTGATTCCGCTGAAGTAAAAGGCGAAGAAGCTCCTAAGGAAGGCTTACAGTGAAAAATCAATGTCAATCTTCGGTAAATATCATTTTGCATAACATCACATCATCACATCATTTGCATAAGCATAACATCATACATCATATTGCACCAATAACGCAAGAAGGGGGTTCAATGTCGACATTCGAAGATTGTTTCGAAGAAACAATGCTAAGGCACAAAAATAATTATTGAAGAAGCATACCTTCATCGAACTCTGAAATGAAAAGATCTATTGGTTACTGATTTTACGAAGATTGGATGTTTTCTATGAAAATACGGATATTATTTACGAAGCATGAAAAGAAGGGAAGGTGTTTTTTCGCCGAAGGCTCAAAAACGGTATGTATGTAAAGTTTCATGCATCGTAAAGAATTGAAGCATAAATAGCTTATATATTACATTCAAAGTTACAAAATATTACATATATTGTTCAACAAATATTACATTCCGAATGTTTTTACAATAACATCTAATCTTCCCTTAGAACTACTTCTGCAGCTTTGTTTAGTAGTTGATCAACAACTTTGTCCATGATAGCTTCTGCCATTTTTCTAATCTCGTCATCCCCCTTCACGTTGGGGTCCGCTAATGGCTCGGCGGGCTCTGAGGGAGGAGAAGGTGCGGCTATGTTACAAAGTGTAGACAAGTTCGAAATCGAAAAGTTACAACAAAAACCCAAAAACTAGTAGTTAATACCTATTCGCCCTTCGAGATCCACACTTTTCTCAGCGGCCTCTGCTACTTTTCTAGCGTCATGAATACCTTTTTCGCTTCTTCGTATAATTTCTTGAGCCATCTCCCGGCCACCATTTTCCCAGATGTTAGTGAAAAAATTTCCACCAAACAAACTTGCCTCGGCCGAAGGGTCTTTTATGTCTTCAGAAGATAAATCGGTTTCGGTCTGTGCCAGGGATTTCACGTGATCGCAACCTTTTTTCTCCAAAACAGTGGCAATCCCCCTAGCACCCGAGAAGGCACATATGTCTCCGCGGCTATTCAAGACTTCTTCAAAAGCTTCAGCTTCGTGGCTGATCCATCCAATTGGGCCTTCGGGGTCGCCCCTTATGAAATTTTCTTCGCTTGAGAACGCGCCAACGCTGGCGAAGCTGGTTCTTATTTTCTTAACACATTCTATAGATTTTTCATAACACCTTTTCTTGAATGCACGAAGCTCTTCAACGTTTTTTTCTAAATGGTTTGCCCATTGTTCACTAATTTCTCGTTTTGCTTCTTCAACTGTGCATTCTTCTTTAGATCTGGCTAGCTGTTTCCGAAGATCCTCAAGTTCACGCTTCTGAGCCTCAGCTTGAGCTTTGAAAGCAGCTTCGTCTTCTTTTATTTTATTCACCAACGAATGTAATATTTTATCTTTTTCAAGACCTTCGTTCCTTAGTTCAATTACCTCGGAACGAAGGTTGCTCAAGGCTATGGTACACCCTTCGTCTTCGGCATCTTTTTGTGCCCTGAGGGCATTGCTAAGTATAAGGCCCTGCAAAAAATGCGTTAATAAGTTTAAGCAAATGAAAATTTTGGTTTCAAGGAATAATACAAAGATCTCATTTTTTCACCTTTAAACTATTGTACGCTAAGCTGTCGGCCAGCTCGTCCTTTGACAACACTGAGAGCCCGTCTTCTAGTGTTGGGAATCCGAAGCTCTTGCTCATCTCCCGACAGACAGAAATCTCCTTGCTGTCAGGGAGACAATACAAGAAGTCTTCTTCTCCGCTGCCGTTGAATATCAGCGCCCCTTTTGGATATTTCAATTTTTGCGCATAGAATTGAGCTTCTCTTTTTTCTTTTTCGCTCAGATTTTTACCCGAAGCATGACGTAATACATAGTCAGAAGCTTCAGAAGATGCTTCGGGAATAGGTGTGGCGATTTTCTCAGATAAAGCTTCTTCTACAGATTCTTTTTCCGTTTCTTTTTCAATTTCCAAGAATTCCCTCTTGGTAGGCTCTGAAAGCCCAGTTTCAGTTTCCGCTTGACTTTTGACAGCTTCGGCCTCAGTTTGTGTCTTTGGAACTTTGGCAGCTATCTTCGGAGTAGCGCTTGAAGATTTTATCGTTTCCAGTACATCTAGCACGTTAACCATTCTTTTCCTCTTGGGGGTTGTAGTAAGGTCTTTTTGTGTCATCGGCATTGGCATTAGCACCTCAACTCTTGCTGAAGGACTTAAAATTTCCGATGTCTTTGTTTCTTCAGCTCTCAGTTCTTCTATTTTTTCCATCTCCGGCATTTTGGCCGGCTCTTCAATATTCGACAGGGGAGTCGGCTCCTTGGCTTCGGTAGCCGAAGAGGTCTCACCGACAAACTCAGGCACTGTGGCTGGTTCAATATAGCGTGGCCGGTGTGTAAGAACCTTCATCTTTTTCCTCTTCGACGCTGGATCACTAGGAGCGGCTGAAGCAACTTCCTTCACAGAAGCCGTATCTTTCCTTTTTTGACCCCGTGTTGGGTAATGATAGTCAGGATAGACGAACCCAATGGCATCAAATACTCGATTGAGTCTTTTCTTCTTCCGGCCTCCAAAGGCCGCAGACAGTGCAGTATTTTCTGCCTTCGAGTATGGTCCAAGCAGTTCATCGCTTATGGCCTCAATACATTTTAACCAGTCATCATCTGGCTCGACAAACTTATCTCCATATCTGAAGGTGTATTTTAACCTAACTAGTCCACCTTCGTCAGGTTTGCTGATGGTTTCCTTTGGCATTTCCCGCTTTTCTACAAGTGGCCATACTCTGAAGGCAATGTGTTCCTGGATCAAATCCCTCGTCCCAATGAAAGAGCAAACTACACCGAAGGCTCTCCGACATTCTTCGGCTGCTTCGTCAATATCCACCTTCGGTTTCCGAAGGCCAAAACGCTGCCAGATGGGGCGCATGATGATACCTTTAATATCTTCTCGCGTTTTCAAGTCGTTTTTCACATAGAACCATTCCTTCATCCAGTCCCCGGGCCATCTCTTTCGAAAAGTTGGCACGGGACAGCTTGACCCAGAGCAGGCACCGAAGCTATAACAGCCAAAATTGTTATTGAAAGGATCACGATGCCCAAGAGGGGGGGTGAATTGGGCTTTTCTAAAAATCAACACTAATTAAAACCTAAGCAAGAGATAAGCAAGAGCCCAACTTCACCCCAACAACTAGCACTAAGAAAATAATACTAGAAATGCAACAAAGCTAAGATAATACTTCAAATACTTGCTAAACAAATACACAATGTAAAGTGCTTGAATTAAGTGCGGAATGTAAAGCAAAGTTTAGAAGACTCCTGCAATTTTTCCTGAGGTATCGAAGAGTCGGCACTCTCCACTAGTCCTCGTTGGAGCACCCGCGCAAGGGTATCGCTCCCCCTTGGTCCTCGCAAGAACCAAGTGCTCACTACGAGATGATCCTTTGCCACTCCGGCGCGGTGGATCCCTCGAGACCGCTTACAAACTTGAGTCGGGTCACCAACAAGATCTTCACGGTGATCACCGAACTCCCAACACCACCAAGCCGTCTAGGTGATGCCGATCACCAAGAGTAACAAGCCGTAGACTTTCGCTTGACCAAGAGAAGCCTAATGCAAGTGGTGTGTGCTCTAGGTGGCTCTCACTAGCGCTAATGAGGAACAAACGCGGATTATGATTCTCTAATCTCCTCACTAGGCTTTTGGTGCTTGCAAAGCTCTACCAATGTGCTGGAATAAATGTGGAGTGCAAGACATTGAATATGGTGGGTGGAGGGGGTATAAATAGCCCTCACCCACCAACTAGCCGTTACAGGCAATTCACTGCGCGATGGCGCACCGGACAGTCCGGTGCGCCACCGGTGCGCCAACGGTCGTTTCCAACGGCTAGTTCTGACAGATAGCCGTTGGACTCATGGCGCACCGGACAATGAACAGTTCACTGTCCGGTGCACACCGGACAGTCCGGTGCGGTGTCCGGTGAGCCACTAAAATTCAACTCTGAACGCTGCGCTCTCGGGTTTCTGCGGAGCCAAAGTCTCTGCCGCGGACCAGCCTAGCCCCATCTGGCAGAGGGTGCACCGGACAGTCCGGTGCACACCGGACAGTCCGGTGCCCCAACGCCAGAAACACTAACTCTTGTTTTTCAGCTGTTTTTCAAATCGGTTTTCGTTCTAACTTGAGTGTGAGTTCTAGAGTGACACCTAGCACTGTGTATGAGTGTGATTGTGCACCAACACTACACTAGAACTCTCTTGGTCAAACTACTCATCGACAACCCCTCTTTATAGTACGGCTAAAAGAGAATAAAAGACCTAACTAAAATGCGAGTGTCCACATCTCCTTGACACTCGGACTCCGTAGACCTTCACCTTTTGTTTCGTCGTTTTAGCCGTCGCTTCGAGTTCTTATGTCCGGGATTGTTTTCACCGTTGTAGTACTTCTACCTGTCATGCGACCTAACTTACCATTTGTCTCTGCAAAACACACGTTAGTCACATGTAATATTACGTTGTCATTAATCACTAAAACCAACCAGGGGCCTAGATGCTTTCAATCTCCCCCTTTTTGGTGATTGATGACAACCCTACAAGTTTTGTGAGAGTAGTTTGTTTTGAAGTTTCTGTCAATAGAAAGAATGGTTAGTTATACTCAGTAATCTTTGACAGAAAAAACGTGTACCATAATAATAAGAGTAAGCGCATACACATCATAAGATTCTTGTTCATATAAAAGTGAAGTTAAAACAATGAAACAAGAACTAGAAGACTGGTGATAAAATATAGGGTGAAAACATAATACACACAGTCAATCAAGCAACGAGAGTATATGACGAGTTTGTGAGCCAAAAACATCAAGCTAGTACAGAGAGTAGCAAGCACATATATTACATCAACATGACTCTCTACTAACTCTCTAACTCCCCCTAACTCTCACAACTCATATCTCTCCCCCTTTGGCGTCAAACACCAAAAGGGTCCTGAACCTAAACATCTGAAGTAGGAGGAGGCGGCGGAGGCGCATCCGATCGCGGTCGAGGCAGCAGAGCGAACGCTGGCGGAGGGTCAGAGTCAGTCTCGGATCCAGGATCTGTGGTAGAGGCTGGAGCTGGTACTAACTCGGACTGAGGCCGCGCTGCAGGAGCTGCCGGAACAGAGGCGGGGACAGATACTGCCACAGCGGTAGTGATAACAGCAGATGCTGGTGGCACTGGCGGCTGCGGGCAGACAGAGCTGAGCGCCGGAGAGGTGAACGCCAAAGTGACCGGCCGGAGCGGAGAGGTACCAACAGGGGGTCCTGACAAAATCGATGGCACCACAGGAGCGTGAAGCGGAGGAGGTGGAGCAGACAGAACCGGAGGAACTGAGACACCAGACTGCTGTAGCATGAGAGCCATGAATGCCCTACTCTCAGCCCGATCCTGAAGAAGCTGCTGCTGAAACGAATCCTGCCTGTCCTGCATGTTCTGGAACATCGAGAGCATCCTCTCGGATAACCGGGCCTGCTCAGCTACCAGGTGAGCCTGCTCGGCTAAAATGTGAGCCTGCTGCGCTGCCATGTGAGCCTGCTGCTGAGTGAGAGTCTGGAGAATCGAAGCAAGAGCAGGGTCCATAGCCTGAGGAGGAGCAGGGGCAGCACTAGAACTCCCAGCCTCATGATCATGTGAGCGTGGAGGCATAGGAGGCGGAGGAGGAATCCCAAAATCATCATCATCATCATCATCAGCTGTTGTACCCTGAGTGTCAAACTGACGAAGAGCTGCATCCTCGGCCTGAGAGTCAAAAACAGTAGCAGAAGCTGGCACAGGAATCTCAGGCGCAGGACGGTAGGATCCAAAAACGAGGCGTGAGGCCTCAAGGGTGCTCTGAAATCGAGGGGGCTGTATCAGCTGCGCAAAGATGTGGCATAAGTAGTGAGCATAGGGCAGCTGCCGACGAGCACGAATCCCATCCAAAACGGTGTCCTCAATCTCACAAATCAGGAAGTCCACAACGTCAAACTCAGAGTGGGAGACCAGGGCACCAAGGAGCCAAAGCTGAATATGAGTGGTAGCCTCCCTGTATCCCATCCTCGGCAGAAGAGTCCGTCTGATAAGCTCATATAAGTACTTTGCTGCGGTAGTAAAATCTGCTGGTGAACATCGCGACCCATCTGAGAAGGGCGGGCGGAACAGAGCCGCGATGTGAGCTGTACCCGGAGCCACACCGCCGTGAGGGCGACGAGGAGGGTCAGAAGTGCCGTAGCAAAGGCTGTGAAGACGAGTCGCCGACTCGGGAAATCCAAAAAGCTGGCGGATCTGACTGGCAGTAATGGTGACATCCTCGCGCTCAAAGCGAAACCTCATCCAGTGATGATCCGGGTCAATCCAAACAGAGGCGTAGAAGACTCGTACCCACTCCTCAACATACCTGCCGCTGGTAGTCAAAAGGGTCTGAAGGCCTGGCAGATAGGTGAGGTGCGCCTCAGAGTCAGCACCGGCTGCAAGCAGAAAGGCTGGAAGATCCAAAAGCCGGTGTACTCGCAGAGCTATCTGAGCAGACATCTGAGCCCTGAAAAACGACTCCTGAGTACGTGTGCTGAAAAGGTCACCAGCCGCAGGGTCCCTCTGAGCTGGTAGCCAAGACTCCACGGGTACGTATCGGAACCTACGTACCTGTGCCGCTGTAGCACGCTGAAGGTCAAACAGACGAGGATCCGCAGCAAGTGGTTGTACCTCAGTCTCATCGCGCTCCCAGAATCGAGGTGGAGGGACAGGAGGAGCTGAAGCGGGAGGAGGAGGAGCAGTGGAAGCTGGCGTGGTGGAGGTAGTGGGTATGTCTGTGGAGGTGGATGGCGCAATAGGAGTGACGGGAGCAGGCAGAGTGGGTGGCGGAGTGGAAGCAGAGGTGGTGTGAGTAGAGGAGCGCCGGGAGGCGAGACGACGAACACGATATGCGATCTGATCTGACGGAGTCTGCGGCTGATCTCCAAGCTCGGCCTGCGCAGCGGCTGCTGCAGCTGCTGCTGCTGCACGGGCTGCTCTGTCCGTACGCCGCTTCTTGCGGCCTTCCTGCTGCTCCAAATAAACAGTCTTGCCCTTGACCTGCCTGAAGGGGCGACGAGGATCCTCATCATCGCCTCCCCCTGGCGCCGACACATTCTTCGTGCGCGGCATCCTGAACCAAAGTCTGTAAATGAGATAGAGAGACTAAGCACAGAGCAAAAATCACCGATAGATTGAGCAAAGAATGAGATGACTACCTGGAAAGCTCACACGAGAGGTGACGATCCAGGCAGGACGGGAGACGGCACACGGTCAAATAAGGTCACTGAAATGACAGAAGAGGTGAGCACGTATTAGTCACATAGTCATAAGCATATGAAATGTGAATAAATACATACACAGAGAGATATGGCACAGAAAACACGAGACGAGACGATCGAGAAGTCAAACGACGTGAAAACGACGTTCGAAGGATAAATAGTGTCATAGGATGTTTGGAATTTGAATTGAGGCACAAAACGATATGGAATTGAGCCGATACTTCACGAATAGGTTTATATAGGTGAATATGAGTGAAGTGTGTGCTTGGTTTGAATTTAGGCGAAGAAAAAGAGATTTGGGCACTCGGCTGGAAAACGATCGCTCGAAACAGGGAATTGAGTGAAATTTAAGCCTGGGATCTCGGATTGGCGTGAAATTTGGCAAGTAGGTTACTGGAAGTGTTGTGAAGGTGCCTGAAAAATTTGGGTTCAATTGGAGCATTATTGGCTAGTTTGGGCATTTCACCGAGCATGTGGAGGGCGAGGAATTAGGGTTTCGGAGAAATGGCTATTTGAGGTGGGAAAACCCTCCCGAAGGAGCTAAGAACCTGCAGGGATACTCAATGCACACAGAGACTCACGAACCACAATCATGGATTCACCAGATTTGACAAGAATTCAAAAGGTGGACAGGGGTGGAATTCTTGAGTGCCAGGGTGCCTTACAAACCGAGAGCAGGGGTGAGAGGAAAGGAGAGGGGGAAGGACTGCTCACCGAGGGGAAAGAGGCGAGCCCAGGCACACGATTGCCGGAGCAGGGTGGTCGCCGGTGGGGGAGATCGCCGGCGACGGGGAGGAGACGCCAGAGACAGAGAGCAGCGGGCGCTGGCTGGGAAATAAAAGGAGCCTCTGGCTCGGTCGGGCTGGGGGCCATTTTTTAAAACGCGACATGGGCGCACCGGACAGTCTACAATGCCTGTCCGGTGCACACCGGACAGCACACAGTAGCTATCCGATGAATCACCGGACAGCGCACAGGAGATCTGATTTAGCGCGCGCGGCAGCCGGTGCACCGGACATTGCACAGTGCAGTGTCCGGTGCACACCGGACTGTCCGGTGAGCCCAAACAGAGGAGAGTTTGGAAAATTTTGAAATTCTATCTAACTCCCAACCAAACCAAATCCCAACTTATAATCACACAAAATAACACTTGTTGGGACAGGTATTGGCACCCTCATATACTTTTCAAAATATTTTGCCATAGGCTAGATAATTTTTAGAGAAAGTAGGCAAATGGTGAAATTTGCATTTTGGCTTGCACTAGGGGTTTTTCATGAGTGATTTGAGTTTTGAATACTCCCCCTAAGTGCAGTACCTCATGCATATTTCAAGAAACAACAATTGCATAAAAAGTAAGAATTCAAGTGCTAAAAGCTTAAAAACTAAGACTTGTCAAGTTTGACCCGAGTTAAGCTTTTTCACTCGCTTTGTTGGCGGTTATCTTAACTAGGTTAGACAAGCCCTAGATGCAATACAAGGAATTTAAACATGCAATGCAGGCTTGACAACACCATTTGACATTTTACACAAAATTTCTGAGATCAAGAATATTTAGTTCATTCCTCAACATGCAAAAGCGGGTCTTATCAAGAGGCTTAGTGAAAATATCCGCTAATTGATCTTCCGACCTCACTCCTTCTAAAATGATATCTCCTTTAGCAACATGATCTCTAAGGAAGTGATGACGGATATCAATATGCTTGGTGCGAGAGTGTTGAACAGGATTATTAGCAATTTTAACAGCACTCTCATTATCACACAACAAAGGTACCTTTTCTAGAACTACGCCATAGTCTAGAAGGGTTTGTTTCATATATAAAATCGGTGTGCAACAGGCACCCGCGGCAATGTATTCCGCTTCGGCAGTTGACAAGGCAACACTGTTTTGTTTTTTAGATGTCCATGAAACTAGTGATCTGCCAAGCAGATGGCATCCCCCAGAAGTACTTTTCCTATCAATTTTGCAACCGGCATAATCCGAATCAGAATAGCCAATTAAATCAAAAGTAGCTCCTTTGGGATACCACAGACCAACGCTTGTGGTGTGCCTGAGATACCTAAGAATTCTCTTAACAGCGCGAAGATGAGCTTTCTTAGGATTAGATTGAAACCTAGCACACATGCAGACACTAAACATAATATCGGGCCTAGATGCGGTAAGGTATAATAAACTACCAATCATAGAACGGTAGAGAGTTTGATTAACAGGGTTACCTCCCTCATCTAAGTCGAGATGTCCATTTGTAGGCATGGGGGTCTTGATTGGTTTGCACTTCTCCATGTTGAACCTTTTCAACAAGTCTTTGGTATACTTCTCTTGTGAGAGAAAGTTACCATCTTTCATTTGCTTGACTTGAAAGCCGAGGAAGTATGTTAGCTCGCCAATCATTGACATCTCGAACTCTTTCGACATCAACTCACCAAATTCCTTGCAATGATAATCATTTGTCGAGCCAAAGATTATATCATCAACATATACTTGACAAATGAAAATATCACCGTTATGTTTCTTTGTGAAGAGAGTTGTGTCGACGGTCCCGATCTTGAAGCCCTTTTCGATGAGGAAGTCGCGAAGGCGCTCATACCAAGCCCTTGGAGCCTGCTTTAGCCCATATAGCGCCTTGGACAACCTGTAGGCATGGTTAGGATATCTAGGGTCTTCAAATCCAGGCGGTTGCTCAACATATACAAGTTCATTTATGAAGCCATTTAAAAATGCACTTTTTACATCCATTTGATAAAGTTTTATATCATAGCATGATGCATATGCAAGTAGGATACGGATGGCTTCCAGTCGAGCAACCGGTGCAAAGGTCTCTCCAAAATCCAAGCCTTCAACTTGAGAGAATCCCTTCGCGACAAGTCTTGCCTTGTTTCTTACAATTACACCTTGATCATCTTGTTTGTTTCTGAACACCCACTTTGTTCCAATGATTCTTGCATCTTGTGGAGGCTTCTCTAGGGTCCAAACTTCGTTACGGGTGAAGTTGTTAAGTTCTTCATGCATGACATTTACCCAGTCCGGATCCTGTAGCGCCTCATCTATACAAGTAGGCTCAACACAAGAAACAAAAGAGTGATGTTCAATAAAAGAAGCATGTCTATGTGATCGAGTAATAACCCCTTGTGAAGGACTCCCGATGATTTGGTTTTGAGGATGAGCTTGAAGTAGTGATGAGTTTCTCCTGTTAACCACTTGGGAAGAAGATCCTGGAGCATCAACATCTTCGGCTTGTACCCTTGCTTGTTCATGAGAGACAAATGTATCTTCATTTGCATGCCTCTCATCTTTTTTATCATCTTGTGGTACATTTGATGAAGAAGGCCTGTCAATGATTTGCACTTCTTCTTCATCTTCTTTTGGTTTGATAGCTCCAATAGGCATGTTCTTCATTGCTTCCCTTAGTGGCTCATCACCTATATCATCAAGATTTTCAAGTGCTCCTTGGGAGCCATTAGTCTCATCAAATTCCACATCATATGTTTCTTCTACCATACCAGTGGCATGGTTGAATACTCGATATGCTTTGGACTTTAATGAATAACCCAAAAGAAAACCAATATCACAACGTCTTTGAAACTTCCCTAGGTGATGGCGTTTCTTGTAGATGTAGCATTTGCACCCAAACACCCGGAAGAAGGAGACGTCTGGCTTTTTCCCATTTAGCAGTTCATAAGGAGTCTTCTCAAGTAGTCGGTGAGGAAATAGCCTGTTTGATGCATAACAAGCAGTGTTGACAGCTTCGGCCCAAAACCTCTCCGGTGTGTTATACTCATCAATCATTGTTCTTGCAAGAGTGATCAAGGTCCTGTTTTTCCTTTCAACAACTCCATTTTGTTGAGGTGTGTATGTGGCAGATACTTCATGTTTGATCCCAATTTCATCACAGTACTCATGAATGTTGGTGTTGTCAAATTCTTTGCCATTGTCACTTCTAATTTTCTTAATCTTGCAATCAAATTCATTTTGTGCTTTCTTGGCAAACTTCTTGAATATAGATGCAACTTCAGATTTGTCATGGAGAAAGAACACCCAAGTGTATCTTGAGAAGTCATCAACAATCACTAGACAGTAGAGGTTGCCACCGGCACTGACATAATTTGTAGGTCCAAACAAATCCATATGAAGTAGTTCCAGTGGCCTAGATGTTGACATGAAAGCTTTAGTGGGATGTGTATTAGCAACTTGCTTTCCAGCTTGACATGCACTGCATGGCTTGTCTTTTTCAAACACCACATCCTTTAATCCTCTAACCATATCTTTCTTTAATACCTTCTTGAGTGTGCTCATCCCAACATGTGCAAGCCTCCTATGCCAAAGCCATCCAAGAGAAGCTTTGGTGAAGAGGCAAGTTCTTAAGTCTGCATCTTCTGAAGTGAAATCCACTAAGTAGAGGTTGTTGTATCTAAATCCCTTGAATACCATTGATTCATCATCCATCTTTGTTACAATAACCTCTGTTGGAGTGAATAAGCATTGAAGTCCAAGATCACAGAGTTGACCCACTGATAATAAATTGAAGCTCAAAGGTGCAACTAAGAGAACATTTGATATTGATAAATCATTTGAGATTGCCACCTTGCCAAGTCCTTGCACTTTTCCTTTTGAATTGTCTCCAAATGTGATTTTATCTTGTCCATCAACATTTTCATCTAGTGAGGTGAACATCCGTGGGTTGCCTGTCATATGTTGTGTGCATCCACTGTCAATAACCCAATGGCTCCCACCGGTCTTGTAGTTCACCTACATTCACAGACAATTCAAGCTTGAGTTTTGAGGGCCCTATATTGCATAGGACCAGTGACTCTCTCAATTAAGGACTTTGCCACCCAGATTTGTCTAGGTCTATTCTTGTTTGGTGGACCTAGGAATGTAACCTTAACCTTTCCATTTGCAACCTTTCTTAGAACATAGTGAGCATTGAAAGCAAATGGTCTTGAGTGCTTAGGCAAGGGAGTTGGTGGTTTGGCTTTGCAGTTGTGGGCAAAGTGACCTTCATTTCCACACTCAAAGCATTTGATAGGCTTGTGAGTCTGCTTCGGCTTGTATTGAGTGGTAGCTTTCTTTTGCACAAAAGCATTGTATCCAATACCACTCTTGTTACTTTTCATAACAGTGTTCATAAGCAGCTCATTTTGGAGGTATTGACCCTTGTTGAACTTTTGCACACTTGTTGCAAGATGTTCATTTTCACTTTTTAGTTTCTTGACCTCATTCTTAAGCCTTTGATTATCCACTACCAACTCATTGTTGAAATCATTGTTCTCAATAGCAATTTTTCCTCTAGTAGTTGCATCAGTCAGGTAATTCTTCAATTTTTTGTTGTCTAAAGTCAGGACTTCAACTTTTTCAGTCAATTCAGCATGTAGACTAGTTTGCTCTTCTTGAATCAAATCATCACATGAGGTTGCTACATCAAGCTTAACAACAGGGTTAATAGCCTCATGTGTTTTGCAAGATAAAAGTTCATTTTCAACAAGAAGATTGTCATGATCAAATTTAATTTGAGCATAGTCTTTCTCGATCTTTACTAGTCTATTTTGCAACTCCCTATTAGCTTTATTTAATTTGTCATATTTTTCCTTAGCATCTTTTAGGGAGTTTGTGAGCTCATTTACAGTTGATGACATAGTTTTATTTTCTTCTTTTATTTCATCACTAGCCTTTATAACTATGTCATACTTGGCATTTAAAGATTCATTTTCATTTTTCAGCCTATCACATTTAGCTTTTGACTTTCTAATGATTTGAGTATATTCTTTAAGTAAGTCAGCTAACTCATCATATGAAGGTGAAGCAAATTCCTCATCACTATCACTATCACTATCATCAACAATATCATTTTGTACCTTCCGTTCACCCCTAGCCATGAGGCATAGGTGAGAAGTGGATGATGGCGATGGTGGTGGTGAGGAGAAGTCCCCGGCGATGGCGGCAATTTTTTCATCATTCTCTTCTTCACTTGAAGAAGACCCACTTGATGATTCGATGTCGGTGAGCCAGTCGCCAACAATATATGCCTTTCCATTCTTCTTCTTGTGGAACCTCTTTTGCTTCCCATCCTTTCTCTTGAAAAATTTCTTTTCCTTCTTTTCATCATCGCTGTCATCTTCTTTCTTGCCCTTGAACTTGTTCTTCTTGGGCTTGTTGCATTGATGAGCAAGATGACCAAGCTCACCACAGTTGTAGCAGTCCATCTCAGAAATGGGCTTTCTTTTGTTGGAAAAGAACTTCTTCTTCCTTGAATCAAATTTGATGCCTTCTCTATTTAGCTTCTTCAACATCTTGGTGGTCTTCCTTACCATCAAGGCAATGTTTGCATCAAGGTCATCATCACTTGAGGATTCTTCCTCAACTTGTATTTTTGCTTTTCCTTTTCTTTCATGATTTGCTTTGAGAGCCAAATCCTTTCTTTTGGAAGATGATTCTTCTTTGTCGTTGATGTGCATGTACATTTCATGGGCATTGATCTTTCCCAAAATTTGTGTAGGTGTGGTAACCGAAAGATCCATTTGATGTAGCACAGTGACAATGTGTCCATATTTGTCTATTGGGAGGACACTGAGAATCTTCCTCACAACATCCGGTTGTGAGATTTGAGTAAGCCCCAATCCATTGACTTCCTCTACAAGAATATTAAGTCGTGAGTACATAGCATTTGCATTTTCATTAGTAAGCATTTCAAAAGAATTTAACTTTCGCATGGCTATGTGATATCTTTCCTCACGTTCACTTCTAGTTCCTTCGTGTAGAGCACAAATGTCCATCCACAAATCATGAGCATTTTTATGATTTCTTACTCTATTAAACACATCTTTGCAAAGGCCTCTAAAAAGGGTGTTTTTGGCCTTAGCATTCCATTTCTCATAATTGAACTCATCACCTACAAGATTTGTGGGATCTCTAGGTTCGGGGAACCCTTGTGTGGCGGCTTTATAGACACCAATGTCTATAGCCTCTAAGTATGCTTCCATACGAATTTTCCAATAAGGAAAATCGTCACCATCAAAAACGGGAGGAGGTCCATCCCCACCGGACATCGTAACTCTAGCGATTAAGCTAATCTATGAGCAACAAGGCTCTGATACCAATTGAAAGGATCACGATGCCCAAGAGGGGGGGTGAATTGGGATTTTCTAAAAATCAACACTAATTAAAACCTAAGCAAGAGATAAGCAAGAGCCCAACTTCACCCCAACAACTAGCACTAAGAAAATAATACTAGAAATGCAACAAAGCTAAGATAATACTTCAAATACTTGCTAAACAAATACACAATGTAAAGTGCTTGAATTAAGTGCGGAATGTAAAGCAAAGTTTAGAAAACTCCTCCAATTTTTCCCGAGGTATCGAAGAGTCGGCACTCTCCACTAGTCCTCGTTGGAGCACCCGCGCAAGGGTATCGCTCCCCCTTGGTCCTCGCAAGAACCAAGTGCTCACTACGAGATGATCCTTTGCCACTCCGGCGCGGTGGATCCCTCGAGACCGCTTACAAACTTGAGTCGGGTCACCAACAAGATCTTCACGGTGATCACCGAACTCCCAACACCACCAAGCCGTCTAGGTGATGCCGATCACCAAGAGTAACAAGCCGTAGACTTTCGCTTGACCAAGAGAAGCCTAATGCAAGTGGTGTGTGCTCTAGGTGGCTCTCACTAGCGCTAATGAGGAACAAACGCGGATTATGATTCTCTAATCTCCTCACTAGGCTTTTGGTGCTTGCAAAGCTCTACCAATGTGCTGGAATAAATGTGGAGTGCAAGACATTGAATATGGTGGGTGGAGGGGGTATAAATAGCCCTCACCCACCAACTAGCCGTTACAGGCAATTCACTGCGCGATGGCGCACCGGATAGTCCGGTGCGCCACCGGTGCGCCAACGGTGCGCCACCGGTGCGCCAACGGTCGTTTCCAACGGCTAGTTCTGACAGATAGCCGTTGGACTCATGGCGCACCGGACAATGAACAGTCCACTGTCCGGTGCACACCGGACAGTCCGGTGCGGTGTCCGGTGAGCCACTAAAATTCAACTCTGAACGCTGCGCTCTCGGGTTTCTGCGGAGCCAAAGTCTCTGCCGCGGACCATCCTGGCCCCATCTGCCAGAGGGTGCACCGGACAGTCCGGTGCCCCAACGCCAGAAACACTAACTCTTGTTTTTCAGCTGTTTTTCAAATCGGTTTTCGTTCTAACTTGAGTGTGAGTTCTAGAGTGACACCTAGCACTGTGTATGAGTGTGATTGTGCACCAACACTACACTAGAACTCTCTTGGTCAAACTACTCATCGACAACCCCTCTTTATAGTACGGCTAAAAGAGAATAAAAGACCTAACTAAAATGCGAGTGTCCACATCTCCTTGACACTCGGACTCCGTAGACCTTTACCTTTTGTTTCGTCGTTTTAGCCGTCGCTTCGAGTTCTTATGTCCGGGATTGTTTTCACCGTTGTAGTACTTCTACCTGTCATGCGACCTAACTTACCATTTGTCTCTGCAAAACACACGTTAGTCACATGTAATATTACGTTGTCATTAATCACTAAAACCAACCAGGGGCCTAGATGCTTTCAGTTATGATATTGCTCTTTACCCCATGGTTTCGTCTCATATAATAACTCGTGCATACTGCAGAAACTTTTTGCATTTGGCTCCAAACCTTGGCTCTTCACGGCCCATACGAAGATTCCCATCCTTATGATTGCTTCGGGAGTAATTTGATGAAGGTAGATTTCAAATATCTTCAAAACTTCTACCACAAAGTTGCTCAAAGGAAACTGAAGTCCAGCCTTGAAGAAACTTCGGAATATCACGACTTCATTCTCCTCGGGAGTCGGACAAGTTTTCTCTCCTTCGTCAGCCCTCACAATAGATAAATCCTGAAAATATCTACCCCTCATATTGACAAGATGGCTTTGTTTATGCTTGATTTTCCAAAAACTGCATGGCTTGGTCGCCAGGGTCGATCTTCAGAATCTTCACCACCACTTTCCACATCATAGCTGTCACTATCACCAGTGTCTTCAGACAAACCCTCTATGATCTCCCTAGTAATCTTCTCTATATTTGTCTTTGCTATTGATTCAAGAAAGCCGAGGTTCATCTCCTCAGAAAGGCTCAGCTTCGATTCAGCGACAGCTTTCTTATCTTTAGACATCTTTGAAAATGCTGAAAATGTGCTCTCGAAACCGAAGCTTAAAAATTTAAAAAGCCAAGCAAGTGTTGGTGCGCAAGGGCTAAAAGTTAGGTGAGCAAGAAGCAGATGGCAAGAAAGCGTGCCAAATGAACTCGTGGTGAGCTCTTATTTATACGCCTAGTGTGTTAAAAGCTGGAGGGTCCCGCTTGTCAATGACTGTTGCTATTCTAGCAAAGGGAAGGTGTTTTTTTGGACCTTCGGCTTAAGGCCTTCGTCCATATCACAATCTAAATTTATTACTTTAACAAATTAATATTGCGAGGGGCTACTGTTGGGGGCCTTCGGCTTCCGAAGGTCCACAAAAACATGATTTAGCTATGTCTCTGGAGTATAATGCGTAAACAGGTACCTTCGGACATAAATCAAAACCACAGTGTGCACAAAGAGTATGAAGGATGGCGCAGAGCCGAAGCTATGCGCAGGGGAGATTCGGCGTGATAGCAGAAAAAGAAACTGACTTAAAAGGGAAAAGGCTATTTAGACCCCGATGGATTGCTATAGAGTTATTAGCAAATGTAAAGGGCATGAATGTAATTTTACATGGGCTGCGACCCGTGCCTATAAATAGATGAATAGTGCTCCTGTACTGTTCACGCTGACTTGGCATTTACTTTCGCGTCACGCTTGTACCCCTGCTTTCCTTCGAGCCGAAGGTACATTTATAATCTGTTGTTGTTAATATAGTAAGGTAAATAAAAATAAGTTGATAATAACATTTGAAGTGTTTATGTTATATTTCATATCTTGTGTATGAATCCTTCTTCATCATTTATTGTGCTTATGAAGGTTTGTCCTTCATAACCTTCGTCCGGAATTCATTATATCTGAAGGGAGATAATGCTTCGAAGGACGAAGGACTTTAACATTTAACACTTTTTATGTTGCCTTGTTCTTAACTCTTAGCATTTGAGGACAAGTCCCCAACAGGCAGCCCCCACGCGCCCGAACCGCCGCCGCCACTAGGTCGTCCACACGCCTCCCTGCAAGTCAAGGTGATGTAAACTTTGGTTCATTTGTTTGTAATTGTGAATGATATTTGTAATTGTGAATGGTATTTGCTAAATATATAATGTGATGTGAATGATATTTGTAATTGTATAATGTATTGGAGTAGATTGTTTATGTTTGCGTTTGTAATTGATTAGGGTATTAAATAATTGTTTAGGTTTGGTTCATTTGTTTCCCCAAAATTCATTTAGAAAGTAGGCCCCAAAATGTGATAGGAGTGCACGTGATTTCACCATTACTATGAATAATTGTTTAGGTTTGGTTCATTTGTTTTCCCATAATGTGATGGTGGATATGTTTAGTAAAATAGTTTCTATATAATGTGATGGTGGATATGGATGTCGATTAGATGTGATTGGCGGCCATCGTGTCGTTTGTATATCTGCGTGTCAGCCATAGTGCTGATACTTTTATTTGCAGGTTTTGGAAACCTCCCCGTGCAGGGAACACTTCCCTAGACTGGTTGAGTACGCCGAAGTGACGGCCCAACCTACAGCTTCGACCACTACGCCGTCGCCCCCGATGCAGTAGACTAGGACGACCGGGAATTCAATAACAAGGCGGAGCGGGTGAAGCAAGAGTTGTGGGTAAGTCTTAGTATAATGTAAAATATGTCGCATTCATTGCACATTCTTGAAATAATGTATTGATACATCATTTTTGTATGCAAGATTTCTTCAGATGCGACGCTGGATACGAGGCTAGGGTGGATGTGGTGGCCACCAGGAGCTGTAAGAAGCTCGTCGTGCACATGCAATATGAGGCCCGAATCCAGGCCATCGTCAGCTACCACGGCTCCGTCTTTGGGGAGAAGGTGACCATGCAGCAAGCCCGAACCATGTCTGCAGGTAAAGTCATGCATGTTTGGTACCAGTACTCCATGCATGAATTTTATTTTATCTTCTGATATGCACTTTACGTGTTTACTTTGTAGATGATTCCATATTGGTGCGCCACACATCCTCTGTGTTGGGAGCAGATGGTGGATAGGTGGTTCTCGCCTGAGTAGGACGAGGCGCACAACGCTAGCCGAGAATGGCATATGATGATGCAAGGTCCCTCACACCACGCTAGCCGGAGCCTAGGCCAATATGCAGAAGCATGGGTACGCCCTCTTTTTTATTTAGGTATATAGCACTAGATTAGATATTATTTCTAACTATCTCGTTGGTTTTCTTGCAGTCGGCGTCACATGGTGGCCGGCCTTGCTCCATCTTCTCGGCCTATGCTATGGCCCATAAGGGCAAGGTGACGTCCGACACCACCTACAACCTGGATGACGGGCCCGAGGCCTACAGCAACCCCACTGTCTACAGCCGCCTTCATGACTACACCACCATGGTGCAGGAGGTCCATGGTCCAGAATATGATCCGAACACTGAGCAGATCGACCCCGATATGCTCATGAGGGTCGGAGGAGGCAAGAGACATGGGTGGTACTGGATTGCTGATGGGGCAATCGACTCGTCCTCCACTCCCACTCTGTCTTAGGTGCGAGCAAGGAGCACAGGCTCGAGTCCAGCCATACGACCTCGGCACGACAGCTCACAGCATCGCATACAACAACTCGAGGTTAGTGCTTCTATAACTTGTCATTTCTTGAGTTATATACCTTCTCTTTGAGTTACTATAACGTTGGCTTGGAATATTATAGAACCAGCTAGAAGAAGAGAGGAGGGAACACCAAGAGATGGAGGCGAGGATGGAGGCGGAGCGGGAAGCCCGCCTAGCAGATCAGCAGAGGATGGTGGAGATGTTTGAATACATGTAGAGCCTTGACGCAACATAGGGTTTCGCTCCACCACCTCCATTGTTCCCTACAATGGACCCTGCTCTGTTCCCTATAATGGAGGTGGAAGTCTGTGCACTTGGCGGCTTTTCTTTGCCGAGTGTTGCCTGGCACTCGGCAAAGTCTGTGCCGAGTGCCCGAAAAAAAGTACTCGGCAAAGAAGGCTTTGCCGATGTACTGTTCGCCGAGCCCTCTTTGCCGAGTGCAACACTCGGCAAAGCCTGTGCCAAGTGTTTTTCAGGCTTTACCAAGTGCTTCAGGCACTCGACAAAGATGTCAATTCCGGTAGTGATTTAACATGTTTAGGACACTAAAAATAAATTGTGCTCCAATAGTTAAGCCCTAAATCATGTATTTTAGGGAGACTATATTATTAGGAAAGGAAATGTTGAGAATGGTATAGAACACTAGTCTAGAGTGTACTATACTTGAGCCACTTCAAGGTGTGCCCTATATTTTTTTGATAAAAATTCTAAAATGGAGCATATTGGAGCTGTTTTTTACAAGTTGAGCTCTATATTTCAAGATATGACACTGATTTATGGCACAGTTGGAGATGCTCTAAGCCTCTAGATCGGTTTTTAATATATAAGAGATAACTAAGAGCAAATATAATAAGAGGTTGTAAGTAGGTTAAGTGATATATAAGAGATAACTAAGAGCAAATATAATAAGAGGTTGTAAGTAGGTTAAGTGTTGAGGTAGAGGAGAGAGAAGATGAGAAACAGAGGAAGTGAGTTGTAACTTTATAGCCGGCTTAGACATAAGAACCAAAAAGCTAACTACTATACATGTAGGTTGTATTATTAACCTTGCTCTAAGAGACACCATGATATGATTCTAAACCTCTAAATCATAAATCTCTACTACTATGAAGAATGCAAGGGGGTAGGCTGCCTTCCTTGGTTCTGCCTGTTCTGCCTTCCACCAATCTACACTGTACGTTCGTCGAGCACCACCCCCCGCCCCCGCTGCACCGTTCATTCGTCGAGCATCACCTGCCCGCCCGCCCCTCCCCACCTCCCTCGCAGCTGCAACCGACGATGCCTCAGTCCGCCTCTCTCTCCCCATCTCCGCGCTGCCGAACGTGACGATGCGGCACCTCCTCTCCCGCTGCCACGACAACGGCCACATCCCCACCGCCCACCACCACCTCCGCCTCCATGCCCTCTCCTCCTCCCCCTTTATATGCTTCATTATCGCATCTGATATTGTGGGAAGATGTTCATTAGCGAAGTACTGTCCACTTTATATGCTTAGTGCATAGTGCATCTGATATTTTGGGATAAGTGTTGGCACACCTGCAGAAATAACGATGACGGGTTAACTGATGATCCACTTGTTTCTTCAGGCTCTTGGAGAATCAGTTATGCTGGGTGCAGTTTATAGTCGCACATGATGGTTACTATACCTTGATAGCAGGGAATCATCAATGAGGAAGCGAAGACAACAACTAATTAAGATGGTGAGCAATCTTAGGCTTCTGGTCCTTAAACTATGTGTTTTGTAATGACTTATTTGGAACTTCTAGAAGTCAGCTGGATGAATAAATATAAAGTGAGCATCACTAAGCCGTGAGCATCACCAAGACTCCGCAATGGGATTTATTTATTTTTTCTATAGAAGCATCACCAAGCTTTCCTTAATATCATGACTATCTTTATATGTGTAGTGATGTCAATTACAGGGTCCATTAAGTGTAGAATAGTGCTAAATACACGTATTAATTTTCCAAATATTTTAATCTTATTACCTTTATTGTTGCATAGTTTTTTCCTTCCAAACAGCTAAAGCGGCCCTAGATTTGATTAAATGTGGGGCTGCTAAAGAAGCAGACCTTGATTTGGTGTTGGTGGAGGTTAATCTTAACAATATGGCACTAGACACTTCAGCAAACTCTGATCTGTTCCATCACATACTGAATGAACTTCAAGCCCCTCTTATCGGTAAGTGTTTATATTTAGAGCTATATTATTTTAAGGATTTCTCACCTATCCAAACTCACCATTCTAGGGTTATTCCTCCTTCTTGACAGCAATGTGTTCTTGTGATGACTAAGAGGCAGTTTTCAAATGTATGAACCTGGGTGCATGCTTCCATGTGATGAAGCCACTGGACAGAAGAAGCTTCAGGATTCTATGGCACCAAGCACTGGAACACAAGTCTAAAAAGGCAGCACCTCAAGGATCAAGTCTCAATAATACTACCAAAAATAGAATGGTTTCACCATCTACTGAAAAGCCTAAGGAAGTGCTTATTCTAGAGACAAATGATTATCTGTTCCTGAAAGAAATGGACATGAAGAGATAAAAAAGCAAAATCAGGCCACATGGACCATTGAACTCCATTAAAAGTTCTTGGAGGCTATCGAAGCTCTTGGGGGGACAAGTGTAAGCATAGCTCATACCTACACATGGCTTGAAACCTAAAATAGGTATTTGTTACTTTATTAGCTACAACATGACCATGTGTTGTTTGTTTTCTTTGGGTGGCTAACAACTGCTGCACCTGAGAGAATCCTGCACCTGATGAATGTAAAGGGTTTGACTGTGAAGCATATAGCCAGCCATCTCCTGCTGGGTGATTAATTGATTATTTGTACCGAAAACCCCATCCACTAAAACTTCCTTATAAGCTTGATTTTCTAATATTGGAGCTTTCAAGGGAAGCGCTAACTTTTTTTACCTTGAAACATTCAATACAGTGAAGATAGAAACATCATTTAGGATAGTTTTGATTAAGCAGCACAAGTTGACAACTTGTTCACTCGCTCACATATTTTCTATTGCCATTAAACTACTCCACCCTTCTACTCTTTGTATTTTGTATTTTCACACTTCTATGGTCTTCAATTGTTAGTTTTTTTGCCCTTGTGGGATTAATATCTTCTGCTAATTTTGTGGAATCTAGCAAATCGGCACCCTTCCTGTTTCTACCTTCATCTAGTTGATAACATGCCTTAACCTTTTTTATGTGTTGGGTGAGGGGTGGGGGATGGTCTTGACCTTATGTTACGCTTCCCTTGGTACCCCAAGGACCTTAAACTATTCACCTCCTTGCATTTTCATTCAGCTCTTGATGCCTATGACTGAACTAATCCTATAGTTCTTTTGCTAAATTGCCACTTTAAATTGTTGTATTGGTTTGACCTTTAATACCAGCCCATGACGTAGTCAAGAAAAAAATAACTGAACCCGTCTGCTTATAATTCTAACTCTATTAGTAGGTATTGTTATCGGGTGCCTTTAAAAATTGTGGTCGTCTTGTGGGACATTTGTCTTCTTAAACTGCTTGTTGTCTTATTATGTTATGTTACTCCCTCCATTTTTAAATATATGGCATCTAGGAGAGCTAATATTTTTTTTGTTTAAACTGAGGTAAACCCATTTCCACCATCACAACTGTTCATAAGCTAATATATGTCATCTAGGTGACAAGTATTTTTTGACAAGTATATGACATCTAGGTGAACTAAGGTACTCAAGTATAGAGTAGGCAATTAGTGGTTGAAGCAGGAAATGAGGTTTCCAGAATGCTTGAAACCAAGAAGATCCGACTTGACACATGTTAAAATACCAGGTGATAATCATGACTCTTGCATATATCTTCATGTTAGCATTTTTAATAAATTTTATTACTGAAATTCTAGGTTCTTCGGTCAAGCTACCTACCACCCGATTTGTATCGGCACTTCGAGTGTGCTTTAATCATGATGCTATTCTCAACTAGGGTAACCTGGGTCTTTTCATTATTCTCTTCCGAATCATAATGTTTTCCTAATGTACTAATTTTAAGTGTCTTGGTAAGTGTCTCAATTGGGTGATAGTGATTTAGGGTTTAGGAGGTTGAAGTTGCTCGGTTTCTTTTGTTGTATGTTCTTATCTAAATATTCTATATGCAGTATGCAAAACATAAACCAGTGATGTTCATGAGGCAACCCTTAGAGTCCTACCATCCTATAGTTAAGAGAGTGCACTTTCTCCAATTTTTGTGAGCACTTGATGTTTCAATTATGCACTATAAGTTAACTACATGATGTTCTTTTCCCTAACTGGTTTTGCAGGGACAGGATACAAGACTATTTAGACGAGAGTGAGAGGTTGGTCCAGTGCAGTCCCCTTTATGACTCCTCAATCTCGAATGCCAATTTTGAGCTTGATGCAAATCACATTGCTCAGGTCAGGATATTTCATAAGGATCTCCATTTTCACTATATTTCCTTAGCTCTTTGTGCATGCTTAATTGTTTTTGTCATGCTTCACAACCCATAAATCATTGTAGCCTTAGCTGATAGCTTGACAAAATATTTTTCTAGAATTTGTTATATCATTGCAAACAGATAAGAGTCACTTGTAGACCTTTTAAGCATTTTATAATTCATGATTTAGTGACGGAGTGGTCTGTATCTTAAACATAATGTCCCATTCTAGACTTTGGAACCCTTCCCTTTTCTTTATTAGCTGAATTTCCAAAAGATTATTCCTTTACCACTTCCCACAAATATTTGATCTATCATATAAGTATATTAGATATAAGCATGCCCTGAACAAGAACAACTTATGTTGCAACTGAAACTCTATTTTGCACAAACATTTTATCAAATAATTTGTGTGCCGTCGCAATACACGGACATTGTACTATACACACTTAAGTTTACACAATGCAGGTGCCATGTCTCGTGTCCATGTACATATATGCTGATAGACCTTGAATTTTGAGGTGTGCTTATTTAAATTTTTTACTCTTTATGACAACTGCAGACAATATGCTTAGTGACTTCATCTCTAGAGGCTCCAGTATATTATAGAGCTTGTGTGAAGAGTTTGGTCCTTACATGTTATTTTTTGTTCTAAATGAACTATATCAATTGTTTCTTGCATGAGTTAGGCACCTTAAACATCCTAGAAAATTCTTAAATTGTATGCTTGCAAACAGGGGGATAGAAATAACTGCTGAAATGGATTTTCTCGATCAGCGAAGTATCATGTTAAACATGGAAAATGAAGCCTTGAAGCGACGACTTGAGACTCTATTTCAGGAGCATCTCATTAAACACTATAAGTATTCTTTCCCTAGAGTTTCTTCGGTGACTTTTAGAATGTCTTCTGTACTTGAGAATTATAGTAGCAGTTAGGTTTTAGATCTTTATAAGTCTGTGTGATGAACCTGCAGATATATTAGGAATCTGTAAAAAATGTTTTCATTGTAAACTAAGCACCAACTATATGCCTACATTTGACATGTTCATATAATATTTTAGTTCCAGCTAAAACAGACGATTACCATATTTCATCATGTTCATGTTCTGTCATAGATTGTCAATATTTTTTAATTTCCTAAGGTTATGATAAAATATATGGTGGGGCTATTCAAACAATATAGCTATTAGCTACCAAATATTTTTATAACAAATTATATATTGTCTAATGTAGCATATCAGAAGAGAATATCTTGCATAGTTGCTTTGCTAAATTCTAATAGACAATGGTTGTAGCTTAAACATTATTATCTTGATAAAAGACTACTGCATTATCACTTCTATGAGAATAATGAGATTATCTGGAAAGTTCGGTTCAAATTATAGGGTATAGCAGCATAGTTGCATTTCAAGCTTCAACAGGTGTTGCTTCAGAAATTGTTTAGTAAGGAATAGTTGACTCATAAATCATCAGAAATATACTGGAGCTCATCAATCATCTTTTTAAAACAGTTGACTCACCAATTTTTCTCCCTAATTTTGTAGATCAGCAGGAGATGTTTGAGAGGGAAATTGGTCGTCTTAGAACATTGTTCTAGTAGCATGTACCCACAGCAACAGGCTCCTACCCATAGCCGTAGTAATAGCAGAGACCTGGATTCACAATTTGCAAACATGTCTCTAAAACACAACGATCCCAGTTCAGGGCTTGACGCTGTCTCTAGCCTTTGCATTTAAGGTTCATTTGTTCTAGCTTTTGGATCCCTAAGCTTCATAGGATATGCTGTCCTTTATGCCACTCTTTGTGGTTGTTAGTAGCATAATGAGAGAGCAGCACCGATGAACGGGGGATCACATCCCATGGTGAATAAAGCTGGAAAGGTTAATAACTGTGGATCTGATTCTCAGTTCTTTCAGAATGTGCACCTGACGGTCATTCTTAGCTTGTCCATTGTTGATGCTTGATCAGTCAGAGGTGTTTCTGCTTGCAGATTGATGACTTCCATGGATCCTTGTTTCAGTTTGAAGTTTGAACACTAAGGTTCTAACCCATTTATTTTATTCGATTCTTTGTTGAGTTTAGGCGCCATGTGGCCCTTGTATTAGTTTGGCACATGAATGGAATGTGAACTGGTCCTCTTTAGGTTATGCCACATCCTGGAAAACATTGTGTCAAGAGTATCAGGCCCTGTCCAATAAGATGGTGAGGTCAAAGGGTTGATGCAGCTCAGTTTCATTTTATTTGTGATGTGCAGAGCAAGATATTAGATACTTTGTGTTCTCACATTTATTTGAGCACTGTATTTTTATCGCATTATGATGATAGGTGCAAGTTCATTTTAACTTCCAAGTCTCTGCTTGTGTTCAACAAGTCGTCGTAGGTTCTATGAGATTAACGACAACTTAAAAATGATTAAGGTGCTAACATGTCTTTTAAATCGTAAAAAGTTAAAATTACGCACAAATGAGATTCGAACTATGGTGGTGGTTGGCTCTAGACTTACATTTGCACCCACCTATGCAAATCAATAGAACACATATGTCTTTGTATTTTATACTCTTTACTCAAGCATAAAAATAAACGATAGCAACGTACGGATACTTTACTATGTCTTTTAAATGGTAAAAAAGTTAAAATTACGCACAAATGAGATTCGAACTATGATGTTTGTTGGCTTACATTCACACCCAACTAAGCAAACAATAGAACACACATGTCTTTATATTTTATACTCTATACTCAAACATAAATGTAATCCGTAACAACATACGAGTACTTAATTTATTATTATTGTAAAGATTTGAAATATGTTTAAACAAGTATCCATTTAAACAAAGCCGTGATATATATACTAGGTATATGCATGTGCGTTGCTATAGAATCAATATGATAAAATAAATTATCAATGTGTTTTATCATATTGATTCTATAGCAACGCACGAGCATATACCTATATAGTTAAAAGACAATATATACAGAGAGTCATGTAAACACAATTTCTTGACGAACAGACCCTAAAAAGATCTTATATTAAATAAGGTTGTACATAGACTTAGCACACCCGTACACCTTCCGTCTCTAAACAAAGTCCAAAATCCAACTATTTTAAATTTAATTAAATTTATAAAACAAAATAGTAATACTTATAATTATAAATAAGTATTATTAGATCTATTATAAATATTGATGTAGTTTCCTATAAATTTGATCAAATTTGAAATGATTTAGCTTAAGATTAGGGATGAAAGTAGGATGAGAAAATACCGAACCGACCGTTATCGTATAACCGATTTTGTTAGTTTTGTCCCGATCGATTTCGATCCCGATGTAAAAAACGAAAACGGAACAAAAATGGGATTTACAAAACGGTAAACAGAAACAGTAGAGTTGTTTTCCCGACCATTTAACTGGGATCCCGTTTTTAATCGGGATGATCCTGTTTTGTTACCGAATTTTGTAATTCGGGATCACTTCAATATGGCTTCCAATCCAGACATCACTTTGAGGCCCAGCCCATCTAAGCAAAAACCTAACCTACCGCCGTCCTCTCCTCACTCCTGCTCTCTGCTCTCTCCCAGCCGTTGCAAACGCCGCCGTCCGCCCGTGACCCGTCCCTCCACAGCTCCACTGCTCCAGCGGGCAGCTGCGCGCCTGTGCCGTCCTCTCCTGCTCCCTGCTCTCTCCCAGCCGGCTAGGCGTAGCAAACGCCGCTGTTGTGAACGATGAGATGTTGGCAGACGCTTACTTTGCTTTGTACCAGTAGCTAATTCCCGGTGTTGGCATCGAAATTAAAAACAAGAAAGCTGACTCCGTCACTCAACTCACCACCCTTATTTCTACGTTGATGAGGATGTCGTTCCATTCGGTGCTGCTTTGCATAATGCAGTTGCAGAACTTTATCTCTCTGAGGCTTCCGCTCTGTACGAAGGAGGGGACTTGCAGTCGCGTTGATGATCTTGAGTTGAAAAGATGGTTGAAATGTAAACCAACGCCTTTCATTGAATCATATCTGGTGCATTTTCTCTGATAATTGTTTTTTTTTTGGAGTAACTTGCTCTGATAACTGATTCGAAAGTAAACATGCATTTTTGGTCAACCGTGATTCTGCCAAATAATTGCGCCCTGTGTTTCTTGTCCAGAATCTAACTGGCAATCACCATTTTTTCCAGGTGGTAGAAGGGCAGGCGGCTGTGCATAGGTGCAAGGGAGCTGTCGAAATAAAGATTGAGGACTACCCAGTGTACCCTGCCGTTGTGAACATGTAGAGGCTGTATCGACATGTAGAGGATGTCGGCAGAGGCTTGCTTGGCCCGGGCAAGGTGAGACCAGGGGAAAAGATCATGGCCGGCTAAGACTTCGCTTTCTACCATCGGCTTGTTCCCGGCGTTATGTTTGGCATCGACATTAGAAACGAGAAAGCTGGTTCTGTTCACTCGGCTCACAACCCCTATTTCTTCGTCGATGAGGACGTCATTCCTGTTGGGGCTGCTTTGCATGCTGCCATTGCTGAACTGTATTTCACTGACTAGTGGTTTCTCGTTCGTGCGGTTGGTCTCAGGGGTTCAGTAAATATAAATATAGTTTGACATGTACAAATGCATTTAAAAGCTCTTTTTTTACAAAATTGTCAGGTTGTTGGTTTGGCTTTAATCCGTGCCTTCTTCTATAGTATTTTGTCTGGATCTGAACATGGCTTTTATAGTTTTATCTATGTTTAATTAAGACTTGTGTTTATAATTTTTTATTTGTTGTTAAGTTTTGAACATATGGTTTCATGGTGTGATTTTACCGAACAAAAATATCAGTTCCCGTCTGATTTCGGCTTTAACCCGACCAAATCGTATCGTTTTTCGATTCCCGTATTTATCCCGTTCGTTTTCGTTACCGATATATCCCTTTTCATTTTTGTCCTGCAAGTTAAATATGAGAATGAAAACGGTAGAGCTATTTTTCCGACCGTTCCCGACCATTTTCATCCCTACTTAAGATAAACATGAAATATTATTATGTTTAAATGGAGGCAATACCTTATTAAGGTATTGTTTGACACGGTTCGAAAATATTTTCAGAATCGGTAAAAAGAAATACAGTAACTTTATTTAACGATTCACAATTTATTTAAGAAAAAGAAATGAAGATATGTCTCTACCTAACTTACCATAGTTTGTCTAATAACTTTATCTTAGAAGAAATACAGTAACTTTATTTAACGATTCACAATTTATTTAAGAAAAAGAAATGAAGATATGTATCTACGACCTAACTTAGCATAGTTTGTCTAATAACTTTATCTGTCTAAGGTTAGTCTTTTGTTTGGTCAATTAAAATTAGATAAGTTATAACGGAGAATCAAACATATCATCTCGTTACTTTGTCAACACATGATCGTGTCAGTTGCTTCTGCCAACGAACAAGCCTCTGCAAGCAATTAGCTATTCTTGCTGGTTCGCTCGATCGGTCATGGAGGACAGGTAATAGAGCATTTAATATAGTGTGTATGTATATGTATATAATTTTGTTGTGGTACCGTATGAGGATATCGAGGAGAGCAGAACGTGATCAGCACATGCACGCACGCACGCCACCGTACGTGAACGACAAAGCCGCATTGGACGCGGGAAGAACTCCACACACGATTTAGAGATCTTCAGATCTTTTGATGCATCTCCTGTACGGGATTTTGCACATACACGCATCCTTTATAACTATAATGTTGTAACTGTGTACCTACATATGCTTAGTTAATATATATACTTCTGTTTTTTTTATCAAAGTCCCAATTAATGATCATATGGATCACGTTAATTTGACTAAATAGAAGTTGCTTAATTGACTGGGAAGGCCCAATATAATAATGTACATATATCCAAGTTCCTAGCTATAGTTCTTAGGAAACGTAGCTATTGACTTAAGTTACTCGCCACTGATTTTTATTATATTGGCCCTTACTTTACTCGTGTTGTTGTTTTAAATTAATTCAGAATGTTTCATAAAATACTATGTCATTGTGTGCATCAAATGTCAAATATCGATACGGCATATATAGCTTTTCATCAGATATATAGTGCTTGAGAACAAGCGACCACACTCCAAAGCTTAATTATTCATCATATGTTAAAAAGAATTATACTGTTCTCTTGCGGCGGTGTTTGAAGGATACAAGTAATTAATTTGGCCGCAACATATGACTCCTAATGACAATTTTTTTGGCCACCAATTCTCATATATAAAGAAATGTTCATAAATAAAGTAGCATGCATTAAGATATATATAGATCTTTTTCATCTCTACTCTTCCACCTCTATAAATTAAGAATACATAGCGACAAGACTATGTTGCCACTAGAAATTTCAGTTCTCTAGATAGCCAGGATAGGGACGTCCTCTGACACACTCTCTCGTCCCTCTAATTTTAAGAGATAATTGGGAATAATAATGGAATAGTCTTGTCTCAATTCTTTATCCTGAACCAAATAACCTTAATTGAGGGATCGTTTCATCTCGTCTCATCCTATCATTACAACTAAATCTATATGTATTAGTATTGTAGCTTACATAAAGGACAGTTACATTGATCACACGTACATCATTAACAAATATAAAACAACTCACATATAGCGACTGACTCACGTCCGCCAGATTTAGGGCTCATTTGGTTTGATGCCTAACTTGCCACACTTTACCTAACTTTTCTACCTAATGTTAGTTCTTCAATTCGAACGACTACCCTTAGACAAAGTGTGGCACATCTAGGCACGAACCAAACAGCCCCTTAGAGCACCAAACACGAGCGCCAAATTTTGTTGGACCTTTTACCGCAACTTGCTGGACGCTAGAAGAGACGTGCATCCTCTATATTTATTGCACAGTATCGTTTAGACTGACTCCAGCAGATTATCTAAAGTTTACCCATATATACTGTTTTGCACTATAGATTGTACTGTTCGCAGAGTAAAATTTAAATATAGGTATGATTATTAAGGCAGTAAGGGGTAGGCTGTCATTCCGTGTTCTGCCATTCCCATTCCCTGTTCTGCCTTTCTCATTCCCTCCTCTCCCCACAGTCCATTCTCATGTTCTGCCACCATTTCCTGTTGTGTCATTCTCATTCCTTGTTCTCTCCCTCCCCGCAAACAAATGTGCTCGTAGCTACCACTACACCACATGTGTGTTTATGTCTATATCTATTACAGTAAAAATATCTACTACATCTCTCCTGAAGTCCACCTGCTACCCTTGCACAATGTGTAGTAGTAGATAAGTATCGCCGATATTCTTGAATTATATTTTTGGATAGAGGGAGTAGTATTTAAAGAAGAGTCTTGCATGCAATTTATTTTGTTTGAATAATGTTTTCAACTTAAATTCCTTTTTTGCATGTGTGACATTTATTCTCCGTAATATTTTTCCATGGATCTGACTTGTGAGTCATTTTCATAAACCAACGCCAAAGATGAATTCATGTTTCTTACTTGGAAACCCCGAACAAACACTACTAGCATGAGGTGCTCGCGTTGGCGTCGCTCATCGACCACGAGAAGAAGCTTGGCGACTGCCAGTTCGACCTCTGGAAGTAGTCCTACGTGGCCGCATGTGCCGCTGTGTACGGCAAGCTTCGGCGCAGCCATCGCTTGGACGCGGTCTAGAGCGGCTGCACCACGCTATCCATCGTCAAATAGGGGACCTCATGGTCGTCGCTAATGCCGGTGACTCTCGGGTTGTTCTGGGCTTCGTGTACGACGACGGCGCCATCAGGCCGTCTAGCTCATCATCCACCTGAAGCCCAACCTGTCACGTAAGTCGCTACTGACCAACCATAAATTCTTGTGCGCTGGGACGACGGCCGTTGCTGACGTTGTGTGAGTGTCCTCGAACAAGATGTATGTAGAGGAGTAGCACATTCGGTGGTGCAACGGCCAGGTGTACTACCTCGCTGATAAGCCTGGGGTGCACTTCGTTTGGCAGCCCAGCCAAGAGTCATCAGTACTCGCCATGTCGCGCATGTTCAACGACTAGTATATCAAGGACTGTGGCGTCATCTTGGTGCCGGAGGTGACGCAGAGGAGGACCGACAGCAATGACCACTCGCCATCGTCGGGGTAGTTTTTGTGCTTGCCTGCCTTTAATTCTCTTCTTAAACACACACACTTGGCTTTTGTTTAAGCAAGCGTGTATGGTGGTGCGTGCCTGATGACTGACGATGTACGAGGGAACTTCTACCAGCAAGTGTGGCACATGCTCTCCAATGATGAGACCATGCAAATCGTGGCATATATCGAAGTCTACATGATACTGATGGTTACAATGTAGTAGTGAAATAGCTAAATTAAAATAACAAAATTGATGTATGGCCAGGATCACAAATGGATTATGAAACATTTTCTTATAACAATATAAGACACATTTTGTATATGAGTTATCATGATATTATATGTTCCTGTTGCAACGCACGGGCACTTACCTAGTATAGGTATGAGGATAGGTAAGCTGCTAGAGATAGTCTTAGCAGATATTGCTCAAGCTAGCCTTAGCCACTAACATGTCCAACATCGTGTAGACACTCACAATAGTAAAACATGAAATTTCCGATGGCCAAAACCGTCGGACATAAGCCTTAAGCCGTCGGAAATAGCTTATTCCGAAAGCCGAAGACTTATGTCCGACGGTACCTGTCCCTCAGTCGTAACGGGTCAGAAATAAGGTTATTTCCGATGGCTGTCGTCGGAAATAGCTTATGTCCAACGGTCGACAATTAACTTCGATAACGATCGTAACGATCGTTGGTGGGGCCCACGATTTATATGTCCGACGGCCCACTGCTGCTTATGTCCGACGGCTTAGCGGTGGGCCGTCAGACATAATATGACTCTATGTCTGATTGCTTTATTCATCAGGGAGAAAAAAACCATATTTTTGAAAATTTCTGACATTTACAGAAAAACACAGATTTCATATATATACACAGATTCACATTTACATTCACAATTACATTCACAAACATCAATTCACATAAGCATTCACATTCTCAAACATCACCTCACATTCACAAACACATAGTTCTAAATAGTTACAACAAGTCTTTGACATCAACATATAGTTTCAAATCAAACTCTTACATAGTTCGACATTCACATAGTCTTTGACATCCACATTGACATAGTTCTAAATCAAACACATTTGAAGAACTGTCACACATATCTGTCACCTGTTGGTTGGAGTTATAGCCACTTCCTCCGGCTGGAATCTGGGTGTTGAAAATGTTGTTCACCCAAGAAGTCGAGGCGTCGTCTTGACCAGACACATCTCCAGGTGCGGCAACTGAAGCGGGAGGTGTATCAAAGCCTTATAACACACACACATGAAATATTAACCACTAAATTCTTCATTTTAACACATAAAACATCTATGAACATGTCACACACGCATATGTGTACATACCACAAGGATTTGTGGTGGAGGTGGAGGCGATAGCATTGGCCGCGGCAGTGCAAAGTCTGGAGGCGGCATCCCATATATTGGCATCGGGACGCCCAATTGTTGTGCCAGTTGCTACAAATTAGATACAAACAATTGTTGAGAAAATAAGGAACACGTCATGTGTTTTTAGTTGTTACGAACACAATGTTACTTCAACTTACCGAGAGTAGAGCTTGATTCTAGGCCCGGAGGTTCGAATAATACTCGTCCTTCTTCTTATGGTACTCAACTTGCTGCCTCTGGTACTCTATTTGTTGCCTCAAAATTGATTGATGATAATCTACCTACTGACGCAACACTGCAATCCCTATCTCTTAGGTGGATGATCCAGAATGGGACGACTGCAAAGATGAGGATGTGGACTGTCGTCCACGTCGTCTCATCTCCCTAGAATCAATTGTAGAATAAAAAATACCCAACCTATAAGAGTGAACCATGGACTTGTTATAGCAAACCATGGACTTAGTATAGTAAACCATGGGCTCAATTCAATCGCAAGCATATGAGAATAATTAGGTTTTATTTGTTGACACTATGATACACTACGAATAACTAGAACTATCGTAAATTATTACGTACTTAAACTAATAAACCACACCAGTACAATATTATATAGAAAAAATATTTCACAGACCCTAAATCATATAAAATGACCTTATTTCCAAGGGTATAATAATTACCCTCAAAAATTAAAAGTTTAATTTATCTAGACACCAATAAATGAACTAAAACCAGCTATTTTAATTACATAAACAAACTCCGGTCATCGGACATAACAAACTAAAAAATATTTAACAAATAAATCATTTAATACTAAAAATAAATACTAGCAAACAATTTAAATGCACTTAAAAGGCGTCAGACGATATGGGTAGGACACCGGCGGGGTCGGGGTAGGCGCCGACGGGGGCAAGCGCCGGCGTGGAGGGCGAGGCGGTCAGGCGGCGGTGTGTAGGGCGGGCGGCGCCGGGGCACTGTCGGCAGGGGTTGGGGCGGCACCAGTAGGGGCTCGGGCGGCGTGGGGCGGTGGCTGGTGGGAGCTGTGGGCGACGACGTCGTGTGAGAGGCAGTGAAATGAAACGGTGTGGCTTTGCCCAACGGGATTAAAATCCCTTATGTCTGACGACTTATTTGGTGGCTGTCGAACATAAGGTTATGTCCGATGGCCACCTATGGTCGTCAGACATAACGTTACGTCCGGTGGCCACCAAAGAAGCGGTTGGACATAAGACGACTGTCAGAGATTTGTGATTTTTCTGTTGTGACTACAAGAATTTGTAGAGGCAAAATAATCACCGCACATAGTGGCGGACCCAGCTGCTAGGATTAGTGTGTGCTAGAAAAAAATATAAAAAATAAACAAAAAACAAATATTAGCAATACTTAAACCTTGATTGTCAAGTTTAATACAAGTACTTACACCACTATGCTAACTACTCTTATGTGTTTTAGAGTGTGTCGTGGCTCATACGAACCACCCGCTGGATCCATCTCTGACTGCACACTTAGCATCACTTGATTTCTTGTGGGGTGACCCCTTCTTGTCCTTAAAGTTCTCCTCTCTACCTTAATGTCCTCAATGATCTAGTTGTATAGTTAGTCAAACTTTCTACCTAAACAATGCTTCATCTCCTCGGAGTTGTGATTGAATAGGTCATTCATGTTATCCTTTACTAGCAAGATCTTCCAGCGGACATCACCCAAACCATCCTACTCTTCTCTTGGTCAGGGTCATTAGAATTATCATCTTTAAGGTCATTAAAAATTTGGCTCGAGAGGGAATCACTGCCCTCCCAATATTTTATTAAGAAAAGACCGAAACAATAGCCCTGGCTTAGAAAAATCCACAAACCCTGCTCCCATCACTAATGGACCGACGTCAACCGTCCATTCTGCAATGGCCAAACTGGAGGGTTGCGTACATGACATCATAACCAGATAGCGGATGGTGCACAACGAGGAGATTTTTTAACTAAGCCGAAAAATTCGCCCCCGAAAGAAATCTAACCCGAGACTTGAAGGTGCTACTCAAAAGCTTTTAACCTTTTGGCTAGAGGCCCTTTCACTCTTCAAGGTCACTAGAATCCCCATCTTAACTCTCACTAGGTAGCTTCACTAAAAAACATACAACCAAATACATATATGACTTCTAAGTTTTCAAATAATCCACAAAGTAGCTAAAGTAATCATGTTAATCACTCCATTACATTTATTGCTCAACCAAAATTTGCTAACAAAATCTAAAAGGCTACTTAAGTCTATCTCCAGCAGTTTATCCATCCACATCCCCATATTCGAATTACACTATGTGAACAATGTAGTCTACAGTGTATAACAGTACAAACAGTGTTTTAGGTAATCATATGGGTAAACTGTTGGACACGGTCTAATTAGACCCCCAAAATCTTGAACAAACTAGATTACAACTGCTTGTTCACAACACTAGTGCACTAACCATTACCTCAATTGACAAATGACTCAAAATTACAACATCATCACATAAGTATATTGCCTTAGTTTTAAAAACAAATAATATAAAATATTTCATCATTGCACGAGCCCTATAGCTTTAGTTTAATACAGTCCTTATCAAAGTACACAAATTTACTCGAGCAAGCCAAAATTATGCCAGAGCATGTTCATATTAGATGAATTACTAAATCATCAAATTGAATATTGTTAGCTCAGTAAATAGCCAAGATAAAGTATCGTCCCTAGTCAAAAGATCAAAATGGCTAAGAGGAGGTGTGAATTCTGCTTCTATAAAAATTTCATGCACAAATTAAAGGCTACGAAAATCCCACTTCATCCCATGTGCCTATAAGTATTTTTATCTTACAATCAAGATTCTTGCATCCTTTGTTCTAATACTATTCTAACATGACAATTTTCTAGTAATATAAATACTTGAATGTAATTGCATAAATATAAATGCTCAAAGTAAAGAAAGGATTAGAAACACCTCTAAGGAAAATGGACCCTATCTGCTATTAAGTTTGGTTTTGGTGTTTGATAAACAACATGGCCATTTGGATTAATGATTTTTGTTAGTATATAGTATATAGTTCAAATGGATGCAAGGTGGCTTAGACTTAGGGAAAGTCATGGTCTGAAAGATCAATACCTCAATCAAGAAATTAGAAGACATGTTAAATACCTACAAGGCACGTTAAGAGTTTAAGACACCAATAAGTAGAAGCCCAAACGTATAGAGACAAACAAAAGTGAACCATCAAATTTGAGATAAAGATGTGGAAGAATTGGAATTGTCACATGATTTTATCATCTTAATTGACATGACTTCATCACTAAAGTGCAGAGATTTTCATTAGCTTTCAACGAAGTCCAAATTATCAAAAATTAGAGTTCAGAGTTAAAAGTTATGATTAAAATACAAAAGTGTGCTGGGTTGAAAAAACAGTACTAGGCATGTCTACTGCTCCTATCAGGTGCACATAGTGCATAATGGTGACCTCCATTGAACCACCATACATGTCTGGTGCTTCTATCTAGTAAAGTGTCTCATAGAAAAGCATCAGAATGGTCAAATTTTAGCACTAAAATTGCCAGAAGTTCGGTGTGATGTCTAATGCTATCATAAGCTATGTCCCGCACATACTTAGATTGTTGTAGCTTTTAGCAACAAATAGTTTTGGACTTGGGACCTATAAGTACTTAATCAAATTAGACGAATAGAGGGGGTGAATAATAAGAGCCAATAAAAATTCTTTTTGTTTAGACAATATTCACAACGGTAAAATAACGAATTTTCGACGGCTAAAGCCGTCGGAGATAAGCCCTAAGCAGTCGGAAATAGTTTATTTCCGACGGCCAAAGGCTTATCTCCGACGGTACCCATCACTCGGACGTAAAAGGTCGGAAATAGCCTTATTTCGGACGACGACCGTTGGACATAAGTTATGTCCGACAGCCACGTCAGGCCGTTGGTGATTATCCTCGTCAACCGTTTTAACGACCGTTGGCGGGGCCCACAACGCTTATGTCCGACAGCCTAAGTTAAGCCATCGGACATAAGGGCCTATTATGTCTGACGACTTAAGTTAGGCCGTTGGACATAATGAATTTTAGCAATTGCAAACAATTCCTGATTTTATAAATTTCTGACATTTACAGAAAAAAATTACAGATACACAAATTTCATATACAACCACGTATTCACATTCACAATTACATTCACAAACATCAATTCACATAAGTATTCACATTCACAAATTTAACATCAGCTCACATTCACAAATATATAGTTCTACTAGTCGGTTGCCCGTACGTTGCGAAGGCTTACAACAATACCCACGTAAATTATCCACCAAAAAATCTCAAGATTTTTTATTGATTGTCTCCGTTCTCTGTATAATATTTTTTGATTTTGCTAACTGATGTTATTGTTTACTCCATCCAATATGTCTTGGTACAACACGACCAATGAAGTGAGTGATTAGAAAAGAGTTCACAACAACTGACTCAACGAACATACATTATAGAATGACATAATTCCACCTTACAGAGACCAAATAAGAGAAAGTTTGTGAGCTCATCAAGTTTCTAAAATAAGTCACATGAACTTAAACTTATAAAAAAAGATAGATCAAAATATGGAGTGGTTTCTAAAGTCAGGCATCAATAAACTGGATGCGCTCCATATAAATTATGCTACTTCGTAGCAATTATTAACGTTTAAAACCAACAAATAACCTTTCATTTTACTGTTAGTGTGACAAATCATCGTTGCTCCATCCAATTCAGCAACCTCAAACACCATGGAGTCTATTGCACCAATGTGGTCTCAGAAACGACCTAATGCTTGCAAGAGCCATGAACGTCGTGTCGTGCTTGGGCTGTAGCCTCGGTCCGTAATGTTGGTCTGGCCTGACACGATTATATATTTTTATTTTACAAAAAACGTATATACATATATATAATTTATATTCAATATTAAAACCATCTGAGCATGATGTTCTACTGTTTAGATAGCTTCGCCCAGTGTCTCCCGCCCTTCTTCCATTAGGGCATGGGTTCGAACCTCACCTTCTGCACCGTTTTTTAATAATTTACGCTGATTTAATCAAATGGGCCAATGGGCTAACGGGCCGACCTGACATAGTTAGCAGGTCGGCATGACGTGCCTGGGCCAGTGCCATGGCCCGCGGGCGTTTGGCCCATGCTGGGTCGCCGTTTGGCCATCTATAGTCGTGCAATGGGTTAATTTGAAATAGCTGTGAGGGGTTATTTGTAAAAAGATGACACGGGACGACCGTTGAAACTAGTGCTTTAAGTATAATAGAGAAATAGTTGCAACAAGTCTTTTACATCAGCATATATTTCCAAATTAAAAACTGACATAGTTCGACACATAGTCTTTGACATGAACAGTGACATAGTTCCAAATCAAACACATTTGATGAACTATCACTCATATCCATCATCTGGTTGGTTTGAGTTATAACCACTTCCTCTGGCTAGACTCTGGGTGTTGAAAAGGTTGTTCACCCAAGAATGTGATGTGTCGTCTTGACCAGACCCATCTCCAGGCGCGGCAACTAAAGCGGGAGGTGTCTGAAATCCATATAACACACACACATGAAATATTAACCACTAAGTTTTTCATTTTAACACATAAGGCATCTATAAACATGTCACACACTCATATGTGTATATACCATAGGGAATTGTGACGGAGGCGAGGTGGAGGCGACATCATTGGCATCGGCAGTGCAAAGTCCGGAGGCGGCATCCCATATGTCGACATCGGGACGCCCGCTTGTTGGGCTAGTTTCTACAAATTATATACAAGCCATTATTGAGAAAATAAGGTACAGATCATGTGTTTTTAGTTGTTACGAATAAAATGTTACTTCAACTTACCGAGAGTAGAGCTTGATTATGGGCCTGGAGGTTTGAATAATACTCGTCCTTCTTCTTCTGGTACTTAGCTTGCTGCCTCTGGTACTCCATTTGTTCCCTCAAAACTAATTGATGATACTCTGCCTGCTGACGCGACACTGCAATCTCTATCTCTTGGGTGGATGATCGAGAACGGGACGACTGTAAAGACGAGGATGTGGACTGTCGTCCACGACGTCTTAGCTCCCTAGATGCAATTGTAGAATCAAAAATACCCAACCTACAAGAGTGAACCATGCACTTAGTAGAGAAAATCATGGACTCAGTTCAATCGCAAGCATATGAGAATAAATTTGAAATCCAAATCAAATACTCTCACTGTTGGGGCTATGCTTCGTCGCGCCGAAGGTCTTGTAGGAAGAAGCAGCTTCGGCTGAAGCTGTCCGCAGAAGATGTCCGAAGGTTCCTCTTCATGAAGCTTCGGAATTACAAACCGACTTAAAAGTAGAATGACCTTTTAGTCCATAAAGGTCTGAGTCAATGTTGTAAACTTTTATGAGGGGCATAATTGTAATTCTTCACAGGCTGTATTCTGTGTCTATAAATAGTGAACAGTATTCCTTTACTGTTCACGGATTCCGGTAGTTGCAATCGCATCATTCGGGAACCAATCTTTGTCAAGGCAGAGGTATAGCTGTATTCAATGATCTAATATATTATAACATGACTCGTTTATGATTCATTTACCTTTGATACCCTTTATTTTATATTATCTCGTACAATCCATTAAAATTTGATTACGAAGATTTAACCTTCGTAATCATATTCTCATTAACCTTCGTCCAAGGTTCATTGTCCTCAAGGGAATAATGTCTCGTGGACGAAGGACTTTATCATTTAACATTTTATGTTGCCTTGTTCTTAATTCGTAGCATTTGAGAACAAGTCTCCAACATTGGCGCCCACCTCCGGTGAACTCACTTCCACTTTTTTGAGCTGATGGCTTCGTTCAATGATCAAGCTGGAGCTGCTTCGGCTCCGAAGCTGCTACTCCCGATAACAGGCGGTTCATGTTCAGAGCCAGCCAACAAGAAGCAGAAGAAGGAAGCACAGAGAAGGGTACAACAAGTTGGGGTGCAAGGACCCTTCATCAAGTCGAGATGGTCTCACATTCCTATTACCTTCTCCCAAGAGGATCTTCAACTCAAGGATTACCCACACAACGATGCCATGGTTATCTCTTGTGTTATCAAAGGATTTCTGGTCCACAATGTCTTGGTTGATACAGGCAGTGCAGCTGATATCATATTTGCTAAGGCCTTCAGGCAAATGCAAGAGCCAGAAGATAAGATTCATGATGCTACGCACCCTCTCTGTGGCTTCGGAGGAAGACAGATTGTAGCACTGGGCAAGATCACCATGTCAGTGACCTTCGGGTTCATCAACAACACTAGAACTGAGCAAGTTGTGTTTGACATTGTTGACATGGAATACCCTTACAATGCAATTATTGGTCGTGGTACCCTCAATGCCTTCGAAGCAATTCTTCATCCTGCCTATCTTTGCATGAAGATACCTTCGGATCAAGGACCCATCGCTATTCATGGAAGTCAGGAAGCTGCCAGAAGGGCCAAAGGAAACTGGACTGACTCAAAAGCAATCCATAACATAGATGGAGCTGAACCTTGTGAACAGTACAAATTCAGAAGGAAGAAAGCAGCTTCAGCAGATCAGCCGAAGCCCATGCTCTTATGTGAGGACATAGCAGAGCAGAAGGTGCTGTTGGGCTCTCAATTATCCGAAGAGCAGGAGAAAACCTTGATAAGGTTTTTGTTCAACAACAAAGATGTTTTTGCATGGTCAGCCAATGACCTCTGCGGAGTAAATAGGGATGTTATTGAACACTCGCTCAATGTTGACCCATCCTTCAGACCCAGAAAGCAGAGGCTTCGGAAAATGTCTGATGATAAGGCCAAAGGTGCTCGTAATGAAGTCAAAAGACTCCTCAGTGCAGGAGTTATCAGAGAAGTAAAGTACCCAGAATGGCTAGCTAACACTGTTATGGTAAAAAAGGCCAATGGCAAGTGGCGAATGTGTATCGATTTTACAGATCTCAACAAGGCTTGTCCGAAGGACGAATTCCCATTGCCAAGGATAGACTCTTTAGTTGATGCAGCAGCTTCTTCAGAGCTCATGAGTCTGCTAGACTGTTACTCAGGCTATCACCAAATCTGGATGAAGAAGGAAGATGAGCCGAAGACTAGCTTCATAACCCCAAGTGGCACATATCACCAAATCTGCTATCTTCAGATGCCTGAGGGGCTCAAAAACGCTGGAGGAAGTTTCAGCAGAATGACTGCGAAGGTTCTCCAGTCTCAGATAGGCAGAAATGTGCTAACTTATGTTGATGACATCATTGTAAAAAGCACGAAACAGAAAAATCATATTGCTGATTTGCAGGAGACCTTCGCTAGTTTCAGACAAGCTGGCTTAAAGTTGAATCCAGAAAAATGTGTCTTCAGAGTAAAGAAGGGGAAATTTCTTGGATGTTTGGTTTCAACAAAGGGAATTGAAGCTAATCCAAGTAAAATTGAAGCTATACTTCGAATGGAGCCACCAACTACAAAAAAGGGGGCCCAAAGATTGACAGGGAGGCTGGCATCTCTCAATAGATTCATATCCAGATCAGCAGAAAGAAATTTACCATTCTTCGAAGTGCTGAAATCAGCCGAAGTCTTTCAATGGGGACCAAGCCAACAAAAAGCCTTTGAAGAACTGAAGCAATATTTGATAGATTTA
The DNA here is from genome assembly GCA_029449295.1 of Zea luxurians. Lineage (NCBI taxonomy): Eukaryota > Viridiplantae > Streptophyta > Magnoliopsida > Poales > Poaceae > Zea > Zea luxurians. Next base: position 30,384,686 of record JAOPSE010000014.1, read on the forward strand.
ACAACATTAACTCCACCAACGCCAGGGGCTCCTTTGTTGTTATACGTGGCAGCTTCGCACTCAGCGGTAAGTGCAGCACTTGTCCAGGAGAATCTTGATGGCCAAGTCAAGAAGCAGGTTCCAGTGTATTTTGTATCTGAAGTTCTTAGTGTATCAAAGAAAAATTATACAGAATTGGAGAAGGTATTATATGCTGTTTTGATGGCATCCAGGAAGCTTCGGCATTATTTTCAGGCATACAATATTGTTGTTCCTTCTTCGCAGCCGTTGAAGGATATTATGAGAAATAGAGAAGGTACTGGACGGATTGGAAAATGGGCTGCAGAGCTCAATGAATTTTGCATTGATTATGCGCATAGATCCTCGATCCAGTCTCAAGCGTTGGCAGATTTCATTGCCGATTGGACGCCAGGGGCTCAGGATGAAGAAACAAATAAAGATGCCGAAGTGTGGACAGTGTTTTGCGATGGGTCTTGGGGAACCTTCGGAGCAGGAGCAGCCGCTGTGTTGGTCTCACCATCCAAAGTTAAAACTTGTTATGCGGCAAGACTTGATTTTAGCTATACAAACAATATTACTGAGTACGAAGCCCTGCTTTTGGGCCTTCGGAAATTAAAAGCAATGGGAATTAGAAGGGCCATCCTTAAAACTGATTCCCAAGTTGTTTCGGGTCATATCGACAAGAGTTGCAAGGCTAAAGATCCGAAGCTTGAAAAATATCTAGACACGGTCCGAAGAAGCGAAGCTTCCTTCGAAGGATTTTCTGTCAAAAATATCCCTCGAGGACAAAATGAGCATGCTGATTTGCTAGCTACGTCAGCAGCACAGGGGCTGCCCTTACCTTCGGATGTGTTCTTCGAAACAATAAAAGCACCTTCAGTGGAACTTCTTGAAAGAGCAGTCCTCAATATATCTCCTGTTTATAGTGAAGACTGGAGAACTGAGATCATCTCTTACCTTCAGGGTAATTTCCTTTCAGATGACGAAACTTATAACAGGAGGATGGAGGCAAGAGCTCGTCCATATGTCATGATAGAAGGGGAGTTGTACAAACATGGAGTTTGTGCTCCACTACTCAAGTGTTTATCCAGAGCCGAAGGCATAGAGTTTATGAAAGAAATACATGCAGGCTTGTGTGGATCTCACATTGGATCTAGGCCGTTACTTGGAAAAGTTTTTCGTCAAGGGTTTTATTGGCCGAAGGCAGCTTCGGATGCAGCGGAATTAGTTCAAAAGTGCGAAGGTTGTCAGAAATGTGCAAGAGATCAAAAACAACCTTCGTCTCTATCTCAGCTGATACAACCCATATGACCATTGCAAAGGTGGGGTCTTGACTTGTTAGGTCCGTTACCACCGACCCAAGGAAACTTAAGATATGTTGTAGTGGCTGTGGAATATTTTTCTAAATGGATTGAGGCAAAGCCTTTAGCCACAATAACTTCGGCCACCATTCAAAAGTTTTTCTGGCAGAATATTGTTTGTCGTTTCGGAGTACCAAAGGCCATCACTGTAGATAATGGAACACAGTTCGACTCCGAAGCTTTCAGAGAATTCTGTGATCAAATCGGCACGAAGATCCATTTTGCATCAGTCAGGCATCCGGAGTCAAATGAACTCGTTGAAAGAGCCAATGGCATCATAATGACAGGAATAATGAAGTTAATTTTCAACCAACCCAGGGGAAAGTGGCCAGATCAACTAATCAAAGTAGTGTGGAGCCACAACACGACAACATCAAGGTCAACAGGCTTTACCCCATTCAAATTATTGTTTGGTGACGAAGCAATAACTCCGGAGGAAGCTAAAACTGGATCAATAAGAGTAGTAGCTTCGGCAGAGTCAGATCCTGAAGCTGATCATTCTGTTGAAAAAGATGCTATAGAAGGGATCAGACTTCAAGCTGTGGAGAACATCAATAAATATCAAGCCGAAACAATCAAGTGGCGTGATAGAAAGGTTCGGCTGAAGAATATTGAGCCAGGACATTTGGTGCTTCGGAGAGTCGCTAACCCAGATACAGTGGGCAAGTTGCAGTTGAAATGGGAGGGACCTTTTTTGGTAGTATCTTCATCAAGACCCGGTTCATACAGATTGAAGGATTTGGACGGCAACGACATTCCCAGATCTTGGAATGCGGATGAGCTTCGACGATATTATGTGTAACTTGATGTAACTTTTTATGTCTTTTCTTTTTTATGGCACCCTTTTCCTTTCTAAAGGGGGAGAAAGGTTTTTAATGGGGCCATCATATGTAATTTCCTTTTTTAGTTTTATAAGAGCAAAATCCCCCAAGGAATGTAAATGTAAAAGCTGAGAACGCACCATTGAGTGCCGAAAAGTAAAAAGCGAAGAAGCTCCAAAGTCGTTCCTAAGGGAATGCAGAGCTTACAGCGAAAAGTCAACGCTGATTCCGCCGAAAGTAAAAGGCGAAGAAGCTCCAAAGTCGTTCCTAAGGGAATGCAGAGCTTACAGCGAAAAGTCAACGCTGATTACGCCGAAAGTAAAAGGCGAAGAAGCTCCAAAGTCGTTCCTAAGGGAATGCAGAGCTGATGTGTGATTGTTTCTAAGGAAATAATGGCTGAGGGTATGGCTTCGGATATGTGTTTGGACATTCATTCGCACATCACATTACATCATAGCATTTGCATTCATAAACATTCATCCAGGCATATATAGGATAATCATCATCATGGCATAAGTGGTTGCTTCGGCATAAGAGAAGAGCTTCTTCGCGTACAAAAAGCAGAGCTTCGGAAGAAAGGGAAATGTTGTTTTCTATGCTTCGCTGTGTACGAAAAGAAGGGAAGGTGTTTTTTCGCCTTCGGCTCAAAAAAAAATAATTTCGTCCACAACAAAGCACTTCACATACATCAATAGAAGGGTAAGAGCATAATACAAGGTATGAACAGAACTCATTAAAGACAAGTTTAGTTACATTTACACAAGTTATCTCAAAAGTTTCCTGAGTCTGTCTACAGTCTACTCCTACTTGATCTTCGAGGGATTTTAGCTTCGGCGTCACTCTTTTTAATCATCGACTTTGGCTTCGTCATCCTACATGAATTAAGTTGTTGTGGGTCAAAACCAAGATTGAAGGAAAAGGTAAGCACAAGGTATGATTTCTTACTGGTTCAAGATGACTCCGAGCTTCGTCTCTAGCCTTTTCTCGCCCGCCTTTTGTCCATATCATCTTTACAAATCTGTTAGAAATGCTTCGGGCGAGGTCAGGAATATCATCTAAAATTGTTGGTGATAGAGTGAAATTGGGCCTATTGACAATTTTTCCATGATCACAGCCAGCTTTTAGGAAAGCAGCAGCAGTGCCCCGAGAAGCTACCCAGGCACAGAAGTCACCGTGCCCGGCTATAACTTCGTCAAGCTCATCAATTTCACCTTCAATATGTTCGAAGGTCTTTGGTAAATCTTCAGCTGACGGGGTGAATTTCTCACTGCTAGCTCCAACTGAGTGGAAGATTTTTCTCAGTCGTTGAATACATTTGTTGCTAAATTCCAAACATTTATCTTGAAGGCTTGCTAATAATTTTTTCAAAACTGAATTTTCTTGGACTTCGGCTTCAAGTTTCGCATTTAGTTCTTGTTTTTCTTGTTCAAACTGTTCAGATTGGCAGAGAAGCTTCGTATTCAATTCCGCTATTTTAGCTTTGGCTTCTGCCAATAAGCCTTCAGTTGCCTGAAGCTCAAAGTTCTTCTTTTCAATAGTAGTTAATTGCTCTTTTATTTTGCTCTCTAAATTTTCAATTATAACCTCGTGCTTTTTGTCTTCCAGATCTTGCTGCATTTTCAAAGCCTTGCTCAGCAGCATACTCTGCACGTAAACAACCTTCGTTAAGACAGGTCTACATTATTGAAAACAATAAAAGTCAAGGGAATAGTAGTTCACCTTGAAATTGGAATAAAATAAACTACCAACGATATGTTGTCGTCGGTAGCGGCTAATGTCCATTTCCAGCTTCGGAAAACCGATACTCTTTGATAGAGTACTGATGACCTTAGCTCCAGTTTGATCCCGGATGCAGTCTAATTTTTCATCGTCAATACCCCCGAAGAGGAGTGCTCCTGGTTTATATCCGCAGGATTTGGCATACTCTTTAAGCTCTTCTATTTCGGTTTTTGATAATTCTTCTCCAACCAAATTTTGGAACATGAAGGCTTCGTCCTCTGAAGCTTCGTCAGCAATTTCCTTTTCTTTCCCAGACACTGCGACCATGGCCTCTTCGGCGGCAGCAGTAGCTTCTTCCGTGGCCATGTCTAGCAGTATTTTGTCGATGTGTTCAATTGTGCTTTCCAAGTTCAAACCTTCAGGTGAGGTAGCTTCGGCAGCCGCGACCTCCGAAGGTGTGATTTCAATATTTGTTATTTCTTCAGCCGCTGGTATCTTTTGAGCTGAAGCTCTCGGTGGTGTCTTGTCAATGACTTCTGTCACTGCGATGATTCTTTGTCTCTTTGTTTTAGTTGTTTTCTTCGTTTTTTCGGGCTCCTTTTCCTTCTGAAAAAACTTTGTCAGTTGAGGCCCCAATGGACTTAGCTTCGCAGGCAGGGATTCAGTCATTACCTTTAAAATCTCTTGCACGTCAGTGGCAGAGCGTGATGCGGGAGTCTCCTCTTCGTCAGATACTTTTCGCTTCGGAGATGATATTTTCTTCTTCTTCGGAATATTCTTCTTTTTTGGTGGTTCTTCCTCATCTTCATTTAAAGCTTCGGCTCCCCTTTTCCTTTTTCGACCTTCGGCACCTTTATTCAGATTTTCGTAGTCAGGGTATTCAAAACCCAAGGCGTCCAGCACTCGATTCAGTCTTCGCTTCGGACGGGTACCGAAGGCCGCGGTCATCAACTGATCTTCTTTTTTGGAGTAATTACCGAGTATTTCATTGCACATTATTTCAACTGTGTCCAGCCATTCTTGGTAAGGTTTTTTAAAGTATTTCTTGAACTTGTAATAGTAAGGTAACCGCACAAGTTCCCCTTCTTTCTTCTCCCCCTCTAGCTTCGGCATTTCCCATTCTTTTAAAGTAGGAAAAACCCTGAAGGCCAAGAACTCTTGAACCAGGTCCCTAGTACTGATATGCTCTGAAATAATTTTAAACTCAGCCAGTGCAGCCCAAGTGGAACCTTCTAATGACATTTGGCATCGTGGTCTTGTTTCTCCGAAGATCAATTCAAGAGGGCTTTGTACCAGTTTCTCTTTGTCTTCGTCAACTCTCACATAAAACCATTCTGATTTCCAGCCTGCCGGCCATTTGCTTCGGTAGCTGATTACAGGAAACTTTGTGGTTTTCCGATAGGCAAAATTGTAGCAACCAAAGTTATCATGTAATCCATCTTTTCTAGCCTTCGTCTGGTAATGCAGCTCATGAACTCGACAAAAGCTGTCGGCAAACGGCTCCACCGCCTGGCGTCGGAGGGCCCAGATATAAACACTAAGCCTAACGATAGCGTTAGGAGTCAACTGATGAAAGTAGATACCAAACCTCTTCAATACATCTGCAATAATCCTATGAAGGGGGAATCTCAACCCAGCCTTTAGGAAGCTCTTGAAAATGACTATTTCATCCTTCTCTGGCTTCGGGGTAGTTTCTTCCCCCCGAAGCGAAGTAGCTTCTTCTGACTTTCACTAAAATAACCTGACTTTACCATCTTGGAGAGATCAGCCTTCGAAACGGTCGACTTTCCGAAGTCCAAGTGGCTGGGCTTACTTGGCATGGCAATACGATAATCATCTTCGGGATCAGTTTCTTCAATGTTCTCATCTTCTGCTTCGGCAGTTGCTTGTTCTGCTTCAACAGTGGGGATTTCTTCCGAAGTTACCAGTCCGGATCGTTGCATTGCTTCGGAGATGGGAATAGTCTCCGAGCCTTCAGCTTCACCTCCTTCACGCTCAACCCTAGCGATAGAACGCACTCTAGCCATTTAATTCTGAATTTGCGGGAATTAAATACTTTTTCTTCCGAAGTTTTTTCTTCTAACGAAGTGGGCTTCAAGCTGGAGCTTCGTTTGATTCCGAGAGTCAAGCTTCGGCTATGGTTAAAAATTTTGGCAGCAAAATAGTGCAAATAACAATGAATGCTGTGGTAACTTCACACCTACTTGTCTGTTTATATAGTGCTGCAGGTAAGAAGGCGAAACGCCAGGATTTTTACACCAGGCGGACAGCCGCTTGCACTCGCTGTAAAGTGGGACCGCTACGCGCTTAGAAACTGAATCGTTTCTCGACAACGAGCTCAGGGAAGGTGTTTTTTGGACCTTCGGCTTCCCGAAGCTTAAGAGACTTTTTTCACGGATCAAGCTCGTTACGAAAAATGATCTAGCACCGCGAAAGGGGCTACTGTTGGGGCTATGCTTCGTCGCGCCGAAGGTCTTGTAGGAAGAAGCAGCTTCGGCTGAAGCTGTCCGCAGAAGATGTCCGAAGGTTCCTCTTCATGAAGCTTCGGAATTACAAACCGACTTAAAAGTAGAATGACCTTTTAGTCCATAAAGGTCTGAGTCAATGTTGTAAACTTTTATGAGGGGCATAATTGTAATTCTTCACAGGCTGTATTCTATGTCTATAAATAGTGAACAGTATTCCTTTACTGTTCACGGATTCCGGTAGTTGCAATCTCATCATTCGGGAACCAATCTTTGTCAAGGCAGAGGTATAGCTGTATTCAATGATTTAATATATTATAACATGACTCGTTTATGATTCATTTACCTTTGATACCCTTTATTTTATATTATCTCGTACAATCCATTAAAATTTGATTACGAAGATTTAACCTTCGTAATCATATTCTCATTAACCTTCGTCTAAGGTTCATTGTCCTCAAGGGAATAATGTCTCGTGGACGAAGGACTTTATCATTTAACATTTTATGTTGCCTTGTTCTTAATTCGTAGCATTTGAGAACAAGTCTCCAACACTCACCGTCCATGGGCTTGTCGTCCTGCGCTAGCATATGCTGCCTGAGGGTCGATTGGCTGGCTCCTCCAATCGTAGTCCTGTCCATGGCGCTGAACCATATCCTGCCATACGAAGCCTGGAGGCAAACATACCAAATATAAGTGCATCACCAAGTCGATGCACAAACACATAATAGAGTACCAAAAACTCACTAGACGGTCGGTGGTTGTCTGAGTGCATAAAACATCAGGATTCTGAGGATCAGAACCCCTATGCCCTTGCATATACACCTCCACATCCGTGGGCATACAGCCGGATTTGACTTTCTGTACATACAAGTTAGAATGATACATTTATATGTAATTCGAAGTTACAACATACTGTGACATACCATTCGCTTAGCCAAGCGCACATGTCTATCGCCGTCATAGTTGTGGAATGACTCAGTCCCACGGTTTCCCCTATTCCTTTCAGAAATGGCACAAAACTCAGGGGAAGCCACCACCTGCACAAGGCCCGATAACCCTCTGATCGGGTGGCCATCCATGGCACAGACACCTACATGAAATGTTTTTCAATCAAGAAAATAGATGGATTAACATGTACCTAAAACAAGAATCAACAAAAACCAATATGAGATTCAACAACTTGTTTACCTCAAGGTATTTCTCCTCCATAAGGTAAATTGATGACCACTCCGCCTTGGTATTCGACATCAGCCGATCATTAGCACTTGCTCTGTACCATGCCTTTAAGCCTGAATTCGTGCATAGTACATTGCATCTGCAATAACATCGTTCGTGTTATACTCAAACATGTAACGAGCGTTCATATCATATGATCCATCTTCCAGCAACTTGTACTGTTTCTGCAACTTGATCGCCTAATAAAGATTCTTCCAACATTTCAGTTTGTACATTAAACGTGCTGGTAAGTTCATCGTCTTGGAAAATCTCAGCAGCCCCCACTTCCTGCTCAATTGACTTTCAACATAACTAGCTTCACCAGGAGCATATAGTCGTTCACGAGGATTAACTTTATACACTACCCTCCAATCAACCAAACTCTTTTTCTTAGATGGATATGTCATATAATACACCTGCTCGCATTGGTGGGCAAGGATTATCGTGTCATGGCCTTGTAATCGACCGTTGTGTTTGACTTCCATCATGCCATATTGGTTTTCTCGCGTTGTATTTGGAGAAAACCAATCACAATCGAAGAACACCACTTTGAGTTGTTTATCTCCGAAAACTTGTACTTGAGTATATCATTAATGACTCCATAATAATTAGTCACCTTCCCTTCATCATCGACAACTCTAGTTGTAACTCCGGAATTTGTCGTGGCTGCTAGAGGATGAGCATCTTTGAACCTTGTAGAATGGAAATGGAAATCATTGACATCATACCGACCATAACGTCTGGCAGTTACTGCTCCTAGGGACAATTGTCAAAGGTCTGGGTGTATATTGTCATTTATGTCTACATAATCTCGAAACCAACACAAGAAATTAGGTCCCCCATCTTTTCCCTCTCGACAAATCTGGTCACGTTCACAGCTAGACATCCAATTTTGAGAATCCAATTCACTGTTAGTGCAAGGAAACAAACCTTTTAGTATAAGAAAAACAATCATAGCGACAATGACTAAAAATGGAGTTTACACTTACAGGAGAAACTGACTCATCTCTTCCATGTTGTTTTACATGTAGAGTAAAGCAGTCTTCCATTCGTCATTGGTTAAACAGTATGCTGTGCCAGGTCCTACAGTTTTGCCCCTCCATTGAAAAATTTCAAGGTCACTAATAGGGGGCTTGTCAACATGATACCGCAACACAGGGGCATTGAAATTATGTTCCTCTGCAAAGTACAGGCCCATGAACGATGCTATCTCTTTGTATTTGAATTCTTCAGAAATGCACCCTTCAACTCATCTCTTATTACCAACCATTGCACGTAGCTTCTTTAGTGTCCTTTTGATGTGATATATCCATCTACACTTCACAGGACCTCCTACCATAGCTTCATATGGTAGGTGATCAAGTAGGTGTTGCATCGGATTGAAGAAACCTGGAGGAAATATTTTTTCAAGTTTGCATACCAAAACCGGTATTTGTTGTTCAAGCTTCTCCATCATCTCTTTCTTTATTTCTTTAGCACAAAGATGTCTATAAAAGTAGCTTAGCTCCGCTAATGCTTTCCAGACATCATTTTTTACAAAACCATGGAACATAATAGGAAGGATTCTTTCCATTATTATGTGGTAGTCAAGACTCTTCAACCCAGAAAACTTGCCCGTCTTCAAATTCATAGACCTTCTAAAGCCTGCGACATAACCATCTGGGAACTTTAAGTTTTTCAACCATTTCATCAATTGTTTCTTCCTTTTAGGTTTATGACTGAATGGAGCACGTGGCTTCTTCTGGTTCTCTCCTATCTCCAGAGTTGGTCATCTACAGATTAAGGCCAAGTCTTTTCTAGCCTTAGAGTTGTCTTTGTTTTGTCAGTGATATTCAGGCAAGTGCTGACAATGCTTTCACCCATATTTTGTTCCTGTGCATCACATCAATGTTATGCATTAGTATCAAGGCTTTCATATAAGGTAGTTCCCATAGACCACATTTGTGAGTCCAATTATGCTCGGTTCCATAACCTTCAAAACGATTTCCATGTTTGTTTAGTTTCAAATCATTAAGTCTCGCAAGAATCTCTGGACCACTAAGACGCTTGGGTGGTCCCCTCGTCATAATCGTGTCCTTTTTAAAAGTGTTCCTATCGAACCTGAACGGGTGATCCTCTTGCAAAAAACATCTATGGCAATCGAAGTAACATATCTTTCCACCAAACTTCAGTTGGAAGCATAAAGTGTCTTCAACACATATCAGACATGTCAAAATCCCATGACAACTCCATCCAGCAAAGATACCATAAGCCATAAAATCGTGAATAGACCACAAAAAAACAGCTCTCAGGTTGAACTTCTGTTTCTTTTAACAATCGTACGCCTCGACTTCTTCCCACAAAATTTTCAATTCTTCAATCAGGGGTCTCATCATCTCATCGATCTTTGTTCCAGGATGATCCGGACTAGGTATTACAAGACACAAGAAAATAAATTCATATTTCATGCAAAGAGCTGGCGGAAGGTTGTATGGAACAGTAAAGATGGGCTAGCATGAGTAGGACGTTGTAGTTAGATTGAAAGGCGAGAAACCATATGTTGCCAAACCGAAGCAGACATTCCGCACTTCATCAGCAAAGCTGGAATCAAAGGCATCTAGTGCCTTCCATGCATCTGTATCGGCTGGGTGCGTCATGACATCTAGATTCTCACGTACCCCTTCTTTGTGCCACCTCATGTGTCTGGTTGTATTCTTGGAGATGAACAAACATTTCAAACGAGGTATAAGAGGCATGTAACGAAGCTTCTTACGTGCAATCTTCGTCGTCACGGTCAAACCATCATCGTTTTCAACCTCTATGAATCTATGCTCACCACATACTATACACTTCTTCTCACTCGCGGTCTCCTTCCAGAAAAGCATACAGTTATTGTCACAGACATCGATTTTTCGTAGTCCATACCGAGACCAGAGAGCAACTTCTTGGACTGATACATTTCCTTTGGCATCTTGTGATGCTCCAGAAGTACATCACTGATCAAGTTCAGAAGGTCCTTGTAGCAGTTGTTTGAGAATGCAAACTTAGACTTAATAGCCATAAGTCGAGTCATAAATACAAGGACGGTCACTTTCGTGTGCTCATGCAACGGCTCTTCGGCAGCTTTAAGGAGCTCGAAGAACTTCTGAACCTCGGGCGTAGGTGGATCCTCATAATCGCTGGGTTGACTGGGGTTCTCCGAATCGATGGGTAGAAGCTCATGGCGTACATCGTCAAACATCTCTTCCATCCTATTGTAGTTCCCCTCTTCGTGTGATTGAACTTCCGATACAGTATGAAGAGGTGGGTCCTCACCGTGGTGCACCCACACCTCATAGCCAGGCATATAACCGTTCTTACAAAGATCTATCGACATAGTCCTCTTATCAAGGAAATAAATGTTCTGATACTTGCTACAAGGGCACCTAACATCGGTTCCAGTCTCTGACCGAGCAAAAGCATGGTCGAGAAACGTGTCAGTCTTGGCAACTCACTCACTTGATAGAGCACCTCTTTTCTTCCAACCTTCATATATCCATCGACGAACACTAGTAGGAAAGAGCTCAAAGCCTGCGGCACCCATAAATTATCACTGGCGGTTTCAGTTACCGCGCGCCAGTAAAAAAACCAGGTGGGCCGGCTTGGGAACCGCCAGTGGAAATAGGATATTTCCACTGGCGGTTGGTGTAACAGAACCGCCAGTGAAAATATAATTTCCACTGGCGGTTGGTGTAACAGAACCGCCAGTGGAAATATCCTATTTCCACTGGCGGTTGTGTTAAGATAACCGCCAGTGGAAATAGGTTTCCACTGGCGGTTTTTCAAGCCAACCGCTAGTGAACTATCTGTTATAAATACCACTCTTCCTCCCCCCCGACAGGAGCTGTAGCTCGCAGCCAACTTCCATTGGAGGCAATTTTGGAGGTCCAGATTTCACAAAATACAAGGGGGGAGGTTTTGGTCTTCATTTTTTTGGAAGAAGGTGGATAAGAAAGGTTGGTTTATGTTTCTTTGTCAATTTTTGTTCATTTTTGCTCAATTTTAGCCACATTTTGGATCTAGGGTTTTACATGTGAGAGAGAAGAGTATAGCTAGGTTATTTTCTCTATTTCCTCAAATGAGGTTGCTTAAGATGGTTAGATTTTGTCTATTCCCTCTCATTTTTCATGTTTAGTTCTCAAATAAGTTTATCCATGACACATATTTAGTTGCTTAATGAATGGTGAATGTGTTGTATGGAGAGGGAGGATGATAGGTTTGGTAATTAAGATTGTTTTTATTAATTGTTATGAAAGGTTGGTTTAATTATGTTTCAATTGCCAATTATTGTTCATTTTTGCTCAATTTTAACTACATTTTGAAACTAGGCTTTCACCATGTGTTAGAGATAGGTTTGGGTATTAAGATTTTTTGTTTATTAGTTGCTAGGAAAGTTTGGCTTATGTTTCTTTTGCTAAATTTTGTTCATTTTTCCTCCATTTTAGCCACATTTTGGATCTAGGGTTTCACCATGTGTTAGAGATAAAGTAGTTAGGTTGCCTAATCCAACCGCCTATGACCTTTGTTGTATAAATACCCCTTTATCCTTCCCGACAAAAACTATGTAGCTCGCGAGCAGCCCAACTTTCATGGGAAGGCCAGATTTCACAAAATACAAGGGGGAGGTTTTGATCTTTATTTTTTGGAAGAAGGTCGCTAAGAAAGGTTGTTCATGTTTCTTTTGCCAATTTTCTTTATCCATGATATATTTAGTTGTTAGGAAATATTGGTATATGTTTCTCTTGCCAATTTGTGTTCTTGTGTGTTTTATGTTACTTTTTTTAGAGGTGATGATGGAGAGGATATCCTGGATGTATAACTTATCATGGCTAGATCCATCATACATATCTGAGATCCATAGGTTTATTGTTGTCGATACGAACCATGCTTGGAGAACAAAGACAAAGCACATATATTGTCCATGCATGGACTGCAAAAATGCTGTTGTATTTGATGACACAGAACAAATCATATCTCATCTGGTATGCCGAGGATTTGTGAAGGATTACATAATTTGGACAAAGCATGGAGAGGGTAGCTCTTCGCCTTATATAGCTGGAAACCCTGCGAACATCGATGACAGCTTTCAGTTCGTTCACGAGACACAACAACCTCTTCCACAGAGCAAACATGTAGTGCCAAATGTTACTGATCATGGTTACGCTGGAGGGAATGAACGTGAAAGAACCCATGTTCTGCCAAATGTTATGGACGAGGAAGATGTAGAGTTGTTAGAGGCAATGTTGCGTCGTCATATAGATCCATCGATGTTCTTCATGAAAGGTATGGAGTCCCTGAAGAAGGCAGCAGAAGAGCCTTTGTACGACGAGTCTAAGGGCTGTACCAAAGAGTTCATGACGCTCCGGTCTGTGTTAAAGCTGTTGATGTTAAAAGCTAGATATGGTATGTCTGATGCTGGCTTCGATGTGTTCTTGAGTATTGTCGCAGACATGCTTCCAAAGGAGAACAAAGTGCCTGCTAACACGTACTATGCAAAGAAACTAATCAGTCCACTCACTATGGGCGTGGAGAAGATCCACGCGTGTATAAATCACTGTATCCTTTATCGAGGTGGTGATTATAAATACTTGGAGAGCTGCCCAAAGTGTGGTGCAAGTAGGTACAAGACGAATAAAGACTATCGAGAGGAAGAGTGTGTTGCATCTGTGTCTAAAGGGAAGAAGCGAAAGAAAGCCAAAAAGAAGACTTCAAAATCCACGAGCAAAGAAAAAGAAGAAGTAGACTATTATGCGCTCAAAAAGATTCTTGCTTTGGTGATGTGGTACCTCCCCGTCGTCGATCGATTGAGGTGTTTGTTCGCTAACCCTGAGGATGCCAAACTTATGAGCTGGCATGCTTCTGATGAGCACAAAAACGATGGGAAGCTTCGACATCCAGCCGATGGGAAGCAGTGGCAAGATTTCAATGAGAACCACCGAGACTTTGCCGATGAACCAAGAAATGTTAGGTTCGCATTGAGTACTGATGGAATGAATCCATTTGCTGAAAGGAGCAGCAAGCATAACACATGGCCAGTGATCCTCACCATATACAACCTTCCTCCATGGTTGATGCAGAAACGGAAGTACATTTTGCTAACCATCCTTATTTCTGGACCTACACAACCTGGAGTTGATATGGATGTATTTTTAGAGCCCTTAATGGAGGATATGAAAATATTGTGGGTAACGGGTGTTCAAATGTTGGATGAGTATCGTAAAGATTCATTCACGCTGAGAGCAATTATTTTTCTTACGATCAACGATTACCCTGCACTCTTCACATTATCAGGCCAGTTTAAGGGAAAGGTTGGCTGCACAGTATGCATTGATGGAACTGCTTACGTGTCCCTTACTGCATCTAAGAAGATAGTGTACATGAGGCACAGACGCTTTTTATTGGAAGGACACAGGTACCGCATGCGAAAGATGGATAAGTACTTTGACAATAATGGTGAACTACATTCTACTGCTCCATCGGGTAAAAATAGAGGTCATAGAGTTTTTGAAATAGTCAGGAATATCAAGTTTGTTTTCGGGAAGAAGACAAAAGACGGAAAAACAAGGAAGGATGCCAAACCAGCTCCGGGGGCTATATTCAAGAAAAAGTCTATTTTCTTCGAGTACTTGCCTTACTGGAAAGAGTTAGATGTGCAGCATGCGATCAATGGTATGCACGTTCAGAAGAACGTGTTTGAAAGCATAATTGGCACCTTGCTAGACATAAAGGGCAAAACAAAAGAAGGGCTCAATTCACGCATGGACTTGGTAAATTTAGGCATAAAAAAGAACTACATCCTGTTCTTCAAGAAAATGGGAAGTACCATCTCCCAGTAGCAAGCTACAATCTCAATGTAGATGAGAAACATGCGATATGTGTTTGGCTTAAGAATTTGAAAGTCCCATCCGGATTCTGCTCTAGCATACGGAGTATTGTGTCAATGAAAGACCTGATAGTCACCAACTACAACTCACATGATTGTCATGTCATGCTGACTACATTCCTACCTATTGCCATCAGGGCTATAAATCCTTTGTTTTTAAAGATGGCAATCACACGGTTGTGCTACTTTTTCAACAGAATTTCACAAAAGGTAATTGACCGTGATGAGTTGGCATCTCTTCAGGAATTCGCAGTGGAGACAATATCACAGTTTGAGATGTGTTTCCCTCCATCGTTCTTTGATATTATGGTGCACCTTGTGGTGCACTTGGTGCCATAAATAGAGGCATTGGGTCCTATGTACTTGCATGAAATGTGGACGTACGAGCGTTTCATGTCAATACTGAATGGCTATGTATCAACCCGTGCTCGTCCCGAGGCATCCATGATAGAGGGGTACTGTACTGAAGAGGCCATTGAGTCCGGAGGTCCATTCTGCAATAATAACCTAAAAGACCAGGTTGTAATAGGTTTGCCTCCGTCACGACACGAGGGTAGATTGTATAGAAGCGGGAGGATGGGATGGAAATCTTTCATCCCACCAGATTACAATACAGTACTTGAGGCACATCACATCATCCTACATCAGCTAGCGATAATAGAGCCATTTATCCAACAACACATCAATGAGCTTCACGAGCAAAATCCTAGGCATACGGCTGATTGGGTAATGAAGCAACATAAGCAGCGGTTCAACACATGGCTAATGGTGAAGGACATTCCACGTGGAGAAAGAATAGAAGAACAAACCATCAAGGGGTTGGCATCTGGACCATCACGCCAGGTCACAACATGGCAAACCTATGACATTAGTGGATTCACATTTTGTACCAAGTCTAAGGACAAAAAGAGCATGTCACAAAATAGTGGTGTTCGATGCGAGGCCATAGATGATGAAACTGGTGAGATTATTACATATTTTGGCTTTATTGAGGACATATGGGAACTAGACTATGGTACATTTTAGATCTCGGTTTTCCGATGTCAATGGGTTGAAGACAAACATGTCACGGTAGACAACTATGGGGTCAGAGTTCTTGATCTAAGTAAGGTAGGTTACAAAGATGACCCATGGATCCTTGCTAATCATGCTGCACAGGTCTTCTATGCTGAACAGATCATTTCTAACAATAAGAAGAAAAGCACCGACAAACCGAAGCATGTAGTTTTTCCTGGAAAACAACAAGCTATAGGAGTTGATGGTGTATCTAATTTAGAGGATTTTAACCAGTTCAACGACATGTCTCTTTTCACAGACCATCCAACCAAGATAAGGAACGTTGAGCGAAGCATCCCACGCAATTCGATGCCCTGGGTATGCCACGATGGATAAGGCAGAACAATAGCTCCCTAGATTATATAGTTGTCATGTAATTGATTATTGTTAGGACATGTCATGTAATTGATTATTGTTAGCGACAAACTGAAGCATGTAATTTTACACGACTTTCTAGTGACTTTCTAGAGAGGAGAGGGAGAGGAAGAGAGAGAGCTATTGTTGCTAATGCGCTCGGAGCAGGTCCAGCACTTACCGTCCGTGCAGCACTTTGCACATCTAGAATGCCCGTTCTTGCACTGATTTTACACAGAGCAGAACATCATGCTGGAGAGAGCTATTGTTGCCTCTTCCTCATCCTCCAACCCCGCCTCTTCCTCATCCTCCACCACCACCTTGGCTTCCTTGGAGTGCCGCCGTCAGAGGAAGCCGTGGTCTTTTTCCCGGTCATGGTTTATCACCTAGAACGCGAGGTAAAATAAAAGCAGGGAGGACTATTCGACTAATATATATATATATATATATATATATATATATATATATATATATATATATATATATATATATCAGGCAATAAGAAACAAGCATCTTCAAAGAACATGCTGTGAAAGAACTTGGAAAGATGTTTACCAGATCTGATACTTGTGAAAGAACTTCACACCAATGGTGACGAGAGACGCGAAGCCAGGAGACGACGTAGTATTTAAACACTGCAAGAACGAGCATTCTAGTGACTTTCTAGAGAGAGAGAGGAGAGAGAGAGAGGGAGAGAGCTATTGTTGCCTCTTCCTCATCATCCAACCCCGCCTCTTCCTCATCCTCCACCACCACCTTGGCTTTCTTTGGAGTGCCGCCGTCAGAGGAAGCCGTGGTCTTTTTCCCGGTCACGGTTTATCACCTAGAACGCGAGGTAAAATAAAAGCAGGGGGGACTATTTGACTAATATATATATATATATCAGGCAGTAAGAAACAAGCATCTTCAAAGAACATGCTGTGAAAGAACTTGGAAAGATGTTTACCAGATCTGATACTTGTGAAAGAACTTCACACCAATGGTGACGAGATACGCGAAGCCAGGAGACGGCGTAGTATTTAAACACTGCAAGAACGGGCATTCTAGTGACTTTCTAGAGAGGAGAGAGAGAGAGAGGAGAGAGAGAGGGAGAGAGAGGAGAGAGAGATAGGAGAAAGAGAGAAGAGAGAAAGGAGAGAGAGGAGAGAGAGGGAGAGATAGAGGAGGGACAGAGAGGGAAGAGAGAGGAGGGAGAGAGGAGAGAGAGAGGAGTGAGAGAGGAGAGAGAGGAGGGAGAGAGAGGAGAGAGAGGAGGGAGAGAGAGAAGTAATATATAAATATATATATATATTATGTATACTAAATATATATATTTATATATTTAATATGTATACAAATTTATATACTTAATATATGAATATATCATAAAAAATAATATACTAAAAATATTACTACTGGCGGTTCACAACGAAAACCGCCAGTAGAAATCATTTCTACTGGCGGTTCTCGATGACAACCGTTAGTAGAAATGGCCTCCACAGTCTGTGGAAGGCATTTCTACTGGCGGTTCTCAATGACAACCGCCTCATTTCTACTGGCGGTTGTCATTGAGAACCGCCAGTAGAAATATCTCCTATATAAAGGAGCGCGCGGGGCCGAAAATTTCGCTAAGTCTTTGGCGCCCAGTCTTTTACACTTCCCGCCGTCAGGCTGCCGAAATTTTGCCCTGGCGATCTTCTCCGCCGTGCACCGTCGTCGTCCATGTCGTCGTCCCCGCGCCGTAGGTACGTTCCCCTCTCTCTCTCTCTCTCTCTCTCTCTCTCTCTCTCTCTCTCTCTCTCTCTCCCTTCTTCAACTTCGATCGCTCGGGCACACCGCTGCCGCCGTGCACGCGCCGCCGCGCACGCGCTGCCGCGCGTGTAAACCCTAGGCCGCCGCGCGTGTAAACCCTAGGGCGTGTGTAAACCCTAGGGTGCCCTTCTGTAGAGAGTGAGAGAGAGGGAGAGGGAAGAGAGAGGAGGGAGAGGGAAGAGAGCGGAGGGAGAGGGAAGAGAGTGGAGAAGAGAGAGGGAAAGGGAAGAGAGAGGAAAGAGAGTGGAGGGAGGGAGAGAGAGGAGAGAGGGAGAGGGAAGAGAGAGGAGGGAGAGGGAAGAGAGAGGAGAGGAGAGAGGGAAAGGGAAGAGAGAGGAAAGAGAGTGGAGGGAGGGAGAGAGAGAGAGAGAGAAGAGAGAAGAGGGAGAGAGGGAAAGTATTACTATACACCGAACGACATTTCCTCAATTTGTTTACTTAGTTGCCACTCGCACAAATAAGAAGCATGCATACAACGCTATTTCCTCTGCCATAGTTACCGTGTTACCGTGGTCATAATCGCAAGAGAGACATGAATGACAATTGTGATTAGAATTAGCACATGAACGCTATTTCCTATACGTTCTATACGACTCTCCATCTCTCCCTCTCTACGTCCTATACGACTCCTCCTCTCTCCCTCTCTATACGTTCTATACGACTCTCCCTCTCTCCCTACGTTCTATACGACTCACCCTCTCTATACGTTCTATACGACTCTCCATCTCTCTCTACGTTCTATACGACTCTCCCTCTCTCCCTCTCTATACGTTCTATACGACTCTCCCTCTCTATACGTTCTATAAGACTCTCCATCTCTCTCTCTACGTCCTATACGACTCTCCCTCTCTATACTTAACTCGATAATATCTGTATCACAATATTAGGGGTTAGGGTTAGGGCTCAGGGTTAGTGTTAGTGGTTAAGGGTTAGGGTATTTGTTCATATGAATTTAATATGTGTTAATATGTGTTAATATGTGTTAATATGTATTAATATGTATTTGTATATATATAGCTCAATGAGTTCTCCAATCAAGGACCAAGGATTAGGGCCCGACCACATGGACAAGAGTGTTGCTCAAGAACAATCCAGCAGTGAAGGATATGAAACGCCTAGTGACCCTTTTCCTACCACTAGCATAGATAGGGCCGCTGCGCGTGAGTTGCAACGTGACCCTACTTATGATCCACAAGACCATGAGGTAAATTACACATGCTTAATTTCGTGTGTGTACCTAATTAATTAGCTGATTTCACAATGTCTATTACACTTGCATGATTTCTTGTGCATTTTATTACATGAATAGGAGGTCTTGTCTCAATTTTGTGCGATGCTCGAAAAAGCTGCGGCACGATACCAAGATGCACCGGAACCGACCCAAGACGCACCGGAACCGACCCAAGGCGCACCAGAACCGACCCAAGGCGCACCGGAATCGACCGAGACAACCACCGAGAGGTCAAGGAAAAGGAAGCAGAGCGATCGGAACAGAGGTGACAGGGGGCTAAACAAGTTTCCTGACAAGACATATAAAATCGCAGACGTGAGCCCGAATGGTCAGCCCCTAGCTCCAGAAGAGGCACTGCCTAAGTTCTGGAATGCACTTGGGTTTTTAGTTAGAGATAATCTTGACATCATAATCCGACAGTGGAGAGATGTATCAGATGATGTCAAGAATCAAATGTGGAATAAGCTAATAACGAGGTTTGTTTTGCCTCGGGGTTCAGAAGAACTCGTGAAAAAATACACGATGAAGCAGTTTGCAATCAATTTCCGAAACTAGAGGTCTGAGATGAATACAAAGTTTGCAAAGAAAGACCTAGACCCGACGAAAAAAATATAAAATCTTAGCAGGTCAGTGGGCAGTATTTCTAGAGCAGAGGAGCAGCCCTAATTTCATATCGCTAAGTGACGCAAATTCGGAACTATCTAAGAAGAACAAATACCACCACCACCTTGGCACAGGTGGTTACAAGCGTCAGGTTCCTAAATGGAGACAAGAAGACACCGAGAAGAAGGCTGCAAGGTTGCCGACGCTGTCCGAGCAACTTGGTGAAAGGACAGCTAATTGGATCCGTGCTAGAAAACCAAGGGAAACTGAGTCTGGTGTATCTTTTGATGATCCCACTGTCGAAGAAGCGGCAAAAACATATATGCAATTGCAGCTAAGCAGAGCCAAGGAACATTTAAGCCGCAAAGGGAGAGAGACATTCTAACGGCTGGTCTCGGTAACCCTGAGCATCCTGGTCGTGTACGAGGAATCTCATCTAAGGAAGGATGGAAGGAAGGATTCGGACCACAATGGGAAGGTCTATACAAGAAACGTGATCGATACAAGGAAGAGATGACGAATTATTTTAAGGAGGAGGCCAAGAAAGAGTTCAAAGGCCTGATGTCTGAAATGCTATCGAATCCTCCTCCAGAATTGATGCAGCAATTGACGATTGCGAGTGCGATGTCTGTTCAACAGATGACCACTCCACAGATGCAAATAATTCCAGCAGCTCAAACGCCGGCTTCCACCGAGGGTACGACCATCCCAAGCTCTGTCGCGTCAACGGGAAATAAGGTCCGCTATCCAGTTGATGACATCACAAGGCCTGTGGCATGCACACTAGTTATAAGATATGGTATTAACAATCAGCGTACAAAGAAAGTAGCCACAGGCCTTGCGATCCCAGGATGCAAGTTCCATGGAAACGACATTCCAGAAGAATATTGCAAGGTAGAAGTGACGACAGTCGTCCAAGGATACGAGGACGACATGCTAGACATCCCTAGGCCCGAAGGTATCGAGACACTTGGACAAACTATCAAGAATTTTATCCTTTGGCCTCGAAGGGATGTCGAATTAGTTGATCCACCACGACAGCCGTCATCGCAGGCCCAACCGTCTCCGCCTTCTCAAATTGTTGTTCCTATTGTACATCCATCATCACCTCCTCAAACTTCACATGCTGCTCCTCATCCTCTTTCTGACACTCCTTCTCCTCATCCTCATGGTGGCCCACCGTCTCCGCCACATACATCGCCCTTCAGGGATCCACCTTCTCCACAGCCATCTCCACGACCATCAAAGAAATCTAAAGTTTC
Source organism: Zea luxurians (assembly GCA_029449295.1). Lineage (NCBI taxonomy): Eukaryota > Viridiplantae > Streptophyta > Magnoliopsida > Poales > Poaceae > Zea > Zea luxurians. The sequence continues at coordinate 30,405,468 of JAOPSE010000014.1, forward strand.
TAAACCAAAATTAGTGTCCCCGTTCGAGAAGAAAAAGAAGAGTAAATCCACTGCTGGCACAGCTCGTTTTTTGAAAGGGATTGGACGGAGCCTCACGTCAGACACTGTTGATTTGGCCGATCTCGAGGAGTCCGCAAAAAATCCTGAGGCAATGGCCGCAAAGATAAAGAAGCCAACTAAGGCAGATTATAAAAACGTGCCTAAAAAATATGTGTCGGGCAGACCACTACTCACTTTTGAGAAACTAAGGAAGGTCCCGGCTAATATTAAAAGGTTGCATGATTGGTACATGCGGGCATCTTCAGTTGGCATCGACACCATCAGTGTTAATATACCAGCCCATGCTTTTATTGGTTCAAATCAAAAAGCCATTGTTGCATTCGAGGACATGTGGTTAATGATAAACCTTCAGAGACTCGACGTGCAACTTGTAACCATATTTGCATTGTAAGTGTCACTCATACTCCACATATATGTGTTATTATTAGTGAGTTGTATAAATTTTCAATATCTGACATGCACGTGTGCGTTGCAGAATCCAACATGATCAGCAGGAGATCCTTTATGGTACCAATCCCAATGCTAGTGCCAGTAAAAGGGTTGGGTATCTCATCCCAATAAAGATATGCAAGGATAACCACACTTTTAGAATCGGAAAAGGCAACGAAGCATTACAGGGACTAACGGACGAAGAAATTGAGGTGCGTATCCAGGATCTGAAGAAGGATTTTGAAGCAAGATACGCCACCTACATAGGACACACAATGCTTCAATTTCAAGACAGGGAATCCATAGTGGCCCCGTACAACTTTAAGTAAGTGTGATTTTGCATAAATAAAATTAATAATTTCAATACACATATATCACAAGTTTGATTCGTACAGGGACCACTGGATATGCTTCTTCATTTATCCTAAGGTTGGAAAGGTGCTGGTGCTCGACTCCTTGCACACCGAGCCTTCGGCCTATTCAAAATTCCTCGGCATCTTAGAGCTATAAGCCTTTTCTATGCATGCATACTTATATCGATGAGAATTGTAGAATAACATGGTGATTCTATTTGAGATCACAGGGCATTTAGGTTTTATAAGCTACGAGGTGGAAAGTACGACACGTCCAAAAAAGGCGTGCCACTAGACATCCATTATAACTGGCCGTTAAGTATGTGAATTTATAAATACATATCATACATGTACGTACATAGGACAATGTTGCAACTAAATAACCAATCTCCCATTATGTAGTGCCACAAGCAATCACCTGGATTGGTCCTATGTGGGTTCTACGTGTGCGAGTTCACGAGAATGAACGGACGATACATCACGAACCCTGGCAAGGTATTATTAGTAATAGTCACGTATGTATTTATGTCATTAAAGATGCAAATGTGTTATTATTGAGTATAAATAGATGATGTTTATAAACTTCCTTTACAGCAATTTCAACAAGGAAGCCCGGAGAACTTGACTGAAGGTGCATTGTATGGCATAGTTGAGGACCTGTGCACATTCATATTGAAAGAGGTCATTCCCGCAGAAGGGAAATATCACGATGTTTCCGGAACATTAGCTTTGCCAGAGTTTAGAATACTAACAGAAATTAGTAGACTATCTCTTAGCCGAGATAGTTATTAGAGCTTAAGTGAAAACTTTGATGTATATAATGTGTGATGCATACATGGTTGTAAACAAGACTTTGATGTATATAAATGTATGATAGAATTTAATTCCATGTTGCTTTTAATATCAATACTACATGTTTATCAATATATATGTTTGTGTGTGTAAATATATATAAATTTCAGTACTGATTGAAAATTTAAAAAAGGCGGAAAAACTTCCACTAGCGGCTAAATGAAACAAACCGCCAGTTCCACTGGCGGTTTTCTTAATAAAACCGCCAGTGGAAATGCTATTTTCACTGGCGGTTTCTTAAGAAAACCGCCAGTGGAAATGCTATTTCCACTGGCGGTTCTAGAATAACCGCCAGTGGAAATGGCGATTTCCACTGGCCCCTAGCACTGGCGGCACTGAAAAACGCCAGTGTAAACGTCTCTAGAACCGCTACTATAGAGCCTCTGTGTACTAGTGGAACCTCCTTCATACTTGATACGAGACATTAACTTAATTAGTTATGATTACTAATGAACCACCCTAATACAATATTATATTGAAAAATCATTTCACGGGATCCTAAATCATATAAAATAACCTTATTTCTGAGGGATTAATAATTACCCTCGAAAATTAAATGTTTAAATTATATAGGCACCACTAAATAAACTAAAACAAGCTAATTTAATTACATAATTAACTCAGGCCGTCGGACATAACAAACTAAACGTAACTACTAGCAAACAATCTATATGCATATACAAAATTATACAAGTCACAAAATTACTCACTTAGCCGGACGTAGAGCCGGTGAAGCGAGTGCCAGCGGGGGCAAAGGCTGGGGCGGGCGCGGGCTGCGACGGGGCGGCTCCAGCGGCGTCGGGGATGGTGATGGAGGCGGCCACGGGCTCGGGCTCGGGCTCGGGCGGCTCCGGTAGCGCCAGCGGCGTTGGGGTGGGTGGGGGCGGGCCGGGGAGGCCCCTGGCGGCTAGTGGGTGGACTACAACGTGCTAGGCGCGGGGAGGAAGAATGGAATGAAACGATGCGAGCGTCAGCTGACGGGTTAAAATCACTTATGTCCGACGGTCTTTCTGTCAGCCGTCGGACGTAGGATATTATGTCCGATGGCTGTCTTGGACCATCAGATATAACGTTATCTCCGACGGTCGCCTAGGAGGCCGTCGAACATAACAGAGTGATTGCTTTGCTTTCCAACGCTACACCTAAAACTTTCAAAATTTAAGGACACGAAAGAGATACATAAGTGTCAATTAGTGGCCGGATATTCTTAGTGATGACCGAAGAACACAGCCACCATGAACGACAAAACCACATTTGACGCTGGATGAACTTCACACGATTTCTAGTTCTGCAGATCTTTTGATGCATCTCGTACGGGATTGTCCACATACACGCATCCTTTATAAATATAATGTGCTAATTGTACCAACATATGTTCAATTAATATATATTTCTGTTGTTTATCAAACTCCCAATTAATGATCATATGGATCACGTTCTTGACTAAACAGGAGTTGCTTAATTGACTGGGAAGGGCCGATAATTAATGTCCAAGTTTCTAGCTACAGTTTTTAGGAAACATAGCTATTGACCTAGATTACTTACGACTGATTTTTATTGGCCCTTACTTTACTCGTGTTGTTGTTTTTAATTAATTCAGAATGTTTCATAAGACATTATGTCATTGTGTGCATCAAGTGCCCCAAACCCCACAGCTTAATTATTCATCATATGTTAAAACGAATCATATTGTGGCGGTGTTTGAAGGATGCAAGTCATTAATTTGTCCTCAACATGACTTTTAATGAGAAAATGTTTTGCCACCAATTTTCATGTATAAAGAAATGTTTGTAAAGTACACTACTGGAGAAATACTTATCAATACCAGTTGAGAACCGATAGTACTAGATTCTCAACCGGTACCAATAATCGGGACTAAAGACATCAATCATTAATATCAGTAGCATGGCCAAATAGTAAAGAGATATGACTTTAATACCGGTTCTTAGCTTAGAACCAGTACTTAAGAACCGATACTAAATAGTCCATTGCCTTTATATTATGTATATACTTACAAATTGATGTGTACATGTGTAAAATAATTAATATTTATGCATATGTGTATATTAACAAATTAATATATATGTAAACATTAATATATGTAAACATTAATATATATATATATATATATATATAAACATGTACATTAACATTACTTCTTGTTAAAAGGCGCTCGGGTTTTGGACGCTCTCCGCGTTTCACGCCCTTCAGCCGACTCGTGTGGCGACGCGTGGAGGAGAAGTCCCCACGAGCGGACCGCCCCACGTGACCGCCTCCGCCCTCGTCCTCCCCTCCCCCTCGCTAATCTCGCGGCCGAGCCGCGCCAGCCCCATCCCCGCATCCCCCGCAGCCGTCACCAGCGCAGTCCAAGCCTGGATCCATGGCGCCGAGGTGCGCGCCCGATCTGTTGGCCCGGAGCAGATCTCTCGCTCTCCTCCGATCCGATTCGTTGTGCTCTCGCCTGTTTCGTCTAACCTCGTAGATATTAATAGTAATATATACATATGTCTATGAAGTCTCGTAACTGCTAAATATATCTTCATTTCTATATCTTAATATGAATCGTCTCTGTTTGCTAATGGGGCCAGAAAAATTTCGCCCATCATAACTTAATTCTCGGTCTTTCTTCCTTTATACTATGATTTTCCAAAAGCATTAATTGTTATCATGAAATCAATATTAATATATCATAGACATACGTCTATATCTTTTGCCGCTGACTTGTTACTTATGAAGGTGTGAATAAATTCACAAATGTAGTATCCACAAAGATAGTTCCCCTTTACCTGTGTCAAACACTAAAATAGGGAAAAAGTTATGGATTGTTATTGGCAAATAACTTGCAAGATATGCAAGCTTTATTTGTACAGGAAAGTTGGCCTAAGCTTAAGAGTTTCCTTCAAGTCGGGCTACTTTTTCGTAGACGCCTCCATGCCATGCATAATGAAAATGATAAGTTCTTGATACATGTAGGATTCAATAATTTACATGTAAGAATTACTCATTAAGAAGACCCACTATTTCTTGTAACTCTTTAGTTGTCTTCGTCATGGAGTTAAGGATATGTAAAATGTCCTAATCCATTGACATCTCGAGAAATATCTAGTGAAAAGACATAGAAAGGTTATGTACATTTTTCAGCCACCTTATTACTTCACTTTTTACATAGGTTTCATACAGAATGGAGCGTGTGGCTTGCCATTACTTACTATCAACCCAAGGCTAAGCCAATGGTAAATCTATGCTAAGTCTTTTCTCACCTTTTGATTTGTTTAAGAGATTCATGGATCATTATGATGCTTTCATTAGTGTTGCATTCTTGGCGCATGACACCATTGTTGTGCATCAGAATCAATGCCTTCACATGAGGTATATCCCATAATCCACATATCTGAGTCCAATTATTTTTTGTTTCAAATCTCACAAATCCATCCATTTTAGAGTTAGGACTAATTCATTCAGCATATCAGTCATCTTTGTCCTCTTAGGTACTTTAACGAACCCTTTGTGATGATAGTATTCTTTGTAAAAGTGTTCCTCTCAAACCTAAAGGAGTGATTACAGGATAGGAAACATATATGGAAATCAATGTAAGATATCTTCCCACCAAATTGGCAGAAAAATAATCATTGTCTTTAACACATACCGAACTTGTCAAATTTCCATGAAACTCGACCCATAAAAATAATGTATGCCATAAAATTGTGGACCGATGACAAATACACAACACAAAGGTTGATTTTCTACTTTGTAACAATAATACACTTCAACTCTTTCCAATAGTTGTTTCAACTCATTGATCAATGTTTCAATATCACCTGTACTGTATATATGCATTTTTGTTATAATATTATTACATGTTGTCGGGTACCGTAATTAGGGGTACCCCCAACACTCCTAAACACGGCCGATGGACACCTTCAGAGCAAACCATAAGGACTGACAGTTCGGGTCAAAGTCACAGCTTCGTCTACCAAGAGCCGCGATCTCGCCTCGTCCGAGCCCGTCCTCGGGCGGGAACAGTGGTCCTGGACGAATTCACGTCTCGCCCGAGGGTCTCCTCAGGCATTGAGCATGCCCTTTGCCAAATCGTCTTACCAGCCGACCGTATTGCATGCGCATTTAATGCTGGGATCGCCTGACACCTTATCCTGACACGCGCGCCTCAGTCGGCAAGGTCGAAGTGACCACAGTCACTTCACCCTTTCACTGACCGATCTGACAGGAAAACAGCGCCACCCACCCCGCTCCGGCTGCTGTGCCAACCACCCGGGCAAAACCGACAATGGTCAAGTTCAGCCTCGGGCGCAACAGGAAGCTCCGCCTCGCCCGACCCCAGGCCTCGGCCTCGGGAGGAGATCTCCGCCTCGCCTGACCCTAGGACTCAGCCTCGGCCTCGGGAAGAGTCACGTCCTCGCTCGACCCTGGGCCTCGGCCCCAGCCTCGGCCTCGGAGGAGCTGCCGCCTCTCTCGACCTCAAGCTCAGATCGACCGCGCCACAAGGAATACATCATCACCCTAAACCTGGCTAGCTCAGGCTACGAAGGAACAAGACCAGCGTCGCATCAAGCTTACCTCGGTAACAGGCAATGATGGTTCCCCACGTGCGTCCATGACGTCGGTGGTTCTCAAGCCCCCTACGGAAGCAAGGAGACATCAGCAGGATCCATGTAGCGCCAACAGCTATGCTTCTACAGGGCACATGCACTTCTCCGACGGACACGTCAACACGTGCATAGCGACCAGGCACTTCCCCGCTGGCCACGTAGCGCATAGCTACACCCCCATTGTACAGCTGGGCCATCTCCTTATGTCTATAAAAGGGGATGTCTAGGGGGAAAAAGGGGGAAGAGGGGGGGGGGGGCAAACGAACGTACGAGCGTACGAATACACGAACGCACGGCAAAGGGACGGGAGAGGACGAGCAGGGCTAGACCCTCTCTCTCTCTCTCTCTCGCCCTCTCGTACTCGCCCTCTCGCTCTCGCCCTCTCACAACGCTTGTAACCCCTACTACGAGCACCCTGGTGCAGGATAATACAAGGCTCATTCCCCCCCCCCATTGTGTTCCATCTCGCACCAACCCATCTGGGCAGGGACACGCAGCAACAAATTTACTCGTCGGTCCAGGGACCCCCCGGTCCGAAACCCCGACAGTTGGCGCCAGCCCCCGAGCCTCGAAGGGAGTGCAGGCACTCGCTTGGAGGCTCTGTCGGATTTTTGCGAGGGGACTAGCCTTTCTCGGTTATGTTTCGTTTCGGTGGGTGCGCGCGAGCACACCCGCCGGGTGTAGCCCCCGAGGCCTCGGAGGAGTGGTTTGACTCCTCTGAGGTCTTAATTCGTGGTGTAATGCCTCGATTGGCCTGGTTGTTCCTTCATGCGGCCTGGCCGTAGCCCGGGTGCATGGTCAGGCTCCGAGTTTTTGAGCTAGTTTGTTGACGCTGTCAACAGTTTTGGCCGCAGCCGGGTGCGAGGGCAGCCCCCGAGCCTCTGCACGGAGCGAGAGGGCGATCAAGGACTGTCTTGACTTTTATTATACGCCCCTTCGTCGCCTTTTCACAATGAGGAAGGGGGGAAGCGCCACATTACCCTCGGAGGGCATCGATCATGGCGTTTCCAGTGTGTTGCTAACGGGTGATCCGAGTGGACGTCCGTGCCCCGTTCGTTAGGGGTCGGCTAGTGGCCCAGAGGCGTGCTCCAAAAGTACCTGCAAATGATTTGCTGGACCTAGATCCATTTCGATAGGGTCCGAGGGCTCGGTGCCTCCCTCCGGTGGGATTCCATTACAAATTGTTCCCGCTGGTATCGGAAATGTCCTAGGGTACCTCGGGAGCGTAGCCCGAGCCTCGGCCATGTAACGGACGTACCTAGGGTCATCCCTCACTCTGCGTGCTCTAGGGCGGCTGTCGAACCCTTCTGAGGGGCCAGCCTTCGAACCCCTGATCAGTAATGGGCGCGGAGCCCGAGTGCTCTGGGGCGGCTACTGGACCCCGCAGGGCACAACCTTCGAACCCCTGATCAGTAGGAGGGCTCGGGGGCCTGAATGCTCTGGGGTGGCTGCTGGATCCCGCAGGGCGCAACCTTCGAACCCCTGATCGGTAGGAGGGCTCGGGGGCCCGTTTCCTTCGCGGAGAAGGATCCTTTTTGAAATATCCCCTTTCTCGGTCCCTGTGGCAAGAGAGAGAGAGGAAATGGAAAAGGATATAAATTTAAAAATCATGGCGCACCTTTTTTTGACACAGCCATTATGGCGGAGGTGAAACGTCACCTGCTTCACCTGCCAACGGTGTCGCTTGCTCTGCCAAGGAGTTAATGCGACGGGGCGGGCGATTTGCGGGGCGTCTGTTGCGCGTGCGCGGGCCGTTCGAGAAATGGGGCACGGGCGCGTCGTCCTTATGCCGTGGGAGAAGGCCCCCCTGCTGCTTCAGGAAAGGAGGCGAGCCTGGGGGTGATTTGACCGCTGCTTCCGCTCGTCTGTTGCAGCAGTTATTGCCGGTCCACTTTTGGCCATATCAACTGCCGCGCCTACCCCCGCGGCTGACTGACCCGTGACCGCTACTCTTAATTGGCACTGTTGGGTCACACACGGGACTGCCTCGAGTCGCGGTACTGGTTTCGCAGTCGAGAAGGCGCAGCATTAGCGCAGGTGGCGGTGCGGTTACCTTGCACGTAGTGACCGTGGCGCCGGTTACATGATATGTGGGACCGGGCCTCCGTGCTTGGTCCACCGGATGCGACAAAGCCGAAGGGGTGCGTAACCGCGATGCGGTTGCATGCTCCCTGCGTGGCGGCTCGCCCTTTCGTCCGCTAGTTCTGGCGAGGATGAGGGAACGCTTATAACCGCAGGGCGGTTTCATGCTTTGCATGCGGCGGTTTGCCTCCTTCGCGTCTCGGGTCTGTTCTGATGACGTGTGGGACCCGGCCCTCGTGTCGTGGGGTGGGAACCCTGGAGCACGTCGGTGGAGACTTTGCCCGTGACGCGTTGGGGCGCAAGTGAGGAGATCTGCCTATAAAAGGGGATCGATTCCCCGGGCAGTGGCCATGCCTTCACACTCCTCTCTTGTATCACTCCCTTCAACCTTCCGTGTCCCCAGATGGGGCGCACCTGTGTGGCTTTCTTCTTGCTGCTGTTTGAGAAGCGCGACCTTATGGCGGTTGGCGCTCTCCAGTCATCGCTCGGCTTCAAGGATTTTCATCATGCAGCCCGGCTGCAGTCCCTCACCAATGGTCATCCGTAGGGATGATCATCAGCCTTGTGGTGGGGAGAAGCAAGCCGGGCTGCGGCCTCTGCCCCGCCCTCAGCTTCAAGGATGTTCATCATTCGGGCTGAGGAGGAGGGCACGCCGAGTGGGGGGCCACCTCCGCGTGGGCCGGTGACCCTTTTCTTCCTCCAGCATTCGGGGGAGAAGGGCATCCTCCAGCCCTGCGGAGGCGTCCTCCAGCCATGCGGGGGAAGGCGAACCGTTGCCGCGTGGCCAGGGTGCAGCTGTCCGTCCTCCACCCGGGCGACGGTCGTGCCGCGCGCAGGTGGCCGCTGTCACCGGCGCTGGAGTGGGGGCTGCCGCTGGTGAGGCTCCCCACCGCCGCGGTTGCCTCCGCTGATGAGACCGTCGGTGCCAGCTACGCTCCGGACCTCCGGCTCTTTGGCTTTGATGTCTGGTTCTCATCCCCTGTGAGGGGACATGAATGAAGGCCTCTTAGTAGCAGCGTTTGCCCTGAGGTCATCGCTGCTGTTGTTTAGGCGCCCGAGGCGGAGGTTGTTGTCGCGCTGTTGGCGCAGTGGTCGCCGGCGAGCTACTCGGAGCTCGTTATTCCGCAGGCCTTCTGGTGTGGAGGTAGTTCATTCCCGTGGGAATGGAGCTAGAGTCCCGTTCGTAAGGGAATGTAAGAGCAAAATGTGATTGCTCCATGTACTGAGATATCCGTTGTAGGTCGGGAAAGCCGCCGAGGGCGCTGCCGGCATCTACGTAGCGTAGTTATCCCGAGTACGTGCGTTTGTTGTTTGTAGTCGCTGAGGCCTGATCATTTGGGTATTTGAGTATAAAGTCGTGCTTCTTCCTCGTTTCGAGCCTTGAGACTTGCCCGTCGGTAGCCGAAACACTTAACCGAGCGCGAGTTACTTTTCACGGAAGGTGACGAGTGAGGTATCCGTATCCCGGAGGCGTAGGATTCCCTCGGCTCGGTCGGCCTCGCCGTTCAAGGTCTCTTTCGCCCGATTTTAGAACCTTCGGCCGCTCTGCGATGAGCCGAAGCTGAAGGCAGCGGTGGCGTGGACAGAGGCGATGTCGGCTTGAACAAAGGCTTTCTCGGCGTGGGAGCAGGTGGTTTCCCAGGCCGAGGAGATGCGGCAGCGGTAGCTAGATCTTGGCCAGATCACCCGCGAGCGGGACCAATCCCGGAGCCAAGCTACCGAAGCCGTGAGTCAGGCTGAGATCCTCAGGGGACAGCTAGCTGAGGCTACAAAGCGGCTGGCCGAGGCGTCTGCTCGCATCACCGTCTGAGGCTGGGCCAGATTCCGCCGAGGGTGGAAACAACGCTGAGGGTGCTGCTCCTCCCCCTGCCGATGTCTGAGCCTGCAGGAACAGTGCGTCTGAAGTATGTGTATGTTTTTTGCGGCCGCCGAGGCCTAAACATATTTAGCGTTCGGATTATAAAGCTGCATTTTCTTTCCTCTTGTTTTGATTATTTAGGACTTGTTCGTCGGTAGCAGAATCGCATTATCCGAGCGAGAGTTACTTTTCGCGGAAGGTGATGAGTGAGGTATCCGTATCCCGGAGGCGTAGGAGTCCTTCGGCTCGGTCGGCCTTGCCGTTTACGTGCTCTCTCGCTCGTTTTTTGGATCCTGTTATCGATATAGTCGAAAAATGCACGAAAGTCGTTTTCTACCCGAGCGTTAGGACTTGTTCGGTAGCAGGATCGCTTATCTGAGCGTGAGTTACTTTTCGCGGAAGGTGATGAGTGAGGTATCCGTATCCCGGAGGTGTAGGAGTCCCTCGGCTCGGTCAGCCTTGCCGCTTACGTGCTCTCTTACCCGTTCGTAGGATCCTGCTATCGATATAGTCGAAAGCACGAAAGTCGTTTTCTACCCGAGCATTAGGACTTGTTCGATAGCAGAACCGCTTATCCGAGTGTGATTTACTTTTCACGGAAGGTGACGAGTGAGGTATCTATATCCCGGAGGCGTAGGAGTCCCTCGGCTCGGTCGGCCTTGCCGCTTAAGGTCTCTCCTGCTCGTTTTCAGGGTTCCGTTATCGATATAGTCGGAAGGCATGAGAGTTGTTTTGGTAGAAAACTTTCCTTGGTAGAAAACTTTTCTGAAGAAAATTTTGACGCAGAGGGGGTTCCCCCCTTCTGGCCCCTGAGGGAGGGTCGGGCTTTGCCGAGGCAAGGCTGATCCTTCCTTGACGGTTAGACTTTATTTATGTATGTAAAGAAAACGAGGAACATGAACGACTTGAAACATTTTAAGGGAAGAAGCGACGTAGCTGTTCGATGTTCCAAGCGTTGCTGTAGACCTCGCCTTGATCGTTGGCCAGCTTTTATGTCCCGGGCTTCAGAACTTTGGCGATGATGAACGGCCCCTCCCAGGGAGGAGTAAGCTTGTGGCGCCATGGGGCGTCTTGTCGCAGCCGAAGCACCAAGTCTCCCACTTGGAAGCCTCGGGGCCGAACCCTTCGGGCGTGGTAGCGTCGCAAAGACTGCTGATACCGCGCCGAGTGTAGTAAGGCCACGTCCCGAGCCTCTTCCAGCTGGTCCAAAGAATCTTCTCGGCTGGTCTGGTTGCCCCGGTCGTCGTATGCCTTTGTCCTTGGGGAACCGTATTCCAAGTCTGTGGGTAAGATAGCCTCGAGCCCATAGACTAGGAAAAACGGTGTGAAGCCCGTGGCCCGGCTCGGCGTCATCCTCAGACTCCAGACCATCGAGGGTAGTTCTTTCATCCACCGCTTGCCAAACTTGTTGAGGTCGTTGTAGATCCTTGGTTTTAGTCCCTACTAAATCATACCGTTGGCGCGCTCCACCTGCCCATTTGTCATCGGGTGAGCTACGGCCGCCCAGTCCACACGGATGTGGTGGTCCTTGCAGAAGTCAAGGAACTTTTTCCCGGTGAACTGCGTGCCATTGTCGGTGATGATGGAATTTGGGACTCCAAAGCGATGGATTATATTGGTGAAGAATGCCACCGCCTGCTCGGACCTGATGCTGGTTAAGGGTCAGACCTTGATCCACTTGGAGAATTTGTCGATGGTGACTAGCTGGTGCGTGAAGCCCCCGGGTGCCTTCTGCAAGGGACCGACGAGGTCCAGACCCCACACGGCAAACGACCAAGTGATAGGTATTGTCTGCAGTGCCTGAGCGGGCAGGTGCGTCTATCGCGCGTAGAATTGACACCCCCGGCAGGAGCGTACAATCCTAGTGGCATCGGCCACTGCGGTTGGCCAGTAGAAACCTTGTCGGAAAGCGTTTCCCACGAGGGCTCGAGGTGCTGCATGGTGACCACAAGCCCTCGAGTGTATTTCTTGTAACAGCTCTTGTCCCTAGGCAATGGATATGCATCGCTGGAGAATGCCCGAGGGGCTGCGGTGGTACAACTCCTTTTCATCACCCAGCAAAACGAACGACTTGGCGCGCCGAGCCAGTCGCCGAGCTTCGGCCTTGTCGAGAGGCAGCTCTCCTCGGAGGAGATATTCCAGGTACGGGTCTGCCAGTTCGGGACCGGTGTGACCCCATTCCGCTCCTCCTCGACACGCAGGGCCTCGCCCTCGGCGGTCGCGGATACCTCGGGCTGGGCCGAGGCCTCCTCGGGCTCGGGCGCGTCGTCGATTTGGACGGATGGCTGATATATATCCTTAGAAAAGACGTTCAGGGGAACCGTCGTTCGCCCCGAGTCTATTTTTGCCAGCTCATCCGCGGTTTCGTTGTACCATCAAGCAACATGGTTGAGTTCTAGCCCATAGAACTTGTCTTCCAAGCGCCGAACTTCGTCGCTGTAGGCCTCCATTTTTCGATCGCGGCAATGGGAGTTCTTCATGACCTGGTCGATGACGAGCTGCGAGTCGCCACGAGCGTCGAGGCGCCGAACCCCTAGCTCGACGGCGATGCGCAGGCCATTAACCAGGGCTTCGTACTCGGCCACATTGTTTGATGTCGGAAAATGGAGGCGCAGTACGTAACGAACATGTTCTCCGAGGGGTGAGATGAAGAGCAAGCCCGCGCCTGTCCGGTTTCATCAGCGACCCGTCGAAGTACATGGTCCAAAGCTCGGGTTGGATTGGGGCCGTCGATAACTGGGTGTCAGTCCACTCAGCGAGGAAGTCGGCCAAAACTTGGGATTTTATGGCCTTCCAAGGGGCAAATGAAAGTGTTTCGCCCATGAGTTCTGTCGCCCATTTCGCTATCCTACCTGAGGCCTCTCAGCTCTGGATGATTTCTCCGAGGGGGAAAGATGACACCACAGTAACCGGATGAGACTCGAAGTAGTGTCGCAGCTTCCGCCGCGTCAGAATCACTGTGTAGAGCAGCTTCTGGATCTGCGGGTAGCAGACTTTGGTCTCGAATAGCACTTCGCTGATGAAGTAGACTGGCCTCTGGATGAGCAGTGCATGCCCTTCTTCTCATCTCTCGACTACGACCGCAGCGAGGGGCACCAAGATGGGTGCATTTGTAAGGAGTGCCTTTAAGTTTCCGAGGGCTTCCTCGGCCTCGGGTGTCCAAGTGAAGCGCTCGGCCTTTCTTAAGAGGTGGTACAGGGGCAATCCTTTTTCGCCAAGGCGTGAGATGAAACAGCTCAGAGCCGCAAGGCATCCCATGACCCTCTATACTCCTTTCAAATCTTTTATTGGTCTCATGTTGGTGATGGCCACGATTTTCTCCGGGTTGGCCTCTATGCCCCGCTCGGAGATGACAAACCCTAGGAGCATGCCTCGGGGGACTCCGAAGACACACTTCTCGGGGTTGAGTTTCACGCCTTTCGCTCTCATACACTTGAATGTCGTTTCAAGGTCAGAGAGGAGGTCAGAGGCTTTTTTTGTCTTGACAACGATATCATGGACGTAAGCCTCGACCGTTCTGCCGATGTGTTCTCCGAACACATGGTTCATGCACCTCTTGTAGGTGGCGCCTGCATTCCTCAAACCAAATGGCATTGTAGTGTAACAATACATGCCAAAAGGTGTGATAAAAGAAGTCGCAAGCTGGTCGGACTCTTTCATCTTGATTTGGTGATAGCCTGAGTAGGCATCGAGGAACGATAGGGTTTCGCACCCAGCAGTGGAGTCCACAATTTGATCGATGCGAGGCAGAGGGTAGGGAACCTTCGGACATGCTTTGTTTAGACCAGTGTAGTCTACGTACATCCTCCATTTCCCATCCTTTTTCTTTACAAGCACAGGGTTAGCTAACCATTCGGGATGGAATACCTCTTTGATGAACCCTGCAGCTAGTAGCTTGTGGACCTCCTCGCCTATGGCCATGCGCTTTTCTTCGTCAAAACGACGTAGGGACTGCTTCACGGGTCGGGCTCCAGCTCTGATATCCAGTGAGTGCTCGGCGACATCCCTTGGTATGCTTGGCATGTCCGAGGGGCTCCATGCAAAAACTTCGGCGTTTGCGCAGAGAAAGTCGATGAGCACTACTTCCTATTTGGGGACGAGCTCGGAGCCGACACTGACTTTCTTGATGGCGTCGTTGCTGGGGTCGAGAGAGACGGACTTAACCACCTCGACTGGTTCGAAGTTGCCGGCGTGCCGCTTCGCTTCGGGCACCTCCTTGGAGAGGCGTTCCAGGTCGGTGATGAGGGCCTCAGACTCGGCGAGGGCCTCAACGTACTCCACGCATTCCACGTCGCATTCGTACGCGTGGTGGTACGTGGATCCGATGGTGATGATCCCGTTGGGGCCTGGCATCTTGAGCTTGAGGTAGGTGTAGCTGGGGATGGCCATGAACTTGGCGTAGCACGGCCTTCCCAACACCGCGTGGTAGGTCCCTCGGAATCCGACCACCTCGAAAGTGAGGGTTTCCTTTCGGAAGTTGGAGGGAGTTCTGAAGCAGACGGGCAAGTCAATCCGCCCAAGGGGCAAGATTCTCTTTCTGGGTGCGATCTCGTGGAAGGGTGCCGCACCGGCCCAGACCTCCGACCGATCCACCCCCAAGAGTTCCAGGGTCTCGGCGTAGATGATGTTGAGGCTACTGCCTCCGTCCATGAGGACCTTGGAGAGCCTAACATTGCCGATAATCAGATCGACGACGAGCGGGTACCTTCCGGGGCGTGGAATGAAGTCGGGGTGGTCGCCTCGGTCGAAGGTGATAGGCTTGTCGGACCAGTCTACGTAGACTGGCACTGCCACCTTCACCGAGCAGACCTCTCGGCGCTCCTGCTTGCGGTGCTAAGCCGAGGTGTTCGCCACCTGCCTACCGTAAATCATGAAGCAGTTGTGGATCTCCGGGAACTCCTCCTCCTTGTCGCCCTCCTTCTTGTTGTTGCCTTGGCCCTTGCCATCTTCCGCCGGGGGCCCGGCCTTATGGAAGTAGCGCCAAAGCATGACACATTCTTCAAGGGTGTGCTTGATGGGACCCTGGTGATAGGGGCACGGCTCCTTGAGCATCTTGTCGAACGCGCCGGCCCCTCCAGGAGGCTTCCAAGGATTCCTGTGCTCGGCAGCAGCGACGAGATTCACGTCAGCGGTGTTGCGCTTTGCTTGTGCCTTCTTATTGGCCTTCTTCTTCGTGCCACGCTGGCGGACGCCTCCGGGGCGTCTTCCTTCGGCTCTCCCTGAGGCTGCTTATCTTTTCGGAAGATGGCTTCGACCGCCTCCTGACACGAGTCTATCTTGGTGGCGACGTCCATCAATTTGCTCGCCTTGGTGGGAGTCTTGTGCCCTAGTTTGCTCACCAGGTCTCGGCAAGTGGTGCCGGCGAGGAAAGCTCCGATGACGTCTGAGTCGGTGATGTTAGGCAGCTCGGTGCGCTGCTTCAAAAATCGTTGGATGTACTCTCGGAGGGATTCCCCTGGCTGCTGGCGGCAGCTTCGGAGATCCCATGAGTTCCCAAGGAACACGTACATACCTTGGAAATTTCCCGCGAAAGCCTTGACCAGGTCGTCCCAGTCAGAGATCTGCGCAGGAGGCAGATGCTCTAGCCAGGCCCAGGCGGTGTCGAAGAGGAAGAGGGGAAGGTTGCAGGAGGCAGATGCTCTAGCCAACTGGCATGTCAGCCGGTAATCCGCGAGCCACAACTCCGGCCTCGTCTCCCCCGAGTACTTGGTGATGGTAGTCGGGGCTCGGAACCGGGCGGGGAACGGCGCTCGTCGTATGGCCCGCTGAAGACTCACGGACCGGGTGGCTTGGGTGAGGGACTCCGATCCTCCTCACTGTCGTAGCGTCCCCCGCGCCTGGGATGGTAGCCCCGACGCACCTTCTCCTCAAAGCGGGCTCAATGGTCGCGATGGTGATGCTCGTTGCCGAGGCGATCCCGGGCGGTGGGTGGGTCGTCCCGTGTGCGCTCGGGATGGACTGAGGCCTCTCGCATGTGTCGGGAGGACGCCTCGTGATGCTCCGAGGGGTCAGCTCGCCTTCGGGAGGCAGAGCTCTCGGCTCATCGAACTGCGGCACCCTCAAGGAGATCCATGAGTTCGTCCTGGATACGCCGTCCCTCGGTGGTGGATGGCTCCGGCATGGTTCGAAGTAGCATCGCTGCCGCAGCTAGGTCCTGGCATTGTCAACGATACGACGGTGGACGTCCCGGGCCCGATGACGGGCTCCTCCGACGAGTGTTCGGCCTGCCCACTCCTGCTCGATGTTCTATTGGAGCTGCACAAGCCGCCCTGCTTCCTCGTCGACCTTGGCCTACATCTCGCGGATTTGCTTGAGCTATGTGTCCTGACCCCCCGCAGGGACTGGGACCACAGCTAGCTCCCACGGGATGTCAACGTGAGATGCGGGCCCAGGGGGATCACCAACCTCCGGCATGCCGAGGTGGTTGCCCTCGTCGTTATCTCCCTGATCGACGTGGAAACATTCGCGACTTGGGCCATAACCCTCATCGTCAAGGCCGTGGCCATCGTCAGAGCACCCGGAGAGGCAGTGGTCACATGCAGACATGAAGTCCCGCATGGCACCGGGATCACCGAGGTCAGAGAAATCCCAACCGAAGTCGGGGTCGTTCTCTTCCTCAGAACCCGCCGGTCCGGAGGTTGAGACGGCTGTCAGTCGGTCCCAGGTTGACCACATATGGTACCTCGGAAGGTCTGGATATGCCCTTGCGAAAGCGCTCACCGAAGCAGGGTCGCAAGGTGGATCGAAACTGAATCGAAAGGGAACAGGGTGGAATACGGACAGTACCTCTTGGTCGATGGACGATGGTGAAGTCACGTCGGGGACAGAGCGCACCATCATCTCAGGTACGTGGCTAACGCCCAACAGGTCCTTTGCGAGGGTGCTGGCGTCATCAGTCCGCTTGGGGCTGGCACATTGCGGGGAAGCGACGCTTGTTGTTGTCTCAGGCGCGAGGACAACACCCGACATGTCCCCCGTAGGAGTGCCGGCATCGTCGACTCGCTCTGGTCTGACAGCCAATAAGGTGCCGCCTCCGGCGTGGCCACAGTTGCCCCGTCTCCGTCTCCTCCGGCGAGGAGGGTGGCAGGGACGACCTGGGTGTTCCTCTTCTGCCGCGGGGAGATGCCGTTGTGGAGGTCGCCTCCGCCGGGCGAGCCGTTGACTGTCGTTGTCGTCATGCTGCGGAGGGAGCAGTACCATGTCGTAGCTGCCGTCGAGGGACATGAACTCGAGACTCCCGAAGCGGAGCACCGTCCTGGGCTGAAGAGATTGCTGAGGTCTACCCATCTGGAACTCAACCAGAAAGTGTTCGTTAACACGCAGCAGGCCCCTACCTGGCACGC
The DNA here is from genome assembly GCA_029449295.1 of Zea luxurians. Taxonomy (NCBI): domain Eukaryota; kingdom Viridiplantae; phylum Streptophyta; class Magnoliopsida; order Poales; family Poaceae; genus Zea; species Zea luxurians. The sequence goes on from JAOPSE010000014.1 coordinate 30,423,052, forward strand.
CAACTGTCGGGGTTTCGGACCCGGGGGGGTCCTTGGACCGACGAGTAAATTTGACGCTGCATGTCCCTGCCTAGATGGGTTTGTGCGAGATGGAACACAAGGAGGGGGAATGAGCCTTGTATTATCCTACACCAGGGTGCTCGTAGTAGGGGTTACAAGCGTTGCGAGAGGGCGAGAGCGAGAGGGCGAGAGAGAGAGAGAGAGAGAGGGTCTGGCCCTGCTCGTCCTCTCTCGTCCCTTTGCCGTGCGTTCGTGTATTTGTACCCTCGTACGTTCGTTCGTCCCTTCTCCCCCTCTTTTTCCCCTGGACATCCCCTTTTATAGACATAAGGAGATGGCCCAGCTGTACAATGGGGGTGTAGCTATGCGCTACGTGGCCAGCGGGGAAGTGCCTAGTCGCTATGCACGTGTTGACGTGTCCATTAGAGAAGTGTATGTGCCCTGTAGAAGCACAGCTGTTGGCGCTGCATGGATCCTGCTGACGTCTCCTTGCTTTTGTAGGGGGCTTGAGAACCACCGACGTTATGGACACACGCGGGGAACCATCATTGCCTATTACCGGGGTAAGCTTGATGGGACGCCGGTCTTGTTCCTTCGTAGCCTGAGCTAGCCAGGAGTAGGGTGATGATGTATCCCTTGTGGCGCAGTCGATCTGAGCCTGAGGTCGGGAGAGGCGGCGGCTCCTCCGAGGCCGAGGCTGGGGCCGAGGCCCAGGGTCGAGCGAGGACGTGACTCTTCCTGAGGCTGAGGCCAAGGCCGAGCCATGGGGTCTGGCGAGGCGGAGATCTCGTCCCGAGGCCGAGGCCGAGCCTTGAGGTCAGGCGAGGCGGAGCTTCCAGTTGCGCCCGAGGCTGAATTTGACCGTTGTCGGTTTCGCCCGGGTGGTTGGCACAGCAGCCAGAGTAGGGCGGGCGGCGCTGTTTTCCTGTCAGATCGGTCAGTGAAAGGGTAAAGTGACTACGGTCAGTTCGACCTTGCCGACTGAGGCGCACGTGTTAGGATAAGGTGTCAGGCGATCCCAGCATTAAATGCGCATGCAATACGGTCGGCTGGTAAGGCGATTTGGCCAAGGTCGCTTGCACGACAAGGCTTGCCTTTGGCTGAGCCGAGGGCGTGCTCACTACCTGAGGAGACCCTCGGGCGAGACGTGAATTCATCCAGGACCACTGTTCCCGCCCAAGGCCGGGCTCGGACGAGGCGAGATCGCGTCCCTTGGTAGACGAAGCTTTGACTTTGACCCGAACTGTCAGTCCTTATGGTTTGCTCTGAAGGTGTCCATCAGCCGTGTTTAGGAGTGTTGGGGGTACCCCTAATTACGGTACCCGACACATGTAGTATTTGTTTTTTCGAAGGATGTTGCATCACAACATGAAGCCTGTGGATCGTCCTCCGACTAATCCTAAATGTGTAACCATTGAGTCAAACCAAGATTTCTTTAGTGTTGACATACATCGTTTAGCGTCGACTAGAGACCCTCCCAACATAAGTCATGACGGTGATTGTCCTGCACCTATCGAGAGACCATCTGCTATTTATGAAACCACTAACCAAACTAGAACTGGTGATGACGATGATGATTTTATGACTCCTACGAAGGAGCGTAATTCTACTGGAAGGCCTAACAAAATCTGAAAGAAGACATGCAAAAAGAGGATGAATGTAGTCGAAACTCCACAGCAGGTTAGATGTTCTACATATTGTTTTTTATATATAATGAATATTAATTAGTATACAATAAGCATATCATTCACCACCCATGCACTGAACTGCAGTTACAATATCATACTGAGTTTGCAACATGTTGCCACCATTTTTTATTGTGTATAGACATGGCATGTATTATTTATCTAGCTATTATGTTATACTAGTTGCAAACTCATACGTTATGTGTGCTACTATGATGGATGATACACCATTTATTACATTTTTCTTACATTTTCTGAGAAGCTCAATGTGAGATGCAACCCCAGGATGTTATCATAACCATTAACATATTGAATGGGAGACAACGACAAGTCGTTGTGAGAAAAGTGTTTTCCAATGTCCTTGATATGACCCTTGATGCACTAGGCAGCTGATCACATCTTTGGTAGTTGACAGATAAGTTGGACCACAAGGACATGAAAATTCTCCCCGCTCCACGCAAAGAGCTAAAGATTACAAAAGAAACTGTCCACCTAGTCCTTGGCCTACTGAATGCCGGTGGTGGTAGGCCACTAGGCATCTATGAAGCAGTGGTGGGCAATAACCTGAGGGTTGAACTTGGTTTATGCAAAGACAAGTTTGATGTTGCATCACTGCAAGACCGTTTGAGAAAAGGAGACGACGATGACCTCTCCAATAGATGCTTCTTTTTGTGTCGTATTCAATCGGTTGTTGTTCCCCACTACCAGCTGGGGCATATCTAACCATGAGGTGTTACTGATGGAAGAAATGAATTGCTTCCATGAGACAGAGTGGTGCTAGTTAATTTTCAATGACCTTTGCGAAGCTGCTCATATGTGGCATACAATAAGCACTACTAATGTGTCCACAACAATGTATGGATGCTCAATTGTCACACTAGTAAGTAAATAAACTTGGATTATTCATTTTTTTGGCAATTCGCATGGAATTTAATTTACGATGTACTCATCAAATGTTGTGTTATTATTTTTAGTTACGCACTTTGCTCCCATGGCTAATATAAATGCAGTTTTTATTTTTGTAATTGTATTATTTGGACCACCTGTATGACGGTGCAGCCCTCACAACAAACGTGGCACACCTCACATAAAATTCTTTGATAAAAAAATTGTCCAAGCACTAACAAAAGCTGATAAGAGGAAGCCACACCAAAGCAAGGAACCATTTGGCCATTGTGTGGTATGTCATTTGTACAAAAAAGATGTGAAGCTATCACCCTGCATAAATATGCAAGTCACTTATTATGGACATGTGGTACATCTGTAGCATCACTAGCATCACTCTTATATGCGAAACTAAATCAAACAAAATCCGATTGAGATGAAATTTTACACACACCTTGAAAAAATTGTTTCCAAGGTTTCCTCAAAATTTGAGCTCAATCAGATTTGTAAATCAATCATAGATTTGGAAATATGGTCAGATTTGGGGTTTTGATGTGGTTTTCTAGGTTCAAACTGAGTTTTCTCAAATCACATCCAAAATCTACAACAATAGGGTATATCCAATAATTCTAGAAGTGTAACTCACCCCCAATCAATCCATAAACCAAATCCTCACACAAGAACACGATGATTCTTCACAAGATCACAAAGAGAGGAGAGGGGAGAACACAAGAGCAAATAGACACAAAATTTCAGCAAGAATGAAAACTGAGATTGAGAGCCAACCATGTCATGGGCGAATCTGGCCACCTTACCTCGGATTACACGGTGAAGCTTACAAATCACAGAAGCAAAGGTTCAAAGCATTGAGGATCTCTGGCTACAAAACTAGAGCAGTCTAGGGAATGGAAAACCACAAGTGCTAAAACCCTAAGCCAAAGATATGATTGAAACAACTAGCACACCCTTCTATTTATAGATGATTGTTACTACTTCCTAAACTAACCCTAGATACATAGAGCCTATCCACTTAGCCAGGGCAAAATGGACCAACTCCTGGTATTTCGATCTAACGGCCACATCCTCCACACGACGTTGCTTTGCGTTGATGAACCCTTTGCGATGACACCACGTGCCGCCTCTGATTCCCGCCAGAACTGCCACCGCTGAGTTTTGAGGCAAAACTTGATCGAAAACCACCGTCCGTAGCGCTAGGTGGGTTTTTGAGGATCAACCACCAAACTACTACATGTAGCGCACCGCATGTGGGTCCCCCATGTCTTGGACACGTGTCCCGTTAGTTCTCGACCACGCCGGCGACACGACCCGCTCCACCATGCCCTCGCGCGAGTGTGTCCCAAGTGTCAGCCACCATGGCTAGTCACCTAGTGACTCTATTCCCACAGTCAAGTCCCAGCGCTCGTCCTTCACCGCTCTCGGTCCACCGGCACGAACCCACATGACCTTCGTTGTCGACCACCGTACCTATGTTCCACACCTGCTGTAACACCCTAAATTTGGGGGTATAAAATTTCTTTTCCTATATCCACCAAATTCAGGTGTTACCCTCTTTCTTCCCTTCTTCTCTGCTCTTTTTTTAATGGCGAAGAGTTATTTTGCCTTATATATGTGTCAGCCTAGTAAAATGAAACCCTAAAGAAATAATGATTGTCTCACCATGCCGAAATACATATATTTTGTATGATGTTTTGCTTTGATGTGCATCTGTCTCAACTCGCAGAGCGTGGTTGAATTTGAATTTAAAAACTAAATGAGGTTTCAAGTAAAGGAAGGAGAAAGAAATAAAAAATGAGAAGATAAAACCCAATGTCCCCGGCTGGCCCAGCCCCTCTCCTCCGTGGCCCATCTCCTCTCCCCCCTCCTTTCCCCGCTCGGCCCATCCAGCGCCTCGCCCCCAGGCTAGCGCGACCCACTCTGCACACCCTCCCTCCTCGGCCCAGCCAGCCCCTCTTCCCCCTCCTAGGCCGCTCGGCCGCTCTAGCCCACCAGGCACCCGCGTGCCCCACGCGGCCCACTAGCGCGCCCCTCCTTGTGAATCATCTAGGCCCCTTAGTGATGTTTTGGTAATTAATAACAACTGCCTGTGGGCTAACGATTCTTGGAGAAATAAGAATGCAGGGTTGGACCACATAGAATAGGAAATCTTGGAGATTCATAAGCATTGGTTGTGGATCAAGTGAAGGCAAAGGTATAACATAGGTTTTGTTTTTGCCGGTCTTGAGGAGTTTAGAGAAGATACTTGACCGGATTAGTAGGCTAGATAGCCATACTATTAAGAGGGGTCAACGACTTTGATCTGTGTAAAGCTTAGTGCCTCATAGAGCATCTAGTGGTTGCATTTGCATGAGGACTAACAACGCTTCAAATTTCATGAGTTAAAAATTCTTTCAAAAGCATGTTTGAAAATCACGAATTCTTGGATGCGCGGACCGTCCGGGTGTTGAGGGCGGACCATCCGCGATCCACCAGTGGGTCCGAAGTCTGCCCACTTCGGACTTTTACTGTTCCTTTGCACTGCAGACCGTCCGGGCCTTGGGGCCGGACAGTCCGCAGTCCTGACCAGAGAAGTCTGCTTTCGGGACAGTCCCTGAATTATAGTGTGGACCGTCCGGCTTGGATGGTGGACAATCCGCAGGTGCCAAATATGGTTTGTGCAGGGACTGTGTGTTTTTTGTGTTTTGTTCTACGGACTGTCCGGAGGATATCTCTGGACGGTACTGTTTCTAGGTCTCGGACCGTCCGCCCTTGTAGGCGGACGGTCCACCTGTGCTAACCGCTCTTGGTCAGAAGTCCGGGTGCTTCAAGTTGCCAGGTCGCGGACGGTCCGGCCATGGTGGGCGGACTGTCCGGACCTAACTTTTCTAACAGCTCTGACAGATTTTAAACGGGGAATATAGCCGTTGTGTGTATGGCGGACCGTCCGGCCCTAGGGCGTGGACCGTCCGCGTGTGCGCAGAGCGGGTGCTTTTTGCTCATAACTGTTGGATTTTGATGGGGGACTATAAATAGAAGGGTAGCTCGTGTGTTAGACCTCTCTTGGCCATTCCTTGCACACATTGAGCTCATTTGTGATCCTCTAACTCACTCTCTCACACTCTTTGCTTGAGATCACATTCTAGTGAGAGATTGAGGGTTTCTAGTGCATTTGCATCCTTCGGTGATTCTTGAGGCACTAGGTGATACACCGAGCAAGCATCATCGGCTTGTTACTCTTGGAGGTTGCCGCCTCCTAGACGGCTCGAGTGATTGTCTCCGTCGAGCTCTCCAAGAAGATTGTGGAGAAGCCGCGGTGTTGATTGTGAGGGGTTCGCGCCTACCTCGCCGGAGCGGCAAAGGTGACATTAGTGGAATCGAGGTATTGAGTGATTTCTTGTCCACTTGGCTCAAAGATCAAGCCGTGTCTTGATAGAGGAGCAAGTGAGAGCTTGACGTCCACCTCAACGTGGATTAGGGGTGATCGGCAAATCACCGATACCACGGGATAAAATTCGGTGTCTTTACTTTCTTGCATTACTTATTGCCGTGCAAGTGATTAGTGTTTTGCATATTGTTCTTCAAGTATTCAATCACCTTAGTTGATTCTCATAGATTGTTTACTTGTTATCACTAGAGAATTTATTCCTCTTGTTATATTGATTAAATTTCCCTAGTGTTTTTTATTTTAGTCAAAACCGTCTATTCACCTCCCCCCTCTAGCCGGTGTCCTAGATCCTACAAGTGGTATCGGATCCAAGGACTCCATTGTTTGTAGATCTAATCATCCTGAAGTGGGACAAAATGGCTAGTAACAACAATGTGCACATTGGGAAGCCACCATATTTTGATGGGAATAACTACGACTATTGGAAAATAAGAATGTCAATGCATCTTAGAGCAATGGGTGGAAAAATTTGGCCGATTGTCAAGGATGGATTTGTTGTGTTGAAAGAAGATGAACCATCCGTTAGTGACAATGAGAATATCCTTACAAATGATCAAGCCATGAATGTCTTCTATGATGCTCTTGATATAAATGAGTTCAATCGCATCAAGAATCTCACAACCGCTCATGAGATTTGGATTAAGCTCATGGAAATTCATGAAGGAACTACAATTGTGAAGAGTGCCAAACTATATGTGTGTAAAGGGAAGTTTGAGCAATTTATTATGAAAGAAGATGAGAGTGTATCCGATATGTTCAACCGGTTAAATGAGATAGTGAATGAACTCAAGGGACTTGGTTTTAATGTACCGGATGTGGATTTCCCTCACAAGTTCCTTAGATCACTTCCTAAGAAATATGAGACCATTGTGACAATGTTAGTAAGGAGTGATCTATCTACAACTTCTCCAACTGAAGTATTGGGAGAAATTCTTACTCAAGATATATTCAAGAAGTCTCAAGCCGATGTTTTAAGTTTGGCAAAGAAAGTGAAAAATTAATCAATTGCTCTCAAAGCTAAGGCCTCAAAGGCAATTGAAAAAGAAGATAGTAATGATGAAGTAAATGAAAGTGAGAGTGATGGTGATATGGCTCTATTTGTAAGGAAATTCAATAAATTCATGAAAATAAAGAGAGGTCAACCTAGAAGACGTCAAACATCAAGAAGAAATGCTTTCAATGATAAAAAGTGTTTTGAGTGTGGGCAACCCGGTCACATTGCCATGAATTGCCCAAGCAAGAAGAAGAAGGGCGAAGATGAAAGTGACAAGAAGAAAAAGAAATTCTACAACAAGAAGAAAGATGGCAAAGCCTATCTAGTTGAATGGGACTCGGATGATAGCTCGGATGATGATGATGATGACACCTCATCCAAGCTTAATGCCGGAATTGCCATCAAGGAAGCTCCCTCACTCTTTTCATCCCCCCATTGTCTCATGGCAAAGGGAGATGCTAAGGTAAAAATCATCACCGATTTAAATGATATAAATGATGATGATGATGTTGATGATGTTGATGATGATGGCTATTCATATGATGATCTTGTTAGAATGTTAGGTGAGGCCGATGACTACATGCACAAAGAAAAAGAAAAAATTAAGACCTTGAAGGAATTGTATAAAAACCTCCAAGTGTCTTTTGAGGAGCTCAAGACCTCTCACAATGATCTAAAAGAAAATTGTGAGAAGCTTGTGGTTGCTCAAAAATCATCTATTGTGCATGAAGTTGTAGTGGTCACTAAGGATGTTGGAATCACTTGTGACTTACTTGATAGTCTTACAAGTGAACCACTACCTACTAACTCTATGTGTGATAAATGCAAAATTTCTCTCAATGATAATATTGCTCTTGATGAATCAAAAATCATTGTTGAGAATGAAGTGTTAGTGGATAGAGTAAAGACTCTAACTCATGACCTAGAAAAGGCATACGGTGGAAAGGCTAAATTGGATTTCATATTGGGAAGTCAACGGTGCTCTCTTAACCGTGAAGGTCTTGGATATGTTCCCAAGAAAGGAAAGAATGCTTTTATAAAGCAAAAGACATTGTTTGTGAAAGAATGTGACAAAGTGTGTCATAAGTGTCACAAGAAGGGACATGTTAAGAAAAATTGTCCTAAGCTCAAAAATGTATCCTCCACTTGTTTTGAGCATTGTTATGTTCTTTCTCATAATGCAAAAGGTGTTCATGCTAAATTTGTTGGTACTTCAATTGTTGGAAACAAAAAGAAAGCTATTTGGGTGCCAAAGACCTTGGTCACTAACATCCAAGGACCCAAGCAAGTTTGGGTACCTAAAAGAGATTGATTTCCTTTTGTAGGTGAACTACAAGGCGGGAGGGAATCATTGGGTGTTAGATAGTGGATGCACTCAACACATGACAGGAGATATGAAAATGTTCACCCAAATGAGTGAGGAAGATTGCTCAAATTATGATAGTATCACATTTGGAGATAATCGCAAAGGAAAGGTTAAAGCATTGGGTAAAATTGCTATTTCAAATGATCATTCCATATCAAATGTGCTCTTGGTTGAGTCTTTGAACTTTAATTTACTATCCGTAGCTCAATTATGTGATTTAGGATTTAGTTGCAATTTCACGGTTGAAGATGTTATTATCTCTAGTGTTGATGGTAGCAATCTTAAGTTTAAAGGTTTTAGACATGAAAATCTTTATCTTGTTGATTTCTCATCTAATGAGGCAAAGCTCACAAGTTGCTTATTCTCGAGAGCTTCACTAGGTTGGTTATGGCATAGAAGACTTGGTCATGTTGGAATGAAGCAACTCAATCAGTTAACCAAGCATGGCTTAGTTCGTGGCTTAAAAGATGTGAAGTTTGAGAAGAACAAATTGTGTAGCTCTTGTCAAGCCGGGAAGCAAGTGGCAAATACTCATCCAAATAAAAGTCAAATGTCCACTCATCGACCTTTGGAATTACTTCACATGGATTTATTTGGGCCCACATCTTTTGTGAGTATTGGTGGTAATTCCTATTGTCTTGTGATTGTGGATGATTATTCAAGATTTACTTGGGTTTATTTTCTTCAAGATAAATCTAATGTGTTTGAAACATTCAAGTCATTTGCTATATTGGCTCAAAATCAATTTGATTTTGATATCAAGAAAGTTAGAAGTGATAATGGGTCGGAATTCAAAAATGCAAGAATTGATGAATATTGTGATGACAAGGGTATTAAACATGAATTCTCTTCCAAATATACCCCGGAACAAAATGGTATTGTTGAAAGAAAGAATAGGACTCTCATTGATATGGCTAGGTCTATGTTAGCGGAATATAATATATCGGATTCTTATTGGGCCGAGGCAATAAACACCGCTTGTCATTCATCAAATAGACTATATTGTCACAAGCTTTTGAAGAAAACTCCATATGAATTGCTCATTGGTAGAAAGCCAAATATCTCATATTTTAGGGTATTTGGTTGCAAATGTTATATTTTGAGAAAGGGAAGCCGGCTTTCTAAATTTGAGAAGAAATGTGAAGAGGGTTTTCTTCTTGGACATTCATCGAATAGTAAGGCTTATAGAGTCTTCAACAAAACTCATGGTATTATTGAAGAAGCATATGATGTTGAGTTTGATGAAACAAATGGGTCTCAAGATGAGAGTGATAATCTTGATGATGTTGGTGGAACTCAATTGATAAATGCAATGAAAACAATGGCCATTGGTGAAATAAAGCTAAAGGAAGATGATGATGAAAATAGTGTGGTTGTAATTCCTTCATCTTCAACTCTAAATGAAGAAGATCACCAAAGCCAACAAAATGATGAAACTATGGATACTCATGATCAAGGCACTTCAAGACATTCAGTTCCTCCTAATGCTTCAACTAGCAATTATCAAACGTTATCAAGAATTCATCATTCTATTGTGAAGGCCAACAAAATGATGAAACTATGGATACTCATGATCAAGGCACTTCAAGACATTCAGTTCCTCCTAATGCTTCAACTAGCAATTATCAAACGGTATCAAGAATTCATCATTCTATTGTGAAGGATCACCCGGTTAATCAAATTGTGGGTGATATTAGTAAGGGTGTTCAAACTCGCTCTCGCATAGCTTCATTTTGTGAGCATTTCTCTTTTGTATCTTGTATGGAACCTAACCGTGTAGATGAAGCTCTACTTGATGTTGATTGGGTGAATGCAATGCATGAAGAATTAAATAACTTCACTCGAAATGAAGTTTGGGAGCTTGTTGAGAGACCAAAGAACCACAATGTTATTGGTACAAAATGGGTGTTTCGCAACAAGCATAATGAAGATGGTGTAGTAGTAAGAAACAAGGCAAGATTAGTGGCACAAGGATATACTCAAATTGAGGGATTGGATTTTGGGGAGACATTTGCTCCCGTGGCAAGATTAGAAGCAATCCGGATGCTTCTTGCTTATGCTTGTGCACATAATATCAAGCTCTACCAAATGGATGTAAAGAGTGCCTTTCTAAATGGTAAGATTAGTGAACTAGTGTATGTTGAACAACCTCCCGGTTTTGAGGACCCCAAAAGACCTAACCATGTGTTCAAGCTTTCTGAAGCTCTCTATGGGCTTAAGCAAGCTCCACGCGCTTGGTATGAAAGGCTTAGGGATTTATTGCTTTCCAAAGACTTTAAAATTGGGAAGGTTGACACTACTCTATTCACTAAAAGAATTGGCGAAGACTTATTTGTTTGTCAAATTTATGTTGATGATATTATTTTTGGATCTACTAATGAATTATTTTGTGAGGAATTTGGAAAAATGATGTCAAAAGAATTTGAAATGTCTATGATAGGAGAATTGAGCTTCTTTCTTGGTCTTCAAATCAAACAATTGAAAGATGGAATTTTTATAAGTCAATCAAAATATTTGAAGGACATGCTCAAGAAGTTTGGCTTAGAAAATGCAAAGCCCATCAAGACTCCTATGGCAACAAATGGTCATCTAGACTTAGATGAAGGAGGTACTATGGTTGATCAAAAACTTTATCGTTCAATAATTGGTAGTTTGCTTTATATTACCGCATCTATGCCCGATTTTATGTTTAGTGTTTGCATGTGTGCTCGATTTCAACCTTCACCTAGAGAGATTCACTTGAAGGCCGCAAAAAGAATTCTAAGATATTTGAAGTATACTCCCAATATTGGTCTTTGGTATCCCAAAGGTGCATAATTTGAATTAATTGGATATTCGGACTCGGATTATGCGGGGTGCAAAGTTGATAGAAAAAGCACCTCCGGGTGTTGTCAATTTCTTGGTAGATCTCTTGTTTCATGGTCTTCTAAAAAACAAAATTCGGTTGCTCTCTCTACCGCCGAGGTAGAATATATATCGGACGAAAATTGTTGTGCTCAACTATTATGGATGAAACAAACTCTATTGGATTATGGGATTATTTTCAAGAATGTGCCTCTCATGTGTGATAATGAGAGTGCGGTAAAATTGGCTACAAATCCGGTCCAACACTCAAGAACTAAGCATATTGATATACGACATCACTTCTTAAGGGATTATGTTGGAAAGGGAGATATCTCTATTTATTCCATTGGTACGGATGATCAACTAGCCGACATTTTTACAAAGCCATTGGATGAAACGAGATTTTGTACTCTAAGAAGTGAAATGAATGTGATCGATCTCTCAAATGTGGCTTGAAGTTGATCGCACATGTGTAGTATTGCATTTCGGTTCTAAATATGCTCTCTACGCTATTTATTTGGTATTTTTGATGCATTTTTCATCTTAAATTGATCTAAGTAGTTTGATATGAAAAAATTGCATTACTCAATTACATAATGTGTATATGCATGCATACTAACCCTTGAATTGGTCGAAATGTCCATATATGAGCACCAATTCGGATTTGAAATTCAAAATCAGAAAATGGACAGACATTGGAAAATTGAGTATCAGGCCGCGGACCGTCCGCCCATGGACCGCGGACCGTCCGCCGCCCCTGCGCGGACCGTCCACGACAGGCAGTAAAAGTCGAGCAGAGACAGCAAACTTGTTATTTCCACTCTTTGCACTCCTCTCTCGCTCTCCACTCGCCAAAAGGGGTCTCCTTTGTCGATTGTGCGCGAACAGAGAAGGGAAGTTACGCACGGACAGTCCAACAGCTTGTGAAAGGTTCAACCAACATGTCGTCATCACGGTATTTCATAATCTTATGGATTTCATCAAATCTCGTCAATTTTGGGATTATTTGAATTTCCTCTCTGATCTAGAATTAAGCAATAGTTTTACAAATCTGATTGGTGGGATTGTCAGTGCTACTCTCCATGAATGTTGTGCAAAAATTTGAACGCATTTGGATGGATATTCTCTGCAGATTCATCACTTCAACAATTGTGGCGACTAGGGTTCTTGGGAGTCGCCCCTAGCCGGTCGCGGATCGTTCGCCTGGTGGGCGCGGACCATCCGGACCTGTGGCGCGGACAGTCCGGCCCCCTAGCGCGGACAGTCCGGACCCTGACAGAGAAATGCACTTCTTTTCTCTTTGATTGTGGTGATTGGTATCAACTATTCATCTCTGGATGTATGTCACATTTATTGAAGTGGTTTGGGTGGTCTTCGCAAGAAGCTTGAAGGTCGCTTCAAATCAAAGCGCCCTCATGCAGATGATGCTGACTACATTCCAACTTCTGATTCAGAAGCCCAATCCTCAGCTGGGGGCACTGAATCTATGGACACAGAAGACATTCCTCATATACATCCTGACTACCCAATTGATATCACAGGTTGGACATTCCCAAAGAGGCGGTTTTCTATGGCTGAATACTGCTCAAGGCAAACTGTGAATCAATACTCTCTACCATCTGACACCAATGTTCAATTCTTCCACACTCAGCTCCAATTTGATGTTTTTTGGGGCACATTGATGGATACCAACTTCCATAAACATCAGGTGATTGATTGGTCTTTCATGCTAGGACAATCAGTTATGGCGGGTCTGATTCCTAAGTTTGAGACATGTGGTCTGTATCAGTTTATGGGGCAGAGAACTGACTTTAGTGAGATGGCAGTCAAGCAATTCCTGGCCACAGCAGAGATTGATATAGAAGAGGAATCCATCACTTGGATGACAGGATTCAAGAGATATTCTACAACTTTTGCTAATTTTGCTGCTGCAAATAGTCTGAATTATGGCATCATTTCAGCTGGGATAGATCTCTACACTGAAGATAATTTTGAGGACTTTGTGCAATTCTATGAGCCAGCAAGGCTGGGCATACCTAGGAGGTTTGGAGAGACAGCAGGACTAAGGCATCATCCTGCTGTGATCAACAAGATTGCCAGAGTCACTATTCTTCCTAAGAGTGGGGATAAGAGCAAAATTCGAGAAAATTTTAGAACATTATCCACCACATCATGAATGGTGAGGTAATGAATATTGTGCTCTTCATGATGAGACAGCTCAATGATTTGAAAATGGACAAAAACCAGAATCTAGCATATGCTCCTTATATTATGGCTCTAATCAAAGCAAAGACAAGATTTGAGGGGTCCTGCGAGACAGTTCATACACCGTTTAGACCCTTCAAGAATGAAATAGGGTTCCTCACCAGGCCACTCACTCCCTTCCCAAATGATGAGGAAGACCCTGGTTATGATGCAGGTGTAGCTCCTGATGCTGAGGCAGAGCAGATGCCTCCTCCTCCACCTCCTCCTCAGCCTCAGCATTATTGGCAGCCTGGTCCAGGCTACTTTGACCCATATTTTCAAAATATACAGCACGGGTTTCAGACCCACATTGATACTCGCTTTGAGGGAATGATGACACATATGGATCACCGCCTGGATGACATGCAATCGAGGTTTGACAGTAACTGGGATGCGCTCAACTCTGAGTATTCTAAGTTTCGCGATCACATTCAAACTACTGTCACTGATCCTATCATGACCCGACTGAACAATATGCAGCAGAGTTTTCAGGATAACATGGGAGCTCTGTCTAGTCAATTTGACAACCTCTCTACCAATGACAGCATGCATGAGATCAGTCAGAGGCAGCAGCAACTCCAACAAGACTTTGGCCAGTTCTCCTCTCTTTTTGATACCTTCAGCACTCACTATTACAACATGCATCCGCCGCCAAGTGATCAGTGAAGCCTCTCTTTTGTGGCAAATTGATGCCAAAGGGGGAGAGAAGTGAAGAAAGAGGAGAGAAGTTATCTTATTTTATTCAGGGGGAGTTGTGCTTATGTGGACATTGAGACCGTGCATGTGCATGTTTACCATCTTATGTCGCATGCATTATTTTATGTCTTATGCACTGGGTACTGGCTACCATTTGAACTTTGAACTCTATGTCTTATGTCTGTGGACAATTATGTGTAATATTCTGTGGGTTGAACTATGTTTAGTTCAGGTTACTCTGTGCATGGTTAATCGAGGAGTGATTTTAATTGCTGGGCTTACTTTACATATTATCTCTTGTACGCCTCAATAACCATGACTGTAGGAAGGTCTCCATTAAAACTCCGATCAATTATGTGTGTTATATCTTCAGCTTGAAATAATCATGCACACACATAGGGGGAGTCTTTCTTACATTCCGAGTTTTAATTGAGATTTATCTATCTCTCGGACAAAACTTCAAATCAAGATAAGTCCTATGAAACTCATCTCCAAAATCCTTATACCTAAGGTATGAGAGAGATTTTGAAAAACAAAACTTCTCTTTAATATATTATGCAGTGTTGTAATCAATTACCAAAAAGGGGGAGATTGTGAATCATCTAGGCCCCTTAGTGATGTTTTGGTAATTAATGACAACTGCCTGTGGGCTAACGATTCTTGGAGAAATAAGAATGCAGGGTTGGACCACATAGAACAGGAAATCTTGGAGATTCATAAGCATTGGTTTTGGATCAAGTGAAGGCAAAGGTATAACATAGGTTTTGTTTTTGCCGGTCTTGAGGAGTTTAGAGAAGATACTTGACCGGATTAGTAGGCTAGATAGCCGTACTATTAAGAGGGGTCAACGACTTTGATCTGTGTAAAGCTTAGTGCCTCATAGAGCATCTAGTGGTTGCATTTGCATGAGGACTAACAACGCTTCAAATTTCATGAGTTAAAATTTCTTTCAAAAGCGTGTTTGAAAATCTCGAATTCTTGGATGCGCGGACCGTCCAGGTGTTGAGGGCGGACCGTCCGTGATCCACCAGTGCGTCCGAAGTCTGCCCACTTCGGACTTTTACTGTTCCTTTGCACTGCGGACCGTCTGGGCCTTGGGGCCGGACAGTCCGCAGTCCTGACCAGAGAAGTCTGCTTTCGGGACAGTCCCTAAATTATAGTGCGGACCGTCCGGCTTGGATGGCGGACAGTCTGCAGGTGCCAAATATGGTTTGTGCAGGGACTGTGTTTTTTTTTGTGTTTTGTTCTACAGACTGTCCGGAGGATATCTCCAGACGGTACTGTTTCCAGGTCTCGGACTGTCTGGCCTTGTAGGCGGACGCTCCGCCTGTGCTAACCACTCTTGGTCAGAAGTCCGGATGCTTCAAGTTGCCAGGTCGCGGACGGTCCGGCCATGGTGGGCGGACTGTCCGGACCTAACTTTTCTGACAGCTCTAACAGATTTTAAACGGGGAATATAGCCATTGTGTGTACGGCGGACCGTCCGGCCCTAGGGCGCGGACCGTCCGCGTGTGCGCAGAGCAGGTGCTTTTTGCTCATAACGGTTGGATTTTGATGGGGGACTATAAATAGAAGGGTAGCTCGTGTGTTAGACCTCTCTTGGCCATTCCTTGCACACATTGAGCTCATTTGTGATCCTCTAACTCACTCTCTCACACTCTTTGCTTGAGGTCGCATTCTAGTGAGAGATTGAGGGTTCCTAGTGCATTTGCATCCTTCGGTGATTCTTGAGGCACTAGGTGATACACCGAGCAAGCGTGATCGGCTTGTCACTCTTGGAGGTTGCCGCCTCCTAGACGACTCGGGTGATTGTCTCCGTCGAGCTCTACAAGAAGATTGTGGAGAAGCCGCGGTGTTGATTGTGAGGGGTTCGCGCCTACCTCGCCGGAGTGGCAAAGGTGACATTAGTGGAATCGAGGTATTGAGTGATTTCTTATCCACTTGGCTCAAAGATCAAGTCGTGTCTTGATAGAGGAGCAAGTGGGAGCTTGAAGTCCACCTCAACGTGGATTAGGGGTGATCGGCAAATCACCGATACCACGGGATAAAATTCGGTGTCTTTACTTTCTTGCATTACTTATTGCTGTGCAAGTGATTAGTGTTTTGCATATTGTTCTTCAAGTATTCAATCACCTTAGTTGATTCTCATAGATTGTTTACTTGTTATCACTAGAGAATTTATTCCTCTTGTTATATTGATTAAATTTCCCTAGTGTTTTTTATTTTAGTCAAAATCGTCTATTCACCCCCCTCTAGCCGGAGTCCTAGATCCTACACTCCTCCGCGGCCCAGCTCGAACGCGAGCAGCAGCATAGCCCAGCGCGCGCCCTAGCCCACCCCGCGCAGTAGCCTGGCGCCCGCGCGCTCTTGCACGGCCCGGCAACGCTTGCTCCCAGCCGCACGCCAGCAACCGCTCAGCGCGCTCGCCTAGCGCCTAGCCGCGCACACCAGCTGCCCCACACGCCCATGATCCGCTCGCCCAGCCGCACCCACGTTCTTTCCTCGAGCCCGCGTGTCAGGTGCATGCAGAACCCCAGCGCATCGTCTCTGCCGTGAAAAGAAAACCACCCACCCGCCCATATCGCCCTCAACAAGGAGCCCACGACAACTGTCCACCCTAGACACTCCTCAAAGCTGGCTCCTCTCTCTCCTCTATCTCAAACGGCACCTCTTCTCTCCCACGCAGCACCGCGCGCCCGGAGCAATTCGCGACCTCGTAGTGTCTGCATGCCGAAGCGGCCGTGCCGAGCGCTGCCTCGCCTTCCCCGACGCGCTCGCCATCCATCCTCGCCCTGCCATTGCCATGTCCGCACCGAGGTGAACTCCGTCTATCCTCCGTTGTCTCCCTTCTTTATGCATAGTTGGACAGAGGCCCTAGCCGCAATCCTTGGCCATGTCGCTGCTAGCCGTGGCCGCATCTCGCCCCTACGCGTTGTGCCCATCCTCAACTCTGGCAAGCCTCGCCCTCACGCGCTCCTTGCCGTGTTTCAACCTGTCGCTTGACGCGCCATGTGCTGAGTCGTCGCGTGCGCGGTTTCGCATGCTTCATGCGGATCTTTTGGCTGGTGTCAATAATTCACTTCACCTAGAATCGCTCATGGTGCTAAGTACGTATTTAAGCGACGTTCGTTCGAAGTGTGGCAAAATAGTCGAACCAAGTGGTAAAATTATTTGTATGTATAATAATTATCTGATTAATAGGATTATATCTATACAAATGTTTTTGAATTAATACTTGCTTAGTATAAACACGATATTTGTTAGTAATCGTCGCGTGTCTGGTGCGCGCATTGTCACGTGCTGATCCGCGAGTCGTTCGCACGACGTCGTTCGCGTAGTCATGTTGACTTGTGCGTGTTGCGCACTGTTTTGCGCGTGTTGTCTTTCGCGCAAAACGCTAGTTGCACGTCTAGTAAAATTGTTTTGCCACTTCGCGCAGGTTGAATAATTAATTAGTAATTAGTTGTTTAGTGGTCGGCTATTAAAATAACAATTCAACCGAAAACGAACTTGTAATTTTAATTATACGCTTCGTCGATAACTATTAGGGTAGTTGTGTCTATCCGAAGCGTTTTCATTTATGTTTGGTTAGTGTAGACATGATATCGATTAGCGCTGCGGCATATCGTGTTCGTTCTAAATTAATTGTTCAGTCGCGTCGATTTCGTATTAGTAATGTAGTTTATCATGTCACAAGTTTATATTATTTAATTAGCTATTCATTCGATACTTCTTAAAATGACCTTCTAATTAAAATTGTTTTATAGTTTTAACTCGCTCTTTTATAAATAAACGTTTTAACTTGATTAATATCAGCTTAAATACTTTTAACTAATTATTTGTTTGTTGTTGTTCGCGCGCTACATCGTTTGCGCATCATTGTGTTGTTCGCGCGTCGTGCACGTTGTTTCGCGTGCCGACCGCGCGCTGTTTCATACAGCGTTGTGTGTCGTCACACGACGTGTGTGTGCGTCGCCGCGTGCCGATCATGTGTGTCGCACGACGTCTGCGCGTGATAATAATTTGTTTTCGCTTGTAAAGACTCATGTTAATGCATCATGTCATATATTTTAGATAATTAACTTAAGGTTCGCTCGACTAATATTTACTAGATTAATATCCTAACTAGATTAATGTGTAGTGTTCCACTTGGGGCTTTTATAATAAATATTAACATGGTAAATATTAACTTAACTACTTTCTATTTATTTAATATTTGTTTAGTATAAAAGTATCACCTATAGAGTTTTCTTCGCTTGTCGCGCGTGCTGCTCCGCACGTGATGGCATGCTCGTTCGCGCTCGTCACGCGCGCTGTTTCGTGTGTCGTCAGCGTGCGATGTCGTGCGTATCCGCACGTCGTCTGCACGCTGTCGTGCGGTTTCACGCGTCGTAAATTTGTCTCCCTTAGAATTTCCCGTTTTAATTAAATTACTTATTTATTTGACATCTGTTGGAGTGGCAGATTAATCAAAACTAAATAGCAGTCATAATTTATGTTTGATAACGTCCAATTAAATGTTATAGTTAATACTGGTTTAGCGTAAACGCGCTAACTTCTAGACCGTAGCTCCGCCTGTCGCGTTTCTTTTTCCTCGTGTGACCATAATAACACGCTCTATTTCGTTTTGCATGTTTTATTATGTTTTTCCTTAAATGATGTAATGTTCTTATGCATATATATATATATATATATATATATATATATATATATATATATATATATATATATATATATATATATGTTTGCTTGTGCCTGTTTGTCATCGCTTCGCATTGCGATTAGATCACGATTCGTTTCCGCGCTTCGAGGAATCGACGATCAAGCGTTGGCGACCATGCGATCTAGCTCTTCGAGTTCTGCAAAGTTGAAGACCCCGAGCATCTGTTTAGTGAAGGCAAGTGTCCTCTGACCCATTACTTAATTGAAACTTAAGGATTGACTAGCTTTCTATTTACCTTGTCCTTGATTACCTTTTGGGTTATTATGGTTAGCCTATGCTATTGCTTCAACTTAATCAATGAACATGATGCGAACACCTATGATACGATGATATCTTGATTATGCTGATGATCTTGTGATATTTTAGGGGACTCAGGCCATTTTCCTGAATACCTCTCCGTAAGGACCTGTTCATGGAGTGACCACCCAGGATAACAGTGCAGCCATGAGGGTGGAACGGGACGCCCTTAGCTGATTAATTAGATGAACCTGGGGGGATAGTTGGCTTTGCAGGAGGGCCGTCAATGGAGGACGGGGCGTAGTGCTCGCTCTGCTAAGGTGGGGTGCAGAGATTCATTCGATTTGGTTTTGTTAGTCACCCACCTTGAGGAGGTGTACTGCGTTTGTACGACTGGCGAAACCTAACGAGCAGCTATGCACTAGGGGAGTCTTTGTAAAGGCTACATAGTGACACCCTATCAGGCCACCTAGGTAGTGGTCAATGGGGATTAGCTCTCCCCGGGCAGAAAGGGAATCATGACTCGTGGGTAAAGTGTGCAACCTCTGTAGAGGATTAGAAACTGATATATCAGTCGTGCTCACAGTTATGAGCGGCCTTGGGATCCTCTTTGATTAGAGATACAGATGGTTTGATATACAATGGTTCTATTTATGATTTTGGTTCGATGATGATAATGATGTTCCTCGATGAGGAAATGGTTCATCGGTTGGTTATATGATAAAACTTGGCTTCTACTAATAATAAATACCTGACCAACTAAAAGCAACTGCTTGAGCTTAACTCCACATAAAGCTAGTCCACCTCAGCCAAACGGGACATTTGCTGAGTACGTTGATGTGTACTCACCCTTGCTTTCACAAAACACCAGGTTGCCTTTGGTGCAATCTATGCTCAGGTAAAGAAGAAGGCGTCGAGGTGGATCTCCAGGAGTTCCAGGACTTCGACGTGTTCGAGGATTAGGCTAGCGACCTCCCCCAGTTAGCTGCCTGTGGTGAGTTAATTTACGTTGGCTACGTTTCTATTCTGTGTACTTTAATTATATTATGTAAATGACTCTAGTCTTCCATATTATTACTTACTCTTCATTGTTATTCGAAGCATTGTGCTATGATGAGTCATTTATGTAATCGCCGTGTACGTGAATTTCTGATCCTGGCATGTACATGGTTCGCATTCGGTTTACCTTTCAAAACTAGGTGTGACACCTCCACATCACAAGTCGACCGACATTGTTGCACAACACATAATCTCACGCCTCGGTCAGTCCACCACTTGACCCAAGACACTACTCGTTGACAATCACTCATCATCACCCAGAACCACCATGGACAAGTAAACCTTGTGTTCGTAGTTTGTGACATCGAGAAGGCACTCTTCTCGGCCGACGCCCCAGGCCCGGACAAAGGCGACCACCTCGTCCGCACCCTCACGAAGGCCAGCGGCCTCTAGCTCTAATTCTAGAAAAGATGCGGAAAAAGAAGGTAGTCAAGACAGCCAAAAGGAAGTCTCCACGGAAGGAAAAGACACTGCTAACCTGTGACGCAGCGGTCCGCCTCCACTAGTGTAACACCTCTGGTGTTAAGAGAACTAAAACTTTGACATGACATCATATGCACTACATTACATTGTGTATGGTACACCTAGAATGCATCCACTAGGCTAAAAGTTCAAAACAAAACATTTGATGTGATGCTTGTGGGATGGTATGATCTGGTAAAGGGAATTCTTAACCCTAGGTTAGAGTGTCTCTCTCCAAGGCTTAGAAGCATGTGACTTTGTGTGGTGAACGCTAAGGAGTGCTCTTACCAAGTTGGTAGATATGTTCAAGAAATAATGGCTTAGAGAGATAAAGCAATTAATGTACCCTAGGACACTCAAAACCCTAATTTAGAGACCAAAACACTAATTAGTGCCCTATAAAGTGATTTCAAATTCTATACACTTTTTGAGAAAAGTGTATATATCAAAGTAATAAAGTAACAAAAACTAAGCAACTTTTATATTTGGAGATTTCCAAGTTTTGTGGTGAAACTTGGAGTAATTTGCAAAAACTCCATAACCATCTCTACTCTTGAACCCTGGAAAACATTGTAGATGAGCTAACTTTGGGCTCTTGCATTTCTTAATACATGAGGAATTTGCTATAAATTATTATGGCAAAGTTGTAGAGCTACTATAGTAGTATCAAGTTACTTAAGTGACCTAGCCATAGAACCATATCAAACCTATTGCAAAACACGCCCAAAGTATGGTTGTCAGACTGGAGGTTTCACTGAAATTAGGGATTTAGTGACATTTCCTTAACTTTGGAGTTGTTTGGTGCTTGATCAAGTGAGCGAATGACCATGAACCTTATGAAAAATTCGTAGCCCATCTATTAGTGAACAAACTTCTCATAGGGAGTTAGGCCTAGTGTTATTCAAAAACTCGAGTAACATGCCGAGAGGACTCGAGCTTGCCGAGAGGATTCTTGCTCGATTCGAGTGAGATATTACCGCGGGGATGAAAATATCTGAGGGGGAATGAACGGAGCCAGTGCTGTCGTACCCACTTGCCCGGCGACATGGCCGAGCGCCCGTCACCATGGTGGCCACCCTCATTCTCGGTTGTACCACGCCATAGACTGATTCACCATGATGCAAGGGGTCATGGCGGGCAGATAATTACTGTCCAAGGCCATTGTTTCACCGTGTGCCATGACGGACAGGTCTCACTGGAATTATCCCACCACCGTCGTGAATGTTATCATCCCAAATTCACGAAGCACGCGATTGATCACTATAAATTGAGTGCCCACCATGCTCCTCCCTCTTGTTACGAACCCAGTGCACCACCCTCCCTCCTGATCATCAACCATAGCTCGAGAATTCCGGATTTTCCTAGAATCAGCTGGAATGCGGCCGTGAGACACCTCGTCTTGGCCAGCCTTTCTTAGGTTAGATCATGTCCCTCTGAGCCATGTTTTAGCATCCTCTAGTGCTAATGAAGCTCACCGGCTTGACCGATTGAATGCTACTACAGCAGGGCATCGAGAACATCGCATTGCCGCCACAAAGCACCCCCAAGAGCGCCCTCACATCGACCGGCCCTCTCGTGTTCCCTCCGATCAAATTCTTGTGTGTACCACATCTTTTGTGAGCCAGTAATACTCGCCCTAGCTTCAATTTAAACGTTATCGCGTTTTGTTGCTCAGAACGGGCTTACCGGAGCTCTAGCGCTGTCGTGGTCAAGAACAAATACAAATTAAGGTCAGGCTAGCCGAATTAGGTTAGGGCTAATGCTCGGGTAGTCTTGAGCATGAATTCCAAGTGTTTGTTACCTCAAGAGGGGGTCACCAGCGACGGGAACCCGCGACTCTGGTCAGCTGTTCGATCGAAATGCCGTTGAGGACCTGGAGCCATGAAGAAATAGAAATAGGAGGACTTTTGTGTAGTTGTCAATGAGACATATGAATAGTGCTCGAGGATTCTTTACTGGTTATTCAAATTCCTAGGGGCTCGATGCAAAGTAGCACGCGGCGCGGGCGCACGCAGTTTTCTGCGTGGACTTGGGCATGTTGGGCCGAATCCGACCTAGTCCTGTTCATGTTTTATTCTTTTGTTTTTACTCCTAGCTTGGGAAATCCATTAGAAATAGTGGAAAATTGATAAAATCATTGGACCAATTTGACTAGACTCCTAAAATCAAGTAGGATTTAATAAAAATAATTCTAAGATTTTTTTTCAAAACCTGAATTATTGTAACACATCAAAACCATCAACTAAAAATAATTCATTTAGATTATTAATGGTAATTATAGCAAAGAATTTTTCATTCAAGTGTTTCATCTTATTTACCTTTAGAAGAATTTTTGCTTACTCATAATTGTTTGATGATTGTTTTTATAAAATTCTTTTATATGAAAACCAACTAATTAATATAAGAACTTTGGTCCAAAATTTTTTTTGTTGATAAATATTGTTGGCATAATTATTATGAATTTTTAAAGATATTTAAAAATATATTTATTTATATTTTTGTTTTGGGAAATAAGAAAAAAAAGAAAATCAAAACCCTAACCTAGCCGCGTGACCAATTCGACCCATCAGGGCCCAAACGCGCACCCTCCCATCTCTTCCCCCCCCCCCACCCTCACTTACCAGCGGGCCCCACCCGTGGTCTTACGTCTTCCCCAGCGTGGAGGATCTTACGTCTTCCCCAGTGTGGAGGAGCGACCGTGCGCGCGCCGCACTGCGGCTTCGGCCGATGTGGACGCTCTGCTCGACAGCCTCGACTTCTGCCCGCTCGCCTTGCTACGTGATGGAGCAGCCGACGCCCTTTCCCCTCGTCCATTCCTCCTCTCCCCATTCACTCCGAGCTGAAACCGCCGCCATAATGGCCATTGAAGACGTCGCCGACTGTTCCTTCTCCCACTCCAGCTCCCTCTCTCCTCCTACTGCCTATAAAAGGCTGCGCTAGGCCATAGGTTCGTTCCCTCGGCCACCCCATGCTCTCTATCTCCTTGTCGTGAAGCTCATCGCCGCCTGTCCAATCGTCGCGCCGCCGTACGGGAGCTCGCCGAACCGTCCGACCTGAGCCACTAGACCATCCGCGGCCGCGCTCGAACCCTGCCATACCACGTTCGTGCCCAGCCTTGGCCGTGTCGCTCGCCGGACCGTCCGTGCCCCACCGGACCATCCGCCGTCCACGCCCCGCCTCGGCCGAGCCCCTATCCACTACCGCGTCGAGCCCCTAGCCATCCCTCGCCGTCCGTCGCAAGGTTGAAGACAATCTGAAAATAATTTTATTAATTTTCGAAATCACGTTTTGAACTAGTTTGTGAATTTTGTAAATTATTGTTGTAATATTGGAATCTTGTGAGTTGCAGTTCATGTGTATGCATATATGCGTGAATTGTTATTAGTCATGTTATTTGTTTACAATGATTTTAGAATGTTGGATTAAGTATGACAAAGTTTGGTAGACATGTGTTAGTAGAAAAAAATACTAGATACATGATTTCATAATTAATTTTGTTTATGATGAATTTTAGAGGTTATCTAGAAGTTATAATCAAAGGTTCATTTAGGCTCACTAAATAAATAATGGAAACTTCTTAACATGGAATTAGTAAGTGGTGTGGAATTCATAATAATGCAAGAATTATAGGTTAATCAGTGGTCTAATTTATTATTAAATGTTTTGACCTCTGATTACTATAATGATGTTTTCTTTTAGAAAGAAAGGATAAAACTAAAAGGATATCATTATTCATAATAGAAATAATTAATTGGTAATTTATTTATGTAGAATTGGTTAGGTAGAATTGGTTAAGTCATTACATCTAAGCTATGTTAGGTAAAATACTTTCGTAATCGCATGTCCATATAACTTTCACCAGTGACAATCCAAAGTAGAGATTTTAGTGGATTAATGAAATGAATGTGGATTAGGTTTATTCTAGGCACTATTTATAAGTATAGTTTGTGTGGTATATGTTGTTCATGTAATGGTGAATGTTACTCATGTAATGGTGTATGTTATTTATTTGGTGAATGTTTTCTTTTGTATGTACGATATGCGAATCGATATTAGAAGCTGACTGTGTGGTAGAAGATTCGAACATATTCGAAGACGACCCGCAGGACACGTTGGAGCAAGGCAAGTGGATTCTTCCTCTGCATTTCTGTTTGTACCCAAGTAATGCATATAATAATGTTTACTTTTCGTATATTTGCATAATTTGATGGAATTTTCCTAAATAGGAGTTCCTAGAAATACCAACCCTATTCCTTAATTACCCTGGGATAAATACTATGCTTAGCAATTTGTGCTACCGCTCAACTTGATAATTATGATGTCACTCTTTAATGATACTATTGTTCCAGATATGAAATTTATATTATGATGTTAACCCGATGGTTAAACAAGATCATTTCGTATTAAATAGAACATGGAGTGACCACCTAGGATAACAGTGCAACCACCAGTGCTATAATGGCTCTGGCTTTGGTAATTAGCTCTATAGACTTAGTGCTTAGCAACCGTACCTGAAAGATGGATAAGAGGGGGCGGCAGTGGTTTGGTGGAAGCTCATGTTAACATGGGGTGGTAGTCTTGGCTAAGTTACCTCGCCTAGAGCGCCATCAATACTGACGTGGAAACCTTAGCGGGTGGCTTTCTACTAATGATATTTTGTGAAAGCCTCATAATGGATTCCTAGCCATTCACCTCGACAGTGTTTACGGGTCCGTACAACCCAGGCTAGATGGGATACATTGCTTGTGGGTAAAGTTGTACCACCTCTGCAGAGTGTAAAACTAATATGTTAGCCGTGCTCACGGTTAAGAGCAACCTAGACCCTCACATGATAATTGAACTTAAAGATGGAAACTAAATCATGATCCAGTGATTCATAAATGGTTTGCTTAAGTGGTTTCACTTAAGTGTTTTTTATATAGCCATATGCTTATGTTTAATTGGGATACTTTGGGATACACTTACAACTAGTAAATTAGGCGTTGCTAATAAAATATTGACCAACTAAAATGCTTACCGCTTATCCATAGCCTACCTTGTTAATCTAGCATTACTCCTCCCACTTGCTGAGCCCCGACCATAAGTGAGCTCACCCCTTGCTAATATTTTGATCAGAGGGTGATGAAGAAGACTTTGTAGATAATGTTGATGAGTACTAAGTCAAACGATGTGCTAGTCATCTTCCTGTGGAAGAGCGTCCATGTTTTATCCGATGTACTTTGATGAAGATACTATTTAAGACATTTATGTCTAGATGATGTAATAAAGTTACTCTACCCTCTTTACGCCTTTATTGCATTGTCTTTTGATATATTACACTTGTGACATCAACATATGTGTGGAAAATGGATCCTGGCATACATATGCTATGCATTCGGTTTTGCCCCAAAACCGGGTGTGACACTTATGTAGCATTCAAAGGTACTTAAGTAAGGTCTTCCAGAATTTTAGAAATAGTTTAGTAATCCCAAAAATTATAAAACTTTTTGGGTAAACTTAAAATGTTGGTTATAGACTTTGAGTGAAGTTTGAATTGGTTTGGACACTGTTTGACCAGAAAATCAGTAAATAGTCTAATGGATTAACTATTTTAATAACAAATGAATTAGATGTAGTTTTGTAAATAAAATTAAACTTAGTAAACTTACCTCACTTGTTAGCCTAAAAGGGCTAGTAAGTTAATCTTAGAAGGGGTATCTAGCTAGCAAGTCTTTATAGCTGATAAGCACCGTGAACGAAAGTTGTATTCAAGACACAATTTATTATCTTTTTTATACAGTTGCATATCCATGACATAGCATAACCATTCATATACATGTATTATTGCGTATAGAACACGAAGAAGAACCCATAGTAGAAGAGTAAGTTGTTCCTCATACCGAGAATCCTCTAGTGGAAAATAACTTTTACTTTGACATCTATGGTGAGGAAGCAGAAACTCCTACAACACAAGGCAAGCCCCAGCGCATTTACCTTTCCTTGTATTTTTAAAGTTTTACCAACTTTGAATGCTGCATTAGGTGATAGTAATTGTGTGGTAAGCTATTGATGCATTTCCTTCCTTGAGAAATTAAATACTATTCCTTGTTTCTGGTTTATTCAAATAAGTTTTATGATGCTTAGCCTTGCTTTAGAAAACAAAATGTTTTATTTTGAAAAAGTTGATGCTTCACACTGGATGGGAACTTTTACAAATAAAAAACTTATGATGGTGGATCCATCACGGCCATGATGGGTTCAACATCTGAAAAGAGCACCTCTATCAGGTACCAAACTTTGGGTTATAAATGATAAAGATGAGACCGGGCAGGTGACTTGCATGAGAAGGAAGTCTCAATGTATTGTCTCCGTCTGAGTCGTTTAAGGACCGAGCCTATGTAGGCTTGATGATCGAGGACCTTTTAACTGGCCACATGCCTCGTCATGGGTAAGCTTTTCCTTGGTCAAACCAATACCAGAAAGGCTACCACGTAATGGGAGTGGAGATATGGCGAGAATAGAGTGTACCCTCCGTGGCAAGAGGTTGGACGGTGGTGTGTATGTGCTCTCGGTTGGCGTGAACCCATTCTTGTCTTGAGAAACTCGGGTGCAAGTTGACATATGCAAGGGTTAAGTGCTACATATGTCGTGTGGTCGGAGATCCCCGGCTGGGTATTAATCAATTCGGATCGCCTTTACTTCTCGTATATGAAGACTTGGTCACTCACCTACATCGTAGTGACAAGTGAACCCAAGAGGTGATAAAAGATGGCTACTATAGGCCAAGTGCTTGATCTAGAAATTGTCGAGTTTTGCTGCTTCTGCTCCATGGTCATCCTAAAGCAGGAGGAAGAAAAATAAGAAAAACTTATGGAAGGTGTTTACCTTCTCGTGATGTAATAAGTATAAGCGCTCAAACCCATTTATGTAATAATGACTCCTTCTATATTGTATTTATGAATGTAAATTAAGTTATTGTAACTCTTTCCGCTTTTACTCCAATGGTATGTAATGTCTGCGATATGGGATGAATGCTTTTGGGCGATGTGAAGGAGATACAGGAATCAGGACCTGTCGAGCTACTGGGTGCATCTACATGACTATCTAAGGTTTTTAGGACAAGGAGATCTGTAGGTGGGCCTAATATCTTGGGAGGGTCCGTGACAGCTGGTATCGAAGCGATGCCCATTTCTTTGGACATTACTTAGTGCTTCAAAAGGTTTTAAACTACTTAACTTTGAATATTCATTCGTCCTAACCTTGATTCCTTCTTATAGCAACTTACCTTTTAAGAAGTCAGGCAAAAGAGTGCATATTACTAGGTTATGTGTAGGAAGCTTGGGATCAATGAGTAGTTGATTCCATGATCGTAGTATCATGCATGCATTATGTTTAAACAATACTAAGTATTCTTCCCCTCTTATAGAGACATGGCACGTACAAAGACCACCCTTCGGAAAGCGACTGGACCTCAGGGTGTGCCCCATCACTAGTTGGCTCCTCGTCATGAGGGGAGCAGCAGCAGGAGCAATGATCTCATAGGAGACTTGGAGGCTAGAGTCGAGCGCCTGACGATGGAGTTGCACCACGAAGGCAGGGAACGTATGCATGCTAGTTGTCGTATTGCTGAGCTATCAGGAGAGGTAAAGTGCTTGCAGCATGAAATTGTGGAGTGTGATTGGGCTATTGACTAGGCTATGAATTCGCAGTCCATAGCCTAGGATTGCGAGGCACCTGCTGGAGCCTGAGTGGAAGAGCTGAGCCTGGCCTTGGAAAACTTGCAAGCGTATAACAATGTCCTGCACAAGGAGGTGCATATGTTGTATGACTAGTTACACCCAAACATGCCACCAGAAGTTGCAAAGATGGGAGCTGGCGCAGCAAAAGCAGGTGAAGGAGGACCCCATGGGGAGCTAGACATCTTTGGAGCCCCTCCTTCTATGAACATCGTGGATGATCGCCCTCTTGAAGCTAGTAGTGAATCTAGAGCGACCAAGAATGTGGAGGACTAGACTAGTATAGTAGTAGGTTGTGTCCTTGTGTAGTTTAAATAAGGAAAGTGAGTTGTATGGGTTGAGTATGTATAATAAGTACGAGCTTGGAATAATGTAATAAAAGTTGTGTAACTATACTATGTAATAATCAAGTATATTTTCTTCTGCAGATGTCGTCAAGGACTCGTGGTCATGATGGGGCAGGGACTTCTCGGGGTAGTGGGGAAGAGACTCCAATCCCATCACATGTACCTCCAACTTTGGCAGAGGCCATTGCTGCCTTGTTTAATGCTACTGCTGACAATACCCGGTTTCTCTAGGAGATAGCAGGAAACCAGATTCACCAGCAAGGAGACCGAGGCCAAAATCAAGCCCAAGAGACACTACTTACATGGAATTCTTGGGAACTCGTCCCTGTCTTCGTTAAAGCAGAAGAACCTCTGGAGGCGGATGAATGGATCCGCGTGATGGAACAGAAGTTTGGACTGATTCAATGCACGGAAACTCAGAAGCCCCTTTTTGTTGCTCAATAACTGCGGGTCCCGCCAGTACATGGTGGGAAAATTTCGTAGCTATTCAACCTGAAGGTCATCTTGTTACATGGGCAGAGTTTAAGCAAGCATTCAAGGAGCATTACAATCCAGATGGCATTCCACAAATGGAATTGGAAGCATTTGTTCGTCTGCGGTGATTCTGTGATTAGTACCTTGCTAAGTTCAAGCATCTCTCTTAGTATTCCATAGAACAAGTTAATATGGAATTAAAGAAGAAGAACTACTTCATGAGAGGTCTGAGTGATATGCTGCAACGAAAGATGACTACCTATTTGGACCTCACCTTCAATAGGATCGTGAGCACAACAATCTCGGCGGAGGCAAAGAACTCGAGGCAAGGAAAGACAAAAAGGTTTGGACGTGAAGGAGGTGAGGGATCCTCTCAAGGATCCGAAAAGCGATCAAGGCTAGTGATTCGTTCCTTCAATCCTAATCGTTATTTTCATTCGTCCAACTGCCGCCCCTACCCTAACCACTCAATCGGGTGTCCCTGGTACTCGTTTTCCAGCTTTACCTAGCTCGTCTAACAACTGCTTCAACTGTGGAAAGCTTGAACATTTCATCAAAGATTGTCCTTATCCTAAGCAAAACAAGCCAAACTTCCAAAAGACTTCTGGAAATACTTCTCACGGCAAGGGTAATATGGCAAACAATCAAGCAGGCAAGGGTGAAAAGTGGACTAGACAGGTTTACTATACTTAGGTGGCTACTACACTGGAAGGAGAGCCCGTGTTGATGGGCACGTTTTCTATTGCCAATCATCTTGTTGTCATTATTTTTTATTCTGGTGCATCGCATACTTTCATGAGCAAAGCTTTTGTTGAGAAGTATTGCATACCTAGTGTGGAATCAAAGAAGGGTCTTATTATTCAATCACCTGGGGGCCAAATCTTTACTAAGGCTTCCACGTACCCGTGAAATTAGCAGGACATGACTTTCCCACTAATATGATAGTTATAAAAGGACAAGACATAGATGTGATTTTGGGCATGAATTGGATAGCCCAAAATGAGGTCGTTATCAATGTCAGTCAAAGGACTGTTCAGTTGAGCTGTGGAAAAGGAGGAGCCAGGCTACTAATTCATATATCTGCTCTGGTCAAGGCAATTGGATGAGCTTTGGAAGCTATCATGCAAGAAGTACAAGATATTCCAGTAGTATGTGAATTTCTGGACGTATTTTCTAAGGATTTGCTCGGATTACCTATCGAGATGGATGTAGAGTTCGTGATTGAGTTAAAGCCTAGTATGACTCCTATTTCAAGAAGGTCGTACCATATGCCTCCTAATGAATTGGAGGAACTGAAGACACAACTGCAAGACCTACTAGAGAAGGGGTTTATCAGACCAAGTTCTTCGCTGTGGGGTTGTCCAGCCATTTTCGAGAAGAAGAAAGACCAAACTTTGCAAATGTGTGTGGACTATTGGCCCCTTAACGAGGTTACCATTAAGGATAAGTCCCCCCTTCCTAGGATCGATCTTTTATTCGATCAGCTTGCTAGAGTCTGAGTATTTTCTAAGATTGACCTTAGGTCAGGCTATCATCAGGACCGGAAGATATACCTAAGATTGCTTTTACAACCCGATATGGACTATTTGAGTATCTGGTTATGTCTTTTGGGTTAACAAATGCTCTAGCCCATTTCACATATTTGATGAATTCAGTGTTCATGCCAGAATTGGACAAGTTCTTAGTGGTTTTTATTGACGATATTTTGATCTACTCCAAGAATAGAGAGGAACATGCAAAGCATCTACGGGTTGTCTTAATGCGCTTAAGGGAACATCAACTTTATGACAAGCTTAGCAAGTGCGCGTTTTGGTTGGAGGAAATCCAATTCTTGGGGCATGTCCTATCAGCTAAAGGAATTGCGGTTAACCTAATCAAAGTCAAGGATATTCTGGAAAGGAAATCTCCTACCACAGTCCATCAAGTTAGGAGTTCTTGGACTAGTTGGCTATTACCGTAGGTTTATCTCAGATTTTTCCAAGATTGTTAAACCTATCACAGAGTTGTTGAAGAATGATGTTAAGTTTAATTGGTCTCCCAAATGTAATGAGGCCTGGAGCAGCTGAAGACACTATTAACTACTCCACCGGTCTTGGCTCAACCAGACATTGAGAAGTCGTTTGACGTATACTGTGATGCGTCAGGCATTGGTCTCAGATGTATCCTGATGCAAGAAAGCCGAGTTATAGATTATGCCTCAAGACAACTACGTCGGCATGAGGAGCAATACCCGACACATGATTTGGAATTGGCAGCAGTGGTTCATGCCCTTAAAATCTGGCGTCATTATCTGCTAGGAAATGTATGTCATATATCTACTGATGATAAGAGTCTGAAGTACATTTTTACCTAGTTAGAGTTGAACATGAGACAAAGAAGATGGCTCGAGCTAACTAAGGATTATGATTTATAAATTCATTATCATCCGAGAAAAGCTAATGTAGTGGCTGATGCCTTAAGTCGAAAAGCGTCTTGCCATTTTCTTACTGTGAGGTTGCCTGACACTACCTTGAGTCTATCCTTCAACAGAGGATTGTTGATGCTCAGAATATGGATAAGGGTATGAAGCATATTCAAGAGAAAATGGAAGCTGGTAAAGCCACTTATTTTAGGAAGGATAACCAAGGGGTTCTATGGTTTAAAGATCGTATAGTGGTGCCTAAGGATGTTGAACTTCATCAATAGATCTTGGATGAAGCCCATCTCAGTCAATAATCTGTCCATCTCGGAAGTACCAAGGTGTACCAAGATTTGAAACAACATTATTGGTGGACTAAAATGAAGATAGAAATTGCTTGCTATGTGGCAAAGTGTGACACTTGTCAACGAGTAAAGGTGGTGCACATGAAGACTGTTGGACCCCTACAATCGTTGTCTGTCCCTATTTGAAAATGGGATGACATAAGTATGGATTTTGTTGTCGAATTACCCAGGACATCCAAAGGGTATGATTCTATTTGTGTTATAGTGGATCGGTTTACAAAGACAGCCCATTTTCTTCCAGTCAAAACATATTACCCAGTTCTTACCTATGCTCAATTATATGTTGCTCGTATTATGAGTTTGTATGGAGTGCCAGGGACAATAGTGTTGGACCGAGGACCGCAATTTGTATCCAAATTTTGGGAAGAATTAGACAAATCCTTGGTACTAAATTGCTACATAGTTCGGCTTATCATCCCCAGACAAGTGGACAAACAGAGAGAGTGAATCAAATTTTGGAAGATATGTTGTGAGCGTGTGTTTTAGAATTTCCACAAAAGTGGGATGATTGTTTGCCTCTGGCAGAATTTTCCTACAATAACAGCTATCAAGAGAGTATCAAAATGGAACCATTTGAAGCTCTATATGGTCGACAATGTAGGACACCTTTGAACTGGTTAGAACCAGGAGATCGATGGTTTTTCAGACCTATTTTGGTCAAAGAAACGGAAGAAAAGGTTCATCGCATACGACACAACTTGAGAGGAGCTCAAGCACGTGAGAAGAACTATTTGAATAAACGGCACCGACCATTAATCTTTCAAGTCGGGGATCACATGTACTTAAAAGTATCACCAATAAAAGGAGTTAATTGTTTCGGGGTTAAAGAAAAGTTAGCACCCCGATACATTGGTTCATTCCCTGTTCTTGAACGATATAAGCATGTTCTTGAACGATACATTGGTTCATTTCCTACTAGAGTCATTATCTGTTGTACACAATGTGTTCCACATATCACAACTGAAGAAGTGTCTTTGAGACCCCGATCAAACTATGGATATATCAAAAGTTAATTTGGAACCCGGCCTAACTTATTCATAATATCCCATCTGAGTTTTGGATCAAAAGGATCGAGTTACTCCAAAAAGGACTCTTAGGTTCTATAAGATACAGTGGAAACAACATACGGAAGAGGAGGCTACTTGGGAATCTAAATATTTCTTAGAAAAGAATTTTCCTTAGTTTCTAGCTTCTTGTAACCTTTAAGGTTTGTGTACTTTGTTGTAAAGCTAGAAAAGACACACCCACCCATGCCTTGTAAGAGAAAATAGGAAATAAAGTTGTGATACATTTCCTTTTCCATTACTTACCTGGGAGCCTTAAATCTCGGGACGAGATTCTTTTATGGGGGGAAGGATGTAACACCTCTAGTGTTACGAGAACTAAAACTTTGACATGACATCATATGCACTAGAATTACATTGTATATGGTACACCAAAAATGCATCCACTAGGCTAAAAGTTCAAAACAAAACATTTTATGTGATGCTTGTGGGATGGTATGATCTGGTAAAGGGAATTCTTAACCCTAGGTTGGAGTGTCTCTCGCCAAGGATTAGAAGCATGTGACTTTGTGTAGTGAACACAAAGGAGTGATCTTACCAAGTTGGTAGATATGTTCAAGAAATAATGGCTTAGAGAGATAAAGCACTTAATGTACCCTAGGACACTCAAAACCCTAATTTAGAGCCCAAAACCCTAATTAGTACCCTATAAAGTGATTTCAAATTCTATGCACTTTTTTCCAAAAGTGTATATATCAAAGTAATAGAGTAACAAAAACTAAGCAACTTTTATATTTGGATATTTCCAAGTTTTGTGGTGAAACTTGGAGTAATTTGCAACTCCATAACCATCTCTACTCTTGAACCCTTGAAAACAGTGTAGATGAGCTAACTTTGGGCTCTTGTGTTTCTTAATCCGTGAGGAATTTGCTATAAGTCATTATTGAAAAGTTGTAGAGCTACTATAGTAGTATCAAGTTACTTAAGTGACCTAGCCCTAGAACCATATGGAACCTAGTGCAAAACACACCCAAAGTATGGCTGTCACATTGGAGGTTTCACTGAAATTAGGGATTCAGTGACATTTCCTTAACTTTGGAGCTGTTTGGTGCTTGATCAAGTGAGCGAATGACCATGAACCTTAAGACAAAGTTGTAGTCCCTCTATTAGTGAACAAACTTCTCACAGGGAGTTAGGCCTTGTGTTATTTAGAAACTGGAGTAAAATGCCCCTAAAGTCGGGTTGTAAGACAAGGCAAGGAGGAATTCAGACTAAAACAGTGCCTTGAACAAGATCAGCATCACTATCGATCACCACCGGTGATTGTGCATTGTGATTCGAGCTTGCCGATAGGATTCTTGATCGATTCGAGTGAGATACTTAAGTGACCTAGCCCTAGAACCATATGGAACCTAGTGCAAAACACGCCCAAAGTATGGCTGTCACATTGGAGGTTTCACTGAAATTAGGGATTCAGTGACATTTCCTTAACTTTGGAGCTGTTTGGTGCTTGATCAAGTGAGCGAATGACCATGAACCTTAAGACAAAGTTGTAGTCCCTCTATTAGTGAACAAACTTCTCATAGGGAGTTAGGCCTTGTGTTATTTAGAAACTGGAGTAAAATGCCCCTAAAGTCGGGTTGTAAGACAAGGCAAGGAGGAATTCAGACTAAAACAGTGCCTTGAACAAGATCAGCATCACTATCGATCACCACCGGTGATTGTGCATTGTGATTCGAGCTTGCCGATAGGATTCTTGATCGGTTCGAGTGAGATATTACCGTGAGGATGAAAAGATCCGAGGGGGAGTGAACGGAACTAGTGCTGCTGTACCCACTTGCCCGATGACGTGACCGAGCAGCCGTCACCGTGGTGGCCACCCTCGTTCTTGGTTGTGCCACACCATAGATTGATTCACCGCGATGCAAGTGTTCATGGCACACAGATAATTGTTGTCCAAGCCATCGTTTCACCGCGTGCCACAATGGGCGGGTCTCGGTGGAATTATCCCGCCGCCACCGTGAACGTTCTCAACTCAAATTCATGAAGCATGCGATTGATCACTATAAATTGAGTGTCCACCCTACTCCACCCTCTTGTTACGAACCCAGTGCACCACCCCTCACTCCTGATCATCAACCATAGCTCAAGAATCTGGATTTCGCCGGAATCGATCGGAACGCTGCCGTGAGACACCTCACTGTGGCCAACCCTTCTCAGGTTAGATCGTGTCCCTCTGAGCCATGTTTTAGCATCCTCTACTGCTAGTGAAGCTCATCGACTTGACCGATTGAACGCTACTGTAGCAGGGCATCGAGAA
The DNA here is from genome assembly GCA_029449295.1 of Zea luxurians. NCBI lineage: Eukaryota > Viridiplantae > Streptophyta > Magnoliopsida > Poales > Poaceae > Zea > Zea luxurians. The sequence continues at coordinate 30,458,312 of JAOPSE010000014.1, forward strand.
CATTGCATCGCTGCCGCAGAGCACCCTCGAGAGTGCCCTCACGTCGATCGGCCCTCTTGTGCTCCCTCCATCCAAATTGACGCATGTACCACACCTCTGGTGAACTAGTAATACTCGCCCTAGCTTCAATTTAAACACTACTGCGTTTTGTTGCTCGAAACGGGCTTGTCGGAGCTCTAGCGCCGCCGTGCTCATGAACAGATACGAATTAAGGTCAGGCCAGCCAAATTAGGTTAGGGCATATGCTCGTGTAGTCTTGAGCATGAAGTCTGAGTGTTTATTACCTCAAGAAGGGGTCACCGGCGACGAGAACCCACGACTCCGGCCAGGTGTTCGACCGAAGCGTCGTCGAGGACCTAAAGCCATAAAGAAATAGAAATATGAGGACTTTTGTGTAATTGTTAGTGAGACATATGAATAGTGCTCGAGGATTCTTTACTAGTTATTCAAATGCCTAGGGGGCTCGATGCAAAGTAGCACGCGAGCATGGGCACACGCAGTTTTCTGTGTGGACATGGGCCAGTTGGGCCGAATCCGACCGAGTCATGTTCATGTTTTATTCTTTTCTTTTTACTGCTATCTAGGGCAATTCATTAGAAATAGTGGAAAATAGATAAAATCATGGGACCAAATTTACTACTCCTAAAATCAAGTAGGATTTAATTAAAATAATTCTAAGATTTTTATTTCAAACCGTAAATTATGCAGCATTTAAAGGTACTTAAGTAAGGCCTTCCAGAATTTTAGAAATAGTTTAGTAATCCCAAAAATTATAAAACTTTTTGGGTAAACATAAAATGTTTGTTATAGACTCTGAGTGAAGTTTTATTTGGTTTGGACACTGTTTGACCAAAAAATCAGTAAATAGTCCAATGGATTAACCATTTTAATAACAAATGAATTAGAGGTAGTTTTGTAAATAAAATTAAACTTAGTAAACTTACCACACTTGTTAGCCTAATATGGACAGTAAGTTAATCTTAGAAGGGGTATCTCGCTAGGAAGTCTTTATAGCTGATAAGCACTGTGAAGGAAAGTTGAATTCAAGACACTGTTTACTATCTTTTTGTTATAAAGTTGCATATCCATGACATAGCATAAGCATTCATATACATGTATTATTACGAATAGAACATGAAGAAGAACCCATAGTAGAAGAGGAAGTTGTTCCTTAGATCGAGAATCCTCCATTGGAAAATAACTTTTACTTCGACATCTGTGGTGAGAAAGTAGAAACTCCTAAAGCACAAGGTAAGCCCCAGTGCATTTACCTTTCCTTGTATTTTGAAGTTTTACCAACTTTGAATGCTGCATTAGGTGATAGGAATTGTGTTATAAACTATTGATGCATTTCCTTCCTTGAGAAATTGAATACCATTCCTTGTTACCTAGTTTATTCAAATAAGTTTTATGATGCTTAGCCTTGCTTTCGAAAACAAAATGTTTTGTTTTGAAAAAGGTGATGCTTCACAATGGATGGGAACGTTTACAAACAAAAGACTTATGATGGTGGATCCATCACGGCCGTGATGGGTTCAACATCGGAAAAGAGTACCTCTGTTAGGTACCAAACTTTGGGTTATAAATGATAAAGACGAGATAGGGCGGGTGACTTGCACGAGAAGGAAGTCTTAGTGTAGTGTCTCCGTCTGAGTCGTTTAAGGACCAAGCCGATGTAGGATTGATGATCGAGGACCTTTTAACTGGCCACATGCCTTGTCATGGGTAAGCTTTGCCTCGATCGGACCAATATAAGAAAGGCTACCACGTAATGGGAGTGGAGAGATGGCGAGAGTAGTGTGTACCCTCCGTGGCAAGAGGTTGGACAGTGGTGTATCTGTGCTCTCGGTTGCCGTGAACCCATTCTGGTCTTGAGAAACTCGAGTGCGAGTTGGCATATGCAAGGGTTAAGTGCTACATATGTCATGTGGTTGGAGATCCCTAGCTGGATATTAATCGATTCAGATGACTGTTACTTCTCAGATATGAAGACTTGGTCACTGGCCTACACCGTAGTGACAAGTGAACTCAAGAGGTGATAAAAGATGGCTAGTGTAGGCCAAGTGCTTGATCTAGATTAGGAAAGAAATCTAGATGCAGGTAACTACTTAACCTAACAAGTAAAATGAATTCATAAGGACCAACTTTAGTAAGCTTTGTGCAAACTAAGTCATTGGTTCTTGCTAAACCTTACCTTGACTCCTAAAGGCTAGCATATCCTTGAGAGTCTTTTCTTTTAGTTAGATAAGACTTACAAAATTACACTCCGTACTTAGGGTTTTTGAACCCATGTTGTTGTAGGTGAAGAAACTACCGAGTTTTGCTGCTTCTGCTCCAAGGTCATCCCAAAGAAGGACGAAGAAAAACTTGTGGATGGTGTTTACCTTCTCGTGATGTAATAAGTATAAGCACCCAAACCCATTTATGTAATAATGACTCCTTCTATATTGTATTTATGAATGTAAATTAAGTTATTGTAACTCTTTCTGCTTTTACTCTGATGGTATGTAATGTATGTGATATGGGATGAACGCTCTTGGGCGATGTGAAGGAGATACAGGAATCAGGACCTGTCGAGCTACTAGGTGCATCTGCATGACTATCTAAGGTGCTTTTACTCTGATGTGTAGGTGGGCCTGATATCTTGGGAGGGTCCGTGACTGTCACACCCGGGTTTCGGGGCACCAAGACCTGGGCGCGAACATAATCACCAGGTGTGCTAGGACCAAGTCTCACACGTATCATGGCACATGATCGAATGTCACATCTTAACTACATAATAGGAGTTCTATACAAAATAAATAAATAGTTACATCATAAGGAGACAACGATCCATCAACCCAAAGTTGACTGGGAGACGACGGCCTAGACCTCTCACGAACTCGTCCTAGCATCCTCCATACGCCACATCCTGCAGTACCTGCTCTTGACCTGTGGGGGTGTGAGACAGCAAGAGTGAGCTCACATACGTTCATCGCTCAACAAGTTGTGGGGAATAATGTGCATGAACTCGCCAAAGGTGGGAGCTCATGTGAAGTGTAAGGCTTACCAAAGAGGATGGTTAAGCTGAGCATTGCTTTTAAAGTTGGTCAAAATTTTATTAGCAATTACTAAGTATAAGGAAATACCAACCCAATTAAGTAGTAGAAAAAATAATAAATAATCCCAATGCAATGCAAATGACAAATTGAATTTAGTTCCATAAATTAATCATGTGAGTGTCCGAGCTGCTCATGACCATGAGCACGACTAGTATACCAGTTTTACACTCTGCAAAGGTTGTGCATCTTTACCCACAAGTCATGTTACCCATCTGCCAAGGGATCGCGACTTCCCATACACCTCTACTGAGGAGGCGAGGCAGGGTAACACTATGAGGCCTTTACAAAGTTCCACTAGCTTCAGAAAACCCGCTACAGTTTCTAGGAAACTCCAATGCAGGGACCTCTCGCCTGACCGCCATCACAGCAAAATCAACCCAAAGGCCTCCCCACACTGACCACTCCCCTACTGCCCTTGCCCCTTTCGGGTAAGGTAGTCCTCCACTAGCTTTCCTAATTAAGTCAGCCAAGGGCGTCCCATACCACCCTTGTGGTAGCACTGTTTTGCTGGGTGATTCCCCATGTTCTAATTAACATAATGATCTTATCATGAATAGTAAATAACAATTGATAATAAAAGTATAATCATGAATAATGTGTATCTCTATACCCAAAACCACATAAAGCAATAGCAGGTATTACCGAAAAATTCAGTGGTAAACAAGGTATAAAGATAGTCAAACTAGGCTAACCTATTGGGTCCCATCAAAATTAACCTATGCAGATCATTATAATTAATAAGAACATGAGTGGGTAAAAAGAAGTGATCAAGGGCACAACTTGCCTAGGACTTGAGATTCTAGGTACCAGGATAATCTTCGGGTGACTCGTGACCTCACTGCTAGTCGTAGCAATGCAAACAACATGGTATAGACAAAAATTAACATCACACCAAACATAAGAACAAACTGCATAATAATAATTTACGCGTTGCTATGAGATCGTGGGCTCGAGAATTACTAAGATTGGAGTTACGATTAAAGAATTAGGATTTATAGTAGATCTATGTGGTTAAACTATATTATAAATTGATTAGTATACAAAATATATTCTGAATAACTAATCCAACTTTAATCTAGATTATATTTAGGGATTACCTTTTACCCAGCTTATATTTATAGTGAGATTAACCTAGATTAGCAGAGTTAATCTAGGAGACAAAGGATAAATAAATATCAAATTGTAAAAGTATGTGTTATGGTATAATTAATACTGTTACTGTATAGAGAATATTTTTATGAAACCAACACAATTTGAATGGATTAAATCGGAGTTAAAATGAATTAGTTATGATTTTCCGAAGTTTAAGTGGTAGATACAAAACAAATCAAGCGCATAAATTTAACTATATGTTTCATACTAAAATAAGTTTACTAGATAATAAAAAAATATTATCATAAATTTATTTCAGCTAAATTGGATCAAGAAGGGATTAAAATAGATTAGATATGGATTAATCAAGTCTATGGAATTATTTATACAAAGAAAATCATTTTCTGATTTAATTTATGAATATTCTACTAGTTCTAGACTAGGGACACAATTTTCTAAGAACTCAGAGGTTAACTCGTGAAAAAATAGGACTGGACCGTAATTATTTTATAACAGGCAAGCGACAACGGGTTTATTTGTAAATATTACAGGGTCTCTTTTGCATAATAAGCCGGGTAAAGGGTTATGCATGTATTTCGACCGTTGGATCATAAATCGATGGCATAGATTAGGTCTACTATTAGGTGAACCGGTATTCAATCCAGGCCCTAGGATCTGAGATCAATGCCCAAGATTTTAAGGCGCCAGGATCACCTCCCATCCCTCCATAAGCCGATCTACGGTCAGGATACAACGACGCGAGCGGGTATGCGGCATTGCCATCACGGTTGTCCGTTTTGAGACGAGCGGTCAGATAATCATCTTCCCCAACTCAACCCAACCATGGTAGCCCCATCATCACGGCGGCGCCCATGGCCGGAGCGGCCCCAATTCGGCGCTCCCCCAACCAAAACCCACCACGATTACTCCTACGCGATGTCAGAAGAGTGGTGAATACATTAGGGGAATCCTTACCTACGGTGGCAGCACCGAATCGCGTGACCATGCTGTAGTGCGGCATTGCGGTAGTGTTGGGTGACACTGAAGAAGTCAGGCCATCCCGATGTCCAATACGCACCAAATCTCCACCCTACCCGATCCAATCACACGGTCGGGCGCCTAGGTTCGCCATGGGCAGTGCGTCGGCTCTCCGACACGGTGACGCCCCAGATGACCACAGTCGTACGGGAAACGTCGCAGAGGGCCCCTGCTTGACCAGAAACTCACACAGTCGAGACCCCGAGGTCCCGGAGCCTAGTCCCAACCTCAACCCTCAGCAGATGTCGTGTTTCCCCATGATGCCACCCGGCAACAATGGCGGCGGTCAGGGCGGGCTTCTCCCTCTCACCAATTTGTGCACGAATTTATGGAGCCCGGGTGCCAATGGATGAGGGAGAGGACCCAAGTTTTATAGGCCATCAGTGTAGGGGGTGTCTGGCCAAGATGTCGCGTAATTCCCGGTGCGGATGCCAGAGTTCTGTTGTGCGGAGATCGAGTTGCCGTCCGGGCCCACTTGGTGGAGAGACGCCACAAGTCCGCATACTCGTTTGTTTCGGAGGAGGAGCTTCTGTCCCGCTGGGCCCGAGCGATAGTGAGAGCGATCCAGTACGTGCGAGAGGCTGGGGCGCTGATTAGAGGACCCCGCAGGTCAATGTGAGCAAGGTCATGGGCCGCACAATGGGGAATGACTGGGTGGGCCGAGGGGAGGAGAGACCGGCCCAAGCGCGCTGGTTTCCTTTTTTTCCTTTTTATTTTCTATTTTGGATTTCGGATTTAAACTTCTTCCTAAATTTCAAAGTCCAGTATTTGAATTCAAATTATGTTGGGGATTTCACATAGTAATCAAGTGCATAAAAAGTACTAACATGAAGGAATATATTTATTCATGTATATTTTTTTCTTTATAGTGTATATTCTTTTCCTTCTCTTCTCTTTTCTTTTCTTATTCCATAATTCAAATTCTATTTTTTAAACTTAAACTTGTCTCACAAATTTGAATACAAATGCAGCATACAAGAAAACTTTAGCACGAGATGCCTATTTCTATATTTATTTATTTGTTATTTGACTGCTTTATTTCTCTTAAGTGAGTATGCACAAAGAAAAGGAAAAACACATAATTCCCAAAACGCTTTTATGTAAATCCATGTATTTATTTTATTATTATTATTATTATTATTATTATTATTATTATTATTATTATTATTATTATTATTATTTTCCTTATACAAATTTTAGGGCTTTACAGTGATAGCAAGGTGGGCACAAAGGATGGCCACCTCGCCGTTAGTAGCTTTGAGTGCCGTATGGGTAATGGCTAGACTCTCCCGGAGATCCGAGAGGGTCTCCAACGAGAGGATTGGAATCCCTAGGGGTGGGCACTTTTTTACCATAAACCGAAAACCGAACCGAACCGTACCGAACCGAACCGAAATTTCGGTTTTTTCGGTAGTTCGGTTCGGTTTCGGTTTTTGTATCTCAAAAGTTCGGTTTTCGGTATCGTAATCGGTTTTCACCGTATACCAAACCGAAATACCAAAAAACCGAATTACCTATCTTTATCAATTCTAAAATTTGGCTATTCGATTATGTGAACTAAATGTGTGAAACAATTAAATTGTTATTCATTTATTTATATGTGATGTATGATGCATCTCTAAATATTTGTACATATATAATTTTTACTTTTTAAAATTATGTATAATCTATCATATAAACTTTTTATATGTGTTGTCGTGAGTATAAGTTTGGTATTCGGTTTTTACCGAAAAACCGAAGTAAAAAACCGAAACCGAACTTCTCGGTTTTTCATTTTCAAGAAAACCGATCGGTTTCTAATGTCTAGAGAACCAAAGTTTTTTAAAACCAAAAAACCGAACCGAAGTTTCAAAAAAAACCGAATGCCCAGCCCTAGGAATCCCGCCTTGGTAGAAAGGCATCCCGAAGTCGTTCCTTTGGCCCGTCAAAATCAATTGGCTGAGCGGAATGAAGAAGGTGAAGAGACAAACACGGTCTTAAGAGTCCGGTATTAGGAGGGAGAAGAGCCCATACCTTGGTTCGATCATCTTCTGCCTAAGGTGCTATTTGGTTCAAATATTTGTAACGTGATGGGTAACTAATAACATTAGATCATGTTTGTTTAAGTTCAATCGTAATGAAATACCACACTAGAAACTAATACCGACCTATTCAAACTTGTTACCACTGGTACTCGAGTATGAATCAGTACAGTTATCATTTACGTTACATTTCATGAACCAAACTGTCACACCTGGATTTAAGGGCAAACCCGGGCGCGTCTCAAATGTGTGATAGGATCAGGTCTAACACATATGATGACTCATGATACAGAAATCAGTGACACATCTTTATTACATATAGGGGTTCTATACAAAATAGCTAAATAAATACATCATATAATGACACGATCCTCTGCAACCATAGTTGACAGGGAGACAACAACCTAGACCTCTCTGAACTTATCGTCGTATCCTTCATGCTCCTCCAGTGGTATTTGTTCTTGACCTGGTGTGACTTTAGCAAGAGTGAGCTCACATATGTTCATTGCTCAACAAGTTGTAGGGAATAATGTGCATGAGCTCACTTATGGTGGTGGCTCATGTGAAGTATAAGGCTTACAAAAGAGAAAGTGGTTAAGGCTGAGCATTGCTTTTAATAAGTTGGTCAAATTTTTATTAGCAATTACTAAGTGTAAGTAAATACCAACCCAATTAAATAATTGATCATAATTAATAATAAATCCCATAGTGCATTGCGAATGACAGATTAAATTTAATTTCATAAATTAATCATGCGAGAGTCCTGAGTCGCTCTTGGTCGTGAGCACGACTGATATACTAGTTTTACACTCTCTAAAGGTTGTACCATTTACCCACAAGTCGTGAATCCCGTCTAGCCAGGGTTTCTAAGGCCCTTAGACACTTCCGAGGTGAATGGCCAGGTATCCACTACAAGGCCTTTACAAAGTTCCACTGGCTTCAGAAAACCAGCTACAGTTTCTGCGAGAAGGGGGCGATATAAGAATCTCTCGTCCGAAAGCCATCGCGGCATGATCGACCCGAGAACCTCCCTATATCGGCAACTCCTCACACCACGGTTGCCCCTTTCGAGTAAGGTAGTCCTCCACTAGCTTCCCTAATTAGTCAGGTAAGGGCGTCTCATTCGACCTCTGTGATAGCACTGTTTTCCCATGTTAAGCTCCGTGTTCTAATTAACAATATAATCTTATCACGAGCAATAAATAATTCAAAAATAATGATAAAAGCATGATCATAATTCAGATATAATTTTAATTCCAAAAACCAGGTAGAGCAATATAGCAAGACTACCCAATAGTTTATTTGTTTGCAAGGTGCAGGATAAACAAAACTAGGTAACCTATTAGGTCCCATCAGCTTAACCTAACAGTGTCACGGTGATTAACAAGATCATTATTAGGTCAAAGAAAGTGATCAAGTACAAAACTTGCCTTTACTTGCGATTCTAGGTACTTCTCCGAAGTTGGGCTACAAGTTTCTCGTGACCTCGCTGTTACTCATAGCAATACATGCAAATAAGCAAATAATAGATATGGTAACATTACAGCAAAAGATGAAAAGAAATCACACATTAGCATTCTACACGTTGCTACGAGATCGTAGGTTCTAGAACCAGTAAAATCGAAGTTAAAACGGAGAAGTTATGGATTTTCTAATTCTCCTGGAATTATTTTTATACTATAATTTTTTGGAATTAATTTATAAAACCCATTCTCCTAGGACTGTATAAACCCTAAAATATGGTTTTAAGAAGGTCAAGTAGTTCCTTTAATGCTTAGGAATTAATATTAGAATTTATGTTAGTATGAGAGTTATTATTAAAGCACATTCTTCTAAATGAATGAATAATTAAATAGATAAATATGAGTTGCATTGATGCTGGGATCTTTTTTGTTTGCTCCTTCAAATTGAGATGAAGCATGAACATTATTTGAAATTTGAAATTTGAGTTGAGACTAGAAAATAAGAAAAGAAAACAAAATAGAATAGAAAAAGAAAAAGGAGGACTTATACCTGCACTATTGGGCCTGATCGGCCTGGGCAGGACCAGCACTACTCCCGCCAGCCCTAGGAAGTGGACGCTGACTTGCGGGCCAGCCCGGCTAGCGTCTCCCCTCCGCGCACGCCCTTGACCAATCCTTCTGACACTGCGGGCCCCCTGGTCAGCCTCGCTTCACGCCCGCGCTTCTTTGTACACGTTGCTAGCAAGTGAACCTCGGTCGCCAGACCTTTCTTCTCAATAGACTTGGAGCTAAAGCCGGTGCCGTCCTTGGGCATGTGCGACATGAGCGAACCGCGCAAGGCCTCCAAATATATAGTACGTACATATACATAGCCAAGTATAACATTAGCTTTGGCTCATTAGCATTCACGGCAGCCGTGCAGTCCAATAAAAAATGATTTTGTAGCCGACCGCTCGACGTTGTTTTGTTTCCTGTGACCAGAGCTTATAGTCTTCTTATGATAATCTTGAGGCTGTCCTTAAAAAGGATAGAACATCTTATATTGATGCCAAAGAACTATATATGAAGTTGAAGTTTATACAAGAATTCATTCCAAAAGAAAGAATGGGGCCTACTGAAATTCTACGGTTTTTAAAGGAGCATGGTTGTTTTCCTAATGCAGTTATTGCATATAGAGTTCTATTGACAATTCTTGTGACAGTTGCAACAGCAGAGCGAAGCTTTTCTAAATTGAAGCTATTGAAGACTTATTTGTGTTACAATAACACAAGAAAGACTTAATGATGTGGCTATAATAGCACTTGAAGTCAAAATGTTGGAGAAAATTAATTATGAGCATATCATTGAAGACTTCATTTCAAAAAATACTATAAAATGATGCTATTTAAATAGGTACTGTTCTTGATATATCTTATTTTAATGTATTACATACTACATCATATCATACATTTAGCCCAATTTTCTTTAGGCTAGTAGGCCTCATATTTTAGTATCGTACATGGTCTCGAATTTTATGGGGACGGCCGTGAAGCCGCTAGTGTAACGACGGATCCTGCCATGTAACCGACCCGGATTCTCGCGCATTGCGGTTGCAACAAACCCTAGTGCTGCCTGGACCTCACCTTCGGGCTTTAAAACTGGCCCTCGTAATATCCCTATCCATCTTTGCCCACGCAGAGAAGCCCCACCGCCATTTGCGAGCAGGAAGGGGATAGTTGGAACCGCTGCGGGGGCAGTCCATTTGCACGGACATTCATGTGATCTGAAGCATCCAGAAGCATCGCCTGGGCCGCCCTAACATGTTAGTGGCCTTCCCGTGCGAAGATATCAATGAGACCGAGAGGAATTGCTCGCCGGTGTTGAGTTTGGACGCAGGACCACCGTGTGTCGTGGCCAGCCCGGTCACGCCTCCTCCATCGGTGAGTTTTACACCCATGTAGTTTGCCTCCATCTATACTTCGTGTAGGACCGTTTCGTTGTGCGTTTGGGGCTCTGGTGTGCCAAATAAAGGGATTCCGACCATGGCCGCCGTCGCGCGGGGCCTGTGCGTCGACGTGTGTCTGGCCAGAAAGAGAGAGGTGAGGAAGAGAGTACCGAAACCGTTGATCCAGCAATAAACGACTAGGATTAGGTCCTAGGAAAATGGTTCGGCTATTTTAATTTGAGTCGTTCATCTACGATTGTTCGGTCAGGGTGCATGCGGGTGTGTGGTTGTGGCAAACTTCATAAATAACCCCTCTACTTTAGCTTAAGTATCCCGCCATCCTCAGCCGTTGAGAAAGTATAGCGAATAGGTCTAGGAATTTACACTGAGAACCATATCCTTCCTACAAATAGAAAGAGCAATCCAGAATATTCCAGGAAATGTGGTAAAATGAACTCTGAAAATGATTTTAGGTACAAAAGTAAATCCAAAAACTTGTGTAAGTCATATCTTGTTCGTTTTAACTCGATTTTAGTGGTTCTCGAAGCAACACGTAGAATATTCTTACGCTATTTGTTTACATGTTTGGTGTAATATTATTTTTATGTATGATTTGCTTGCCTCTATGTTTTGCTACGAATAGAAGCGAGGGTACGAGGCACCTAAAGACCAAATTGGAGAAGTACTTGAAGTTGCACCAAAAAGGCAAGTTCTGCTCTTGATCACTTTTCTTTACCTAATAATATTCTCTATAATCATTGTGACATGCTCAGGTTAATTTCATGAGACCTAATAGGTCACTCTAGTTCTGTTCACCCTACACCTTGCACACAAATCAACTATTGGGTAGTTTTGCTATTGTTCTACCTGGTTTTGGGATTAATGTTACATCTGAATAATGATCATACATTATCATTATTGTTGGATTTTTTTATTGTTCATGATAAGATCATTTTGTTAATCAAAACATGGAGCAACAGTGCTACCACAAGGCTGGTATGGGATGCCCTTGGCTAACTAATTAGGAAAGCTAGTAGAGGGCTACCTTAATCGAAAGGGGCAAGAGCGGTATCAGGAGCTACCGGTATAGGGAGGTTCTCGGGTCGATCATGTTGCCATGGCTTTTCGGACGAGGGATTCCTATATCGCCCCCTTGTTAAGAAACCGTAGCGAGTTTCCTGAAGCTAGTGGAACTTTATAAATGACTCATAGTGTTGCCCTGCCTCGCCTCCTCGGTAGAGGTGTATGGGGTCCATACAACCCCGTCGCAGATGGGTATCACGACTTGTGGGTAAAGATGTGAAACCTCTACGGAGTGTAAAACTGATATATAAGTCGTGCTCATAGTCAAGAGCAGTTTGGACCCTCACATGAGTAATTTATGAAATTAAACTTAATCTACCATATGCATTGCATTATGAGATTTGTTATTGTAACGCCCTGAATTTGGGGTAGAATTTTTTCTTCTTTAATACTCACCAAATTCAGGCGTTACTCTCTTTTCTCTTCCTGTTTCGCTCCTTCCCAGTTTCAAAGCAGTATAGCGACTGGTGTTCGTATCGTGTGTAAACAAAAACCTAAGTTGTCATGGGTGTTGCATCATGCCGAAGCATATTTCTTTTGTCTGATGTCGTGTTTAATCGCGTGTTCGCCTCGTCTCGTTTCGGATTTTGATCCGCGATTGGAATTCCGATCAGTGGTTGTGCGTTGTAGGAAACGGGTGACGCCTAAGAGGGGGGGGGGGTGAATTAGGACTTCTGAAACTTTTACTAAACTAGGCCACAATTAAATCCCTAGAGCAAAACCTATGCAAATAATCAAAACTAGAATGAGCAAACTAGGTTTTGTCTAAGTGTTGCTATCTCTACCGCAAAAGGCTAAGTTTCAATCTACACTAAATAAGTATGACTACAAGATTGAAACTTAAATGCTTAATATAAATGCGGAATGTAAAGAGCTAAGTAGAGAAGCAAACTCTCGTGGATGACGCCGGTATTTTTACCGAGGTATCCGGAACCACGCAAGGTCCCGACTAATCCTCGTTGGTGCCCCTACGCAAAGGGAAGCCCACGCGAGGGCCAAGCACCACGGTCGAGTAACTCCGTAGAGAGCCGCGGGCCTTCTCCACGCGCAAGTGGTGCTCCGCTTCCGGCTCCTCTCGGACACTTCCCACCGTCCCCACTATCGAGCTTCCGGCCGAAACGCCGCGGGCCTCGTTCCCTCCGGTACACGGTGGCGGCCGTGACACAAACGCGGTTGTCACGGTCTCGCAAGACTCTCGCCCCACTCGGTACAATTACAACGACTCACGCAAGAGCCGAGGGGTTGTGTGGTTTTACAAAACTCACTCAACTAACTAGGATTCACCTAGAGCAAGCGCTAAAGCGGTCTAACTAACCTAAGCACTTCGCAAAGCACCTACGCTAATCACCGAGTGATTCTATTAAGCACTTGGGTGTTTGAGCTCTTGGAAATATGCACTATGTGTCTTGGTATGTTGCTTGAGCTCTCACACTTGAGAATGGCTGGTTGGGGTGGTATTTATAGCCTCCACACCCCCAACTAGCCGTTGGACAGAAAGCAGCAGCTTTCTGTCGTCGGGTGCACCGGACAGTCCGGTGCACACCGGACACTGAACAGTAGATGTCCGGTGCACGCCACGTCAGCCGACCGTTGGCGCCTGTAGCAGTCGACCGTTGGATCCGACCGTTGGATCCGACCGTTGCCGTCTGCCCGTTGGCACACCGGACAGTCCGGTGCACACCGGACAGTCCGGTGCTATAGCCAGAGAGCGCCTGTCTGCGCCCTCTCTGCGCAGACTGTCCGGTTCCTCACCGGACAGTCCGGTGCACACCGGACACCAATGTCCGGTGCGCCACCAGGCGCTGGCTGACAGCCCTTTTCTTGGATTTCTTCGCTGATTTCTTCGGGCTTCTTTGTTCTTGAGTATTGGACTCCTATGCATCTTTTCATGTCTTCTTTTGAGGTGTTGCATCCTCATTGCCTTGGTCCAATTCTCTTCGCATCCTGTGAACTATAAACACAAACACTAGAAAACTTATTAGTTCACTGATTGTGTTGTTCATCAAACACCAAAACTTAATTAGCCAAAAGGCCCGGGGTCCATTTTCCTTACAATCTCCCCCTTTTTGGTGATTGATGACAACACAACCAAAGCAAGCAAATAATACAAGTATTTGAGTGAAAATATGCAATCTACTTGCTAAGATGCATGATTGTCCCCACAATGTGATATTATGGACTTAAGCCTCCCCCTAACTCCATAATTCACTTACTTCCTATTTTTGGACCAAATAACCAAAACCACTTGAAAAGCCATTAATAGATATAAAATTTTAAATTGGTGGTGTTTGGTGTTTGATATAGTTTTCATTGCTTTGGTCCCTAAACTTCTCCCCCTTTGGCATCAACCACCGAAAAGGAAGACATTAAAAGCATGTAGGAAGTAAATAAAAGCTTGCCCTCATCAAGAATTGTATCAAATGATATCACTAGAAGGATATTAAATTAAGCCATGAATGATACTACTTGAAGGAGTCCTCAAAAGATTACTCCCCCTAAATGAGTATTCTCTTTAGAAAGAAGTTTTCTCCCCCTTTTTAGAGATGAAGAAATACTCCCCCTGACAGAGATCCTCTACTTAAGAAAAAGCATGAAAATTAGAGGTGCAAGACATGATTTGAAAAGACTAGCTTCCCTTATGCATAGGTAACAGAATATGAGTTAACTACTTATGCATTTTTGCAACATGGAAGCATATGATATGAAATATAGTCTAATCAAATATTGGAGAAGACATGTAAATGATACTGAATGTAGTCTCAAAAGATACCAATTGAAGATCAATGGCGAGCTTGAGAGATATGAGAGTTCTTGGAGATTTTGCAGTGGAAGATTGTTGTCTTTCTCCGGGGACTTCATTTTCCTTACAATGAGACTATCACATGAAATAGACTTGAAAAGGTGTTAGTCTCAAAGTGTTAGATTATAGAGTAACCTCCCCCTAAAGGTGTGCATACAAGTTTTGAATACTTGTAGGAGACATGCACTTTGATTTGATATCAAGAGGGGCAAATTATCCATAATCCTAACTTTGGCACATATAAGTTAAATGATACACTTTGTAGAAATCAAAATTTTCAATTGATGCATCATTTACTATGGAGTGATATAAAAGCTATGTGCCGTGCTTGAATAAACATTTTAAACCATGTAGGTTTGCTTAAGTATATGAATTGAAAGCAAGCAATCCTACCATGTGATTTACCTAGTATGCATGATTTTAAACAAAAGTACATAACAATTGTAATACTAGGCAAGAAAGGTAAACTAGATAGAAGGTAAATAGATACGCATATCTAAAAATGAAGAATACAATAAAACTAGTTACCTTAGTCATGGGTGGGAAATTTGGGTCCAAAATTTTCACTAACCCACTTGGCAATAAACTTGATCCAATATGATGTATCCCATGATATACATCCCAATTTTGCCAAGTCTCCAAATTTTCCGAGGACCTTTGGTCCACTCACTTCCCTTTCGGGATCCAAACCTTCTTGGTGCTTTTCATGGTTGAAATTATCTCCTTTAGCACCCAGATGCATTTGGCCCCCTTTCCTTTGTTGGCTTGCTTGTTGGCCTTGATTGCTATCACCTTTCCGTTCTTTTTCTTCTTGATCAAATATGGTGTAGCATCCTTTTTGTTCACCTTTTTAATGTAGGTGTTGGAGATTTTGCTTGATGGCTTTTGCTTGAGCTTCTGCCTTTGTTTATCCCCGGTCATCGCCTTGCATTGGAAAGACTTGTGGCCTTCCTTGTGGCATAGCCTACAAATCACAGTTTCTCCCTCTACAGGCTTGTTCACTCCCGCAGTGGTGTTATCCTGTGGAGGTCGGATTTGTTTGGCTTTGTCTTTCTTGTCATACAAAGCCTTGCCAAGGCGAGCCACTTCTTACTTTAATTGTTCATTTTCCTTTGCAACCTCATCCGTACATGTCTCTACAACAATATTCTCAACAACGACTTGGTTGCAGGGGTTAGAATCATCAATTAAATCAAAGCAGGAAGTAGAAGCATCTTTCTTAATTATTTCAGGTATTTCAACTAATGATGCTGCTGGGGTGCTACCAATGTTTTCAAGCTTAGTAGTTAGCTCATTATTGTGTATGCTAAGAATTTCCATTTTCTCTAGCAAATTTTCAATAGCTTCTTGGGAGCTAGCTAACTTAGCCTTAAGTTTTTCATTCTTTTTAATAAGGCTATCATCGGTAGCAGTGGATGGAGCACTAGATTCTAATAGCTCAATTTTAGTTGATAGCTCACTATTTAAGTTTGCAAAAGTTTCAAATTTTTCTAGCAAACCTTTGTAATCATTTTGAGAGCTAACCAACTTATTTTTCAAAGTTTTAAGTTGAGCTTTTTGCTTAGTGCAAACATCCTGGAAAAAATTAACGGCTTCCGCAAGTTCTTCTAGAGAGGCCTTTCCCTCACCTTCATCATCACTACTACTTTCATCACTAGAGGATGAAATGCTTTTGTTACCTCTTGCCATAAGGCATTTGTGTGATGACCGTGACGAGGACCGGTGGCTGCGCGTCCTTGGAGGTTCATCTTCACTTGAAGAATCATCCCAAGTTCTAACACTTGTTAGCGCCTTGCCTTTGCTCCTCTCCTTTTTGGGCTTGGCCATATTTGGACAGTTGTCCCTGAAGTGGCCCTTCTCCCCACATGCGAAGCATCCTCTCTTCCTTTGCTTTTTCCTGTCAATGTTAAAGAGAAGATCCTCGACCTGCAGGGGCACACCCATTAGATTAATCTTGCGGATCATCCTCATTACCTTTCCGACGCGTCGGATTGTTTCTTCGTCCTCGGAGGATGATGTGCATGGTTGATTATCTTCATCATCATCACTTTCTTCTTCTTCTTCCTCTTCTTCGCTTGAGGAACTTGGAGTGGGAGCCTTCTTTTTGCCCTTCCTTTCATCACATGCAAAAGCATATGGCTTTGAGGAAGTTGGCTCCTCTCCCCGACTCATTTTTCGCGACATCTCAAAGGCCGCGATTTTCCCAATCACAATGGTCGGGGTCATGTTGCTCAAATCCTCCATATTGTGAAGGATGGTGATGATGCTCCGATATCTTTGTTGTGGTAGCAGGGAGATAATCTTCCTCACAATGTCCGCATCACCTAGCTTATTAATGCCAATAGAATTGAGCTCATTGATTATTAGATTCAAACGAGAATACATGTCTCTAACAAGCTCATCATCTTTCATGGCAAAAGAATTATACTCATTTAAGACTAGGCAATGTTTTTGCTCACGGACATTTGATGTGCCGTCATGGAGCTCATGCAATTTTAGCCAAATCTCATTAGCAGTTTTCAAGGTAAATACTTGATTAAAAATATCCATGCTAAGAGATTCATACAAGCAATTTTTGGCTCTAGCATTTAAATGAATTTCCTTTTCCTCACTCGTGGTGGGTTTCTCAGGATTCTTGAGGGGTTTCATCCCGTCACGAGTGACTCTCCAAACACCTAGATCAACGGCCTCTAGGTAACAAGCCATTCTAGCACTATAATATGGGAAGTTAGCGCCGTCGAAGTGTGGTGGCCTATGGGTATCCATCCCTTCCTCTAAAAAGCGTCGGCTCTTTTAGCGGTGAAGCTAAAGCGTTTCAAATGAGCCAAACCGGGATTTGATACCACTTGTAGGAAACGGGTGACGCCTAAGAGGGGGGGTGAATTAGGACTTCTAAAACTTTTACTAAACTAGGCCACAATTAAATCCCTAGAGCAAAACCTATGCAAATAATCAAAACTAGAATGAGCAAACTAGGTTTGGTCTAAGTGTTGCTATCTCTACCGCAAAAGGCTAAGTTTCAATCTACACTAAATAACTATGACTACAAGATTGAAACTTAAATGCTTAATATAAATGCGGAATGTAAAGAGCTAAGTAGAGAAGCAAACTCTCGTGGATGACGCCGGTATTTTTACCGAGGTATCCGGAACCACGCAAGGTCCCGACTAATCCTCGTTGGTGCCCCTACGCAAAGGGAAGCCCACGCGAGGGCCAAGCACCACGGTCGAGTAACTCCGTAGAGAGCCGCGGGCCTTCTCCACGCGCAAGTGGTGCTCCGCTTCCGGCTCCTCTCGGACGCTTCCCGCCGTCCCCACTATCGAGCTTCTGGCCGAAACGCCGCGGGCCTCGTTCCCTCTGGTACACGGTGGCGGCCGTGACACAAACGCGGTTGTCACGGTCTCGCAAGACTCTCGCCCCACTCGGTACAATTACAACGACTCACGCAAGAGCCGAGGGGTTGTGTGGTTTTACAAAACTCACTCAACTAACTAGGATTCACCTAGAGCAAGCGCTAAAGCGGTCTAACTAACCTAAGCACTTCGCAAAGCACCTACGCTAATCACCGAGTGATTCTATTAAGCACTTGGGTGTTTGAGCTCTTGGAAATATGCACTATGTGTCTTGGTATGTTGCTTGGGCTCTCACACTTGAGAATGGCTGGTTGGGGTGGTATTTATAGCCTCCACACCCCCAACTAGCCGTTGGACAGAAAGCAGCAGCTTTCTGTCGTCGGGTGCACCGGACAGTCCGGTGCACACCGGACACTGAACAGTAGATGTCCGGTGCACGCCATGTCAGCCGACTGTTGGCGCCTGTAGCAGTCGACCGTTGGATCCGACCGTTGCCGTCTGCCCGTTGGCACACCGGACAGTCCGGTGCACACCGGACAGTCTGGTGCTACAGCCAGAGAGCGCCTGTCTGCGCCCTCTCTGCGCAGACTGTCCGGTTCCTCACCGGACAGTCCGGTGCACACCGGACACCAATGTCCAGTGCGCCACCAGGCGCTGGCTGACAGCCCTTTTCTTGGATTTCTTCGCTGATTTCTTCGGGCTTCTTTGTTCTTGAGTATTGGACTCCTATGCATCTTTTTATGTCTTCTTTTGAGGTGTTGCATCCTCATTGCCTTGGTCCAATTCTCTTCGCATCCTGTGAACTATAAACACAAACACTAGAAAACTTATTAGTTCACTGATTGTGTTGTTCATCAAACACCAAAACTTAATTAGCCAAAAGGCCCGGGGTCCATTTTCCTTACATGCGTGCCGTGGGATTTCGACCCGCGACGTGACCTAGCCCGGCCGGCCCAGCTCGGCCCAGCCTTGGCCCGTGCGCCCTTGGCACCCCATCTCCTCCCCCATGCGCCCCCTCCTCTCTATCTCTCTCATTTGATTTTTCCCGCGCAGCAACCTCCTTTCCTTCTCCTCCACCTCTCTTTCTTCCCTGTTGTGCCCTAGGTGATTTGGTTGACGGTTATCGCCGGATTTGGATCCCTGAGGTGAGCTCCCCTCCCCTCTCCCTCTCTCTCTCTCTCTCTTCCTCTTCCTCCCCTTTCGCCTCTTCACTACGCGCGTCCCCGCCCTCCTCTCCCCTGAGCACGCGCCCCTGGCGGCGCGGCTCGCCCCTGTGCGCGGACGTCCCGGCCCTTTGGAGGCGCGGCCCCGGTGGCCTGGCTCCCCGGTCCCCTCAGGCGCGGCCGTCCCAGCCCCGGCGGCGTGGCCGTCCTGGCCCCCTTGGGCGCGGCTCCCCGGCCCCTCGGGCGCGGCCCCGAGGCGCCCCTGCGCGCGGCCACCTTGGCCCCTGCGCGCGGCCGTTCCTAGCCCACGGTGCGGCCGTCCCAGCCCCATGCATGCGCGGCCCCTGGCCCCCAGCAGCGTTGTTCTCGCGGCTCGCCCGGCGCGTTCCCGCGCGCGTAGCCCCAACGCGCGTGGTGATCAAATTTCGGTTTAATCAATTTTAAATTTAGTTTAGTTGACGTGCTGCCTCGTGCGCTTCGTCGCGCGACAATTTATGTTAAATTCTCATTTATTAGTGTGTTGTGTCGCACGCTTCGTCGCGCGACGATTCATCTTAATTTCAGATTATTTAATGTGCTGCGTCGCACGTTTCGTCGCGCGACGATTCACCTTAAGTTCAGATTATTTAATGTGTGGCGTCGCGCGTCTAGTCGTGCGACGTTTCATTTTAAATTCAGTTTATGTGACGTACGCTGTCGAGCGCTACGTCGCGCGACGCTTGACGTTATTTTCATAATTAATTCAAGTGTCTTGTTGCGTGCCCCGTCGCGCGACAATTTGTTCTATTCTCCGTTTAGGTTCATATGTGTTGTCATGCGTTTCGCTGCGCGACAACCCTTTTAAATTTACCTTAAATGGTTGATAATAATTAAACATATAGCATGACTTTGTCCTATGTATAGCGCGATAGCCAAATTAATACTATTCTGTTTAGACAAGTACTTTAATTTATAATCGCGTAATGTGATCACTCCTCGACCGTTACTCTCTCTTTCTCACTTAGTCGTAGGTGTGTGCCCTGCACCGAGCATCTGTTTATTTACGATGTTTTATTGCATGGTGTACTATTCTTTTGTATTAAAAGGTGTGTGCCCTGCACCGAGCATCTGTTTATTTACGATGTTTTATTGCATGGTGTACTATTCTTTTGTATTAAATTTGTGGAATGTAAGTTTGAACTCGTATAGATAACGGTCAGTTGGTGGAGTCCGAAGGAGTTGCAGGTGAAGACCCTGAGCAGCAGTCGGTTGGTGAAGGTAAGTCTCCCTTGACCCATCTATGTCCTACTCATTCTCATAATTCACTCCCCGCAATTACACAGTTTATACGTAAGGATTGACTAGCTTTTGTTTATCTTGTCCTTGTTTACCTATTTTGGTTGGGTTATTTTGGTTTAGCTATATGCTAGTGCTTCACATAAATCAATGAACATGATGAGATTATCTATGATACGATGTTTTCGCTTTTGATTATGATGATGATATTGTGACATTTAAGGGGACTCGAGCTGTTTCTCGAGTACCTCTCTGTAAGGACTGGTTCGTTGGATGACCGCCCGGAAAAACAGTGCAACCATGAGGGTGGAATGGGACGCCCTTAGCTGAATAATTAGAGGAACTGAGGTGTAGTTCGCTTCGCCATCGTACCGTCAATGGGGCTTGGTGTATGCGGCTCGCTCTACCGAGGGTGGATTGCCCCCTTGGGGAGGAGTGTGGTACATTTAGAAAACCTAACGGGCGACTATAGCCTCAGGGAATCTTTGTAAAGGCTACATAGTGAAACCCTACCTATTCACCTTGGTAGTGTTTAAGGGTTTGATCGGCCCAAGGCAAGAGGGAATCATGGCTTGTGGGTAAAGTGTGCAACCTCTGCAGAGTGTTATGAAACTGATATATCATTCATGCTCGCGGTTATGAGCGGCCAAGGGAGCTCCATTGATTAGAGATACTTTGATGAGAGATGTTTGGTTTATAGGTGGTGATGAGGATGATGGTCATGATTATGCTTATGTTAATGCTTCTGGTATTCTTTGGAAATGGTACTTTTGGGTTAATAACTTGGG
The DNA here is from genome assembly GCA_029449295.1 of Zea luxurians. Classification (NCBI taxonomy): domain Eukaryota; kingdom Viridiplantae; phylum Streptophyta; class Magnoliopsida; order Poales; family Poaceae; genus Zea; species Zea luxurians. The sequence goes on from JAOPSE010000014.1 coordinate 30,479,413, forward strand.
TTAATGCTAAAACATGGCTCTTTATTAGTAATAATAACCTGACCAACTAAAAGCAACTGCTTGACTTAATCCCACATAAAGCTAGTCCACTACAATAAAACGGGACAATTGCTGAATATGTTGATGTGTACTCACCCTTGCTTTACACACCAAACCCCCAGGTTTTCCACATTGCAACCACTGCTCAAGAGAAGATTAAGTCATAGAGGAGGACTTCCAGGAGTTCCAAGAGTATGATAAGTTCTAGGCGTGGGTTAGCGGCAAACCTCCAGTTGGCCGCCTGTGAAGGCCGTGTGTATCTACGTTTCTTTTCCGCACTTTTATAACTGTTAATGACTATGTGGATGTCTCGGACATCATGACGTAATCGACTATTGTACCTTCTTTGATGATATTATTTGAGCACTGTGTGATGATGTCTAGTTATGTAACTGTTGTGTACATGAATTGCTGATCCTGGCACGTATATGATTCGCATTCGGTTTGCCTTCTAAAACCGGGTGTGACATAGGTGGTATCAAAGCCGTGCTGACTATAGGATCGCTAACCTAGAGTAGAATGGTCGTTCTAAGGACTATAGACCCCTATTATCACCTTGACTTTGGTATCCCTTCAAAAGTTGGTCATATCGACCAAATCTATGTTCTACTATATATATTATACCTTGCTGAAAAATTTGTTTTATTCTAATTCCAAATTTTTTTATGGTTTACTTGCTGGTCATATTAGCTCTGTTCTCACACTTATGCTTACAGTGTCTTTTGTAGATGGCTCATCTTAGACACACTTCACAGAAGTCAGTCATTCCTTTCTTGCCTTCTCGTCTCACGGAGCGTCCGCTTCGCCATCCGGTGACTTGTGAGTCTAGTCATTTGGGGAGGCTGCACCACCGCCTGCATGAGGAGCAGGAGCGTCGACGACAGGAGTTGGAGCAGCAGGGCTCTTCTTCCTCATTTTAGCAGGAGGTAGAGTCTGTGAGGAGCTACTCTCCTGTGCCCCCGCTGGAGGAACCCCCTGCACCACCACTGGGCGTCCCAACTGCTGGAGTAGCTATTGGAGGAGACCCCGATGACGGAGGTGACGACAGCAGCCCAAGCCACAGCATCGACCTTTCAGAGGAGCAGGAGCCGGAGGGATGGGTTGCCCGACCCATCACTCGTGAGACCACTCGCGGGTGTCACTTCCACGATACGCTCCACACCTTGCTACGCCAGGCACTTGACCGACATACCTGGTCTATCGAGTATCGCTGTATTGTCTTCCAGCACAATCGCGTGGTTTACCCGGACCGCTGGGAGGCGACTTGCTTGGTGTGCCGTCCGAAGAACAGTCTCCGAGGTGCGGAGGTCTGCTCAGAGCATTACTCTATTTTTGAGCGGGACTCAGCTGAGGCAGCCATGCAAGATGCCGCACAGCATGCGCTTTCGCACTACTGCTCAGTGCTCGGTGGGGTGGCCGATGGTCTTAACCTGAGGTATTACCCCCGTCGTCCATCTGGCAGCACAGGAGGTGTGGTTGTCTCACTTGTCGGTGAGGACAATCCTAGGTTGAGCAGCACAGTCAACCTAGCCGCTGTGCTAAACACGGAGCTGGACCATGCCTTAGATGAGCTGAGTAGGGCTCATGCTGAGATCGCCCAGTTGCGGGCTGAGCGCGCGGAGCGCCGTCACCTAGAGGATGGTTCTCTTGCCCCCGTCAGGACTCAGCATCTGTACCGCTCACCACAGCGTGGACACCATGCTTATGGTAAGCCCGACTGCAGGACCAGGATACATTTAGAACCATAGATTGTCAGCATCGGATCTTGTAATTAATACTTAAAATTAGAAGTTATAGTCTTAGCATTAGTGTTACTCTTAATTAGTTTTAGTTAGACAGGGTAGTTTGCTTATCCTGTGTTTTTATGTTTGTCATGATGAACTATGATGGATTTGGATCTTTGTAATGACTGTCGCCAGAGTGTGGGTATCCCCTGCACGTTGGTTTACTTGTTAATGTTAATAAAATTAGTTATCTAGTTGGGAAGCCCTTTCACTCTACTTTCCTCTTTATCTAAGAAGCTGTGTTTTCCTGTGTTGGGAGTCAGTGAAGATGCTTATCTGTTCAGTATTGTGGAAGGATTCTATACTCTTTTCTTATGCTGCAAGTTTGCAAGATCAGTTTTGATGTGTGATTCCATTCTGCAGATGTCAGAAAACAGGCGCATAGGAGGAAGGCGTGCTCAGCGGGAGCAGGCAGCACCGCAGGATGAGGCACCCCAACAGCAGCTGCCACCACCTCCCCCGATGACAATAGAGCAGATGTTCTTGATGCAGTCCAAGCCATTGGTCAGACCCTGGCCGCCATGCAACAAGTGCAGCAGCAACAGCCCCCACCTCAGATGCCTCAAATGCCCCAGATGCCTAGAGACAAGCGTGCTGAATTCATGAGAGGTCATCCCCAAGTGTTCGCTCACTCTGCTGACCCCATGGATGCTGAAGATTGACTGTGTACCGTGGAGCGGAAGTTGCACACCGCTCAGTGTGACAATAGGGAGAAAGTTCTGTATGGTCCCCATTTGTTGAGAGGAGCAGCTCAGTCTTGGTGGGAGTCCTACCTCGCCACCCATGCCAACCCCGACACTATCACTTGGGAGGAATTTAGAGATAATTTTCGTTAGTATCATGTTCCAGCAGGTCTGATGCTAGTGAAGAAGGAGGAATTTCTCGTGCTCAAGCAAGGGCCCATGTCTATCAGTGAGTACCGAGACAGGTTTCTACAGCTGTCCCGCTATGCTCCTAAAGATGTCAACCCAGATGCCAAGAGACAGTATCGTTTCTTGAGAGGCTTAGTCGATCCCCTGACTATCAGCTGATGAATCATACCTTTCCCACCTTTCAGCACTTGATCGACAGAGCAATCATGACGGAGAAGAAGCGCAAGGATATGGAGGATCGCAAGCATAAGAATGGTGGACCTCAGCCTGGAAGCAGCAATCGCCCCCGTTTCTTAGGCAACTCACCTCAGCAGTCCAAGCAGAATCAGCGCCCACCTTAGCAGCAGTTTCAGAGGCAGTACCCTCAGCACCAGCAGTAGAATCGCGAGAACAATCAGTCAGGAGGAAGCCAGTTCCAAAGGCAGAATCAGCAGGCACCTCGCCTCCCTGCCCTAGCAACCAACCAGAGCAGTCAAGCAGCCCCAATGCAAGGCAGAAACAGAGCATGTTTCCATTGTGGAGAGCAAGGCCATTGGGTAATGCATTGTCCAAAGAAGGCAGCTCAGCAGTAGTCAGGCCCTAGTGCCCCAGCGAAGCAGAATGTGTCTCAGCCAGGAGCAGGCAACCGCGTCCAGACACGCTACAACCATGGGAGACTGAACCATTTGGAAGCTGAAGCAGTTCAGGAAACACCCGACATGATAGTAGGTATGTTTCCAGTCGACTCCCATATTGCAGAAGTATTATTTGATACTAGAGCCACGCATTATTTTATTACTGCATCATGGGTAGAAGCACATAATCTTCCAATAACTACCATGTCAACACCCATTCAAATTGATTCAGCCGGTGGTAGAGTTCGAGCCGATAGTGTTTGCTTGAATGTAAGTGTGGAAATAAGGGGGATAGAGTTTCCTGCTAACCTCATAGTTATGGGTACTCAGGGAATAGATGTCATCCTAGGGATGAATTGGCTAGATAAGTACCAAACAATTATCAGTTGTGATAAGAGGATAATTAAGTTGGTGTCCCCACTAGGAGAAGTGGTAGCTGAATTAGTCTCACCTGAGCCAAGGAAAGGAGGTTGTCATCAGATGGCTATTGATAGCAAGGAGATAGATTCACTCGAGACTATAAAGGTTGTGTCAGAGTTTCCAGATGTGTTCCCTGAAGACTTACCGGGTATGCCACCTGAGCAGAAAGTTGAATATGCCATAGAGCTTCTTCCTGGCACTGCCCCCATTTCTAAAAGAGCTTACATGGTATCTGGACCAGAGTTGGTTGAACTAAAGAAGCAGATCGATGAGCTGTAAGAGAAAGGTTACATTAGGCCAAGCACCTCGCCTTGGGCCCCCCCTGTCCTATTCGTGGAGAATAAAGATGGCACCAGAAGGATGTGCATTGATTATCGAGCTCTGAATGAGGTCACGATCAAGAACAAGTACCCCTTGCCCAGGATAGAAGATTTGTTCGACCAATTGAGAGGAGCCAGCGTGTTTTCAAAGATAGATCTGAGGTCAGGTTATCACCAGCTCAGGATTCGACCTTCAGACATTCCGAAGACGACATTCATTACCATGTATGGGTTGTATGAATTCACTGTTATGTCTTTTGGTCTAACGATTGCACCAGCCTTCTTCATGAATCTGATGAATAGTGTATTCATGGATTATCTTGACAAGTTTGTGGTGGTGTTCATTGATGATATTCTTATATATTCCCAAAGTGAGGAGGAGCATGTGGATCATTTGAGAATGGTATTGCAGAGATTGCGAGAGCACCATCTGTATGCAAAGTTGAGCAAGTCCTGTTCTTGGGTCACATAATAAACAAAGATGGATTGGCTATGGATCCGAAGAAAGTGGTAGACATTCTAAACTGGAAAGTGCCAACAAATGCCCGAGGAATCAAGAGCTTCATTGGAATGGCCGGATATTATCGGTGATTCATTGAAGGGTTTTCGAAGATTGCGAAACCGATGACAACTTTGCTAGCCAACAAAGTGTAGTTCAAGTGGACCTAGAAGTGCCAAGAAGCCTTTGAAGCGCTGAAAGAGAAGTTGACTACAACGCCTGTCTTAGTCTTGCCTGATGTACACAAGCCCTTCTCGGTGTATTGCGACGCTTGTTACACAGGCTTGGGATGCGTATTGATGCAAGAGGGAAGAGTTATGGCTTACTCGTCCCGACAGCTGAAGGTTCATGAGAAGAATTATCCAATCCATGACCTAGAGTTGGCAGCAGTGGTTCATGCACTGAAGAAATGGAGGCACTATATGTATGGGCAGAAATGTGATGTTTACACAGACCACAAGAGTCTAAAGTACATATTCACTCAGTCGGAGCTGAATATGAGGCAACAAAGATGGTTAGAATTGACCAAAGACTATGAATTGGAAATTCATTACCACCCAGGCAAAGCAAACGTAGTGCGGATGCTTTGAGCAGGAAAAGTCAAGTCAATATGATGGTCGCTCATCTGATGCCCTATGAGTTGGCCAAAGAGTTTGATAGGTTGAGCCTTGGATTTCTGAACAGCATGCAAGGAGTAACAGTTGAGTTAGAACCCACCTTAGAGCGGGAGATCAAAGAGGCACAGAAGAATGATGAGAAGATCAGTGAAATCCGGCAACTCATTCTACAAGGAAGAGGCAAAGATTTTCGGGAAGATGCAGAAGGTGTGGTATGGTTCAAGGACCGCTTGTGTGTTCGCAATGTCCAGTCCATTCGGGAGTTGATCCTCAAGGAAGCCCATGAGACAGCTTATTCTATACACCCTGGAAGTGAGAAGATGTATCAGGATCTGAAGAAGAAATTCTGGTGGTACGGAATGAAAAGGGAGATCGCGGAACATGTGGCTGTATGTGATAGTTGCCAAAGGATCAAGGCAGAGCATCAGAGGCCAGCTGGATTGTTGCAACCGTTGCGAATTCCTCGGTGGAAATGGGATGAAATCGGGATGGACTTCATAGTCGGATTGCCTCGCACTCGAGCCAGCTACGATTCCATTTGGGTACTGGTGGACCGCTTAACCAAGTCAGCCCACTTCATACCTATCAAGACTAGCTACAGCAGTGCAGTATTGGCGGAGCTATACATGTCCTGGATCGTTTGTCTTCACGGTGTACCAAATAAGATAGTGTTAGACAGGGGAACGCAGTTCACCTCTCATTTCTGGCAGCAATTGCATGAAGCCTTGGGTACACATTTGAATTTTAGTTCAGCTTATCATCCGTAGACCGACGGTCAGACTGAAAGAACCAATCAAATCCTCAAAGATATGTTGAGAGCCTATGCGTTGCAAGATCAGTCCGGATGGGACAAGAGATTACCTTACGCAGAATTCTCCTATAACAACAGTTACCAGGCCAGCTTGAAGATGTCACCATTTCAGGCGCTTTATGGAAGGAGTTGTAGAACTCCGTTGCAATGGGATCAGCCTAGATAAAAGCAAGTGTTTGGGCTAGATATTTTACTCAAAGCTGAAGAGAACATCAAGATGGTTCGGGAGAATCTAAAGATAGCACAATCAAGGCAGCGAAGTTATGCAGACACAAGAAGGAGAGAGAGTTGAGTTTAGAAGTCGTAGATTTTGTCTACCTGAAGGTATCGCCTATCAGAGGAGTCAGAAGATTTGGAGTCAAAGGCAAGCTAGCACACCACTATGTTGGTCCGTATCAGATTCTCGCAAAGCGTGGAGAAGTGGCCTATTAGCTTAGTCTGCCAGAAGGTTTGTCAGTGGTGCATGATGTCTTTCATGTGTCTCAGTTAAAGAAGTGTCTACGTGTGCCAAAAGAGCAGTTGCTAGTGGAAGGTCTGGAAGTCCAAAAAGACTTGACCTACATAGAGAAGCCAGTGCAGATTCTTGAGACTACAGACAGGGTCACCCGGAGGAAAACTATTATAATGTGCAAAGTCAGATGGGGTCACCACTCTAAGGAAGAAGCAACCTCAGAGCGTGAAGATGATCTGATGGCCAAGTAACCTAAACTCTTTGCTGGCCAACCTTGAATCTCGAGGGCGAGATTCTTTTAAGCGGGATAGGTTTGTAACACCCTGAATTTGGGGGTAGAATTTTTCTTCTTTAATACTAACAAAATTCAGGCGTTACTCTCTTTTCTCTTCCCGTTTTGCTCTTTCTTCCCAGTTTCAAAGCAGTATAGCGACTGGTGTCCGTATCGTGTGTAAACAAAAACCTAAGTTGTCATGGGTGTTGCATCATGCCGAAGCATATTTCTTTTGTCTGATGTCGTGTTTAATCGTGTGTTCGCCTCGTCTTGTTTCAGATTTCGATCCACGATTGGAATTCCAATCAGAGGTTGTGCGTGCCGTGGGATTTCGACCCACGACGCAACCTAGCCCGGCCGGCCCAACCTAGCTCGGCCCGTCCTTAGCCCACGCCCCACCTCCTCCCCCATGTGCGCCCCTCCTCTCTATCTCTCTCATTTGATTTTTCCCGCGTAGCAACCTCCTCTCCCTTTTCTCCACCTCTCTCTCTTCCCCGTTGTGCCCTAGGTGATTTGGTGACGGTTATCGCCGGATTTGGATCCCTGAGGTGAGCTCCCCTCCCCTCTTCCTCTCTCTCTCTCTTCCTCTTCCTCCCCTTTCCCCTCTTCCCAGCGCGCGTCCCCGCCCTCCTCTCCACTGCGCGCGTGCCCCTGGCAGCGCGGCTTGCCCCTGCGCGTGGCCATCCTAGGCCTCTAGCGGCGCGGCCTCCTGGCCCTAGTGGCGTAGCTCCCCAGCCCCCTCGGGCGCGGTCGTCCCGGCTTCAGCGGCGGTCGTCCTAGCCCCTCGGGCGTGGCTCCCCGGCCCCCTCGGGCGCGACCGTCCCGGCCCCCTCGGGCGCGGCCCCCTGGCCCCTCGGCGCGGCTGCCCTCGGCCCCCTGCGCGTGCGGCCCCTGCCCTAGGCAGCGCGGCCCCTCGGCGCATGGCCCCTGGCCCCCGGCAGCGCTGCTCTCGCGGCTCGCCCGGCGCGTTCCCGCTCGCGCAGCCCCAACGCGCGCGGTGATCAAATTTCGGTTAGTTAATTTTAAATTTAGTTTAGTTGACGTGCTGCGTCGTGCGCTTCGTCGTGCGACAATTTATTTTAAATTCTCATTTATTAGTGTGCTGCGTCGCGCGATGATTCATCTTAATTTCAGATTATTTAATGTGCTGTGTCACGCGCTTCGTCGTGCGACGATTCATCTTAAGTTCAGATTATTTAATGTGTGGCGTCGCGCGTCTAGTCGCGTGATGTTTTGTTTTAAATTCAGTTTATGTGACATACGTTATCGTGTGCTTCATCGCACGGCGCTTGACGTTATTTTCATAATTAATTCAAGTGTCTCGTTGCGTGCCCCGTCGCGCGACGATTTGTTCTATTCTCCGTTTAGGTTCATATGTGTTGTTGTGCGTTTCGCCGCGCGACAACCCTTTTAAATTTACCTTAAATGGTTGATAATAATTAAACATATAGCATAACTTTATCCTATGTATTGCGCGATGGCAAAATTAATACTATTCTGTTTATACGAGTACTTTGATTTATAATCGTGTAACATGATCGCTCCACTACCGTAGCCTCGAACGTTACTATCTCTTTCTCGCTTAGTCGTAGGTGTGAGCCCTGCACCAAGCGTCTGTTTATTTATGATATTTTATTGCATGGTGTACTGTTCTTTTGTATTAAATTTGTGGAATGTATGTTTGAACTCGTATAGATAACGGTCAGTTGGTGGAGTCCGAAGGAGTTGCAGGTGAAGACCCTGAGCAGCAGTCGGTTGGTGAAGGCAAGTGTTCCTTGACCCATCTATGTCCTACTCATTCTCATAATTCACTCCCCGCATTTACACAGTTTATACCAAAGGATTGACTAGCTTTTGTTTATCTTGTCCTTGTTTACTATTTTGGTTGGGTTATTTTGGTTTAGCTATATGCTAGTGCTTCACATCAATCAATGAACATGATGAGATTATCTATGACACGTTGTTTTCCCTTTTGATTATGATGATGATACTTTGACATTTAAGGGGACTCGAGCTGTTTCTCGAGTACCTCTCCATAAGGACTGGTTCATTGGATGACCACCCGAGAAAACAGTGCAACCATGAGGGTGGAATGGGACGCCCTTAGCTGAATAATTAGAGGAACTGAGGTGTAGTTCGCTTCGCTGCCGTGCCGTCAATAGGGCTCGGTGTATGCGGCTCGCTCGGCCAAGCGTGGATTGCCCCCTTGGGGAGTAGTGCGGTACATTTAGGAAACCTAACGGGCGACTACAGCCTCAGGGAATCTTTGTAAAGGCTACGTAGTGAAACCCTGCCTATTCACCTTGGTAGTGTTTAAGGGTTTGATCGGCCCGAGGCAAGAGGGAATCACGGCTTGTGGGTAAAGTGTGCAACCTCTGTAGAGTGTTATGAAACTGATATATCAGTCGTGCTCGCGGTTATGAGCGGCCAAGGGAGCTCCATTGATTAGAGATACTTTGATGAGAGATGTTTGGTTTACAGGTGGTGGTGAGGATGATGGTCATGATTATGCTTATGGTAATGTTTCTTGTATTCTTTCCATTTGGAAAGGGTACTTTTGGGTTAATAACATGGGTTAATGCTAAAATCTGGCTCTCTATTAGTAATAATAACCTGACCAACTAAAAGCAACTGCTTGACTTAACCCCACATAAAGCTAGTCCACTACAGCCAAACGAGACAATTGTTGAGTATGTTGATGTGTACTCACCCTTGCTTTACACACCAAACCCCCCAGGTTGTCCATGTTGCAACCACTGCTCAAGAGAAGTTGAAGTCGTGGAGGAGGACTTGTAGGAGTTCTAAGAGTAACGATGAGTTCTAGGCGTGGGTTAGCGGCAAACCCCTAGTCGGCTGCCTGTGAAGGCCATGTGTATCTACGTTTCTTTTCTGCACTTTGATAACTGTTAATGACTATGTGGATGTCTCGGACATCATGATGTAATCGACTATTATACCTTCTTTTATGATATTATTTGAGCATTGTGTGATGATGACCAGTTATGTAACTGCTATGTACGTGAATTGCTGATCCTGGCACTTACATGGTTCGCATTCGGTTTGCCTTCTAAAACCGAGTGTGACAGTTATCAATTGTGATCAATTAGTTAATTGGGTCGGTATCTACTTACATTTAGTAATAGCTGATAAAACTTTGACCAACTTATTAAAAGCAATGCTCGGCCTTAACCATTTTTTTGTTGATAAGCCTTACACTTCACATGAGCCCCCACCGGAAGTGAGCTCATGCACATTATTCCCCACAACTTGTTGAGCGATGAACATATGTGAGTTCACTCTTACTAAACTCACACCAGATCAATGACAGGTACCGCCAAGATGAGCATGAAGGATGCCGCGATGAGTTCATGAGAGGTCTAGTCCGTCGTCTCCCAGTCAACTATGGTTGCGAAGGATCATTGTCGTCATATGATGTGATTATTTAGCTATTGTGTATAGAACCCCTACTATATAATAAAGATGTGACATTGATTTCTATAACATGAGTCATCATATGTGTGAGACTTGATCCTAGCGCGCATTTGAGACGTGCCTAGATTTGCCCTTAAATCCGGGTGTGACAGAAGTGATACCAGAGGAATGTTGACTGTAGGACGTAACCTAGATAGAACTGGACAAAGCCTTACCTACTTACCTTTCCTACTCTGATTCTTTGTAAACTTTTCTTAATCTTTTCTCATCTATTGCTGCTTTACTCTTATTTCTCTTACCTTTTCTTTCTTGAAACCAAGAGAGGATTTCACACCTTGGAATCTTATACCCAAATTGTTCCTAGGTAATAGGAGTCCTAAACATAGAAAAAACTACTTTTATAGGTATATGTGCGCTTGAATATTTGTTCTTATGATACATGTGTTTGATTTGGTTCTTTGATTGAGTGTAATGAATTGTGGAATAATGTTTGCAATTGTATCTGCAAAGACAATTAAGCATAAAAATATATTTTCAAGATAATTAATCAACTTACATTATCCCTCATTGAAATATATCTAGTTTAATAGATCCATCTCATCTTAAAAGATTCTATCTTATCCTAATAGATTCATTTTCTCCTGATAATCATACTTATCCCACCCTAGTGTAACAACCATAATCTAATCCAATTTAATTAGATCTTACCTAGTCTAATATAGTCATACGCATCTAATCTAGATCCTATCTAATCTAATATGAAGTAATTAATAGGTTAGTTAATGCTCCTTAAAAAGATTAGGCCCTATTCATATAAATTGTTTTCTAACCTAGCTCTCTTAATCCTAAATTGGTGATTTAGACCAACTCGGACATGAACAACATCCTAACCTACATAGTGTGTTGTATGACCTATCTAGCCCAACCTAGAAACAAAACAACAAACCAAAATTCTACCTAAACTCCTTCAGCTTGTAACCACCTACTAAGCTATCTGTTCTACCTACTAAGCCATGTCTCCTGCAAAATCTATCTTGATAATGTGCCCTAACCCAGAAGGTGAAGACCAGGACAAGAGAATGTGTTGATCTACCTACACGCATACGTCGAAGGAGGGCAGCAATTAATTTAAAATTGCGGATGAATCCCCCAAATCCTCCGTCTGCTGGGTTGAAAGCCTTTTTCACCACCAAAATCCAGCTACTGCAACAGATGTCTAACGCCATGGCCAACATGCACGCCCACCTCAACAATAACCAGCAACACCCACACCAACCACCACCTAGAGACAAACATTGTGAATTCGTGAGCCACAAACCATCCACTTTTCCTAGATCCACTGCAAGCTGATGACTGGTTGAAGTCTTTGGATAGATGCTTAACATTGTCCAATCACTGACAGGGAGAAGGTACTATATGCATCAAGTCGTCTCACTCGCCACGCTGCAGATTGGTGGGATGCGTACTGCGCAGCACATGCTACCACTAACACCATCACCTGGGCAGAATTCTCAACCAATTTCAGAAACTATCCTATTCATGTTGGTCTAATGAAGATTAAGAAGGAGTTCCTTTCACCCAAATAGGGAGGGATGACTATGAGTGAGTGCAGAGGCAAGTTCATCCCGCTATCTAGATATGCTCCCGCAGAAGTCACTCATGATGCGAAGAAACAAGAATTATTCCTAGAAGGACTTGTTGGGCCGCTCTAGTATCAGCTGATGTCTCACACCTTTTCATCTTTCTAGAGACTTCTGGACAAGGCTATAGCTCTAGAACACAAGCGTGTTGAGCTAGGCGAGATGAAGAGGAAGCCTACAAACTAGGGACAGGTTGGTAGCAGCACTCGTTCCCATTATGCTTCACCACAGGCACCCCAACTCATGGTAGTCCCGAGCTACAGTCATCTCAAGATCCAACTCAACAAGCCCCACCTTCAGAATCTCAGAGATCAGGTCCTCATCAAGCAAGCATTCCAGTAGGACCATTTGCTCCCAACACTTCAACAAGCAGGGCATGCTTTAAATGTGGGCATGTTGGACACTATGCCAACAACTGCCCTAACAAGGCTGCTTACACTACTCCAGCTCCGATGAAGCAAGGTCAAGCCTCAGGAGATAAAAGTCAAGCCTTATCCATCAATAGAGGACAACAAAACTTCTCATGCGGTCAAGTCAACCATGTAGAAGCATAGGCAGATCCCGAAGAACCAGAAGACCTAGAAGATATGTCGGGTGAAAATTAAGAGAATTGTGAAGAAGAAAATGAACCACAAATTTAGATTTCTCATATCTCTATACTAATCATGTGGTTGAGATTCTTTTTAACAGGGTAGGATTTGTAAACCCTAAAATATGGTTTTAAGAAGGTCAATGTAACACCCTGAATTTGGGGGTATAAAATTTCTTCTCTGATATCCACCAAATTCAGGTGTTACCCTTCTTTTCTCTCCTTCCTTAGTCACCTTTTCTTCTTTTCACTAGGAGGGTTTATTATTTTAGAAAAGTAACCATATTGCTTGTGCGTTAAACCTCAGAAGATGATGAGATGTTGCATCATGTTGATCCTCATGTCTTACTCTTGTTGATGCATACACCTAGGATGCACTTTTGAAAGTGGTAGATTTTATTTGAGTTTGATTTCAAAATAAAATAAAAGAAAAGGAAAAAGTAATATAAAAGGAAAAACATGTTTTTCTTCCCCTCTCCTAACCTGGGCCCATCCCGCGGCCCACCCGGCCACCACCCCTCCCCCCGCCTTGGGTTCACTTTGGTGTGCAGCCCACGAACACTCATGCTCCGCTCGGCCCAACTTGCCTTTCTCCGTGCGTCGGCCCACGCGCCGAATGCGCCCCCACCTAGCGTGTCTGGCCTGTCATCCCTCCCCTCGCAACCGCTCGGCCGCCCGGCGTGGCTCGACGCGCGCCCATGACGCCGAGGAAACTGGCAACCCGCCCAACACACAAACTTCCCTGTTCAGAAGCGCCCCACTCCTTTTTCTCCCCCTCCGCGCACCCCTCTTGCCTCGCTCGACTCCCCCATCGCCCTCTCTCGTCCTTGTCGCGCTAGAACGCCGCCCCGGCTACCCCCTCCCCACCCCCACCCCACCCCCAAGCTCGGCTCCGCAGAGCTGCGCCTTCGCCTCCACCATCGCGCTCATCCGCTCGTCGCATGGACGCAGGAGCTCACCCACCGAGGCCCCATGAAGCCGTCGTCATTCGCCATCGTCGCGCCCGAAGCTCCATCGACCTCGTCATCTCCATGTGAGCAGCCATCCACCCTCCCCATCTTCCCTCTCCTCCCCCACTGTGGCGGTCGAGTGATGCGTTTGTGTGCCCACCGCCACCCGACGTCCCCCTCTTGCTCAGGTTCGCCACCGATCACAGCCATGGCGCCCCACGCAATGCACATCCGGGAGGAAGACGAGGGCCCTGACATCCCGGCCCCCCTTGTCAACCTCTCTTGCATTGACCCCCTCTTCCCCTCTCCTCTGGTCGCTGCCCGGTGGGCCCTGTAAATCAGCGCGTGTTCACGTTCGCATCCGCGCCTGCACCCGCGTGGTGTCGCTGACCAGCGGGCCCGGCCAACCCGAGGGCCCACTGTCAGCCGCCGCCCGCGTGCTGGGGTCGCACCGTGCAGGGTTCTGCTCTAGACCGCTGGCCTTTGGGGCCCACCGGCCAGCCGCCGCGCGCACTCCCCTCGCGCGCTCTGAGCCCCACTTCTTATCTCGGCCCTCTATTTCAGATGTGACGGCCAAGAAGCCCCGGTACTCCTTCGCTACGGCGTTTTGCTTAAAAACCCCTCAAGTTCCTAGGATTAGAACATGTTGTCCTTAGGCATTACAACCGAGCCCCTAGGTTCTTGCAGAGAGAACCCCAGGTTTTTTCTCAATTAGTAAAGTGTGTCTAAATTAGGGTTTTTGAATTCTAAAACTTCTAAAATTCATAACTTTGTCATATGAACTCCAAATTGAGTGGTTCAAATTGCAAAATTTTCATTATAATATTTTCTATCTATTTGAACCATGTTCAACTACTATTTCCATGTCTTAATTTTATATTAGGTCTCTAGGTTAGAGTAGGGTTATAGAAAATTTATTAGAAATAAAATAAAGATAAAACCCTAATGAATGTTCAAGTGCCTAACTTTGTAGACCCAACCCCATTTAGGGCTTGTCCATTTCATCGTTAAACCATGTGGATTGAGTGGCATTGAGTCGGTTTAAGTCCATAATAAGTCAAAATTCATTCCAATACACTACAATCCACATGGAATTGGAATAACCGAACAAGGCCTTAATGTATTATCCCATCCCTGAAATAACTTTATTTAAGTAAGTAATTGACTAAGATAGACCTAATTAGAGAACAATATACCACTTGACATAGTTACCTACCCCAAACCTAGAATGCACATGTGTGTATTTACCTTTTATTGAACCTATGTTCACTCTGTTGCATATGTTTGGTGTATTGTTCTTTTGTTATTCCCCAAGTGTGCTGAATGAATGATTGTTTTGCGTAGACAATGAGCAGTCTATGGTTCCCTAGTGTGTTGCAGGAGACTTCCCTGTGCAGCAACCTAGTGAAGGCAAGTGTCCTCTTACCCATTATGTCCTACTTACTTTATAATTCATTGTCCCGCAAACCATGATCAACCTAAGGATTGACTAGTGTTCTTTTTTCCTGTCCTTGGTTATCCTTTGGGAATTGGCTATTATGATTAGCATCATGCTATTGCTTTATTTTAATCTATGAACATGATGAGAATATCTATGATAGGATGATGATATATTGGTTATGATGATGAACATGTGATACTTTAGAGGACTCAGGCTGTTTCCCGAGTACCTCTCTGTAAGGACCTGTTCATTGGATGACCACCCGTGAAAACAGTACAACCATGAGGGTAGTATGGGACACCCTTAGCTGATTAATTAGTGGAGCTTGAGTTGTAGTCGGCTTCACCGTCATGCTGTCAATAGGGTCCGGGCATAGTACTTGCTCTGCCGAGTCTAGGTGCCGAGGTTATTTCATGTTGCTTTTGTTACTCACCCTTCCTGTGGGGAGAGGTACTGTGTTTATCAAAATGTAAAAACCTAACGGCGGCTATGACCTCTAGGGAATCTTTGTAAATGCTACATAGTGAATCCTTAGCCATTCACCTCGGTAGTGAAGATCGGGTCTTGCAAACCCAGGCTGGGAAGGGACCACAACTCGTGGGTAAAGTGTCCAACCTCTGCAGAGGGTTAGAAACTGGTATATCAGTCGTGCTCATAGTTAAGAGCATCCTTGGGAGCTCCTTTGATTAGAGTTACTCTGGATACCTTATCATGATGCTTAATGATGGTAATTATAATTATGAATTCTAGTATTTCCTCTTGGAGGGAGTACAATCTGGGTTAATAACATAGGATTATTGCTAAAACTTGGCTTTCTACTAGTAACAAATACATGACCAACTAAAAGCAACTGCTTTATGCTTAACCCCCACATACAACTAGTCCACTTTTAGCCAAACGAGACATTTGCTGAGTACGTTGATGTGTGCTCACCCTTGCTTAAAACACCAAACACCAGGTTGTCCCCATTTCAACCAATGCTCAGGAGAAGATGAAGGCAATATGGAGGACTTTTAGGAGTTTTAGGACTTCAATGAGTTCTAGAATAGATTAGCGGTAAACCCCAGTCAGCTGCCTGTGAAGGCCTTATCATACTAAGTTTCGTTCAGCACTTTGATGATGGTTTAAGTTAATGACTTTGTGGATGTTTTAGACATCGTGATGTAATAAAGTACTTATTTCCGCTATTATTTTGAGCAATGTGTGATGATGTCTAATTATGTAATCGCTGTGTACGTGAATTTCTAATCCTAGCACGTACATGGTTCGCATTCGCTTTGCCTTACAAAACCGATTGTGACAGTCAAGTAGTTCCTTTAATGTTTAGGAGTTAATATTAGAATTTATGTTAGTATGAGAATTATTATTAAAGCACATTTTTATAAATGAATGAATAAATAAATAGATAAATATGGGTTGCATTGATGCTGGGATTTTTTTTGCTCCTTCAAACTGAGATGAAGCTTGAACATTATTTGAAATTTGAAATCTGAGTTGAAACTAGAAAATGAATTAGAAATAAAACAAAATAGAATAGAATAGAAAAAGAAAAAGAAGAGGACTTATACCTACACTATTGGGCCTGATCTGTCTTGGTCGGCCCACCACTACTCCCACGAGCCCAGGGAAGTGGTTGTCGACTTGTAGACCAGCCCGACCAGCGTCTCCCCTCCGTGTGCACCCGTGACCAACCCTTCTGACACCATGGGCCCTCCGATAGTGGTGTATGGGGCCCGTACAACCCGTGGCAGATGGGTATCATGATTTGTGCATAATAATGTGTAACCTTTGCAGAGTGTAAAACTGGTATATCAGTTGTGCTTACAGTCAAGAGCGGCTCAGACCCTCACATGAGTAATTTGTGGAATTAAAATTAATCTGTCATATGCATTATGAAAGTTGCCTAGAGGGGGTGAATAGGCAAGTTGAAACTTTTTTAGTAAAACTAGAAAAAAACTAGGTAAAATTGGTTCAACCAATGTCAAAATCGTTTCAACCGGTTTGCACGAGCTCAACTAGAGAATGAGATATAAAACTAAATTGATCTCGAATTTCACCCAGTTAACTTTGTAAATGAGATGTCCTAGATGATCCACAGGGTTCAAAGTAGTAGATCTTAGAAGGGCACTTCTCAAAATCCACACACCAAAAAACATATGAACAATTCTTCCACGGAACGGTGAGAGAACAAAGAACATGAACAAACACAATGAACAAGAACACAAGAGACACAAGATTTATCCCGAGGTTCGGTCACACCACAAAAGGTGCCCTACTTCCTCGTTGAGGCGCCCACAAAGAGTTGGGTCTCTTTCAACCCTAATCCTCCCTTCGTCGACCACAAAGGTCAAGCCCACACACTAATCTTTGCTCAACAAGCGGGTAAAACAAATTTTCTTGTGGTCTTCCACAAGATTTGGAGACTCACAAGAGACACCTAGTCGTCTAGGAGCTAGAACCTCTAAGAGTAATGAATCCACAAAGAACTCGATGTAGTACCAACGCTCGAATGAAGAAGAGCAAGAGGGATTTAGATATGAAGCACAAAAAACATAGCTCTCAAACTCTGAAGCGTCCCGATCCTTTGGGACTCAAATGTGATACAATTACTAGTCCCAGGAGGCTAGTAACCACATTCCTTACTTCAAATAGTACAGAGTTACGAATAAAAGTTATTACAATACGAAAGTACAAGCTCTAGTGAGCCTGGAATACAAAGCACAGTGGAAGATCATCTAGCCCAAGCCACAGGCACACTGGGTGCAGACACAGCCCTCTTCTAGTCGAACATAGCAGAAAAGAAGTCTTCAGCTACTGAAAAACATAAATAAATCTGGGTGAATACACTAGGTATTTCGCAAGCCCATCCCGCCCGTAAAGAGAGAGGGACCTATACAGTACATGCTTGATATGGTGGAGTTGAAGTCACTCTTCTTTTTCAGAGAAAGGCAATACTTTGATGGTTTACCCCAGAGAGAGAAGTAGCACATTTTCACACTCAACCACCACTGAGCTTCCCGCTCCCGTGGCATTATTTTTCATTTCCAAAAATACCCACACACACTGCCCTGTTTACGGATATCAAAAACACTAATTGTCATACCACACCAGACTCGTCCATACCTATGGACACGGACTATTCGAATAGGTTTCAAACTCTGCATAGAGGGGTACACTTTACCCACTAGTCCAGCTCTGCGGTCTCATGGCCAATGAGACCTAAATACGGATCTCTTTCCTTCCTTGCACGTCCTTACCTTAACGGTTATACTGGAAGAAGTCAGGCCATCGACATGCCCAAACCGGACAAAACATTCCCCCTCCTTATCCTCCTGGTGCTCCCAGCCATCATAACCCTGGGGTTTGGATCGTGCAAGTTCAGATCGAGTGACTGCCCATACAGTCTCGAGTGGTTGTACTTAAAGTGAGTACAGGTAGTGAAGGATGACAAACCGGTCCTTATATGAGGGGACAATCCTTCTGCTCACACCTAACCTGGCTGAGCCAACACCTGAGGCCCTCCCCTAAACCAGGGAGTCCCTGACTATCCCACTCAAAAGGTGATAAGGGTGAATACCCTTCATCATACACTTTTGAAAACATTTTCCTTTTTAGAAAAACCACCCTTTTCCTTAACCCATATTTTGTACTCAAAAGATATTCCTTAATGCGGGCCATCTCTCTACTCACAATGCAAGGACCCAACCCTTGTTCCCGGCTTAGGCAGTGGTAGAAAGAATAGGTAATTCATGCATCAAGGGAAGAATGGACTTGCCTTCGTCGAAGTTCTCTTAGCACGAAAGGTCTATTTCCGAGAGGTCAGGCTCTTGCCCTTCTTTCGGAGCTATGATTTCCGGAGGATCGGATCCCTCTTCGCCTAGCAAAAACAGGCAATGAACATTACATCAACCATGGTGGCTTAGTGAAGTGTGCCAAGTTTTAAATATTATTGTTTTGTGTCATATAAAATATTTGGACTATTTTTGGTGCATAAAATATCAATATCTATACATATATGTGAAAATAGGAAAAGAAAATAGGAAAAAGAAAAGGAAAAGGGTTTTCCTGGTTAGCTGGGCCCGGGGGGGATTCGGCCCAGCCAAAGGCGCGTGGGCGATCGGCCTAGCTAGGCCCGCTACGGGGCACGTCGTGAGGGGTGACGCCGTGGGCGCGGACCCACACGCCAGTGAGGGGAGGGGTAACGGCGTCAGGGGGGAACGGTGGTACGCCCGCGGCGGTGAGAACCGGCCGCCGGTGATTCCGACGGCGGTTCCTCACCGGTGGTCCGGTTCTGGGTAGTTGGGATGGTGGCATAGCATGGGAGGAGGTAGGGGATCATGGTGGTGGGGTCAATTTGGCTGGTGGGGGCTTGGAACAGCCGGTCCACGGTGAGGTGGCGGGCGCCCGCTGCGGTGAGGTCATCGGCAAGGCCTACGGGCGTGATAGTTGAAGGGGAAGGGTGCATCGTGTTCGTGGTGAAGTGGTGGAGCTCATGAGCTACAATAATTTGACTTGAAACCATCAGAGAGAGAGAGAGGATGGAGGAGCTCACCGGAGAGGAAGACGACGGTGGTGCTGGCTCGATTGAGCTCGGGGAAGGGGGAGAGAGGTGGTCGAGGCCGGTTTGAAGAAAGGTGGAGCTCGGGCGGTCCTTTTTATAGGTGCCCGGGGAGGAAGCGGCCAAAGGCTAGATGGCATCAGCGAGGGACACTGCGGCGGCGATGAGGGCGCACAGCGCCGGGGATGAGACCGCTTGGGCAGGCTGCCGTGAATGGGTGCGAGCACAGTGAACTGAGGGGGCAGAGTGGTGCCTAACTTCACTGGCGCAGGAGTAATGGCGAGGAGACATGGCGGGGTGGTGGCCGGCGGCGATCGCGTCGATAGCCGATCACGGGCTGGGACGACAGTGCTGATAGGCGGGGCCCGCTTGCTAGAGGAAGAGTGGGGTGCGAGCAGGCGGGGTGTTGTGGCTGACGGGTGGGGCCGGCCGGTTAGCGCGAAGGGAGGCGCGGCGTGAGCGCGGGCGGGCGCGTGGGAGATGGGCCGGGCAGGGGAACGTGGCGCGCTGGAGAGAGGGAGAGAGGGTTGGGCCGGATTCGGCCCAGCCAAGGGGGATTTCCTTTTTCTTTTTCTATTTATATTTCCTTGATCCCTTTTTCTTTTAAAC
Source organism: Zea luxurians (assembly GCA_029449295.1). Classification (NCBI taxonomy): domain Eukaryota; kingdom Viridiplantae; phylum Streptophyta; class Magnoliopsida; order Poales; family Poaceae; genus Zea; species Zea luxurians. Next base: position 30,499,333 of record JAOPSE010000014.1, read on the forward strand.
AATAATTCTCCTAATTTCCTAGGTGCCAAAAATAAAATACTCTATGTGTCGGGGACCATAATTAGGGGTACCCTCAAGACGCCTAATTCTCAGCTGGTAACCCCCATCAGCATAAAGCTGCAAAGGCCTGATGGGTTTGATTAAGTCAGGGATCAGTCCACACGAGTGACTTGACCACGCCACGCCCGAGCCTAGCCTCGGGCGAGGGCAGCCGGCCCTAAGATGACTCCGTCTCGCCTGAGGTCTCCTCTTTCACGGCAGGCGCATCCCCGGCTCGCCCTAGGCCCCGCCTCCGATAAGGAGAAACCCTGACTAAATCACCGCACCAACCGACCGAGTCACCAGGGCGTTTAACGCAAAAGGTAAGACCGACGGGCGGCCAGACTTCGCCAGTGGTGCCATAGGAGACTCCGCCCGACCCAGGGCTCGGACTCAGGCTAAGGCCTCGGAAGACGGCGAACTCCGCTCCGCCCGACCCAGGGCTCGGACTCAGGCTAAGGCCTCGGAAGACGGCGAACTCCGCTCCGCCCGACCCAGGGCTCGGACTCAGGCTAAGGCCTCGGAAGACGGCGAACTCCGCTCCGCCCGACCCAGGGCTCGGACTCGGGCCAAGGCCCCGGAAGACGGCGACCTCCGCCTCGCCCGACCCAGGGCTCGGACTCCGCCTCGGCCTCTGCCGAATAATCTCCGCCTCGCCCGACCAGGGCTCGGACTCTGTCTCTGTCTTGCAGGACGGACTCGGCCACAGCCTCGGAGGAGCCTCCACGACACCCGACCTAGGATACGAGACCGCCACGTCAACAGGAAGCGTCATCATCACCCTGCCCTGAGCCGACTTGGGTCGCAGAGAACAAGACCGGCGTCCCATCTGGCCAGCTATGCCAGATAGGCCATGATGGCGCCCCGCTAGATCATGACGACGGCGGCCCCCAGCTCCCTTACGAAAGCAGGAGAACGTCAGCAAGGACCCAGCCACCTCGACAGCTGTCCCCCCGTCCGGCTCCGTTACTCCTCCAACAGCCACGACGCCACTCCAACAGGGTGCCACGATCTCTCTGGCTGCCACCTGGGCATGTACATAGGGCGCTAGCTCTCCCTCGCTAGACACGTAGCACCTTGCTACACCCCCATCTTGTACACCTGGACCTTCTCCTTACGACTATAAAAGGAAGGGCCAGGGCCTTCTTAGAGAAGGTTGGCCTCGCGGGGACGAAGGGCAGGGGCAGGCGCTCTCTCGGGGCCGCCCTCTCCCTTCACCTCGTGCGGACGCTTGTAACCCCCTACTGCAAGCGCACCCGACCTGGGCGCGGGACGAACACGAAGGCCGTGGGAATTTCTCCGACTCCCTCGCGATCCGGCTCCGGCCACCGACCTCTCTCTCACTCCGTTCCCCCCTTTGCGCTCGCTCCACGCGCTCGACCCATCTGGGCTGGGGCACGCGGCACTCTCACTCGTCGGCTCGAGGACCCCCCGGTCTCGGAACGCCGACAGTTGGCGCGCCAGGTAGGGGCTGCGCTGCGTGTTGACGTTCGATTTCCCGTCAAGCTCCAGATGGGCAGTCTCCAACAACCTCTTCAACCCGGGACGGTGCTCCGTTTCGGGAACCTCGAGTTCATCTCGCTCGACGGCGACTACGACATGATACTCCTTCCACCGCCGCGCGACGACGACATTGATGGCGGACAGCCCGCCCGCTGGCGGCGGAATCGACGACGTCTTTCCCGCGTAGGGGAAGGACAACTTTCGAGCTCGCCCCATCCTCTCCCTCGCCGTCGAAGGAGGAGGAGGCAGGGCAACCGGGGCCGAGCGGGAGGTCGCGCTCCGACGGCTGTCGGGCAAATCGACATCCCCGGCGCCTCGACGGAGGACACGCCAAGCGTCGCCCTCGCGTTCGAGGCAGACGCGAGCGCCATCCCCCCGCAACACGTCGACTCCGAGCAAGTGGACGACGCCAGCACGCTCACGGAAGGCCTGCAGGACGTCACCCTCGGACCCAAGACGACGACGCGGTCAGCCCCCGACGCGACTTCATCGCTCCTCGTCGACAAAAAGGTATCGACTGCTACCCATCTTTCGTTATTTCGACTCGGCCTCAGCCCGCCTGGCGATCTCGCTTTGGCGGGCGCTCACATTGAGGCGAGTGCAACCTCTCTGGGGTTTCCTGTGCGGTCGCCTTGGGACTGATTGACGGGTGTCTCGACCTACGGACCCTCTGGGTCCGAGGAAGACGACGACCCCAGCATCTGCTGGGATTTCTCCGGATCTGGCAACCCTAGTGCCATGCGGGACTTCATGACCGCATGTGACTACTGCCTCTCCGACTGTTCCGACGGCAGCCGCAGCCTTGGCGACAAGGACTGCGGCCTGAGTCGCGAATGTTTCCACATCGAGCTAGGGGATCCCTCCGGAGGCGGCTGTCTCGGCATGCCGGAGGATGGTGATCCCCCTAGGCCAGCGCCTCGCGCTGACATCCCGCGGGAGCTAGCTGTGGTCCCCGCTTCGGCGGGAGGTCACGACCCACAGCTCGAGCAAGTCCGCGGGGCGCAGGCCGGGTTCGATGAAGGAGCAGGAGCGCTCGAGGCAATCCGTCAGAACATCGGGCAGGTATGGGCGAGCCAACCCCCGGCCGGAGGAATACGTCACTTGCCCCAAGGTCTCCAGCACCGCATCGCCAACGATGCCAGGGACAAACCGCCACCCGCATCCGGCGGGACTGGCCAGGACCTGGTCGCTGCAGCAATGCTCCTCCGCGCGATGCCGGAGTCATCAACCACCGAGGGACGGCGGATCTAGGGAGAACTCAGGCATCTCCTGGAAGGCGCTGCGGCCCGGCGGGCAGAGAGCTCTGCCTCTCGAAGGCGGGGATACACCCCGGATCCTCGTGCCGCGACTTCCCGACTCACGCGGGAAGCCTCGGTCTTCACCGGGCGCACGCGCAACACCGCGCCTGCGGCCCCGGGCCACCTCGGCGAGGAGCACCCTCATCGTGACCGTCGGGCACGCCTCGACAAAAGGGTGCGCCGAGGCTACCACCCCAGGCGTGGGGGACGTTATGACAGCGGGGAGGATCGAAGTCCCTCGCCCGAACCACCCGGTCCGCAGGTCTTTAGCCGAGCCATTCGGCGGGCACCGTTTCCGCCCCGATTCCGACCCCCGACTACTATCACGAAGTACTCGGGGGAGACGAGACCGGAATTGTGGCTTGCAGACTACCGCCTGGCCTGTCAGCTGGGTGGGACGGACGATGACAACCTCATCATCCGAAACCTCCCCCTATTTCTCTCCGACACCGCTCGTGCCTGGTTGGAGCACCTGCCCCCGGGGCAGATTTCCAACTGGGAGGATCTGGTCCAGGCCTTCGCCCGGAACTTCCAGGGCACGTACGTGCGCCCCGGGAATTCCTGGGACCTCCGAAGCTGTCGGCAATTGCCAGGAGAGTCCCTTCGGGACTACATCCGGCGGTTCTCGAAGCAGCGCACCGAGCTGCCCAACATCACCGACTCCGATGTCATCGGCGCGTTCCTCGCCGGCACCACCTGCCGCGACCTGGTGAGCAAGTTGGGTCGCAAGACCCCCACCAGGGCGAGCGAGCTGATGGACATCGCTACCAAGTTCGCCTCCGGCCAGGAGGCGGTAGAGGCCATCTTCCGAGAGGACAAGCAGCCCCAGGGCCGCCCGTCGGAAGATGCTCCCGAGGCGTCTGCTCCGCGCGGCGCCAAGAAGAAAGGCAGGAGGAAGTCGCAAGCGAAACGCGACGTTCCCGATGCTGACCTTGTCGCCGCCGCCGAGCGCAAGAACCCTCGAAAACCCCCCGGAGGTGCAAACCTCTTCGACAAGGCACTCAAGGAGACGTGCCCCTACCATCAGGGGCCCGTCAAACACACCCTCGAAGAGTGCGTCATGCTTCGGCGTCACTTCCATCGGGCCGGGCCACCCGCCGAGGGTGGCAAGGCTCACGACGACGACAAAAGGGAGGATCACCAAGCAGGAGAGTTCCCCGAGGTCCGCGACTGCTTCATGATCTACGGAGGGCATGTGGCAAATGCCTCGGCTCGGCATCGTAAGCAAGAGCGTCGGGAGGTCTGCTCGGTGAAGGTGGCGGCGCCAGTCTACCTAGACTGGTCCGACAAGCCCATCACCTTCGACCAGGACGACCACCCCGACCACGTGCCGAGCCCGGGGAAGTACCCGCTCGTCGTCGATCCTGTCATTGGCGACGTCAGGCTCACCAAGGTCCTGATGGATGGGGGCAGCTGCCTCAACATCATCTACGCCGAGATTCTCAAGCTCCTGCGCGTCGACTTGTCGTCCGTCCGAGCAGGCGCTGCGCCCTTCCACGGGATCATTCCCGGGAAGCGCGTCCAGCCCCTCGGACAGCTCGACCTCCCTGTCTGCTTCGGAACACCCTCCAACTTCCGAAGGGAGACTTTGACGTTCGAGGTGGTCGGGTTCCGAGGGACCTACCACGCGGTGTTGGGTAGGCCATGCTACGCGAAGTTCATGGCCATCCCCAACTACACCTACCTGAAGCTCAAGATGCCGGGCCCCAACGGGGTCATCACCGTCGGCCCCACGTACAAACACGCATTCGAATGCGATGTGGAGTGCGTGGAGTACGCCGAGGCCCTCGCCGAGTCCGAAGCCCTCATTGCCGACCCGGAAAGCCTCTCCCGAGAGGTGCCGGATGTGAAGCGGCATGCCGGCAACTTCGAGCCAGCGGAGACGGTTAAGGCCGTCCTTCTCGACCCCAGTGGCGACGCCTCCAGGCGTGTCCGGATCGGCTCTGGGCTCGGCCCTAGATAGGAAGCAGTGCTTGGCGGCTTCCCTCGCGCAAACATTGACGTGTTTGCATAGGGTCCCTCGGGCATGCCCGCCATGCCGGGGATGTCACCGAGCACTCGCCGCATATCTGGGCAGGAGCCCGACTCGCCAAACGGCCTCTGCGCGAACGACACCCGGGGGCTGCGCCCTTTCCCCACTCATACATACGAATCAATTATCAAGGAAGGGTCGGCCTCGCCCCGACAGAGCCCGACCCTCCCTCGGGGGCTAAAAAAGGGGAACCCCTCTCATCGGGTTCGAACGTACCGTTCCGCGTCAGAAAAGCTCTTTTTTCGGTCAAGAAGGGTTTTCCGCGTTCTCCCGGATGCGCCAGAAACAGAGTCCTGAGGAGCGAATTGGGGTACGAGTAGAGTGGCGAGACCGACTGAGCTGGGGAGCACCTATGCTTCCGGGCTAGGGACGCCTCGCTCGTCGCCTGCCGCGAAAAAGGACCCAGCTCGGGAAATCACCCTGTTGTCGACACTACGGGCCAGGCGCGAAAATCGAAACGAAAAGAAGCATGACTTCACGAAAGAAGAAGTAGAATGTTCAGGCCCCAGTGGCCACGGCAAATCACACACCCATCAGAAATTGTCCCAACTAAAATCAGGCGTCGCCTCGGGCAGGAGCCGCGCCCTCAACTCCGCCCCCGCCGTCGGTAAAGCCCACCTCCGCTTCCGGTGGCGGCGCAGGAGGAAGGATCTCCGCTTCGAAGACGGTCGCCAGCGACGCGCTCGGACCCGCAGCGACCGCGTCGAGCCGCTGAATCTCCGCCAGGGCTGCCTCGTCCTCGTCAGGCAGACAGTACCCCTCACTGACCCGCTCCAAGTCCACGACGTAGTGGGAAGCGAGCACGGCGAAGGCCCGCCTGACGCCGTGGTGCAGCGCCCCGCGGACTTTGCCACGCACGTAATCGCCAAGGGCTTGAAGACGGCTTTGGGGAGAGCTCCCTGAAGGGACGTCGCCGGGACCGAGTTTCCGATAGACCTCCGAGACGGCCTCGGACATAGCCGCAAGATCGGCCTCCCTTTGCTCAGCAGCCCCGTCGAGCGCCTCGGCAAGAGCCTTGGCAGACTCATCAAGGGCAGACTCGAGCTCTGCGAACAACCAGAAGAAAGATCTCAAACCCAAGCGGAAGAAACGGACAGGATTGAGAACCGAGGACGGTCGAGCCATACCTCTGGCTCGAACGTGCTGCTCCGAGGCTGCGACTTGGGCTGCGACCAGATCGGCCGCAAGGATCTGGGCCCGGCTCTCAGCTTCGGCAGCTCGGCCCCGAGTTTGGTCCCGCTCCTCGGCAACCTGGGCAAGCTCCGTGCGCGCTGCCGCCGCCTCGGCCTTCAGGTCAGCACAAAGCAACTGGAGGTCCGCTATCTTAGCGTCTTGCTGAGAGAGGCGCACGGTAGCCCCGGCGAGCGAAGTCCTCAGGGACCGCAGTGAGCCCCAGACGACGGCCTCGCGGCGAATGAACGACGACTTGGCGGCGCTCCGGTCCGTCAGGTCCTGGAAAGGAAAACAAGATTTCACGACGAACGCCTCGCTCGCGGAAGCAAGAAGGTATGTCTGAAACCATTACCTGAAGGATTTTGGGGACGTCCCCGCAGAGAACCTCCAGCGACGATCGGAGCAACCCCACTGTCGCCTCAGCACGCTTGCGGAGCTCGTCCCAGGACTGGTCCTCCTCTTCGTCGTCAAGAACGAAGATGGGGTCCGAAGCCTCACGGGTCCGGAATCGGAGCAACTGGCCCCGGGCCTCGGGGCTCCGCCCCACAACGACAAGGCTGCCGCCCGCCTGGGAACGCTGCGCATCCGCGCCCACCTCTCCCGAGGCCTCGGGCGCCGACGCCGCGGCCGTCCCGACGTCGGCGCCGACTGGGCGCTCTCCGACCGGAACGGTGCCGGCTGCGGTAGCGGCAGACACCGGCATGGCCAACATGGCTGGCGAGCTCGTGACCGCATCGGCGCTGGCCGCCTCCCCGGTCACGGTGGCCACCTCAGCAGAGGAGCCCACCTCGGGGACCTGCTCCCCCGAAATATGCGACGCCTGAGCCCCGCGCTGCGGGGCACCCTGCGAAAGGGTCGGCTGAGCGGGAGAGTCCGAGGTGGCGCCAGCTGCCTGGACAAACGCCGTCTTGAGGGCCTTCCGAGGCGCCAGGTCGGTGGGGCCATGGCTCCGTTTGCTGAAGAAAACAAGTAAGGGAAGATTACGGCCCGTACATATGGATGAAGCGCCGGGACGGAAAGATTCCAAGGTACCTACCCGCTCCGGATCATGACCCACGACGTCTGGGGGGAGGTCTCCTGGCTCCCGCTTCCTGGAACCACCGCCGTGGTCCGCTTCACCAACAGCCCCGGCGCCGCCCTCGCCTCGGACACCCCTGAGGCCCGGGTGGTGGACTGCCCAGGCACCGCCATGACAACCTGAGGACCGCTCCCGCATGCCGCCGGCGCGGGCAACAGCTCCCGAGGAACGGACCCCTCGGCTCGGCTCCCTGGAGTGACGTCAGCTCCCCCAGCCGGGGAGACGAGAACCCTCTCGGGTTGCCCCTGCTCCTCAGGTCGGGGATCCGGCACCTCGGCACCAGGGACCGACGATGTAGGCCCGCTCGGGGGCTGGCTCGACGACCCCCGGCCACATCCCAAGCCGGGGCTGAGGCCGAGACGTGCGGCCATGTCGTCCTCCTCCTCTTCATCGTCGACGTCGTCGTCATCATCGGACGTCTCCGGCGACGGCTCCCTGGGAAGCCCTTCCCTCTCCTGCTGACGACGGCGTTTCTCCAGGGCGTCTCGAGCCCGCCTCCGCCTGCGGGCCCGAGCCTTCTCCGCGTCCTTCTTCTTCTTCTCCTCCTCCGCGGCGACCCGCCTCGCCGCCCGACCCACCGCGTCCTCCGGGACCGGCGGCAGGGAGGGTTTGTGCCGCCCCACCTCCTAAAAAGGGGGGGGAAAAGGAAATCGATAGTCAGAATCGGGAGCGACCCGGTATATGAAGAAGGAAAGGACGAGCACTCACCAGAGCGACGCACCCCTGGTCGGGGCGCATTCGAGGCTGGGAGAGGGCATGGGGGTCCGGCTTCCCCATCGCGACCGACACCCGCCGATAGAGGGCGTCGTGGGGAAGAGGATCAGGGGACATCCGTGACCCCTCCCAGTCGGCCTCCTGGGTCATCTCCCAAAGCGGCAACCGCCGCTCCGCCAGGGGAAGCACCCTCCGGCGGTGGATGGCGGCAACCACTCCCGCGACGGTGAGCCCTTCCTCCCGCAACACCTTCAGAGCCTGGAGAAGAGGTTCGAGTTTCTTCTGCCTCTCGTGTGGAGTCCCGTGACGCCAGGCGTCGGGGGCGGCGGTGACGACCCGCTGAGAGAACGGCGGGAGCGACTCTCCGTCATTCCGGAGATAGAACCACCGGCGCTGCCAGCCCTTGTTTGAGGACGAAAGGACGGCAGGGATATACTGCAACGCCCGTGACTGCCTCAGCAAAAGGGTGCAGCCGCCGGCCCGCACCGCCGCACGGACCTTCCTCTCCCTCGTCGACGAAGCAAAAAGCTCAGCAAAGAAGAGGTGAGTCCACAAATCCCAATGGGGGGCGATCCCCAGATACCCCTCGCACACCGCTACAAAGATAGCGGCTTGTGCGATGGAGTTGGGGGTAAGATTGTGTAGTTCCACCCCGTAGTGGAACAGGATGGCCCGCATGAAGCGGCTCGACGGCATTCCAAACCCCCGCTCATGGAAGGAGATGAAGCTCACGACATACCCCGGCGGAGGGGACGGAGCAACTTCGCCCGAGGGAGGGATCCATTCCGGCCGCTCCTTATCGGTGAGGGGGCGGAGCAAACCCTCGTCGACGAGGTCCCCCAGGTCACCCGCCGTCACCGTGGAGGAGGGCCACGGGTCGCGCGGCGAGAGGATGGTCACCCGGTCGGCCATCGCCAAGGCAGAAGGAATGGCGGCGTGAAGAACAGGGGAAGGCGGTTTCCTTTTCCTGGCTAGATCTCTCAGGTTGCAAAAAACCTGAGAAGAAGGCGAAAAGTGGAGTCGAGAATCGTCACAGGACCCTCTCAGGGGTACATAAAGGACCAAGGGCGAGACGGTTCCAACGCATCGCCCGAACCGGACGCGCGGTTCAAAACACGCGAAGCGAAACAGCCGTCCCTCGAACGGCTCGCGCACGCAACGGCAACCTCACCAACTACTCACCCCAGCGCATTAACTCCACGGCGAAATAGGTGACGTTTCTGGCAGGGGCAGCTGGCGGCGCTTCGCCTCCGCCAAAAACGGCCACGCCGAGAAAGGTACGCCACGAAGTTCAATTTCGAATCCCTTTTTCCCTTTTCCTTCTTTCTCTATCTCTTGCAACAGGGACCGAGAAGGGGGATAACCCCAAAGGGATCCTTCCCCGTGAAGGAACTAGGCCCCGAGCCTCCCTACTGATCAGGGGTTCGAAGGCTGGCCCCCCGAAGGGTTCAACAGCCGCCTCAGATCGCGTGGGCCCGACACCCACTACTGGTCAGGGGTTCGAAGGTCGGCCCCCGAAAGGTTCCATGACCGCCTCAGGCTACTAGGGCTCCGTGCCCCCTACTGATCAGGGGTTCGAAGGCTGGCCTGTCGAAGGGTTCACAGCCGCCTCAGACGCCGAGCGAGGGATGACCAGGGGTACGTTCGATACATAACCAAGGCTCGGGCTGCGCTCCCGAGGTACCCTAGGACATTTCCGAGACCAGCGGGAACGACTCTGTAACGGAATCCCATCGGAGGGAGGCAACGAGCCCTCGGACCCCGTCGCTAGGGGACCGGGTCCGGCAGATCACCCGCAGGTACTTTTGGGCGTGCCTCCGGGCCCCTAGCCGACCCCTAACGAACGGGGCACGGACGTCCACTCAGATTACCCGATCGCAGCTCACCGGAGACACCATGTTCGGTGCCCATCGAGGGTAACATGGCGCACTCCCCCCCTCCTCCTTGCGGAAAGGCGACGTAGGGGCGTATATAAAAAGTCGAGTCTGTCCCTGATCGTCCTCTCGCTCCGTGCGAAGGCTCGGGGGCTGCTCTCGCAAACCCGGCTCCGGCCGAACCGTTGACGGCGTCAACATACCAGCCCGAGAACTTGGGCCCCGACAGTGCACCTGGGTTACGCCCTGCTCGCATGAGGGAACCGCTAGTCACGCCGAAGCATTGCGCAAGGCATTAAGACCTCGAAGGAGTGAAACCACTCCTCCGAGGCCTCGGGGGCTACACCCGGCGGGTGCGCTCGCGCGCACCCACCGGAACAAGGTACCTCCGAGAAAGGCTGGTCCCCTTGCAAAAAAGTGCGATGCAAGCCTCCAAGCGAGTGTTAACACTCTCTTCGAGGCTCGGGGGCTACTGTCGGGGACCATAATTAGGGGTACCCTCAAGACGCCTAATTCTCAGCTGGTAACCCCCATCAGCATAAAGCTGCAAAGGCCTGATGGGTTTGATTAAGTCAGGGATCAGTCCACACGAGTGACTTGACCACGCCACGCCCGAGCCTAGCCTCGGGCGAGGGCAGCCGGCCCTAAGATGACTCCGTCTCGCCTGAGGTCTCCTCTTTCACGGCAGGCGCATCCCCGGCTCGCCCTAGGCCCCGCCTCCGATAAGGAGAAACCCTGACTAAATCACCGCACCAACCGACCGAGTCACCAGGGCGTTTAACGCAAAAGGTAAGACCGACGGGCGGCCAGACTTCGCCAGTGGTGCCATAGGAGACTCCGCCCGACCCAGGGCTCGGACTCAGGCTAAGGCCTCGGAAGACGGCGAACTCCGCTCCGCCCGACCCAGGGCTCGGACTCAGGCTAAGGCCTCGGAAGACGGCGAACTCCGCTCCGCCCGACCCAGGGCTCGGACTCAGGCTAAGGCCTCGGAAGACGGCGAACTCCGCTCCGCCCGACCCAGGGCTCGGACTCGGGCCAAGGCCCCGGAAGACGGCGACCTCCGCCTCGCCCGACCCAGGGCTCGGACTCCGCCTCGGCCTCTGCCGAATAATCTCCGCCTCGCCCGACCAGGGCTCGGACTCTGTCTCTGTCTTGCAGGACGGACTCGGCCACAGCCTCGGAGGAGCCTCCACGACACCCGACCTAGGATACGAGACCGCCACGTCAACAGGAAGCGTCATCATCACCCTGCCCTGAGCCGACTTGGGTCGCAGAGAACAAGACCGGCGTCCCATCTGGCCAGCTATGCCAGATAGGCCATGATGGCGCCCCGCTAGATCATGACGACGGCGGCCCCCAGCTCCCTTACGAAAGCAGGAGAACGTCAGCAAGGACCCAGCCACCTCGACAGCTGTCCCCCCGTCCGGCTCCGTTACTCCTCCAACAGCCACGACGCCACTCCAACAGGGTGCCACGATCTCTCTGGCTGCCACCTGGGCATGTACATAGGGCGCTAGCTCTCCCTCGCTAGACACGTAGCACCTTGCTACACCCCCATCTTGTACACCTGGACCTTCTCCTTACGACTATAAAAGGAAGGGCCAGGGCCTTCTTAGAGAAGGTTGGCCTCGCGGGGACGAAGGGCAGGGGCAGGCGCTCTCTCGGGGCCGCCCTCTCCCTTCACCTCGTGCGGACGCTTGTAACCCCCTACTGCAAGCGCACCCGACCTGGGCGCGGGACGAACACGAAGGCCGTGGGAATTTCTCCGACTCCCTCGCGATCCGGCTCCGGCCACCGACCTCTCTCTCACTCCGTTCCCCCCTTTGCGCTCGCTCCACGCGCTCGACCCATCTGGGCTGGGGCACGCGGCACTCTCACTCGTCGGCTCGAGGACCCCCCGGTCTCGGAACGCCGACACTATGTGACGTGCTACAAGAAGTCATGGTGTATGCATATGATGAATATAATGCTTCATGGGGTCTTAGGAGATAATTAAGGGGGGGGGGGGTTAGGAGTTTAGGGTTCTAACCTCGGAAATCAAAATTAGGATGTTACAAACCTACCCCACTTAAAAGAATCTCACCCTTGAGATTTATACTGGGTTCGAGAAAAGGTAAGGGTATTCCTTCTTCAAAGAGTCCTCACTCTCCTAGGTAGCCTCCTCTTCTCCTTCTCTGCTCCACTGGACCTTACAGAGCCTTACTTCTGACTTTCGGGTTTTTCGGATGGCTGAATCAAGAATCTTCACTGGCTTTTCTCGATACTGCAGATCCTTCTAAATCTGAATTATCTCTTCTGTGATGTGACTCTTTGGTACTTTCAAGCATTTGCGGAGTTGAGATACATGAAACACATTGTGGATATCTGACATGGACTCTGGTAATTGAAGGCGGTAGGCTACGGGCCCTATTCTGCCGATGATAGGATAGGGGCCAACGAATCGCGGAGATAGCTTCCCTTTTACTTGGAATCTTTTGACTCCACGCATTGGGGAGACCTTGAGGTAGACAAAATCTCCTTTCTCGAAACTGAGTTCTCTCCTTCTGTTGTTAAGACATGCCCGAGGAAGGCAATCTTTTCTAACCAGAATTCGCATTTGCTGAGCTTAGCATAGAGTTGATGGCCTCTGGGTCTTCCGAGGACAATCTGAAGGTGATGCTCATGATCCTCGCGACTCTTGGAGTAGATAAGGATGTCGTCAATGAAGACTACGACAAACTTATCCAACTCTTCCATAAATACCTTATTCATAAGATTCATGAAAAAGGCTGGTGCGTTGGTTAGTCCGAAGGGCATTACTGTGAACTCATACTATCCGTACCAGGTGACAAATGCTGTCTTCTGAACGTCTGCTTCCTTGATTCTCAGCTGGTGATATCCTAACCTTAGATCAATCTTCGAGAAATACTTGGCCCCTTGAAGCTGGTCAAAGAGGTCATCAATCCGAGGTAGTGGATACTTGTTTTTGATTGTAACTTCATTTAAGGATCGGTAGTCAATGCACATTCTCATGCTTCCATCCTTCTTGGTGACGAACAAGACTGGTGCTCCCCAAGGAGATGAACTGGGATGAATGTACCCTTTCTGTTAAAGTTCTGCGATCTGGAGCTTCAGTTCTGCCAATTCTGTGGGAGCCATGCGGTATGGTCTTTTTGCGATTGGTGCGGTGCCTGGGATAAGATCAATGTAGAATTCTACCTCCCTTTCTAGCGGCATTCCTGGCAATTCTTCTGGGAACACATCCATGAATTCTTCTACCACATATATGCTTTCTGCTGCTAGGCTAAACACCATTGGATCTTAGGTTGGTGGCTGAGCCTTACACGAAACTGGCTTTCCTTGGTGGTCAGTGAGAAGAATGGTCTTATCTGCGCAACTTATGACGCCATTATGCCTGGTTAACGAATCCATCCCTAAGATCACATCAATTCTGTGGGATGGCAGGACGGCTAAGTCTGCCAAGAATACTACCCCACTAAAAGAATCCTGGCTTGGGAGCATTTGAGGCGGCATAGAAGGTCTGACCCTAGGGTTCGGGTGTCCAAGGGAATTTCTAGAGATGCAGTGGGAATGTCATGCTTTTCCATAAAACTAGTGGCTATGAATGAATGGAATGCTCCTGAATCAAAAAGTATAGCAGCGGGGGTAAATTCGACTAGGAACTCACCGAGCACTACTCCCGAGGCTTGCTGAGCTTCTTGAGCGTCGACGTGATTCATTCGTGCCCTGCCATGAAACTGGATCTTGCTTAGCTGGCTGTTGGAGTAAGGTTCCTTGGAGGCAGTTGCTGGAGCATTCTTGGGGCCATTCACCGAGTTGGAGTAGGTAGGCACAAATGTCTTCAACTGAGGACAACTATTCTTGTAGTGACTGGGGTCTCCGCAGTGCCAACAAGCATTGGCTGGAGGTTGGTTTCTTGCAACAGATGGGGCATGGAGGGAACTTTGACTCGGCTGGCTGAAACATGACGGAGCGGACCCTGCTGGCTTGTTGAAGCTCGGTCCTTTGGGAGGAAACCTAAAAGATCAAACTCTCTGGTGCCTGTCCTGCTGCTGAGCTCGGAGAACTTGAAACTTCCTCTTGAGGTGACCCTTTTCTTCTTCTCTAGCACTTTCCACCTGTATGGCCTTGTTTGAGAGGTGCGCGAAACTGAGAAAATCTTGGCTGGTGAGGATAGTTTTGAGTTCTGGTCTCAGCCCCTTCAAGAGACGGGCCATCTTCTTGTCTTCCGTGCTGACATCATTAGGCGCATAGCGAGCCAATTCTGTGAATTTGTGAACGTATTCACTGACAGATCTCCCTCCTTGGGTTAACTCCCAAAATTCTTCTTCTTTGAGCTAGACAATCCCTAGGGGTACATGATGCTCTCGGAAAGCTGCTTCAAATTCTGCCCAGGTAGCATCTCTGACGGCCGCGCTGAAGGTATCCCACCAGGATAGGGCCATCCTAGAGAGTTGATGGGCAGCAAGATGTGTCGGCGTTCCGAGACCGGGGGGTCCCTGAGCCGACGAGTGAATGTCGCCGCGTGCCCCAGCCTAGATGGGTCGAGCGTGAGGGCGAGCGCGAAGGGGGGAGAGCGAGGCGGCCGGAGACCGGCGTGAGAGAGGTGGGAATCCCGCGGCCTTCGCGTTCGTCCCGCGCCCAGGTTGGGTGCGCTTGCAGTAGGGGGTTACAAGCGTCCACGCGGGAGAGGGAGCGAGCGGCTCCGAGCGAGCGCGTGTCTCGTCCTCGTCCCCGCGCGGCCAACCCTCTCTAAGAGGGCCCTGGTCCTCCCTTTTATAGGCGCAAGGAGAGGATCCAGGTGTACAATGGGGGGTGTAGCAGAGTGCTACGTGTCTAGCGGAGGAGACCTAGCACCCTAAGTACATGCCGTCATGGCAGCCGGAGAGATTTTGGCACCCAGCTGGTGTGATATCGTGGCTGTCGGAGGAGCGATGGAGCCTGGCGGAGGGACAGCTGTCGGAGCTGTTGAATCCTTGCTGACGTCCTCTTGCTTCCGTAAGGGGGCTGAGAGCCGCCGTCGTCACAGAGTATGCAGGGCGCCACCATTGCCTATCTGGCGGGGCGAGCCAGATGGGACGCCGGTCTTGTTCCCTGCAGCCCGAGTCAGCTCGGGGTAGGGTGATGATGGTGCCTCCTGTTGACGTGGCTGGTCTACGCCCTAGGTTGGGCGATGTGGAAGCTCCTTCGAAGTCGAGGTCGAGTCTGTCTTCCGTGGCCGAGGTCGGGTCCGAGCCCCAGGTTCGGGCGAGGCGGAGATCGCCGGCTGGTGTCGGGGCGGAGTCCGAGCCCTGGGGTCGGGCGAAGCGGAGTTCGTCGTCTTCTAGGGCCGAGCCCAAGTCCGAGCCCTGGGTCGGGCGAGGCGGAGATCGTCGTCTTCTGGGACTTAGCCCGAGTCCGAGCCCTGGGTCGAGCGGAGTTCGCCGTCTTCCGGGACTTAGCCCGAGTCCGAGCCCTGGGTCGGGCGGAGTTCGCCGTCTTCCGGGACTTAGCCCGAGTCCGAGCCCTGGGTCGGGCGGAGTTCGCCATCTTCCGGGACTTAGCCCGAGTCCGAGCCCTGGGTCGGGCAGAGTTCACCGTCTTCCGGGACTTAGCCCGAGTCCGAGCCCTGGGTCGGGCGGAGCGGAGCTTCCTATGGTGCCTTTGGCCGGGCCTGACTGCCTGTCAGTCTCACTCTGTCAAGTGGCACCGCAGTCAGAGTGGCGCAGGCGGCGCTGTCCTTCTGTCAGGCCGGTCAGTGGAGCGGCGAAGTGACGGCGGTCACTTCGGCTCTGCCGGCTGGGGGGCGTGCGTCAGGATAAAGGTGTCAGGCCACCTTTGCATTAAATGCTCCTGCGACTTGGTCGGTCGGTGCGGCGATTTGGTCAGGGTTGCTTCTTACCGATGACAGGACCTCGGGCGAGCCGGAAATATGTTCGCCGCTGAAGGGGGGCCTCGGGCGAGACGGAAATCCTCCGGGGTCGGCTGCCCTTGTCCGAGGCCGGGCTCGGGCGAGGCGTGATCGAGTCCCTTGAATGGACTGATCCCTGACTTATTCGCACCCATCAGGCCTTTGCAGCTTTGTGCTGATGGGGGTTACCAGCTGAGAATTAGGAGCCTTGAGGGTACCCCTAATTATGGTCCCCGACAGTAGCCCCCGAGCCTCGAAGGGAGTCTTTGCACTCGCTTGGAGGCTTTTGTCGCACTTTTTTGCAAGGGGACCAGCCTTTCTCGGTTGCGTTTTGTTCCGGTGGGTGCGCGCGAGCGCACCCGCCGGGTGTAGCCCCCGAGGCCTCGGAGGAGTGGTTTCACTCCTTCGAGGTCTTAATGCCTCGCGTAATGCTTCGGCTAGTCTGGTCGTTCCCTCATGCGAGCTGGCCGTAGCCCAGGTATACGGTCGGGTCCCAAGTTCTCGGGCTGGTATGTTGACGCTGTCAACGGTTCGGCCGGAGCCGGGTTTGCGAGAGCAGCCCCCGAGCCTCTGCACAGGGCGAGAGGGCGATCAGGGATAGACTCAGCTTTTTTACATACGCCCCTGCATCGCCTTTCCGCAAGGAGGGGGGGGGGGGGGAAGCGCCATGTTGCCCTCGATGGGCACCGAACATGGTGTCTCCGTTGAGCTACAAGCGGGTGATCCGAGTGGACGTCCGTGCCCCGTTCGTTAGGGGTCGGCTAGGGGCCCAGAGGCACGCCCAAAAGTACCTGCGGGTGATTTGCCAGACCCGGTCCCCTGGTGACAGGGTCCGAGGGCTCGATGCCTCCCTCTGATGGGATTCTGTTACAAAAGCGTTCCCGCTGGTCTCGGAAATGTCCTAGGGTACCTCGGGAGCGCAGCCCGAGCCTTGGTTATGTATCGAACGTACCCATGGTCATCCCTCGTTCGGCGTCTGAGGCGGCTGTGAACCCTTCGGGGGCCAGCCTTCGAACCCCTGATCAGTAATGGGCGTGGAGCCCGAGTAGCCTGAGGCGACCATGGAACCCTTTCGAGGGGCCGACCTTCGAACCTCTAACCAGTAGTGGGTGTAGGGCCCACGCGATCTGAGGCGGCTGTCGAACCCTTCCGGGGGGCCAGCCTTCGAACCTCTGATCAGTAGGGGGCTCGGAGCCTGGTTCCTTCTCGGGGAAGGATCCTTTTCGGGGTATCCCCCTTTCCCGGTCCCTGTTGCAAGAGAGAGAAAGAGGAAAAACGGAAAAGGATACGAAATCGAACGATGCGGCGTACCTTTTTTGATGCGGTCATTACGGCGAAGGCGAAGCGTCGCTCGCTTCTCCTGCCAGAGGTGCCGCGTGTCCCGCCGCGGAGTTGATGCGACAGGGCGAGTAGTTCGCAGGGTAGCCGCTACGCGTGCGTGAGCTGTTCGAGGAACGGGTCACGGGCGCGTTGCCTTCACGCCGTGAGAGAGGGTTCTCTCGCTGCCCACGGACGGGACGTGAGCTTGGCTGACGACGTGACCGCTGCATCTGTCCGCCTGCCACCACCATTACTGCTGGCCCATCTTCGGCCGTACTGACCGTCGCGCCAGGCTGGAGCCGCTGGGTCGTGCGCTGGGTGGCCTCGAATCGCGGTATTTGTTCCGCAGTCAAGGAGGCACGGTGGTGGCGCAGGTGGCGATGCAGTTACCCACACGTAGCAACCGGCGCACCGGTTGCATGACGCGTGGGCCTGGGCCTCCATGCTGGGCGTGTTGGGAGTCGGAGAAGCGCGCCCACTTGGCATGGTTGCATGCCGCCTGCATGGCTGCCCACCCTTTCGCCCGCTGGTCTGGGCAAAAGTGGAGGGTCACTTGTAACCGCTGGGCGGTTGTACGCACCGCGCACGGCGGTTTGGCTTCTTCTGCTCTGAGCCGGCTTGCATGACGTGTGGGACCCAGCCCCCGCGCCGCAGGGGAGGACCTTGGAGTGTGTTGGAGAAGACTCAGCCCGTGATGGCTAGGGACGCAAGTAGGGAGAGCCGCCTTTAAAAGGAGGGCGATCCCCTTGGGAGGCGACCATGTCTTCGCGCTCCCTTATGCATCGCGTCTTCTCGCCTTCCAAGCCTCCGGATGGGGGATACCCGCCGTCTTTCCGCCTCGTCGTTGGAGGAAACACAACTCCGCGGGAGTTGGTACCTTTCAGCCATCATTCGGCTTCAAGGATTTTCATCATGCAGCCCGGCTGCACCCCTCCACCGGCGGTCACCCAAGATGGTGACCTCCAGTTTGATGGTGGGGGAAAGCGAGCCGGGCTGCAGCCTCTGTCCCTCCCTCAGCCTCAAGGATTTTCGTCATCCAGGCTGAGGTGGAGGATGAGGAGAGTCGGGGGGCTGCCTCCGCGTGGGTCGGTCACCCTTTTCTTCCCCTGGCGTCTGGGGGAGAAAGGCATCCTCTAGCCTCGCGGAGGCTTCCTCCAGCCATGCCGAGAAAGGTGGATCGCCGCCACTCAGCCAGGGCGCAGCATTACGTCCTCCGTCCGGACGATGGTTGCGCCGCGTACCGCGAGGGCGGTGCCCATGTTCTGGGTGGTTCTGGCGAGGGCGAAGACCTGCCGGCGCACTTTGAGGCGTCGGCAGCCGGAGAAGGCTTCTCTACCGATGAGATTGCCAACTCCGCCAGTAGCCCTAGGTCTCCGTCTCCCAGCCTGAATGGCTGGCTCTCGTCCTCGGTGGGTGAGAGTCCTTCTGCCGCAGCACCCGCCCTGAAGCCGCTGCTGAAGCTGCTTCGTCGCCCGGGACGGGGGTTGTTGTCGCTGTTGCCGGATCGGGCGGCGGCGAGCCGCCCGTCGGCCCGCGATCGCTCCGCGGGTTCCCCAATCTTATGGGGTTGTTCGTACCCGCGGAGACGGAAATGGGGTTCCGTTTGTAATGGCACTTTGGATGCCAGTGTTTTTGCCTCCTTTTCGAGCACTAAGACTCGCCTGTTGGTTGTCTGAACCGCTTCTCCAAGCGTGAATCGCCCCGTGTACAGGTGACGAGTGAGGTATCCGTATCCCGGAGGCGTAGGAGTCCCTCGGCTCGGTCGGCCTTGTTGTCCGAGGCTTCTCTAGCTTAGTTAAAGGAACCCCTCGGCCGCTCTTCGATGAGCCGAGGCCAGGGGTAGCGGCATCAACATGAACAGAGGCAGAGTTGGCTCGAAAAGAAAACCTAGTTGGCCTGAGCCTGGCCGGGTTGTCCGTTAGCGGGACCGACACCGGAGTTGACCAGCCGAGGCCTCGGGTCGGGCTGACGTCCTTGGAGGGCAGCTGGCCGAGGCCTCGGGGTGACCGGCCGAGCCGCCTGCTCGGGCCGGATTCCGGAGAAGACCCTGGTAGCGATAGCCCGGGCGTGGCGATGATGTCGTCCTTCAGAATGGAGATCTTAGGACCGCGTCGCCGTCCGAGGCTAGGTCAGACCTCGTCGAAGGTGTCGTCGATGCCGAGGGTGCTGCTGCTCCCTTCAGCCGTCAAGATCCGAGCCTGCAGGATCGGATTGTCTTGTAGCGTGTGTTTCCTGCGGCCGCCGAGGCCAAAACACACCCTCGCCGTATTGTAAAGCCGCGTCTCCTTTCCTCTTGTTTCGGGTATTCGGACCCGTCCATGGGGCTCTGTTCCCGATGCAGTCGAGAAGGCTCGAGAAATCGCTTCGGTAGAAGAGCTTCCGAACGTGAAGACTTGTTCGGTCCGCGGGATCACTTATCCGAACGTGAGTTACTTATCGCCGAAGGTGATGAGTGAGGTATCCGTATCCTAGAGTCGTAGGAGTCCCTCGGCTCGGTCAGCCTTGGCTGCTTACGTGTACTCCGTCGTTTTCAGGATCCACTTTCGAAGTAGTCAAACAGCCCGAAAGACCTTCTGGCAGAAAAGATCTTTTTTCGAGGAAAATTTCGACGCAGAGGGGTCCCCCCCTTTTAGCCCCCGAGGGAGGGTCGGGCTTTGCCGAGGCAAGGCTGACCCTTCCTTGACGACTAAACTTTCGCTGGGCGCGAGGTATATGAAAAACTTGAAAACATCTTAAGGGTAGAAGCGACGTAGCTGTTGGATGTTCCAAGCATTGCCGTAGATCTCGCCTTGACTGTTGGCCAGCTTGTACGTTCCGGGCTTCAGAACTTTGGCGATGACGAACGGCCCCTCCCAGGGGGCATGAGCTTGTGCCGCCCTCGGGCGTCTTGTCGCAGCCGAAGCACCAGGTCGCCCACCTGGAGGTCTCGGGACCGGACCCCTCGGGCGTGGTAGCGTCGCAGGGACTGCTGGTATCGCGCCGAGTGCAGTAAGGCCTTGTCCCGAGCCCCCTCCAGCTGGTCCAGCGAGTCTTCTCGGCTAGCTTGGTTGCTTTGGTCGGAGTAGGCCCTCGCCCTCGGGGAGCCGTATTCCAGGTCTGTGGGCAAGACAGCCTCGGCCCCGTAGACTAGGAAGAACGGCGTGAAGCCCGTGGCTCGGCTTGGCGTTGTCCTCAGACTCCAGACCACCGAGGAGAGTTCCTTCATCCATCGCTTGCCGAACTTGTTGAGGTCGTTGTAGATCCGAGGCTTGAGCCCTTGTAAAATCATGCCGTTGGCACGCTCTACTTGTCCATTTGACATGGGGTGAGCCACGGCGGCCCAGTCCACCCGGATGTTATGATCCTCGCAGAAGTCCAGGAACTTTCTGCCGGTGAACTAGGTGCTGTTGTCGGTGATGATGGAGTTCGGGACCCCAAAGCGATGGATGATGTTGGTGAAGAACGCCACCGCCTCCTCGGACCTGATGCTGTTTAGGGGTCGGACCTCGATCCACTTGGAGAATTTGTCGATGGCGACCAGCAGGTGCGTGTAGCCCCCGGGTGCCTTCTGCAAGGGGCCGACGAGGTCCAGACCCCACATAGCAAAAGGCCAGGTGATGGGTATCGTCTGTAGAGCCTGAGCGGGCAGGTGGGTCTGCCTTGCGTAGAACTGACACCCTTCGCAGGTGCGAACAATTCTAGTGGCGTCGGCCATCACCGTCGGCCAGTAGAAGCCTTGCCGGAAAGCATTCCCGACAAGGGCTTGAGGCGCTGCGTGATGGCCGCAAGCCCCCGAGTGTATCTCTCGCAGGAGTTCCTGACCTTCGGCGATGGAGATGCACCACTGGAGGATGCCGGAGGGGCTGTGGTGGTACAACTCCTTCTCATCTCCCAGCAAGACGAACGACTTGGCGCGTCGCGCCACCCGCCGAGCCTCGGCTCGATCAGAGGGTAGCTCTCCTTGGTGAAGATATTGCAGGTACGGGGTCTGCCAGTCTTGATCAGGCGTGACCCCACTTCGCTCCCCCCCGACGTGCAGCGTCTCGCCCTCGGGGGCCGAGGGTACCTCGGGCCAAACCGAGGATGCCTCGGACCGAGCCGAGGGTGCCTCGGGATGATCCGAGATTGCCTCGGGCTGGGCCGAGGGTGCCTCGGGCTGATCCGAGGGTGCCTCGGGCTCGGGCGTGTCGTCGATCTTGACGGAGGGTTGATGCAGATCCCGGGAGAAGACGTCCAGGGGAACCGTCGTTCGCCCCGAGGCTATTTTAGCCAGCTCGTCCGCAGTCTCGTTGTAGCGCCGAGCGATGTGGTTGAGCTCGAGCCCGTAGAACTTGTCTTCCAGGCGTCGAACTTCATCGCAGTAGGCCTCCATCTTCGGGTCACGGCAGTGGGAGTTCTTCATGACTTGGTCGATGACGAGCTGCGAGTCACCGCGAGCGTCGAGGCGTCGGACCCCTAGCTCAATGGCGATCCGCAACCCGTTGACTAGAGCTTCGTACTCGGCCACATTGTTGGATGCCGGGAAATGGAGGCGTAGCACGTAGCGTAGGTGCTTCCCGAGGGGCGAGATGAAGAGTAGGCCTGCGCCGGCTCCTGTCTTCATCAGCGACCCGTCGAAGAACATGGTCCAGAGCTCCGGTTGGATCGGAGCCGTCGGTAGCTAGGTGTCAACCCATTCAGCTATGAAGTCCGCCAAGACCTGGGACTTGATGGCCTTCCGAGGGGCGAACGAGATCGTCTCGCCCATGATTTCCACCGCCCACTTTGCAATCCTACCCGAGGCCTCTCAGCACTGGATGATCTCTCCCAGGGGGAAGGATGACACCACAGTTACCGGATGAGACTCGAAGTAGTGTCGCAGCTTCCGCCGCGTAAGGATCACCGCGTACAGCAGCTTCTGGACTTGTGGGTAGTGGATCTTGGTTTCGGACAGTACCTCGCTGACGAAGTAGACTGGCCTCTGAACGGGCAACGCATGCCCCTCTTCTTGCCTCTCGACCAGAATCGCGGCGCTAACCACCTGAGTGGTCGCGGCGACGTAGACCAGGAGGGCTTCTCCGGCAGCTGGGGGCACCAAGATAGGCGCCTTTGTGAGGAGCACCTTCAGGTTCCCGAGGGCTTCCTCGGCCTCAGGGGTCCAAGTGAAGCACTTGGCCTTCCTTAAGAGGCGGTACAGAGGTAGACCTCTTTCGCCGAGGCGTGAGATGAAGCGGCTCAGAGCCGCGAGGCATCCCATGACCCTCTGTACGCCTTTCAAGTCCTTGATGGGCCCCATGCTGGTGATAGCTGCGATCTTTTCCGGGTTGGCTTTGATGCCCCGCTCGGAGACGATGAACCCCAAGAGCATGCCTCGGGGTACTCCGAAAACACACTTTTCGGGATTGAGCTTGACGCCTTTCGCCTTGAGACATCGGAATGTCGCTTCAAGGTCAGAAAAGAGGTCGGAGGCTTTCCTCGTCTTGACTACGATGTCATCGACGTAGGCCTCGACCGTGCGGCCAATGTGTTCGCCGAACACATGGTTCATGCACCGCTGGTACGTCGCGCCTGCATTCCTCAAGCCGAACGGCATGGTGACATAGCAGTACATGCCGAAGGGTGTGATGAAAGAAGTCGCGAGCTGGTTGGACTCTTTCATCCTGATTTGATGATACCCTGAGTAGGCATCGAGGAAAGACAGGGTTTCGCACCCAGCAGTGGAATCCACGATTTGGTCGATGCGAGGCAGAGGGTAGGGAACCTTCGGACATGCTTTGTTGAGACCAGTGTAGTCTACACACATCCGCCATTTCCCCCCTTTCTTTCTCACAAGCACAGGGTTGGCAAGCCATTCGGGATGGAATACCTCTTTGATGAACCCTGCCGCCATTAGCTTGTGGATCTCCTCGCCTATGGCTCTGTGCTTCTCCTCGTCGAATCGGCGCAGCGGCTGCTTGACGGGTCGGGCTCCGGCTCGGATGTCCAGCGAGTGCTCGACGACATCCCTCGGTATGCCGGGCATGTCCGAGGGACTCCACGCGAAGACGTCGGCGTTCGCGCGGAGAAAGTCGACGAGCACTGCTTCCTATTTGGGATCGAGCCTGGAGCCGATCCGGATCTGCTTGGAGGCGTCACCGCTGGGGTCGAGGGGGACGGACTTAACCGTCTCCGCTGGCTCAAAGTTGCCGGCATGACGCTTCACGTCTGGCACCTCCTTAGAGAGGCTCTCCAGGTCAGCGATGAGGGCCTCGGACTCGGCGAGGGCCTCGGTGTACTCCATGCACTCCACGTCGCATTCGAATGCGTGTTTGTACGTGGGGCCGACGGTGATGACCCCGTTGGGGCCCGACATCTTGAGCTTCAGGTAGGTGTAGTTGGGGACGGCCATGAACTTCGCGTAGCATGGCCTCCCCAGTACCGCGTGGTAGGTCCCTCGGAACCCGACCACCTCGAACGTCAGGGTCTCCCTTCGGAAGTTGGAGGGTGTTCCGAAGCAGACGGGAAGGTCGAGCTGTCCGAGGGGTTAGACGCGCTTCCCGGGAATGATCCCATGGAAGGGCGCAGCGCCTGCCCGGACAGAGGACAGATCGACACGTAGAAGCCCGAGGGTCTCGGCGTAGATGATGTTGAGGCTGCTGCCTCCGTCCATGAGGACCTTGGTGAGCCTGACATCGCCGATGACGGGGTCGACGACGAGCGGGTATTTCCCCGGGCTCGGCACATGGTCGGGGTGATCGTCTCAGTCGAAGGTGATGGGCTTGTCGGACCAGTCCAGATAGACTGGCGCCGCCACCTTGACCGAGCAGACCTCTCGGCACTCTTGCTTGCGGTGCCGAGCCGAGGCGTTCGCCGCTTGCCCACCATAGATCATGAAGCAGTCGTGGACCTCGGGAAACTCTCCTGCCTGGTGATCTTCCTTCTTGTCGTCGTTGCGGGCTTTTCCACCCTCCGCGGGTGGCCCGGCCCTGTGGAAGTGGCGCCGAAGCATGACGCACTCCTCAAGGGTGTGCCTGACGGGACCCTGGTGATAGGGGCACAGCTCCTTGAGCATCTTGTCAAAGAGGTTGGCACCTCCAGAGGGCTTCCGAGGGTTCTTGTACTCGGCGGCGGCGACAAGGTCCGCGTCGGCGCCGTCGCGTTTCGCTTGCGACTTCTTCTTGCCCTTCTTCTTGGCGTCGCGCTGAGTTGACGCCTCGGGAGTATCTTCCGATGGGCGGCCCTGGGGCAGCTTGTCCTTTTGGAAGATAGCCTCGACCGCCTCCTGGCCGGAGGCGAACTTGGTGGCGATGTCCATCAGCTCGCTCGCCCTGGTGGGAGTCTTGCGACCAAGCTTGCTCACCAGGTCGCAGTAGGTGGTGCCAGCGAGGAACGCGCCGATGACATCTGAGTCGGTGATGTTGGGCAGCTCGGTGCGCTGCTTCGAGAATCGCCGGATGTAGTCTCGGAGAGACTCTCCCGGCTACTGTCGGCAGCTTCGGAGGTCCCAGGAATTCCTGGGGCGCACATACGTGCCTTGGAAATTGCCGGCGAAAGCTTGGACTAGGTCGTCCCAGTTGGAGATCTGCCCCGGAGGCAGGTGCTCCAACCAGGCGCGAGCGGAGTCGGAGAGGAACAGGGGGAGGTTGCGGATAATGAGGTTGTCATCATCCGTTCCACCCAGTTGGCAGGCCAGACGGTAGTCCGCGAGCCACAGTTCCGGTCTCGTCTCTCCCGAGTACTTTGTGATAGTAGCCGAGGGTCGGAACCGGGTTAGGAACGGCGCCCGCCGGATGGCCCGGCTGAAGGCCTGTGGACCGGGTGGTTCGGGCGAGGGACTCCGATCCTCCCCACTGTCGTAGCGTCCCCCATGCCTGGGGTGGTAGCCTCGGTGCACCCTCTCATCGAGGTGGGCCCGACGGTCGCAGTGATGGTGCTCGTTGCCGAGGCGACCCGAGGCCGCAGGCGCGGTGTCGCGCGTGCGCCCGGTGTAGACCGAGGCTTCCTGCATGAATCGGGAAGTCGCGGCATGAGGTTACGAGGGGTACCCCTGCCTTCGGGAGGCAGAGCTCTCGGCCCGTCGGGCCGCGGCGCCTTCCAGGAGATTCTTGAGCTCTCCCTGGATTCGCCGCCCCTCGGTGGTTGATGGCTCCGGCATCGCGCGAAGAAGCATTGCTGCTACCACAAGGTTCTGGCCAACCCCACTGGATGCGGGTGGTGGCCTGACCCTGACGTCGTCGGTGATGCGGTGCTGGAAGCCCTGGGGTAGATGTCGTATTTCTCCGGCCAGAGGTTGGCCGCCCATGCCTGCCCGACGTCCCGACGGATCGGCTCAAGCGCTCCTGCTCCCTCGTCGAGCCTGGCCTGCACCCCGCGGATTTGCTCGAGCTGTGGGTCATGGCCCCCCGCCTGAACAGGGACCACAGCTAGCTCCCGTGGGATGTCAACGCGAGGCACCGGCCTAGGGAGGTCACCGTCCTCCGGCATGCCGAGATGGTTGCCTTCGAGGGGACCCCCTAGATCGACGTGGAAGCATTCGTGACTTGGGCCGCAGTCCTCGTCGCCGAGGCTACGGCTACCGTTGGAATAGTCGGAAAGGCAGTAGTCGCATGCGGTCATGAAGTCCCGCATGGCACTGGGGTTGCCAAGTCCAGAGAAATCCCAACAGATGCTGGGCTCGTCGTCTTCCTCGGACCCAGAGGGCCCGTAGGTCGAGACGTCCGTCAGCCGGTCCCAAGGTGACCGCATACGAAACCCCAGAGGGTTTGGACTTGCCTCTACGAGAGCGCCCGCCAAAGCGAAGTCGCTAGACGGGTTGAGGCTGAATCCGAAAGACGTGGGATGGGAATCGGTCGGTACCTTTTGGTCGACGGGCGGCGATAAGGTCGCGTCGGGGACTAACTGCGCCGTCGTCTCAGGTACGAGGGTGACGTCTAGCAAGCTTTTCGTGAGCGTGCTGGCGTCGTCCGCTTGCTCGGGATTGGCGTGTCGCGGGGAGACGGCGCTCGCCTTCGTCTCAAACGCGAGGTCGACGCCCGGTGCGCCCCCCGTTGGGGTGATGGAGCCGTCGACTCGCTCGACAGCCGACGAGGTGCTATCTCCTGCTTGGCCTTGGTTGCCTCGCCTCCTCCTCCGTCGGCGGGGGAGAGGACGGGGTGAGCTCGAAGATTGTTCTTCCACCATGCGGGGAAGACGTCGCCGATTCCGCCGCCGGCGGGCGGGTTGTCGGCCGCCACTGTTGTTGTCGCACGGCGGTGGAAGGAGTATCATGTCGTAGCTGCCGTCGAGGGACATGAACTCAAGACTCCCGAAACGGAGCACCGTCCCGGGTTGGAGAGGTTGCTGGAGACTGCCCATCTGGAGCTTGACGGGAAGCTGTTCGTCAACACGCAGCAGGCCCCTACCTGGTGCGCCAACTGTCGGCGTTCCGAGACGGGGGGTCCCTGAGCCGACGAGTGAATGTCGCCGCGTGCCCCAGCCCAGATGGGTCGAGCACGAGGGCGAGCGCAAAGGGGGGAGAGCGAGGCGGCCGGAGACCGGCGTGAGAGAGGTGGGAATCCCGCGGCCTTCGCGTTCGTCCCGCGCCCAGGTCGGGTGCGCTTGCAGTAGGGGGTTACAAGCGTCCACGCGGGAGAGGGAGCGAGCGGCTCCGAGCGAGCGCGTGTCTCGTCCTCGTCCCCGCGCGGCCAACCCTCTCTAAGAGGGCCCTGGTCCTCCCTTTTATAGGCGCAAGGAGAGGATCCAGGTGTACAATGGGGGGTGTAGCAGAGTGCTACGTGTCTAGCGGAGGAGAGCTAGCACCCTAAGTACATGCCGTCGTGGCAGCCGGAGAGATTTTGGCACCCAGCTGGTGTGATATCGTGGCCATCGGAGGAGCGATGGAGCCTGGCGGAGGGACAGCTGTCGGAGCGGTTGAATCCTTGCTGACGTCCTCTTGCTTCCGTAAGGGGGCTGAGAGCCGCCGTCGTCACAGAGTATGCAGGGCGCCACAATTGCCTATCTGGCGGCGCGAGCCAGATGGGACGCCGGTCTTGTTCCCTGCAGCCCGAGTCAGCTCGGGGTAGGGTGATGATGGCGCCTCCTGTTGACGTGGCTGGTCTACGCCCTAGGTTGGGCGATGTGGAAGCTCCTCCGAAGTCGAGGTCGAGTCTGTCTTCCGTGGCCGAGGTCGGGTCCGAGCCCCAGGTTCGGGCGAGGCGGAGATCGCCGGCTGGTGCCGGGGCGAAGTCCGAGCCCTGGGGTCGGGCGAAGCGGAGTTCGTCGTCTTCTGGGGCCGAGCCCAAGTCCGAGCCCTGGGTCGAGCGAGGCGGAGATCGTCGTCTTCTGGGACTTAGCCCGAGTCCGAGCCCTGGGTCGGGCGGAGTTCGCCGTCTTCCGGGACTTAGCCCGAGTCTGAGCCCTGGGTCGGGCGGAGTTCGCCGTCTTCCGGGACTTAGCCCGAGTCCGAGCCCTGGGTCGGGCGGAGTTCGCCATCTTTCGGGACTTAGCCCGAGTCTGAGCCCTGGGTCGGGCGGAGTTCACCGTCTTCCGGGACTTAGCCCGAGTTTGAGCCCTGGGTCGGGCGGAGTTCGCCGTCTTCCGGGACTTAGCCCGAGTCCGAGCCCTGGGTCGGGCGGAGCGGAGCTTCCTATGGTGCCTTTGGCCGGGCCTAACTGCCTGTCAGTCTCACTCTGTCAAGTGGCACCGCAGTCGGAGTGGCGCAGGCGGCGCTGTCCTTCTGTCAGGCCGGTCAGTGGAGCGGCGAAGTGACGGCGGTCACTTCGGCTCTGCCGGCTGGGGGGCGTGCGTCAGGATAAAGGTGTCAGGCCACCTTTGCATTAAATGCTCCTGCGACTTGGTCGGTCGGTGCGGCGATTTGGTCAGGGTTGCTTCTTAGCGAAGACAGGACCTCGGGCGAGCCGGAAATATGTTCGCCGCTGAAGGGGGGCCTCGGGCGAGACGGAAATCCTCCAGGGTCGGCTGCCCTTGTCCGAGGCCGGGCTCGGGCGAGGCGTGATCGAGTCCCTTGAATGGACTGATCCCTTACTTATTCGCACCCATCAGGCCTTTGCAGCTTTGTGCTGATGGGGGTTACCAGCTGAGAATTAGGAGCCTTGAGGGTACCCCTAATTATGGTCCCCGACAAGATGAACACACAGGTTTTCAGGGCATCCGATGGCCTCTAACTTCCTTTTTACTGTGCACAGCCAGTCATCAGCGTCGAGCGCGTTGCTAGATCTGGCAAATGTGGGAGGCTTGAGCCTTAGAAACTCTCCCATCCTGTCATGAGGCCTTCCTCCATTCAGGCGCTGGTTCTCAAGGCTTCTGGTGAGGACCTCAATGAGTCAGGTTTGGTTGGCCAGAACTTGGGCTAGGTCTAATGTTAGCTCCGGAGGTGCGGGGAGGTGGGTCTCACTCCCTTCTCCACCGACTTCTCCTTCAGCACCTAGGGGAGACCTTGCAACAATCCCTGAGGCGGTTGGCGTGGTTTTATCCGAGGCCATCTACCAGAGGGGAGAAAGGAATACTACTATGCATATGCCATATTTTTTTGAACACGTTATTTTATTCAGCACTCAAGTTCATTACAAGCATACAATTGCCACAGATCACACTACGCGCGAGCATTTTCTAGGGTGTCCCCAAACTCCCTGAGAAGATTGTCAAGGCTAGCCAGGGACACCTCCTGAACGTCGAAAAAGTTTTCTATCCCTGAGGGAGGCAGTGTTGGCGGGGCTTCCTCTTTTTGGTCAGTCTGGCATCCTTGGCTCTTGAACCGCTTTTAGATCTTCTTGGTGGGGGTGAGCTTCTTTAATTTTTTAGCATAGTCCATCTTCAGAGTCCGGTATGCTTCACAAGTGTTGGCTTCTTCGCCTTCCGCCATCTCAAGACTGTCTTGAAGGGACGCCTTTTCTTCCTTTAATTCCTTGATTTGTTGCTCTAGGATTTCTACCTGGGAATTTAGGTGGGTGCAGTGGAAGAAAAGGTCATCATAGTGGTTGTTAAGGGTATGGAGATATCTAGCCATGTAGACTTTGGTAGGGTCATCTTCATTAGGATCTCTCCCTGATAAGGCCTGAAGTCTTTTCCTCCAGGCAGGAGTATTTTTGTTGCTGGGTGGAAAGTAGCGAAGGGGTGTCTCAGAGACTTCCCTGCTGTAGTTTTGGCATAGCTGGCGAAGGGCTCTTTGGGCAGCATTCTAGCAAGTATCTAGGAAGCGGTGTCTAGTGGCGGTGATTTGGAAGGGAGGCTGATTTGGGTAGTTTCGGCTTTCTCCTAGGTAGACTGCCATGGAGCATTTCTCAATCCCGTTCTTGTGGTATTCTTTCTAGATGTATTCTGGCTTCTTGCCGATCCCCATGCGAAGCGCGCAACTCCGCAGAAGGTGAGGGAATCCTTCCACCTTTGAGCAGTAGGATGTCCTAATGACAAAGGAGCCTTCCATCTGGTAGCAAGAGAAGAAGGGTTCGTTAATATCGGGGGAAAGAAGAGAAGGTTCTTTTAGAGGTTAAGGGGTCTTTTCTTTTAGGGGAAACTTTTAAGGTCAGGGCTGTGGTCCACAGCCAGTCCTATGGCTCTGATACCACCTGAAGCGTCCCGATCCTTTGGGACTCAAATGTGATACAATTACTAGTCCCAGCAGGCTAGTAACCACATTCCTTACTTTAAATAGTACAGAGTTACGAATAAAAGTTATTACAATACCAAAGTACAAGCTCTAGCGAGCCTGGAATACAAAGCACAATGGAAGATCATCTAGCAAAAGCCATAGGCAGACTAGGTGCAGACACAACCCTCATCTAGTCGAACATAGCAGAAAAGAAGTCTTCAGCTGCTGAAAAACATAAATAAATCTAGGTGAAAACACTAGGTATTCCGCAAGCCCATCCCGCCTGTAAAGAGAGAGAGGGACCTATATAGTACATGCTTTCACATGGTGGAGTTGAAGTCACTCTTCTTTTTCAGAGAAAGGCAATACTTTGATGGTTTACCCCACAGAGAGAAGTAGCACATTTTCACACTCAACCACCACTGAGCTTCCCGCTCATGTGGCATTGTTTTTCATTTCCAAAAATACCCACACACACTTCCCTGTTTACGGAGATCAAAAACACTAATTTTCATACCACACCAGACTCGTCCATACTAGTGGACACGGACTATTCGAATAGGTTTCAAACTCTGCGCAGAGGGGTACACTTTACCCACTAGTCCGGCTCTGCGGTCTCATGGCCAATGAGTCCCAAATCCAGATCTCTTTCCTTCCTTGCATGTCCTTACCTTAACGGTTATACCGGAAGGAGTCAGGACACCGACATGGCCAAACCGGACAAAACATTCCCCCTCCTTATTCTCTTGGTGCTCCCAGCCATCATAACCCTGGGGTTTGGACCGTGCAAGTTCAGATTGAGTGACTGCCCATACAATCTTGAGTGGTTGTACTTAAATTGAGTATAGGTAGTGAAGGATGACAAACCGGTCCTTATATGAGGGGACAATCCTTCTGCTCACACCTAACCCGGCTGAGCCAACACCTGAGGCCCTTTCCTAAACCAGGGAGTCCCTGACTATCCCACTCAAAAGGTGATAAGGGTGAATACCCTTCATCATACAATTTTGAAAACATTTTCCTTTTTAGAAAAACCACCCTTTTCCTTAACCCATATTTTGTACTCAAAAGATATTCCTTAATGCGGGCCATCTCTCTACTCACAATGCAAGGACCCAACCCTTGTTCCTGGCTTAGGCAGTGGTAGAAAGAATAGGTAATTCATGCATCAAGGGAAGAATGGACTTGCCTTCATCGAAGTTCTCTTAGCACGAAAGGTCTATTTCCGAGAGGTCGGGCTCCTGCCCTTCTTCCGAAGCTATGATTTCCAGAGGATTGGATCCCTCTTCGCCTAGCAAAAACAGGCAATGAACATTACATCAACCATGGTGGCTTAGTGAAGTGTGCCAAGTTTTAAATATCATTGTTTTGTGTCATATAAAATATTTGGACTATTTTTGGTGCATAAAATATCAATATATATACATATATGTGAAAATAGGAAAAGAAAATAGGAAAAAGAAAAGGAAAAGGGTTTTCCTGGTTAGCTGGGCTCGGGGGGAATTCGACCCAGCCAAAGGCGCGCGCGCGCGTCCGCGTGGGCCATCGGCCCAGCTATGCCCGCTACGGGGCATAGCGCGAGGGGTGACGCCGTGGGCTCGGGCGCACACGCCAGCGAGGGGAGGGGTAACAGCGTCAGGGGGAATGGCGGTTCGCCCACGACGGTGAGAACCGGCCGCCGGTGATTCCGACGACGGTTCCTCGCCGGTGGTCCGGTTCTGGGTAGTTGGGATGGTGGCATAGCACGGGCGGAGGTAGGGGTCACTGTGGTGGGGTCAATTTGGCCGGTGGGGGCTTGGAACAGCCGGTCCACGGTGAGGTGGCGGGCGGTCGCGGCGATGAGGTCGCCGGCGAGGCCTACGAGCGTGATAGGTGAAGGGGAAGGGTGCGCCGTGTTCGTGGTGAAGTGGCGGAGCTCATGAGCTACAATAATTTGACTTGAAACCATCAGAGAGAGAGGAGGGAGGAGCTCACCGGAGAGGAAGACGACGGTGGCGTTGGCTCGATTGAGCTCGGGGAAGGGGGAGAGAGGTGGTCGAGGCCGGTGTGAAGAAAGATGGAGCTCGGGCGGTTCTTTTTATAGGCGCCCGGGGAGGAAGCGGCCAAAGGCCAGCTGGCGCCAGCGAGGGACACCGCAGCGGCGATGAGGGAGCACAGCGCCGGGTACGAGACCGCTCGGGCAGGCTACCGTGAAGGGGTGTGAGCACAATGAACTGAGGGGGTGGAGCAGTGCCTAACTTCACTGGCGCAGGAGTAATGGCGAGGAGACGTGGCAGGGTGGTTGCCGGCTGCGATCGTGTCGATAGTCGATCACGGGCGGGGAAGACAGTGGTGATAGGCGGGGCCCGCTTGCCAGAGTAAGAGCGAGGTGCAAGCGAGCGGGGTGTTGCAGCTGACGGGTGGGGTCGGTCGGTCAGCGGGAGGGGAGGCGCGGCGCGAGCGCGGGTGGGCACGTGGGAGATGGCCCGCGTGGGCTGGGCGGGGGAACGTGGCGCGCGGGAGAGAGGGTTTGGCCGGATTCGGCCCAGCCGAGGGGGGAGATTTTCTTTTTCTTTTTCTTTTTCTTTTTCTATTTCTCTCATATTTCTATTTCCTTGATCCCTTTTTCTTTTAAACAATAATTCTCCTAATTTTCTAAGGTGCCAAAAATAAAATACTCTATGTGAAGTGCTACAATAAGTTATGGTGTATGCATATGATGAATATAATGCTTCATGGGGTCTTAGGAGATAATTAGGGGGTTAGGAGTTTAGGGTTCTAACCTCATATATCAAAATTGGGATGTTACAAACTCACTCAAATATTTCTCTCCAAAGATTTGAAATGGGAGAGGCTAGCAGATTGCTGCACAGTCTGGTCAAGTTGACCAAAATCGGTTGAACCTCTCTGGGGGCGGTTTAACCGCCCCTGGTAGACCTGTCAGTCTGTCTAGCAGTTTGACTGGCAGACTGGTACACAGTCTGGTCAAGTTGGCCAAAACTGGTTGAACCTCTCTAGGGGCAGTTGAACCACCCCTGGTAGACCTATCAGTCTGTCTGCTAGTCTGACTGACAAACTGCTGAACAATCTGATTAGAGGGGTCAGAGACCAGTTGAACCACCCCTGGGACCAGTTCAACTGGTCTTGACCAAAAAGTTTAGGAGAGAAAACCCCAGTTCAACTGGCCCGGAGGCAGGTTCAACTGGTGTATGGTCAAAAAGGTTCACAGTTGAAGTTGAAGTTCAACTCGGCTAAAGTTCAACTCAGCTGAAAAAGCTTAACTCCAGTTGAAGAAGCTCAACTCAACTGAAGTTCAACTCAGCTGAAAAAGCTCAACTGCAGCTGAAGAAGCTCAACTCAGCTGAAGTTAAACTCAGCTGAAAAAGCTCAACTTCTTTTCAACAGGAACACTCTCAGTTTCTCAGTCCTAACAACAGTCAGACATAGAGTGTCCAAGGCATTTTGGTTTTTCGAAATAGCTTTTGAATATAGAGGCTTGAGCTTTGGCAAACACTAACCTTCTTTTTGGATCCCCCTTGATAGTACGACGATTCCTCTACTCAAGTTAAATAAAATATAATTAAGTAAACTCCTTGAGTAATTGGTGTCTCATGTGTGATTTCTCCATGGCGTTGCTTCAAAAGGATCACAAAGATCTTTGTCTCACCTTTTGAAGCAAACACAAATCAAACCCTGTGACTTGTACCATATCACCATATATGAGTTCAAATCATGGCTTCAAGTCACCTTACTGATGCATCAACATGTTATAACTCTTCATAGCTGATTAGTTCGTCGACTTAGTGCAAGTACTCTCTTCTTCACCTTAGCCATGGTACCTTCGTCCACAAGCCGTCGCTTGGCCTTCACCTTCGCTTAGTTCCTCGAAGCCCTATCAAGCCATTATTGAGTCACATCATATTGAGCATCTATTGAGATAATCATTTCTTCAATATTGAACCTTGCTTGAATGTCTTCTAGATATAACTGTTAAGATCAATCAAGCTCTAGTTTGATTCTCATAGAAGCATATATGGACTGATAGTATATGGTCAAGTCAATTCACGATTCCTCATATGTTATTCACTTTGGCTTGACCAAACCTCTTAATCACTTCATCCTCTATTCTGATCATATGTTTGTAGTGATTTCTCAGGTATTGTCCATATATTCAAACCAATATAGAGATCATATTATATCCATTTGCATTGTCTCATTGGTTATTTAACCTTGTGTTGAATCTGTGTTCACCAATCATTATACACTATTCAAGTATGTTCATCATACTAAATTTCCTGTTCAACACTTAGCAAACTTGTTAGACCTTTAAACGTGTTGTTATCCAAATCACCAAAACTCACAAAAGGGATGAATGCACTTTCACATTGCATTGTGGGATTTGCTATCAATTGTGATCAATTAGTTAATTGGGTTCGTATCTACTTACATTTAGTAATTGTTAATAAAATTTTGACCAACTTATTAAAAGCAATGCTCAGCCTTAACCTTTTTTGTTGATAAGCCTTACACTTCACATGAGCCCCACCGTAAGTGAGCTCATGCACATTATTCCCCACAACTTGTTGAGCGATGAACGTATGTGAGCTCACTCTTGCTAAACTCACACCAGATCAAGGACAGGTACCGCCAAGATGAGGAGCATGAAGGATGTCGCGATGAGTTCATGACATCGTCTTCTAGTCAACTATGGTTGCGGAGGATCGTTGTTGTCGCTATTTTGTACATAACCCCTATTATATAATAAAGATGTGACATTGATTTCTGTACCATTAGTCATCATATGTGTGAGACTTGATTCTAACACACATTTGAGACGTGGTTGGATTTGTCCTTAAATCGGGGTGTGACATACTGTGGGTATGAAAGTAAGGGGACCTAGGGTGTTTGATGTAAAGATTAGGATCTAGTTGTTCTATTCTTTAGACATACCCACTGCGGGTTGATTGACAATTTGCTCGAGGTGTCTTAACCAAGATTGTCATGGTCGGTATTGGGATGCGCCCAGAGCCATCTATGTCGTTGTTGGTTACTTGTTCGCAAATGCTATGAATTAAGAACAAGGCAACATGATTGTTAATGACTAAAGACTTTCATCCTTCGAAGCATTATCTCCCTTAGGATATAATGATCTTCAGACGAAGGTCATGAAGGACATACCTTCATCATCATATCAAATAAAGGTGTAAATGGAAACATGTAAGACATAGAAAGGATCAGAGAATATAAATAATCATCTCAAATCATTCATTAGATTATTCATATTCTTATAATGCAAATACAAATAAACATCAATAATATTCATATTACATTTGTACCTTCGTCTTGTCAGAAGGTAAAAAAGTAGGAGTGACGCAAGAATGATTACAGGTCAGCGTGAACAGTATGGTGTTATTGTTCATCTATTTATAGGCACAGGACACAGCCTGGGCAAAATTACATTCATGTCCCTGACATTTGCTGTTAACCAGACGATAAACTGTCAAGGACTAAATAGTTCTTTCCCCTTTAGGACGGTTTCATTCTCCTCTAGCGTCCTTGTGTTAAGCCGAAGCTTCTCCATCCGCAGCTTCGGAGTTGGTTCATCCTTCTTCCATATTGCACCTTTCATACCATGCCCATTTTCATTCCAAAGCCTTCATACTATGCCCATCTTCATTCCAAAGCCGAAGCTTCCTGTGACAGTATATTATTCTGGAAAACATGTTAGTTGTGTTTTTGAGGACCTTCGAAAGATGAAGGCCCCCAACAGTAGCCCCTCGCAGTATTAATTTGTTTTTGCATATGAAAAATTCAGACTGCGACGTGAACGAAGGCCTTTAGCCAAAGGTCCGAAAAAACACCTTCCCTTCGCTAGAATAGCGAAAGTCAATGACTTGTAGGGCCCACCAAGTTGCAATGCACTGGGCATATAAATAGAAACCCACAGCAACAACATCTGTTGCGCCATTTCAATTGCTTGTGTTGTTTTCTCAAATTTTAATTTTCTTGCTATCAGCTCTCGCTTGATTTGCAAGCTTCGTGATATACACAAGTGCTTGTTAAATGTCTGAAGAGAAGATGTCTGAGGAGAAGAAGGTTGTGGACCCTGCTCTAGCTGGATTTTACGAAGCTATGGAAAAAACAAACACAGAGAAGATTACAAATGAAATACTAGCTGATTTGTCTGAAGATTCTGACGATAGTGATGACTATGATGTGGAAAGTGGGAATGAAGATGCCGAAGATCGGCCCTGGCAGCCAAGTCATACTATCTTCAGAAAGTCATCCATAAAACAGAGTCAGATTGATGCTATGAAGGGAAGATATTTTCGTGATATGTCCATTATGAGAGTTAGAGGGGATAGTGCCGCCCCTGCTCCCGAAGAAGATGAAGTGGTTGTTTACAGAAGCTTCATGAAGGCCGGGCTTCGATTCCCATTGAGCAAATTTTTGGTTGAAGTTTTGAAGACATTTGAAATCTTCCTTCATCAAATTACTCCTGAAGCTATAATCGGAATGGGTATTTTCGTTTGGGCCGTGACAAGCCAAGGGCTAGAACCAAGCGCAAAGTGCTTTTGTAACATGCACGAACTATTGTACTAGATGAAGGCCCCTAGCAAAGAGCAATATCATAACAACTTCGGTTGCTATGGCTTTGTTCCCCGCTCTGACGTAAGTTACCCAGTTTCAACACTTCGAAAAAGGTGGTCCGGGGCCTGGATGGAGGAATGGTTTTATGTTAAGAATAATCTGATTGAAAGGGAAGACATAAAGGGGATTTTCCAACGCCCTATCTTGTCTCGCTTCGGCCTCCGAAGGCCAGCTACTGCGCTTGGGAATGATACTGAAGCATGCCAGAAGGTATTCAACAATGTTTGTGCCTTCATTGGCACAAGAGACCTAGTTCAGGAACACATAGCCTATAGGGTGTGGCCTCTTGTGAATATTTGGGAGATGCCGAAGGAGACTGCTGCTAGGTCTAGCCAGGGTGATTTGATTTATTTGAAATACACCTTCACATATAGAGATCAGTTTGACAAGCCGAGCGATGACTGGCTGACCTGCACTGAGGCAACTAGCGATGAATTGCTTGGGTCGTACACTAGAGCCGAAGATGATACTTTGACCTCAACCTTCGGAAGTCGAGGCAAGAAAAGGTTGAACAGAGTTTTTGACGTGATTGGTTTCATATACCCTAATTATTGCTATCCCTCACGAAAGCAGGGAAAGAAGAGGAAAACTATCGCTTTGGCCATCTCTGCTATGCCGAAGGGCAAAAAGATCAAGGTCTTGACACACCGGCCGAGATACATTGAGACGGCCACATTGCCGAAGCTGGGTGAAGGGACATCTTCCACTGCCGAAGCAGAACAACCTGCTCCTGCCATTCCTAGGGAAGACCTGACTGAATTGCCGAAGGTTCCTGCAGTCGGGCCAGCCAAAACGCTGAAACTTGGTGCCGAAGCCAAAGAAAAGGTGGCTAAAGAGCCAGAGCTAGGGGAAAAGGTAGAGCTGCCAAAAATCTTGAGCCCACCAGCAGAGTCAGGATTGCCGAAGATAACAAGAGTTCCTGCAATAACTCCCAAGAGGAGGAGGATGGCAAGCGTGCTGGACGCTGTCATGGAGACGGCAAGGGCTTTAACTCCTACCCCCGTGAAGAAGGTTGTTGAAACTGTTACGACTCGTGCTGAAACCGAAGCTGGGCCCTCAGTGCCCGCGAAGGCAGAGCTTGCCGCAACTGAGCAAAGAGCTAAGCAAGAATTTCCAGATACTAGCATGGTTTTGGAGAAGGATGTGGCCAAAAAAGCTAAATCTCCTGCTCTCGAAGCACCTTTCGAAGATCTTGACATTATTATCCAACATGCTTTGGGAAAAAGGCTATCTGAAGCAGAAATTGGAGAAGCCAAACACTATGCCCAGGAACTGAAATACCCGAAGGGGGCCTTGGTGTACAATGGTACAGACAAAGATGACTTCCTATACTACCTCCCAAACAACAAGGAAATATCCGTTTGTCAGGAGATGGCCAAAAATATGGGATTTCCAAAGCTTGAAGTTGGCCTTTCTGCCATGTTGAAGGATGACCTCGCGGATAGCCTTGCATACAACAGTCTGAAGGTACAGAAGTTATGAATTTAAAATAAAGTCTATGAACTTAGAAATAAAGTCTTCTATTCTCATGTTAATCCTTTATCCTTTCTTCTTTTTTGTAGGGCTTAATTCTTAGCAACGCTTTGAGGGCGCAGAAGAATGCAGCGTGATAGCTCTCGGCAACCTTCGATCAGAAGTCATTAAGCTGAGAAATGAAGCTTTGGAGAAGGATAAAATCATACTTTCATTGATAGACAAAGTGAAGAAAGACAAAGTGAACTTTAACGCTCAATCCAAAGCTCATAAAGCCGAAGTTGAAGACCTTCGAAAAAAACTTGTCGAAGCTAATGAAAATTTTGAACTTGCAAGGCGAAGCAAGAAATAAGTGAATGGTCAAACACTAGGCTGAAGAAAAATGTTGTGGAGCTTCGCGATTTCAAGGAGAGATGTTTTGAGAAATCCGTGGAATGTGTGAGAAAATTGAAAACAAGCTTTGCCAAGGTGGGTACATATTCTTCTGAAGAGAACTTCATTCGAGGCGATCCCAAGGGTGTTATTGATTGGACAAGCGGAGAAGCCAAAGCTTTTGAAGATATCCTCAGTGATCGCGGGGACATTTGTGCTTTTGCTGGCGCTCGAGGGGTTGCTGCAATTCTAGAGAAGGCTGGTTGTGACCATGTTAAAGCTACAGCCCAGACCGAAGCCGCCTTATCCACAAACGACACGAGAGACCCTTTTGCTGAAGCTACATTAATGGGCGGGAAATTTTACTCCGATGTCTGGGTTAACGGTGGCCGAGAATTGGCCAATGAAATCATAAAAAACGAAAAAGAAACCCATGATGCTCGAGAAGAAGCGAGACGAGCCAAAGAAGCTGCCGAGCACGCCAGGCGTATAGGTACTATTATTGATTTCAGCTTCGTTGTTTATTTTCTGGCTTCGGACTGATGGTTTGTCTATTATAGCTGAACTCTCACCGCTGCCCGAGCCATACGACACCCAGGCCGATTCTGTCATGAAAGAGGCACTGGATGTAATGAGTGTCGCTAATTCAATCGTCGACGAAGTCGTCGATAGGCTGCTGAATGAGGCAGCGGTGAAGATTCTCAAAGAAGATTAGGCTTTTGTGATGATACAATGTAACATTTGTATATGAAACAACTATCAAACAATGTAGCATTTATGTATGAGACAATTATCGAACAATGTAACGTTTGTGTATGTTGATGTAATATATTTCTTTACGATGCATGAAATTTTACGCACATACCATTTTTCAGCCTTCGGCAAAAAAACACCTTCCTTTCTTTTCATGCTTCGTGAAGAAAACCCCTCATAGCAAAACTGTTGTGACAGTTATTAACAGGCTTTTCCAAGTAAGACAGTGGTGGCCGAAGGTTTGCTTCGTGCCTCAGTATACTTTCATTCATCGAGTTATTGCCGAAGGTTTGCTTCATGCTCAATCTTTGCTGTCGATGCGGTATGCGGTATGCTGTATCATGTAATGCCATGCGAAATGATGCGATGATATGATGCAAGATGATGTTTATTCCAAAGACACACACGCCCATACTGAAACACCCAAGACTCTGCATCCCCTTAGGGACGTCTTTGGAGTCTTTAAGCTCTGTATCCCCTTAGAAACGACTTTGGGTCTTCTTCACCTTATATTTCGGTGTTACTTAAGCTCTGCATCCCCTTAGGAATGACTTTGGAGCTTCTTCACCTTCTATTTCGGTGGTATTTAAGCTCTACATCCCCTTAGGAACGACTTTGGAGCTTCTTCACCTTATATCTCGGTGGTATTTAAGCTCTGCATTCCCTTGGGAATGACTTTTGAGCTTCGGAACTTACTCTGTGCTCCCTTAGGAACGGCTTTTGTAGCTTCAAAACTTACTCTACGCTCCCTTAGGAACGGCATTTGTAACTTCGAGACTTACTCCGCTCCCTTAAGAACAGCTTTTGTAGCTTCGGAAGTCTGTTAAGAAGCATTTTACTCAATGATACGGGCACAGTTATTATATGAGACCAAAATTTAGTCCTTCATGACTTGTTTTTCATACAAAAAATAAAATGGCATAATAGGTAAAGATACATCAAGAGTAGGATATTCTTTAGTAGATATGCTTGGATTCAGGCACAATGCTGTTTACTGTGCGAGCTTCAGGCTCCTCCCGAAAGTCGCGCTGCTGTTGAGTGTGCTGGTGCCCTTCTGGCTGCTGGCTTCGGGTCAGAGTAGGTGGTAGCGGTGGTGGTGGTGGTGGTGGTGGGAGCTGAGCCTAGGAAGCTTGAGAGTGGCTTGCCGAAGCGACAGAGGCCGTAAGCTGTTGATTACCTACGTACTCTAGGATGTAGGGAGAATAGCATGAAGCAGTATGCAGGACCTGCTTCGACTGATTCTGTCGTGCCTCAGCTTCGGCAATTTCCTTTTGTTTCTGAATTGTGACTTGGCATGTTCTTGTGGTGTGGCCCTTGTCTTCACTGCAGAATAAGCAATATAGTCTTCTGGGCTGATCTCCGTATCTTCCTCCCAAGATTCTACCGCCTCTGCCTCTTGGGGCTAGTGGTCTGAAGGAGCTTTGTTGTGGCCCTGAGGACTAGGAGCTGTGTTGTTGCCTTTGAGGTTGACTTCCTCTATCATCACTTGGGTTCGAATTATGGATCGATCTGACGTTCCTAGGGTGAATTCTTCCTCCAAAGCCCCTAGTCATCTCAGAAAACCTGTATGCTTCTTCCTTTCTTTGGCGGAAATCATTATCAGCCTGGATGTATTCATCCATCTTTTGCAGAAGCTTCTCCAGGGTTTATGGGGGTTTCCTGGCAAAATACTGAACCGTTGGACCTGGCTGAAGCCCCTTGATCATGGCCTCAATGACAATTTCATTAGGCATTGTAG
This sequence comes from Zea luxurians, assembly GCA_029449295.1. Taxonomy (NCBI): domain Eukaryota; kingdom Viridiplantae; phylum Streptophyta; class Magnoliopsida; order Poales; family Poaceae; genus Zea; species Zea luxurians. The sequence continues at coordinate 30,539,743 of JAOPSE010000014.1, forward strand.
GCGCTTGTGCTCTCAGACGCAGGAACCTTCAGACATACGCCTGAAGGTACTCCTCGTGGTCTTGCGTGCACTAAAACAGAGCCTGAGCAGTGACTGGCTTCGTCTGAAAGCCTTGGAAGCTAGTGATTAGCATATTCTTGAGCTTCTGCCATGATGTGATTGTCCTTGGCTTGAGGGACGAATACCAAGTCTGAGCTACACTTTTGACTGCCATGACGAAGGATTTCGCCATGACTGCAGTATTGCCCCCATATGAAGATATGGTTGCCTCGTAGCTCATTAGGAACTGCTTCGGGTCTGAGTGCCCATCATACATTGGGAGCTGAGGTGGCTTGTATGATGAGGGCCATGGGGTAGCCTGCAACTCTGCTGCTAGAGGAGAAGCATCATCAAAACAAAAATTGCCATGATGGAAATCATCATACCATTCATCATCGTTGTATGGATTGTCTTGACGAAGCTCTCTCTGTTGAGGCCTTCGGTCTTGATCATCTTGGGTGAGATGACGCATTTCCTCAGCGGCCTCATCAATCTTCTTCTGAAGATCGACGAGACGAAGCATCTTTGCTTTCTTCTGCTGAACCTGTTGATGGATGGCTTCGAGGTCCCTGATTTCTTGGTCCAACTCCTCCTCCTGAGGTGTTGGACTGGTAGCCTTCATTTTCTGGCTCCTAGCTTCGCGTAGTGTTTCTTGATTAACATTGAGTGGCTGCAATGCAGCCCCTGGCCCTGATGACTTCTTCGGTAGCATGACGAAGGTCAAAGCTTGGTTAAGGTGGTCGAGTGAGTTCACCGGAGGTGGGCGCCGATGTTGGTTACTTGTTCGCAAATGCTATGAATTAAGAACAAGGCAACATGATTGTTAATGACTAAAGACCTTCATCCTTCAAAGCATTATCTCCCTTAGGATATAATGATCTTCAGCCGAAGGTCATGAAGGATATACCTTCATCATCATATCAAATAAAGGTGTAAATGGAAACATGTAAGACATAAAAAGGAGAATATAAATAATCATCTCAAATCATTCATTAGATTATTCATATTCTTATAATGCAAATACAAATAAACATCAATAATATTCATATTGCATTTGTACCTTCGTCTTGGCAGAAGGTAAAAAAGTAGGAGTGACGCAAGAATGATTACAGGTCAGCGTGAATAGTACGGTGTTACTTTTCATCTATTTATAGGCACAGGACGTAGCCTGGGCAAAATTACATTCATGTCCCTGACATTTGCTGTTAACCAGATGATAAATTGTCAAGGACTAAACAGTCCCTTCCCCTTTAGGTTGGTTTCATTCTCCTCTACTGTCCTTGTGTTAAGCCGAAGCTTCTCCATCCGCAGCTTCGGAGCTGGTTCATCCTTCTTCCATATTGCACCTTTCATACCATGCCCATCTTCATTCCAAAGCCTTCATACCATGCCCATCTTTATTCCAAAGCCGAAGCTTCCTGTGACAGTATATTATTCTGGAAAACATGTTAGTTGTGTTTTTGAGGACCTTCGGAAGATGAAGGCCCCCCAACAATCGTGTTCTGCGGCTGAGATTAAATAGTCAAACCAGTATTTAGTAGATCGAATCTTATCCATCTGTCTCAGATCCGAGGGCTCTCCTCATTTGGCCATTCGGTACGCAAGGCCTAATCACAGTCGTTCGCTTGAGATCCAGAGGCTATGTAACGCTCTAAATCTAGCAAATGCAAACAAGCTTATTTGAATTATTAAATTTTAGTACAAAGGAAAAAATATATTTATGTTTTCAAATAAGGAAATCCTGATATATATAATTTGAAGAATTTCTTGAATAGGTAAAATTTAATCAAGTGTTTGAATTATTCATGTTGGAGCATAAATTTTGGTTGAATTGATTTGCAAAAACAATTTTTGATTTAATCATATGAAGGAAATCTCATTTTATAAAATAATAAAGAATTATTAATATATTACCATTGTAATATGTATTTTATTATGTTAATAACTTTTAAATAATAGTGCTTGCAAAAGCTCCATTTTTTATTAAACTTTATTTTCTTTTGGTGAAGATCTTTTATTTAAAAGAGAATTCTTACTAAAACAATATTCTTCTACAAAACAAATATTTAATTGTGTTAATATTATTTTGCGAGTTTTTCCTGCAGTGTGTGTATATATATATATATATATATATATATATATATATATATATATATATATATATTCTGAATATTTTTTTTAAAAAAAGAGCAAACCCTAGCACTATTGGCCAAATCGGCCCATTTGGCCCACCAGCCGGCCGCCCCTTCCTCCCCTCACCGCCATGCGGGCTCCACCCGCGCCTTCCCTCTCTCTTCTCCTCTTCTCCTTCCCCCGCACCACCACCCCCAGGAAGCCGCACAGCCGCTACTGCGAAGCCGCGCCTGCACGCGCGCCTCGCCGCGTCGCCTGCGCCCCTGGCTGCCCCACACGCATGCAGCTGCTGTGCCGCGCCCCAGCCGAGCGCGACCCGGCCGCCCTTCATGGGCCCTGCACCCGGCCCCGCGCCCCTGCCATTCCAGGTGCCCCGTGCAGCCGAGCAAGCCGACCACGCCATCCGCGCCCATGACGTCGACCCCACGACCGAAACGGCGCTCCTGTTCGCCTCTAGGAACTTTACCACGTCTGTTTCTTCCCCTCCCCTCTGTTCTCTCTCTCTCCATTGATGCCATGGGAGGGAAACAACCGCCGTTATGACGTTAATGGCCGCCAGCCACCATTTCCTCCTCTCGGCGCTCTCACTCCCTCTCCTCCTCTATAAAAGGCAGCTGAGCCTCCTCCCTTCCTCCCCCAAGCTCTCCCTCGCTCTTCGCATTCGCGCCCTGCTCTTTGGACCATGCCTGACCGCCTCCCCGGAGCCCCGCCTATCCCGACGAACCACCGCGCCAGGACCACCTCGACCAAGCCCCTACAGCTGAACCCCTCCATACTCTCCCTTCCCCCCTGTCGCCAGAGCTCGTCCGTGCAGCACCCCGACACTCGCAGCAACGCCACGTGTCCGCCGTCAAGCCCCTGCTCGTGTCGTGCCCAATTCACCGTGGTGAAGCTCATCACCGGACCGTCCGCCATTCGCCGGAGCTCCGCCCGTGCTTGCACGCCATCCGCCGTCGACGCGACCGCGCAGCACACCAACTAGACCATCCGCGCCACACCGTGATCGAATCCCTCCATTCACCACAAGGTTGAATACAACCCAAATGTTTTTATAACTCCAAAATCATGGTTTGAATTAATTCATGAAATTGGTAATTATTCGTTGTGATTTGGAATTCATGTGTGTAAATGGTTGATCTTGAGTATAGGTGCGATGAGTTAGTGAATTGTTTTTAGACATGATATTGGTTTACGATTTCTTTAGAATTTGGGATTGAAAAGAGGAATGACAGAATTTGGTAGACCATGTCTTAGTGATGAAACACTAGATAAATAATATATTAGTCAATTTTATTTATGACTAATTTTAGAATTTATCTAAAAGTTTATATACATAAGTTCATTTAAACCCACTAAATAGATAATAAAAGCTCCTCTTAACATATATTTAGTAAGTGGTATAAAATTCATAACCATACAAACATCATAGTATAAACAGTGGTTTAATGTATTATTAGATGTTTTGATCTCTGATTATTAATGACATTTTTCTTTTAGAAAGAAAAGATAAAACTAAAATGAGATCACTATTCATAGTATAAATAATTAGGTACTAATTTGTTTATTTCTATAGAATTGGTTAAGTCATCACTCCTAGGCCACGTATGTTTAGTCAGATAAAAATATAGATTTCACTAGTCATGATAAATGTAAGTATAACACTTAATTACTTAGAATTAGTAAAATACTTGTTTATGTCATAATAAACATGGATATGTTATTAAAAGTTCAATCAGTAATTTACAATTAATTCTTAGTATATTAATGTCAGAAGAATTATAAATAAGCAATTTTTAGTATACGTATAAATTCTATTTAGAAAAGAAAGGAGAAAACCAAAAAGATAGAATTTTATAATAATGTTAAAATAACCTAATTAGATGATCATACTTTTCTAATAAAGAAATTGATAGTTATATTGGTAAACATAGGTTTCTTGCTAAAGAATTAGATAATTGTTTCTAATTTTAAAATGACATTTTTTATAGATATCATATTTAACAAGGTTCGTTATAGATGTTTAAAGTATAGCCGTATTAAATGGAAACTTAAAAGAATATGTAGACCATATGTTTCTTAATAAAAATAGAAGATAAATTTATGTCCAATTAATAGATTATTTATATTTTCTTAATTAAAAGATAACAAGGGCCAGTGCTTTTATAAACTAAAATGATAGTTTATACATAACTTCCTTCCAATGAATTAGATCATTTGTTTCTACAATAGAATTAAAGATAATTAATAGGTTAATTATCCTTTATCATATCGTATTAATCAAACCTATAGTCAATTTGTTCTTAATTAGCTTTACGGTATGATTAATGATTTCATAGAATTTAGTCCACATTATATACGAATCACTTAGTTTTTCCTAAAAGGTAAAATAAAGTAATAAGAGTTTAAGTTCTTTTATAACTTAAAATGTTACTTTATATATGAACTTCAAATATAATAATATAGGCTATGTGTTTTCTAATGAAAATAAAATATAGTTGTTTGGTCATTGTCTTTTACATAAAAGTTCATTTAAAGCATATATCATAACTTTTCATAAAATAGGTGTTTAATAATAATGATCTTTTCACATAAAACCTACTTAGACTTATATCTTAGTTTATCATAAGTGAATGTTTAACAATGATTTATAAGATGTTCTATAATGCTTCTAAAATTAATAACGTGTTTTGTAGCCCATTAACCTTAGATATATAACATATATCTTTTCTAAAAGGTTAAAAAGGTTTAATATTGTTATAACGTGTTTTATCATCTTATAAACCATTAATCTTAGACATATCACATATGACGTTTTATGAAAGATTAATTTGGTGAACCTAATATTTGTATATTTTAATTAAGATATTTTAAGCTCATGTCTTGTTTTATAAAGTATAGATCACACATTTTTTAGAAGAATACCCTCTCATTATAACTATTACTTGCGATGTTTTTGAAAAACGAATGCTCTTTTCGTTAGGCTGTCTTTTAGCTTTACGTATGATGAATGTTGTATGTTATTGAGTGGTGTTTGTTCTTCTTGTTTGTTTGTGTGATATTCAGTGGTTGATCTAGTAGTTAAGAATCAAGATCTATTCCTATCCGTGGAAGAACCTCAAGTTTTCAATAAGCAATGCAAGTGGACTTCTCCCTCTGCATACTCTATTTGATCCCAAACAATTCATTAAATAAAGTTTATTCTTTGATATATATGCATAATTTGATGGGTTACCTATTCAGACACACCTAACCTTTCCAACCTTATTCCTTGTTAACCTGGGTTATGATCTAATCAAGTAGCTATGCTATTGCTACAAATTTAACTTTATGCTAGTACTCCTACTGATGATATTAATGTTGTAACACCCACTTTGTAATTGCTAGATAAAACACCAATAGAGAAAACAATTTCTCTCCTTATGTGAGTTCGATCTTTATGCACCATCATATGAGAACACCATGTCCAAGAACAATTAATAAAAGATATGCTACTAAATTGTTGCATCATGCTGGATATTTTATTTGTGTGTGCATTTGGTGACAACATAGAAATAAAATGACAATGAGGAGAGGATTTGAGGAAAAACGAGAAAGAAAGAAAGAAATAATAGAAAATATAAAACAAAATTTATAAATATACCAACTCAACCATACTGGTATGATTAAAATTTATCTATAATTTGAGTACAAATTCAAAGTCATATTTGGAATTCAAATTGGGAAATTGAAAAAAATAAAAAGAAAAGAAAACAGAAAATATAAAATATAAAAAGAAAAAGATAAAAGAGCTTACCTGGGCCTGGCGCTCCATTTCGGCCCACTGGCGGGAGATCACCGCGCGGCCCAAAACCACATCCGCGCGCGCGCAGCCCAACCATCCATAACGCGCGCGCCGACACATGGGCCCTTCTTGCCAGCCTCTCCATCCGCGCGTGCGTTCTCCTCCTCTCGCTGCGCTGCGGGACCCTTCCGTCAGCCGGGTACTCACTCGCGATCGCGTGCTCACTGGCGGGTGGGACCCGTGGAACAGAACGAGCTGCTCGTCATCCCCGTCTTTCGGCCGATCCGTTCAAGCTTGCGCGTAAATCGGGCGATGGTGCCGCATGGACTCGAGGATAAGAACCCCCTGGGTGCCTCCCTGATTCCCAGTACGCCGTGATAGGCTCTAGTAGACACCACCGCCGCGAAAAGAGAGAACAGAGGTGGGGATCGGGCATCGCCAGGGTGAGCTGGTCGCGTCGCCGGTGAACTTCTTCGGTGCGGGCGATTTCGCGTCGGCGAGGGGCCGAGTGGGATCGCAATCGTCCAAGGAAGTCGGTCGCGCGCTCAATTGGAGTTTGGCGTTGGTGTAGTGCGCGAATTGCTCGCCGCCGTGATCACTGCTGGCGAGTTCCGCCCCTCCCCGTGGGCGAGCGTCGTCAGGCCTCGGCCGTCCGTCGGTGAGTCGCCATCGCATCCGTCCTCCCTCCCTTTAGGCTATGCGCTATCGAATTGTGAAATGGTGTAGATATACCCCTCGGTCCGCTATCCGGCAATGGCGCCGCCGCGGTGTGCCGTGTACCGGGTCGGGCACTCGGGGTCAGCCAAAATTGATTGGGGAATCGAGTTTAGGGAGGCATCAGCTTTGCGTGGCACGATTTAATTGCCGATAGGTGCTCGGGCCGGCCGGATTTGAAATCCCGGCGGGCCTCCGCCGCGATCGGGGGGGGGAAACCACAGCCGTGGGTAGCCTCGGTTGGGGAAGACGGGCCGTGGCCGTCGGATCGTTGACGGACGGTCCCGATTAGATCGATGATATCCTTTCGTTCAAACGAGCTTCGACCGTAGATTCAAGATCCGAGGGATGCGCGTTGATCTCAGTTATGTTGAGCGCGAGCCGTTGATCGCCGATCGAACGGCTTCAGTCGCGTACCGGTTCGGTGTATAATAAATCTAATCTGGGCCGCTCAGTTCAGATCGTGCGGCCGAGATTCAACCATACCCTTCGCGCTGGCAGTCTTTTAAAGGAGCCCCTGTAGTTTTACAGAATTAACCCGCGTCCACTGTGCGGGTGATCTGAGTCTTAGAAGATTTTACCCAGAGCCCCCTGCTGTTCCCAGATTTTGAGGCCCAGTCCAGTCAACACGAAAACCAGAGAAAATAAATAGAAAATGAATTTTTAATATGAAAATAATTGCTAGAACTTTATAAATTCATAGAAAATTCATACTAACTCCAAATTCATCCATTCCAGTTCCTAAAATTTTGTAATTTTATTCTCTAGCACTTAGTGTCTCTGTTTTATCATGAAAACAGTAAGGAAATTTATTTATCACTTAATCCTATTTAAAGCACATAAAACCTTTGAAAATGCATAACTTGAAATCTATAACTCAGAAAATTATGATTCCAGTTCCTAGGTTTTTATTTTAATACGTAGAATATCTCTGCGTATTTTATTTATATGTTTGGTGTAATGTTAATTTCTCTATATGCACTGTGCTTGTTTGTATTGTGGCGAGTAGAAGAGCCCGTTGCTGAGGATCCTGGTGAGCAGCAGGCTGAAGTAGCTGAGCAGGAGCTCATTGCAGGCAAGTTGTGCCCTTGACCACTTTTTACCCAATAATGTTCTTTAATATCACTTATCCATGCATAGGTTAATTTTGATGGGACCCAATAGGTCACCCTAGATTGTTTATCTCATTACCTTGTTCACCCCCGAATCACTTGGGTAGTTTGCTATTGCTTTATATGGTATTGGGATAATCATTTATTACCTCTATGTTCCAATTCTTGTTGTTATTCTGTTTATGTTCATGTTGATATCATTAATGTTAATTGGAACATAGAGCTTAACTTGAGTAACACGTGCCACCACAAGGGAGGAATGGGACCCCTTGGCTGACTAATTAGGAAAGCTAGTGGAAGACTACCTTACCCGAAAGGGGCAAGGGCAGTAGGGGAGAGGTCAGGGTAGGGAGGTCCCTGGTTGATTTTGCTGCGATGGCGGTCAGCCAGGAACCCTGCACTGGATCTTCCTATAAACTGTAGCGGGTTTTCGGAAGCTAGTGGAACTTTGTAAAGGCCTCGTAGTGTTGCCCTGCCGCGCTTCCTAGGTAGAGGTGTATGGGATTCATGACCCCTTGGCAGATGGGTAACATGACTTGTGGGTAAAGGGTACAACCTCTACAGAGTGTAAAACTGGTATACTAGCCGAGCTCACGGTCACGAGCAGCTCAGGACTCTCTGATGTTTAAATTATGGAACTTAAATTCAATTTTGTCATTTGCATTGCATGGGTTTGTTATTAATTTTGTTCTATTACTTTACTTATGGTTTGGTATTTACTTACACTTAGTAATTGCTAATAAAATTTTGACCAACTACTTAAAAGCAATGCTCAGCTTTAACCCCTGTCATTGATTAAGCCTTACACATCACATGAACTCACACCTTTGTGAGTTTATGTCCACTGGTTCCCCACAACTTGTTGAGCTATGATCATGTGTGAGCTCACCCTTGCTGTCTCACACCCCCCCCACAGGAGATGATCAGGTGGTTCAGGAGGAGCCGCCTAACACTGAGGAGTTCGATCTGATCTAGGTGGCGTTTCCCAGTCGACATTGGCGCCGTCGATCCTTAGTTTGTTTTATCTTTATTACTTTATTTTGTAATAAGTCTTCCGCTATGTAATAAATACTCTGATGTTTTATGACATTTATCTCTATACACTCTGTTATTATATATGTTGTCTTCTTGGCGCATGTATGAGATGCACCCGGCTTTGTTCTTTAAAACCGGGTGTTACAGAAGTGGTATCAGAGCAAATGTTGACTGTAGGACGAGACCTAGATAGAAATGGACAGACCCTTCACTACTTACCTTCTTCTGATTCATTCTATACTTACCTTATTCTGATTGTCTCTATACTCATCTCATCTGGATCTTGTCTCACCTTCTACTGTTCTACTCTGATCATTCTTACCTTTTCTACTCTAAGACAAGATGGATTTCACACCTTGGAATCCTATGACTATGATCTTTCTAAGAGATAGGGAACCTAAGACAAAATTAAAACTATTTTCTCTATTAAAAATGTTGTTTGATTGTGCTGATGCTAAATGCCTGATTTGCTTCTTCGATTGATTGAATTACTATAGATGGACATCTTAGTATGTACCACCATATAGTGTTGAATTAGCTTTGGTAGGTAAAATATTAATCTGCTTAGCTAATAAAATTCCCCAAGTAACCTGATTTGTAAATACCTGCCTTGTCTACTATTTTCTTACCATATGTATCTAACTCAGATGGTCAATACCAGGCGGGGTGGTGGAATTGACTTGCCTCCTAACCAACACACTCGAAGACAACCTCAGCCACAACCTGCTGGGATGAATCCTCCTAATCCTCCACCAGGCGGAGTTGACCCACTGGTTGCTGCTCAGATGGCGGTGATGCAGCAAATGGCAGATACTATGGCTGATATGCGTGCTCAGATGCAGCAAGAACGCCAGGAGATGCGTCAGGAGAGAGAAGATATACGACAGGAGTTGCGCCAGGAGCGAGATGAGATACGCCAGGAAAGGAGGGCGCAACAACAGCAGCTGCAACAGCAAATGCAACAACAGCAACAGCAGCAACAAGTGCCACTGCCTCCACCACCACCACCAGTTCCACCCCGAGATAAGCATAGGGAGTTCATGAGCCATAAGCCACCCACATTTGCAAGCTCACCAGATCCACTTGATGCAGATGATTGGCTGAAAGCAATTGAGAATATGTTGAATATTGCACAATGCACTGACCGGGAGAAGGTTTTATATGCTTCTGGACGTCTGATTGGTCCTGCTGCTGACTGGTGGGATTCTTATACTGCTGCCCACGATGCTGCTGATACTATTACCTGGGCAGAGTTCAATACGCAGTTCAGGAACTACCATATTCTAGCTGGTATGATAAAGATTAAGAAGAAGGAATTTCTGTCGCTGAAGCAAGGGAGTATGTCCGTCAGCGAGTACAGAGACAAGTTTATTCAGTTATCCAGATATGCCCCTGAAGAAGTTGCTGAGGACGAGAGGAAGCAAGAGCATTTCATTGAAGGACTTAATGGACCATTGCAGTATGCTCTAGTGGCACACACATTTCCATCATTTCAGAGGCTGCTTGATAAGGCACTGGCTATTGAACACAAGCGTGTTCAACTGGGAGATTTGAAGAGAAAGGCCATATCTCAAGGACAAGGAAGCAGCAGTGTTCGTCCTCGCTACAGTTCACCACAGGGTACACCGACTCGACCCGGAGGACCACGCCCAGTTCCGCAATCACCACTGAGGACTCCACCTCCTCGACAGGCTACCCCTACTGGCACCCCGACGAAGTTTTCAGGACAGAGTCCGAGCACTCAATGTTTCAAGTGTGGAAAGATTGGTCATTATGCAAATGTCTGCCCATAGAGGATTGCTACTACTCCAGTTCAGAACAGGCAACAAACTCCAGGAACTGGCAAGGGATATTCTATTGCCAAGGTTAACCAAGTCAGCGTTGATGCTACTCCGGACGGAGGGGACCTCGTAATTGGTATGTTTTATGTTAATGCAATTCCTGCAACCATATTATTTGATTCTGGTGCTACACATTCATTCATGTCTGCTAGATATGCCAACACAAATGAAATACCACTGCTATATATGAGAAAACCCCTGATAGTAATTACACCTAAAGGGCCTGTTGAGGCGAATCAAATGACACGTAGATTGACATTAACCATTATGGGTAGAGAATTTGGAGCTACTGCTATAATATTGGAGTCAAGCAGTATAGATTTGATCCTTGGTATGTCATGGCTAAGAAAGGCAAAGGCCGTTATAGCATGTGGTAGAGGTACCGTAGAACTCACTACTACTAAAGGAGAAAGGTTTCAAGTTAACATTGCAGTAACCTCCTCATCCATGCGTGCAATGTTCTTTATGCCTGAGGAGTTTGTTGGTGACAACATTCGGGTGGTTAGAGATTTTCCGGATGTCTTTCCAGAGGAGTTACCAGGGATGCCACCTGATAGAGAAGTTGAGTTTGTTATTGATCTCTTACCTGGAACCGCCCCTATTTCTAAACGGCCATATAGGATGTCCGTAGAGGAGTTGAAGGAGCTTAAGAAGCAGTTAACTGAGTTACAAGAGGCTGGGTACATTCGTCCGAGTTCCTCACCTTGGGGAGCACCGGTCTTGTTTGTACAGAAGAAGGATGGATCGCAACGGATGTGTGTGGATTATAGATCTCTTAATGATGTTACAGTGAAGAACAAGTTTCCGTTGCCCCGTATTGAAGATTTATTTGATCAAATGAGAGGTGCAAGAGTATTTTCGAAGATTGATCTCCGATCGGGATACCATCAGATGAGGATTAGACCCTCGGATATTCCCAAGACGGCTTTCTCGACTCGATATGGATTATATGAGTTTACTGTTATGTCATTTGGATTAACCAATGCACCAGCTTATTTTATGAACTTGATGAATAAGGTGTTTATGGAGTATTTGGACAGATTCGTCGTGGTATTCATCGACGATATTCTTATCTATTCCAAGAGTGATAGTGATCACGAGGAGCATCTGAGGATGGTGCTACAGAAGCTACGAGATAATCAACTCTATGCTAAGTTCAGCAAGTGCGAGTTTTGGATTGGCGAAGTGCCATTTCTTGGTCATATCATTTCTAATGGAGGGATATCAGTGGATCCTGCTAAGGTTAAGGAGATAATGGAGTGGAGAGTACCCACTACAGTTACTGAGATTCGGAGTTTCTTGGGATTAGCAGGCTATTATCGGAGATTTATTGAAGGATTTTCTAAGATTGCTAAGCCTATGACTTCGCTTTTGGAGAAAGGAAAAGAATTTAAGTGGGACAAGAAGTGTCAAGACAGCTTTGATCTATTGAAGAAGAGGTTGATGTCGCCACCAGTATTGGTTATGCCGGACCTACAGAAGGGATTTGACATCTATTGCGATGCATGTGGCCAAGGCTTAGGATGTGTGCTCATGCAAGAAGGACATGTGATTGCTTATGCTTCTCGTCAGTTGCGGAGACATGAATTGAACTACCCCACTCATGACTTGGAATTGGCAGCCGTTGTGCATGCATTTAAGATCTGGAGACATTATATCATGGGGACCAAGTGCCAAGTGTATACGGATCATAAGAGTTTGAAGTATATATTCACTCAGAAGGATCTCAATCTTAGGCAACGCCGTTGGTTGGAGCTTATTAAGGATTATGATTTGGAGATTCACTATCACCCGGGCAAGGCAAACTTGGTTGCAGATGCCTTGAGTCGCAAGGAGCATGTTCATTCAGCTGTTGTTGCCCAGCTACCCGATGAGATTGTTGAGGACTTCAGGAGACTTAACCTGGGGATAGTTGCTCATACTGAGGGAGTTACTATTGATGTGGAACCTACTTTGGAGCAAGAGATCCGCAAAGGACAAGTTGGTGATGCTAAAATAAAAGAGATTAAGGATCTGATTACTGAAGGTCGAGTTCCGGAATTCACGGAAGATGAGCAGGGCACCGTATGGTTCAAGGACAGGATGTGTGTTCCTGATGTTAAAAGCCTTCGAGAGACTATTTTAAAAGAGGCCCATGATTCGGATTATTCTATTCATCCTGGTAGTACCAAGATGTATCAGGATTTGAAACGGAAGTATTGGTGGTATGGATTGAAAAGAGATGTAGCTGCACATGTGGCTATGTGCGATGTATGTCAAAGAGTTAAGGCTGAACACCAGAGGCCAGCTGGACTACTGCATCCACTGAAGATACCCGAGTGGAAATGGGAAGAGATTGGTATGGATTTCATTACTGGATTGCCTCGCACCCAGAAAGGGTATGATGCTATATGGGTGATTGTGGATAGATTGACTAAAGTGGCTCACTTTATTCCTGTCAAGACTACTTATAAAGGTTCTCAGCTAGCAGAGTTATATATGGCTCGGATTGTGTGTTTACATGGAGTACCAAAGAAGATCGTGTCTAATCGAGGTTCGCAGTTTACCTCAAGGTTTTGGAGAAGTTTTCATGAGAACATGAGCACGAAGTTGAATTTTAGTACGGCTTATCACCCTCAGACTGATGGACAGACTGAAAGGACTAATCAAGTTTTGGAAGATATGTTGAGAGCATGTGCCCTTCAGCATGGAGGAAGTTGGGATAAGAGTCTGCCTTATGCTGAGTTCTCATATAATAATAGTTATCAGGCCAGTCTGAAGATGTCACCTTTTGAAGCTTTATATGGGAGGAAGTGCAGGACTCCTCTATATTGGGATCAGACTGGAGAGAGACAGTTCTTTGGGCCTGAATTGATTCAAGAAGCAGAAGAACAAGTCCGTATAATTCGAGAGAATTTGAGAGTTGCTCAAACCAGGCAAAAGAGCTATGCTGATAATAGAAGGAGACCACTGGAATTTGAAGAAGGAGATTATGTGTACCTCAAAGTGTCACCACTTCGTGGAATGAGGAGATTTAAAGTTAAGGGCAAATTGTCCCCTCGCTATATTGGACCATTCCTGATCTTTAGAAGAGTTGGGGAGATGGCATACCAACTCGAGTTACCTGCTAGTCTATCAGATGTGCATAATGTGTTCCATGTGTCTCAACTCAAGAAGTGTCTCCGTGTCCCCGAGGAACAGTTACCAATGGAAGAGCTCAGTGTTCAAGGTGATTTGACTTACACGGAGTACCCGATCAAGATTTTGGATACATTGACTCGAGTTACAAGAAATAAGGTGATAAAGATGTGCAAAGTCCAATGGAGTCACCACAGTGAAGATGAAGCAACTTGGGAAAGAGAAGAAGAGCTTCGCATAGATTTTCCGCACCTTTTCCCTAGATCTTCTTAAATCTCGAGGATGAGATTATTTTTTAAGGGGGGTAGGATTTGTAACACCCACTTTGTAATTGCTAGATAAAACACCAATAGAGAAAACAATTTCTCTCCTTATGTGAGTTCGATCTTTATGCACCATCATATGAGAACACCATGTCCAAGAACAATTAATAAAAGATATGCTACTAAATTGTTGCATCATGCTGGATATTTTATTTGTGTGTGCATTTGGTGACAACATAGAAATAAAATGACAATGAGGAGAGGATTTGAGGAAAAAGGAGAAAGAAAGAAATAATAGAAAATATAAAACAAAATTTATAAATATACCAACTCAACCATACTGGTATGATTAAAATTTATCTATAATTTGAGTACAAATTCAAAGTCATATTTGGAATTCAAATTGGGAAATTGAAAAAAATAAAAAGAAAAGAAAACAGAAAACAGAAAATATAAAAAGAAAAAGATAAAAGAGCTTACCTGGGCCTGGCGCTCCATTTCGGCCCACTGGCGGGAGATCACCGCGCGGCCCAAAACCACATCCACGCGCGCGCAGCCCAACCATCCATAACGCGCGCGCCGACACATGGGCCCTTCTTGCCAGCCTCTCCATCCGCGCGTGCGTTCTCCTCCTCTCGCTGCGCTGCGGGACCCTTCCGTCAGCCGGGTACTCACTCGCGATCGCGTGCTCACTGGCGGGTGGGACCCGTGGAACAGAACGAGCTGCTCGTCGTCCCCGTCTTTCGGCCGATCCGTTCAAGCTTGCGCGTAAATCGGGCGATGGTGCCGCATGGACTCGAGGATAAGAACCCCCTGGGTGCCTCCCTGATTCCCAGTACGCCGTGATAGGCTCTAGTAGACACCACCGCCGCGAAAAGAGAGAACAGAGGTGGGGATCGGGCGTCGCCAGGGTGAGCTGGTCGCGTCGCCGGTGAACTTCTTCGGTGCGGGCGATTTCGCGTCGGCGAGGGGCCGAGTGGGATCGCAATCGTCCAAGGAAGTCGGTCGCGCGCTCAATTGGAGTTTGGCGTTGGTGTAGTGCGCGAATTGCTCGCCGCCGTGATCACTGCTGGCGAGTTCCGCCCCTCCCCGTGGGCGAGCGTCGTCAGGCCTCGGCCGTCCGTCGGTGAGTCGCCATCGCATCCGTCCTCCCTCCCTTTAGGCTATGCGCTATCGAATTGTGAAATGGTGTAGATATACCCCTCGGTCCGCTATCCGGCAATGGCGCCGCCGCGGTGTGCCATGTACCGGGTCGGGCACTCGGGGTCGGCCAAAATTGATTGGGGAATCGAGTTTAGGGAGGCATCAGCTTTGCGTGGCACGATTTAATTGCCGATAGGTGCTCGGGCCGGCCGGATTTGAAATCCCGGCGGGCCTCCGCCGCGATCGGGGGGGGAAACCACAGCCGTGGGTAGCCTCGGTTGGGGAAGACGGGCCGTGGCCGTCGGATCGTTGACGGACGGTCCCGATTAGATCGATGATATCCTTTCGTTCAAACGAGCTTCGACCGTAGATTCAAGATCCGAGGGATGCGCGTTGATCTCAGTTATGTTGAGCGCGAGCCGTTGATCGCCGATCGAACGGCTTCAGTCGCGTACCGGTTCGGTGTATAATAAATCTAATCTGGGCCGCTCAGTTCAGATCGTGCGGCCGAGATTCAACCATACCCTTCGCGCTGGCAGTCTTTTAAAGGAGCCCCTGTAGTTTTACAGAATTAACCCGCGGTCCACTGTGCGGGTGATCTGAGTCTTAGAAGATTTTACCCAGAGCCCCCTGCTGTTCCCAGATTTTGAGGCCCAGTCCAGTCAACACGAAAACCAGAGAAAATAAATAGAAAATGAATTTTTAATATGAAAATAATTGCTAGAACTTTATAAATTCATAGAAAATTCATACTAACTCCAAATTCATCCATTCCAGTTCCTAAAATTTTGTAATTTTATTCTCTAGCACTTAGTGTCTCTGTTTTATCATGAAAACAGTAAGGAAATTTATTTATCACTTAATCCTATTTAAAGCACATAAAACCTTTGAAAATGCATAACTTGAAATCTATAACTCAGAAAATTATGATTCCAGTTCCTAGGTTTTTATTTTAATACGTAGAATATCTCTGTGTATTTTATTTATATGTTTGGTGTAATGTTAATTTCTCTATATGCACTGTGCTTGTTTGTATTGTGGCGAGTAGAAGAGCCCGTTGCTGAGGATCCTGGTGAGCAGCAGGCTGAAGTAGCTGAGCAGGAGCTCATTGCAGGCAAGTTGTGCCCTTGACCACTTTTTACCCAATAATGTTCTTTAATATCACTTATCCATGCATAGGTTAATTTTGATGGGACCCAATAGGTCACCCTAGATTGTTTATCTCATTACCTTGTTCACCCCCGAATCACTTGGGTAGTTTGCTATTGCTTTATATGGTATTGGGATAATCATTTATTACCTCTATGTTCCAATTCTTGTTGTTATTCTGTTTATGTTCATGTTGATATCATTAATGTTAATTGGAACATAGAGCTTAACTTGAGTAACACGTGCCACCACAAGGGAGGAATGGGACCCCTTGGCTGACTAATTAGGAAAGCTAGTGGAAGACTACCTTACCCGAAAGGGGCAAGGGCAGTAGGGGAGAGGTCAGGGTAGGGAGGTCCCTGGTTGATTTTGCTGCGATGGCGGTCAGCCAGGAACCCTGCACTGGATCTTCCTATAAACTGTAGCGGGTTTTCGGAAGCTAGTGGAACTTTGTAAAGGCCTCGTAGTGTTGCCCTGCCGCGCTTCCTAGGTAGAGGTGTATGGGATTCATGACCCCTTGGCAGATGGGTAACATGACTTGTGGGTAAAGGGTACAACCTCTGCAGAGTGTAAAACTGGTATACTAGCCGAGCTCACGGTCACGAGCAGCTCAGGACTCTCTGATGTTTAAATTATGGAACTTAAATTCAATTTTGTCATTTGCATTGCATGGGTTTGTTATTAATTTTGTTCTATTACTTTACTTATGGTTTGGTATTTACTTACACTTAGTAATTGCTAATAAAATTTTGACCAACTACTTAAAAGCAATGCTCAGCTTTAACCCCTGTCATTGATTAAGCCTTACACATCACATGAACTCACACCTTTGTGAGTTTATGTCCACTGGTTCCCCACAACTTGTTGAGCTATGATCATGTGTGAGCTCACCCTTGCTGTCTCACACCCCCCCCCACAGGAGATGATCAGGTGGTTCAGGAGGAGCCGCCTAACACTGAGGAGTTCGATCTGATCTAGGTGGCGTTTCCCAGTCAACATTGGCGCCGTCGATCCTTAGTTTGTTTTATCTTTATTACTTTATTTTGTAATAAGTCTTCCGCTATGTAATAAATACTCTGATGTTTTATGACATTTATCTCTATACACTCTGTTATTATATATGTTGTCTTCTTGGCGCATGTATGAGATGCACCCGGCTTTGTTCTTTAAAACCGGGTGTTACAAATGTTCCAAATGGTAAGTTTATATTATTGTTGTTAATCCGATGATTAAACAAGATCATATTGTGATAATTGGAACATGGAGTGACCACCCAAGAAAATAGTGCAACCACGAGTGCTATCATGGCTCTGGCTTTGGTAATTAGCTTTATATGCTTAGTGCCTAGCAACCTTACCTGAAATATGGGCAAGAGGGGGAGCGGTGGTGGTGGCAGCCCACGTTAATATGGGGACGTATTCTTGGCTAAGGTACCTCACCCAGGGGGCCTCCACCATCGACTTTAGAAACCTTAGCGGGTTGCTTAGTATTAAGAGTATTCTGTGAAAGCCTCATAGTGGATCCCTAGCCACTCACCTCAGAAGTGTTTACGGGTTTTGGCCGACCCAGGCTAGAGGGGATACACGGCTTGTGGGTAAAGTTGTACCACCTCTGCAGAGTGTAAAACTGATATATCTGCCATGCTCACGGTTATGAGCAGCCTGGACTCCTCACATGATAATTGAACTTAAAGATGGAAATAAATCGAGATCCAATGATCTGCCAATGGTTTGCTTAAGTGGTTTCACTTAAGTGCTTTTGATATACTCTTGTACCTTTGTTTAATGGGAATACTTTGGATTCACACTTATTAGTAAGACATGTGTTGTTAATAAAATATTGACCAACTAAAATGCTTACTGCTCAACCTTGGCCTCACCTTGTTAAACTTGCATTAGTTTTTCCCCCACTTGCTGAGCCCCAACCATAAGTGAGCTCACCCTTGCTTAATTTTGATCATAAGTTTGCAGATGAAGATATGATGCTGAACTCCATGGATGCTAGTCTAGTGATACCCTCGGTCATCTTCATGTGGATGGATGTCCTTGTTTCACTGTACTTTGAGGAATAAAGGTTAAGACATTATGTCTGTTCGAAGTGTAATATGTTAATATAATCATTATTTACGCTTTTATGCATTGTTCTTTTGATATAGTATACTTGTGACGTCAACATATGTGTGGAAATAGATACTGGCACACATATGCTATGCACCCGGCTCTGCCCTTAGAAACGGGTGTGATAGGCCATGACTTCATCTCCTTCTTCCCCACGGATAGCGAACGACGTTTCCCAGACTATAGATGGCCAATAAGCACGAGGCCCATGAGCCCGGCACGAAGCCCGCTCTTTGGGCCCTGTCGAGCCCGGCATGGTGTAACACCCGGGCTTTAAGGAACAAAGCCGGGTGCATCTCATACATGCGCCAAAGAAGACAACATATATAATAACAGAGTGTATAGAGATAAATGTCATAAAACATCAGAGTATTTATTACATAGCGGAAGACTTAATACAAAATAAAAGAATAAATATAAAACGAACTAAGGATCGTCGGCGCCAATGTCCACTAAGAAACGCCACCTAGATCAGATCGAACTCCTCGCCTGTGGCTCCTCCTGAACCACCTGTTCTTCTCCTGTGGAGGGGGTGTGAGACAGCAAGAGTGAGCTCACATATGTTCATAGCTCAACAAGTCGTGGGGAATAATGTGGCATGAACTCACCAAAGGTGGGAGTTCATGAAGTGTAAGGCTGATCAATGAAATAAAGGCTGAAGCTGAGCATTGCTTTTATAAGTTGGTCAAAATTTTATTAGCAGTTACTAAGTGTAAGTGAATACCAATCCATAGTAATAATAAATAAAAGTAATAATAAAATAATCCCAAATGCAATGAAATGACAAATTAAGTTTAAGTTCCATAAATTAATCATGTGAGTGTCCGAGCCGCTCATGACCGTGAGCACGGCTAGTATACCAGTTTTACACTCTGCAGAGGTTGCGCATCTTTACCCACAAGTCGTGTTACCCATTTGCCACGGAGTTGATTAGACCCCATACACCTCTACCATGGAAGCGAGGCAGGGTACCACTACGAGGCCTTTACAAAGTTCCACTAGCTTCAGACTACCCGCTACAGTTTATAGGAAGTTCCAATGCAGGGTTCTTGCCTGACCGCCATCGCAGCAAAATCAACCAAGGACCTCCCTACATTGACCACTCCCCTACTGCCCTTGCCCCTTTCGGGTAAGGTAGCCCTCCACTAGCTTTCCTAGTTAATCAGCCAAGGGCGTCCCATTAAACCCTTGTGGTAGCACTGTTTTCCCGGGTGGTTCTCCATGTTCCCATTAACATAATGATCTTATCATGAACATAAAATACTGAACAGATAATAACAAGTGTAAAAATGAGTAATGAATATCTCTATACCCAAAGCCACATAAAGCAATAGCATGTACTACCCAAAAGTTTAGTAGTAAAACCAGTGGTGAAACAAGGTATAAAGATAGTCAAAATCTAGGGTATCCTATTGGGTCCCGTCAAAATTAACCTATGCAGATCATTATGATTAATAAGAACATGAATGGGTAAAAGAAGTGATCAAGGGCACAACTTGCCTTCCACGAGCTCCTGCTCAGCAGTTTCTACTTGCTGAACCTCAGATTCCACAGTGGCTTGCTCGTCTATTCGCATCAACACAATACATACATAGTATAGCACAAATTAACATCACATCAAACATGCAAATAAAATATACAGTAACAAACTAGACATTAAAATAAGATCACAGGAATTGGAATCATTAAATTTGGAGTTATAGATTTTAAGTTATGGATTTTCTAATGTTTTATGTGCTTAATACAAGATTAAGTGAAAGAATAATTTTAATGTGTTTGTCATGTCAGAATAGAGGCACTAATGGGTAGACAATATTATTACAAAAATTTAAAAACTGGAATGAATTAATTCGGAGTTCATATGAATTTTCTATGATTTATTAAAGTTCTAGCATTTAGATTCTCATTAAAAATCATTTCCAGATATCATTTATCCATTTCCTATGAACTCTGGATTGGGTGCATTAATACTGAGAAAGGCAGGGGCCTCGGGGTAACTTCTCCAAGACACAGTGCACAATACCCGCAGGACGGCGGGTACTATTCTCAAAAATCGTAAGGTCCCTATTGTAAAACGTACCCGCGAAGGGGTATCTTCGGATCCAAGCCGTTGGATCACGCGCGGGCGGTGTGGATTAGATCTCGCACTTATAAACTAACGTGTGTTTTCAACCGTCCGATCGATAACCGACGCATCGGATTAGATTGTCGCTTCCAAAATTAGTAACTCGCCCCGACCGTTCAATCTACATCCAAGCGCCAGGATCGGTCATCGCTTAAACGAGTTGCTACGCGATCACGTCCACTGGATCGCCCATCTACGGCCCGCAACAGCCCCGCACCCAGAACTGATCCTAGCCGCTCATCCAGGATTTGACGGCAACAGGCGCCTTCCCCCCTCCCACCGACACACCATCGCCCAGCCGCACGCGACGGAGCAACGATGGCACGGCGGCGCCATCGCCGGTGCCCGCCAAACTCAGTTTCCTGCTCTCGAACTTCAATCTAATCGATGATAAATGATGCGTAGACAGAGGCGAGTATCTGGGAAGCCTTCATACCAGTGATTGCCGTCGCGAAGTCCCCTGCCACCGCGCGGTGGCGGAAGTTGAACCACGGTGAGCAATTCCCCGAGCTCCGGATGGTAATCCCGCGCGGTGAGGGTACCACCACACTCCCCCGAGCTCATAGAAGACGCCGGGCGCTACACCGAAGGCTCGAACGTCGATGACCCCGAAATCCCTCTCTTGCTCACGGTAGAACGTCGGTCAATGGTGGCGGACGGTGATTTGGGCACGGCGAGGTGACAAGACTCAAGGGGGAGGGTTTATATCTACTGCGCACCCGACCCGCAGGTGTGGAGGCCGTTATACCCGTCGGGTCGCCCGGCCGCGCCATGCACGGATCGACGGGATTCCAGCCGCGGCAGCACTGGATTTTTCTGTTGAAGAAGACGCCTGCCGTGGGGTTCGGCTGACAGAGGGGGCCCGCATGTAAGCGAGGTGAAACGCGCGCGCGCGTAGAGACCTGCCCGCGGGGTCCACACGTCAGTGTTGTGTGATGTGAGTAGGCTGGGCCGCGCGGAGTGTTTCTGCAGTTGGGCCAAAAGGGGAATCCGAGGCCCAGGCAGGGTTTTAATCTTTTTCCATTTTATTTTCTATTTTCTTTTCTCCTTTTTCCAATTCAAACTCCAATTTGAATTTGAATTCGAATTCCATAGCAAACTTGTCTCCAAATTAAATATCCCACTTGAATATGACATGGATTAAATTAATTTATTTTTAAGAAATTTTATTTGGTGATGGATAATGCTTTTCCCCCCTTCTCCACATTTCTTTAAAATTTTGCTTTCCAAAAATAGAATTTAAATCCATGTGTCCATTAATATATTAACACTACCTTTATTTTATTAGCCATAAATGCACAATCAAGTAAAACTCAGCATGATGCATGATTTATTTAGGTGTTATTGGTTATTCAATCCCTTTTGATGGTGTTTATTCACATGTGGTATTAACTAGAGGTGGTACACACATATAGATAAAGGAAATACTCTCTCTTCATATGAGTTACAAATTTAGGCATTACAAATCCTACCCCCCTTAAAAATAATCTCGTCCTCGAGATTTAAGAAGATCTAGGGAAAAGATGGGGAAAATCTATGCGAATCTCTTCCTCTCTCTCCCAAGTAGCTTCATCTTCACCATGGTGACTCCATTGCACTTTGCACATCTTTATCACCTTATTTCTTGTAACTCGAGTCAAAGTGTCCAAAATCTTGATGGGGTACTCAGCATAAGTCAGATCATCTTGAACACTGAGGTCCTCCAGTGGTAGCTGCTCCTCAGGTACCCTGAGGCACTTCTTTAGCTGAGACACGTGAAATACATCATGTACATCTGACAGATGATCGGGTAACTTCAGTTGATATGCAACTTCTCCCACTCGCTTTAGGATCAAGAAAGGTCCAATGAATCGAGGGGACAACTTTCCTTTAACTTTAAATCTCCTCATACCCCGGATCGGTGACACCTTCAGATACACGTGATCACCCTCCTTAAACTCCAGTAATCTTCTCCTATTATCAGCATAGCTCTTTTGCCTTGATTGTGCAATTCTCAAATTCTCCCTTATCATTCGAACTTGTTCTTCTACCTCTTGTATAAGTTCAGGCCCAAATAACTGTCTTTCTCCAGTCTGATCCCAATATAGAGGGGTCCTGCACTTTCTGCCATACAGAGCCTCAAACGGAGACATCTTCAAACTGGCTTGATAACTATATTATAAGAGAACTCAGCATAGGGTAAGCTCTTCTCCCAACTGCCACCATGCTTGAGAGCACAAGCTCTTAACATATCTTCCAGCACTTGGTTAGTCCTCTCTGTCTGTCCATCAGTCTGGGGATGGTAGGCTGAGCTAAAATTCAACTTTGTATCCAAGCTCTCATGTAATTTCTTCCAAAATCGAGAAGTAAACTGCGATCCTCGATCCGACACGATCTTTTTAGGCACACCATGTAGACAAACTATCCGAGTCATATACAATTCTGCTAGCTTGGCTCCCGTGTAATTAGTCCTCAGAGGTATGAAATGAGCCACTTTTGTCAATCTGTCCACAATTACCCAAATAGAGTCATACCCAGCAGGGGTGCGGGGTAGTCCAACAATAAAATCCATACCAATTTCTTCCCATTTCCACTCGAGTATCTTCAATGGGTGCAATAGTCCAGTGGGTCTTTGATGTTCGGCCTTGACTCTTTGACACACATCACACTTAGCCACATGGGCAGCAACATCTCTTTTCAGTCCATACCACCAATACTTTTGCTTCAAATCCTGATACATCTTAGTGCTACCAGGGTGGATAGAATAATCAGAATCATGGGCTTCTTTCAATATAGTCTCACGGAGGCTATCAATCTCTGGAACACATATCCGATCTTTGAACCATATAGTGCCTTGCTCATCCTCCGTGAATTCCGGAACTCGACCTTCCGTAATCAGATCCTTAATCTCTTGAATCTTAGCATCACCAACCTGACCTTTACGAATCTCTTGCTCCAAGGTAGGTTCCAACTCAATGGTAACTCCTTCAGTGTGAGTAACAATTCCCAGGTTGAGCTTCTCAAAATCTTTTGCTAATTCATCAGGTAGCTGGACAACAAAAGCGGAGTGAACATGCTCCTTCCGACTCAAGGCATCTGCAACCAAATTTGCCTTGCCTGGATGATAGTGAATCTCCAAATCATAATCCTTAATGAGCTCCAACCAACGGTGTTGCCTAAGGTTGAGATCCTTCTGAGTGAATATATACTTCAAACTCTTATGATCCGTATATACTTGGCACTTAGTTCCCATAATGTAATGTCTCCAGATCTTCAGTGCATGTACAACAGCTGCCAGTTCCAAGTCATGAGTGGGGTAGTTCAATTCATGCTTCCACAACTGACGAGATGCATAGGCGATCACATGTCCTTCTTGCATGAGCACACATCCCAATCCTTGGCCACATGCATCACAGTAAATGTCAAATCCCTTCTGCAGATCTGGCATAATCAATACTGGAGGTGACATCAATCTCTCCTTCAATTGATCAAAGCTTTCTTGGCATTTCTCATCCCACTTGAATTCTCTTCCTTTCTCCAAAAGCGATGTCATAGGCTTGGCAATCTTAGAGAATCCCTCAATAAATCTCCGATAATACCCTGCAAGCCCTAAGAAACTCTGAATCTCAGTAACTGTAGTGGGCACTCTCCACTCCATAATCTCCTTGACCTTAGCAGGATCCACTGCTATTCCTCCATTAGAAATAATATGTCCAAGGAATGACACCTTATCAATCCAAAACTCGCACTTGCTAAACTTAGCATAGAGTTGATTATCTCGCAGCTTCTGTAGCACCAACCTTAGATGTTCCTCGTGATCACTATCACTCTGAGAATAAATAAGAATATCGTCCATGAATACCACGACGAATCTGTCCAAATACTCCATAAACACCTTATTCATCAAATTCATGAAATAAGCCGGTGCATTGGTCAATCCAAACGACATAACAGTAAACTCATATAATCCATATCGAGTCGAGAAAGCCGTCTTGGGAATATCCGATGGTCTAATCCTCATCTGATGGTATCCCGATCGGAGATCAATCTTCGAGAATACCCTGGCTCCTCTCATCTGATCAAACAAATCCTCAATACGGGGTAATGGATACTTGTTCTTCACCGTGACATCATTAAGTGATCTATAGTCCACACACATCCTCTGGGATCCATCCTTCTTCTGTACAAACAAAACTGGTGCTCCCCAAGGTGAGGAACTCGGATGAATGTAACCAGCCTCTTGTAACTCCGTCAACTGCTTCTTCAGTTCCTTCAACTCCTCTACGGACATTCTATATGGCCGTTTAGAAATAGGGGCGGTTCCAGGTAAGAGATCAATAACAAACTCAACTTCTCTATCAGGTGGCATCCCTGGTAACTCCTCTGGAAAGACATCCAGAAAATCTCTAACCACCCGGATGTTGTCACCAACAAACTCCTCAGGCATAAAGAACATTGCACGCATGGATGAGGAGGTTACTGCAATATTAACTTGAAATCTTTCTCCTTTAGTGGTAGTGAGCTCTACGGTACCTCTACCACATGCTGTAACGGCCTTTGCCTTTCTTAGCCATGACATACCAAGGATCAGATCTATACTGCTTGACTCTAATATTATAGCAGTAGCTCCAAATTCTCTACCCATAATGGTCAATGTCAATCTACGTGTCATTTGATTCGCCTCAACAGGCCCTTTAGGTGTAATTACTATCAGGGGTTTTCTCATATTTAGCAGTGGTATTTCATTTGTGTTGGCATATCTAGCAGACATGAATGAATGTATAGCACCAGAATCAAATAATATTGTTGCAGGAATTGCATTGACATAAAACATACCAAGTACGATGTCACCACCATCAGGAGTATCATCAACACTGACTTGATTCACCCTGGCTATAGAATATCCCTTGCCAGGAGTCTGTTGCTTGTTCTGAACTGGAGTAGTAGCAATCCTCTGTGGGCAGACATTTGCATAATGACCAGTCTTCCCACACTTGAAACACGTAGTGCCTGGACTCTGTCCTGCAAACTTCGTCGGGGTGCCAGTGGGAGTGGCCTGTCGAGGAGGTGGAGTCCTCAGTGGTCAACACCCAGTCCGGATCCTGCAATAATTCTTCTACCCTAAAAGGCTCAATAGAAGAAACAAACGAGTAATGCTCACAAAAATTAGCTAAACGTGAGTGAGTAGTTACTCCCTTGCTGATATCGCCTAGAATTTGATCCACTGGATGATTCCTTTGTATTGTTGCCCAAACCTGAGTTGGAGGAGCTTGTTGTGCTTCTTCCTCCTTATCCTATTCTCCATGTGCTCCCCTTGATCCAAGCCTTCATCTTGAGGTACATGTTTCTCATCTTGAGTTGGGAGATGCACCAATGCAAAGGAAGAATGTTGATCTTGTTCTTGTTGTTCCTGCGATCACACATCACCTATCGTCATTGTTCTCATGGCGGCCATTGGAACTTCATCCTCATCTACATCATGAAGATCAACTTGCTCTCTTGGAGAGCCATTAGACTCATCAAATACAACGTCTCTAGAGACTTCAACTAATCCTAATGATTTGTTTAAGACCCTATATGCCTTTGTATTTGAGTCAAAACCTAGTAAAAACCCTTCTACAGCTTTGGGAGTAAACTTCGAATGTCTACCTTTGTTTACCAAGATGTAGCATTTGCTCCCACATACATGAAAGTACGAAATGTTGGGTTTGTTACCATTTAGGAGTTCATATGATGTCTTCCTGAGGAGGCGATGTAGATAGAGCCAGTTTATGGCATGGCAAGCTGTATTCACAACTTTCGACCAAAACCGCTCAGGCGTCTTGTACTCTCCAAGCATTGTCCTCGCCATGTCAATTAGCGTCCTGGTCTTCCTCTCTACTACGCCATTTTGTTGAGGTGTGTAGGGAGTAGAGAACTCATGATTGATGCCTTCCTCCTCAAGATACTCTTTTACTTGAAGATTCTTGAACTCAGATCCATTATTGCTTCTTATCTTTTTCACCTTAGCTCAAACTCATTTTGAGCTCTCCTTAAGAAGTGCTTTAATGTTCCTTGGGTTTCAAATTTATCATGCAAAAAGAACACCCAAGTGAAGTGGGAAAAATCATCAACAATCACAAGACCATACTTACTTCCCCCGATGCTAAGATAAGCAACGGGCCCAAAGAGATCCATATGATGGAGTTCCAGTGGTCTTGATGTCGTCATTACATTCTTGCTATGATGAGTGGTTCCCACCTGTTTTCCTACCTGGCACGCTGCACAAGGCCCGTCTTTCTCAAAATAGACATCAGTTAGTCCTAACACATGTTCTCCCTTTAGAAGCTTATGAAGGTTCTTCATCCCAACATGTGCTAGATGGTGGTGCCATAGCCAGCCCATATTAGTCTTAGCTATTAAACATGCATCTAGATTGGCATTCTCTTTTGAAAAATCAACTAAATAGAGCTTGTCGTCTAATACACCTTTAAAAGCTAATGAACCATCACTTCTTCTAAAGACAGATACGTCAATATTTGTAAATAAACAATTATAGCCCATATGACATAATTGACTTACACACAATAAATTGTACCCGAGCGATTCTACTAGAAACACATTTGAAATTGAATGCTCGACAGTGATGGCTATTTTACCCAAACCCTTGACCTTGCCTTAGTTCCCATCTCCAAAGATGATAATGTCTTGGGAATCCTTGTTCTTGGCGTAGGAAGTGAACATTTTCTTTTCTCCTGTCATGTGGTTTGTGTATACGCTATCAATGATCTAGCTTGAGCCCTCGGATGCATAAACCTGCAAGGTAATTAATCTTGGGTTTCAGGTACCCAACTCTTGTTGGGTCCTACAAGGTTAGTCACAACAGACTTTGGAACCCATATGCAAGTTTTGTCTCTCTTGCACTTAGGTCCCAAACTTCAAGCAACAACTTTATCATTTTTTCATATAAGAACAAATGAAGCATCACATGTTTTATAAACCATAGTTGGTCCAGTTGATGCCTTCCTAGGCGCATGAGAAGAAACATGATGGTGCCTAGGTATATTCCTACCATGAGCATATGAAGAACTAGATGCAAACATGGCATGGGAATTAAATGCAACATCACGACGAGTAGGTAAAGTAGCATGATTATAACACCTATCATGATGAGCAACACTAGAAAGATTCTTAACATGAGCATAAAGATAAGCATGGTTCTTTTGGTCATGTGAAGAATAAGAGCTACTAGCCATAGGAGCCTTCCCTTTCTCCTTGTTGATATTGGAAGTCCTTTGGCTTGTTAAGTTCTTCGTTCCCTTTTGGAAATCAAGTCCATCCTTAATATAGAGGCGTCTACCAATGGTGTAGGAATCCCTGGCAAAATTTAATTTCTCATAATCATCCTTGCAAGTCATAAGTTGACCATTAAGACTTGCAACATCATTATTCAACTTAAGAATGATGGAGGCATGTTCATTGCAAGCATCAATATCAAAATTCTTACACCTATTGCAAATAACAACATGTTCTATAGATGAACTAGCAATATTCACCTTTTCTAACTTAGCATTCAAATCAGCATCTAAATTCTTAAGATAGAAATTGAATCATTGCAAGTAGATAGCTCAGAAGACAATAGTTCATTTTTCTTAGTTTCTAGGGCAAGAGATTTTTGAACATTAATAAATTTATCATGTTCCTCATAAAGAATATCTTCTTGCTTTTCTAGCAACGTATCTTTCTAATTAAGGGCATCAATTAATTCATTTATTTTATCTACTTTAGATCTATCTAATCCCTTAAATAGATCACTATAGTCTACCTCATAATCAGAAGATTCCTCATTACTAGAAGAAGTGTATTTAGGTGTATCTCATGTACGTATGTTCTTCTCCTTAGCCATGAGTCACGTGTGGCGTTCGTTGGGGAAGAGGAAGGACTTGTCAAAGGCAGAGGCAGCTAGTCCTTCATCGTCGGAGTCGGATGAAGAAGAGTCAGAGTCCCATTCTTTACCAATGTGTTCCTCGCCCTTCGCTTTCCTGTAGTTTTTCTGCCTTTCCTTCTTCCCTTTCTTTTCCTGGTCATTGTCATTATTGGGACATTGTGCTATAAAATGACCAGACTTACTGCACTTGAAGCAGGAGCGCTTTCCCTTTGACTTGATCTCGTTGGGATACTCCTTGCATCCCTTCAAAGCGATCTTGAAGTGCTTGATTATAAGCGACATTTCATCCTCATTGAGCCCGACAGTCTCCACTTGTGCTACCTTGCTAGGTAGCACCTCCTTCCTACTTGTTGCTTTGAGAGCAACAGGCTACGGCTCAAAGAGAGGAAGTGGTTTGTTTGCAACATCGTCCACATACCTCGCTTCCTTCACCATCATGCGCCCAATCACAAATTTTATGAGAATTACCTCGGGCGTCATCTTTGTGTACCTGGGATTTTCACGGATAAGATTTACAAGATGTGGGTTAATGACAGTAAATGACCTTAGCATGAGTCAGACGACGTCATGATCTGTCCACCTTGTACTTCCATAGCTTCGAATTTTGTTCACCAGGGTCTTGAGCCTGTTGTAAGTTTGGGTTGGCTCTTCTCCCCTTATCATGGCGAATCTTCCAAGCTCGCCTTCCACCAGTTCGGTCTTAGTAATCATGGTGGCGTCATTACCCTCATGAGAGATCTTGAGGGTATCCCATATTAGCTTGGCATTGTCCAAGCCACTGACTTTGTTGTATTCATCCCTACGTAGAGATGCTAACAAAACAGTAGTAACTTGGGCATTTTTATGTATTTGCTCATTAATCAATACAGGATTATCAGTGCTATCAAAATGCATTCTATTTTCCACTACTTCCTAAATACTAGGATGGAGAGAAAATAGATGACTACACATTTTATGACTCCAAAATAATAGTCTTCTCCATCAAAGTGAGGGTATTTTCTGAGTGAAATAGATCATAAATGAGCATTTGTATTATAAGGGATGCGAGAATAATCAAAAGAGTAGTTCTGATTAACCATTTTCTTTTTCGACGAAGAGTCTTCATCATCATCCATTGATGAAGACGAGGAGGTGTCTATGTCGTAGTAGATGATCTTCTTAATGCGCCTCTTCTTCTTCCCATCCCTTTTCTTGTGACTCGAGCCTGAGTCAGTGGACTTATCGCCTTTTGGCTCGTCGACATAGAGGGTCTCCTTCTCCTTGTCGTTGATCACCATCCCCTTACCTTTAGGATCCATCTCTTCGGGTGGTTAGTCCCTGAATGAAGAGTATGGCTCTGATACCAATTGAGAGCACCTAGAGGGGGGTGAATTGGTGATCCTGTAAAAATCAAGACTAAACAACACAAACATGGTTTATGAAATGTTAGTGAAGTCAAAACCAAGGTTCTATGACTAGAGAGGGACATAACTTCTTCACTTAATTGCTCTTCACAAGATGAGTATTAAACTTAGAGCAATTATAAAGTGAGTAGAAGTAGAGAGAATCGCACAAGAATAACAATAGGTGACACAGCGATTTTTATCCAGTGGTTCGGCCAAGTGGAACACTTGCTTAGTCCACGTTGTGGCGTCCCAACGGACGAGGGTTGCACTCAACCCCTTTCAAGTGATCTAATGATCTACTTGAATACCACAGTTATCTTTATCTCAAGTTTATCCCCTTTGTGAGGAATCTCCACAAGATGGAGCCTCTCACCCGTACAAGATTGATCACAATGAAACCACAAGAGTAAGGTGGGAATAGCAACACAGACAAAAGCGAGAGTCATAGCACTAACACACACACGAGACGAGACCGAGCACAAGAAAGCAACACAGAGGAGTTACAACTCAGAAAAGTGCTCAAATCCCTAAAACAGTGAATCAAATGTTTGAATGCGAGTTCTCGACGTCTTAGGATGTTCAAGAGGTGCCTGGTTTTCTGCTCCATGCGCCTAGGGACCCTTTTATAGCCCCAAGGCAGCTAGGAGCCGTTGGAGCGCCATTTGGTAGGCAATAGTTGCCTTCTGTCCGCGGGCGCACCGGACAGTGAATAGTGCGCAATCTCCTTACTTATTTGGCAAAGCCGACCGTTGCAGCCAGGGTCCCCTGGGCACACTGGACAGTGAACTGTGCGTGATCTCCTTCCTTATTTGGCGAAGCCGATCGGTGTGGCCTAGTGATCTTTGGTGCGGGCCACGCGTCGCCCGCTGATTGTGCTGCCGACTGTTGGCGTGGACACGGCTGGCTCACCGGACAGTCCGGTGCACACCGTACAGTCTGGTGAATTTTAGCTGCAGCGTCCCCAACTTTTCTCGAGAGCAGCGAGTTCGTCGAGTGCTCCAGCCTAGGCAAAGGACAGTCTGGTGCACCCGCAGGCTGGTGCAAGTCTGGCTAGGCACTACCAACCTTCTACAATTCAATCTCATTTGATTTCACGAGGTTCCTAGCACCTAGAGGAATATGTTAGTACCAAAAATAATTTACTAAGTCTAGATACATACCTTGATTCTAGATTTGCATCGCTTTAGCACTTTAGCACATATCCACTAAAACAATATGTGTTGGACATCTAATCACCAAAATATTTATAGAAATGGCCCAAGGGCAAATTTCCATTTTAGGTGAGCGCGTTGGGGAAACAACCTCTAGTGACTAAGACCCGTCAGTCAATTGGAGGGAAAAGGAAACGTCCACCTTGGAAGCACCCGCCCCCGGACGAGCAATGTGGCGTCGAGCCTAGGGTCAGGCGTGGCAGAGCTAGACAAGGGACTAGGCGAACCGAAGGGAAACCGCTCGAGTGGGTTCCTCGCTTGGCCCAAGATCGACCCTTCATAAGTGACCGACCGCGTTAAGCACACCTGACGTCGAGCCATGGCAGAGGCGCGGGTATGCCTCCCACTCATGACCTATGAGCCTCTCGGGCTACAACGCACACTATGGCCCATTTATGGCATGTGTGGCCTCGACCTGCGGCACACCCATGACGTACCTATCAGGACTAGGCCTGAATGCGCAGACCTCTAGCGAGGCCTAACACGACGAACCGCGTCGAGCCCTAGGCTACGAAGGCTAGGGGTCGGCGTAGCCCAAATGATGGCAACCAAGCCCCACGCTGCTCACGTCGTCCACCATAAAGAATATGGTGCAACTAGGTGATCTCAGGGCCCACGCCAGGTAGAAGGCTTGGTTTTACCTTCGTCGGGTGACTTCTTCTTGAAGAAGCCACCGCTGACCGACCCCCTCCTTGGTATATAAAAGGAAGAGGTTGTCCCCAAGACGAACGATGGACCCTAGACGTGAAAACGACGGATCGGCGAACAGAAGGAGGATGCACCGACGAGGATCTAGTGGCCAAAGCCCCACCACTAAGTCAAGACTTAGTTAGGACTCCACTCTGTAACCTTAGCTCCAACTCCACCATAATAAGAGATTTGGGAGCCTCTCTCTCCCCTCTCTCGCTCGCTTTGTAACCACTACTACGAGCTTTGATCATCAAGTGACGGTAGCGCAAGTTGCCAATGACTGAATGTAGAGACGTTCTGGCCGAACCAGTATAAATCTTGCGCTCACCGCGTACACCGTCCGGAGCCTAGAATACGCACAATAAATTTACTTGTCAGAGCGAGGTTCAAAACACCGATAATTAGGTTCCCCAACAATTTAACATAACATTGCATGCATGAGTGAGAACATAATAGTTAATATTATTAGGTCAAACAATGTGATCAAAGATACACTTGCCTTTTTGGTAAACTCTAGTTGTTAGATGCTTTTCAAGGTTGGGCTTCATGTTTTTCACAACCTCGCTTTTCTATTCATAGCAATACAAATACGTAGTCAAACAATGAATAAAAATAGCATTACACCAATGAAAGAAAACAACTGTGTAATATAAATCTAACGTTGAGACGAATCCTTAGGTTTGAGAACCACTAAAAATGATGCTACCATCAAAAAGATATAGTTTTCGAAAGATTTACGTAATTAAATACATAAACTATGCTCTAAGTTGACTTTAATTAATATAAGTCATGTGCAAAAAATATTTTAGTTAAACAACTAATTTAGCTCTATTCCAAATTATAATTTGATTGGAAACAATATTTTAATATTAGTCAAATTATAATATGTCAGTGTTTCGAACCCGGGGGGGCCCTCAGCCGGACCGACTAGTGAATTTTAGTGTCACGTGCCCTTGTCCAGATGGGTCGATGCAAGATGGAACACAAGCGATGGGATGAGGCTTATATTATCCTGCACCAGGGAGCGCTAGCAGTAGGGGTTACAAGCGTTGCAGGAGAGCAAGAGCGAGAGCGAGAGAGAGAGAAGGAGAGGGTTCGGCCTTGAGGCGAGCCGTCTGAGGCTGCTTGTACCGCGTCTCTCCTACTCTGGCTGCCTCCACTCGTCAGCGCCGTGCGTCCGTGTGTTCGTACGTTGCACCTTCCTCCCTCTCCCCTTTCTCCCTCCCTTTTCTTCTCTTTTTTTCCTTCGTGGGGCCATGGACACCCCCTTTTATAGACACAAGGAGATGCCCAGCTGTACAATGGGGGTGTAGCTTGGAGCTACGTGGCTGGCAGGGATGTACCCTGAGCTCTGTACAGATAATAACGTGGTTGTCGGGGGGGCGCCTTGAGCCCTGTAGATGTACCGACGTGGCCGTCAGAGGAGTGCCTTGAGCCCTGTAGGTGTACCAACGTGGCCGTCGGAGGAGTGCCTTGAGCCCTGTAGATGTACCAACGTGGTCGTGCGGCATGGATCCTGCTGACGTTTCCTTACTTCCGTAGGGGGTTTGAGAGCACCCGACGTCAAGGGCGCACGCAGGTAACCATCATTACCTGTTACCGGAGTAACTTAGACGGGACACTGGTCTTGTTCCCTCATAGCCTGAGGCGGCTAGCTAGGGGTAGGGTAATGATGGATCCCCAGTAGCGTAGTTGATACGAGGCCGAGGTTGGACGAGGCGGCGACTCCTTCGAGGCCGAGGCTGAGGCCGAGGCCTAGGGTCAGGTGAGGCGGAGACCTTCTCCCGAGGCCGAGGTTGAGGCCGAGGCCCAGGGTCAGGCGAGGTGGAGACCTTCTCCCGAGGCCGAAGCTGAGGCCAAGGTCGGGGTCGGGCGAGGCGGAGCTCCCTGTTGCACCCGTGGCCGAACTCGGGCGAGGTCGTGACTTGCTGCTGCCAGCCTTTCCCTGATAGCTGGCACAGTTGCCGGAGCGGGGTGAACAGCGCTGTTTTCCAGTCAGAACGGTCATTAAAGGGGGCGAAGTGACTGCTGTCGCTTTGACCTTGCCGACTGAGGCACGCGTGTCAGGATAAGGTGTCAGGCGATCCCCGCATTAAATGCGCATGCGATACGGTCGGTTAGTAAGGCAATTCGGACGAGGTCGCTGCACGACAAAGCCTGCCCGAGTTATGCTTCGGGCGAGCCGAGGGTGCGTATGCTGACTGAGCAGACCCTTGGGCGAGGCGTGAATTCGTCTGGGACTTCTGCCCTTGCTCGAGGCTGGGCTCGGATGAGGTCACGACCCGTGATAGACGAAGCCCGCGCTTTTATCGGTCGTTTACGGCTCGTTCTGAAGATGTTTTCCAGCCGGATTAAGGTGCATTGGGGGTACCCCTAATTACGGTCCCCGACAGTAGCCCCCAAGCCTCGAAGGGAGTGTAGGTACTCACTTGGAGGTTCTGCCGGATTTTTCGTAAGGGGACCGGCCCTTCTCGATTATGCTTTGTTCTGGTGGGTGCGCGCGAGTGCACCCGCCGGGTGTAGCCCCCGAGGCCTCGGAGGAGTGGTTCGACTCCTCTGAGGTCTTAATCCTTTTTGTGATGCCTTGGTCAGCCTTGTTGTTCCCTCATGCGGCCTGGCCGTAGCCCGGGTGCATGGTCAGGCTCCGAGTTTTCATGCTGGTTTGTTGACGTGGTCAACGGTTTAGCCGTAGCCTAGCGCGAGAGCAGCCCCCGAGCCTCTGCACGGAGCGAGAGGACGATCAAGGACCGTCTCGACTTTTATTGTATGCCCCTTCGTCGCCTCTCCGCGAGGAGGAAGGGGGGGAAGCGCCATGTTACCCTCAGAGGGCACCGAACATGGTGTTTCCGGTGAGCTGCTAACGGGTAATCCGAGTGGACGCCCGAGCCCCATTCGATAAGGGTCGGCTAGTGGCCCAGAGGCACGTTCCAAAAGTACCTGCAGGTGATTTGCTAGACCCGGACCCATTCGATAGGGTACGAGGGCTCGATGCCTCCCTTCGGTGGGATTCCATTACAAATCGCTCCCGCTGGTCTCGAAAATGTCCTAGGGTACATCGGGAGCGTAGCCCGAGCCTCGGCCATGTAACAGACGTACCTAGGGTCATCCCTAACTCTGTGTGCTCTGGGGCGGCTGTCGAACCCTTCCGAGGCGCCAACCTTCGAACCCCTGATCAGTAATGGGCTCAGAGCCCGAGTTCTCTGGGGCGGTTACCGAACCCCGGAGGGCGCAACCTTCGAACCCCTGATCAGTAGGAGGGCTCGAGGCCCGTTTCCTTCGCTGGGAAGGATCCTTTTCGCAATATCCCCTTTCTTGATCCCTATGGCAAGAGAGAGAGAGAGAGGAAAAGGAAAAGGATATAAATTTAAATAAGGTGGCGCACCTTTTTTTGACGCGGTCATCATGACGGAGACGAAACGGCGCCCGCTTCGCCTGCCGGAGGTGTCGCTTGTCCTGCCAAGGAGTTAATGCGACGGGACAGGCGATACGCGGGGTGTCTGTTGCGCGTGCGCGAGTCGTTCGAGGAACGGAACACGGGTGCGTCGTTTTTTATGCTATGGGAGAGGATACGAACCTGTAGGTGATTGGATCGCGGCTTTCGCATGCCTGTTGCTGTAATTACTGTCGACCCTCCTCTGATCATATCGACCGTCGTGCCTATCCCCATGGCTGAGTGACCCGTGACTGTCGCACTTACTGGGTACTGTTGGGTCACGCGCAGGGCTGCCTTGAGTCGCTGCGTTGGTTCCGCAGTCGAGAAGATGCAGCACTGGCGCAGATAGCGGTACGGTTTCCTTGCGCGCAGTGACCGACGCACCGGTTGCATGACATGTGGGACCGGGCCTCCGTGCTGGTCCTCCAGGTGCGACGATGCCAAAAGGGTGCGCAACCGTGGTGCGGTTGCATGCTCCCCGCGTGGCGGCCCGCCCTTCCGACCGCAGGTTTCGGCGATGATGCAGGAACGCTTATAACCGCAGGGCGGTTACATGCCTTCGCGCGTGGCGGTTTGCCCCCTTCGCGTTTTGGGTCAGCTCGCATGGCGTATGGGACCCAGCCCCCGTGTTGTGGGGTGGAAACCCTGGAGCATGTCGATGGAGACTTTGCCCGTGACGCTTAGGGTGCGAGTGAGGAGATCTGCCTTTAAAAAGGGACCAACCCCCTGGGAGTAGCCATGCCTTCACACTCCTCGCATCTATCGTGCCCTTCTGCCTTCCGAGCCCCCAGATGGGGCGCACCCATGTTGCCTTCTTCTTGCTGCTGTTGGAGGGGCGTGACCCCGTGGGGGTTGGCGCTCTCCAGTCATCGCTCGGCTTCAAGGATTTTCATCACGCAGCCCGGCTGCAGTCCCCCACCGGCGGTCACCCAGGATGATGACCGCAGGCCTCGTGGCGGGGGAGAGCGAGCCAGGCCGTGGCCTCCCTCCTACCCTCAGCTTCAAGGATGTTCATCATCCATGCTGGGGAGGAGGGTGCACCGAGCTGGGGCCCGTCTCTGCGTGGGCAGCGGCCCGCTCCTTCCCTCAGTGATCGGGGAAGAAGGGCGTTCGCCGCCTGTGGCGCTGTCAGCTACCGCGTCTCTGGCTCCCCGGCCTGAGCGGCCCTGGCGCTGCTTCTGGTGCCTTCTCCCGCCGCTAGGGCAGGGCGTGGCTGCCCGTTCGCCGCACTAGCGTCGGTCGCGTCATGCGCGGACCGGCTACCTCTAGGTCCACCTTGCGTCGTCGGCTGCACCGGGGGGTCGCACAACACGTCATACGCCGCGAGGGCGGTACTCGTGTTCTGGGACGGCCTCAGTGAGGACGGGAGTGAGGACCTGCCGGTGCGCTTTGGGGCGGCCGCTGTTCGCTGGTGCGGTGTTGGTGATGGTCGCCATAGGTGAGGCTTCCCACCGCTGAGGTGATTGCCTCTGCCGACGAGACCATGTGCGCCGGGTGGACCTCCAGCTCTTTTGGCTTTAATGGCTTGTCCTCGCCCCTCGGACGGGGGACGGGGACGAGGGCCTTTTCACAGTAGCGATTGCCCTGGGGCAATCACTGCTGCTGTCTAGCCACCCGAGGCGGAGGTCGTTGTCGCTGCTGGTGCAGTGGTCGTCGGCGAGCCGCTCAGAGCTCATTATCTTGCAGCCCCTCTATTGTGGAGGTAGTTCATTCCCGTGGGAATGGAGCTCGAGTCCCGCTTGTAATGGTACCCTCTTGAGAGCGAGATGTAATAGCTTTGAGTACTAAGACATCTACCGTAGGTCGGGACAACCGCCGAGGGCGCTGCTGACGTCCAAGTCTAGGTACCATTGTTACCCCAAGCACGTGTGTTTGTTTTTTGTGGCTGCTGAGGCCTGAACACTTGGGTATAAAGCCGTGTTTCTTTCCTTTGGTTTCGAGCATTAAGACTTGTTCGTCGGTAGCAGAATCACTTATCCGAGCGTGAGCCGCCTTTCCTGGAAGGTG
The DNA here is from genome assembly GCA_029449295.1 of Zea luxurians. Classification (NCBI taxonomy): domain Eukaryota; kingdom Viridiplantae; phylum Streptophyta; class Magnoliopsida; order Poales; family Poaceae; genus Zea; species Zea luxurians. Next base: position 30,576,944 of record JAOPSE010000014.1, read on the forward strand.
ACGAGTGAGGTATCCGTATCCTGGAGGCGTAGGAGTCCCTCTGCTCGGTCGGCCTTGCCGTTCAAGGTCTCAGTCGCTCGTTTTTGGGACTCTGCAATTGACATAGTTGAGATGCACGAAAGTTGTTTTGGTGAAAAAACTTTTCCGAGGAAAGTTTCGGCGCAGAGGGTGCTCCTCCTTTCCGGACCCCGAGGCGATCATTCGGGCCAGGACCCTTGTGGAGGGTCTGGCCGTGGCCGTCGGGTCTGCTTGGTCCACCCAAGCTAGGGTGTCCGGGCCGAAGGTGTGTTTTCCCCGCTTTGAGACTTTGTTTTTGTCTCCATTCTTCTCCTTGCGTTTGAAGAATGTTGTCCTGCTGTCTGCAGGGTTCGAGACGGCTCTTGACGAGTCCATCAAGAACTGCAAGGCGCTTGCCGAGGCGGCTGAGCAGAAGGAGGCCGAGCGCGTGGCCATGTCCGAGGCCATCTCGGCTTTCTGCCAGGCCTTTGGCCTTGACGGCGTCCCCTCGGGTAGCTCCCCCTAGAGTCATCTACGGGCCTCGGGCGGCCATGTGCGCAACAGACTCCGCGAGGCGCTGCACCACGGCGTTAGGCGGGCCTTCGCCGTGCTCCCTTCCCACTACGACGTGGATCTGGAGCGGGTTAGCGAGGGGTACTGCTTACCCGACGAAGAGGAGGCTGCCTCAGCCGAGGTCCAGAGGCTTGACGCGACCGTCGAGGGCCCAAGTGCGGCGCTGGCTTCCTCCTTTGAGGTGGAGATCCTTCCGCCCGTGTCGCCGTCTGAGGCCGGGCCAGATTCTGCCGAGGGTGGAAATGACGCCGAGCGTGCTACTCCTCCCCCTGCCGATGTCTGAACCTGTAGGAATAGTTTGCTTGAAGTATGCGTATGTCTTTTGTGGTCGTTGGGGCCTAAACATTATTGTCGTATCATAAAGCTGCATTTTCTTTTCTCTTGTTTCGTGCGTTAGGACTTGTTCGGTAGCAGAATCACTTATCCGAGCGTGAGTTACTTTTCGCGGAAGGTGATGAGTGAGGTATCCGTATCCCGGAGGCGTAGGAGTCCCTCGGCTCGGTCGGCCTTGCCGCTTACGTGTTCTCCCGTCGTTTTTAGGATTCTGTTAGCGACGCAGTCGAAAAGGCACGAAAGTCGTTTTGGTAGAAAAGTTTTCGAGCGTTAGGACTTGTTCGGTAGCAGAATCACTTATTCGAGCGTGAGCTACCTTTTCGTGGAAGGTGATGGGTGAGGTATCCGTATCCCGGAGGCGTAGGAGTCCCTCGGCTCGGTCGGCCTTGCCGCTTACGGTCTCTCTTGCTCGTCTTTAGGATTCTGTTATCGACACAGTCGAAATGCTCGAAAGACGTTCCGACAAAAGACTTTTCCGAGAAAAAATTTTGACACAGAGGGGGTTCCCCCCTTCTAGCCCCCGAGGGAGGATCGGGCTTTGCCGAGGCAAGGCTGATCCTTCCTTGATGGTTAGACTTTATTTACGCATGTAAAGAAAGTGAGATACACGAACGACTTGAAACATTTTAAGGGTAAAAGCAATGTAGCTGTTCGATGTTCCAAGCGTTGCTGTAGACCTCGCCTTGATCGTTGGCCAGCTTGTATGTCCTGGGCTTCAGAATCTTGGCAATGATAAATGGCCCTTCCCAGGGAGGGGTAAGTTTGTGGCACCCTCGGGCGTCTTGTCACAGCCGAAGTACCAAGTCCCCCACTTGGAAGTCTCAGGGCCGAACCCTTCGGGCGTGGTAGCGTCATAGGGACTGCTGATACCGTGCCGAGTGTAGCAAGGCCACGTCCCGAGCCTCTTCCAGCTGGTCCAATGGATCCTCTCGGCTGGTCTGGTTGCTTCGGTCGTCGTAAGCCTTTGTCCTCGGGGAACCGTATTCCAAGTCTGTGGGTAGGTTGGCCTCGGCCCCATAGACTAGAAAAAACGGCGAGAAGCCCGTGGCCCGGCTCGGCGTCGTCCTCAGACTCCAAACCACCGAGGGTAGCTCTTTTATCCACCGCTTTCCGAACTTGCTGAGGTCGTTGTAGATCCTCAGCTTTAGTCCCTGCAAAATCATACCGTTGGCGCGTTCCACCTGCCCATTCGTCATTGGGTGCGCTACGGCGGCCCAGTCCACACAGATGTGGTGGTCCTCGCAGAAGTCTAGGGACTTTTTCCCAGTGAACTACGTGCCATTGTCGGTGATGATTGAGTTTGGGACCCCAAAGCGATGGATGATATTTGTGAAGAACGCCACCGCTTGCTCGGACCTGATGCTAGTTAAGGGTCGGACCTCCATCCACTTGGAGAATTTGTCGATGGCGACCAACAGGTGCGTGAAGCCCCCGGGTGCCTTCTGCAAGGGACCGACGAGGTCCAGACCCCACACAGCGAAAGGCCAAGTGATAGGTATTGTCTGTAGGGCTTGAGCGGGCAGGTGCGTCTGTCTTGCGTAGAATTGGCACCCTCGGCAGGAGCGTACAATCCTAGTGGCGTTGGCCACCGCGGTTGGCCAGTAGAAACCTTGTCGGAAAGCGTTTCCCACGAGGGCTCGAGGTGCTGCATAGTGACCACAAGCCCCCGAGTGTATTTCTTGTAACAGCTCTTGCCCTTGGGCAATGGATATGCATCGTTGGAGAATGCCTGAGGGGCTGCGGTGGTACAGCTCCTTTTCATCACCCAGCCAAACGAACGACTTGGTGCGCCGAGCTAGTCACCGAGCTTCGGCCTTGTCGAGGGGCAGCTCTCCTCGGAGGAGATATTCTAGGTACGGGGTCTGCCAGTTCGGGACCGGTGTGACCCCATTCCGCTCCCCCTCAACGCGCAGGGCCTCACCCTCGGCGGTCGAGGGTACCTCGGGCTGGGCCGAGGCCTCCTCGGGCTCGGGCGCGTCGTCGAGTTTGATAGATGGTTGATATATATCCTTGGAGAAGACATCCGGGGGAACTGTCATTCGCCCCGAGGCTATTTTCGCCAGCTCATCTGCAGTCTCGTTGTACCGTCGAGCAACATGGTTGAGTTCCAACCTGTAGAACTTGTCTTCCAAGCGCCGAACTTCGTCGCAGTAGGCCTCTATTTTTTGGTCGCGGCAGTGAGAGTTCTTCATGACCTGGTCAATGACGAGCTGCGAGTCGCCACGAGCGTCGAGGCGCCGAACCCCTAGCTCAACGGCGATGCGCAGGCCATTAACCAAGGCTTCGTACTCGGTCACGTTGTTTGACGCCGGAAAGTGGAGGCGCAGTATGTAGCGCACATGTTTCCCGAGGGGTGAGATGAAGAGCAAGCCAGCACCTGCTCTTGTTTTCATCAACGACCCGTCGAAGTACATGGTCCAAAGTTCGGGCTGTATTGGGGTCGTCGGCAACTGGGTGTCAGTCCATTCAGCCAGGAAGTCAGCCAAGACTTGAGATTTTATGGCCTTCCGAGGGGCAAACAAAAGTGTTTCGCCCATAAGTTCCACTGCCCATTTTGCTATCCTCCCCGAGGCCTCTCGGCTCTAGATGATTTCTCCCAGGGGAAAGATGACACCACAGTAGCCGGATGAGACTCGAAGTAGTGTCGCAGCTTCCGCCGTGTCAGAATCACTGCGTACAGCAGCTTCTGGATTTGTGGGTAGCGGACCTTCGTCTCGGATAGCACTTCGCTGATGAAGTAGACTGGCCTCTGGACGAGCAGTGCATGCCCTTCTTCCCGTCTCTCGACTACGATCGTGGCGCTGACCACCTGAGTGGTTGCGGCTACGTAGATCAAGAGGGCTTCTCCCGCAGTAGGGGGCACCAAGATGGGCGCATTTGTAAGGAGTGCCTTTAAGTTTCCGAGGGCTTCCTCAGCCTCGAGGTCCAAGTGAAGAGCTCGGCCTTCCTTAAGAGGCGGTACAAGGGTAATCCATTCTTGCCGAGGCGTGAGATGAAGTGGCTCAGAGTCGCAAGGCATCCCATGACCCTTTATACTCCTTTCAAATCTTTGATGGGCCCCATGTTGGTGATGGCCGCGATTTTCTCCGGGTTGGCTTCGATTCCTTGTTCGGAGACAATGAACCCTAAGACATGCCTCGGGGGACTCTAAAGACACACTTCTCAGGATTGAGTTTTACGCTCTTTCGCTTTCAGGCAGCTAAATGTTGCCTCAAGGTCAGAGAGAAGGTTGGAGGCTTTCCTAGTTTTGATGATGATGTCATCGACGTAAGCCTCAACCGTTCTGCCGATGTGTTCTCCGAACACATGGTTCATGCACCTCTGGTAGGTGGCACCTGCATTCCTCAAGCCAAATGGCATTGTAGTATAACAATACATGCCAAAAGGTGTGATGAAAGAGGTCACGAGCTGGTCGGACTCTTTCATCTTGATTTGGTGATAGCCTGAGTAGGCATCGAGGAAAGACAGGGTTTCGCACCTAGTAGTGGAGTCTACAATTTGATCGATGCGAGGCAGAGGGTAGGGAACCTTCGGACATGCTTTGTTTAGACTAGTGTAGTCCACGCGCATCCTCCATTCCCCCCCCCCCTTTTTCTTCACAAGCACAGGGTTAGCTAACCATTCGGGATGGAATACCTCTTTGATGAACCCTGCAGCCATCAGCTTGTGGACCTCCTCGCCTATGGCCCTGCGCTTTTCTTCATCAAAACGGCGCAGGGACTGCTTCACGGGTCGGGCTCCAGCTCGGATGTCCAGTGAGTGCTCGGCGACATCCCTCGGTATGCCCGGCATGTCTGAGGGACTCCACGCGAAAACTTCGGCGTTTGCGTGGAGAAAGTCGATGAGCACTGCTTCCTATTCGGGGTCGAGCTCGGAGCCGATCCTGACTTTCTTGCTGGCGTCGTTGCTGGGGTCGAGAAAGACGGACTTGACCGCCTCGGCCGGCTCAAAGTTACCGGCGTGCCGCTTCGCATCGGGCGCCTGCTTAGAGAGGCAATCCATGTCGGCGATGAGGGCTTCGGACTCGGCGAGGGCCTCGGCGTACTCCACGCATTCCACATCGCACTCGTAACCGTGGCGGTACGTGGGTCCGACGGTGATGACACCCTTGGGGCCCGGCATCTTGAGCTTGAGGTAGGTGTAGTTGGGGATGGCCATGAACTTGGCGTAGCACGGTCTCCCTAGCACCGCGTGATAAGTCCCTCAGAACCCAACTACCTCGAAGGTGAGGGTTTCCTTTCGGAAGTTGGAGGGAGTTCCAAAGCAGACGGGCAAGTCAACCTGTCCAAGGGGCAGGATACGCTTTCCGGGCGCAATCCCGTGGAAGGGTGCTGCACCAGCCCGGATCTTGGACCGATCAACCCCCAAGAGCTCCAGAGTCTTGGCGTAGATGATGTTGAGGTTGCTGCCTCCGTCCATGAGGACCTTAGAGAGCCTAACGTTGCCGATGATCGGGTCGACGACGAGTGGGTACCTTCCTGGGCTCGGCACGAAGTCGGGGTGGTCGCCTTGGTCGAAGGTGATAGGCTTGTCAGACCAGTCTAGGTAGACTGGCGCTGCCACCCTCACCGAGCAGACTTCCTGGCGCTCTTGCTTGCGGTGCTGAGCCGAGGCATTCGCCACCTGTTCGCCGTAGATCACGAAGCAGTTGTGGACCTCCGGGAACTCCTCTTCCTTGTCGCCCCCCTTGTTGCTGCCATGGTCCTTGCCACCTTCTACCGAAGGTCCAACCTTGTTGAAGTAGTGCCGGAGTATGTTGCACTCCTCAAGGGTGTGCTTGACGGGACCCCGGTGATAGGGGCACGACTCCTTGAGCATCTTGTCGAACACGTCGACCCCTCCAGGAGGCTTCCGAGGGTTCCTGTGCTCGGCAGCGGCGACGAGATCCGTGTCGATGGCGTTGCGCTTCGCTTGCGCCTTCTTCTTGGCCTTCTTCTTCGCGCCACGCTGGGCGGACGCCTCGGGGGTGTCTTCCTTCTACCCTCCCTGAGGCTGCTTGTCTTTTCAGAAGATGGCTTCGACCGCCTCCTGACCAGAGGCGAACTTGGTGGCGATATCCATCAATTCACTCGCCTTGGTAGGAGTCTTGCGCCCCAGTTTGCTCACCAGGTCTCAGCATGTGGTGCCAGCGAGGAATGCCTCGATGACGTCCGAGTCGGTGATGTTTGGGCAGCTCGGTACGCTGCTTTGAAAACCTCCGGATGTACTCTCGCAGGGATTCCCCTGGCTGCTGGCGGCAGCTTTGGAGATCCCATGAGTTCCCAGGGCGCACGTACATACCCTAGAAATTTCCAGCGAAAGCCTTGACCAGGTCATCCCAGTCGGAGATCTGCGTAGGAGGCAGATCCTCCAGCCAGGCCCGAGCAGCGTCGGAGAGGAAAAGGGGGAGGTTGCGGATGATGAGGTTGTCGTCGTCCGCCCCTCCCAACTGGCATGCCAGCTGGTAGTCCGCAAGCCACAACTCTGGCCTTGTCTCCCCCGAGTACTTGGTGATGGTAGTCGGGGCTCAAAAACGAGCCAGGAACGACGCTCGTCGTATGGCCCGGCTGAAGACTTGCGGACCTGGTGGCTCAGGTGAGGGGCTTCGATCCTCCTCACTGTCATAGCGTCCCCCGCGCCTGGGATGGTAGCCTCGGCGCACCTTCTCCTCGAGGCAGGCTCGACGGTGGCGGCGGTGTTGCTCGGTGCTGAGGCATTCCAGGGCTGCAGGCGCCCTGTCCCGTGTGCACTCAGTGTGGACCGAGGCCTCCTGTACGCGTCGGGAGTGTGCTGCATGATTCTCCGAGGGGTCTCCTCGTCTCCGGGAGGCAGCGCTCTTGGCTTGTCGGATAGCGGCATCCTCTAGGAGGCCCTTCAACTCGCCCTGGATACGTCGCCCCTCGGTGGTGGATGGCTCTGGCATTGTCCGAAGCAACATTGCTGCTGCTGCTAAGCTCTGGCCGGCCCCGTTGAAGGCCGGGGGCGACATCGCCCTGACGTCGTCAGCAATGCGGCGCTGGACGTCCTGGGCCTGAAGACACGCTCCTCTAGCGAGTGCCTGGCCTGCCCACTCCTGCTCGATGTTTTGCCAGAGCTGCACAAGTTGCCCCGCTTCTTCGTCGAGCTTGGCCTGCATCTCGCGGAGTTGCTCAAGCTATGTGTCCTGACCCCCCGCAGGGACTTAGACCACGGCTAGCTCCCGCGGGATCTCAACGCGAGACGCAGGTGCAAGGGTGCCGTCACTTCCTGGCATACCGAGGTGGTTTTCTCCGTCGTGATCCTCCTGATCGATGTGGTAGCACTCGCGAGTTGGGTCACAACCCTCGTCGCCAAGGCTGTGACCATCATCAGAGCAGCCGGAGAGGCAGTGGTCACATGCGGACATGAAGTCGCGCATGGCACCAGGATCACGGAGTCCAGAGAAATCCCAACTGACGTCGGAGTCGTCCTCTTCCTTAGAACCCGCGGGTCCGTAGGTTGAGACAGCCGTCAGTCGGTCCCACGAGGACCACATATGGTACCTCGGAAGGTCAGGGTATGCCCTAGCAAAAGCGCTCACCGAAGCGGGGTCGCTTGGTGGATCGAAACTGAATCTAAAGGGAACAGGGTGGAAAACGGACGGTACCTCTTGGTCGATGGACGATGGTGAAGTCGCGTCGGGGACGGACTGCACCGTTATCACAGGTACGAGGCTAACGCCCAGCAAATCCTTCGCGAGGGTGCTGGCATCATCAGTCCGCTTGGGGTTAGCCCATTGCAGGGAGGCGACACTCGTCGTTGTCTCAGGGGCGAGGACAACGCCCGACATGTCCCTCGCAGGGGTGCCGGTGTCGTCGACACGCTTTGGTTTGACAGCCGATGAGGCGCCGCCTCCTGCCTAGCCACGGTTGCCCCATCTCCATCTCCTCCAGCGAGGAGGGTGGCGGGGTAAACCCGGGTGTTCCCCTTCTGCCGCGTGGAGAGGTCGTTGTCGTCAAGTTCGCCTCCACCAGGCGAGCCATCGACCGTCGTTGTTGTCGTGCTGCAGAGGAAGCAGTACCATGTCGTAGCTGCCGTTGAGGGACATGAACTCGAGACTTCCGAAGCGGAGCACCGTCCCGGGCTAAAGAGGTTGCTAAAAGCTACCCATCTAGAACTCAACGAGAAAGTATTCGTTAAGACGCGCGAGCCCCTACCTGGCGCGCTAACTGTCGGTGTTTCGGACCCGGAGGGCCCTCAGCTGGACCGACTAGTGAATTTTAGTGTCGCGTGCCCCTGTCCAGATGGGTCGATGCAAGATGGAACACAAGCGATGGGATGAGGCTTATATTATCCTGCACCAGGTAGCGCTTGTAGTAGGGGTTACAAGCGTTACGGGAGAGCGAGAGCGAGAGAGAGAGAGAGAGAGAGAGAGAAGGAGAGAGTTCGGCCTTGAGGCAAGTCGTCTGAGGCTGCCTGTACCGCGTCTCTCCTACTCTGGCTGCCTCCACTCGTCAGCGTCGTGCGTCCGTGTGTTCGTACGTTCCACCTTCCTCCCTCTCCCCTTTTTCCCTCCCTTTTCTTCTCTTTTTTTCCTTCGTGGGGCCCTGGACACCCTCATTTATAGACACAAGGAGATGCCCAGCTGTACAATGGGGGTGTAGCTTGGAGTTATGTGGCTGGCAGGGATGTGCCCTGAGCTCTGTACAGATAATAACATGGCCGTCGGGGGGGCGCCTTGAGCCCTGTAGATGTACCGACGTGGCCGTCGGAGGAGTGCCTTGAGCCCTGTAGGTGTACCAACGTGGCCATCGGAGGAGTGCCTTGAGCCCTGTAGATGTACCAACGTGGCAGTGCGGCATGGATCCTGCTGACGTTTCCTTGCTTCCGTAGGGGGTTTGAGAGCACCTGACGTCATGGGCGCACGCGGGGAACCATCATTACCTGTTACCGGAGTAACTTAGACAGGACACCGGTCTTGTTCTCTCGTAGCCTGAGGCGGCTAGCTAGGGGTAGGGTAATGATGGATCCCCAGTAGCGTAGTTGATACGAGGCCGAGGTCGGGCGAGGCGGCGACTCCTCCGAGGCCGAGGCTGAGGCTGAGGCCCAGGGTCGGGTGAGGCAGAGACCTTCTCCCGAGGCCGAGGTTGAGGCCGAGGCCCAGGGTCAGGCGAGGTGGAGACCTTCTTTCGAGGCCGAAGCTGAGGCCGAGGTCGGGGTCGGGGCGAGGCGGAGCTCCCTGTTGCGCCCGAGGCCGAACTCGGGGGAGGTCGTGACTTGCTGCTGCCAACCTTTCCCTGATAGCTGGCACAGTTGCCGGAGCGAGGTGAACAGCGCTGTTTTCCAGTCAGAACGGTCAGTAAAGGGGGCGAAGTGACTGCTGTCGCTTTGACCTTGCCGACTGAGGCATGCGTGTCAGGATAAGGTGTCAGGCGATCCCCGCATTAAATGCGCATGCGATACGGTCGGTTGGTAAGGCGATTCAGACGAGGTCGCTGCACGACATAGCCTGCCCGAGTTGTGCTTCGGGCGAGCCGAGGGTGCGTTTGCTGACTGAGCAGACCCTCGGGCGAGGCGTGAATTCGTCCGGGACTACTGCCCTTACCCGAGGCTGGGCTCGGATAAGGTCGCGACCCGTGATAGACGAAGCCCGCGCTTTATTGGTCGTTTATGGCTCGTTCTGAAGATGTTTTCCAGCTGGATTAAGGTGCATTGGGGGTACCCTAATTACGGTCCCCGACATAATAATAAATAGATCAGATTAAAATATTATATTAACTACAATTTAATAAATAAGATTAAATAATTATTTTTAAAAAACATGTGACAGATAAAATAATGTTGTTAATGTGTAGATAATTTTATTATAAAACTAATACAACTTAAATAGATTAAAACAGATATATAACGTAAAAAACGTTTATTTAATAAACTAGTAGTGTTACACGGAATAGATAACATGACGTGATCTCATTTAACGAGACAACCACATGGAGAATCACGGGATTGTGAACACGAAAGATCTAATAGATAGGTAGGGGTGTAAACGGTATGGATATTATCCGAGCATCCGACTTGTAACACCCGGATTTTAGGGGTCCAAAACCCGGGCGCTAACATAAACACCAGGTATGCTGGGACCAAGTCTCACACATATGATGTATAGTGGCACAGGATCGAATGTCACATCTTTATATATAACAGGAGTTCTATACAAAATAAATAATTACATTATAAGGAGACAACGGTCCAGCAACCCAAAAGTTGACTGGGAGACGACGGCCTAGACCTCTCACGAACTCGTCGCAGCATCCTCCAAGCACCTCATCCTGTGGTACCTGTTCTTGACCTGTGGGGTGTGTGAGACAGCAAGAGTGAGCTCACATACGTTCATCGCTCAACAAGTTGTGGGGAATAATGTGCATGAACTCGCCAAAGGTGGGAGCTCACGTGAAGTGTAAGGCTTTCCAAAGAAGGTGGTTAGAGCTGAGCATTGCTTTTAAAGTTGGTCAAAATTTTATTAGCAGTTACTAAGTATAAGTAAATACCAAACCCAATTAAGTAATAGAACAAAAGTAACCACATCACCTGCGATGCAATGCATATGACAAATTGAATTTAGTTCCATAAATTAATCATGTGAGGGTCCGAGCTGCTCATGACCGTGAGCACGGCTAGTATACCAGTTTTACACTCTGCAGAGGTTGCGCATCTTTACCCACAAGTCGTGTTACCCATCTGCCAAGAGACGGCCAATCCCATACACCTCTACCGAGGAGGCGACGCAAGGTAACACTACGAGGCCTTTACAAAGTTCCACTAGCTTCAGAAAACCCGCTACAGTTTATAGGAAGTTCCAATGCAGGAATCCCTTGCAGGACCGCCATCGCAGCAAAATCCTCCCGAGGGCCTCCCTACACTGACCACTCCCCTACTGCCCTTGCCCCTTTCGGGTAAGGTAGTCTTCCACTAGCTTTCCTAATTAATCAGCCAAGGGCGTCCCATTAAACCCTTGTGGTAGCACTGTTTTCCCGGGTGGTTCTCCATGTTCCAATTAACATAATGATCTTATCATGAACAGTAAATAACAACTGATAACAAAAAGTGTAATCATGAATAATGTATCTCCATACCCAAAACCACATATAGCACTAGCAGGTACTACCCAGAAGGTTCAGTGGTAAAAAGGTATAAAGATAGACAAACTGGGGTATCCTATTGGGTCCCATCAAAATTAACCTATGCAGATCATTATGATTAATTAGAACATGAGTGGGTAAAAAGAAGTGATCAAGGGCACAACTTGCCTGGGACTTGAGATTCCAGGTACCAGGATGATTCTTCAGATCCTCGTAACCTCACGCTAGTCGTAGCAATACAAACAAACAGTGTATAGGCAAAATTTAACATCACACCAGACATATATGCAAAATACATATTAATAATACACATATTGAAATAAGATCACAGGAACAGGAATTATTAATTTTGAAGTTATAGAGTTTAAGTTATGAATTTCTGGAGTTATTTAGCACCTAGAACAAATTAATTCAAATGAACAATTTTACTTCAAGTTTCATGGCTAAACAGTGTTACTAGTTGATAGACAATATTAAAATAAAATTATTGCAACAGGAATGACTCAATTTAGAGTTAAAATGAATTAAATATGAATTATACAAGTTTCTGGAATTATTTTTGTATAGAAAATCAATTTCTATAATGAATTTTCTATTTTTTTATTCCTTCTGGACTGTGCATCAAATTCAGTATTGTACAGGGGCCAACATATAAACGTTCCTTAGACTCAGATTAACCCACAGATGGACGGCGGGTTGATTACACAAATCCCCGAGGGCTCTTTAACAAAAAGACCCGACCGAAGGGGTATCCCGCACTCAGAGCCGCCCGATCGAGATTAGACGGCCCGGATTAGATCGTGCTTTAAATGAAACGGTATGCAATATGAGCCCTTGGATCCGAGATCGGCGGTTGTGGTTTAATGAAACGAGATCGAATCTGGGTCACTGGATCCTGATCGAACGGCGCAAATCCACCCCACCGAACCGGTATCGCCCATTTAATCCTAGCCGCAAGATCATCGATCCACGGTCGAAAGCCTCTCTGACCCAGATCAAATCCCAACCGCGCACCCATCATCCAACGGCCCGCACCTATTCCCCCCAACGGAGCGCACCCGCACGGCGGCGCCGCCCCGCACGCACGGCGGAGCACGCCGGCGAGGCTGCCAATCGGCCGTCCCCGAGCGCCAAACTCAAATCGGACCGAGCTACACGTTGAGAAGGAAGAGACGAGCACAGTGGATGGGTCCATACCGAGAATCGCACCGTGAAGCGCCCTGGCCACGGAGAGGGGCGGATCCGCCGCGGTGCACGAACGACGGTGAGGAATTCCAGTGAGCTCGATGGTCTATTTCGTCCACGGATCCCTCACACAACCTTCCAGAGCTCCGCGCCTTCCCCCGAGTGGGTCCCCTTGGCCGGACCGACAGCCAAGGCGAGAATCACCCACGGCGGCAATTTCTCTCGCCGCGCGCAGGCCTTCTGGTGACCGTGCAGAGGGAAGAGTCGAGGGGAACGGTGAGGAGGGAGTCGGAGGCCACGTACTTATACTCATGGAGCGCCTCGCGGTCGTTGCACGGGTGCCGAGATCACCGGCGAGCTTCGCGGAGTCCGCGCGGTCCGTTCGCCGCGAGGAAGACGGGCCCGACGAGATGGTCCCACCGATCAGAGGAAGGGAGAGAGGAGCGAGTGCGGTGGAGACCGACGAGTAGGGCCCACACGTAAGCGAACGAAAGACAGTGGACGCGGGTGGGCGGCTGGCCAGTGGGCCCGCATCATCAGCGGCAGCAGAGCGGCCAAGGCGCGCGCGAAGGGAGGCTGCCCAGTGGGACCCAGTTGTCAGCGCGCGGCGGGGGTGGAGTTGGGCTGCAGTGGAGGTAATCCGGTTGCTGGGCCGAATTTGGTGTTCTTAGCCCATATAAGGTTTTATTCCTTTTTTCTTTTTCGTTTCTTGTTATTTTGTTTTTATTTGATATCAAATTTCAAAATTGAGTTTGAATCTGCAGTTGAGATTTTAGATTTAGGTTTTTAATGCACAAACAAAAACACCAGTATAAACTTTGCCAATTTTATTTATCTATTAATCTTATTAAGATATGCTTTCAAATATAAGATTCATACACACATAGAATGGGTATTTTAAGAAATGTAATCTCTAATATAAAATTCTTTTAGAGAATAATTATAAATATTCATTTCAACCAAGGAGTGACAAATTCATATAGAGATTCTTTTATTAGGAACGTGTTTGTTTTAGGTGATGTTGTTTTAAATGTAACAAAATTTTATTGGAAGGCATTCTAATATCAAAATCTTTGGAGAACTTTTACTAAACTTTCAAAGTAAGATTTTGGGTGTTACAAATCCTACCCCCCTTAAAAATAATCTCGTCCTCGAGATTTGTAAGAAAAGGATGTATATTCATATTGTTCTCGGGACATATGCACAAACAAAGAAATCTCAGCATGATGCATAATCCTTTAACAAAACATAGGTTTAATAGACCTTATTATTCCTTCTAAAAGAATACCATATCATCTACTAACTAAAGTAACATCTAGATCTTACAAATCATCATAATTTATATCTATGTAGCTTGGTGGAGCTGGTGGTGGTGGAGGTTGTTGTTGTTGTTGTCTCTCCAACCGTGCTTGCCTTATTTCTTGACGGACCTGACGTATTTCCTCGCGTTGTTGTCTTATCTGGTTTTGCATCTCGGTCACCAGGTCTATTAATTGTTGTATTACCAGTCTTTGGGCAGCAACCACTTGTTCGGTTTCAATAGGTGGAGGATTTGGAGAATTCATTTCTGTTTGCTGTTGCGTGATAATCTTTCCTTTCCTGGTATTGACCATGAAAGTTAGAAGCATGTGGCAATAGTTTTTTTTGCAAATGACCATATTCAATAAGCAGAATGAATAGGCTAGTAGCTGGTTATAATCTGAAGATTTCTTTAGTAGGGCTTAATTTTTTTGTTTTATGTCCAGATTGGGGTAACCAATCGTATAAGGTGAATATCCGAGGGTAAGATAGAATTTGTCAAGATAAGAGATATATATGGGTGAGATAGACTACAAGATGTAGGTTACAAGTTTGTTTTAGGTGGGGGTTGATAGACTATGCAATCCATCATTACTCTATTGGTTGGGTTGCTATGTAACTTGTTATATAGGTCAAGTTGTTGGGTATGGCCGAGTTGATCTAGGTCACCAATTTAGGCTTAAGTGAATTTTGGAGTATAGCCTTATCCTTTGTATCTGCATTAAGTAACTCAATCTAGCTTAGATCATATTGGATTAGATAGAATCCAGATTAGGTTGGTATGACTAGATTAAACTAGTTAAGATTAGCTAGATCTACCAGGGTAGAATAAATATTATTAGGATATGATAGAATCTTTTAAGATAGGATGGATTATATGATATAGGTAGGCCATTGTTCAAGGATGAGTTGGTATAAGACATTAATTTAGGTTAAGATATATTTGTAGAGACAGTGTCTAACCTATATCACCAACTTAACTAACTTGTTAATAACTCACTTTAGATTGGGTCATATTTAGATTAGATAGAATCTGGATTAGGTTGGATATAACTAGATTAGACTAGATAATATCTAATTACTTTGGATTAGATCTTGGTTGTTACTAGGGTGGGGTAAATATGCTTATTAGGACAAGATGAATCCATAAGGATAAGGTAGAATCTTTTGAGGTCAGTTAGATTTATTAGGATAGGATAGAATCTTTTCAAGACAAGATGAATCTATTAATAGTAATAGAGTATCTTTTAAGATAAGATGGATCTATATACATTAGGATAAGTTAAGACCTTTTAAGATAAGATAGATCTATGAGTGTAGGATAGAATCTCTTGAGATGAGATGAATCTATTAAGATAAGGGAGAATTTTTAAGATAAGATGGGTATTGTTAGGCTAGTTACTTTATTGAAGGATAATTTAGTTTGTCTAGTTATTTTATATATATATTCTTATACCTATGTGTATATGCAGATGCAATTGTGGACATTATTCCACAACCCATCACACTCAATCAAAGATCCAAATCAGACAAGTATCATAAGAACAAACATTCAAGCACATAGATAAAAATAGTTTTGTCTTTGTTCCTAAGAGTAGGTCTCCTATCCCTAAAGGTCACTTTAAGCACAGGATTTCAAAGTGTGAAATCCAGGTTTGTCTTTAGAAGGAAAAAGGTAAGAATAATCAGAGTAAAGTGGAAATAGTTGAGAATTGATTAAGAAAAGTTTAGAAAGGATCAGAGTAGCAAAGGTAAGTAAGTATTGGTTGTCCAGTTCTATCTAGGTTTCGTCCTACAGTCAACATTCCTCTGATACCACTTCTGTAACACCCGGATTTTAGGGGTCCAAAACCCGGGCGCTAACATAAACACCAGGTATGCTGGGACCAAGTCTCACACATATGATGTATAGTGGCACAGGATCGAATGTCACATCTTTATATATAACAGGAGTTCTATACAAAATAAATAATTACATTATAAGGAGACAACGGTCCAGCAACCCAAAAGTTGACTGGGAGACGACGGCCTAGACCTCTCACGAACTCGTCGCAGCATCCTCCAAGCGCCTCATCCTGTGGTACCTGTTCTTGACCTGTGGGGTGTGTGAGACAGCAAGAGTGAGCTCACATACGTTCATCGCTCAACAGGTTGTGGGGAATAATGTGCATGAACTCACCAAAGGTGGGAGCTCACGTGAAGTGTAAGGCTTTCCAAAGAAGGTGGTTAGAGCTGAGCATTGCTTTTAAAGTTGGTCAAAATTTTATTAGCAGTTACTAAGTATAAGTAAATACCAAACCCAATTAAGTAATAGAACAAAAGTAACCACATCACCTGCGATGCAATGCATATGACAAATTGAATTTAGTTCCATAAATTAATCATGTGAGGGTCCGAGCTGCTCATGACCGTGAGCACGGCTAGTATACCAGTTTTACACTCTGCAGAGGTTGCGCATCTTTACCCACAAGTCGTGTTACCCATCTGCCAAGAGACGGCCAATCCCATACACCTCTACCGAGGAGGCGAGGCAAGGTAACACTACGAGGCCTTTACAAAGTTCCACTAGCTTCAGAAAACCCGCTACAGTTTATAGGAAGTTCCAATGCAGGAATCCCTTGCAGGACCGCCATCGCAGCAAAATCCTCCCGAGGGCCTCCCTACACTGACCACTCCCCTACTGCCCTTGCCCCTTTCGGGTAAGGTAGTCTTCCACTAGCTTTCCTAATTAATCAGCCAAGGGCGTCCCATTAAACCCTTGTGGTAGCACTGTTTTCCCGGGTGGTTCTCCATGTTCCAATTAACATAATGATCTTATCATGAACAGTAAATAACAACTGATAACAAAAAGTGTAATCATGAATAATGTATCTCCATACCCAAAACCACATATAGCACTAGCAGGTACTACCCAGAAGGTTCAGTGGTAAACAAGGTATAAAGATAGACAAACTGGGGTATCCTATTGGGTCCCATCAAAATTAACCTATGCAGATCATTATGATTAATTAGAACATGAGTGGGTAAAAAGAAGTGATCAAGGGCACAACTTGCCTGGGACTTGAGATTCCAGGTACCAGGATGATTCTTCAGATCCTCGTAACCTCACGCTAGTCGTAGCAATACAAACAAACAGTGTATAGGCAAAATTTAACATCACACCAGACATATATGCAAAATACATATTAATAATACACATATTGAAATAAGATCACAGGAACAGGAATTATTAATTTTGAAGTTATAGAGTTTAAGTTATGAATTTCTGGAGTTATTTAGCACCTAGAACAAATTAATTCAAATGAACAATTTTACTTCAAGTTTCATGGCTAAACAGTGTTACTAGTTGATAGACAATATTAAAATAAAATTATTGCAACTGGAATGACTCAATTTAGAGTTAAAATGAATTAAATATGAATTATACAAGTTTCTGGAATTATTTTTGTATAGAAAATCAATTTCTATAATGAATTTTCTATTTTTTTATTCCTTCTGGACTGCGCATCAAATTCAGTATTGTACAGGGGCCAACATATAAACGTTCCTTAGACTCAGATTAACCCACAGATGGACGGCGGGTTGATTACACAAATCCCCGAGGGCTCTTTAACAAAAAGACCCGACCGAAGGGGTATCCCGCACTCAGAGCCGCCCGATCGAGATTAGACGGCCCGGATTAGATCGTGCTTTAAATGAAACGGTATGCAATATGAGCCCTTGGATCCGAGATCGGCGGTTGTGGTTTAATGAAACGAGATCGAATCTGGGTCACTGGATCCTGATCGAACGACGCAAATCCACCCCACCGAACCGGTATCGCCCATTTAATCCTAGCCGCAAGATCATCGATCCACGGTCGAAAGCCTCTCTGACCCAGATCAAATCCCAACCGCGCACCCATCATCCAACGGCCCGCACCTATTCCCCCCAACGGAGCGCACCCGCACGGCGGCGCCGCCCCGCACGCACGGCGGAGCACGCCGGCGAGGCTGCCAATCGGCCGTCCCCGAGCGCCAAACTCAAATCGGACCGAGCTACACGTTGAGAAGGAAGAGACGAGCACAGTGGATGGGTCCATACCGAGAATCGCACCGTGAAGCGCCCTGGCCACGGAGAGGGGCGGATCCGCCGCGGTGCACGAACGACGGTGAGGAATTCCGGTGAGCTCGGTGGTCTATTTCGTCCACGGATCCCTCACACAACCTTCCAGAGCTCCGCGCCTTCCCCCGAGTGGGTCCCCTTGGCCGGACCGACAGCCAAGGCGAGAATCACCCACGGCGGCAATTTCTCTCGCCGCGCGCAGGCCTTCTGGTGACCGTGCAGAGGGAAGAGTCGAGGGGAACGGTGAGGAGGGAGTCGGAGGCCACGTACTTATACTCATGGAGCGCCTCGCGGTCGTTGCACGGGTGCCGAGATCACCGGCGAGCTTCGCGGAGTCCGCGCGGTCCGTTCGCCGCGAGGAAGACGGGCCCGACGAGATGGTCCCACCGATCAGAGGAAGGGAGAGAGGAGCGAGTGCGGTGGAGACCGACGAGTAGGGCCCACACGTAAGCGAACGAAAGACAGTGGACGCGGGTGGGCGGCTGGCCAGTGGGCCCGCATCATCAGCGGCAGCAGAGCGGCCAAGGCGCGCGCGAAGGGAGGCTGCCCAGTGGGACCCAGTTGTCAGCGCGCGGCGGGGGTGGAGTTGGGCTGCAGTGGAGGTAATCCGGTTGCTGGGCCGAATTTGGTGTTCTTAGCCCATATAAGGTTTTATTCCTTTTTTCTTTTTCGTTTCTTGTTATTTTGTTTTTATTTGATATCAAATTTCAAAATTGAGTTTGAATCTGCAGTTGAGATTTTAGATTTAGGTTTTTAATGCACAAACAAAAACACCAGTATAAACTTTGCCAATTTTATTTATCTATTAATCTTATTAAGATATGCTTTCAAATATAAGATTCATACACACATAGAATGGGTATTTTAAGAAATGTAATCTCTAATATAAAATTCTTTTAGAGAATAATTATAAATATTCATTTCAACCAAGGAGTGACAAATTCATATAGAGATTCTTTTATTAGGAACGTGTTTGTTTTAGGTGATGTTGTTTTAAATGTAACAAAATTTTATTGGAAGGCATTCTAATATCAAAATCTTTGGAGAACTTTTACTAAACTTTCAAAGTAAGATTTTGGGTGTTACACGACTGTCCGAAGAGGCTAATTATTCGGCTGGATAGTTTTTTCGGATATCCGCAGAATTTTTGGATTTCGGATTTGAATCCGGATATTACCGTTCGGATATCGGATACGGATATGGGATGACTGATATCCGTCAGATTTCAGATATCCGGATATCTTCTCGGATAACTGTCTGGATTTCATATTTCGGATATCTGGACATCTACCGAGATATCTTACCATATTTTAGATTTCAGATATTCAGATAGTTACATGTGGAATCGCCCTAAATATCCAAGTTTCAACATAATCAATACTTCACTTTATCATTTTTATATGGGGTTTATGTTCTTATATAATGTTTATTGATCCTGGTAACCTATTTGCAATTTTCGGTCGATAGTGGAATATTTTATGAATTTAAATGTATTTTGATAATTTTCTGTAGAAAAAATATAATAATACACAAATAGTCTCAAAAAATCATGAAATTTGACGGAGGAGCAATATATGCCTATATAGCATCCTCAAAAATGTTTGGGCCATAAAATCTAAAGATTGGCAGCGTTTCTTTCAATTCACTTTCACTTGTTACGTGAGTTACATGTGATATCACCTTAACTATCCAAATTTTAACATAATCAATACTTTACTTTATCATTTTCACATGAGGATTTGAGGTTATCTTTCTATATGATGTTTATTAGTTTTGTAACTTATTTGCCATTTTCGATCGACATTATAATATTTTATGGATTTATTGCATTTTAATGATTTTTTACAGAAATAAAATAATAATACACAAATAGCCTAAAAATCATAAAATTTGACGGATGGGTAACATATGTACACATTGAATTCTAAAAAATGTTTGGACCATAAATTCCATAGTGTGCTAGGGATTCTTTCATTTTACTTTCACTGATTGATTGCGTGAGTTACATGTAAAATCACCATAGTTATCCAAGTTTCAACATAATCAATACTTTACTTTATCATTTTCACATAGTGACTTCATATTACCTTTAATAAAATGTTTATTGGTCCTAGTAACTAATTTGCAATTTTCGATAGACACTAGATTATTTTATGATTTTAATTGCATTTTGATGATTTTTTGTAGAAAGAAATTAATAATACACAAATAGCCTTAGAAATTCATAAAATTTGACGGAGGGTTAACATTTGTCTACATAAAATTATAAAAAATGATTGGCCCATAAAGTCCATAAGATGCCAGTGATTCTTTTCATTTTCTTACACTTGTTGTGTGAGTTACACGTGAAACCAGTTTAAGTATCCAAGTTTCAACATAACCTTTACTTCACTTTCTCATTTTCATGTAGGGACTTGAGGTTATCTTCTTATGGAATGTTTATTAGTCTTGATAACTTATTTGCAATTTTTGGTCGATACTATAATATTTTATGGATTTGAATGTATTTTGATGATTTTCTGCAAAAAGAAACTAAAAATACACAAATAGTCTTAGAAATTTATGAAATTTGGCGTAGGAGTAACATATGTCCATATAGCATCCTCAAAAATGTTTGAACCATAAAATCTATAAGATGTCATCAATTATTTTATTTTATTTCCACTTATTTGTGAAACCATAATGATTACATGTGAAACCACCATAATAATATATTATTATGTGGCTGTCTTCTACACCTCCCTCCGGCTATCTTTTACCTCGCTCCATCTTATCCTCTACCTCTCTCAACAGTGAACCAGTACGCTTGGAGGGGAAGGGGGAAGCACGTGGTGCGGTTGCGGAAACGCACCTGCTGCCGCTCGCCGGGGCCAGAGGCTCGGCAAATCGGCCAGGGAAGCGCTTGCTGAAAAAAAAAACTTTGCTTTTCGTGTTCTGGGATGTGGTCACCGAGAAGTCAGTCAAGGCTTGTTTGAGTTTATCCAAATTTTAAATAAATTCGAATTTTAAATATTTTCTATTTTCAGATAATACAGAAAATTATTTTTAATGCACAAAAATATTCCAGAGGCTCACAAATTCTAGAAAATTTTCTAAACATGTTTGGTATTCAATAAAATAAAACAAATATTTAGAGATTATAAAAATGTATCGAAGTGTCTTAAATAAATACAACTTTGCTTTTTCAAAAAAAAATACTCGAAAAATTATGAAAATTTAACGAATACTTCTGCAGGGTATGTTAACATATTTCAAACATATAGTTGAACCTAGGGATAGCAATGGGTATGGGTATGAGTAAATAACCGCGGATAATTATCCATTATATATGAGTATGATGGAATTTGGTATCCACGAGTACGGTTATGGATATAATAAGGTATCCACGGACAATTTTTTCGCGGGCATGGATATCTAGTATCCATACCCATTACCCAATGGATATCTAACATATAGGCCTTCGGATTTAATATATTATCATAAATTCTCATTTTTCAATTTTTATCCATGACATGTTGTTTGATGCTGAAATTATCATTTTATGCTGCTAGAATGATAATTATTTTGAAATGTGATAAAATTGTTGTTTTGTGGTGAATGCTAAAATTTTAGTGAGCGAGCGGATAACGGGTATCCATCGGATAGCGGATACCCGGCGGGTACGGGCAGATCTATACCCACGAACGTTTATAGGTACGAGTATGATTGAATTTTATCTCGTAGGTATGGATTCGCGAACTATATATCTGTGTACTACCCGCCCGATTGTCATCCCTACTTGAACCTTATAACTCATTTTAGTTGGTTCATAATAAAATTTTCTTAGAATCATGTTGCGTGTGTCTAATTACTCAAACCTTATCAAATTAAATTAAATTTGAAAAAAAATGATGATTCAAAAATTAGTGTGTTACATGTGGTCGGCAAGTGGCAGAGGCAGGAGTAGGACGTCATCGGCCCAGGGCGTGGGTAGGGTTAGGGCCGGGTGGGGGCGCTGGTGGGGACAGGGCGGCTCAGGGGTCAGGCGGCTGATGAGTGATGACGAAGTAGGCATGGTCGCATGGAGGTGCCACATCTATGAAGCGAGCGGCCGTGAGGAAGAAGAAGAAAAAAGTTACAGGCATAAGAACATCTCCAAGAGACTATCTGAATAGATTGTCAAACTAAATTTTAGCTACTTAATAGCATAATAGTTCTTTAACAGACTAGTCATTTAATTTGTTAAGCTATCTAGCTCTCTAAATTAACTCTCTCACTAGCCAAATTTGGCTAGCAACTATTGCTAGCCAAGTTAACTTGCATGTTGGAGAGTCTGTTGGAATGTGACGTTATATATAGAGTTTAATATTTATGGAGAGACAAATAAAGAATCAAATAGAGAGTCAAAAATAAAGAGTCTTTTGGAGATGCTCTAAAGCGTTTATTTTTGGTGGCTAATAACAGGACCGTCGAAAATAGCTCTATTTCCCACGGCGAGGGAGTGGTCACTCAAAATAACGCTATTTTTAGTGGCGGAGAAAAGCCGACGAAATTAAATGTATTTTCAGCGGCCACGATTGTGGAAAATGGTTTGAAATACTGTTGTGGCTAGGATGGCAATCGGACGGGCAGTATACGGATATATAGTTCGCAAATCCATACCTGCGAGACAAAACTGAACACATACCCTTAAACGTTCGTGGGTATGAATCTGTATGCATACCTGTACCCGTCGGGTATCCGCTATCCGGTGGATACCCGTTACTCGCCCGCCGACTACAATTTTAGTATTGAACACGAAACAACAATTTTATCATATTTCAAAATAATTATCATTCCAGCAGCATCAAATGATAATTTCAGCACCAAACAACATGTCATGGATAAAAATTGAAAAACGAGAAATTATGATAATATATTAAATTCGGATGAGCCACATGTCAGATATCCATTGGGTAATGGATATAGATACTGGATATCCATACCCGCGAAAAAATTATCTGCGGATACCAAATTCCACTATACTCCTATCTAATAGATAATTATCCGCGCTTATTTACTCATACGGGTACTCATTGTCATCACTAGTTGTGGCTAAGCTTTGCAACGGAAAGAAGCAAACCCAGATATAGTATGTGTCTGCGGGGAACTCATCCATATGAACTAGCACTGCATGCAGTACTCTTGTCCAAGTTGACGCATAGTCCTAAGCCATAGCCAGCAGCAAACTGATTTAAAAGCATCCACACCCTAAATTGACACAATCTCATGTTACTCATACATATGTTTATTATTACCCGCCACCGAAGTTAAGAGTTCGCCGGCTGGCATGCGTACGTTCAGTGGCACTGGCACACAACAAAGATCATCGACACAACAAAAATCACAGTCCACGAGACAAAATAAAAGCAGAAGAGGAATGCATGCGAGAGAGAAAAAAAATCATTGATCTCGACAACGATGGCGGCCGAAGAGGTATGCAAGCTACTAGCTCGCGGCGTAGCCCTCTTCACCGACGGCTGCTGGTGCGCTCGAACCCAGCTCCACCGCCGACGGCGACGAGTACGAACTCGGGTTGACGACGCCGCAGTTGAGACGGACCTCCCCGCACGTCCCCGTCTGCACCTGGATGCGTCCCATCTTCACCATGGCCGCCGCGAATTTCTCCTTCCACAGCGTCTCGTTGGACGCGAAGCTGCTCACCAGCGCGGCCATCTGCGGGTCCACGCGCAGCTGGTTGTCGGAGAAGAAGAGCCCCATGCCGCGAGGCAGGAGCTTGTAGTAGTTGTTGTCCAGCACGTTGGGCGTCCCCGGGTCCATGGCCGTCGTGATCGGCGTCGTCTGCGTCGTGTTCGACGGGCACAGCGCGCGTAGTAGCTGCGCGTACGACGGGCTCAGCCCCGCGTCCACCTGCAGTCGTACATCCGCACGTGTCACATGCGTGCCTGCAGGCTGCAGCGAGCTGTAATTGATTAGCCATGTCGGTGTACTAGCTACGTACGATTGCCGTAGCGGGGTTCGTGCTTGTGTTCCAGACGCGCTTGAAGAAGGAGGCGCAGAAGGAGCGGCCGACGGTGTGAGCGCCGGAGAGGACAACCATGTCCTCCACACTAAGCTCCTTGGCCTTGAACATGTCGGTGAGGCTCTGCGCCGTGGAGGTGGGCGGGGGTAGGTCGACGGTCTCCGTCGCGTTGGACACGCGGCCGTCGCGCCGGCCCGCGGGGACCTGGTACGAGACGCTCCCGGTGAGGCTGATGCTGTCGCGGGCGGCGAAGGCGACGATGTCGGCGCACGAGACTGTGCCCGGGCAGCTCTGCTCAACGGCGGTCTTGGCGGCGTCGATCACGTCGAAGCCGCGGAGGCTCGGGTTGTTTGGGAGGGCGTCACGCTCAGTCTGGCCGCCGCCAGGATTCACGGTGAGGAGGACGGATCCATCACAGCCCTGCATAGTAGATTAGGAGTGTTGGATTGAAGACGAAATCAGGAAGGTCAGTCAACTGACAGAGAACACCGTACCTTTCTAATTTATAGTTTATTTATTTCAAACTACTATATATCATAGGGTCAGCTAAATTTATATGGAAAATGTAATAATATTTGAGATATCACTTAAGCATCATTAATTAGAATCTTTATGACATATTTTCATAACTTAAATATATATGCTAAGAGCATGCACAAACTAGATACTATGTTACGGTTCTTCAAACACTAGATATATCTAAGAAACTCCTTAACGTATATAATCTTTGTATCTTATTCAGTAGAACTTCTCAGGATACGACTTATTTATGTGCGTTGTATGGGTGGAACCGTAAATAGACTTAAAGAACTGCGCTAGGTACGTTCATTCACCAAGAGATACGTCTCTTCTATTAATGTGGATTGTACATACCCTAATACTTTGTTAGATCTTGTCAAAATTATGATGTTCACTTAATGGTATTGAGTTTTACTCACTTCGTTTCAACTTTTGAATTGTTTTAGCTTTGTTCTAAGTAAGCCTTGTATAATTTTAACTAAATTTATAGAAAAAATATTGATACTAGATATATATCCATGCATTGCTCTGCGGGTCATGATTTTCAAAATAAATCTTAGGTTGAATCTAACAATTCTCTCTTCAAAATCTCCCCATTCGTACTTTCTATTTATGTTTAAATACCCCCTAAAACATTATTTCCCAATTTCTCATCCACTCCAACCATTCCTCTTATATACTTTACCTCAGCTATTTGACATTTTTATATTTGTTTTTTGATGTTTTAAAAAATACCATAATATTTGTAGTACCGTGTAACACACATCGTTATGAGGTTACGAAGCTTAAAATAAGTTAATTTCGCAAATAAACGTAGTCATTAACAAATGGGGATATTGGAACTCCCCCATGCATCCATAGGGTGAGAATTTTATCTCACCCAGTACCCAGGGAATGCGAGGGTGAGCCGTTGGAGGGTGCCGTTAGAGAGTGCCTTAGTATTCGCGTGGAACGGAATCATGAGTTTTGAGGACTTTGTTTCGAACATGGACATGTACATCCGATCTTCGTACAGAAACCGGGTAGGGCGCAAACACATGAGCTCTAGTGGAGGATAATTCGTATCAAACGCAATGCAGACAGACATATTAGAATTTGGTATCACTAGGAAAAACATTTAGGCATAAAGATTTTTGAAAATAACAGGCTATCAAATAAATTCATGATGTATCGAATGAATAATGTTTAATGTCATAGATGTTTATATATTTTTCTCCAAACTTAGTCAAAACGAGAGATGTTTGACGTATCTGCCAAACTAAAGCGATTTATAGTTTGTAACCAATGCAAGAGAGTGGATGTAAAATTATCTTTTAGTTGTTACTCAAACAAGCTATGTTTGTGAAATGTTCATTTTACTTCCTTTATTTTTTTAATAATGATGATAGTCCCCTTAGATCACTAATAAGCATGACATATAAGGAAAAATTTCTAAAATGTTCTCATTTTTTTGCTTAATATCTTGGAAGTTCTCTATCTACTTTAGATTATAAGTTATTTTATGATTTTTTATGTACAAAGCAGCTATGTATGTACATACAAAATTCTCTATCTTTGAAACATGCATTAAGGTGGTCGATATTCTGTATAATCACGCAAGTGGTACCGCTCCACATGGTAAAGAGAAAGAAATTGTGGAATTTCCTTAGGTACTTGATCTTGAAATAGTCTACACTACAGAAAGGGCTTCGGACTTCTCGTATTTAGTCCTAGTTGAATTAGAATCGATACCAAAGGGAGATTTAATATCGATTGATAATAGATATGGTCCTAAAGACACTTTAGTATGTGTTGGTGTTAAAAACTAGTTTTAAAGAGTCTATTTTAGTACTGGTTGATAACATCAATTAGTACTAAAGGGTACCCTTATCAGTTTTGCCACTAATCGGTACTAAAGGTTCTTCCAGAGCAACAATAAAAGAAAAGGCATCTTCATTGTAATCACAAATAGCTCTATAGTAAAGTGGTAAAGAGAAAAACATGTGAAACCATAGAGGTCCCTGGTTGGAATAGTATCACACACGCATATATTTCATGCGAAAATCACATGACTTGTAAATGGTCTTTTAGTGAGATCTTCGGTCTCTATGTTCCAATGATTACTAAATTGACTTTCTATAATAGTGAGTTATATTATATGTTTCTGAGTATTTATAGTAAAAACAAACCTAGAAAGGCTAGGTGATTATAATTTATAATATATAGAGTACGAATTTAGCATTCAGTTTCACATAATGTAAAGCGGCACAGTGATAAAATGTTTCATATTTCTTTCTATAGCAAATAGGCCAATATGTTATTACTCGCAAGAAAAAAATTGACTTTATACGAGGTTCTGATGATATAATAAGTGTCATAGAAGGCGCATAAGTAAAAATCTTTTGTAACATTTCTATTAAGGAACATCATAAATTATGACACCTAAGAGACCCTAGGAATGTTATAATTTATGGTGTTCTTTAGTAAGAACGTCAAAGAACACATTTACTTAAATTTATGATATTATCATAACGTTATAGTAGAAAGTCATTATTCTTGGCTGAAGTTTATTTACATGTGGAAATTCTCATGTCATGCATTTGCTATTTCATGTTAAGGGTTAGTTTGGGAATTATATTTTTCTAAGGGATTCCAATTTTTTCAAGAAAAAATGAACTAATTTCTCTTTGAAAAGTAGAAATTTTCTGAATAAAATGAGGTTTTCAAAGTAGCTCTAACTAAGATACTGGAACTGGCTAGGAAACATGCATGTTTATGCTTTTGTGTGCTTTTCAGTTTGAGTGTTGTTGACTGTCTTTAATTTCGGTACTGTCATCCAAGAATGTGAGCATGCTGGGAATACGAAAGATAAGGAGTGGGACCGATTCGTCTCATACAGGGTGCTCAAAGGTAAAAAAAGGTTATTCTTGGCGACAGTTGCAGGGAATATGCGTTGCCTGCCAAGCAAGAAAGCAGCAGAACGGTTGTTGCGTTAACTTGGTCTTGGGCCTTTTGCTTTGGACACTTTGTTTGTTTGTCTCGAGAAGCAACTTTCGCTTTTATGCTTTCCATTATAATAACAATACGGTATCAATAAATTTCCGTACGAGTGCTGGTATAGTTGTACAGAAAAAATATACTTGCATAATAAGAACCGTGTGTTATAATTTGAAGAGTTTGAAGCCAGCTGTATTGACTAAAGCCAGTTATTCGGACTGTTGCAGATCTAATCAATACAGACAAAAACACTCCAAGCTAATATGCTCTGAATTATTCCAGGCCACACAAATTAAGTGATTTAAAGTGGGTGAATCTGCTTTTATGTTTGTACTAGTAGCTAGGAGTGGTTAGGCTATTCTCACATGATGGGTTTGATGCACGGTTTTTAATACTGTCACATCGGCTTTAAACTAGGTAACCATGTATCTATATTTTCATCCCTATGAAACTCTACCATCTTCCATAAAACTCTCTATATGTATTCTCATAATTGCACTATCATGTCACCAAGCATGATAAGTGTCATTGTATTAAATGAGTACGAAAAACTTTCATCGAGAATGGTCTTATAGTGAAAACTAACTAGCTTGGACAAGGTAAATTAATAAGGGGCAATATAATCATACCCTTATCTGACCTTTCAATTATGATTTTATCACTCGTTTTTCAACTTTGTGATTTTACCCCTCTGTTTTGAAAGCGAAGATGTTGTTTGTCCCTCCCTCTAACATCGTTAGTGAAAGTCAGAATTAGTGATTAAAAAATAAAAAATAAGGGGTAAAATCACAATTGCAAGGTATACCCTTCTCTCACCTTGCAATTGTGATTTTATCCATCCTTTTTATTTTTTAATCACTAATTCTGATTTTCACTAATGGGTGTTAAGGGAGAGGGGTAACAGCGCCTTCATTTTCAAAACATATGGGTAAAATCACAAAGTTGAAAAACGAGGGGCAAAATCGCAATTACAATGCCGGAGAAGGGTATAATCACAATTGCCCCAATTAATAATGTCTTGAAACTTTTTAGAGCATCTCTAATAAGAAGCTCTAAACTGAAGTCCTAAAAATAGAAATAGAACTACAAAGTGTTTAGGGCCTCAAAAGAAATTTTTTAATAATGCTATTTAGGAAATAAATAGTTGCATATTAAGAGGAAACTAGGATAGTACTCGAATATATAGGATACTATGTTTAGGATTCGAGAGACCATACCCTATAATCGTTTGACGAAATTTTAATGAAATAGGGCCACAGTTGGAGTGCATTTATGGTCATGAGCACTATATTTCAAAATACAACGTTGTTTAAGGCTCCTCTTGAAGATGCTTATGCTTTTCAACAATATATATCTTGTTGTACCGTGGTTAGCGATCGAGAACCGAGACAAATCAATGAATAATATTAATCAATGCATCAATCATGGACAGAAAACACGTATGGGCTTGTTGTTTCAACCCTAATAAACCATAGAGTTTAAGAGGGATTGGAGGGAATTAAAGATGATTTTAACTTTCAGGGGATCTAATCCTCTTCAATTTTCATGGGTTAATTTGAGACAAGACGAACAGGGTCTAAATATTTGTTTGTCGTTCTACCATATACGTACGGTACAAGTGATCAACACAAGATGCAGACAGAATTAGAAGACACTGTGTGCGAGTCACAAGATACTTGTGTTTTTTCTCCATTCAAGGTTGTTTAAGCATTCCCATCGACTAATATGTCAGAACTTTCAACCAGCAGCTCGCCTTTCCATGTATTATATGTCCGCTAGGAGCTAGGGTAAAGCTGCAAGTTGGTAATAAACATAATCAAAATAAAAAGTGAGGTTCTGTTACCCTGACAAAGCAGTCGTGGAAGTGGAGGCGGATGAGGCCGGCGGCGATGCCGGCGTCCTTGGCGAAGGCGGCCGCGACGGCCTGGCGGACGAGCGCCTCGGCGTTGGGGCAGCTGGTGTCGTAGAATCCCACCCGGAGCTGCGCGCGGGCCGTCGCCGGCAGCAGGCATAGGGCGCAAGAGGCGACGGCCAGCGCGGCGGCCACTCCCGCCGTTAGCTTGCTTTCCTTAGCCATGGCCCTGGACCGTACCCCGGCCCGTCGCTGTGCCTAGCTGTGTATTGAGCTCACTGCCTGGATCACAACACAATTAGACGTCGTTTCGATGTATGGTTTATACAGAAGAGGAGGAGGGGGGCAGGGAGTCGATGATAGAGACCTTGGTCCACTTGGTTAAAGGTAGGAACATCCTGCTTTCAATTCGAAACAAGTCCGGACTTAATACTAAACAAAGATTAAAGCGTCTCTGCGTATCGGAGACGTGATCGATGCGCTGCACCTTTATCTCTTTAGCAACGCAACGATCCAAAGCTACGTGTTTGAATTAAGGGCTAGTTGCAAGATAGCTAACTAAAAAAATATTCACTCCACTTTTTTATCGTTTTTAGTTTAAAAATAAACTAGCGTACAACAAATATTTAATAAAGAAGATAGTAGCTTAAATTAGTTTTATTGCCATCCAAACAAGAATCCAAGACTAATAGGTGAACTAGCTAGTTTTTTAGCCAAGTATCCTATTAGCTGTTTAGCGGATAATTACGCTCCAAGTTGAGAATAATGTCAGTGGGTTTTGACAGAGGTTAAAATAACTACGGCTGAAAGTGACAACCTAGCTCTATTGGAGTTCTTTTTTTATGGTCAAACACGTGATCAAACTGTGTCCAAATTTCGCTGAACACTTATTCTCAACCTTGACTCCAACTTTTAATCTTAGACCAAACATTGTTGCCTAACGAAAACTCGACCACGCTAAGCGTTAACTTGTTAAAGTCGGCAAAACAACCATGACATGGAATCATTTGCAGATGCTGGAAACCAGTAGCAGATTCAAACTTAGGCTACCGACACTCATGCTACCATATTTCTTTATCTAAAAAAATATTACATCCTCGTCAGCGAGGTTTTCTACTCTATCCAACAATTCTCTACGGTCACAATTACTCTATATATCAACACTATACCAACTATATTATATTATATTATATTATATTATATTATATTATATTATATTATATTATATTATATTATATTATATTATATTATATTTTTTCCACTTTTCTATATCGTCAACAGCATTCATGTGCCTGGACCCGCCTCCACCACTGCCATCCACAGCATGCATGTGCAACCACCCGTTCGATTTAGCGCAAGGGAGCTAGAGCGCTGTATTTGGCGTCGGAAGGTTAGGAGAGAGAGTGGAGTGAGACGTAGGGTCGCCAAGTGTAACTTTCATTCAACTGTAAAAGATTTCCAAACGCTTTTCTAGTCACCCAGTGCGGGCAGCCTTAGGCTATCCACATTCATACTACCATATTTCTATACTCTAAAAGGAATATTTGATCCTGGTCAGCGAGGTTTTCTACTCTATCCAACAATTCTCTGCGGTCACAATTACTCTATATATCTATCCTGTACCAACTACCATATATTACATTATATTTTCTCCCACTTTTCTATACTGTCAATAGCATACATGTGCTTGGGCCTGCCTCCACCATCGCCGTCCACATCATGCATGTGCAGCCGCCCACTCGGTTTAGTGCAGGGGAGCTAGAGCGCTGTATTTGGCATCACAAGGGTAGGAGAGAGGGTGTAGTGAGGCGTAGGGTCGCCTAGTGCAGCCTTTAGTCAACTATAAAAATTTTCCAAGCGCTTTTCCAATCGCCCAGTGTGCGGGCAGCCTTAGGCTATCCACACTCATGCTACCATATTTCTATTGAATATTTCGCTCGGTTAGTGCAGGGGAGCTGGAGCGCTGTATTTGGCGTCACAAGTGTAGGAGAGAGGGTGGAGTGAGGCATACGGTCGCCCAGTGCAGCCTTTAGTCAACTGTAAAAATTTTCCAGGCACTTTTCCAGTCGCCCAGTGCGGACAGCCTTAGGCTATCCGCACTCATGCTACCATATTTCTCTACCCTAAAAGGAATATTCTATCCTGGTCAGTGAGGTTTTCTACTCTATTCAACAGTTCTCTGTGATCACAATTATTCTATATATCTACCCTATACCAACTACCATATATTATATTATATATTTTCCCCACTTTTCTATACTGTCAACAGCATGCATGTGCCTAGGCCTGGGCCCGCCTCCACCACCGCCATCCACAGCATACATGTGTAGCCGCCCGCTCGGTTTAGTGCAGGGGAGCTGAAGCGCTGTATTTGGCGTCACAAGGGTAGGAGAGAGGGTGGAGTGAGGCGTACGGTCGCCTAGTGCAGCCTTTAGTCAACTGTAAAAATTTTCCAGGCGCTTTTCCAGTCGCCCAGTGCGGGCAGCCTTAGGCTATCCGCACTCATGCTACCATATTTCTCTACCATAAATTAGCATACATGTATTACATTATATTTTCTCCCACTTTTCTATACTGTCAATAGCATACATGTGCTTGGGCCTGCCTCCACCATCGCCGTCCACATCATGCATGTGCAGCCGCCCACTCGGTTTAGTGCAGGGGAGCTAGAGCGCTGTATTTGGCATCACAAGGGTAGGAGAGAGGGTGTAGTGAGGCGTAGGGTCGCCTAGTGCAGCCTTTAGTCAACTATAAAAATTTTCCAAGCGCTTTTCCAATCGCCCAGTGTGCGGGCAGCCTTAGGCTATCCACACTCATGCTACCATATTTCTATTGAATATTTCGCTCGGTTAGTGCAGGGGAGCTGGAGCGCTGTATTTGGCGTCACAAGTGTAGGAGAGAGGGTGGAGTGAGGCATACGGTCGCCCAGTGCAGCCTTTAGTCAACTGTAAAAATTTTCCAGGCACTTTTCCAGTCGCCCAGTGCGGACAGCCTTAGGCTATCCGCACTCATGCTACCATATTTCTCTACCCTAAAAGGAATATTCTATCCTGGTCAGTGAGGTTTTCTACTCTATTCAACAGTTCTCTGTGATCACAATTATTCTATATATCTACCCTATACCAACTACCATATATTATATTATATATTTTCCCCACTTTTCTATACTGTCAACAGCATGCATGTGCCTAGGCCTGGGCCCGCCTCCACCACCGCCATCCACAGCATACATGTGTAGCCGCCCGCTCGGTTTAGTGCAGGGGAGCTGAAGCGCTGTATTTGGCGTCACAAGGGTAGGAGAGAGGGTGGAGTGAGGCGTACGGTCGCCTAGTGCAGCCTTTAGTCAACTGTAAAAATTTTCCAGGCGCTTTTCCAGTCGCCCAGTGCGGGCAGCCTTAGGCTATCCGCACTCATGCTACCATATTTCTCCACCATAAAAGGAATATTCCATCCTGGTCACTGAGGGTTTCTATTCTATTCAACAATTCTCTGCGGTCACAATTACTCTATATATCTAGCCTATACCAACTACCATATATTATATTATATTTCCCCACTTTTCTATATTGTCAATAGCATGCATGTGCCTGGGCCTAAGCCCGCCTCCACCACTGTCGTCCACAGCATGTATGTGCAGCCGCCCGTTCGGTTTAGCGCAGGGGAGCTGGAGTGCTGTATTTGGCATTGAAAGGGTAGGAGAGAGAGAGTCGAGTGAGGCGTAGGGTCGCCCAGTGCAGCCTTTAGACCAACTCCAGCAGTGCTGGCTCCGTATCCGTATCCTACGGAGTGGCAGCCATGGATACGGAGGGCCGCATGGAGGGTGTTTTCCAACAGACTCCGTATTTACACTCCGCATGCAGACTGTGACAGCTGGGTCCCGCGAGCACCCGCGAGCGCATGCAGTCTTGTGCGGAGAGGAGAGAGAAAATGTGGAAAAGGGGAGTGCAGGTACACGGCGTGCTTTTTAGGGAGACGGATACGGAGTCTGCTGGACTGATGAATAGTATGCTACGCTGTGCAAAAAACGAGATACGGAGCCGCATGCGGAGACTGCTGGAGTTGGTCTTAGTAAACTGTAAAAAAATTCCAGTCGCTTTTCTAGTCACCCAGTGCGGCCAGCCTTAGGACCTCTGTTTGATAGGGTAGAGATATATTTGAGCTTGGGGTACTACTGGAGGGAGGGTGATAAGTATGGGTTTGAAATCCCAAATTGCACCAGCTTTACAACTAGCATTGAACGAGACTAAAGACGTCAATCTTTAGTCCTAGATGCATGATCTGATACTAAAGAAAAGCTTTTTTCACTGGTTTTTACCTTGAACCGATATTGTTGGAGGCCGGTATTGTTGGAGGCCTTATTTAACCGAAAGTCCTCAAAAATTAACTTAATTGTTACTCTTTAGCTTGTTTTAAATGTAAATGAACGGTTGTCAAACGACACCTTTAGCTGGAGCTAACGTGCAAACATCACAACTAAGACGAAGCTACCAGCTTCTCACTAACGACGTGCATGCATGACAGATGAGCAAGTTGGATGTATGTAAAGTCACCAAAACTTGTTCAGCAAGCCTATGGAAGGAAAAGACAACATTACCCTTAGCTTACTGTAACACCCTGATTTTGAGGTATAAAATTTCTTTCTAATTATCACCCAAAATCATGTGTTACTCTTCTTTTTCTCACTCTAGGTTTTCTCTCTCTCTAGATTCATTCTCCCTTTTTCCTTTTTATTAGAGATAGCCTAAACTAGTGGAGGTTAATTATTTATTTTTGCCAAAACCTTATGAGTCATCACATGTTGCATCATGCCGAGTTTAAAATATTCTTTGTAGTGTTGCACAAGTTTGAATTTATTTAAATTTGGAACTTACTTTGAATTTGGATTTGAAAAACCCTATAGAAAAAAGAAATGGAAAAGGAATTAGAAAAATTCAAAGAAAAAGAAAAGGAGAAAGCAGCCCAAACCAGCCTAGTCGGCCCAGCCAGGCCGCGCGCCCGCGCCGTCTGACAGGCGGACCCCGCCTATCAGCGGCAGTTCTCCCTCACACGCACCCTCCCTCTCTCGCTCGCTGCCCGCTGGGGCTGATCTGTCGGTGCCAATTTTCTTCGCCTGCGCGCTCCCTTTCTCTCTCTCTGTCTCGTGGGCCCGGATCGCTAGTCGCCGAGCCATTGCCCCGCGCACCCCTTTCTTATCTCTCTGCGCCGTGGACCCTCCCTGTCAGTTCCGCCCCCTCCACGCTCAACGTGGACCGGCGCGTGCGCACTCACGCACGTCGCCGGGTTTCTCGGCCACGACGCCCGCCCACGCGCCCAGCTCCCTTTTTAGAGCCCCGCCAGTGCCTCGCACACACCCCTCACCTCATTTCGCGTAGCTTCGCCCTCTCTCGTGCTCTGCCCTCACCGCCAGTCGCCGCAGGAGACCCGCACCCGCGTTCCCGGCCATCCAGCTCGCCGGAGACCGCTCCAAGCCTCCCCGAGCTCCGCCCCGAGGTGAGACACCTTTGTGCGTGCCCAATTTCCCCTATTGCTCTTTGTGTTCAGCCAATTTCGCCTTTGCCGATGCTCGACCGCGGTGGTCCGCCGTGCTCACGCGGTGGCCGTCCAATTTAGCCTAGTCTAGTTCACAGGAGTAGGTCCCCGTGTCACCCCTGCCTCTGTTGAAGTTAGCCAAGGCCTTAGCGCGCCTTAGGACCCCTTCCCGTGGCCGGAATGGCTCACCGGAGTTTCTCCGGCCCGCCCGAGGCCTTCTCACTGTCGTTCTACCGTCTCTGCTAGTGGATTCATGGCCCCTTCCCCGCCATTGAGTTCGTTGTGGCGCCCTCTCCCTCTCTGCCCAACTCCAGCGACTTCGAAGCCACCCTAGCTCGCGCCTGCCTCAACTCCGGCGACCTCACCGCCGTGGAGAGAAGCGGCACCGCTTCGCGCATGTCTGTTTCCCTGGTCTGATTTCCCCAGTCCGATCTTGATCGAATGGCCCGGACTGCGGGATACCACTTCGCGCATGCGCGCCTGATGCTCTGGCCCACCTGTCAGCGCCACCCGCAGCCGCTCATCCTTCCCGGTCTGATTTCCTTCGTCTGATTCAGATCGAACGGCTCGGACCCCCTCAGACCCCCTCCGTCCGATCTTGATCGAACGGCCCGGACCCCAGGAAAACGGCTTCGCGCCCGCGCGCCCTAATGCCCTGGCCCGCCTGTTAGCGCCCAAACCTCCTGGCACTGGGCCCGCTCGGTCAGCACGCTCTCCCCCTCTGTCGCTGACACTCCCTGGCCCGCCTATCAGTGCTCGCCCGCCCGCTCGCGTGCCCTCGGCCGTAGATCTAATCTCAGCTGTTGGTTTTAGATCTGACGGTTAGATTCACCCGATACCCCTTCACGTAGTTATTTTATTAAAGAGACCGTCGATTTATTAGAAATCAACCCGCCGTCCCTGGTTTTCGCGCGCAGACCCCTGTAAACTTGTAGATTTAGCCCTAGACTTTTAAATATTCACAGAATTAGCCCTAATTTCATATTTTGAATTCCCAAACTTGTTTATTTCATAACTTTTGCATATGAACTCCAAATTTAGTGATTCAAATTGCAAAATGCTCATAGATTTATTCTCTGTCTGAATAAAATGGTTTCATTTACTGTCTGCACACTCTAATTTTTAGGATTGAATATGAACTAATGTAGATGTATGTTTTATTTATTTAATAAAATAAATAAAAGGATAACCTTAGAGATTTAATCATGTTTAAACTTGTGAGATTAACGATTGGTATTGCATGAGTTCACCTCTGTTCTAAATTATAGGTCACAATAAAATAAATTGACCTATGATTATGTACTTGTAAATAACACTTAGGAAAATAGTAATCTATTTTCAAATAAAGTTAAGGTATGTTATAGTTTATGATATACTTTGAATTCATTATCCCTTATGTAGTATTGTGTCTTTTTAAGATGTGTTCCAATGTTTGTACATGTTTGGTGTGATGTTCATTTGTACTTTCCAAATGTATTGAATGTATGCTCGCTTTATTTAGACAACAAGCAGTCCGAGGTTCCTGAGTGTGTTGTTGGAGACCTCCCTGAGCAACAACCTGGTGAAGGCAAGTGTCCTCTGACCTAATATGTCCTACATACTTTATGATTCACTGTCCCACATTACTTTATGAAACCTAAGGATTGACTAGCTTTCTATTTACCTTATCCTTGTTTACCTTTTTGGGTTATCATGGTTAGCATGTTGTTATTGCCTAACTTAATCAATGAACATGATGTGAACATTTATGATACTATACTGTTATCCTGATTATGTGGATGATCTTGTGATACCTTAGGGGACTCAGGCCTTTTTCCTGAGTACCTCTCCGTAAGGACCTGTTCGTGGAGTGACCACCCGAGATAACAATACAACCATGAGGGTGGAATGGAACTGTCGGTGTTTTAGACCTAGAGGGCCCTCAGCCAGACCGACTAGTGAATTTTAGTGCCGCGTGCCCCTGTCCAGTTGGGTCGATGCAAGATGGAACACAAGCGATGGGATGAGGCTTATATTATCCTGCACCAGGGGGCGCTTGCAGTAGGGGTTACAAGCGTAGCAGGAGAGCGAGAACGAGAGAGAGAGAGAGAGAGAGAGAAAAGGAGAGGGTTTGGCCTCGAGGTGAGCCGTCTGGGGCTGCCCCCATCGTGTCTCTCCTACTCTGCCTGCCTCCGCTCGTCCGCGTCGTGTGTCCGTGTGTTCGTACGTTGCACGTCCGTCTCCCCCTCCTCCCCCCCTTCGTGGGGCCCTGGACACCCCCTTTTATAGACACAAGGAGATGCCCAGCTGTACAATGGGGGTGTAGCTTGTAGCTAACGTGGCTGGCAGGGAAGTGCCTTGAGCCCTGTACAGATAATAATGTGGTCGTCAGGGAAGCGCCTTGAGCCCTATAGATGTACCAACGTGGCCATCGGAGGAGTG
The DNA here is from genome assembly GCA_029449295.1 of Zea luxurians. Lineage (NCBI taxonomy): Eukaryota > Viridiplantae > Streptophyta > Magnoliopsida > Poales > Poaceae > Zea > Zea luxurians. The sequence goes on from JAOPSE010000014.1 coordinate 30,613,809, forward strand.
CCTTGGGCCCTGTAGAGGTAATAATGTGGCCATCGGAGAAGTGCATTGAGCCCTATAGAAGCATAGCTGATGGTGTGGCATGGATCCTGCTGACGTTTCCTTGCTTCCGTAGAGGGTTGAGAGCAGCCGACATCATGGGCGCACGCGGGGAACCATCATTACCTATTACCGGAGTAACTTAGATGGGACACCGGTCTTGTTCCTTCGTAGCCTGAGGCGTCTAGCTAAGGGTAGGGCAATGATGGATCCCTTGTAGCGTAGCTGATACGAGGTCGAGGTCGGGTGAGGTGGCGACTCCTCCGAGGCCGAGGTTGAGGTTGGGCGAGGTGACGACTTCTCCGAGGCCGAGGTTGAGGTCGGGCGAGGTGACGACTCCTCCGAGGCTGAGGTTGAGGTCGGGCGAGGCGGAGTCCTTCTCCCGAAGACAAGGCTGAGGCCGAGGCCTGGGGTCGGGCGAGGCGGAGACCTCCCCCTGAGGCCGAGGTTGAGGCCGAGGCGGAATCCTCCTCCCGAGGCCGAGGCCAAGGCCGAGGTCGGGGTCGGTCGAGGCGGAGACCTTCTCCCGAGGCCGAAGCTGAGGCCGAGGCCTGGGGTCCGGCGAGGCGGAGCTCCCTGTTGCGCCCGAGGTCGAACTCGAGGGAGGTCGTGACTTGCTGTTTGTCAGCCTTTCCCTGGTGGCTGGCACAGTTGCCGGAGCGGAGTGAACGGCGCTATTTTCCTGTCAGAATGGTCAGTAAAGGGGGCGAAGTGACTGCGGTCACTTCGACCTTGCCTACTGAGGCACGCGTGTCAGGATAAGGCGTCAGGCGATCCCCGCATTAAATGCGCATGCGATACGGTCGGTTGGTAAGGCGATTCGGACGAGGTCGCTGCACGACAAAGTCTGCCCGAGCTGGGCTTCGGGCGAGCTGAGGGTGCGTCTGCTGACTGAGGGGAGCCTCGGGCGAGGCGTGAATTCATCCAGGACTACTGTCCTTGCCAGAGGCTGGGCTCGGATGAGGTCGCGTCCCTTGGTAGACGAAGCCTGCGCTTTATCAGTCGTATGGTTTGTTCTGAAGACGTTTTCCAGCCGGATTAAGGAGCGTTGGGGGTACCTTTAATTATGGTCCCCGACAGTAGCCCCCGAGCCTCGAATGGAGTGTAGGTACTCGCTTGGAGGTTCTGCCAGATTTTTCACAAGGGGACCGGCCCTTCTCGGTTATGCTTTGTTCCGGTGGGTGCGCACGAGCGCACCCGCCGGGTGTAGCCCCCGAGGCCTCGGAGGAGTGGTTTGACTCCTCTGAGGTCTTAATCCTTCTTGTGATGCCTCAGTTAGCCTTGTCGTTCCCTCATGCGGCCCGCCCGCAGCCTGGGTGCACGGTCAGGCTCCGAGTTTTCAAGCTGGTTTGTTGACGTGGTCAACGGTTTGGCCGTAGCCTGGTGCGAAAGCAGCCCCCGAGCCTGCACGGAGCGAGAGGACGATCAAGGACCGTCTCGACTTTTATTGTATGCCCCTTCGTCACCTTTCCGCAAGTAGGAAGGGGGGAAAGCGCCGTGTTACCCCTGGGGGGCACCGAACACGGTGTTTCCAGTGAGCTGCTAACGGGTAATCCAAGTGGACGCCCGAGCCCCGTTCGATAAGGGTCGGCTAGTGGCCCAGAGGTGTGCTCCAAAAGTACCTGCAGGTGATTTTCTAGACCCGGACCCATTCGATAGGATCCGAGGGCTTGATGCTTCCCTCCGGTGGGATTCCATTACAAATCGTTCCTGCTGGTCTCAGAAATGTCCTAAGGTACCTAGAGAGCGTAGCCCGAGCCTCGACCATGTAACGGACGTACCTAGGGTCATCCCTAACTCCGCGTGCTCTGGGGCAACTGTTGAACCCTTCTGAGGGGCCAGCCTTCGAACCCCTGATCAGTAAAGGGCTCGAAGCCCAAGTGCTCTGGGGCGGTTGCCAAACCTCGGAGGGCGCAACCTTCGAACCCCTGATCAGTAGGAGGGCTCGGGGCCCGTTTCCTTCGCCGAGAAGGATCCTTTTCGCAATATCCCCTTTCCCATTTCCTGTGGCAAGAGAGAGAGAGAGGAAAAGGATATGAATTTAAATAAGGTGGCGCACCTTTTACGACGCGGTCATCATGACGGAGACGAAACGGCGCCCACTTCGCCTGCTAGAGGTGTCGCTTGTCCTGCCAAGGAGTTAATACGATGGGACGGGCGATTCGCAGGGCGTCTGTTGCGCGTGCGCGAGCCGTTCAAGGAACAGAAAGACCGTTTCACCTTTGAGTTTGAATCCCGTGGCGGGTTCGGGCGAAGCCTTCGGTGGATCTCGCCCGGGCCTTTATATACCTGGAAGAGGGGTCGGTGGTGGTTCTTTACCCTGCCATTTGCGCTTGCCTTCTGCTTTGGTTTCCGCAACCTAAAAGAGCAGCCAGAGAAAAGGAAACCACACACCTCATCCCTTCCGCCTCCACCACCTCCATTCGGTGATGGCTGATAAGGTGACTGTCATTCCGCCGTGCGACCTGTGGCCTTTCTCCACCGTCGCTGTGGAGGATCTGGAGGCCCTCGTTGCCGATGGTCTGCTCCTTCCCCTCTCTAATGGGCCGCAGCCGGAGTGGATGGCTACCGCGAGCGAGGCTGACCCGACTCCGCCGCCATGGTATGTGGTCAGCTTCATCTCCTTCCATGAGCGGGGGTTTGGAGTGCCAACGAGCCGCTTCATGTGGGCGCTCCTGCACCACTACGGGGTGGAGCTGCATAACCTCAACCCCAACTCTATCGCGCAAGCGGCCATCTTCGCGGCGGTTTGCGAGGGTTTTTTGGGGATTGACCCTCACTGGGACCTATGGACCCATCTCTTCTCCGCGGAGTTCTTCGCCGCGACGACGGAGGTGAAGAAAGTCCGTATGGCGGTGCGGGCCGGTGGCTGCACCCTCCAGCTAAGGCTGGGGCGCGCGCAGCAGTACATCCCCGCCTCCCTTGCATCTTCGAACAACGGGTGGCAGAACCGGTGGTTTTATCTCCGGAACGACGGTGGGATGCTTCCGCCGTCATCTCCGCGAGCCGCAACCGCCGCTCGGCCAAAGGGAGCACCCTCTGACGATGGATAGCGGCGACGACCCCCGCAGGGGTAAGGCCCGCATCTCGTAACTTCTACAAGGCCTGCAGAATAGGCAGGCAGAGTAGGAGAGACGCGGTGGGGGCAGCCCCAGACGGCTCGCCTCGAGGCCGAACCCTCTTGTTTCGTGTGTTTGTTTTTTGTGGCTACTGAGGCCTGAACATTTGGGTATAAAGCCATGTTTCTTTCCCCTTGTTTCGAGCATTAAGACTTGTTCGTCGGTAGCAGAATCACTTATCCGAGCATGAGTCGCCTTTCCTGGAAGGTGATGAGTGAGGTATCCGTATCCCGGAGGCGTAGGAGTCCCTCGACTCAGTCGGCCTTGCCGTTCAAGGACTCAGTCGCTCGTTTTTGGGACACCACCGCTGACATAGTCGAGATGCACGAAAGTTGTTTTAGTGGAAAAACTTTTCCGAGGAAAGTTTCGGCGCAGAGGGTGCTTCCCCTTTCCGGACCCCGAGGCGACCGCTCGGGCCGGGACCCTTGCGGAGGGTCTGGCCGTGGCCGTCGGGTCTGCTTGGTCTGCACAAGCTAGGGTGTCCGGGCCGAAGGGTCATTTTCCCCGCTTTGAGACTTTGTTTTTGTCTCCATTCTTCTCCTTGCGTCTGAAGAATATTGTCTTGCTGTCTGCAGGTTTCGAGACGGCTCTTGACGAGTCCATCAAGAACTGCAAGGCGCTTTCCGAGGCGGCTGAGCGGAAGGAGGCCGAGCACGTGGCCATGTCTGGGGCCATCTCGGCTTTCTGCCAGGCCTTTGGCCTTGACGGCGTCCCCTCGGGTAGCTCCCCCCAGAGTCATCTGCGGGCCTTGGGCGGCCATGTGCGCAGCAGACTCCGCGGGGCGCTGCACCACGGCGTTAGGCGGGCCTTCGCCGTACTCGCTTCCCACTATGATGTGGATCTGGAGCGGGTCAGCGAGGGGTACTGCTTACCCGACGAAGAGGAGGCTGCCTTAGTCGAGGTCCAGAGGCTTGACGCGGCTGTCGAGGGCCCAAGCGCGGCGCTGGCTTCCTCCTTTGAGGTGGAGATCCTTCCGCCCGTGTCGCTGTCTAAGGCTAGGCTAGATTCTGCCAAGGGTGGAAATGACGCCGAGCGTGCTGTCCTCCCCCTGCCGATGTCTGAGCCTGCAAGAACAGTTTGCTCGAAGTATGCGTATGTCTTTTGCGGCCACTGGGGCCTAGACATTTTCATTGTCGGATTATAAAGTTGCGTTTCCTTTCCTCTTGTTACTTGTGTTAGGACTTGTTTGGTAGTAGAATCGCTTATCCGAGCGTGAGTTACTTTTCGCGGAAGGTGATGAGTGAGGTATCCGTATCCCGGAGGTGTAGGAGTTCCTTGGCTCGGTTGGCCTTGCCGCTTACGTGTTCTCTCGTCGTTTTTAGGATTCCGTTATAGATATAGCCAAAAAGCACGAGAAGTCATTTTGGTAGAAAAGTTTTCGAGCGTTAGGACTTGTTCGGTAGCAGAATCGCTTATCTGAGCGTGAGCCGCCTTTCCTGGAAGGTGACGAGTGAGGTATCCGTATCCCGGAGGCGTAGGAGTCCCTCGGCTCGGTCGACCTTGCTGCTCAAGGTCTCTCTTGCTTGTCTTTAGGACTCCGCTACTGACGCAGTCGAAATGCTCAAAAGACGTTCCGGCAAAAGACTTTTCCGAGGAAAAATTTTGACGCAGAGGGGTTCCCCCCTTCTAGCCCCCGAGGGAGGGTCGGACTTTGCCGAGGCAAGGCTGATCCTCCCTTGATGGTTAGACTTTATTTATGCATGTAACGAAAGCGAGATATATGAATGACTTGAAACATTTTAAGGGTAAAAGCGACGTAGCTGTTCGATGTTCCAAGCGTTGCTGTAGACCTCGCCTTGATCGTTGGCCAGCTTGTACGTCCCGGGCTTCAAAATCTTGGCGATGATGAAGGGCCCTTCCTAGGGAGGGGTAAGTTTGTGGCACCCTTGGGCATCTTGTCGCAGCCGAAGTACCAAGTCTCCCACTTGGAAGTCTCGGGGCCGAACCCTTCGGGCATGGTAGCGTCGCAGAGACTGCTGATACCATGCCGAGTGTAGTAGGGCCACGTCCCGAGCCTCTTCCAGCTGGTCCAATGAATCCTCTCGGCTGGCTTGGTTGCTTCGATAGTCATAAGCCTTTGTCCTTGGGGAACCGTATTCCAAGTCCGTGGGTAGGATGGCCTCGGCCCCATAGACTAGGAAAAATAGCGTGAAGCCCGTGGCCCGGCTCGGCGTCGTCCTCAGACTCCAGACCACCGAGGGTAGTTCTTTTATCCACCGCTTGCCAAACTTGTTGAGGTCATTGTAGATCCTCGGCTTTAGTCCCTGCAAAATCATACCGTTGGCGCGTTCCACCTGCCCATTTGTCATTGGGTGCGCTACGGTGGCCAGTCCACACGGATGTGGTGGTCCTCGCAGAAGTCCAGGAACTTTTTCCCAGTGAACTGCGTGCCATTGTCGGTGATGATTGAGTTTGGGACCCCAAAGCGATGGATGATATTTGTGAAGAACGCCACCGCCTGCTCGGACCTGATGCTGGTTAAGGGTCGGACTTCGATCCAATTAGAGAATTTGTCGATGGCGACCAGCAGGTGCGTGAAGCCCCCGAGTGCCTTCTGCAAGGGACCGACGAGGTCCAGACCCCACAAGGCAAACGACCAAGTGATGGGTATTGTCTGCAGGGCTTGAGCGGGCAGGTGTGTCTGTCTTGCGTAGAATTGACACCCTCGGCAGGAGCGTACAATCCTAGTGGCGTCGGCCACTTCGGTTGGCCAGTAGAAACCTTGTCGGAAGGCGTTTCCCACAAGGGTCCGAGGCGCCGCATGGTGACCGCAAGCCCCCGAGTGTATTTCTTATAACAGCTCTTGTCCTTGGGCAATCGATATGCATCGTTGGATAATGCCTTAGGGGCTGTGGTGGTATAGCTCCTTTTCATCACCCAGTAACACGAACGACTTGGCGCGCCGAGCCAGTCGCCGAGCTTCGGCCTTGTCGAGGGGCAGCTCTCCTCGGAGGAGATATTCCAGGTACGGGGTCTGCCAGTTTGGGACCGGTGTGACCCCATTCCGCTCCACCTCGATATGCAGGGCCTTACCCTCAGCGGTCGAGGGTACCCCGGGCTGGGTCGAGGCCTCCTCGGGCTCGGGCGCGTCGTCGATTTTGACGAATGGCTGATATATATCCTTGGAGAAGACGTCTGGGGGAACCGTCGTTCGCCCCGAGGCTATTTTTGCCAGCTGATCTGCAGTCTCGTTGTACCGTCGAGCAACATGGTTGAGTTCTAGCCCGTAGAACTTATCTTCCAAGCGCTGAACTTCATCGCAGTAGGCCTCCATTTTTTGGTCGCGGCAGTGGGAGTTCTTCATGACCTGGTCAATGATGAGCTGCGAGTCACCACGAGCATCGAGGCACCGAACCCCTAGCTCGACGGTGATGCGCAGGCCATTAACCAAGGCCTCGTACTCGGCCACGTTGTTTGACGCCGGAAAATGGAGGCGCAGTACGTAGCGCACATGTTTCTCGAGGGGTGAGATGAAGAGCAAGCCAGCACCTGCTCCTATTTTCATCAACGACCCGTCGAAGTACATGGTCCAAAGTTCGGGCTGGATTGGGGCCGTCAGCAACTGGGTGTCAGTCCATTAAGCCAGGAAGTCGGCCAAGACTTGGGATTTTATGGCCTTCCGAGGGGCAAATGAAAGTGTTTCACCCATGAGTTCCACTGCCCATTTTGCTATCCTCCCCGAGGGCTCTCGGCTCTGGATGATTTCTCCTAGGGGGAAAGATGACACCACAGTAACCGGATGAGACTCGAAGTAGTGTCGTAGCTTCCGCCGTGTCAGGATCACTGCGTACAGCAGCTTCTGGATTTGTGGGTAGCGGACTTTGGTCTCGGATAGCACTTCGCTGATGAAGTAGACTGACCTCTATATGAGCAGTGCATGCCCTTCTTCCTGTCTCTCGACTACGATCGTGGCGCTGACCACCTGAGTGGTTGCGGCTACGTAGATCAAGAGGGCTTCTCCCGTAGCAGGGGGCACCAAGATGGGCGCATTTGTAAGGAGCGCCTTTCAGTTTCTGAGGGCTTCCTCGGCCTCGAGGGTCCAAGTGAAGCGCTCGACCTTCCTTAAGAGGCGGTACAAGGGCAACCCTTTCTCACCAAGGTGCAAGATGAAGCGGCTCAGAGCCGCAAGGCATCCCATGACCCTTTGTACTCCTTTTAAATCTTCGATGGGCCTCATGTCGGTGATGGCCGCGATTTTCTCTGGGTTGGCTTCGATGCCTCGTTCGGAGACAATGAACCCTAAGAGCATGCCTCGGGGGACTCTGAAGACACACTTCTCAGGATTGAGTTTTATGCTCTTCGCTTTCAGGCAACTGAATGTTACCTCAAGGTCAGAGAGGAGGTCGGAGGCTTTCCTTGTTTTGACGACGATGTCATCGATGTAAGCCTCTACCGTTCTGCCAATGTGTTCTCCGAACACATGGTTCATGCACCTCTGGTAGGTGGCACCTGCATTCCTCAAGCCAAATGGCATTGTAGTATAACAATACATGCCAAAAGGTGTGATGAAAGAAGTCGCGAGCTGGTCGGACTCTTTCATCTTGATTTGGTGATAGCCTGAGTAGGCATCGAGGAATGATAGGGTTTCGCACCTAGCAGTGGAGTCCACAATTTGATTGATGCGAGGTAGAGGGTAGGGAACCTTCGGACATGCTTTGTTTATACTAGTGTAGTCTACGCACATCCTCCATTTCCCACCTTTTTTTCTTTACCAGCACAGGGTTAGCTAACCATTCAGGATGGAATACCTCTTTGATGAACCCTGCAGCCATCAGCTTGTGGACCTCCTCGCCCATGGCTCTGTGCTTCTCTTCATCAAAATGGCATAGGGACTGCTTCACGGGTCGGGCTCCAGCTCGGATGTCCAGTTAGTGCTCGGCGACATCCCTCGGTATGCCCGGCATGTCCGAGGGACTCCACGGAAAAACTTCGGCATTTACGCGGAGAAAGTCGACGAGCCCTGCTTCCTATTTGGGGTTGAGCTTGGAGCCGATCCTAACTTTCTTGCCGGCATCGTTGCTGGGATCGAGAGAGACGGACTTGACCGCCTCGGCCAGCTCGAAGTTGTCGGTGTGCCGCTTCACGTTGGGCGCCTCCTTGGAGAGGCAGTCTAGGTCGGCGATGAGGGCTTTAGACTCGACGAGCGCCTCGACGTACTCCACGCATTCCACGTCGCACTCGTAAGCGTGGCAGTACGTGGGCCCGATGGTGATGACTCCCTTGGGGCTAGGCATCTTGAGCTTGAGGTAGGTGTAGTTGGGGATGGCCATGAACTCGGCGTAGCATGGTCTTCCCAGCACTGCGTGATAGGTCCCTCGGAACAGAACTACCTCGAAGGTGAGGGTTTCCTTTCGGAAGTTGGAGGGAGTTCCGAAGCAGACGGGTAAGTCAATCTGTCCGAGGGGCAGGATACGCTTTCCGGGTGCGATCCCGTGGAAAGGAGCCGCACCAGCCCGGATCTCGGACCGATCAACCCCTAAGAGCTCCAAGGTCTCAGCGTAGATGATGTTGAGGCTGCTACCTCCGTCCATGAGGACCTTGGAGAGCCTAACATTGCCGATGATCGGGTCGACGACGAGCGGGTACCTTCTTGGGCTTGGCACGAAGTCGGGGTGGTCGCCTTGGTCGAAGGTGATAGACTTGTCAGACCAGTCTAGGTAGACTGGCGCTGCCACCTTTACCGAGCAGACCTCCTGGCGCTCCTGCTTGTGGTGCCAAGCCGAGGCGTTCGCCACCTGTCCGCCGTAGATCATGAAGCAGTTGTGGACCTCCAGGAACTCCTCTTCCTTGTCGCCCCCCTTGTTGTTGCCTTGGTCTTTACCACCTTCTGTCGAGGGTCCAGCCTTGTTGAAGTAGCGCCGAAGCATGTCGCACTCTTCAAGGGTGTGCTTGACGGGACCCCAGTGATAGGGGCATGACTCCTTGAGCATCTTGTCGAACGCGCCGGCCCCTCCAGGAGGCTTTCGAGGGTTCCTATGCTCGGCAGCGGCGACGAGATCCGTGTCGACGGCGTTGCGCTTCGCTTGCGCCTTCTTCTTGGCCTTCTTCTTCGTGCCACACTGGACGGACGCCTCGGGGGCGTCTTCCTTCTGCCCTTCCTGAGGCTGCTTGTCTTTTCAGAAGATGGCTTTGACCGCCTCCTGACCAGACGCGAACTTGGTGGCGATGTCCATCAATTCGCTTGCCTTGGTAGGAGTCTTGCGCCCTAGTTTGCTCACCAGGTCTCGGCATGTGGTGCCAGCGAGGAATGCCCCGATGACGTCCGAGTTGGTGATGTTGGGCAGCTCGGTGCGCTGCTTTGAAAACCACCGGATGTACTCTCGCAGGGATTCCCCTGGCTGCTGGCGGCAGCTTCGGAGATCCCATGAGTTCCTAGGGCGCACGTACGTACCCTGGAAATTTCCAGAGAAAGCCTTGACCAGGTCTTCCCAGTCGGAGATCTGCGCAGGAGGCAGATGCTCCAGCCAGGCCCGGGCAGCGTCGGAGAGGAAAAAAGGGAGGTTGCGGATGATGAGGTTATCGTCGTCCACCCCTCCCAACTGGCATGCCAGCCGGTAGTCCGCAAGCCACAACTTGGGCCTTGTCTCCCCTGAGTACTTGGTGATGGTAGTCGGGGCTCGGAACCGAGCCGGGAACGGCGCCCGTCGTATGGCCCGGCTGAAGACTCGCGGACCTGGTGGCTCGGGTGAGGGGCTTCGATCCTCCTCACTGTCGTAGCGTCCCCCGCGCCTGGGATGGTAGCCTCGGCGCACCTTCTCCTCGAGGCAGGCTCGATGGTGGCGGCGGTGTTGCTCGGCGCTGAGGCGATCCGAGGCTACAGGCGTCCCATCCCGTGTGCGCTCGGTGTGGACCGAGGCCTCCCGCATGCGTCGGGAGGGCGCTGCGCGATGCTCCGAGGGGTCTCCTTGCCTCCGGGAGGCAGAGATCTCGGCTTGTCGGACAGCGGCGTCTTCCAGGAGGCCCTTGAGCTCGTCCTGGATACGTCGCCCTTCGGTGGTGGATGGCTCCGGCATCGTCCGAAGCAACATTGCTGCTGCGGCTAGGCTCTGGCCGGCCCCATCGAAGGCCGGGGGCGGCATCACCTTGGCATCGTCAACGATGTGGCGCTGGACATCCTAGGCCCGATGACGCGCTCCTCCGGCGAGTGCCTGGCCTGCCCACTCCTGCTCGATGTTTTGCCAGAGCTGCACAAGTCACCCCGCTTCTTCGTCGAGCTTGGCCTGCATCTCGCGGAGTTGCTTGAGCTGTGTGTCCTGACCCCGCAGGGACTTGGACCACAGCTAGCTCCCGCGAGATCTCAATGCGAGACGCGGTGCAAGGGCGCCGTCACTTCCTGGCATACCGAGGTGGTTTTCTCCGTCGTGATCCTCCTGATCGATGTGGTAGCACTCGCGAGTTGGGTCGCAACCCTCGTCGTCAAGGCTATGACCATCATCAGAATAGCCGAAGAGGCAGCGGTCACATGTGGACATGAAGTCACACATGGCACTGGGATCACGGAGTTCGGAGAAATCCCAACTGACGTCGGGGTCGTCCTCTTCCTCGGAACCCGCGGGTCCGGAGGTTAAGAAAGTCATCAGTCGGTCCCAAGTTGACCACATATGGTACCCCGGAAGGTCAGGATATGCCCTTGCGAAAGCGCTCACCGAAGCGGGGTCGCTTGGCGGATCGAAACTGAATCTAAAGGGAACAGGGCAGAAAACGGATGGTACCTTTTGGTCGATGGACAGTGGCGAAGTCGCGTCTGGGACGGACTGCACCGTTATCTCAGGTACGAGGCTAACGCCCAACAAGTCCTTCGTGAGGGTGCTGGCGTCATCAGTCTGCTTGGGGTTGGCACGTTGCTGGGAAACGACACCCGTCGTTGTCTCAGGTGCGAGGACAACGCCCGATATGTCCCCCGCAGGGGTGCCGGTGTCGCCGGCTCGCTCTGGTTTGACAGCCGATGAGGTGCCGCCTCCTGCGTGGCCACAGTTGCCCCGTCTCCTCCTCCTCCGGCGAGGAGGGTGGCGGGTAAACCCGGACGTTCCTCTTCTGCCGCAGGGAGATGCAGTCGTCGAGTTCGCCTCCGCCGGGCGAGCCGTCGACAATCGTTGTTGTCGTGCTGCGGAGGGAGCAGTACCATGTCGTAGCCGCCGTCGAGGGACATGAACTCGAGACATCCGAAGCGGAGCTTCGTCCCGGGCTAAAGAGGCTGCTGAAAGCTACCCATCTGGAGCTCAACGGGAAAGTATTCGTTAACACGAAGCGTGCCCCTACCTGGTGCGCCAACTGTCGGTGTTTCGGACCCGGGGGGCCCTCAGCCGGACCGACTAGTGAATTTTAGTGCCGCGTGCCCCTGTCCAGATGGGACGATGCAAGATGGAACACAAGCGATGGGATGAGGCTTATATTATCCTGCACCAGGGGGCGCTTGCAGTAGGGGTTACAAGCGTTGCGGGAGAGCGAGAACGAGAGAGAGAGAGAGAAAAGGAGAGGGTTTGGCCTCGAGGCGAGCCGTCTGGGGCTGCCCCCATCGCGTCTCTCCTACTCTGCCTGCCTCCGCTCGTCCACGTCGTGCGTCCGTGTGTTTGTACGTTGCACGTCCGTCTCCCCCTCCTCCCCCCCTTCGTGGGGCCTTGGACACCCCCTTTTATAGACATAAGGAGATGCCCAGCTGTACAATGGGGGTGTAGCTTGGAGCTAACGTGGCTGGCAGGGAAGTGCCTTGAGCCCTGTACAGATAATAATGTGGTCGTCAGGGAAGCGCCTTGAGCCCTATAGATGTACCAACGTGGCCATCGGAGGAGTGCCTTGGGCCCTGTAGAGGTAATAACGTGGCCATCGGAGAAGTGCCTTGAGCCCTATAGAAGCATAGCTGATGGCGCGGCATGGATCCTGCTGACGTTTCCTTGCTTCCGTAGAGGGTTGAGAGCAGCCGACGTCATGGGCGCACGCGGGGAACCATCATTACCTGTTACCGGAGTAACTTAGATGGGGCATCGGTCTTGTTCCTTTGTAGCCTGAGGCGGCTAGCTAAGGGTAGGGCAATGATAGATCGCTAGTAGCATAGCTGATACGAGGCCGAGGTCGGGTGAGGCGGTGACTCCTCCGAGGCCGAGGTTGAGGTCGGGCGAGGTGACGACTCCTCCGAGGCCGAGGTTGAGGTCGGGCGAGGCGGAGTCCTTCTCCCAAAGCCAAGGCTGAGGCCGAGGCCTAGGGTCGGGCGAGGCGGAGACCTCCCCCTGAGGCCGAGGTTGAGGCCGAGGCAGAATCCTCCTCCTGTGGCCGAGGCCGAGGTCGGGGTCGGTCGAGGCGGAGACCTTCTCCCGAGGCCAAAGCTGAGGCCGAGGCCTGGGGTCGAGCGAGGCGGAGCTCCCTGTTGCGCCCGAGGCTGAACTTGAGGGAGGTCGTGACTTGCTGTTTGTCAGCCTTTCCCTGGTGGCTGGCACAGTTGCCAGAGCGGAGTGAACGGCGTTGTTTTCCTGTCAGAATGGTCAATAAAGAGGGCGAAGTGAATGCGGTCACTTCGACCTTGCCGATTGAGGCACGCGTGTCAGGATAAGGTGTCAGGAGATCCCCGCATTAAATGCGCATGCGATACAATCGGTTGGTAAGGCGACTCGGACGAGGTCGCTACACGACAAAGTCTGCCCGAGCTGGGCTTCGGGCGAGCTAAGGGTGCGTCTGCTGACTGAGGGGACCCTCGGGCGAGGCATGAATTCGTCCGGGACTACTGTCCTTGCCCGAGGCTGGGCTTCGGGCGAGCTAAGGGTGCGTCTGCTGACTGAGGGGACCCTCGGGCGAGGCATGAATTCGTCTGGGACTACTGTCCTTGCCCGATGCTGGGCTCGAATGAGGTCGCGTCCCTTGGTAGACAAAGCCTGCGCTTTATCGGTCGTATGGTTTGTTCTGAAGACGTTTTCCAGCTAGATTAAGGAGCGTTGGGGGTACCCCTAATTACGGTCCCCGACAGGAACGCCCTTAGCTGATTAATTAGATGAACCTGGTGGTGTAGTTGGCTTTGCCGGAGGGCCATCAATGGGGGCTGGGGCGTAGTGCTCGCTCTGCCAAGGTTGGGGTGCAGAGGTTCATTCGATTTGGTTTTTGTTACTCACCCACCTTGGGGAGGTGTACTGCATTTGTACGACTGGCGAAACCTAACGAGTAGCTATGCACCAAGGGAATCTTTGTAAAGGCTACGTAGTGTATCCCTGGCTATTCACCTTGGTAGTGAAGATCGGGTCTGTACAACCCAGGCTGGAAAGGGATCACGACTTGTGCGTAAAGTGTACAACCTCTGCAGAGTGTTAAAAACTGGTATATCAGCTGAGCTCAAGTTAAGAGCAGCCTTGGGATCCTCTTTGATTAGAAGAACTTTGGATACTTTTATGATGATGATTAACAATGATGCTATAAAATCTGATCTTTGGTATTTTCTTGTTTGAGGAAGTACTTTTGGGTAATAACTGGGTTTGTCACTAAAAGTTGGCTCTACTAATAATAATAAATACTTGACTAACCTAAAAGCAATTGATTGACCTCAACTCCACATAAAGCTAGTCCACTTTAGCCAAACGGGAAATTTGCTATGTACGTTGATGTGTACTCACCCTTGCTTTACAAACCACCCCACCCCAGGTTGTCCCCACTGTTCTCAGTGCTCAGGAGGTAAAGTTGGCAACATGGATGACTTTGAGGAGTTCTAGGAATACGACGAGTTCTAGTTCTTTCTTAGTGGCAAACCCCCAGTCAGCTGCCTGTGTAGGCTTAGCATCTACGTTTCGTAATTCCGCACTTTGATATTTATGTTGAACAATGGTTATGTATTAGACTCTATGGATGTCTTGGACATCTTGATGTAATAAAGTACCTTTCCACTATTATTTCGAGCATTGTGTGATGATGTCCAATTATGTAATCACTGTGTACGTGAGTTTCTGATTCTGGCACGTACATGGTTCGCATTCGGTTTGCCTTCGAAAACCGGGTGTGACATAAGTGGTATCAAAGCCCTTGCTGACTGTAGTGCCGCTAACCTAAACTAGAATGGTCGCCCTAAGGACTATAGACCCCTACTCTTACCTTGACCTCAGTGTCTTTTCAAAAGTTGGTCATCTTGACTAACTCTATGTTATTTACTTATCCCAAAAGTTTTATCTCACTTTTCTATCTGTTTACTTCCTGGTCTCATAGCTCTACTCTTACTCTTATGCTTACGATGTCTTTTGTAGATGGCTCGTCTTAGGTGCACTGCACGTAAGTCTGTGATCCCCTTTTTGCCTTCTCGCGTGGTGAAGCGTCCATTGCGTCGCATAGTGTCAGGTCAGTCCAGCCAACTGGAGAGACTACATCGTCGCCTGCACGAGGAGCAGGAGCGCCGACGCCAGGAGCAGGAGCAGGAGCAGCAGGACTCTTCCCCCTCGCCTCAGTGGGAGGTGGAGTCTGAGAGGCTGCCTTCCCCTGCACCTCAGCCAGAGATGCCCCCTGCACCACCACAGGGCATCCCGGGTGCTGGAGGAGACCCTGACGGAGACGGAGACGACAACGACTCCGGTGGCAGTTCGAGCCGTGGCACGGAGCGTTTAGAGGAGCCGGAGCCGAAGGGATGGATCGCTAGACCCATCACTCGTGACGCTGCTCGCGGGTGTCACTTCCACGACGCTCTCGATACCTTGTTGCGTCGGGCTTTCGACCGACACACTTGGTCCATCGAGTACCGTTGTGTAGTCTACCAGCATCGTCGCGGGCTATACCCGGACCAGTGGGAGGCTACTTGCTTGGTGCGCCGTCCGGATGATGATCTCCGGGGTGGAGAGACCTTCTCAGAGCACTATTCTATTACTGAGAGGGATACTGCCGAGGCAGCCATGCAAGATGCAGCACGACGGGCACTTTCTCAGTATTGCTCATTGTTCAGCAGGGTAGCTGATGGCCTTGACCTAAAGTACTATCCTTGCCATTCGACCGGCAGTGCTGGAGGTGTGATTGTCTCACTAGTTGGTGAGGGCAATCCTAGGCTGAACAACATGGTCAATCTGGTCGTCGTGCTCAACACAGAGTTGGACCACGCCCTTGATGAGTTGGGCAAGGTTCGGGCATTGGTTGCGGAATTGCATACTGAGTGCGCAGCACGCCACTATGTGGATGGTGGTTCTCCCGCCCCTATCGGGATTCAGCACCCTTACCGTTCACCGCCCCGTGGTCGCTTCGACTATGGTACTCCAGACTGTAGGACCCACATAGATTTGGATCCTTAGATCGACAGAGTCGAAGTCTGTAATAATGCTTAGTTCGGTGTCTTAGCCTAAGTCAGTTTTAGTTAGAGTTAGTTTGCTTATCTTATGTTGGATGCTTGTTATGATGGACATGTACTGAAGTTGGATCTTTGTAATGATTGTCACCAAAGTGTGGGTATCCCCTGCAACTTGGTGTAGTTATTGATAAAGTCAGTTATTTAGTTGGGTAATCCCTTTATTTCCCCTTTCCTCTTTATCGGAGAAGCTGTCAGTGAAGATGGTCATTTGTTCAGTGTTATGGAGATTTTCTATACATCTTTTCTTATGCTGAAAGACTACAGAGTCAGATCTGATATGTGTGTGATTCCTATCAGATGTCTGAGAACAGGCACAGAGGTGTGAGGCGTGCACAGCCTGAACAACCGGCACCCCAAGAGGAGGCAGCTCCGCAGCAGCATTTGCCACTGCCACCCCCGATGACCATTGAGCAGATGTTCTTGATGCAGACCCAGGTAGTTTAGGAAATTGGTCAGACATTAGCAGCGATGCAGCGAGTTCAGCAGCAGCCACCACCACCTCAGCCTCCAGTGCAAGTCTAGATGCCACAAGTGCCTAGAGACAAGCGGGCAGAATTCATGAGGGGCCATCCCCCTGTCTTTGCCCACTCTGCTGATCCCATGGACGCAGAAGATTGGCTACGTACCATGGAGTGTGAGTTGCACACTGCCCAGTGCAACGATCGAGAAAAAGTGTTGTATGGTCCCCGACAGCTAAGGGGAGCAGCACAGTCTTGGTGGGAGTCTTACCTCGCCACCCATGCCAACCCTGAAGCCATCAGTTGGGAGGAGTTCAGGGACAACTTCCATCACTACCATGTGCCCGAGGGACTGATGATAGTGAGGAAGGAGGAGTTTCTTGCGTTGAAGCAAGGTCCCCTGTCCATCAGCGAGTACAGGGACAAGTTTCTGCAGCTGTCGCGTTATGCCGCAGAAGATGTCAACACGGATGCCAAGAGGCAGTACCACTTCTTGAGAGGATTGGTTGACCCCCTCCACTACCAGCTAATGAATCACACCTTCCCTACCTTCCAGCATCTGATCGACAGAGCAATCATGACAGAAAGGAAGCGTCGGGAGATGGAGGACAGGAAGCGTAAGATTGGTGGATCTCAGGTTGGGAGTAGCATCCGTCCTCGCTACTCAGGCAACCCACCTCAGCAATACAAGCAAGGTCACCAGCACCAGCACCAGCATCAGCGTCAGAACCAGCACCAGCAGTACTAGAGGCAGTTTCCTTAGCAGCAACAGTATCGTCAGAATAACCAGCAAGGAGGAATTCAATACCAGCGTAAGAGCAACCAGGCAGCCCGTCTTCCTGCCCCAGCAACCAACCAGAACAACCAAGCAGCGCCAGCGCAAGGAGGAAGTCATGCATGTTTCCACTTTGGGGAACAAGGCCATTGGGTGAATCATTGTCAAAAGAAAGCAGCTCAGCAGCAGCCAGCTCCCAATGCCCCAGTTAGGCAGAATGCAATGCAGCAAGGAAGCAACAACCATGGGCAACCTCGTGCCCAGTATGGAAAGGTGAACCACTTGGAGGCTGACATAGTTTAGGAGACTCCAGGAGTGGCACTAGGTACGTTTTCAGTCGAGTACCATTCCGCAAATGTTTTATTTGATACTGGAGCAACACATTCTTTTGTGACTGCATCATGGGTAGAATCACATAATATACCAGTAGCACCCATGTATCCACCTATGAGAGTTAGTTCAGTTGGTGGAAGGACCCAAATAGATAGATTTTGCCCTAGTGCAAGAGTCCAAATAAGGGGGATAGAGTTCCCCGCTGATTTAATAGTTATGGCTAACCAAGATACAACTATAGATGTCATCCTAGGGATGAATTGGCTAACCAAGTATCAGGCCAGTCTTAGTTGTGATAAGAGAACAGTGAAGTTAGTGTCCCCATCAGGAGAAGAAGTGGTAGTAGAGTTGGCTTGCCAGAACCAAGAAAAGGGAGTTGTCACCAAGTCACCGCTCACATTGGGGAGATTAAACCATCAAAGGCTATCAGTGTAGTATCAGATTTCCCAGATGTGTTTCCCGAAAAGTTACCAGGTATGCCACCTGAAAGGAAGGTTGAATTCGCCATAGAGCTTATTCCAGGCACCGCCCCTATTTCCAAGAGAGCCTATCGAGTGTCTAGACCTGAGTTGGTGGAACTCAAGAAGCAAATTGATGAGTTGTTAGAGAAAGGTTACATCAGACCGAGTACCTCGCCTTGGGCAGCCCCGGTGTTATTTGTGGAGAAGAAGGATGACACGAAGAGGATGTGCATCGATTACTGAGCCTTGAATGAGGTTACTATCAAGAACAAGTACCCCCTGACCAGAATTGAAGATTTATTCGATCAGTTGAGAGGAGCAGTGTGTTCTCGAAGATAGATCTGAGGTTAGGCTACCATCAGCTCAGAATCTGACCTTCAGACATACCTAAGACAACATTTATCACCAAGTATGGACTGTATGAGTTCACGGTCATGTCATTCGGTTTGATGAATGCGCCAGCTTACTTCATGTACTTGATGAACAGTGTGTTCATGGACTACCTCGACAAGTTCATGGTGGTATTTATTGATGACATTCTTATATATTCCTAGAATGAGCAAGAGCATGAGGAGCATTTGAGGAAAGTACTTCAGAGGCTACGAGATTGTCAACTGTATGCCAAGTTTAGCAAGTGCGAGTTCTGGATCAATGAAGTCCTATTCTTGGGTCACATTATAAACCGAGAGGGATTGGCTATAGATCCGAAGAAGGTAACATCTATCTTGGACTGGAAAGCACCAAAAGATGTCCGAGGAATCAAGAGTTTCATCGGAATGGCCGGTTATTATCGGCGTTTCATTGAAGGTTTCTCCAAGATTGCCAGGCCAATGACAGCCTTGTTGGCAAAGAAGGTTGAGTTCAAGTGGACCCTAGCATGCCAAAAGTCCTTTGAGACATTGAAGGAGAAGTTGACAACGGCACCAGTACTGATTCTGCTAGATGTTCACAAGCCATTCTCAGTGTATTGCGATGCCTCATACACCGGACTGGGATGTGTGTTGATGCAGGAAGGGAGAGTAGTGGCATACTTGTCCCGACAGTTGAAGAATTCATGAGAAGAATTATCCTACTCATGATCTAGTGTTAGCAGCCGTGGTTGATGCATTGAAGACCTGGAGGCATTATCTGTATGGGCAGAAGTGTGATATCTACACGGATCACAAGAGCCTCAAGTACATATTCACTCAGTCAGAACTAAACATGAGACAGCGAAGATGGCTAGAGTTGATCAAAGACTATGAGCTAGAAATTCAATCACCCAGGCAAAGCAAATGTGGTTGCAGATGCTCTTAGTAGAAAAAGTCAAGTTAATATGTTGGTCGCTCACCTGATGCCATATGAGCTAGCGAAGGAATTCGATAGATTGAGTCTCGGATTTCTGAACAACACTCAAGGAGTGACAATTGAGTTGGAACCCACTCTAGAGCAAGACATCAGGAAAGGTTAGAAGGATGATGAGAAAATCAACGAGATCCGGCAGCTAATCAAAGATGGAAAAGGCAAGGATTTCCATGAGGATGCAGAAGGAGTAGTATGGTTCAAGGACAGACTGTGTGTTCCCGATATCAAATCGATCCGAGAACTGATTCTCAAAGAAGCCCATGAGACAGCATACTCTATACACCCCGGTAGTGAGAAGATGTACCAAGACCTGAAGAAAAGATTCTGGTGGTACGATATGAAAAGGGAGATAGCAGAGTATGTGGCTGTGTGTGACAGTTGTCAGAGGATTAAAGCAGAACATCAGAGACCTGTAGGTTTGTTGCAACCGTTGCAGATTCCTCAGTGGAAATGGGATGAGATCGGAATGGATTTCATAGTCGGTTTGCCCCACACTCGTACTAGTTATGACTCTATCTGGGTAGTAGTGGACCGTTTGACAAAGGCAGCCCATTTCATACCAGTCAAGACCACCTACAACAGTGCAGTGTTGGCCGAACTATACATGGATTAGATTGTGTGCTTGCATGGCGTTCCAAAGAAGATAGTATCAGATAGAGGCACCCAGTTCACCTCTCATTTTTTTGCAGCAGTTGCATGAAGCTTTGGGCACACACTTGAAGTTCAGCTCAGCTTATCACCCGCAGTCATATGGTCAAACAGAGAGAACCAATCAGATTCTTGAGGATATGTTGAGAGCTTGTGCTTTACAAGACAAGATAGGTTGGGACAAGAGATTACCATACGCAGAATTCTCTTACAACAACAGCTATCAGGCCAGTCTGAAGATGTCACCATTCGAAGCGCTCTATGGGAGGAATTGCAGAATTCCATTGCATTGGGATCAACCTGGTGAAAGACAGGTGTTTGGTCCAGATATTTTGCTTGAAGCCGAAGAAAACATCAGAATGGTCTGAGAGAATTTAAAGGCAGCGTAGTCCAGACAACGAAGCTATGCTGACACCAGAAGAAGAGAACTCAGTTTTGAAGTGGGAGATTATGTCTACTTGAAAGTGGCACCCATCAGAGGAACCAAAAGGTTTGGAGTCAAAGGCAAGCTAGCACCTCGTTATATTGGACCGTATCAGATTCAAACCACACGTGGAGAAGTGGCTTATCAACTCAGCTTACCAGAGAATCTGTCCGCTGTTCATGATGTGTTCCATGTGTCTCAGTTGAAGAAATGCTTGAGAGTGCCAGAAGAGCAGTTGCCAGCAAAGGATCTTGAAGTTCAAGAAGATCTGACTTTTATTGAGAAGCCAACTCAAATTCTGGAGACAGCAAATCGGGTCACGCGGAGAAGTACCATTAGGATGTGCAAAGTCAAATGGTGTCATCACTCAGAAGAAGAAGCAACCTGGGAATGAAAAGATGATTTAAAAGCCAAGTACCCTGAGCTCTTTTCTAGCTAGCCCTGAATCTCGAGGGCGAGATTCTTTTAAGGGGGATAGGTCTGTAACACCCTAATTTTGGGGGTATAAAATTTCTTTCTAATTATCACCCAAAATCATGTGTTACTCTTCTTTTTCTCACTCTAGGTTTTCTCTCTCTCTCTAGATTCATTCTCCCTTTTTCCTTTTTGATTGGAGATAGCCTAAACTAGTGGAGGTTAATTATTTATTTTTGCCAAAACCTTATGAGTCGTGACATGTTGCATCATGCTGAGTTTAAAATATTCTTTGAAGTGTTGCACAAGTTTGAATTTATTTGAATTTGAAACTTAGTTTGAATTTGGATTTGAAAAACCCTATAGAAAAAAGAAATGGAAAAGGAATTAGAAAAATTCAGAGAAAAAGAAAAGGAGAAAGCAGCCCAAACCAGCCCAGTCGGCCCAGCCAGGCCGCGCGCCCGCGCCGTCTGACATGTGGACCCCGCCTGTCAGCGGTAGTTCTCCCTCGCGCGCGCCCTCCCTCTCTCGCTCGCTACCCGCTGGGGCCGATCTGTCGGTGCCAGTTTCCTTCACCTGTGTGCTCCCTTTCTCTCTTTATCTCACGGGCCCGGATCGCCAGTCGCCGAGCCGTTGCCCCGCGCACCCCTTTCATCTCTCTCTGCGCCATGGACCCTCCCTGTCAGTTCCGCCCCCTCCGCGCTCGCCGTGGACCGGCGCGAGAGCACTCACGCACGTCACCGGGTTTCTCGGCCACGACGCCCGCCCACGCGCCCAGCTCCCTTTTTAGAGCCCCACCAGTGCCCCGCGCACACCCCTCACCTCATTTCGTGCAGCTTCGCCCTCTCTCGTGCTCTGCCCTTGCCGCCAGCCGCCGCAAGAGACCCGCGCCCGCGTTCCCGGCCATCCAGCTCGCCGGAGACCGCTCCAAGCCTCCCCGAGCTCCGCCCCAAGGTGAGACACCTTTGTCCGTGCCCAATTTCCTCTATTGCGCTCTGTGTTCGGCCAATTTCACCTTCGCTGGTGCTCGGCCGCGACGGTCCGCCGTGCTCGCGCGGTGGTCGACCGATTTAGCCTGGTCCAGTTCACGGAGTAGGTCCCTGTGTCACCCCTGCCTCTGCTGAAGTTAGCCAAGGCCTTAGCACGCCTTAGGATCCCTCCCCATGGGCAGAATGGCTCACCGTAGTTTCTTCGGCCCGCCCGAGGCCTTCTCACCGCCGTTCTACCCTATCTGCCAGTGGATTCATGGCCCCTTCCCCGCCATTGAGTTCACCGTGGCGCCCTCTCCCTCTCTGCCCAACTCTGGCGACCTCGGAGCCACCCTAGCTCGCGCCTGCCTCAACTCTAGCGACCTCACCGCCGCGGAGAGAAGCGGTGCCGCTTTGCGCACGTCTGTTTCCCCGGTCTGATTTCCCCCATCCGATCTTGATCGAACGGTCCGGACCATGGGGTACCGCTTCGTGCACACGCACCTAACGCCCTGGCCCGCATGTCAGCGCCACCAGCAGCCGCTCATCCTTCCCGGTCTGATTTCCTCTGTCCGATTCAGATCGAACGGCTCGAACCCCCTCGGACCCCTTCGAACCCCCCTCGGACCCCCCTCGGACCCCCTCCGTCCGATCTTGATCGAACGGCCCGGACCCTAGGAAAACCGCTTCGCGCCCACGCGCCCTAATGCCCTGGCCCGCCTGTCAGCGCCTAAACCCCCTGGCGCTGGGCCTGCTCGGTAAGCGCGCTCTCCCCCTCTGTCACTGACACTCCCTAGCCCGCCTGTTAGTGCTCGCCTGCTCACGCGCGCACGCCCTCGGCTGTAGATCTAATCTCAACCGTTGGTTTTAGATCCGACGATTAGATTCACCCGATACCCCTTCACGTAGCTGTTTTATTAAAGAGGCCCTCGGTTTATTGGAAATCAACCCGCCGTCCTAGGTTTTCACGCGCAGACCCTTGTAATCTTGCAGATTTAGCCCTGGACTTTTAAATATTCACAGAATTAGCCCTAATTTCATATTTTGAATTCCCAAACTTGTTTATTTCATAACTTTTGCATATGAACTCCAAATTTAGTGATTCAAATTGCAAAATGCTCATAGATTTATTCTCTGTCTGAATAAAATGGTTTCATTTACTGTTTGCACACTCTAATTTTTAGGATTGAATATGAACTAATGTAATGTATGTTTTATTTATTTAATAAAATAAATAAAAGGATAACCTTAGAGATTTAATCATGTTTGAACTTGTGAGATTAATGATAGGTATTGCATGAGTTCACCTCTGTTCTAAATTATAGGTCACAATAAAATAAATTGACCTATGATTATGTACTTGTAAATAACATTTAGGGAAATAGTAATCTATTTTCAAATAAAGTTAAGGTATGTTATAGTTTTTGATATACTTTGAATTCATTATCCCTTATGTAGTATTGTGTCTTTTTAAGATGTGTTCCAATGTTTGTACATGTTTGGTGTGATGTTCATTTGTACTTTCCAAATGTATTGAATGCATGCTCGCTTTATTTAGACAATGAGCAGTCCAAGGTTCTTGAGTGTGTTGTTGGAGACCTCCCTGAGCAACAACCTGGTGAAGGCAAGTGTCCTCTAACCCAATATGTCCTACATACTTTATGATTCACTGTCCCACATTACTTTATGAAACCTAAGGATTGACTAGCTTTCTATTTACCTTATCCTTGTTTACCTTTTTGGGTTATCATGGTTAGCATGTTGCTATTGCCTTAACTTATTCAATGAACATGATGTGAACATTTATGATACTATACTATTATCCTGATTATGTGGATGATCTGGTGATACCTTAGGGGACTCATGCCTTTTTCCTGAGTACCTCTCCGTAAGGACCTGTTCGTGGAGTGACCACCCGGGATAACAGTACAACCATGAGGGTGGAATGGGACGCCCTTAGCTGATTAATTAGATGAACCTGGGGGTGTAGTTGGCTTTGCCGGAGGGCCATCAATGGGGGCCGGGGCGTAGTGCTTGCTCTACCAAGGTTGGGGTGCAGAGGTTCATTCGATTTGGTTTTTGTTAGTCACCCACCTTGGGGAGGTGTACTGCGTTTGTACAACTGGCGAAACCTAACGAGCAGCTATGCACCAGGGGAATCTTTGTAAAGTCTATGTAGTGTATCCCTGGCTATTCACCTTGGTAGTGAAGATCGGGTCTATACAACCCAGGCTGGAAAGGGATCACGACTGGTGGGTAAAGTGTACAACCTCTGCAGAGTGTTAAAAACTGGTATATCAGCCGAGCTCACGGTTAAGAGCAGCCTTGGGATCCTCTTTGATTAGAAGAACTTTGGATACTTTTATGATGATGATTAACAATGATGCTATAAAATCTGATCTTTGGTATTTTCTCGTTTGAGGAAGTACTTTTGGGTAATAACTGGGTTTATCACTAAAAGTTGGCTCTACTTGACTAACCTAAAAGCAATTGCTTGACCTCAACTCCACATATAGCTAGTCCACTTTAGCCAAACAAGACATTTGCTGAGTACGTTGATGTGTACTCACCCTTGCTTTACAAACCACCCCACCCCAGGTTGTCCCCACTGTTCTCAGTGCTCAGGAGGTGAGGTTGGCAACATGGATGACTTCGAGGAGTTCTAGGAATACGATGAGTTCTAGTTTTTTCTTAGTGGCAAACCCCCAGTCAGCTGCCTGTGTAGGCTTAGCATCTACGTTTCGTAATTCTGCACTTTGATATTTATGTTGAACAATGGTTATGTATTAGACTCTGTGGATGTCTTGGACATCTTGATGTAATAAAGTACCTTTCCGCTATTATTTCGAGCATTGTGTGATGATGTCCAATTATGTAATCATTGTGTACGTGAGTTTCTGATCCTGGCACGTACATGGTTCGCATTCGGTTTGCCTTCCAAAACCGGGTGTGACACTTACTCATTAGTACAAATATATAGGTTTAAGTGTGTAATTGTAATTTTGTCGAAAATGTACCTCACATCAATAAATAGAGGAATAGTGTCATACATCGGACGCGCCTTGGGGTGGTAATGGATCGCGATCCAAATGTTCATACACAATTTGTTAGGGCCCTAAATTATTTTTAGTTCGAAATTGAATAGAAATAGAGCCCAATCCTATTCGGATCCGATCTAATCCTTAAATTTATAGTATAAAATTTAGATCCCATTGTGACCCATAGGTGCGCCTTTTTACCAAAGAAAAATGAATTGCTCTACCTACGAAGTTGTATTTCTCTTACCTTCATACTGTAACTCTAGGGAGCCAAAGGTATATTTGTAATCTTCGGTTAAATAATAAAGGAAGAGAAGAAGTAATGCCCAATAAGGTTCAATTATATGCTCCATCTTTTTATCATGCGCCATTTACATTTGATGTCCTTTGCTTGTTCTTTTTCAAATCTTCATCTATTCATCTTTTAATCAGTCTCTCCTTCGGGAAAATAGATTAAGGGATGAAGATGAATTTTGACATAACGGTGTTGCCTTGTTTTTGATATCCCGAAGGAATCAAAAGCGAGTGAACAACATTGGTGCCCACCTCGTGTGAGCTCACGATTACCACAAAGAGCTTCATCATGCCTCCAAAGAAGACTACAATAGTTGGTTTTATTCTCGCTCCCATAGATCAGAAACAAAATGAACATGCACTTCTTCGAGAGGCACAAAGCTATAAAATAAAGGTTATCGACTCACCACCACAAGACGAAGATCTTGATCAAGAGATCTACAACCTCGAAACCATTCAACAACAAGTGGAGAAGCGCAAAGAGAAGATGATTTGGCTTTCCTAGCTCTAGAAGCAGATTGACCAAGCATCCGAACAAATGTGTAACATTACACAACAGATTGGGCAACCAGAACAACAGTACCATTAGAGGAATCTTTGGCATGAGGGCCACACCTATGGTGATTTCTTGTACGATGACACTTCTCAGTTGGTTGTAGAACTATAGGCCATGCGATGGCCACCATTGTAAAAGCCACCCCAACTACCAATGCATGATGTACATTTAGATCCAAAGCAATTTTTGATGAGTTATGAAGCCACGATATCATAATATGGTGGCAACACGGTAGTAATGGCAAAATCATTTGGCATGGTAGACAGAAGTGTTGCTCAAACATGGTACTCTTCCCTTCGGGTAGGCAAAGTGACTTCATGGCAGAAGCTTAAGGATATGCTTCTTACAAGTTTTTAAGGCTTCCAAACAAAGCCCATCACTACTCAGGCCCTGTGCTAGTGCAGTAAAGAAATGGTAAGTATCTTCATGTCTTCGTCCGAAGGTTCCTTCGGTTTTAATCCCAAACGCCAATGATCCCAAATGAAATCAATATTGAGGCAATGATCAAGGGGCTTCATCTAGGACCAGCTGCCAAATACTTTACGAGAAAGCCTCCCCAGCCATTGAAAAAGATGCTTCAAAAGATGGATGAATACATCAGGGTAGATAACGATTTTTGCCAAAGAAGGGAGGAGGCCCAAAGGTACTCGAAGATACAACACTTAACCAATAGAGGCAAACTCACCACTCATGCAGCATAGGATGTGGCCTCGACTGCCTTGCCGCTTGAAAGGAGCACACAAGTCTAAACATTTGATCTCAGTTGAAAATCTCATCTGTAGTTGTTAGTAGTTGATAATCTCGCCTAGGTTGTCTTTGATTCCTAGGTCTGCCACTATTAACCAAGAAAGCTTTTTGCCTCTTCTATGGGAACAACAAGGACCACATTACAAAGAATTGTCAGATGACCATTCAAACACAAAGGGAGCTTGCCGAAGCACGACAAAACTAGCCGAAGGAGGTTTTCCATACATCTTCATATCATTCACCCTATATTCTAGAACATGTCCATCATCAGATCTTAAAGCCAAAACCGTTGGGCTCCATTACTTCGATAAATTCATCACCAAATCAATGGACAATGCCTCTGCCATTCATTTTAGCACCCCCACCATACGAGCAACTACCTATAAGCCAACCACAATTCTCGGCACAAAACATGGCACAACACGATAGAAGGGAGCCATCCGAAGCTCGAATATTAAACAATGTGGTCCCTGAGTCTAAGCATATCTACTAGCACTTGAGGGCTGGATTAAGAAGCTGGAGATATGGCAAAAAGATCAAAGTATATTGTAATTTTGATTTTTACTTTCATTTAGTTCAATTTTCTTCCAAGTTTACCTTTGTCGCAAGAAACACTGAGGGAACCTGCCCTTCAGCAATTTGTACGTGTAATTCTAGGGTTACACCATCGAATGTAACAGAAAATAAATAGGGCTCCAAAGTCGTTCCTAAGGGAATGCAGACTCAAAATGGAAATCACATAGTAAAAGTGAAAAGACTCGGAAGTCATTCCTAAGGGGATGCAGAGTCAGAATGAAAATCACCTAGTAAAGGTGAAAAGACTCTAAAGTCGTTCCTAAGGGAATGCAGAGTCAAAATGAGAATCGCCTAGTAAAGGTGAAAAAACTCCAAAGTCGTTCCTAAGAGAATGCAAAGTCACATCCAAAAGACCTTCAGACAAAGGTAGGATAATTTGTTTTATCATTATGATATACCTATAGTGCAACATTATCAGCATCATATCATCATTACTGTTGGGGGCCTTCCTCTTTTGAAGGTCCTCAAAAACACAACTAACCATTTGTTTCTAGCATAATATTGAATATTACAGGAGCTTTGTCATAAATAAAGATTTATGATGGGAGTCTTCTTCTCTGCCAAAGGTCCTTAAGACAAAGATATAGCTAGAAAAGGACAATGATGAATACCAATGCTATAGCCGAAGAACAACAGCTTCGGCTTAAAGTGGTGACGAATATCAAGCATGATGCTGAGCCAAAGAGGAAAAGACTAGCTAGTCCCTAATGATTTATGTTACAATTATGAGCACAAGTTAAGGTCATAAATGTATTTTTACCTGGGCTGCGTCCCGTGCCTTGTACTAGCTTTCGGTCAACACCTTCGATCAAGCCGAAGGTATCAATGTAATGTAAATTTTGTAATGTTCATGAATGCATATGTTACAGAATAGATACATGAATAAGTGAATGAATATATAGCGTGCTGCTTCTATGGATAATGATTATAATAAATGAAGAAGGTATGCCCCTCATGACCTTCGTCTGAAGATCGTTATACCGGAAAGAAGATAATGCTTCTAAGTATGAAGGTTCTTAATCTTTAACAATTGTGTTGCCTTATTCTTGATTCGCAACATTTGAGAACAAGTGACCAACATTGGCGCCCACCTCCGGTGAACTCAAACGACCACCTTCGACAACAGCTCGAGCACCCACCTTCGTCATGCTGCCGAAGAGGGCAATAGCGCCAGGGGCTGCCCTTGCACCGGTGGACATCAACCAAGATGGGCTCCCCCTGAGAGAAGCCCAAAACTAGCAAAGGAAGTCCATCAGCCCAACACCACAAGAGG
Organism: Zea luxurians; assembly: GCA_029449295.1. Taxonomy (NCBI): domain Eukaryota; kingdom Viridiplantae; phylum Streptophyta; class Magnoliopsida; order Poales; family Poaceae; genus Zea; species Zea luxurians. Next base: position 30,641,568 of record JAOPSE010000014.1, read on the forward strand.
AGGAGCTGGACTAAGAGATTAGAGACCTAGAGGCCATCCACCAATAAGTGGAGAGAAAGCGAGAGAAGATGCTTCGGCTAGCTGAACTTCAGAAGAAGATTGATGAAGCTTCCGAAGAAATGTGTCATATCATGCAAGACGAGCAAGGACGAAGGCCACAATAGAGAAAGCTTTGTTAAGAAAGCCCAAGCTATGATGATGTATGGTATGATGATTTCCATCAGGGTAACTTTGCTTTTGATGATGCTTCTCCTCTAGTAGCAAAGTTGCAGGCTACCCCGTGGCCACCATCCTACAAACCACCACAACTCCCCATGTATGATGGGCATTCTGATCCGAAGCAGTTCCTTATGAGCTACGAGGCGACCATATCATCATATGGTGGCAACACTGCCGTCATGACGAAGTCCTTCGTCATGGTAGTTAGGAGCGTGGCTCAAACGTGGTATTCCTCTCTTTGACCAGGAACAATCACGTCATGGTAGAAGCTGAAGGACATGCTGGTAACCAGTTTATAGGGTTTCCAGATGAAGCCAGTGATTGCTCAAGCTCTATTCCAATGCACACAGGACCATGAGGAATACCTGCAGGCGTATGTCCAAAGGTTTCTATGTCTCAGGGCCCAGGTGCCAACGGTGCCAAATGAGACTGTTATTGAGGCTATGATCAAGGGGCTCCGACTAGGACCCACAGCGAAGTATTTCACTAGGAAGCCACTACAAACTTTGGAGAAGTTTCTGTAGAAGATGGACGAGTACATCAGGGCCGGCAATGACTTTCGGTAGAGAAGGGAAGAAGCCTATAGATACTCCGAGATGACTAGGGGCTTCGAAGGAAGACTTCACCCTAGGCACGTCAGGACAATCCATAATCCCAACTCAAGCGACGACAGGGGAAATCACACTCAAGGCCATCAGCAAAGCTCCCAATCATCAGGGACACAACAAAGTTCCTACAGGCCACCAGCTCCAAGACACAGAGGAGGTAGAAGCTTCGGTGGAAGATTCAGCTCCCAACCAAGAAGATTGTTTTGCCTATTCTATGGGGAAGATAAGGGACACACAACAAGGACATGCCAAGTCACTATTCAGAAGCAGAATGAAATAGCTGAAGCCGAAGCAGGTCCTGCATACCGCTTCGTGCTATTCCCCATACATCCCCGAGTATGTGGGCTACCAACACCTCACAGCATTAGTTGCTTCAGCAAGCCAATCACAAGCTGTGTGGGCCCCGCTACCACCACTGCCACTCATGGCTCCAACCTCGTCTCACAACCAACAGCCAGAAGGGCACTACCAAGTACAACAACAACGTGATGTACGTGAAGAATCTGAAGCTCAAACAGTCAACAACACTATACCAGAGTCGAGACACATTTACTGAAGCAGTACAGGGGCTCAATCAAGAAATTTTTCATACATACTCATTGTAATCTTTATTTCTCTTGGTTTTATGTTTTTACCCAAAGACAATATAAGAAGGTACAACCTTCATCTTGTTGTAATAAATCTAGGGTTACACCATCGTGTGTAACAGGAAAAGTCACGAAGCTCCAAAGTCGTTCCTACGGGGATGCAGAGCTAAAATGTCACCTAAGTAAAAGGTGAAGAAGCTCCAAAGTCATTCCTAAGGGGATGCAAAGCTTAGCTCCAAAATCGTTCCTATGGGGATGCAGAGCTATAATACTACCTAAGTAAAAGGTGAAGAAGCTCCAAAGTCATTCCTAAGGGGATGCAGAGCTTAGCTCCAAAGTCATTACTACGGGGATGCAGAGCAAAAATACCACCTAAGTAAAAGGTGAAGAAGCTCCAAAGTCGTTCCTAAGGGGATGCAAAGCTTAGCTCCAAAGTCATTCCTACGGGGATGCAGAGCTAAAATACCACCTAAGTAAAAGGTGAAGAGACTCGATAGTCGTTCATAAGGGAATGCAGAGTCTTATTTTTTATGAAGCATTCGGGAAGTAACATCAGTTGCATCATATCATCATACTATACTACATAGCATCGCATCATTCATCATCTTGCATCATCTAAAACAATGGAAAAGAAGAGAAATTGCTCCTTCAAACATTCTAGCTAACCCGTGAGGTTGTTAAGACTATCTTCAGCAAAGAATTATGAAAGGACGTATCAACAATGCAAGATTTATGCTTTCAACAACGGTACTCATGCAATATCTTTATGAAGAGTGAAAAGAAGGGAAGGTGTTTTTTCGCTTGCAGCTCAAAAACGGTACGTACGAAGATTTCACGCTCCACAAAGAAGTATATTACATCATTGAATATACATATAGTTGATAATTTATTCTTACAAAGGGAAACTGCATACAAAAATTCTACTGTTCAAATAAACAAGGCCTAATCATCCTCTTTTAGGACTTTATCAGTGACTTCATTTAGAAGCCTATCTACAGCTTCGTCAACAGCTTTGTTAACTATTCTGATTACTTCAAGGGCCCCTTTCAGAGATGGATCGACTTTAGGGTCATACGGCTCCGGAGGGGGAGAAAGTTCGGCTGCACCACAGTATAAGTGCTCATTAGTTCCGAAGCTAAAACAATTTACGAAGCTAAATCACGACAAGCATACCTATAAGTCTTTCACGCTCTGCAGCTGCTTCAGCCTTTCTCGCTTCTTCCAAGGAAGCATGAGACTCCTTCTCATTTTTTCTGATAGCTTTGTCGACTATCTCTCGGCCACCTTTCAACTAGACTTTGGAATAGAATTTTCCGCTCAGCGCAGTGGCTTCAGCTGAAGGGTTCTTAATGTCGTTAGCTGAGACCAAAAATTCTAGTTGAATAACAGCTTTTGCATGCTCACAGTCAGCTCTCTCAAGGAGCAAGACGGCTCCTCAGGCACCGGCGAAGGCACAGAAATCTCTTATATCATTAAGGATCTCAACAAAAGCTTCGGCTTCGCTGCTTATCCACCAGATAACCCTGTTACGGTCACCACAGATAAAATTCTACTCCAAAGAGAATGCGCCAACTTTGGTAAAACTATTTTTCAGTTTATTGCAATAGTCCTTAGAGACATTGTAGCATTCCTCTCTCGCTTCACAAAGCTCATCGACATTTTTCTGAACTCTATCCGCTTAGTATCAAAAATTTCGTGTTTTGCTTGCTCGACATTAAATTTTCAGTCACTTCATTGAGCTTCTTCTCTAATCCTTGCACTTCGGATCGGTGCAGTCCTACCTGAATAGAAAGTGCATATTCTAAATCAGCAATACGCTTCATGTCTTTCTCTTGCTTCTTTTCAAATTACTTGATTTTCTTATCCGCTTCGGAAAGGCTGGACAGTCTAGATTCGCTAGACTTTAACCTCTCAACCAAGGAGAGCAGGATTTTATCCTTCTCAAGAGCTTAATTTCTGAGCAATATAACTTCCGAACGAAGGTTTCCAAAAGCTATTTGAGAGCTTTCATCTTCTGCATCCTTCTAGGCTTTCAAAGCTTTGCTATGGATAAGGCCCTAACAAACAAATAAAAAATATACATACAAATATTAATAAGTATTACCACAAATCGTTTGCTGGAAACTCATCAGTAAATGCAAAAATTAAAAAAATACAAACCTTCAAGCTATTATAAGCAAGGATGTCTGCAAGTTGGTCCTTCGTCAAGCTTCGGATATCCCATGTTGTCCATCATCTTCTGATAGACATTTATCTCATTGCTGTCTGGGAGACAGTAAAGGAAGTCATCTTCATCGTTTCCTCCGTATACCAAGGACCCTTGGGGGTATTTCAGGTCCTTTGCATAATGATGCACTTCGGCAGTTTGCTCTTCTGATAGTTGTTTTCCTGAAGCATGTCGAACAATATATTCTAAGTCACCTTGAGAAGATGCTTCAGGTAGAGGTGATGTTGGCTTCTCTGGAAGACTTTTCTTTGCCAGCTCTACTAGTTTTGCTCTGAAAGTCCTGCTTCAACGCGAATAGGAGAAGCACTTGGAGCGGTTACTTCGCTTACATCTTCAATTTTATCATTAGAAGTTTCAGTAATAGCAGGAGTTGGCATCTTCGAGGATTTTAGAACAGCATCCAAAACACTAGCTATTCTCCTTTTTCCTAGGAGTCATTGTTGCAGCAGTTTTGGATGCTATTCTACCATTGAGCTCTTTGTTTCTGGCTCTTCTACTGGACCAACAAAAGCTTCGACTGACGCAACAGGAATTATCTCCAGAGCTAAGGGGGTAGCTTCGGCATGTTCAACAATCTCCATCCTTTCTGTATCAAGCACTGCAGTTGTCCTCTCCAAAGAACATGGCTTCAGGCTACAAGTCAAAACCTTGGCTCTTTTCGATTTAGGCGTGGTGGAAGAGGATGAAGTTGCCACTCTTCTTTTCGGCCCTTGCTTTCGGGCATGAAAGAAGTAATCAGGATAAAAAACCCGATCACATCAAAAACTCTGTTTAGTCTCCTCTTGCCACGAGTGTCGAAAGCAATTGTCATGGCTTTGTCCTCTACCTTCGTATAACCTCCCAACAGCCCATCGCTGGTAGCCTCAACAGTCTCTAGTCAATCATCATTCGGCTCATCAAATTGACTTCTATAGCGGAAGGTGTATCTTAGATAAACTAGACCACCTTCGCTGGAGCCAGCAGCAGTCTCCTTCGGCATCTCCTAGTCATTTACATGCGGCCACACCTTGTAAGCAATATGCTCTTGAACAAAATCCCTATTGCCAATGTAAGTACACACCATGTTGAAGGCCATCAAACATGCTTGCACTTCGTTCCCACTTGCGATCAATGGCCTTCTGATGCTGAAGCGTGACCGTATGGGGCGATGGATTATACCCCTTACATCTTCCTTCTCACTCAGATCATTCTTGACATAAAACCATTGCTTCATCCAAGAGCCCGACCATTTCTTTCAGAATGTTGGCACCGGATACCTCACTTCAGAACTGTCGGCATTTCGAGACCGGGGGGGTCCCTAAGCCAACGAGTGAGTGTGTCGCGTGCCCCAGCCCAGATGGGTCGAGCGCGTGGGCGAGCGCGAAGGGGGGAAAAGCGAGGTGGCCGGAGACGAGTCGTGAGAGAGGTGGGAATCCCGCGGCCTTCGTGTTCGACCCGCGCCCAGGTCGGGTGCGCTTGCAGTAGGGGGTTACAAGCGTCCACGCGGGTGAGGGAAGCGAGCGGCCCCAAGAGAGCGCCTGCCCCGTCCTCGTCCCCGCGCGGCCAACCTTCTCTAAGAAGGCCCTGGTCCTTCCTTTTATAGGCGTAAGGAGAGGATCCAGGTGTACAATGGGGGTGTAGCAAGGTGCTACGTGTCTAGCGGGGGTGAGCTAGCGCCCTAAGTACATGCCTGTGTGGCAGCCGGAGAGATCTTGGCACCCAGCTGGTGTGGTGTCGTGGCTGTCGGAGGAGCAACGGAGCCTGGCGGAGGGACAGCTGTCGGAGCGGTTGGGCCCTTGCTGACGTCCCCCTGCTTCCGTAAGGGAGCTGAGAGCCGCCGTCGTCATGGGTCTAGCGGGGCGCCATCATTGCCTATCTGGCGGAGCTTAGCCAGATGGGACGTCGGTCTTGTTCCCTGCGGCCCGAGTCGGCTCGGGGTAGGGTGATGATGGCGCTTCCTGTCGACGTGGCGGACTTGTGTCCTAGGTCGGGCGACGTGGAGGCTCCTCCGAAGCCGAGGTCGAGTCTGTCCTGCATGGCCGAGGCCGAGCCCGAGCTCCTGGGTCGGGTGAGGCGGAGGTCGTTCGGCAGAGGCCAGGGCGGAGTCCGACCCCTGGGGTCGGGCGGAGCGGAGTTCGTCGCCTTCCGGGGCCTAGCCCGAGTCCGAGCCCTGGGTCGGGCGGAGCGGAGTTCGCCGTCTTCCGGGGCCTTAGCCCGAGTCCGAGCCCTGGGTCGGGCGGAGCGGAGTTCGCCGTCTTCCGGGGCCTTAGCCCGAGTCCGAGACCTGGGTCGGGCGGAGCGGAGTTCGCCGTCTTCCGGGGCCTTAGCCCGAGTCCGAGCCCTGGGTCGGGCGGAGCTTCCTATGGCGCTTTTGGCAAGGCCTGACTGCCTGTCAGTCTCACTCTGTCAAGTGCCCAGGTCGGGATGGCGCAGGCGGCGCTGTCCTTCTGTCAGACCGGTCAGTGGAGCGGCGAAGTGATGGCGGTCACTTCGGCTCTGCAGGGGGGCGCGCGTTAGGATAAAGGTGTCAGGCTACCTTTGCGTTAAATGCCCCTGCGACTCGGTCGGTTGGCGCGGCGATTTAGTCAGGGTTGCTTCTTAGCGAAGGCAAGGCCTCGGGCGAGCCGGAGATGTGTCTGCCGTTAAAAGGGGGCCTCGGGCGAGACGGAAGCATCTCGGGGTCGGCTGCCCTTGCCCGAGGCTAGGCTCGGGCGAGGCATGATCGAGTCGCTCGTATGGACTGATCCCTGACTTAATCGCACCCATCAGGCCTCTGCAGCTTTATGCTGATGGGGGTTACCAGCTGAGAATTAAGCGTCTTGAGGGTACCCCTAATTATGGTCCCCGACAGTAGCCCCCGAGCCTCGAAGGGAGTGTTAGCACTCGCTTGGAGGCTTTCGTCGCACTTTTTTGCAAGGGGACCAGCCTTTCTCGGTTGCATTTTGTTCCGGTGGGTGCGCGCGAGCGCACCCGCCGGGTGTAGCCCCCGAGGCCTCGGAGGAGTGGTATCACTCCTTCGAGGTCTTAATGCCTTGCGTAATGCTTCGGCTGGTCTGGTGGTTCCCTCATGCGAACTGGCCGTAGCCCGGGTGCACGGTCGGGGCCCAAGTTCTTGGGCTGGTATGTTGACGCTGTCAACGGTTTGGCCGGAGCCGGGTTTGCAAGAGCAGCCCCCGAGCCTCCGCACAGGGCGAGAGGGCGATCAGGGACAGACTCGGCTTTTTTACATACGCCCCTACGTCGCCTTTCCGCAAGGAGGAGGGGGGGGGGGAGAGCGCCATGTTACCCTCGATGGGCACCGAACATGGTGTCTCCGGTGAGCTGCAAGCGGGTAATCCGAGTGGACGTCCGTGCCCCGTTCATTGGGGGTCGGCTAGGGGCCCAGAGGCACGCCCAAAAGTACCTGCGGGTGATCTGCCGGACCCGGTCCCCTGGCGACGGGGTCCGAGGGCTCGATGCCTCCCTCCGATGGGATTCCGTTACAAAATCGCTCCCGCTGGTCTTGGAAATGTCCTAGGGTACCTCGGGAGCGCAGCCCGAACCTCGGTTATGTATCGAACGTACCCCTGGTCATCCCTCGCTCGGTGTCTGAGGCGACTGTGAACCCTTCGGGGGCCAGCCTTCGAACCCCTGATCAGTAATGGGCGCAGAGCCCGAGTAGCCTGAGGCGGCCGTGGAACCCTTCGGGGGGCCGGCCTTCGAACCTCTGACCAGTAGTGGGTGTAGGGCCCACGCGATCTGAGGCGGCTGTTGAACCCTCCGGGGGGCCAGCCTTCGAACCCCTGATCAGTAAGGAGGCTCGGAGCCTAGTTCCTTCACGGGGAAGGATCCCTTTCGGGGTATCCCCCTTTCCCGGTCCCTGTCGCAAGAGATAGAGAAAGAGGAAAAAAGGAAAAAGGATACGAAACCGAACGACGCGGCGTACCTTTTTTGGCGCGGTTGTTTCGGCGAAGGCGAAGCGTCGCCCGCTGCTCCTGCCAGAAGCGCCGCCTGTCCAGCCGCGGAGTTGATGCGACGGGGCGAGTAGTTGGCGGGGCTGCCGTTGCGCGTGCGCGAGCCGTTCGAGGAACAGATCACGGGCGCGTTGTCTTCATGCCGTGAGAGGGGGTTCTCTCGCGGCCTCCGGATGGGACGTGAGCTTGGCTGATGACGTGACCGCTGTTCCCGCGCGCCTGCCACCGTCATTACTGCCGGCCCACCTTTGGCCGCGTTGGCCGCTGCGTCAGGCTGGCGCTGCTGGGTCGCGCGCTGGGTTGCCTCGAGTCACGGTATTGGTTCCGCGATCGAGGAGGCGCGGTGGTGGCACAGGCGGTACAGTCGCTTGCATGCAGCATCCGGCGCGCCGGTCGCGCGACGCGTGGGCCTGGGCCTCCGTGCTGGCGTGTCGGGAGTCGGAGAGGCGCGTCCACTTGGCGCGATTGCATGCCGCCTGCATGGCTGCCCGCCCCTTTCGCCCGTTGGTCTGGGCAAAAGTGGAGGGTCACTTGTAACCGCTGGGCGGTTGCGTGCACCACACGCGGCGGTTTGGCTTCTTCTGCTCGGAGCCGGTCTGCATGACATGCGGGACCTAGCCCCCGCGCCGCAGGGGAGGGCTTTGGAGCGTTGTTGGAGAAGACTCAGCCCATGACGGTTGGGGGCGCAAGCAGGGAGAGTCGCCTTTAAAAGGAGGGCGACCCCTTCCGTAAGGCGACCATGTCTTCTTCCTCCCTGATGCACCGTGTCTTTCCACCTTCCAAGCCCCCGGATGGGGGAAACCGCCGTCTTTTCGCCTCATCGTTGGAGGAACGCAACTCCGTGGGAGTTGGTACCTTTCAGCCATCGTTCGGCTTCAAGGATTTTTATCACATAGCCCGGTTGCTCCCCTCCGCTGGTGGTCACCCAAGACGGTGACCTCCAGCTCCTGGATGGGGAGAGGCAAACCGAGCTGTGATCCCGGTCCCGCCCTCAGTGTTGAGGGTGTTCGTCATCCTCGCTGGGGCGGGGGGCGAGGCGAGCCGGGGCTCCACCTCCTGCGCGGGTAGGCGGACCACCTCTTCTTCCAGCTTCTAGTGGTGGCAATCGCCCTTTAGCCCTACGGCGGAGACATCCTCCAGCCATGCCGGGGAAGGCGAACTGTTGCTGCCCAGCTAGGATGCAACATTCCATCTTCTTCCTCGCATTGCGGCGAGGACGGCTGCGAGGATCTGCCGGGATGCTCGGGGGCGTCCCGCGTTTTGCTGGTGATTCGCCCAGAGCTTGTCGCTCCACGGGCTTCCCTGGCGGGGAGGTTGTCCATACCCGTGGAGACGGAACCGGAGTTCCGTTTGTAATGGCACTTCGAATGCCAGGGTTTTTTATTCATTTCGGCTTTCGGGGCCTGAACATGTATGTAACGTCAGCACAGAGCCGTATTTTTTCCTCATTCTTAAGCACTAAGACTCGTCTGTTGACTATCTGAACCTCTTCACCAAGCATGAGTCGCCCCGTGCCAAGGTGACGAGTGAGGTATCCGTATCCCGGAGGCGTAGGAGTCCCTCGGCTCGGTCGGCCCTACTGTCCGAGGCTCCTCTAGCTTAGTTAAAGAGACCCCTCGGCCGCTCTTCGACGAGCCGAGGCCAGGGGTAGCGATATCAGTATGAACAGAGGCGGAGTTGGCTCGAAAATGAAACCTGGTTGGCCGGAGCCTAGCCGGGTTGTCCGTTGGCAGGATCGACGCCGGAGTTGATCAGCCGAGGCTTCGGACCGGGCTGGCGCCCTCGGAAGATGGTTGGCCGAGGCCCCAGGGGTGACCGGCTGAGCCGCCTGCTCGGGCCGGATTCCCGGAGAAGTCCCTGGCAGCGATTGCCCGGGCGTGGTGATGACGTCGTCCTTCGGAGCGGAGAACCTCGGACCACGTCGCCGTCCGAGGCTAGGTCGGGCCTCGCCGAAGGTGCCGTCGATGCCGAGGGTGTTGCTGCCCTCTTCCAACGTCAAGACCCGAGCCTGCAGGATCAGATTGTCTTGTAGAGTGCGCCTCGTGCGGCCGTCGAGGCCAGAACACACACCCTCGCTGCGTTGTAAAGCTGCGTCTCTTTTCCTCTTGTTTTGAGTATCTGGACTTTTTGTCGGTAACAGGGATGTTTGTGCGAGCGAGAGTTGCTTCTCGCGGAAGGTGATGAGTGAGGTATCTGTATCCCAGAGGCGTGGGAGTCCCTCGGCTCGGTCGGCCTTGCCGCTTACGCGTACTTTCACCCGTCCATGAGGCCCTGTCACCGACTCGGTCGAGAAGGCTCGAAGGATCGCTTCGGCAGAAGGGCTTCCGAACGTAAAGACTTGTTCGATCCGCGGAGTCACTTTATCCGAACGCGAGTTACTTATCGCAGAAGGTGATGAGTGAGGTATCCGTATCCCGGAGGCGTAGGAGTCCCTCGGCTCGGTCAGCCTTGGTTGCTTACGTGTACTCCGTCGTTTCCAGGACCCACTTTTCGAAGTAGTCAAAAAGCACGAAAGATATTCTGGTAGAAGAGATTTTTTTTCGAGGAAAATTTTGACGCAGAGGGGGTTTCCCCCTTTTTAGCCCCCGAGGGAGGGTCGGGCTTTGCCAAGGCGAGGCCGACCCTTCCTTGTTGACTAAACTTTGCGTGGGTGCGGGGTATATGAACAACTTGGAAACATCTTAAGGGTAGAAGCGACGTAGCTGTTGGATGTTCCAAGCGTTGCCGTAGATCTCGCCTTGACTGTTGGCCAGCTTGTACGTTCCGGGCTTCAGAACTTTGGCGATGATGAATGGCCCCTCCCAGGGGGGCGTGAGCTTGTGCCTCCCTCGGACGTCTTGCCGCAGTCGAAGCACCAGGTCGCCCACCTGGAGGTCTCAGGGTCGGACCCCTCGGGCGTGGTAGCGTCGCAGGGACTGCCGATACCGCGCCGAGTGTAGTAAGGCCCTGTTCCGAGCCTCTTCCAGCTGGTCCAGCGAGTCTTCTCGGCTAGCTTGGTTGCTTTGATCGTCGTAGGCCCTCGTCCTTGAGGAGCCGTATTCCAGGTCAGTGGGCAAGACGTCCTCGGCCCCGTAGACCAGGAAGAACGGCGTGAAACCCGTGGCTCGGCTCGGCGTTGTCCTCAGGCTCCAGACCACCGAGGGGAGTTCCTTCATCCATTGCTTGCCGAACTTGTTGAGGTCGTTGAAATCCGAGGCTTGAGCCCTTGTAGAATCATGCCGTTGGCACGCTCTACTTGCCCATTCGACATGGGATGAGCTACGGCAGCCCAGTCCACCCGGATGTGGTGATCCTCGCAAAAATCCAAGAATTTTCTGCCGGTGAACTGGGTGCTGTTGTCGGTGATGATGGAGTTTGGGACCCCGAAGCGATGGATGATGTTGGTGAAGAACGCCACCGCCTGCTCGGACCTGATGCTGTTCAGGGGTCGGACCTCGATCCACTTGGAGAATTTGTCGACGGCGACCAGCAGGTGCGTGTAGCCCCCGGGCGCCTTCTACAGAGGGCCGACGAGGTCCAGACCCCACACAGCGAAGGGCCAGGTGATGGGTATCGTCTGCAGAGCCTGAGCGGGCAGGTGGGTCTGCTTCGCACAGAATTGACACCCTTCGCAGGTGCGGACGATTCTAGTGGCGTCAGCCACCGCCGTCGGCCAGTAGAATCCTTGCCGGAAAGCGTTCCCGACGAGGGCTCGGGGCGCTGCATGATGGCCGCAAGCCCCCGAGTGTATCTCTTGCAGGAGTTCCTGACCTTCGGCGATGGAGATGCATCGCTGGAGGATGCCCGAGGGGCTGCGGTGGTAAAGCTCCTTCTCATCGCCCAGCAGGACGAACGACTTGGCGCGTCGCGCTACCCGCCGAGCCTCGGCTTGGTCGAGGGGTAGCTCTCCTTGGCGGAGATAGTGTAGGTACGGGGTCTGCCAATCTCGATCAGGCGTGACCTCGCTCCGCTCCTCCTCGATGCGCAGCGCCTCGCCCTCGGGGGCTGAGGGTACCTCGGGCTGAACCAAGGACACCTCGGGATGGGCCGAGGGTACCTCGGACTGAACCGAGGACGCCTCGGGCTGGGCCGAGGGTACCTCGGACTCGGGCGTGTCGTCGATCTTGACGGAGGGTTGGTGCAGATCCCGGGAGAAGACGTCCGGGGGAACCGTGGTTCGCCCTGAGGCTATCTTTGCCAACTCGTCCGCAGTCTCGTTGTAGCGCCGGGCGATGTGGTTAAGCTCGAGCCCGTAGAACATGTCTTCCAGGCGCCGAACCTCATCGCAGTAGGCCTCCATCTTCGGGTCGTGGCAGTGGGAGTTCTTCATGACTTGGTCGATGACGAGCTGCGAGTCGCCGCGAGCATCGAGGCGTCGGACCCCTAGCTCGATGGCGATTCGCAATCCGTTGATCAGAGCTTCGTACTCAGCCACATTGTTGGACGCCGGGAAATGGAGACGCAGCACGTAGCGTAGGTGTTTCCCAAGGGGCGAGACGGAGAGCAGGCCCGCGCCGGCTCCCGTCTTCATCAGCGACCCGTCGAAAAACATGGTCCAGAGCTCTGGTTGGATCGGAGCCGTCGGCAGCTGGGTGTCGACCCATTCGGCTACGAAGTCCGCCAGTACCTGGGACTTGATGGCCTTCCGAGGGGCGAACGAGATTGTCTCGCCCATGATTTCCACCGCCCACTTTGCGATCCTGCCCGAGGCCTCTCGGCACTGTATGATCTCCCCCAGGGGGAAGGATGACACCACAGTTACCGGATGAGACTCGAAGTAATGTCATAACTTTCGCCTCGTCAGGATTACTGCATACAGTAGCTTCTGAACTTGTCGGTAGCGGACCTTGGTTTCGGACAGCACCTCGCTGACGAAGTAAACTGGCCTCTGAACGGGCAATGCATGCCCCTCTTCTTGCCTTTCGACCACAATCGCGGCGCTAACCACCTGAGTGGTCGCGGCGACGTAGACCAAGAGGGCTTCTCCATCAGCTAGGGGTACCAAGATAGGCGCCTGGGTGAGGAGCGCCTTCAGGTTCCCGAGAGCTTCCTCGGCCTCGGGGGTCCAAGTGAAGCACTCGGCCTTCCTTAAGAGGCGGTACAGAGGCAGGCCTCTTTCGCCGAGGCGTGAGATGAAACGGCTCAAGGCTGCGAGACATCCCATGACCCTCTGTATGCCTTTTAAGTCCTTGACGGGCCCCATGCTGGTGATGGCTGCGATTTTCTCCGGGTTGGCTTCGATGCCCCGCTCGGAGACGATGAACCCCAGGAGCATGCCTCGGGGCACCCCGAAGACACACTTCTCGGGATTGAGCTTGACGTCCTTTGCCTTGAGACACCGGAATGTCACTTCAAGGTCGGAGAGGAGGTCGGAGGCTTTCCTTGTCTTGACTACGATGTCATCGACGTAGGCCTCGACCGTGCGACCGATGTGTTCGCCGAACACATGGTTCATGCACCGCTGGTACGTCGCACCCGCGTTCCTCAAACCAAACGGCATGGTGACATAGCAGTACATGCCGAAGGGCGTGATGAAAGAAGTCGCGAGTTGGTCGGACTCTTTCATCTTGATTTGATGATACCCTGAGTAGGCATCGAGGAAAGACAGGGTTTCGCACCCAGCAGTGGAATCCACGATTTGATCGATGCGAGGTAGAGGGTAGGGAACCTTCGGACATGCTTTGTTGAGACCAGTGTAGTCTACACACATCCGCCATTTCCCCCCTTTCTTTCTCACAAGCACAGGGTTGGCAAGCCATTCGGGATGGAATACCTCTTTGATGAACCCTGCTGCCATCAGCTTGTGGATCTCCTCACCTATCACTCTGCGCTTCTCCTCGTCGAATCGGCGCAGAGGCTGCCTGACCGGTCGGGCTCCGGCCCGAATATCCAGCGAGTGCTCGGCGACATCCCTCGGTATGCCGGGCATGTCTGAGGGACTCCACGCAAAGACGTCGGCGTTTGCGCGGAGAAAGTCGACGAGCACTGCTTCCTATTTGGGGTCGAGCCCGGAACCGATCCGGACCTGCTTGGAGGTGTCGCCACTGGGGTCGAGAGGGACGGCCTTAACCGTCTCCGCTGGCTCGAAATTGCCGGCGTGTCGCTTCACGTCTGGCACCTCTCTGGAGAGGTTCTCCAGGTCGGCGATGAGGGCCTCGGACTCGGCGAGGGCCTCAGCGTACTCCACGCACTCCACGTCGCATTCGAACGCGTGTTTGTACGTGGGGCCGACGGTGATGACCCCGTTGGGGCCCGGCATCTAGAGCTTCAGGTAGGTGTAGTTGGGGACGGCCATGAACTTCGCGTAGCATGGCCTCCCCAACACCGCGTGGTAGGTCCCTCGGAACCCGACCACCTCGAACGTCAGAATCTCCCTTCGGAAGTTGGAGGGCGTTCCGAAGCAGACAGGAAGGTCGAGCCGTCCGAGGGGCTGGACGCGCTTCCCAGGAATGATCCCGTGGAAGGGCGCAGCACCTGCTCGGACGGAGGACAGATCGACGCGCAGGAGCCTGAGGGTCTTGGCGTAGATGATGTTGAGGCAGCTGCCCCCATCCATCAGGACCTTGGTGAGCCTAACGTCACCGATGACGGGATCGACGACGAGCGGGTATTTCCCCGGGCTCGGCACGTGGTCGGGGTGGTCAGCTTGGTCGAAGGTGATGGGCTTGTCGGACCAGTCTAGGTAGACTGGCGCCGCCACCTTCACCGAGCAGACCTCCCGACGCTCTCGCTTGCGATGCCGAGCCGAGGCATTTTCCGCATGCCCTCCGTAGATCATGAAGCAGTCGTGGACCTCGGGGAACTCTCCTGCTTGGTGATCTTCCTTTTTGTCGTCGTCGCGGGCCCTGCCACCCTCTGCGGGTGGCCCGGCCCGGTGGAAGCGGCGCCGAAGCATGACACACTCCTCGAGGGTGTGCTTGTCGGGCCCCTGATGGTAAGGGCACGTCTCCTTGAGCATCTTGTCGAAGAGGTTAGCACCTCCGGGGAGCTTCCGAGGGTTCTTGTACTTGGCGTCGGCGACAAGGTCTGCGTCGGTGGCGTCGCGTTTCGCTTGCGACTTCTTCTTGCCTTTCTTCTTGGCGCCGCGCGGAGTAGACGCCTCGGGAGCATCTTCCGACGGGCGGCCCTGGGGCTGCTTGTCCTTTCGGAAGATGGCCTCGACCGCCTCCTGGCCAGAGGCGAACTTGGTGGCGATGTCCATCAGCTCGCTCGCCCTGGTGGGGGTCTTGCGACCCAACTTGCTCACCAGGTCACGACAGGTGGTGCCGGCAAGGAACGCGCCGATGACATCAGAGTCGGTGATGTTGGGCAGCTCGGTGCGCTGCTTCGAGAATCACCGGATGTAGTCCCGAAGAGACTCTCCCGGCTGTTGCCGGCAGCTTCGGAGGTCCCAGGAATTCCCGGGGCGCACGTACGTGCCCTGGAAATTGCCGGCGAAGGCTTGGACCAAATCCTCCCAGCTGGAGATCTACCCCGGAGGACGGTGCTCTAACCAGGCGCGAGCAGTGTCGGAGAGGAACAGGGGGAGGTTGCGGATGATGAGGTTGTCGTCGTCCGTTCCACCCAGTTGGCAGGCCAGGCGGTAGTCTGCGAGCCACAATTCCGGTTTCGTCTCCCCCGAGTACTTTGTGATAGTAGTCGGGGGTCGGAAACGGGCCGGAAACGGCGCCCGCCGGATGGCCCGGCTGAAGGCCTGCGGACCGGGTGGTTCGGGCGAGGGACTCCGATCCTCCCCACTGTCGTAGCGTCCCCCACGCCTGGGGTGGTAGCCTCGGCGCACCCTTTCGTCGAGGCGGGCCCGACGGTCGTGACGATGGTGCTCGTTGCCGAGGTGGCCCGGGGCCGCAGGCGCGGTGTTGCGCGTGCGCCCGGTGTAGACCGAGGCCTCCCGCATGAATCGGGAAGTCACGGCATGAGGTTCCGAGGGGTACCCCTGCCTTCGGGAGGCAGAGCTCTCGGCCCGCCGGGCCGCAGCGCCTTCCAGGAGATTCTTGAGCTCCCCCTGGATTCGCCGACCCTCGATGGTTGATGGCTCCGGCATCGCGCGGAGGAGCATCGCTGCGGCTGCCAGGTTCTGACCGACCCCGCTGGATGCGGGTGGCGGCCTGTCCCTGACATCGTTGGCGACGCGGTGCTGGAAACCCTGGGGCAGATGACGTGTTTCTCCGGCCGGGGGTTGGCCCGCCCATACCTGCCCGACGTCCCGGCGGATCGACTCGAGCGCTCCTGCTCTCTCGTCGAGCCTGGCCTGCGCCCCGCGGACTTGCTCGAGCTGTGGGTCGTGACCCCCCGCCGGAACGGGGACCACAGCTAGCTCCCGCGAGATGTCGGCGTGAGGCACCGGCCTAGGGAGACCACAGTCCTCCGGCATGCCGAGATGGTCGCCTTCGGTGGGATCCCCTAGCTCGACGTGGAAACATTCGCGGCTCGGGCCGCAGTCCTTGTCGTCAAGGCTGCGGCTGCCGTCGGAACAGTCGGAGAGGCAGTAGTCACATGCGGTCATAAAGTCCTGCATGGCACTGGGGTTGCCAAATCCAGAGAAATCCCAGCAGATGCTGGGATCGTCATCTTCCTCGGACCCAGAGGGCCCGTAGGTCGAGACGTCCGTCAATCGGTCCCAAGGCGACCGCACACGAAACCCCAGTGGGGTTGCACTCGCCTCAACGTGAGCGCCCGCCAAAGCGAGGTCGCTAGGCGGGTTGAGGCCGAGTCGAAATGACGTAGGATGGGAATCAGTCGGTACCTTTTGGTCGACGAGGAGCGACACAGTCACGTCGGGGACTGATTGCGCCGTCGTCTTGGGTACGAGGGCGACGTCCTGCAGGCCCTCCGCGAGCGTGCTGGCGTCGTCCACTTGCTCGGGATTGGCGTGTCGCGGGGGGACGGCGCTCGCCTTCGTCTCAAACGCGAGGTTGACGCCCGACGCGCCCTCCGTTGGGGCGCTGGGGACGTCGGTTCGCTCGACAGCCGACGGAGCGCGGCCTCCCGCTCGGCCCTGGTTGCCCCGCCTCCTCCTCCGATGGCGGGGGAGAGGACGGGGCGAGCTCGAATGTTGTTCTTCCACCACGCGGGGAAGACGTCGTTGATTCCGCCGCCGGTGGGCGGGCTGTCGGCCGCCATTGTCGTCGTCGCGCGGCGGTGGAAGGAGTATCATGTCGTAGCTACCGTCGAGAGACATGAACTCGAGACTCCCGAAACGGAGCACCGTCCCGGGTTGGAGAGGTCGTTGGAGACTGCCCATCTGGAGCTTGACGGGAAGTTGCTCGTCAACACGCAGCAGGCCCCTACCTGGCGCGCCAACTGTCGGCGTTTCGAGAGCGGGGGGTCCCTAAGCCGACGAGTGAGTGTGCCGCGTGCCCTAGCCCAGATGGGTCGAGCGCGTGGGCGAGCGCGAAGGGGGGAAAAGCGAGGTGGCCGGAGACGAGTCGTGAGAGAGGTGGGAATCCCGCGGCCTTCGTGTTCGACGCGCGCCCAGGTCGGGTGCGCTTGCAGTAGGGGGTTACAAGCGTCCACGCGGGTGAGGGAAGCGAGCGGCCCCAAGAGAGCGCCTGCCCTGTCCTTGTCCCCGCGCGGCCAACCTTCTCTAAGAAGGCCCTGGTCCTTCCTTTTATAGGCGTAAGGAGAGGATCCAGGTGTACAATGGGGGTGTAGCAAGGTGCTACGTGTCTAGCGGGGGTGAGCTAGCGCCCTAAGTACATGCCTGTGTGGCAGCCGGAGAGATCTTGGCACCCAGCTGGTGTGATGTCGTGGATGTCGGAGGAGCAATGGAGCCTGGCGGAGGGACAGCTGTCGGAGCGGTTGGGCCCTTGCTGACGTCCCCCTGCTTCCGTAAGGGAGCTGAGAGCCGCCGTCGTCATGGGTCTAGCGGGGCGCCATCATTGCCTATCTGGCGGAGCTTAGCCAGATGGTACGCCGGTCTTGTTCCCTGCGGCCCGAGTCGGCTCGGGGTAGGGTGATGATGGCGCTTCCTGTCGACGTGGCGGACTTGTGTCCTAGGTCGGCCGACGTGGAGGCTCCTCCGAAGCCGAGGTCGAGTCTGTCCTGCATGGCCGAGGCCAAGCCCGAGCTCCTGGGTCGGGCGAGGCGGAGGTCGTTCGGCAGAGGCCAGGGCGGAGTCCGACCCCTGGGGTCGGGCGGAGCGGAGTTCGTCGTCTTCCGGGGCCTAGCTCGAGTCCGAGCCCTGGGTTGGGTGGAGCGGAGTTCGCCGTCTTCCGGGGCCTTAGCCCGAGTCCGAGCCCTGGGTCGGGCGGAGCGGAGTTCGCCGTCTTCCGGGGCCTTAGCCCGAGTCCGAGCCCTGGGTCGGGCGGAGCGGAGTTCGCCGACTTCCGGGGCCTTAGCCCGAGTCCGAGCCCTGGGTCGGGCGGAGCTTCCTATGGCGCTTTTGGCAAGGCCTGACTGCCTGTCAGTCTCACTCTGTCAAGTGCCCAGGTCGGGATGGCGCAGGCGGCGCTGTCCTTCTGTCAGACCAGTCAGTGGAGCGGCGAAGTGACGGCGATCACTTCGGCTCTGCCGGGGGGCGCGCGTCAGGATAAAGGTGTCAGGCTACCTTTGCGTTAAATGCCCCTGCGACTCGGTCGGTTGGCGCGGCGATTTAGTCAGGGTTGCTTCTTAGCGAAGGCAAGGCCTCGGGCGAGCCGGAGATGTGTCTGCCGTTAAAAGGGGGCCTCGGGCGAGACGGAAGCATCTCGGGGTTGGCTGCCCTTGCCCGAGGCTAGGCTCGGGCGAGGCGTGATCGAGTCGCTCGTATGGACTGATCCCTGACTTAATCGCACCCATCAGGCCTCTGCAACTTTATGCTGATGGGGGTTACCAGCTGAGAATTAGGCGTCTTGAGGGTACCCCTAATTATGGTCCCCGACAAGAACGCTGCACAAAGTTGTAACAACTGAAGTTGTTATGATACTGCTCCTTCCCAATCGCCTTCGTCTAGTAGGATAATTCATGAATGTTGCAAAAACACTTGGCATCTGGCTCCAGCACTTGGCTTCTCATAGCCCAAATAAAAACTCCAACTTTAATTAAGGCTTCAGGAGTAAGCTGATGAAGGTATATCTCGAATATTTTTGGCACTTCGATCAACATCTTGTGCAAAGGAAAATGAAGTCCAGCCTTCATAAAACTTTTAAGTACTACCACCTCGTTTGCTTCATGAAGAGGAACAGTGCTCTCTCCTCTAGCCCTCACTATAGATATATCATAGAAATAATTGCCCTTCATCACTTCAGTTTGCCCTTGTTTGACAGTTGATTTCCCAAAAACAACATGGCTTGGCCTCCACGGCCGATCTTCGACATCTTCGTTCTCACTTTCAACATCGAAGCTCTCGCTGTCGCTGGAATCTCTAGATATCCTAGCTAGCATTTCATTAGTGATTTTTATCAATGTTGGTCCTTTCCATGGCTTCGAAGAAACCAGCGAGAGTAGGATCCACGCTTTTCTTATCTTCGACCATTTCGGTGATGATCACAACAAAAAGCCGAAGCTCAAAAAACAATTGCGCTCACAGAAGAGGAAAGTTAAAATGACAACCACAGCACAAAAGCTAGATAACACGAAAAAATATTCTCAATGCAAGCCCTTGTATATATACACAAAGCACCACTAAGCAGTGGGGCCCATGATTCAGAATGATTCGCTATTCTAGCGAAGGGAAGGTGTTTTTTCGGACCTTGGGCTAAAGGCCTTCATTCATGTCATAGTCTGAATTTGTTACAAAGAAACAAACTAATACTACGAGGGGCTACTATTGGGGGCCTTCCTCTTCTGAAGGTCCGCAAAAACATGACTAATCATTTGTTTTAGCATAATATTGAATATTACAAGAGCTTCATCATAAATAAAGGTTCATGATGGGAGTCTTTTTCTCTGCCAAAGGTTCTTAAGACAAATATATAGCCTGAAAAGGACAACAATGAATACCGAAGGTATAGCCGAAGAACAACAGCTTCGGCTTAAAGTGGTGACGAAGATCAAGCATCATGCTGAGCCGAAGAGGAAAAGACTAGCTAGTCCCTAATGATTTATGTTACAATTATGAGCACATGTTAAGGTTATAAATGTATTTTTACCCAGGCTGCGTCTCGCGCCTATAAATAGGTGAACAGTACCCTCATTCCGTTCACGCAGGATTGTACTAGCTTTCGTGTCAACACCTTCAATCAAGCCGAAGTTATCAATGTAATGTAAATTTTGTAATGTTCATGAATGCATATGTTACAGAATAGATACATGAATAAGTGAACGAATCTATATCATGTTGCTTCTATGGATTATGGTTATAATAAATGATGAAGGTATGCCCTTCATGACCTTCGTCTGAAGATTGTTATACCCGAAGGAGATAATGCTTTGTAGGATGAAGGTCCTTAATCTTTAACAATTGTGTTGCCTTTTTCTTGATTCACATCATTTGAGAACAAGTGACTAACAATTAGCATCATACATCATTGCATCATGACATCATCCATACCATCTTTTTACAATTTTATGCAAAATAGAGCAAGAAGGCAGAACATCCTTATTTTTAAAATAGACAAACAACTTCTATCACTTGATAAACAAGAATGAGGAAATTATTTAATGAAGATCTCGCCAAAGGTATCTGGAAACCTTTGCAACAGCTTCTACACTATTAAGGTAAAAATGGAGGCAGCTTTGCCGCTATGTTAAAATTTGTATCCTTCAACTATTTAACAAAGCATGTTAATGTTGTCTTCTTAATGCATCAAAAGAAGGGAAGGTGTTTTTTGCCTTTGGATCAAAAAGCACATGTGCTGGTTTCACGCATCATAAAGAAGAAGCACAACAAAAGCACATGAAGCTTATGTATTACACAAATTAATACATTTCCAATGTTTTGTACATAAATGTTTATTGGTCATCTCTGAAAACTCTCACATCAATGTCATCAAAAACATCAGTAATAACTTCATCTACAGTCTTGTACAACATGTCAAGGTGAACCAGCCAGTCCTTTAGGTTTCGGTGAAAGGGCATCTATATAAGTACACACTTTTATTCTAAATGAAGCATAAAAAATTGTCCAAAGCTTTCCAAGGTAAGGATGTTAGTAACCTTCGAGTTCCTTTAGTCTTAAAGCCTCCTTTATTGCTCTAGCCTTTTTCGCAACTCTATGAATCTGCAGAAGAAGTATCATGTGTAAGTACTAAACTTCATAAACCGAAGGTAAAGTATAAATGTTAAAAAGAAACATATCCCCATATTTTCTCTAGCAGCTTCATCTGCTAATCTTCTCGTCGCCAAGCCACGCATCTGTATAGAACTTTCTCCCAAACACGGTTGCTTCAGATGAGGGAATCCTGATATTATCAATAGAGAATTTAAACTCTCGCTAGATAACAATTTTCACATGCTCGCATCCATCATTCTCATGTAATGAAGTTGCGGCTCAAGCCCCTATGCATGCACAATAGTCGCCATGGGTGGATAGCACTTCATCAAAGGCTTCCACTTCTCTTTCTATCCACTTCACCGCTCAAGAGGCGTTCCTGTGCACAAATTCCTTCTCACTTGAAAAAGCCCTTATAGTGACGAAGGTATTTTAAAGTTTTTCACAACACATGGCAGCGATGGAGAAGCACTCCTCCAGTCCTCCTTAGACCACTGAAGCTCATCAACAATTTTTTGCAGTCTATCACATTCACCCACAACAATCTCATGTTTAGAATTTTGCAATTTAAACTTTGCATTCATCTCTTCTAAATGTCTCTTTTAGCAGAGCCAATTTAGTTCTGTGTGCTTTGGATTGCTACTTTAATTGAGGCTAGAGATCTGCAATACGCTTCTTGCTCTAAAACTTATTGGCTTCTAGCTTTAAAATTTTACTATTTTTCCCTTCGGGGATTTTATGAAACTCGGTGCAGTCTTCAATCAGATCATTGATCAAGGTATTTAACATTGTTTATTTTTCTTCAACTTTGTGCCGAAGCTTAATAACCTCAAACCATAAGGGGCCTTCTTCGCTCGAAGGTCCTCAAACCATTAACTTCATAGTTACTCTTTAGCTTGTTTTAAGTGTAATAGGACGGTTGCTGAAGGACACCTTCAGCTAGAGCTGTCGTGCAAACATCACAACAAATACGGAGCTACCAGCTTCTGACTAACGATGTGCGTGCATGATAGATGAGCAAACCAAAGATATGTGAAGTCCACAAAACTTGTTCAGCAAGACTATGGATGGAAAAGATAGCATTACCCTTAGCTTACTCATAAGTATAAATGCATAAGCATGGGTGTAATTGTAATTTTGCCAAAGTTGTACATCACGTCTATAAATAGAGGAACAATGTCATGTGTCGGGTGTGCCTTTTTTGACTAGAGAAAATTAAATTGAATTGCCCTGCCTACAAAAGTTGTATTCCTCTTACCTTCATATTGTAACTCCAAGGAGTCAAATGTATATTTGTAATATTTTGTTAAGTAATAAAAGAAGATAAGAAGTAATGTCCAATACGATTGAATTATATGTGTTGGGGGCCTTCGTCCTCCGAAGGTCCTCAAAAACATGATTTGACAATGTTTTCCAAGTGGATTATGTGAACAGGTATCTTCGGACTCAGAATTATGAACATGAAGCACGGTCAGGACGAAGCCTGAACCAGACGAAGGACGAGCTGATTACCAAGCTCTACGAAGGATGGTGCACAGCCGAAGCTGTGCGCAGGGAAGCTTCGTCGCGATAGCAGAGGGGAGAACCGACTTAAAGATGAAAAGACTACGTGGACCTTAACAGATTTCCATAAGTCATTGAGAAATGTAATGGACATGGATGTAATTTTACGTGGGCTGCGTCCCGCGTCTATAAATAGGTGAACAGTACCCCCGTACTGTTCACGCTGATTTGGCATTGGCTTTTGCGTCACGCTTGTACTTTTTTACCTTCTCTCAGGACCGAAGGTACATTTGTAATTTGAAATCATTTCTATTTTTCCATGTTAATAAAATAGAAATGATTCTATGATGATGTTTATATTATATTTCATGCCTTATATGAATCCTTCGTCATTACTTGTTATATTTACGAAGGTATGTCTCTTATGACCTTCGTCCAAAACTCATTATTTCCCGAAGGGGCATAATGTTCCGAAGGACTGAAGGACTTTAACACTTAACACTTTTTATGTTGCCTTGTTCTTAACTCTTAGCATTTGAGAACAAGTCCCCAACATTGGCGCCCACCTCCGGTGAACTCACTTCCACTTCGAGTTTTTTGAACACCTTCGGAAGCTATAGACCTTCGCTATGGCACCGAAGAAAGCTTCAGCGGCTGGGGCTGCAGCACTGCAACCGCTGGACCCCAACCAGGAGACCGTCTCTCTTCGGGAGGCCCGAAGCCAGAAGAGGAAGGCCGTTAGCCCAACGCTGCAGGAGGATGAACTAGACCAAGAAATCAGGGATATGGAGATGCTTCATCAACAGGTGCAGAGGAAAAAAGAGAAGATGGCCAGGCTAGCTGAGCTGCAAAGGCAGATAGACGAAGCTTCTGAAGAAGTTCGTCATCTTACCCATGATGAGCAAGACCGAAGGCCTCAGCAAAAGGACCTTCGTCAGGAGGGCTTCTTCAACGAAGATGACTGGTATGAAAATTTCCATCATGGAAATTTTGTTTTCGATGATGCTTCTCCTCTGTCCGCTGAGCTGCAGGCTACACCCTGGCCTCCGTCCTATAAGCCACCCCTAGCTTCCCATGTTCGACGGCCACTCAGACCCGAAGCAGTTCTTGATGAGCTACGAAGCAACAGTGTCTTCGTATGGTGGCAATGCTGCAGTCATGGCGAAGTCTTTCGTTATGGCCGTCAGGAGTGTTGCTCAGACCTGGTATTCCTCCCTTCGACCAGGAACGATCACTTCATGGCAGAAGCTGAAGGATATGTTGTTAACCAGCTTCCAAGGATTTCAGACGAAGCCGGTCACTACTCAAGCCTTGTTCCAGTGCACTCAGGATCATGAAGAATACCTTCAGGCGTATGTCAGAAGGTTCTTGCGTTTGAGGGCGCAGGCACCAACGGTGCCCAATGAAATTGTCATCGAAGCCATGATCAAGGGGCTTCGTCCTGGACCTGCAGCTCAATACTTTGCTAGGAAGCCTCCTCAGACTCTGGAGAAACTGCTCCAAAAGATGGACGAGTACATTCGTGCCGATAATGACTTTTCGCCAAAGAAGGGAGGAGGCCTTCAGATTTTCTGAGATGACTAGGGGCTTCGGAGGAAGATTCTATCCGAGGCATGTCAGGTCCATCCACAACTCCACTCAAAATGATGACAAGGGGAGTCAGCAGAACAGGCCGCAGTGCTCCTCACAGGCCTCGGGGCAACAGCAAACTTTCTTCCGGCCACCAGCTCCAAGAGGCAGAGGCGCCAGGGGCTTCGGCGGAAGATTTGGAGATCAACCGAGGAGGACATTTTGCTTATTCTGTGGTGAAAACAAGGGCCATACCACCAGGATGTGCCATGTCACCATCCAGAAACAAAAGGAGCTAGCAGAAGCTGCAGCGCAACAGGGCCAGCCGAAGCAGGTCATGCATACTGCTTCGTACCATCAGCCTTACATCCCGGAATACGTGGGCAACCACCCTGCAGTTTCCGTAGCTTCGGCAAGTCAACCTCAAGCTTCATGGTAACAGCCCCCGCCTCCACCTCCGCTGCAACAAGGCCAACAGCCAGAAGGGAGCCAATATGTTCCGCACCAAAGGGATCTCAGAGAGCAATCTGAAGCTCGCACAGTCAATAGTACTGTGCCAGAGTCGAAGCACATTTATTGACGAATATCCTACTTTGATAGCAGTCTTTTCCGTTTAAGTTCTATTTTCTGTGTAATAAAGAACATTTCAGTTTTCATATAATAGTTTTGTGGTTGGTTATGAGGAAAACCTATCTTCTCTACAGGCTTAAGTTGCTGGAGCTTAAAAATTTGCAGTAACAAGGAGGACCTTCGAATTATTAAAAATCCTTCGAGGCAACAAAAAGTCGTTCTAAGGAACGCAGAGTAAGTTGCCGAAGTCACAAAAAGCCGTTCCAAAGGGAGCGCAGTGTAAGTTTTTTGCTCCAAAGACGTTCCTAAGGGAATGCAGAGCATACAGCGAAAAGTCAACGCTGATACCGCCTAAGTAAAAGGCGAAGAAGCTCCAAAGACGTTCCTAAGGGAATGCAGAGCTTATACCGTCTAAGTAAAAGGCGAAGAAGCTCCAAAGACGTTCCTAAGGGAATGCAGAGCTTATACCGTCTAAGTAAAAGGCGAAGAAGCTCCAAAGACGTTCCTAAGGGAATGCAGAGCTTATACCGTCTAAGTAAAAGGCGAAGAAGCTCCAAAGACGTTCCTAAGGGAATGCAGAGCTTATACCGTCTAAGTAAAAGGCGAAGAAGCTCCAAAGACGTTCCTAAGGGAATGCAGAGCTTACAAATATATTTTGTGTGTATCTTCGGAACAAATGTCATTTGCATAACATAACATCATCACATCATTTTGCATAGCATAAGCATCATACATCATGTTGCATATGGCAAAAGAAGGGGACACAGTATCAACCTTCGAAAGGGCGCTTTGAGAAAGTGCAAATTGTGTAAAGTCACGAAGGAATACAATGATAATCTTCGGAAAATAGCTTCGGAGAATGTTTTTACGAAGCATCGATGAGCTTCATCAGAGTAACATCAAAATTGTACAGCTTCGGAGAATGTTTTCACGAAGCATGGATGTGATTTATCAGAACAGTTTTAACGGAGAATGTTTTCTTCACGAAGCATGAAAAGAAGGGAAGGTGTTTTTTCGCCGAAGGCTCAAAAATGGTATGTATGTAGAATTTCATGCATCGTAAAGAATTGAATAATGAAAAGAGACTTGTATATTACATTTAAATGTACAAAATATTACAGAGATCACACTTCGAATGTTTTTTCTAATAACATCTAGTCTTCTCTTAATACTGCTTCGGCGGCCTCATTTAGAAGTTGATCAACAACTTTATCCATGATAGCTTCGGCCATTTGTTTAATCTCGTCATCTCCTTTTGTGTGAAGGTCAGCAGTCGATCCAGCAGGTTCTGAGGGAAGAGAACATTTCTTCATTACTATTGCAAATCACGAACAAAGTTTGAAATAAAAATTACAACACAATAAGAACGACTAATTAATACCTAATTGACCTTCGGGCTCTGTACTTCTTTCGGCAGCTTCTGCCACTTTCCTAGCATCATGGATGCCTTTTTCACTTCTTTGAATTATTTCTTGCGCCATTTCTCGGCCGCCATTGTCCCAGATATCAGTGAAGAATTTACCGCCAACCATGCTTGCTTCGGTCGAGGGATCTTTGATGTCTTCAGAGGACAGGGCAGCTTCGGACCGAGCTAAGGATTTTATATGTTCACAACCTTTTTTCTCCAAAACAGCAGCAACTCCTCTGGCGCCTGAAAAAGCGCAGATGTCACCGCGGCTGCTCAGGATTTCCTCGAAGGCTTCTGCTTCGTGACTGATCCAGTCCAGTGGACCTTCGGGATTGCCTCTTGGAAAATTCTCTTCACTAGAAAAGGCGCCAACGCTGGCGAAGCTGGATTTTATCTTTTTGACGCATTCTACAGATTTAACATAGCATTTCCTCTGAGATGCACGAAGCTCTTTAACACTTAACTCTAAATTATTGACCAAATGATCACTAAGTTCTCGTTTTGTTTCCTCAAGCACACGTTCCTCTTTAGCTCTAGCTAGCTGTTTCTGAAGATCTTTAATTTCACGTTTTTGGGCTTCCGCCTGGGTTTTTGAAGCAGCTTCGTCCTTCTTTACCTTATCTACCAGTGTAAGCAGAATTTTATCCTTTTCCAGAGCTTCGTTTCTCAGTTTAATAACTTCTGATCGAAGGTTGTTGAACGCAATTTCATAGCTTTCATCTTCGGCACTCTTTTGTGCTCTTAGTGCGTTGCTCAGGATCAAACCCTATACAAAAAAGAATCCATATAAGAATAAAGGAATGAATTACGTAGCGTAAAATTTTTTCAAACGTCTAATTCCTATACCTTCAAGCTATTGTACGCAAGACTGTCCGCGAGATCTTCCTTCGTCATAGCACATAATCCAGCTTCGAGCTTCGGGAAACCCATACTTCTGGCCATCTCCCGGCAGACAGATAATTCTTTGTTATCGGGGAGGCAGTATAGGAAGTCGTCTTCATTTGTCCCATTGAATACTACTGCCCCCTTCGGATACTTTAACTCTCTAGCATAGTGATTGGCTTCATAAGTCTCTTCTTCAGATAATTTCTTCCCCGAAGCATGTCGCACGATGTAATCACATGTGCTGGAAGGAGCTTCGGGGGCGGCAGTGTTAATTTCTTCAACCAAAGCTGGTTCTGATATTTTCTCGGTCTCCAAAGATTGTTCCTTGGTGGGCTCTGAAGGTCCAGCTTCAGTTTCAGCTTGTTGTTTCGAAGCTTCAGTAGACGCTTCAGCAAGTTCAACAGTCTTTTTTGGAGTTGCGCTTGAAGACTTAATTGTCTCCAAGACATCTAGTACGTTCACCATTCTTTTTCTTTTTGGGGTCACCAATGGGCCCTTTTGGTTTTTTATTGTTTCAACATTTACCGAAGGACTTAAGATTTTCGATATTTTTGGCTCTTCAACCTTCGGTTTCTCTGCTTTTTCTGCTGAAGGCGCTTCAGTCTTTTCTTCCATCTTCGGCACTGGAGCTGGTTCGGTAGCTTCAGAGGCCAAAGAGACTTCACCAATAAATTCTGGCACTGTGGCCGGCTCAATAAAACGCACTGGGTGGGTGAGCACCTTCATCTTTTTCCTTTGCGGCACTGGCTCGCTAGTAGCACTCGTCGTAGCTTCTGCCGCAGTAGAAGTATTTTTTCTTTTGCGACTCAATACCGGATAGTGGTAGTCAGGGTAGACAAACCCGACTGCGTCAAATACCCGGTTGAGCCTTTTCTTTTTTCGGCCTCCGAAGGCTGCTGATAACGCAGTGTTCTCGGCCTTCGAATATGCCCCAAGCAGTTCGTCACTTAATGTTTCAATGCTTTTCAACCAGTCATCATCAGGTTCAACAAATTTATCTGCATATTTGAATGTGTACTTCAGTCTGACCAGTCCGCCTTCGACGGACTCTTTGATGGTCTCCTTCGGCATTTCCCACTTTCCTGCAAGTGGCCACACCCTGAAGGCAATATGCTCTTGGACCAAGTCCCTTGTCCCAATGAAAGAGCAGATTACGCCGAAGGCCCTTTGGCATTCCTCGGCCGCTTCATCCATTTCAACCTTCGGCCTTCGAAGTCCGAAGCGTTGCCAGATGGGGCGCATAATGATACTCTTGACATCTTGCGCTGTTAAGTCATTCTTTACATAGAACCACTCTGTCATCCAGGCTCCGGGCCACCTCTTCCGAAAGGTGGGCACAGGGCAGCTTGACCCGGAGCGGGCACCGAAGCTGTAACACCCAAAGTTGTTGTGATATTGTTCTTTCCCCCAGGGCTTCGTCTCATATAATAACTCATGAATGTTGCAAAAGCTTTTAGCATTTGGTTCTAAACCTTGGCTTCTGGCAGCCCAGACAAACATCCCCATTCTTATGATAGCTTCGGGAGTAATTTGATGAAGGTAGACTTGAAATGTTTTCAGTACCTCAACAACAAAGTTGCTCAGGGGGAATCGAAGCCCAGCCTTGAGAAAGCTTCGGAAAATTACAACTTCATCTTCTTCGGGGGTGGGAGAAGTCTTTTCTCCAGCATCAGCCCTCACAATAGATATATCTCGAAAATACCGCCCCCTCATATTATCAATATGGCTCTGCTTAATAGTAGTTTTCCCGAAAACCGTGTGACTTGGTCGCCTATGGTCGATCTTCGGATTCTTCCCCACCGCTTTCTATATCAAAACTGTCGCTGTCATCAGTATCTTCAGACAAACCTTCAAGAATTTCCTTGGTGATTTTCTCTGTGTTGGTCTCCGCCATCGCTATAAGGAACCCCAAGTTCTTCTCTTCGTCGAGGCTCAGCTTCGTCTCGGCAGCGATCTTCTTACTTTCAGACATCTTCGGAAACGCTAAAAAACTGTTTTTAAGGCCGAAGCTTCAAAATCAAAAAGACCAGCAAATCTTAGTGCACAAGAGCTAAAAATTTAGTGGGCCGAAGCAGATGGCAAGTGTGCGTACCAAATAAGTTTGCGGTATGATCTTATTTATACCCCCAGGGCGTTGAAAATTGAAAGACCCCACTTGTCAGTGAATGTTGCTATTCTAGCAAAGGGAAGGTGTTTTTTCGGACCTTCGGCTCAAGGCCTTCGTCCATATCGCAATCTGAATTTATTATTAACAAATTAATATTGCGAGGGGCTACTGTTGGGGGCCTTCGTCCTCCGAAGGTCCTCAAAAACATGATTTGACAATGTTTTCCAAGTGGATTATGTGAACAGGTATCTTCGGACTCAGAATTATGAACATGAAGCACGGTCAGGACGAAGCCTGAACCAGACGAAGGACGAGCTGATTACCAAGCTCTACGAAGGATGGTGCACAGCCGAAGCTGTGCGCAGGGAAGCTTCGTCGCGATAGCAGAGGGGAGAACCGACTTAAAGATGAAAAGACTACGTGGACCTTAACAGATTTCTATAAGTCATTGAGAAATGTAATGGACATGGATGTAATTTTACGTGGGCTGCGTCCCGCGTCTATAAATAGGTGAACAGTACCCCCGTACTGTTCACGCTGATTTGGCATTGGCTTTTGCGTCACGCTTGTACTTTTTTACCTTCTCTCAGGACCGAAGGTACATTTGTAATTTGAAATCATTTCTATTTTTCCATGTTAATAAAATAGAAATGATTCTATGATGATGTTTATATTATATTTCATGCCTTATATGAATCCTTCGTCATTACTTGTTATATTTACGAAGGTATGTCTCTTATGACCTTCGTCCAAAACTCATTATTTCCCGAAGGGGCATAATGTTCCGAAGGACGAAGGACTTTAACACTTAACACTTTTTATGTTGCCTTGTTCTTAACTCTTAGCATTTGAGAACAAGTCCCCAACAATATGCTTTGTCTTTTTATCATGCACCATTTACCTTTAATGTCCATTGCTTGCTCTTTTTCAATTATTTGTGTCTTCACCTTTTAATCTGTCCCACCTTCGGGAAAAATAGATTAAGGGATGAAGATGAACCTTGACTTAACTTTGTTGCCTTGTTTTTGATATCCTAAAGGAATCAAAAGTGAGTGAACAACAGGTACTAAAATGTCAACCTTTCATACTAGTTCTTAGCTTGAACAGAAACTAAACTGTCACCCATAAGTATCGATTCTTAGCTTAAACCGAAATTAAGGGCGTGTTTAGTATGGCTCTAAAGCCAAACTCTCTAAGGGGAGTTGTATAAAATCTTGCCAAATACCTTAACTCGAGAATTGTTAACTCCATAGAATTTATGGATTTGTAGTACAAATTTTTGGAGTACCTCTTTTGTTGCTCTAAAATACCTCAAAGCCAATCTAGACTAGGAGTTGTGAATAATTTAACCACCGCTTCCATTTATGAGAATAATGTTTCGTTTATATTCTATTCTCCCACACCAGAACTGTGTGCACAAGGATTTCTCCCCCAACCCCAAGCTACCACTAGTACCAGGACTCTAGGTGCCATGGCTTCGGCGGTGAGGCCGCCCTCCTCCATGGATGTTGAGCCTAAGTGCTGGCGGGTTGGAGCACTCGTAGACGGCCGCGGGGATGGGTCACTCGTCCACGCCCACCAGATGTTGTGACCAGAGTGTAATATCCCAAATAAAAACTAATTAAAATTTGCTTAAATGCTCGACGTTGACCCAAACAATAACCTTTTTAAAATGTTCCACGGATGGAGGATCGGAGTCCACAATTGTGTAGATCTCGTCGATTCCTTTCCGTTTGAAATTTACTTGACTCATTGGATATTGGATCACAAAGTTATGGCAGTACGAGATTTCACCTAAATTGATACAGTAACCATGAACTACAGTACCTCGAGCTACAGTACCATGTCCGTTGTCCAACCCTAAAGCCTCTAATCCCATCTAATGCGACCTCCCTCTTTTGTGCCTTGCCTCAAGAGAAGATAAGGGAGATTAGGGCACACCATTGACCACCGTTGATGTTCCTCTCCAAAAATTGGTTGGACTTCCTTTGTGTTGGATTAGATGGGGGGTTAGATTTTTAATTTTGTAATTAGTCTCTCAAGAATGGCAAATTCGATAGTTTTCGTTCATGCTAGTTTTCCAAGATCTTAAGGGCCTTAAAAAATCATAAGCCCTTCTATGAGTCGTATATAATTTAGAGATCTTTCCACGACCGTAAGGAACTCCTCACTTGGACATCAGATCATAGAGGAATTGGAGTTTGATTCGAACATTTTTTTAGTCTCATAGTTCTTTGCAGAATCTATTCTCTTAATAAATAGGCAATCCTGTCTACAGAATTGTACCTTTGGTTAGTAAGAGAAGTTGTAGACAATTGTAGTCATGTGAATTTTGGAGCTCCTGTTATGTCTCTACTACTTTATAGCACCACTTTTGTGTGTCGTTCTTCGTCCCCCCACTTGCGTGCATCGCTGTCCTTGCCCCTCCATGTGCATCAACATATCGAGGGAAAGTTGCAATCACACAACTATCACGATGTGCGTCAACATACCAATCAAAAGCTACAATTGCACAACTACCACCGCTCAGATCAGATGAATCCTTATCCGAGCCTTATCTCCTGTTGTGAAGTCCACATCCATTATTTGCATCAACCTACAAAAGGGAGGAGGTGAGATAGAGTCCACCAAACAGTGTCGTCGGAGTAACCGAACATTGGTGGCATGCAATGGCATGGATGGGAAGCCAATGTAGTGGTGGTGATGGAAGACGACGGCTGGAACTCGCACAATCCTCAAGCAACTAGATCCAAAGACGAGCGCACGAGCATGGGTCAAGAAGGCATGAGAGCTCACCTTGGCGGTGGTGGTGTTAGAGGGGAGCGCGTACCCTCGCAACGACCACCATCAGGAAGGGAGGACCACCGAGGAAGCAGGCGCAAAAGTAGATCCATCTTTGACTGCTCTCTGCCATCACTATGGGGACCCCGACAGAGCCAAGCGATGGTTCCTTGAGACGGTGGTGACTTAAAGCTAAGTTCAGTGAGAAGGATTTGCCAGAACCTCTTGATAATGAGGGCCATCTCCTCATTATCTAACTTGAAGGTGTCAATTTGAAGCCCATTGCTTGGTGTGGTTTCCTCCTTTTCTTCTGTTGCCTTGAATACGACGGGTTGTGGCTTGGGAGTACAGGTGGTGTCATGATCCTTGTTCTCAATATGCTTGGAGTCTTTGACCATAAGTTCAAAGCTCACAAACTTACCAATAACCTCATCGGGAGGCATTTCTTCAAACCTTACATTCTCACAAATTAATTGTACTTGTGTAGGGTTATGAAAGACATGTGACCTTAAAATGAGCTTGACGACTTCATGGTCGTTCCACTTAATACTCTTGAGGTAGCGAACTTGGTTCACCCACCATGAGTCGGTTGTACATAACTTGTGGCTCTCCTCCTTTGTTGAGGATGAACATAGCTTGTGAGCTCTCCCTCGATCATCTCCCTCTTGGTGATCTTGGTGACTCGATCACCTTCGTGTGTCGTCTTGAGCACGTCCCAAATCTCCTTTGCACTCTTTAACCCTTACACCTTGTTGTACTGTTCCCTACACAAGGAAGCAAGGAGTATGGTGGTGGCTTGGGAGTTAAAGTGTTGGGTTTGGGCGGCCTCGTCTGAATCATAATCCTCATCTCCCACCTATGGACCCTATACACCAAACTCAACAACAACCCAAATACTTTCATGGAGTGAGGTTGGGTGATGCCTCATTTTATCACTCCACATAGCATAATCCCCACCATCAAATTGAGGATGTTTCCCTAATGGTACCGAAAGCAATTGAGTATGTTTAGGAATGTGAGGATAGAAAAAGGAGATTTAGTTACTCTTTTGCACTCTTAACGCTTGGATGAGGTTGATTTGACGTACGAGGTCAATGACGTGTGTTGGGGGCTTGTTCTCAAAT
Organism: Zea luxurians; assembly: GCA_029449295.1. Lineage (NCBI taxonomy): Eukaryota > Viridiplantae > Streptophyta > Magnoliopsida > Poales > Poaceae > Zea > Zea luxurians. Next base: position 30,674,196 of record JAOPSE010000014.1, read on the forward strand.
GCTATAAATCAAGAACAAGACAACACGAAGATGTTAAGTATTAAATACCCTTCGTCCGCTGAAGCATTATCTCCTCGAGGGTTTAATGAACTTCGGACAAAGGATATAAATATAATATAACAAAGGTTACGAAGGAAAAGACCTTCGTTAAGTTGGTAAATGAGTAAACAGAATAAACATATATATAAAGTGCGAAAGTAATAATACTAGCATTATCATCAATACATTTCCATTATTAAATTCATGAAAACGAATTACAAATGTACCTTCAGACTGATGTAAGGCAAAGGTACAAGTCGTGATGCAAAAAGACGTGTGCCAAGTCAGCGTGAACAGTACGGGAGTACTGTTCACCTATTTATAGGCACGGGACGCAGCCCGTGTGAAATTACATTGATGCCCTTTACATTTATCAATAACTCTATAGTAATTCTTCGAGGTCCAATTTGGCTTTTCATCTTTAAGTCGGTTCCTCTTTTCTGCCGTTATGCCGAAGCTTTTCTGCATATGGCTTCATGATCGTCTTATCCTTCGTCATGACCGCTTTTCATTCCAGCTTCGTCTTAAACATGCCCTTGTATATTCGCGACCTGACTCCGAAGGTGCCTGTTCCGAAGGTGCCTGTTCACATTTTACACTTGGAAAACATTGTCAAACTGTGTTTTTGAGGACCTTCGGGAGCCGAAGGCCCCCAACAACGTGGACAAGTGAGTGTTGTAGTAGACCACCTTCTTTATCTTCTTTTTCTTCTTAATATCCTTCTTCTTGTGCGGCTTGGTGGAGCTGGTGGATTCCTCCTTCCACTCCTTATGCTTGTGCTTGTCATTAGAAGACTTGATCTCCCTTGATATGAAGCGTCCCGATCCTTTGGGACTCAAATGTGATGCAATTACTAGTCCAAGGAAGCTAGTAAACACATTTATTTCATCAGATAGTGTAGAGTCTTTACATAATAATTCTTACAATACCAAAAGCAAGCTCTAGTGAACTTTGGATACATAGCGGAGTGGAAGAAAACTAACCCAAGTCACAGGTAGACTAGCTACATACACAACCCCCTTCTAGTCGAACATAGCAGAAAGGAAGTCTTTGATAGCTGAAAAACATAAATAAATCTGGGTGAATACTTACGTATTCCGCAAGCCCATCCCACCCATAAGGAGGGAGAAACCTATACAGTACATGCTTGGTATGGTGGAGTTGTAGTCACTCTTTATTTTTCTCAGAGAAAGGCGAAACTTGATGTTTTTACCAAGAAAAGAGAGAGGTAGCACTTTTTCACACTCAACCACCACTGAGCTTCCCCCTGAAGCAGTGATAAGATTGGGAATCTTCGTCTGGGCCGTGAGGAGCCAGGGTTTGGAGCCAAGTGCTAAAAGCTTTTGCAATATACACGAGCTAGTATATGAGACGAAACCGTGGGATAAGGAACAATATCATAATAATTTTGGTTGTTATAGCTTCGGTGCCTGCTCTGGGTCGAGCTGTCCCGTGCCAACCTTTCGGAAGAGATGGCCTGGGGAATGGATGAAGGAATTGTTCTATGTGAAAAACGATTTGACGGTTCGGGAAGATATCAAGGATATCATCATGCGCCCTATCTGGCAGCGCTTCGGACTTCGGAAACCAAAGGTAGAAATGGACGAAGCAGCTGAAGAATGTCAGAGGGACTTCGGTGTAGTCTGTTCCTTTATTGGGACCAGGGATTTAATGCAAGAGCACATTGCCTTCAGAGTGTGGCCACTTGTAGATGACTGGGAAATGCCGAAGGAGACCATCAAAGAAGCTAACGAGGGTGGACTAATTAGACTGAAATATACATTCAAGTACGGAGATAAATTTGTTGAACTGGATGATGATTGGCTGAAAAGTATTGAGAATGTAAGTGATGAATTGCTTGGGACCTATTCAAAGGCTGAGAACACTGCATTATCAGCGGCTTTTGGAGGCCGAAAGAAGAAGAGGCTCAACCGAGTATTTGATGCTATTGGGTTTATCTATCCCGACTACTATTATCCAATGCGAGGTCAAAAGAGAAAAAATACTGCTCCTGCAAAGGACACTACTTCGGCTGCTCCCGGGGAGCCAGCACCGAAGAGGAAGAAAGTAAAAGTGTCCACACACCCTCCACGTTGTATTGAGCCGGCCACAGTGCCCGAGTTTATTGGCAAGGCCTCTTCGGCCACCGAAGCCAGAGAACCAACTGCAGCGCTAAAATCCGAAGAAATGGCCGAGGCACCAGCAATAAGAAAGGAGAAATCTGAAGAAAGAGAAACACCAGATGTTATAAGTCCTTCAACAAAAGTTGAGACAGCTAAAAGCCAGAAGGGGCCAGCAGCAACCCCGAAAAGAAAAAGAATGGTTAATGTGCTGGATGTCCTGGAGACGATTAAATCTTCAAGCACAACCCCAAAGAAAATTATTGAGGCGCCTATTGAAGCCTTTGCTGCTGAAACTTCGAGGCAGCAATCTGAAACTGAAGCTGGGCCTTCGGAATCCACCAAGATACAGCCTTTGGAGGTCGAAAAAATGTCAAAGGCAAGTTTAGGAACTGAAAAAGCAACAATAACAGAACCGATTCTGATTGGGGAAATTGGTACTGCCACCCCCGAAGCATCCTCCAAAATACATGATTATATTGTGCGACATGCTTCGGGAACGAAACTGTCTGAAGAAGAGATTTTTGAAGCCAATCACTATGCCCGAGAACTGAAATATCCGAAGGGGGCCGTAGTATTCAACGGGACAAACGAAGATGACTTCTTATATTGCCTCCCAGACAATAAAGAATTATCCGTGTGCCGGGAAATGGCTAGAAGCATGGGATTCCCGAAGCTTGAAGCTGGCCTTTGCGCCATGACGAAGGAGGATCTTGCGGATAGTCTTGCATATAACAGTCTAAAGGTACGAAGATTGTAAACTTTGAATTTTGTGGATTTTGAATGAATCCTTTACTGTTGTGTTAATCCATTCATTCTTTTTGAATAGGGCTTAATTCTCAGCAATGCCTTAAGGGCACAAAAGAATGCTGAAGACGAGAGCTGCACCATTGCTCTCAACAACCTTCGAACAGAGGTTATTAGGCTACGAAACGAAGCCTTGGAGAAAGACAGAATTCTGCTTACATTAGTGGAAAAAATGAAGGAGGACGAAGCTAACTCTAAAACTCAAGCCGAAGCACAGAGGCGTGAGATTGAAGATCTTCGTAAACAACTAGCCCGAGCCAAAGAAGAACGTATTCTTGAAGAAACAAAACGAGAGTTAAGTGAACAATGGGCAGATCATTTGGAAGTTAATGTTAAAGAGCTTCGTGCTTCTCAAAGAAAATGCTATGTTAAATCCATAGAGTGCGTTAAGAAGATAAAATCCAGCTTTGCCAATGTTGGCGCATACTCTAGCGAGGAGAATTTCTCAAGGGGCAATCCCGAAGGTCCGATGGAATGGATTAGTAACGAAGCTGAGGCCTTCGAAGAAATCCTGAATAGCCGCGGAGACATATGTGCTTTTTCGGGTGCTAGAGGAATTGCTACTGTTTTGGAGAAGAAAGGTTGTGAGCATGTAAAATCTTTAGCGCAATCCGAAGCTACTTTGTCCTCCGAAGACATTAAAGACCCCTCAGCCGAAGCAAGCATGATCGGCGGAAATTTTTTCACTGATATCTGGGACAACGGCGGCCGAGAAATGGCACAAGAAATTATTCAAAAAAGCGAAAAAGGCATCCATGATGCCAGAAAAGTAGCGGCGACTACCGAAAAAAGTACCGAGCCCGAAGGGCAAATAGGTATTAATTAGTTATTTTTATTATGTTGTAATTTTTGATTCCAGACTTTGCTCACGGTTTGTAATAGTAATATAGCCGTATCTTCTCTTCGCTCAGAACCTGCTGAGGCATCTCCGGGCCCCCACCCGAAGGGGGACGATGAAATTAGAAAAATGGCCGAAGCCATTATGGACAAGGTTGTTGACGAGCTACTGAACGAAGCTGCAGAAATAGTTCTAAAAGAGGATTAAATGCTACTGTAAAAACATTTGGAACGTAACGTATGTAATATATTGTAACTTTGAATGTAATATATAATCCATGTACAGTTTTAATTCTTTACGATGCATGAAATCTTGCGTACATACCGTTTTTTGAGCCTTCGGTGAAAAAACACCTTCCCTTCTTTTCATGCTTCGTGAAGAAAATTTTATATCACCAGAAGTTGCATACGTTCGTGGTGAAGATTATCCAAGCTTCGTGAAATATTCTCTGAAGCTATAGAAAAGTTTTTGCTGCCTCTCTAAAGAAGCTACACTTCTTCTCGGCTTGTCTTGTGCTTTAGCACGATTTTCTCTTTTCCGAATTATTCTCCGAAGATCAATACTGTATCCCCTTCTTGTTCCATATGCAATATGCTGTATGATGCTTATGTTATGCAGAATGATGTGATGATGTTATGTTATACAAGATGACGTTTGTGCCACAGATACATATCCCTGTAATAGAGCATACACACTTTTTATATCAGCGTTGACTTTTTCGCTGTAAGCCTCCCTTAGGAGCTTCTTCGCCTTTTACTTTCAGCAGAATCAACGTTTATTTTTCGCTGTAAGCCTCCCTTAGGAGCTTCTTCGCCTCTTACTTTCGGCGGAATCAGCGCTGACTTTTCGCTGTAGGCTCAGAAAACTTACACTGCGCTCGCTTAGGAACGACTTTTTACTGTTTCGAACAACTTGCTCTGTGTTTATTAAAACAAAATTTTGATAATACAAAGGTCCTTCATGCCACCATAAATTCGTATGCTTCAACGATTCAAGCCTATGAAAAAGACACATTTTTATTAAAGTGGAAGACGAAAGTGTTACAAGGAATTAAAAAATGATAAAGGACACTTGATCTTCCCATAATTGTTCCTTATTAACAAAAAAGTAATACCGAATGTAAAAATGCGAAAAAACTGCTGTTGAGGTAGGATATTTATCAGTAAATGTGCTTCGACTCTGGCACAGTGCTATTGACTGTGCGAGCTTCGGAGTCCTCTCTGAAATCCCTCTGATTGTGGTGACTCCCTTCTGGCTGGAGCCCTGGCTGCATCGGTGGCAGCGGTGGAGGCTGTTGCCAGGATGCTTGGGGTTGACTTGCCGAAGCAACAGAAGCTGCAGGGTGATTGCCTACATATTCTAGAATGTAAGGCGAATGGTACGAAGCAGTATGCAGGACCTGCTTCGGCTGATTCTGTTGTGCAGCAGCTTCTACTAGCTCCTTTTGCTTCTGGATGGTAATGTGACACATCCTGGTGGTGTGGCCCTTACCTTCACCACAGAATAGGCAGTATATTTGTCTTGGTTGATCCCTGTTGGGGGCCTTCGTCCTCCGAAGGTCCTCAAAAACATGATTTGACAATGTTTTCCAAGTGGACTATGTGAACAGGTACCTTCGGATTCAGAACTATGAACATGAAGTACGGTCAGGACAAAGCCTGAACCAGACGAAGGGGGATCAAAATGGAGAACGGACTGATTACCAAGCTCCGTGAAGGTTGGTCCACAGCCGAAGCTGTGCGCAGGGAAGCTTCGTCGCGATAGCAGAAAGGGGAACCGACTTAAAGATGAAAAGACTACTTGAGCCTTGACAAATTTCCATAAGTCATTGGCAAATGTAATGGACATGAATGTAATTTTACGTGGGCTGCGTCCCGCATCTATAAATAGATGAACAGTACTCCTGTACTGTTCACGCTGACTTGGCATTTGCTTTTGCGTCACGCTTGTACTTCTTTACCTTCTCTCAGGACAGAAGGTACATTTGTAATTTGAAATCATTTCTATTTTTCCATGCTAATAAAATAGAAATGATTCTATGATGATGCTTGTATTATATTTCACGCTTTATATGAATCCTTCGTCATTACTTGTTGTGTTTACGAAGGTATGTTTCTTATGACCTTCGTCCGAAACTCATTATTTCCTGAAGGAACATAATGTTTCGGAGGGCGAAGGACTTTAACACTTAACACTTTTTATGTTGCCTTGTTCTTAACTCTTAGCATTTGAGAACAAGTCCCCAACATTGGTGCCCACCTCCGGTGAACTCACTTCCACTTCGAGTTTTTTGAACACCTTCGGAAGCTATAGACCTTCGCTATGGCGCCGAAGAAAGCTTCAGCGACTGGGGCTGCAGCACTGCAACCGCTGGACCACAACCAGGAGACCGTCTCTCTTCGGGAGGCCCGAAGCCAGAAGAGGAAGGCCGTCAGCCCGACGCTTCAGGAGGATGAGCTAGACCAAGAAATCAGGGATATGGAGATGCTACATCAACAGGTGCAGAGGAAGAAGGAGAAGATGGCCCGGCTAGCTGAGTTGCAAAGGCAGATAGACGAAGCCTCTGAGGAAGTTCGCCACCTTACTCACTGATGAGCAGAACAGAAGGCCTCAGCAGAAAGACCTTCATCAGGAGGGCTTCGTCAACGAAGATGACTGGTATGACAATTTCCATCAGGGAAATTTTGTTTTCGATGATGCTTCTCCTCTGTCCGCTGAGCTGCAGGCTACACCTTGGCCTCCGACTTATAAGCCACCCCAACTTCCCATCTTCGACGGCCATTCAGACCCGAAGCAGTTCTTGATGAGCTACGAAGCAACAGTGTCTTCGTACGGTGGCAATGCTGCAGTCATGGCAAAGTCTTTTGTTATGGCTGTCAGGAGTGTTGCTCAGACCTGGTATTCCTCCCTTCGACCAGGAACGATCACTTCATGGCAGAAGCTGAAGGATATGTTGTTAACCAGCTTTCAAGGGTTTCAGACGAAGCCGGTCACTGCTCAAGCCTTGTTCCAGTGCACTCAGGATCACGAAGAATACCTTCAGGCGTATGTCAGAAGGTTCTTGCGTTTGAGGGCGCAGGCACCAACCGTGCCCAATGAAATTGTCATCGAAGCCATGATCAAGGGGCTTCGTCCTGGACCTGCAGCACAATACTTTGCTAGGAAGCCTCCTCAGACTCTGGAGAAGCTGCTCCAAAAGATGGACGAGTACATTCGAGCGGATAATGACTTTCGCCAAAGAAGGGAGGAGGCCTTCAGATTTTCTGAGATGACCAGGGGCTTCGGAGGAAGATTTTATCCGAGGCATGTCAGGTCCATCCACAACTCCACTCAAAATGATGACAAGGGGAGTCAGCAGAACAGGCCGCAGTGCTCCTCACAGGCTTCGGGGCAACAGCAAACTTTCTTACGGCCACCAGCTCCAAGAGGCAGAGGCGCCAGGGGTTTCGGCGGGAGATTTGGAGATCAACCAAGGAGGATATTTTGCTTATTCTGTGGTGAAAACAAGGGCCATACCACCAGGATGTGCCATGTCACCATCCAGAAACAAAAGGAGCTAGTAGAAGCTGCAGCGCAATAGGGCCAGCCGAAGCAGGTCATGCATACTACTTCGTACCATCAGCCTTACATCCCGGAATACGTGGGCAACCACCCTGCAGTTTCCGTAGCTTCGGCAAGTCAACCTCAAGCTTCATGGCAACAGCCCCCGCCTCCACCTCCGCTGCAACAAGGCCAACAGCCAGAAGGGAGCCAATATGCTCTGCACCAAAGGGATCTCAGAGAGCAATCTGAAGCTCGCACAGTCAATAGTACTGTGCCAGAGTCGAAGCACATTTACTGACAGATATCCTATTTTGATAGCAGTCTTTTCCGTTTAAGTTCTATTTTCTGTGTAATAAAGAAAATTTCAGTTTTCATATAACAGTTTCATGGTTGGTTATGAGGAAAACCTATCTTCTCCACAGGCTTAAGTTGCTGAAGCTTAAAAATTTGCGGTAACAAGGAGGACCTTCGAATTATTAAAAATCCTTCGAAGCAACAAAAAGTCGTTCTAAGGAACGCAGAGTAAGTCGCCGAAGTTACAAAAAGCCGTTCCAAAGGGAGCGCAGTGTAAGTTTTTTGCTCCAAAGACGTTCCTAAGGGAATGCAGAGCATACAGCGAAAAGTCAACGCTGATACCGCCTAAGTAAAAGGCGAAGAAGCTCCAAAGACGTTCCTAAGGGAATGCAGAGCTTATACCGTCTAAGTAAAAGGCGAAGAAGCTCCAAAGACGTTCCTAAGGGAATGCAGAGCTTATACCGTCTAAGTAAAAGGCGAAGAAGCTCCAAAGACGTTCCTAAGGGAATGCAGAGCTTACGAATATATTTTGTGTGTATCTTCGGAACAAATGTCACTTGCATAACATAACATCATCACATCATTTTGCATAGCATAAGCATCATACATCATGTTGCATTTGGCAAAAGAAGGGGACACAGTATCAACCTTCGAAAGGACGCTTTGAGAAAGTGAAAATTGTGTAAAGTCACGAGGGAATACAATGACAATCTTCGGAATACAGCTTCGGAGAATATTTTTACGAAGCATGGACGAGCTTCATCAGAGCAATATCGAAATTGTATAGCTTCGGAGAATGTTTTCACGAAGCATGGACGTGATTCATCAGAATAATTTTAACGGAGAATGTCTTCTTCACGAAGCATGAAAAGAAGGGAAGGTGTTTTTTCGCCGAATGCTCAAAAATGGTATGTATGTAGAGTTTCATGCATCGTAAAGAATTGAATAATGAAAAGAGACTTGTATATTACATTCAAATGTACAAAATGTTACATAGATCACACTTTAAATGTTTTTTTTTCTAAATAGCATCTAGTCTTCTCTTAATACTGCTTCGGCGGCCTCATTTAGAAGTTGATCAACAACTTTATCCATGATAGCTTCGGCCATTTGTTTAATTTCGTCATCCCCTTTTGTGTGAGGGTCGGCAAACGATCCAGCAGGTTCTGAGGGAAGAGAACATTTCTTCATTACTATTACAAATCGCGAGCAAAGTTTGAAATAAAAATTGCAACACAATAAGAACGACTAATTAATACCTAATTGCCCTCCGGGCTCTGTACTTCTTTCGGCAGCTTCTGCCACTTTCCTAGCATCATGGATGCCTTTTTCGCTTCTTTGAATGATTTCTTGTGCCATTTCTCGGCCGCCGTTGTCCCAGATATCAGTGAAAAATTTACCGCCAACCATGCTTGCTTCGGTCGAGGGATCTTTGATGTCTTCAGGGGACAGGGCAGCTTCGGAATGAGCTAAGGATTTTATATGTTCACAACCTTTCTTCTCCAAAACAGCAGCAACTCCTCTGGCACCTGAAAAAGCGCAGATGTCACCGCGGCTGCTCAGGATTTCCTCGAAGGCTTCTGCTTCGTGACTGATCCAGTCCAGTGGACCTTCGGGATTGCCTCTTGAAAAATTCTCTTCGCTAGAAAAGGCGCCAACGCTGGCGAAGCTGGATTTTATCTTTTTGACACATTCTACAGATTTAACATAGCATTTCCTCTGAGATGCACGAAGCTCCTTAACACTTAACTCCAAATTATTGACCATATGATCACTAAGTTCTCGTTTTGTTTCCTCAAGCACACGTTCCTCTTTAGCTCTAGCTAGCTGTTTCTGAAGATCTTTAATTTCACGTTTTTGGGCTTCGGCCTGGATTTTTGAAGCAGCTTCGTCCTTCTTTACCTTATCTACCAGTGTAAGCAGAATTTTATCCTTTTCCAGAGCTTCGTTTCTCAGTTTAATAACTTCGGAGCGTAAATTGTTGAACGCAATTTCATAGCTTTCATCTTCGGCGCTCTTTTGGGCTCTTAATGCGTTGCTTAGGATCAAGCCCTATACGAAAAAGAATCTATATAAGAATAAAGGAATGAATCCAAGTTTTTTTTTAAGCGCTTAATTCCCATACCTTTAGGCTATTGTACGCAAGACTATCTGCGAGGTCCTCTTTCGTCATGGCGCATAATCCAGCTTCGAGCTTCGGGAAACCCATACTTCTAGCCATCTCCCGGCAGACAGATAATTCTTTGTTATCAAGGAGGCAGTATAGGAAGTCATCTTCATTTGTCCCATTGAACACTACTGCCCCCTTCGGATACCTTAACTCTCTAGCATAGTGATTCGCTTCATAAGTCTCTTCTTCAGACAGTTTCTTCCCCGAAGCATGTCGCACAATGTAATCGCATATGCTGGAGGGAGCTTCGGGGGCGGCAGTGTCAATTTCTTCCACCAAAGCTGGTTCTGACATTTTCTCGGATTGTTCCTTGGTGGGCTCTGAAGGCCCAGCTTCAGCTTCAGCTTGTTGTTTCGAAGCTTCAGTAGATGCTTCAGCGAGTTCAACAGACTCCTTTGCGGTTGTGCTTGAAGACTTAATTGTCTCCAAGACATCTAGTACGTTCACCATTCTTTTTCTTCTTGGGGTCAGCAATGGGCCCTTCTGATTTTTTGCTGTTTCGACATTTGCTGATGGACTTAAAATTTCCGATGTTTTTGGCCCTTCAATCTTCGGTTTTTCTACTACTGAAGGCGCTTCAGTTTTCTCTTCTATCTTCGGCACTGGAGCTGGTTCTGTAGCTTCAGAGGCCAAAGAAACTTCACTAATAAATTCTGGCACTGTGGCCGGCTCAATAAAACGCGTTCGGTGGGTGAGCACCTTCATCTTTTTCCTTTGAGGCGCTGGCTCACTAGTGGCACTCGCGGTAGCTTCTGTCGCAGGAGAAGTATTTTTCCTTTTGCGACCCAATACCGGATAGTGATAGTCAGGGTAGATAAACCCGACTGCATCAAATACACGGTTGAGCCTTTTCTTCTTTCGGCCTCCGAAGGCTGCTGATAACGCAGTGTTCTCGGCCTTCGAATATGACCCAAGAAGTTCGTCACTTAATGTTTCAATGCTTTTCAACCAATCGTCATCAGGTTCAACAAATTTATCCCCATATTTGAATGTGTATTTTAGTCTGACTAGTCCGCCTTCGTCGGACTCTTTGATGGTCTCCTTCGGCATTTCCCACTTTTCTGCAAGTGGCCATACCCTGAAGGCAATGTGCTCTTGGACCAAGTCCCTTGTCCCAATAAAAGAGCAGATTACGCCGAAGGCTCTTTGGCATTCTTCGGCCGCTTCATCCATTTCAACCTTCGGCCTTCGAAGTCCGAAGCGTTGCCAGATGGGGCGCATAATGATACTCTTGACATTTTCTTGCGCTGTTAAGTCATTCTTCACATAGAACCACTCTGTCATCCAGGCTCCGGGCCACCTCTTCCGAAAGGTCGGCACAGGGCAGCTTGACCCGGAGCGGGCACCGAAGCTGTAGCACCCAAAGTTGTTGTGATATTGTTCTTTTCCCCAGGGCTTCGTCTCATATAATAACTCATGAATGTTGCAGAAGCTTTTAGCGTTTGGTTCCAAACCTTGGCTTCTCGCAGCCCAGACAAACACCCCCATTCTTATGATGGCTTCGGGAGTAATTTGATGAAGGTAGACTTGAAATGTTTTCAGGACTTCAACAACGAAGTTGCTTAAGGGGAATCGAAGCCTAGCCTTGAGAAAGCTTCGGAAGATTACGACCTCATCTTCTTCGGGGGTGGGAGAAGTCTTTTCTCCAGCGTCAACCCTCACAATAGATATATCTCGAAAATACCGCCCCCTCATATTATCAATATGATTCTGCTTAATAGTGGTCTTCTCGAAAACCGTGTGACTTGGCCGCCATGGCCGATCTTCGGCCTCTTCCCCACCACTTTCTACATCAAAACTGTCGCTGTCGTCAGTATCTTCGGACAAACCTTCAAGAATTTCCTTGGTGATTTTCTCTGTATTGGTCTCTGCCATCGCTATAAGGAACCCCAAGTTCTTCTCTTCGTCAAGACTCAGCTTCGTCTCAGCAGGGATCTTCTTACCTTCAGACATCTTCGGAAGCGCTAAAAAACTGTTTCCAAGGCCGAAGCTTTAAAATCAAACAGATCAGCAAGTCTTAGTGCACAAGAGCTAAAAATGTAGTGGGCCGAAGCAGATGGCAAGTGTGCGTACCAAATAAGTTTGCGGTATGATCTTATTTATATCCCCGGGGCGGTGAAAATTGAAAGGCCCCGCTTGTCAGTGAGTGTTGCTATTCTAGCAAAGGGAAGGTGTTTTTTCGGACCTTCGGCTCAGGGCCTTCGTCCATATCACAATCTGAATTTATCATTAACAAATTAATATTGCGAGGGGCTACTGTTGGGGGCCTTCGTCCTCCGAAGGTCCTCAAAAACATGATTTGACAATGTTTTCCAAGTGGACTATGTGAACAGGTACCTTCGGATTCAGAACTATGAACATGAAGTACGGTCAGGACAAAGCCTGAACCAGACGAAGGGGGATCAAAATGGAGAACGGACTGATTACCAAGCTCCGTGAAGGTTGGTCCACAGCCGAAGTTGTGCGCAGGGAAGCTTCGTCGCGATAGCAGAAAGGGGAACCGACTTAAAGATGAAAAGACTACTTGAGCCTTGACAAATTTCCATAAGTCATTGGCAAATGTAATGGACATGAATGTAATTTTACGTGGGCTGCGTCCCGCATCTATAAATAGATGAACAGTACTCCTGTACTGTTCACGCTGACTTGGCATTTGCTTTTGCGTCACGCTTGTACTTCTTTACCTTCTCTCAGGACAGAAGGTACATTTGTAATTTGAAATCATTTCTATTTTTCCATGCTAATAAAATAGAAATGATTCTATGATGATGCTTGTATTATATTTCACGCTTTATATGAATCCTTCGTCATTACTTGTTGTGTTTACGAAGGTATGTTTCTTATGACCTTCGTCCGAAACTCATTATTTCCCGAAGGAACATAATGTTTCGGAGGGCGAAGGACTTTAACACTTAACACTTTTTATGTTGCCTTGTTCTTAACTCTTAGCATTTGAGAACAAGTCCCCAACAATCCCCAAATCTTCCCCCGAAGCCCCTGGCGCCTCTGCCCCTTGGCACTGGCGGCCGGAAGGAGCTTTGCTGCTGCCCCAAAGCTTGGGAGGAGCACTGTGGCCTTTGCTGTTGACTCGCTTTGTCGTCATTTTGAATAGAATTGTGAATTGACCTGACGTGCCTTGGATAAAATCTTCCTCCGAAGCCCCTAGTCATTTCAGAGAACCTGAGGGCTTCCTCCCTTCTTTGGCGAAAATCATTGTCAGCTCGAATGTACTCATCCATCTTCTGGAGCAGCTTCTCCAGAGTTTGGGGAGGCTTCCTGGCAAAGTACTGAGCTGCAGGTCCTGGCCGAAGCCCCTTGATCATGGCCTCAATGACAATTTCATTGGGCACTGTTGGTGCTTGCGCCCTTAGACGTAGGAACCTTCGGACATATGCTTGAAGATATTCTTCATGATCCTGAGTGCACTGGAATAAAGCTTGAGCAGTGACTGGCTTCGTCTGAAAGCCTTGGAAGCTGGTTATCAGCATGTCCTTCAACTTTTGCCATGAGGTGATTGTCCCTGGCCTAAGGGAAGAGTACCAAGTTTGTGCGACGCTTCTGACAGCCATGACGAAGGACTTTACCATGACCGCCGTGTTGCCATCGTACGAAGATATAGTTGCTTCGTAGCTCATCAAGAATTGTTTCGGGTCTGAATGACCGTCGTACATGGGGAGCTGAGGTGGCTTGTAAGACTATGGCCAAGGAACAGCCTGCATTTCTGTTGACAAGGGAGAAGCATCATCAAAAGCAAAATTTCCGTGATGGAAATCTTCATACCAGTCATCCTCGTTGTAGAAACTCTCTTGATGAAGCTCTCTGCGCGGGGGCCTTTGGTTCTGGTCATCTTGAGCAAGATGTCGAAGCTCTTCAGAGGCTTCATCTATCTGCCTTTGAAGATCAGCTAGACGAGCCATCTTCTCCTTCTTGCGTTGAATAAACATATATATAAAGTGCGAAAGTAATAATACTAGCATTATCATCAATACATTTCCATTATTAAATTCATGAAAACGAATTACAAATGTACCTTCAGACTGATGTAAGGCAAAGGTACAAGTCGTGATGCAAAAAGACGTGTGCCAAGTCAGCGTGAACAGTACGGGAGTACTGTTCACCTATTTATAGGCACGGGACGCAGCCCGTGTGAAATTACATTGATGCCCTTTACATTTATCAATAACTCTAGAGTAATTCTTCGAGGTCCAATTTGGCTTTTCATCTTTAAGTCAGTTCCTCTTTTCTGCTGTTATGCCGAAGCTTTTCTGCATATGGCTTCATGATCGTCTTATCCTTCGTCATGACCGCTTTTCATTCCAGCTTCGTCTTAAACATGCCCTTGTATATTCGCGACCTGACTCCGAAGGTGCCTGTTCACATTTTACACTTGGAAAACATTGTCAAACTGTGTTTTTGAGGACCTTTGGGAGCCGAAGGCCCCCAACAACGTGGACAAGTGAGTGTTGTAGTAGACCACCTTCTTTATCTTCTTTTTGTTCTTAATATCCTTCTTCTTGTGCGGCTTGGTGGAGCTGGTGGATTCCTCCTTCCGCTCCTTATGCTTGTGCTTGTCATTAGAAGACTTGATCTCCCTTGATATGAAGCGTCCCGATCCTTTGGGACTCAAATGTGATGCAATTACTAGTCCAAGGAAGCTAGTAAACACATTTATTTCATCAGATAGTGTAGAGTCTTTACATAATAATTCTTACAATACCAAAAGCAAGCTCTAGTGAACTTTGGATACATAGCGGAGTGGAAGAAAACTAACCCAAGTCACAGGTAGACTAGCTACATACACAACCCCCTTCTAGTCGAACATAGCAGAAAGGAAGTCTTTGATAGCTGAAAAACATAAATAAATCTGGGTGAATACTTACGTATTCCGCAAGCCCATCCCACCCATAAGGATGGAGAAACCTATACAGTACATGCTTGGTATGGTGGAGTTGTAGTCACTCTTTATTTTTCTCAGAGAAAGGCGAAACTTGATGTTTTTACCAAGAAAAGAGAGAGGTAGCACTTTTTCACACTCAACCACCATTGAGCTTCCCGCTCCCGTGGCATCGTCTTTATTTCCAAAAATACTCACGCATTTCCCCTCTTTCTTAAGATAAAAGCACTAATTGTCATACCACACCAGACTCATCCATAACAGTGGACATGGACTATTCGAATAGGTTTTAGACTATTCTTAGAGGGGTACACTTTACCCACTAGTCCGGCTCTGTGATCTCACTGCCATGAGATCCGACACCGAAGCTCTTTTCTTCCTCGCACGTCCTTACCTTAATGATTATACTAGAAGGAACAAGGCCACCACCATGCCCAAACCAGGACAAAACATTCCCCTTCCTTATCCTCCCAATGCTCCCCAGCCGTCATAATCCTGGGGTTCGGACTGTGCAAGTTCAGATTGAGTGACTGCCCATACAGTCTCAAGTGGTTGTACTTGTCATGAGTACAAGTAGTGAAGGATGACAAACCGGTCCTTAAACTAGGGGGACAATCCTTGATGCTCACACCTAACCCGGCTGAGCCAACACATTAGGCCCTCCCAAACCAGAGAGTCCCTGATTATCCTCCTTTAGTTGGTGATAAGGGTGATAACCCATCATCATACACATTTTGAAAAAAACATTTCTCTTCTTGAAACCATTACCCACATCTTTTTGTAGCAAAAGGTATTCTTTAATGCAGGCTATCGCTCGACTCACAATGCATAGAAACCATCCCATATTCCGGCTTAGGTAGTGGTAGAAAGCATAGGTAATTTATGCATCAAGGGTAGAATGAACTTGCCTTCATCGAAGTTCTCTTGGCACGAAAGCTCTATTTCCAGGAGGTCGAGCTCCTGCCCTTCGTCCGGAGCTATGGGTTCTAGAAGGTCGAACCCCCTTCGTCTTGCAAAAATAGGCAATAAACAATACATCAAACATTGCTTGCTAAATAAAGTGTGTCAAGTTTCTTAGCATCATTATTTTGTGACTTAAAAAGTGTTTGGACCATTTTTGGTGCATAAATTATCAACATATAAGAATATATTTAGAAAACAAGGAAAAGGAAAAGGAAAACGATAAAGAATCTCTGGTCAATCGGGCCAGGGGGAGGAATTTTGGCCCAGTTGAGCGCGGGCGTGCACGGCCGTGCAGGCAGCCGGCCCAGCTCGGCCCACCAACGGGGTGCGGCGTGGAGACGGCACTGTGGGCGTGGGCCCACGTGCCAGTGAGGGGGAGAGGAGGATGGTGTTAGGGGGGAGAACGACGGTTCGCCCGCGAGGAAAACCGGTCGTCGGTGGGTTTGACGACGGTTCCCCACCGGTGGTCCAGTTCTCGGCGATTGGGTAGGTGGGCTAGCATGAGCAGGGGTGGGTGGTTATGGTGGTGGGATCAATTTGGCCAGTGGAGTCCTGAGACGGCTTGTCCACGGCGAGGTGGTTGGCTTCCGCGACGGCGATGTCGCCGGCGAGGCCACTGGGCGCGATAGGGGGGAAAGAAGTGGTGCTATGTGCCCGTGGTGAAGTGGTGAAGTTATTGAACAACCTGAATTTGACCCTAAGCTATTGGAGAGGGGAGGGAGGGCTCACCAGAGCCAAGGGAGGCGACGACTTTGAGCTTGATTGAGCCCAAGGGAGGGGAGGGAGAGTAGCCGAGGCCGGTGCGAGGAGAAATGGAGCTCGAGGTGGCCCTTTTATAGGCGCCCGAGGGAGGGAAGCGGTCGAAGCAAGCTGGCGCCGGTGAGGTCCAACATGGCGGTGATGATGGTGCACAGCGCCAGGGACAGGATGGCTCGGGGAGGGGTGTCGTGCGAGGGTGCTAGCACAGTGGGAGAGGGATGAAGCGGTGCCTAACTTTATTGGCGCAGGAGTAATGGTGGGGCGCGGGGGAAAGGACGGCATCCGGCGGGGTTCGCGGTGAGGCCGTGCGCGGGTTAGGGAGAGGGAGCTGATAACCGGGACCCACTTGGCATAGGAAGTGCGGGCGCGAGGAAACGAGAGAGAGCGGCTGTCGAGTGGGGCCGAGCGGGCAGTGGGAGAGCGCGGCACGAGAGAGTGCGCGTGCTGGTGGGCCGGGTGGGCCGAGGGAGAGCGGGGCGGGGGAGTGTGGGCTGGAATCGGCCCAGCCGAGAGGGGGAGGGTTTTTCCTTTTTCTTTTTTCTTTCCTTAATTCATTTTTCTCCTTTATACAAATATATATATATTTATTCATGATATTTTCTAGGTATCAAAAATGAAATGCTAGGTGAGACTACATGTGTGAATAGCTACTAGCAAACATGGTTTATGCATATGAGAAAAGAAATGCTTATGAGGCTTAGGCTTTAAGAAGATTAGGGGGGTTAAGGAGTTCAAGGTTTCTAACCTTGGAATCAAAAACCGGGATGCTACAGACCTACCCCACTTAAAAGAATCTCGCCCTCAAGATTCAGGCTAGGTTTGAGAAAAGGTAAGGGTACTCCTTCCTCAATGAGTACTCACTCTCCCAAGTAGCCTCCTCTTCTCCTTCTCTGCTCCACTAGACCTTACAGAGTCTTACTTCCGAGTTCCGAGTCTTTCGAACAGCTGAGTCAAGAATCTTCACTAGTTTTTCTCGATACTGCAGATCTTTCTGAATCTGGACTGACTCTTCTACGATGTGGCTCTCTAGTACTTTCAAGCATTGCCGGAGCTGGGATACATGGAACACATTATGGATGTCTGACATGGATTCTGGTAACTGGAGGCGGTATGCTGCTGGCCCTATTCTGCCGATGATAGGATAGGGGCCAACATAGCGTGGAGCTAACTTTCCTTTCACTTGGAACTTCTGAACCCCTCTCATTGGAGAAACCTTCAGATGGACAAAATCACCTTCTTGAAAACTGAGTTCTCTCCTCCTGTTGTCAGCATAGCTCTTCTGCCGACTCTGGGCTTCGAGCAGTCTTTTGCGAATCAGAGCAACTTTTTCTTCTACCTCTTGGATGAAAGCAGGCCCTTCTAGGGTCTTTTCTCCCACGTTTGACCACATCAGAGGGGTCTGGCATCTCCTCCCATATAAAGCTTCAAAAGATGACATTTTGATGCTGGCTTGGTAACTGTTGTTATACGAGAACTTAGTGTACGACAAACTGGATTCCCAATCTCTTTCAAAGGTTAGCACACAGGCTCTCAACAAATCTTTCAAGGATTTTGTTGACTCTTTCTATCTGCCGATTAGACTGGGGGTGGTAGGCGGTGCTGAAATCTAGCTTGGTGCCCATGGCTAGCTGAAGACTCAACCAAAATTTTGAGCTGAACTGTGTTCCTCTATCTGATACTATTCTTCAC
Source organism: Zea luxurians (assembly GCA_029449295.1). Classification (NCBI taxonomy): domain Eukaryota; kingdom Viridiplantae; phylum Streptophyta; class Magnoliopsida; order Poales; family Poaceae; genus Zea; species Zea luxurians. The sequence goes on from JAOPSE010000014.1 coordinate 30,692,312, forward strand.
GGGATGCTGTGTAGTCTGACTATTTCTTTGAGGTACAACCGGGCGAGGGTGGCTCTTCCATAGGTAGTCTTTACTGGTATGAAGTGTGCTACCTTGGTAAGACGGTCAATTATGACCTAGATAGAATCATTCCCCTTTTGGGTCCGGGGCAGTCCGATCACGAAATCTATACCTATCTCTTCCCACTTCCATTTAGGCACTGGGAGGGGTTGCAGTAACCCTACAGGCTTTTGATGCTCTGCCTTAGTCTGTTGACAAGTATCACACTGAGCTACATGCTGAGCTATCTCTTTTTCATTTCTTTCCACCAGTATCTGGTTTTGAAGTCTAGGTACATCTTAGTAGACCCTGGATGGATAGAACAGGCTGGGCTGTGGGCTTCATCTAGCAGAATTTCTCGTGCCTCCCCCTTTGGTACACACAATCAGTCCTTGAACCAAAGGTTTCCCCTTTTATCTGTTCTAATATTTGAGGGTTGTTATTCACTAGCCCTGTCTGCAAGTCTCATTGTCTCTGCATCCAAGCGTTGAGCTTTGCGAATGCAGTCTTCTAGTGAGGGTTTAATTTTTATACTACCCTTCTCCCCTAAGCAAGTATTTAGTTGGGCAGACTCCTTTTTCTAGTCTTCCAGGAAGTTTGTTGTTTCTTTCCTAAAAGGCTTCCGACTGAGGGCATCAGCCACCACGTTTGCCTTCCCTAGGTGGTAATGTACTTCGATGTCATAGTCCTTGATCAGCTCCAGCCATCTTCGCTGACGGAGGTTGAGATCTGGCTAGGTGAAGATGTACTTTAGGCTTTTATGGTCCGTGAACACATGGCATTTGTTCCCAATCAAGTAATGTCTCCATATCTTGAGAGCATGCTGAGAGCACCTAGAGGGGGGGTGAATAGGTGATCCTGTAAAACTTGAAACTTAAGCCACAAAAACTCGGTTAAGTGTTAGCACAATAATCGCCAAGTGGCTAGAGAGGAGTCTCAACAAAACACAATAACCACAAAAATATCAATCACAGAGATGGCACGGTGGTTATCCCGTGGTTCGGCCAAGACCAACGCTTGCCTACTCCACGTTGTGGCGTCCCAACGGACGAGGGTTGCAACCAACCCCTCTCAAGCGGTCCAAAGACCCACTTGAATACCACGGTGTTTTGCTTTGCTTTTCTTAATCCTGTTTGCAAGGAATCTCCACAACTTGGAGTCTCTCGCCCTTACACTTGAAGTTCACAAAGAAGCACGGAGTAAGGGAGGGATGAGCAACGCACACAAGACACAAAATCACAGTGACAACACGCACACAAGTCGCAACAAGAGCTCGCAACACAACCCGACGAGTTCACAACTCAACAAGAGCTCTAGATGCTATCACGAAGAAACAAATGCGTGGAATCGAAGTCTTGGTGCTTAGGAATGCTTTGAGTATGCTTGGTGTCTTCCTCCATGCGCCTAGGGGTCCCTTTTATAGGCCCAAGGCAGCTAGGAGTCGTTGAGAGCATTCTAGGAAGGCAGATCTTGCCTTCTGTCGCCTGGCGCACCGGACAGTCCGGTGCACCACTAGACACTGTCCGGTGCAGATATCCTTCCTTATTTGGCGAAGCCGACCGTTGGAGTCTAAAAGCCGTTGGCGCACCGGACACTGTCCGGTGCACACCGGACAGTCCGGTGCACCAATGTGACCGTTGGCTCGGCCACGCGTCACACGCGGAATCCTCGGCCGACCATTGCCCCGGCTGACGTTGGCTCACCGGACAGTCCGGTGCACCACCGGACAGTCCGGTGAATTTTAGCCGTACGCCGTTAATCAACTCCCGAGAGCGACGAGTTCGCCTGTGAACGGCTCACCGGACAGTCCGGTGAATTATAGCCGTACACCGCCGTCGAACTCCCGAGAGCAGCAAGTTCGCCAGAGCCAGTCTAGCGCACCAGACACTGTCCGGTGCACCACCGGACACTGTCCGGTGCACCCAGACGAGCTGTCTTTGGCTGAACAAAGCCATCTCTTCTCTAACTTGATTTTTCCTGTTTCCAGCACTTAGACACAATACATTAGTCCATAAAACAATGTGCTAAGTCTAGAAACATACCTTTTGACTTGATTTGCACTTTGTCCACCACATTGCATAGATCAACACACAAGCACTTGCGTTGGCACTCAATCACCAAAATACTTAGAAATGGCCCAAGGGCACATTTCCCTTTCAATCTCCCCCTTTTTGGTGATTTATGCCAACACAACATAAAGCAACTAGAACAAGTGCAATATCAATGCAAATGAGAACTCAAAATTGTTTTGATTCATATTTGGCATATATGGATCACTCTTTGCCACCACTTGGTTTGTTTTTGCAAATCAAACTCAAATTCCTATCTCTAAGTCAACTTCACTTGTAGAGACATAAAGAGAGGTATTCCAAAGAAAATTGATCAAGGATTTCAAAAACTCCCCCTTTTCCCATAATCAACACTTCTCCCCAAAAGAGGCCAACTTTTGACAAAAGAGACAATAAAAGAGTTTTGACAAACCAAAAGCTCTATTCTACTCTTTTCAAAATTTCTCAAGTGGTAGCTGATCCATTTATTGCTTTGGCCTTTATTTTCTCCCCCTTTGGCATCAAGCACCAAAATGGGATCAATCTTGGCCCTTGAACCCCATTGCCTCACCAAAATCTTCAATAAGAATACAAAGGCAATAAGAGTACATGAGATGAACTTGGAATAAGTTACCCTCTCATCGGAGTGCAGTGGAAGTCTTTCATGGTCCAAGTCCACCTTTTCCCTTTCAAACCTCCTTTGAGACTAAAACAAGCAAACTCAAGCACACGGTTAGTCTCAAAGGGTCAAGTTGTAGCACAGCTCCCCCTAAATATGTGCATCACTTGCAAAAAGGACTTGTGAGGTCCAGGGAGTGTTTGTACAACTGGAGCACCACAAGTAAGCAACAAAATGCAGAAGGAACATGATCAAAGGCATAAACACATGTATGCTATAAATCAATCCAAGTTCCGCGAATCTAGGACATTTAGCTCACTACGCAGCCTGCAAAAGGTCTTCTCATCTAAAGGCTTGGTAAAGATATCGGCTAGCTGGTTCTCGATGCTAACATGAAACACTTCGATATCTCCCTTTTGCTGGTGGTCTCTCAAAAAGTGATGCCGGATGTAAATGTGCTTTGTGCGGCTGTGCTCAACAGGATTTTCCGCTATTTGGATAGCACTATCATTATCATATAGGAGTGGGACTTTGCTCAGATTGTAGCCAAAGTCCCGGAGGGTTTGCCTCATCCAAAGTAGTTGCGCGCAACACTGTCCTGCGGCAACGTACTCGGCCTCAACGGTGGATAGGGCAACGGAAGTTTGTTTCTTAGAGTTCCATGACACCAGGGACCTTCCTAAGAATTGGCACGTCCCCGATATACTCTTCCTGTCGACCTTACATCCAGCATAGTCGGAGTCTGAATATCCAATCAAGTCAAAGTTAGACCCCTTAGGATACCAGATCCCGAAGCAAGGCATAGCGACTAAATATCTAAGAATTCGCTTCACTGCCACCAAGTGACACTCCCTTGGATCGGATTGAAATCTAGCACACATGCATACGCTAAGCATAATATCCGGTCTACTAGCACATAAATAAAGCAAAGAACCTATCATTGACCGGTATGCCTTTTGATCAACGGACTTACCTCCTTTGTTGAGGTTGGTGTGTCCGTCGGTTCCCATCGGTGTCTTTGCGGGCTTGGCGTCCTTCATCCCAAACCGCTTTAGCAAGTCTTGCGTGTACTTCGTTTGGGAGATGAAGGTGCCGTCCTTGAGTTGCTTCACTTGGAACCCAAGGAAGTAGTTCAACTCGCCCATCATCGACATCTCGAATTTCTGCGTCATCACCCTGCTAAACTCTTCACAAGACTTTTGGTTAGTAGAACCAAATATTATGTCATCGACATAAATTTGGCACACAAAAAGATCGCCATCGCAAGTCTTAGTGAAAAGAGTTGGATCGGCTTTCCCAACCTTGAAAGCATTAGCAATTAGAAAGTCTCTAAGGCATTCATACCATGCTCTTGGGGCTTGCTTAAGTCCATAGAGCACCTTAGAGAGCTTACCCACGTGGTCGGGGTACCGTTCATCCTCGAAGCCAGGGGGTTGCTCCACGTACACCTCCTCCTTGATCGGCCCGTTGAGGAAAGCGCTCTTAACATCCATTTGGTACAACCTAAAAGAATGGTGAGCGGCATATGCTAGCAAAATACGAATAGATTCTAGCCTAGCCACAGGAGCAAAAGTCTCCTCAAAATCAAAACCTGCGACTTGGGCATAACCTTTTGCCACAAGTCGAGCCTTGTTCCTTGTCACCACCCTGTGCTCGTCCTATTTGTTGCGGAACACCCACTTGGTTCCCACAACATTTTGCTTGGGGCGAGGCACCAGTGTCCAAACTTCATTGCGCTTGAAGTTGTTGAGTTCCTCCTGCATGGCCAACACCCAGTCCGGATCTAGCAAGGCCTGTTCCACCCTGAAAGGCTCAATAGAAGAGACAAAGGAGTAATGCTCACAAAAATTAACTAATCTAGAACGAGTAGTTACTCCCTTGCTAATATCACCCAAAATTTGGTCGACGGGATGATTCCTTTGAATCATCGCTCGAACTTGGGTTGGAGGTGCCTGAGGTGCTTCTTCCTCTTCAACTTGAACATCCTGTGCTCCCCCTTGATCATGCGCCTCCACTTGAGGTACCTGTTCGTCATCTTGGGTTGGGGTATGCACCATTGTTGAGGAAGACGGTTGATCTTGGTCCAATTGTTCCTGAGGCCGCACATCTCCAATCGCCATGGTGTGTATCGCGGCCGTTGGAACGTCTTCTTCATCTACATCATCAAGATCAACAACTTGCTCTCTTGGAGAGCCATTAGTCTCATCAAATACAACGTCGCTAGAGACTTCAACCAAACACGATGATTTGTTGAAGACCCTATACGCCTTTGTATTTGAGTCATAACCTAATAAAAACCCTTCTACAGCTTTGGGAGCAAATTTAGAAGTTCTACCTTTCTTCACAAGAATATAACACTTGCTCCCAAATACACGAAAATAAGACACATTGGGCTTGTTACCAGTTAGCAGCTCATACGAAGTCTTCTTGAGGAGGCGGTGAAGGTAGACCCGGTTGATGGCGTGGCAAGCCGTGTTCACGGCTTCCGACTAAAAGCGCTCGGGGGTCTTGAACTCTCCAAGCATAGTCCTCGCCATATCGATGAGAGTCCTGTTCTTCCTCTCTACCACACCATTTTGCTGTGGTGTGTAGGGAGCGGAGAACTCGTGCTTGATCCCTTCCTCCTCAAGGAACTCCTCCACTTGAAGGTTCTTGAACTCGGACCCGTTGTCGCTCCTTATCTTCTTCACTTTGAGCTCAAACTCATTTTGAGCTCTCCTAAGGAAGCGCTTGAGGGTCCCTTGGGTTTCAGATTTATCCTGCAAAAAGAATACCCAAGTGAAGCGGGAAAAATCATCAACTATAACAAGACCATACTTACTTCCTCCTATACTTAGATAGGCGACGGGTCCGAAGAGGTCCATATGAAGCATCTCCAAGGGTCTTGATGTGGTCATCACATTTTTGGTGTGATGAGAGCCTCCCACCTGTTTCCCTGCTTGACAAGCTGCACAAGGTCTATCTTTTTCAAAATGTACGTTAGTTAGACCTATCACGTGTTCTCCCTTTAGAAGCTTGTGGAGGTTCTTCATCCCCACATGTGCTAAGCAGCGATGCCACAGCCAGCCCATGCAAGTCTTAGCAATTAAGCATGCATCTAGACCAGCCTCTTCTTTTGCAAAATCAACCAAATAAAGTTTGCCGTCTAGTACACCCTTAAAAGCTAGTGAACCATCACACCTTCTAAAGATAGACACATCTACATTTGTGAATAGACAATTATATCCCATATTGCATAATTGACTAACAGATAACAAATTATATCCAAGCGACTCAACTAAAAACACATTAGAAATAGAGTGCTCGGATGAAATAGCAATTTTACCTAACCCTTTTACCTTGCCTTGGTTCCCATCACCGAATATGATTGAATCTTGGGGATCCTTGTTCTTGACGTAGGAAGAGAACATCCTCTTTTCCCCTGTCATGTGGTTTGTGCATCCGCTGTCGATAATCCAGCTTGAACCCCCGGATGCATAAACCTGCAAGGCAAATTTAGGCTTGGGTCTTAGGTACCCAACTCTTGTTGGGTCCTACAAGGTTAGTCACAATTGTCTTAGGGACCCAAATGCAAGTTTTATCGCCCTTGCATCTTGCCCCTAACTTCCTAGCAATCACCTTCTTATTCTTTCTACAAATGGCAAATGAAGCATTGCAAGCATGATATATTGTAGAAGGTTCATTAACTTTCCTAGGAATATTAACAACATTTCTCCTAGGCATATTATGAACAACATTTTTCTTAGCAACATTTCTATCATGCATAACATGGGAACTAGAAGCAGTCATAGCATGAAAATCAAAAGCATCATAAGCATTACAACACCTATAAGCATTTCTAGATTGTCTCCTATCATGGTACATAAAAGCATGGTTCTTTTTAGTACTACTAGCCATAGGGGCCTTCCCTTTCTCCTTGGCGGAGATGGGAGCCTTATGGCTTGTCAAGTTCTTGGCTTCCCTCTTGAAGCCAAGTCCATCCTTAATTGAGGGGTGTCTACCAATCGTGTAGGCATCCCTTGCAAATTTTAGCTTGTCAAATTCACTTTTGCTAGTCTTAAGTTGGGCATTAAGACTAGCCAATTCATCATTCAATTTTGAAATTGAAACTAGGTGTTCACTACAAGCATCAATGTCAAAATCTTTACACCTATTGCAAATCCTAACATGTTCTACACAAGAGTTAGATTTACTTGCTACTTCTAGTTTAGCATTTAAATCATCATTTACACCTTTTAAAGCGGAAATGGTTTCATGACAAGTAGATAGTTCACAAGAAAGCATTTCATTCCTTTTAACTTCTAGAGCAAGTGAATTTTGTGCACTAACAAATTTATCATGCTCTTCATATAAAAGGTCTTCTTGTTTCTCTAAGAGTCTATCCTTTTCATTCAAGGCATCAATTAACTCATTAATTTTGCCAATTTTAATTCTATCTAAACCTTTAAATAAACTAGAATAGTCTATTTCATCGTCATCACTAGAATCATCATCACTTGAAGAAGTATAAGTGGTATCCCAAGTGCATACCTTCTTCTCCTTCTCCATGAGGCACGTGTGATGCTCGTTTGGGAAGAGGGATGACTTGTTGAAGGCGGTGGCGGCGAGTCCTTCATTATCGGAGTCGGAAGAGGAGCAATCCGAATCCCACTCCTTTCCGATATGTGCCTCGCCCTTGGCCTTCTTGTAATTCTTTTTCTTCTCCCTTTTGTTCCCTTTTTCCTGGTCACTTTCATTATCGGGACAGCTAGCAATGAAATGACCAATCTTACCACATTTGAAGCATGAGCGCTTCCCCTTTGTCTTGGTCTTGCTTGGCTGTCCCTTGCGACCCTTTAGCGCCGTCTTGAAGCGCTTGATGATGAGGGCCATCTCTTCGTCATTGAGCCCGGCCGCCTCAACTTGTGCCACCTTGCTAGGTAGCGCCTCCTTGCTCCTCATTGCCTTGAGAGCAATGGGTTGAGGCTCATGGATTGGACCGTTCAACGCGTCGTCCACGTACCTCGCCTCCTTGATCATCATTCGCCCGCTTACGAACTTTCCAAGGACTTCTTCGGGCGACATCTTGGTGTACCTAGGATTTTCACGAATATTGTTCACCAAATGTGGATCAAGTACAGTAAAGGACCTTAGCATTAGGTGGACGACGTCGTGGTCCGTCCATCGCGTGCTTCCGTAGCTCCTTATTTTGTTGATAAGGGTCTTGAGTCGGTTGTATGTTTGGGTTGGCTCCTCGCCCCTTATCATCGTGAATCTTCCAAGCTCGCCCTCCACCAACTCCATCTTGGTGAGTAAGGTGACGTTGTTCCCCTCATGAGAGATCTTGAGGGTGTCCCAGATCTGCTTGGCATTGTCCAAGCCACTCACCTTATGGTACTCGTCCCTGCACAAAGAGGCTAACAACACAGTAGTAGCTTGTGCATTTTTATGAATCTGTTCATTAATAAATATAGGACTATCCGAGCTATCAAATTTCATTCCATTCTCAACAATCTCCCATATGCTTGGATGGAGAGAGAACAAGTGACTACGCATTTTGTGACTCCAAAATCCGTAGTCCTCCCCATCAAAGTGTGGAGGTTTGCCAAGAGTAATGGAAAGCAAATGTGCATTTGAACTCTGCGGAATATGAGAGTAATCAAAAGAAAAGTTCGAATTAACCGTCTTTCGTTTCTCGTAGTCGTAGTCGTCCTTTTGGGAAGAAGTGGACTCATCGCTGTCGTCGTAGTAGACGATCTCCTTGATGCGTCTCGTCTTCTTCTTCTTCCCATCTTTGCGTTTGTGGCTCGAGCCCGAGTCGGTAGGCTTGTCATACTTCGGTTCGTTGACTAAGGACTCCTTCTCCTTATCGTTGATCACGATTCCCTTCCCCTTAGGATCCATCTCTTCGGGCGATTAGTCCCTTCGTGAAGAGAACGGCTCCGATACCAATTGAGAGCACCTAGAGGGGGGGTGAATAGGTGATCCTGTAAAACTTGAAACTTAAGCCACAAAAACTCGGTTAAGTGTTAGGACAATAATCGCTAAGTGGCTAGAGAGGAGTCTCAACAAAACACAATAACCACAAAGATATCAATCACAGAGATGGCACGGTGGTTATCCCGTGGTTCGGCCAAGACCAACGCTTGCCTACTCCACGTTGTGGCGTCCCAACGGACGAGGGTTGCAATCAACCCCTCTCAAGCGGTCCAAAGACCCACTTGAATACCACGGTGTTTTGCTTTGCTTTTCTTAATCCCGTTTGCGAGGAATCTCCACAACTTGGAGTCTCTCGCCCTTACACTTGAAGTTCACAAAGAAGCACGGAGTAAGGGAGGGATGAGCAACGCACACAAGACACAAAATCACAGTGACAACACGCACACAAGTCGCAACAAGAGCTCGCAACACAACCCGACGAGTTCACAACTCAACAAGAGCTCTAGATGCTATCACGAAGAAACAAATGCGTGGAATCGAAGTCTTGGTGCTTAGGAATGCTTTGAGTATGCTTGGTGTCTTCCTCCATGCGCCTAGGGGTCCCTTTTATAGCCCCAAGGCAGCTAGGAGCCGTTGAGAGCATTCCAGGAAGGCAGATCTTGCCTTCTGTCGCCTGGCGCACCGGACAGTCCGGTGCGGATATCCTTCCTTATTTGGCGAAGCCGACCGTTGGAGTCTAAAAGCCGTTGGCGCACCGGACAGTCCGGTGCACCAATGTGACCGTTGGCTCGGCCACGCGTCACGCGCGGAATCCTCGGCCGACCGTTGCCCCGGCTGACCGTTGGCTCATCGGACAGTCCGGTGCACCACCGGACAGTCCGGTGAATTTTAGCCGTACACCGTTAATCAACTCCCGAGAGCGACGAGTTCGCTTGTGAACGGCTCACCGGACAGTCCGATGAATTATAGCCGTACACCGCCGTCGAACTCCTGAGAGCAGCAAGTTCGCCAGAGCCAGTCTAGCGCACTAGACACTGTCCGGTGCACCCAGACGAGCTGTCTTTGGCTGAACAAAGCCATCTCTTATCTAACTTGATTTTTCCTGTTTCCAGCACTTAGACACAATACATTAGTCCATAAAACAATGTGCTAAGTCTAGAAACATACCTTTTGACTTGATTTGCACTTTGTCCACCACATTGCATAGATCAACACACAAGCACTTGCGTTGGCACTCAATCACCAAAATACTTAGAAATGGCCCAAGGGCACATTTCCCTTTCACATGCACTATGGCTGCCAATTCCAAATCGTGGGTTGGATAATTTTGCTCATGTGGCTTGAGTAATCGAGATGCATATTCAATGACTTTCTCATTCTACATTAGTACACATCCCAACCCATGCCTTGATGCATCACAAAAGATAACAAAGCTCTGGTGGATATCTGGCAATGTCAGTACTAGTGAGGTTGTGAGCTTCTTCTTTATGTCTTGAAAACTTTCTTCACACTTTGGGGTCCAAACAAACTTGTTGTCTTTCTTGAGGAGTTCGGTTAAGGGTTTTGCAATGCTAGAGAATCCTTTGACAAAACGGCAGTAATATCCTACCATTCCCAAGAAGCTTCGGATTTCACTAACGCTGGAGGGATGCTTCCATTTGGACACTGCTTCTACCTTTAATGGATCTACTTCTATCCCTTCTGTCGTCAAGATATGCCTGAGGAAGGCAATCTTCTCTAGCCAAAATTCGCATTTATTGAACTTGGCATAGAGTTGATGTGCCCTGAGTCTCCCAAGGACAATTCGGAGATGGTGCTCATGATCCTCTTGACTCTTGGAGTAGATGAGGATGTCGTCAATAAAGACCACAACAAATTTACCTAAATCTTCCATAAATACCTTGTTCATGAGGTTCATGAAGAAGGCGGGTGCATTGTTTAGGCCAAAGGGCATTATTGTAAACTCGTATTAGCCATACCGGGTAACGAAAGCCGTCTTCTAACTATCTACTTCCTTGATTCTCAACTGATGGTATCCCAATCTTAGATCAATGTTTGAGAAGTACTTGGCCCCTTGAAGTTAGTCAAAAAGGTCATCTATCCAAGGTAGCGGACACTTGTTCTTGATTGTGACTTCGTTTAAGGATCAGTAATCAATACACATTCTCATGCTTCCATCCTTTTTGGTGACAGGCAATACTGGGGATCCCCAAGATGATGATATGGGATGAATCAACCCTTTCTATTGAAGTTTTGCGATCTAAAGTTTTAATTCTATCAATTCTATGGGTGCCATGTGGTATGGTCTCTTTGCGATCGGTGTGGTGACTGGGAGAAGGTTGATGTAGAACTCTACATCTCTTTCCAGAGGCAATCCCGACAATTCTTCTGGAAAGACATCCATGAATTCTTCTACCATAGGTATGCCCCCACTTGCTAGACTGAATATCATTGGATCTTGGGTTGGTGGTTGAGCTTTACATGAAACTTTCTTCCCCTGGTGGTCAATGAGAAGGATTGTCTTATCTGCATAACCTATGATGCCATTATGCCAGGACAACCAATCCATTCCTAGGATTACATCAATTCTGTAGGATGGTAGTACGGCTAAGTCTGCTAGGAATACTACCCCACTTAAAAGAATTCTGACTTGGGAGCACCTGAGGTGGCACAGAAGGTCCCAGGGTTCGGGTGACCAGAGGGACTTCTAATGGTGTAGTGGGAATGCCATGTCTTTCCACAAAACTAGTGGCGATGAAAGAATGAGATGCAAGGGTAAATTCGACTAGGAACTCACCGAGTACTACTCCAGGGGCTTGCTGAGCTTCTTGGGCGTCGATATGGTTCACTCGGGCCCTGCTGTGGAACTGCGACCTGCTTAACTGACTGATGGTGGAGGGTGCCTTGGAGGTGGGTGTTGTAACGTTCTTGGGGCCATTCACCAAGTTGGAGTAGGTAGGTGCGGTCGGCTTCAGTTCTGGACAATTATTCTTGAAGTGACCGGGGTTGCCACAGTGCCAACAAGCATTGGCTGGAGGTTGGCTACTTGCGATGGACTAGGTGTGGAAGGAACTCTGACTAGGCTAGTTGAAACGTGGCGGACCAGATCCTGCTGGCTTGCTGAGATTTGACCCTTTGGGAGGGAACCCAAAAGATCGAACCCTCTAGTGCATGTCTTGCTGTTGAGCTGGGAGAATTTGAAACTTTCTCTTAAGGTGACCTTTTTCCTCTTCTCAGGCTCTTTCCACCTAGATGGCCTTATTTGAGAGGTGCGAGAAGCTAAGGAAGTCTTGGCTGGCAAGGATAGTTTTGAGCTCCAGTCTTAACCCTTTTAGAAAACAGGCCATCTTCTTGACTTCTGTACAAACATCATCTGGTGCATAGCGAGCAAGCTCTATGAACCTATGGATGTACTCACTAATAGATCGCCCTCCTTGAGTTAACTCTCGAAATTCCTCTTCCTTGAGCTGGACAATTCCCGAAGGCACATGATGCTCTCGGAAAGCGGCCTCAAATTCTGCCTAGGTGGCATTTCTCACAGTAGCACTGGAAGTGTCCCAACAGGATAGGGCCATCCTAGAGAGCTGGTGGGCAGCTAGGTGAACACGCTGGTCTTCGGGACATCCAATGGCTTCTAACTTCCTCTTCACTGTGCGCAGTAAGTCATCAGCATCAAGTGGGTTGCTAGATCCAGCAAATGTGGGAGGCTTGAGCCTTAGGAATTCTCCCATCCTGTCCTATGGTCTTCCTCCATTCGGGCGCTAATTCTTGAGGCTTTTGGTGAGGATCTCAATGAGTCGAGTTTGGTTGGCCAGAACTTGGGCTAAATCTAGTGGCATTTCTGGAGGTGCGGGGAGGTGGGTCTCACTCCCTTCCACTCTATCCTCACCTTCAATGCCTAGGGGAGTCCTTGCTCCAATTCTTGAGGTGGTAGGCGTGGCTCTATCCGAGGCCTTCTGCTAGAGGGGAGAAAGGATTACTACTATGCATATGTCATTTTTTTGCAAACATGTTATTTTATTCAGCAAACCAGTTCATTACAAGCATGACAACCGCCATAGATTACATTATGCATGAGCGTCTCCTACTAAGGCATCCCCAAATTCCCTGAGAAGATCATCAAGGCTAGCCAGGGACACTTCCTCGACGTCAGAAAGGTTTTCTATCCCTAGGGAAGGTAGTGCTGGCGAGGACTCCTCCTTTGGGTCGGTCTAACATCCTTGGCTCTTGAAACGCTTTCAGATCTTCTTGGCTGGGCGAACTTCTTCAACCTCCTGGCATAGTCCATCTTTAGGGTTGGATATGCCTCACGGGTGTTGGCTTCCTCGCCTTCTACCATCTCGAGGCTGTTTTGAAGGGCGGCATTTTCTTCCTTCAATCCCTTGATCCGCTGCTCTAGGCTTTCCACCCGAGAGTTTAGGTGGGTGCAATGGGGGAAAAGGTCATCAAAGTGGGTGCAAGGGTGTGGAGATATCCATCCATGTAGATTGCAGTAGGATCATCTTCATTATGCTCTCTCCCTAACAAAGCCTGGAGTCTTCCCCTTCAAGCAGGGTTATTTTTGTTGTTGGGTGGGAAGTAGCAAAGGGGTGTTTTGGCTACTTCTTTGCTGTAATTTTGGCATAATTGGCAGAGGGCTTTTTGGGTGGCATTTTGGCAGGTGTCTGGGAAACGGTGGCCAGTAGCGGTAATCTAGAAAGGTGGTGATTTGGGTAGCTTCGGCTTTCTCCCAGGTAGACTGCCATGGAGCACTTCTCAACTCCACTTTCATGGTATTCCATCCAGACATACTCTGGCTTCTTGTGGACTCCCATGCGAAGCGCACAACTCCGAAGAAGGTAAGGGAATTCTTCCACCTCTGAGCAATAGGATGTCCTAAGTGTAAAGGTGTCCTCCATATGGTAGCAAGAGGAGAAGAGTTGTTAATACTGGGGAAAGAAGAGAAGATTCTTTAAGAAGTTAAGAGGTTTTCTTTTAAGGAAAGCTTTTTAGGTCAAGGCTTGCGGTCTACGGCCAGTCCTATGGCTCTGATACCACCTGAAGCATCTCGATCCTTTGGGACTCAAATGTGATACAATTACTAGTCCCAGGAGGCTAGTGAACACATTTATTTCATCAGATAGTGCAGAGTATTTACATAATAATTATTACAATACCAAAAGCAAGCTCTAGCAACTTTGGATACATAGAGGAGTGGAAGAAAACTAGCCCAAGCCACAGGTAGACTGGGTGCAGACATAGCCCCCTTCAAGTCGAACATAGCAAAAAGAAAGTCTTCGGTTGCTGAAAAACATAAATAAATCTGGGTAAATACTTACGTATTCCGCAAGCCCATCCCACCCGTAAGGAGGGAGAAACCTACACATTACATGCTTGGTATGGTGGAGTTGTAGTCACTCTTTATTTTTCTCTGAGAAAGGCGATACTTGATGTTTTTACCTAGAAAAGAGAGAGGTAACACTTTTTCACACTCAACCACCACTGAGCTTCCTGCTCCCGTGGCTTCATCTTTATTTCCAAAAATACTCACGCATTTCCCCTCTTTCTTAAGATACAAGCACTAATTGTCATACCACACCAGACTCTTCCATTCCAGTGGACACGGACTATTCGAATAGGTTTCAGACTCTGCGCAGAGGGGTACAATTTACCCACTAGTCCGGCTCTGCGATCTCACTGCCATGAGATCCGACATCGAAGATCCTTCCTTCCTCACACGTCCTTACCTTAATGATTATACCGGAAGGAAAAAGGCCACCACCATGCCCAAACCAGGACAAAACATTCCCCTTCCTTATCCTCCCAGTGCTCCCAGCCATCATAATCCTGGGGTTTGGACCATGCAAGTTCAGATTGAGTGACTGCCCATACAGTCTCGAGTGGTTGTACTTGTCATGAGTACAGGTAGTGAAGGATGACAAACTGGTCCTTAAACGAGGGGGCCAATCCTTCATGCTCACACCTAACCCGGCTGAGCCAACACCTTAGGCCCTCCCAAACCAGGGAGTCCCTGATTATCCTCCTCAGTTGGTGATAAGGGTGATAACCCTTCATCATACACATTTTGAAAAAACAATACCCACATCTTTTTGTAGCAAAAGGTATTCTTTAATGTAGGCTATCGCTTGACTCACAATGCATAGAAACCATCCCATATCCCGGCTTAGGTAGTGGTAGAAAGAATAGGTAATTTATGCATCAAGGGTAGAATGAACTTGCCTTCGTCGAAGTTCTCTTGGCACGAAAGCTCTATTTCCGAGAGGTTGGGCTCCTGCCCTTCTTCTGGAGCTACGAGTTCTAGAAGGCCGGACCCCTCTTCGTCTTACAAAAATAGGCTATAAACAATACATCAAACATTGCTTGCTAAATAAAGTGTGCCAAGTTTCTAAGCATCATTATTTTGTGACTTAAAAAGTGTTGGGACCATTTTTGGTGCATAAATTATCAACATACAAGAATATATTTAGAAAAAGGGGAAAAGGAAAAGGAAAAGATAAAGAATTTCTGGTTAATCGAGCCGATGGGAGGAATTTTGGCTCAGCTGAGCGCGGGCGCGCGCGGCCGTGCGGGCAGTCGGCCTAGCTCAGCCTGCCAACGGGGCGCGGCGTGCAGACGGCGTCATGGGTGTGGGCCCACGTGCCAGTGTGAGGGAGAGGAGGACGCAGTTAGGGGGGACAACGATGGTTCGCCCGCGGGGAAAACCGGTCACCGGTGGGTTTGACGGTGGTTCCCCGTCGGTGGTCCGGTTCCCGGCGATTGGGTAGGTGGGCTAGCATGAGTAGGGGCGGGTGGTTATGGTGGTGGGATCAATTTGGCTACTGGAGTCCTGAGACGGCTTGTCCACGGTGAGGTGGTGGGCTTTCGTGGCGGTGAGGTCGCCGGCGAGGCCACTGGCACGATAGGGGGGAAGAAGTAGTGCTCTTTGCCCATGGTGAAGTGGTGAAGTTAGTGAACTACCTTAATTTGACCCTAAGCTACTGGAGAGGGGAGGGAGGGCTCACCGGAGGAAAGGGAGGCGGTGGCTCTGAGCTTGATTGAGCCCAGGGGAGGGGAGGGAGAGTGGTCGAGGCTGGTGTGAGGAGAAAGGGAGCTCGAGGTGGCCCTTTTATAGGCGCCCGAGGGAGGGAAGCGGTCTAAGCAAGCTGGCGCCGATGATGTGCAACACGACGGTGATGATGGTGCACAACGCCTGGGACGGGATGGCTCAGGGAGGGGTGACGTGCGAGGGTGCTAGCACAGTGGGAGAGGGACGAAGCGATGCCTAACTTTACTGGCGCAGGAGTAATGGCGGGGGGAAATGACGGCGGCCGGTGGGGTTCGTGGTGAGGCCATGCGCGGGTGAGGGAGAGGGAGCTGACAACCGGGACCCACTTGGCATAGGAAGAGCGGGGGCAAGGAAGCGAGAGAGAGAGAGCGGCTGTCGAGTGGGGCCGAGTGGGCAGTGGGAGAGCGGGGAAGAGCACGATGCGAGAGAGTGCGTGTGATGGTGGGCCGGGTGGGCCGAGGGAGAGCGAGGCGGGGGAGTGTGGGCCGGAATCAGCCAAGCCAAGAGGGGGGAGGATTTTCCTTTTTCTTTTTTTCTTTCCTTAATTCCTTTTTCTCCTGTATACAAATATATATATATATATAGTCATGATATTTTCTAGGTGCCAAAAATGAAATGCTAGGTGAGACTACATGTGTGAATAGCTACTAGCAAACATGGTTTATGCATATGAGAAATGAAATGCTTATGAGGCTTAGGCTTTAAGAAGATCAGGGGGATTAAGGAGTTTAAGGTTTCTAACCTTGGAACCAAAAATCGGGATGCTACATGATAGCACCTTGTCCGAAGGCTCGACCTTTCCTCCCGATAGCACCTTCTCGTTTTTGGCATGTTCACCTGACACCACTTTGAGTTGTTAGACTCTAATGAAGCGTCGGGCTTTGATACCAATTTAAAGCCGCCTAGAGGGGGGTAAATAAGTGAAACCTGAAAATTAAAAACTTTAAACGCAAACTTTACCCAGTGTTAGCGTTAGAACAAGTATATATGAAATCAGAGTGCATAAGAGTAGTTCTTGCTATGAGTTGCTCAATCAATTTGCGGATTACATTAGGAGTTAACTCAAAATGATCGCAAGCAAGAGAACTAGAGAAGGGGATGGAAGAAGTAAATCACAAAGATTGTGATCGACGCAAATACACGACCCATTTGTTTTCTGAGCTTCAGCTCAAGGAGTTTACGTCCTCGTTGAGGAGTCCATAAACAACTGGCCTTTTTCAACCACAACAGGAATTCTAAAGATTCCCGTGGGCCAAGTTAACTCCCGTCGGCCAGGACAAAAGCCGACGGGAATAGAGTAATTCCTGTCGGCCTCCTAGCCACCGACGAGAATTATATTAACTCCCATCGGTCACTTCAGAAGCCGACGAGAATTACATTCACTCGCGTCGGCCAAGTCAAAAGCCGACAGGGATTATGTTAACGTCGTCGGCCACGTCACAAGCCGACGGGGATTATGTTAACTCCCATCGGCTAAGTCAAAAGCCGACGTGAATTAAACATTTATGAGCCCGGCCACGCGCATGCGTGGGCTCATTCGCCTTCCTTCATCCATCAAACCGCCGTCGCCTACCTCGACGCTGCTGCCAACCGAGCAGTGCCCCTAGCCCGAGCGCCGCCGCCCCTAGCCGCGCCCGCCTGAGCACCGCCGCCCCCGGCGCGCCGCCGCTCCAAGCGCTGCCGCCCCTAGCCCCGAGCGCTGCCCCCGAGCGCCCCGCGCCGCCCTAGAGCGCTGCCCCCAGCCTGCCGCCCCCAGAGCTCCACCCCCAACAAGTCACCGCCGTCCACAAGCACCGCCGTCCCCAGCCCACCATCGTCTGCCGTCTGCCGGTGCCCCGACGCGCCGGTCAGCCACCGCAACCGAGGGCTCGCCATCCGGTATGCGTTCGAGTTCGAGTCGTCGAGGTATAATCTTATTTCTAAATGTAAATGAATATGTGATTATTTTCGTCGATTTTTTGTGGCCGACGGGAGTTAACTTTCATGTGATTAGTGTTAGTTTAAAATTGTTAATTAATAGTGTTCTTAGTTTTCATATGACTTTATGCATTATACTTGCTAGTTTTAATATCACATGTGTGGCTTGATGTTAGGTAAGTATTAATTCTATTATTATAGTAGATTTAACTTATGCTATTGAATTGTTAAATTTGATGTTATTTATTGATTAGATTTAACTTATAATATTAGGATGTATGAAGGTTTCGATATTGATAAATTTGATGTTATTTATGTATATATATAGTTATTTATGTATATATATAGTTTTACTACTTACCTATAGATGTATGTGTGACAGAACCTCTCAAGTCATTAGGCCCACCTATAGTTGTCCTTGTCTAACGGACCTCAGACAACCCTGCATGTGCCCCTGAATCACTTGACAAGTTCGGTATCTACTTACCTTTCCCAAGAGCACTTCACCCGTCATGCAGACATTATAAGCATCAGAGATACGAAAATGCGAAAGCAGTTACATTAACTTACCTTTATTAAAAAGTAAGATAGAGTTATATAGTTACAGACCAGAAATATAATATATGAGTGCAGAGTATTATTATTACAAACCATGGGAGGCAAAAACCCCTCCCGATAAGTATCAAACAAAAGTGAAAGTCGCCTAGAGGGGGGGTGAATAGGGCGAAACTGAAATTTACAAAAATAATCACAACTACAAGTCGGGTTAGCGTTAGAAATATAATCGAGTCCACGAGAGAGGGTGCAAAACAAATCGCAAGCAAATGAAGAGTGTGACACGCGGATTTGTTTTACCGAGGTTCGGTTCTCGCAAACCTACTCCCCGTTGAGGAGGCCACAAAGGCCGGGTCTCTTTCAACCCTTCCCTCTCTCAAACGGTCCCTCGGACCGAGTGAGCTTTTCTTCTTCTCAATCAAACGGGAACAAAACTTCCCCGCAAGGGCCACCACACAATTGATGCCTCTTGCCTTGGTTACAATTGAGTTTTGATCACAAGAACAAGTGAGAAAGAAAGAAAGCGATCCAAGCGCAAGAGCTCAAAAGAACACGGCAAATCTCTCTCGCTAATCACTAAAGGTTTGAGTGGAATTGGAGAGGATTTGATCTCTTTTGGTGTGTCTAGAATTGAATGCCTAGCTCTTGTAAGTGGTTGGAAGTTGGAAAACTTGGATGCAATGAATGGTGGGGTGGTTGGGGTATTTATAGCCCCAACCACCAAACATGACCGTTGGCTGGAGGCGTCTGTTCGATGGCGCACCGGACAGTCCGGTGCACACCGGACAGTCCGGTGCCCCTGCCATGTCATCAATGCGGTTGGATTCTGACCGTTCGAGCTTCTGACTTCTAGGCCCGCCTGGGTGTCCGGTGCACACCGGACAACTACTGTTTATTGTCCGGTGCGCCGGTATGGGCACGCCTGACGACTGCGCGCGCAGAGCGCGCATTAAATGCGCCGCAGGGAGCCGTTGGCGCCGAAATAGCCGTTGCCCCGCTGGTACACCGGACAGTCCGGTGCACACCGGACAGTCCGGTGAATTTTAGCGGAGCGGCTGTCGCGCGAACCCGAGGCTGGCGAGTTCCGGAGACCGCGCTTCCATGGAGCACCGGACACTGTCCGGTGTACACCGGACAGTCCGATGAATTATAGCGCGCCGGCTTCCGAGATTTCCCGAGGGCGAAGAGTTTGAGTTGGTGTCCTCTGGGCGCACCGGACACTGTCCGGTGTACACCGGACAGTCCGGTGCCTTCAGCCAGAGGTGCCCTCGGTTGCCTCTATGCTCCTTTGTTGAATCCAAAACTTATCTTTTTATTGGCTGAGTGTGAACCTTTTGCACCTGTATAACTTATACACTAGAGCAAACTAGTTAGTTCAATATTTGTGTTGGGCAATTCAACCACCAAAATTATTTAGGGACTAGGTGTAAGCCTAATTCCCTTTCAATCTCCCCCTTTTTGGTGATTGATGCCAACACAAACCAAAGCAAATATAGAAGTGCATAATTGAACTAGTTTGCATAATGTAAGTGCAAAGGTTGCTTTGAATTGAGCCAATATAACTACTTATATGATGCGCATGGATTGTTTTCTTTGTTTTTAACATAATGGACCACATTTGCACCAAAAGTTTTGTTTTTGCAAACCCTTTTGTAAATTCTTTTCAAAGTTCTTTTGCAAGATAGTCAAAGGTAAATGAATAAGATTTTGAGAAGCATTTTCAAGATTTGAAATTTTTCTTCCTTTGTTCCAAATGCTTTTCCTTTGACTAAACAAAACTCCCCCTAAATGAGATCCTCCTCTTAGTGTTCAAGAGGGTTTTGATTTATCATTTTTGAAATACTACTTCCTCCCCCTTTAGAACATAATAAGATACCAATTTTGAAATTGACCAATTGAAAATCTCCAAAATTTTAAAACTTAGGTGGTGGTGCGGTCCTTTTGCTTTGGGCTCATACTTTCTCCCCCTTTGGCATGAATCGCCAAAAACGGATACTTTGAGTGAGATATAAGCCCTTAAAAATACTTTCTCCCTCGTTGGTCATGAAATAAATGAGTGAAGATTATACCAACGTTGGAAAGTGATGCGGAGTGACGGCGAAGGATGAGTAGTAGAGTGGAGTGGAAGCCTTGTCTTCGCCGAAGACTCCAATTCCCTTTCAATATACCTATGACTTGGTTTGAAATACACTTGAAAACACATTAGTCATAGCATATATAAAGAGACATGATCAAAGGTATATTTATGAGCTATGTGTGCAAGTTTAGCAAAAGAAGTTCCTAGAATCAAGAATATTAAGCTCATGCCTAAGTCTGGTAAAAGATTGTTCATCAAGTGGCTTGGTAAAGATATCGGCTAATTGATCTTTAGTGTTAATGTAAGAAATCTCGATATCCCCCTTTTGTTGGTGATCCCGAAGAAAGTGATACCGAATGGCTATGTGTTTAGTGCGACTATGCTCGACGGGATTGTCGGCCATTTTGATTGCACTCTCATTATCACATAGCAAAGGGACTTTGGTTAATTTGTAACCGTAGTCCCGCAGGGTTTGCCTCATCCAAAGCAATTGCGCGCAACAATGTCCTGCGGCAATGTACTCGGCCTCGGCGGTAGAAAGAGCGACTGAATTTTGCTTCTTTGAAGCCCAAGACACCAAGGATCTTCCCAAGAACTGGCAAGTCCCCGATGTGCTCTTCCTATTAATCTTACACCCCGCCCAATCGGCATCCGAATAACCAGTCAAATCAAATGTGGATCCCCGAGGGTACCAAAGCCCAAACTTAGGAGTATAAGCCAAATATCTCAAGATTCGTTTTACGGCCGTAAGGTGTGATTCCTTAGGGTCGGCTTGGAATCTTGCACACATGCATACGGAAAGCATAATGTCCGGTCGAGATGCACATAAATAAAGCAATGAACCAATCATCGACCGGTATACCTTTTGATCCACGGACTTACCTCCCGTGTCGAGGTCGAGATGCCCATTTGTTCCCATGGGTGTCTTGATGGGCTTGGCATCCTTCATTCCAAATTTGCTTAGAATGTCTTGAGTATACTTCGTTTGGCTAATGAAGGTGCCCTCTTGGAGTTGCTTCACTTGGAATCCTAGAAAATACTTCAACTCTCCCATCATCGACATCTCAAATTTCTTTGTCATGATCCTACTAAATTCTTCACATGTAGATTTGTTAGTAGACCCAAATATGATATCATCAACATAAATTTGGCATACAAACAAATCATTGTCAAGAGTCTTAGTGAATAGAGTAGGATCGGCCTTGCCGACTTTGAAGCCATTAGCAATAAGGAAATCTCTAAGGCATTCATACCATGCTCTTGGGGCTTGCTTGAGCCCATAAAGCGCCTTAGAGAGCCTATAAACATGGTTAGGATACTCACTGTCTTCAAAGCCGGGAGGTTGCTCAACATAGACCTCCTCCTTGATTGGTCCATTGAGGAAGGCACTCTTCACGTCCATTTGATAAAGCTTGAAGCCATGGTAAGTAGCATAGGCCAATAATATGCGAATTGACTCAAGCCTAGCTACAGGTGCATAGGTTTCACCAAAATCCAAACCTTCAACTTGTGAATACCCCTTGGCCACGAGTCGAGCTTTGTTCCTAGTCACCACACCATGCTCGTCTTGCTTGTCGCGGAAGACCCACTTGGTTCCTACAACATTTTGATTAGGACGTGGAACTAAGTGCCATACCTCATTCCTTGTGAAATTGTTGAGCTCCTCTTGCATCGCCATCACCCAATCCGAATCTTGAAGTGCTTCCTCTACCCTGTGTGGCTCAATAGAGGAAACAAAAGAGTAATGTTCACAAAAATGAGCAACACGAGATCGAGTAGTTACCCCCTTATGAATATCACCGAGGATGGTGTCGACGGGGTGATCTCGTTGTATTGCTTGGTGGACTCTTGGGTGTGGCGGCCTTGGTTGTTCATCCTCCTTGTCTTTATCATTTGCATCTCCCCCTTGATCGTTGCCGTCATTTTGAGGTGGCTCATCTTCTTGATCTTCTTGTTCAACATCTTGAGCCTCATCCTCAATTTGAGTTGGTGGAGATGCTTGCATGGAGGAGGAAGGTTGATCTTGTGCATGTGGAGGCTCTTCGGATTCCTTAGGACGCACATCCCCAATGGACATGTTCCTTAGCGCTATGCATGGAGCCTGTTCTTCACCTATCTCATCAAGATCAACTTGCTCTACTTGAGAGCCGTTAGTCTCATCAAACACAACGTCACAAGAAACTTCAACAAGTCCTGAGGACTTGTTAAAGACTCTATATGCCCTTGTGTTTGAGTCATATCCTAGTAAAAAGCCTTCTACAGTTTTAGGAGCAAATTTATATTTTCTACCTCTCTTAACAAGAATAAAGCATTTGCTACCAAAAACTCTAAAATATGAAATATTTGGCTTTTTACCGGTTAGGAGTTCATAAGATGTCTTCTTGAGGATTCGATGAAGATATAACCGGTTGATGGCGTAGCAGGCGGTGTTGACTGCCTCGGCCCAAAACCGATCCGGTGTCTTGTACTCATCAAGCATAGTTCTTGCCATGTCCAATAGAGTTCGATTCTTCCTCTCCACTACACCATTTTGCTGTGGAGTGTAGGGAGAAGAGAACTCATGCTTGATGCCCTCCTCCTCAAGGAAACCTTCAATTTGAGAGTTCTTGAACTCCGTTCCGTTGTCGCTTCTAATTTTCTTGATCCTTAAGCCAAACTCATTTTGAGCTCGTCTCAAGAATCCCTTTAAGGTCTCTTGGGTATGAGATTTGTCCTGCAAAAAGAACACCCAAGTGAAGCGAGAATAATCATCCACAATAACTAGACAGTACTTACTCCCGCCGATGCTTATGTAAGCGATCGGGCCGAATTGGTCCATGTGTAGGAGCTCCAGTGGCCTGTCGGTAGTCATGATGTTTTTGTGTGGATGATGTGTGCCAACTTGCTTCCCAGCTTGGCATGCGCTACAAATCCTGTCTTTCTCAAAATGAACATTGGTTAGTCCTAAAATGTGTTCTCCCTTTAGAAGCTTGTGAAGATTCTTCATTCCAACATGGGCTAGTCGGCGGTGCCAGAGCCAGCCCAAGTTAGTCTTAGGAATCAAGCAAGTGTCGAGTTCAGCTCTATCAAAATCTACCAAGTATAGCTGACCCTCTAACACTCCCTTAAATGCTATTGAATCATCACTTCTTCTAAAGACAGTAACACCAATATCAGTAAAAAGACAGTTGTAGCCCATTTGACATAATTGGGATACGGAAAGCAAATTGTAATCTAAGGAATCTACAAGAAAAACATTGGAAATAGTATGGTCAGGTGATATAGCAATTTTACCCAATCCTTTGACCAAACCTTGATTTCCATCCCCGAATGTGATAGCTCGTTGGGGATCTTGGTTTTTCTCATATGAGGAGAACATCTTTTTCTCCCCTGTCATGTGGTTTGTGCATCCGCTGTCGAGTATCCAACTTGAGCCCCCGGATGCATAAACCTGCAAAACAATTTTAGTTCTTGATTTTAGGTACCCAAACGGTTTTGGGTCCTTTAGCATTAGAGACAAGAACTTTGGGTACCCAAACACAAGTCTTGGAGCCCTTGTGTTTGCCCCCAACAATTTTGGCAACTACCTTGCCGGATTTGTTAGTTAAAACATAAGATGCATCAAAAGTTTTAAATGAAATGGCATGATCATTTGATGCATTAGGAGTTTTCTTTCTAGGCAACTTGGCATGGGTTGGTTGCCTAGATCTAGATGTCTCACCCTTATACATAAAAGCATGATTAGGGCCAGAGTGAGACTTCCTAGAATGAATTTTCCTAATCTTGCTCTCAGGATAGCCTGCAGGGTACAAAATGTAACCCTCGTTATCCTGAGGCATGGGAGCCTTGCCCTTAACAAAGTTAGATAAGTTCTTTGGAGGGGCATTAATTTTGACATTGTCTCCCTTTTGAAAGCCAATGCCGTCCTTAATGCCAGGGCGTCTCCCATTATAGAGCATGCTTCTAGCAAATTTAAATTTTTCATTTTCTAAGTCATGCTCACTGATCTTAGCATTAAGTTGTGCTATGTGATCATTTTGTTTTTTAATTAAGGCTAGGTGATCATGGATAGCATCAACATTAATATCTCTACATCTAGTACAAATGGAAATATGCTCAGTAGATGTAGAAGGTTTGCAAGATTTTAATTCAATGACCTTAGCATGCAACAAATCATTTTTAGTTCTAAGGTCGGAAATAGTAGCATTGCAAACATCAAAATCCTTAGCCTTAGCAATTAATTTCTCATTCTCATTTCTAAGGCTAGCAAGAGAAATGTTCAATTCTTCAATCCTAGCAAGTAAATCATCATTATTATTTCTAGGATTTGGAATTGAAACATTGCAAATATGAGAATCAACCTTAGCTAACAAATTAGCATTTTCATTTCTAAGGTTGTCTATAGTCTCATGGCAAGTACTTAGCTCACTAGACAATTTTTCACATTTTTCTATTTCTAGAGCATAAGCATTTTTAACCTTAACATGCTTCTTATTTTCTTTAATAAGGAAGTCCTCTTGAGAATCCAAGAGATCATCCTTCTCATGTATAGCACTAATCAATTCATTTAATTTTTCTTTTTGTTGCATGTTGAGGTTAGCAAAAAGAATGCGCAAGTTATCCTCCTCATTTTTATCATCATCCTCATCACTAGATGTTTCATATTTAGTGGAGGACCTTGATTTTACCTTCTTTTTGCCGTCCTTGGCCATGAGACACTTGTGACCGACGTTTGGGAAGAGGAGTCCCTTGGTGACGGCGATGTTGGCGGCGTCCTCGTCGTCGGAGGAGTCGCTTGAGCATTCGTCGGAGTCCCACTCCCGACAAACATGGGCATCGCCGCCCTTCTTCTTGTAGTACTTCTTCTTTTCTCTTCTCTTTCCCTTCTTGTCGTCGCCCCTGTCACTGTCACTAGACATAGGACATTTTGCAATAAAATGACCGGGCTTACCACACTTGTAGCAAACCTTCTTGGAACGGGGTTTGTAGTCCTTCCCCTTCCGTTGCTTGAGGATTTGCCGAAAGCTTTTGATGATTAGGGCCATCTCCTCATTGTCGAGCTTGGAGGCGTCAATCGGTTGTCTACTTGGTGTAGACTCCTCCTTCTTCTCCTCCGTTGCCTTGAAGGCCACCGGTTGCGCCTCGGATGTGGAGGGTTCGTCAAGCTCGTTGATCTTCTTTGAGCCCTTAATCATGCATTCAAAACTAACAAAATTCCCGATAACTTCCTCGGGGGTCATTAGTGGATATCTAGGATTACCACGAATTAATTGAACTTGTGTGGGGTTAAGGAAAATAAGAGCTCTTAGAATAACCTTAACCACCTCGTGGTCATCCCACTTTTTGCTCCCGAGGTTGCGCACTTGGTTCACCAAGGTCTTGAGCCAGTTGTACATATCTTGTAGCTCCTCCCCTTGGCGAAGACGAAAGCGACCGAGCTCCCCCTCGATCGTTTCCCGCTTGGTGATCTTGGTGAGTTCATCACCCTCGTGCGCCATCTTGAGTAGGTCCCAAATCTCCTTTGTGTTCTTCAACCCTTGCACTTTGTTGTATTCCTCCTTGCTTAGAGAGGCAAGGAGGATGGTTGCGGCTTGGGAGTTGAAGTGCTCGATTTGGGCCACTTCGTCCGTGTCATAATCCTCATCCCCTATTGATGGTACCTGTACTCCAAACTCAACAACATTCCATATACTTTTGTGGAGTGAGGTTAGATGAAATTTCATTAAATCACTCCACCTAGCATAATCTTCACCATCAAAAGTTGGCGGTTTGCCTAATGGAACGGAAAGTAAAGGAGTATGTCTAGATGTACGGGGATAGTTTAAAGGGATCTTACTAAACTTCTTGCGCTCTTGGCGCTTAGAAGTTACGGACGGAGCATCGGAGTCGGAGGTGGATGTTGATGAAGTGTCGGTCTCGTAGTAGACCACCTTCCTCATCCTCTTGTGCTTGTCGCCTTTCCGATGCGACTTGTGAGAAGAAGATTTTTCCTTCTTCTCATTGTGGTGAGAAGAGGAAGATCTTTTCTCCTTCCGTTTGGAGGAGCCCTTCTTCTTCTCCCTCTTCTTGGTGCGGGACTCTTCCGATGAAGTGCTCCCTTGGCTTGTAGTGGGCTTGTCGCCGGTCTCCATCTCCCTCTTGGTGTGATCTCCCGACATCACTTCGAGCGGTTAGGCTCTATTGAAGCACCGGGCTCTGATACCAATTGAAAGTCGCCTAGAGGGGGGGTGAATAGGGCGAAACTGAAATTTACAAAAATAATCACAACTACAAGTCGGGTTAGCGTTAGAAATATAATCGAGTCCGCGAGAGAGGGTGCAAAACAAATCGCAAGCAAATGAAGAGTGTGACACGCGGATTTGTTTTACCGAGGTTCGGTTCTCGCAAACCTACTCCCCGTTGAGGAGGCCACAAAGGCCGGGTCTCTTTCAACCCTTCCCTCTCTCAAACGGTCCCTCGGACCGAGTGAGCTTTTCTTCTTCTCAATCAAACGGGAACAAAACTTCCCCGCAAGGGCCACCACACAATTGGTGCCTCTTGCCTTGGTTACAATTGAGTTTTGATCACAAGAACAAGTGAGAAAGAAAGAAAGCGATCCAAGCGCAAGAGCTCAAAAGAACACGGCAAATCTCTCTCGCTAGTCACTAAAGGTTTGAGTGGAATTGGAGAGGATTTGATCTCTTTTGGTGTGTCTAGAATTGAATGCCTAGCTCTTGTAAGTGGTTGGAAGTTGGAAAACTTGGATGCAATGAATGGTGGGGTGGTTGGGGTATTTATAGCCCCAACCACCAAACATGACCGTTGGTTGGAGGCGTCTGTTCGATGGCGCACCGGACAGTCCGGTGCACACCGGACAGTCCGGTGCCCCTGCCATGTCATCAATGCGGTTGGATTCTGACCGTTGGAGCTTCTGACTTCTGGGCCCGCCTGGGTGTCCGGTGCACACCGGACAACTACTGTTTATTGTCCGGTGCGCCGGTATGGGCACGCCTGACGACTGCGCGCGCAGAGCGCGCATTAAATGCGCCGCAGGGAGCCATTGGCGCCAAAATAGCCGTTGCCCCGCTGGTACACCGGACAGTCCGGTGCACACCGGACAGTCCGGTGAATTTTAGCGGAGCGGCTGTCGCGCGAACCCGAGGCTGGCGAGTTCCGGAGACCGCGCTTCCATGGAGCACCGGACACTGTCCGGTGTACACCGGACAGTCCGGTGAATTATAGCGCGCCGGCTTCCGAGATTTCCCGAGGGCGAAGAGTTTGAGTTGGTGTCCTCTGGGCGCACCGGACACTGTCCGGTGTACACCGGACAGTCCGGTGCCTTCAGCCAGAGGTGCCCTCGGTTGCCTCTATGCTCCTTTGTTGAATCCAAAACTTATCTTTTTATTGGCTGAGTGTGAACCTTTTGCACCTGTATAACTTATACACTAGAGCAAACTAGTTAGTTCAATATTTGTGTTGGGCAATTCAACCACCAAAATTATTTAGGGACTAGGTGTAAGCCTAATTCCCTTTCAAAAAGTTTTATGGAGGATCCTTTCCTCCCGCAGCTTTACTCCTGGTGCTCTTCCTTTGGTACCACCTTAGAATAGAAGCAACAAAAGTCGGTTGCTTCCTCACCTAAAAACAACATGGGACAAAGCCCTGAGTATGGAATTACTTAGCAAGACTTACCCGACTAAAGAAAAGACTCTCAAGGGGATGCTGGCTTTCAGGGAGTCAAGGTAAGGCTTAACAATAGTCAATGACTCTGTTTGCGGAAATGCTTACTAAGAGGGGATCCTTAAAAATCCAGTTTTATTTGTCCGGTTAACTAAAATTACCTATTACTAGGGTTCTCTCTATCCTAGTTTAATCACTTTGAAAAACAATTCAAAGAGCCTTGCCAAGAATGACTAGAGATGATTGAAACTATGTGTAATGAAATACTTGGGAATTATACTAAGAAAGAAGATCAATTGATGACAGCAGCCTTCGGCACCAGGTCAAAACGAAGGTTAAACCGGGTGATGGATGCCCTGAAATTTGAATACCCTGATTATGAGAGACTTGACAAAGGTGCCGAAGGGGTAAAAATGAAAAGAATTGTTAGTATTCTGAGCAAGCAAGCTGCTAGAATGGTAAAGGAGGATGAAAAAGTTTCAAAGAAAAGAAAATCCACTCCTGAGCCGAAGGCTGCTACTTCGAGGAAGAGGAAGGCTGAAAGTCCAGAGCCAAAGATAACCGAGGCAGCAGAGGAGACTCCTTCGACACCTCCTACTGCCGAAATAGCAGAAATTTTAAAGGTAATGACTGAATCTTTACCTATCAAGCTGCTAAGTCCTCTGGGGCCAGAACTGATGAAACTTTTACAGAAGAAAGATGAGCCTTAGGCTACAAAGGAGAAGGCTGACGGGTAGAAAAAACGAAGAATTGTTACTGTCATGGAAGCTATTGAACGAACACCACCCTTGGCCAGAATAATGCCTGTTGCAAGTGCCGAAGGTGTTGCCGAAGCTGAAACTTGTGCCAAAGCTATCGCTGCTGACGAAGCTGCCAACCTTGAAAGTACATTATCAGGAATTGATAAACTTCTTTCGGATATGGCTGCGAAAGAGGCAGCTACAGCTTCGAAGAAGGTCATGGCCGTGGTGCCTGACAAAGGAAAGAAGATTATCGAGGCTGCTTCGGAAGAAAAGGACTTCGACCTTCGGTACCTGGTAGGTCAAGAATTATCCGAGGCTAAATAG
This sequence comes from Zea luxurians, assembly GCA_029449295.1. Classification (NCBI taxonomy): domain Eukaryota; kingdom Viridiplantae; phylum Streptophyta; class Magnoliopsida; order Poales; family Poaceae; genus Zea; species Zea luxurians. The sequence continues at coordinate 30,721,236 of JAOPSE010000014.1, forward strand.
AAGGAGCTACAGGATATGGTATATCATGTGGCTACCAGCCAGGAGCCATGCTCTTTGGTGGAATCGACGAAGGGGCCTTAGGATGTATTCGAGATCGCATCGGGGCAAAGATAATCGACACTCTGTCGAAGAGTGTCGGTTTCCCGAAACTTGAGGCTGATATTAGCGGCTACCGGCTACAACATATCGTCGATAGTCTGTTCTATTCCAATTTCAAGGTAAAATTCCTTTCGCTAGGTTTTCTTTTATTTTTGTGATGAAGCAAAGTTTTCTGATGAAGGCTTATTTCTACAAAGTATGCTGCTAAGTAAGGCACTGAGGATGCAACAAGACCTCAAAGACAAGAAAAACAAAATCATAATCGAGGGCCTGGAAAATAAGATTAAAGACTATGAAGCTTCTCTAGAGAAGAAAGACTTACTGCTTCAGGCAACGGAGGGTTCACTTGCAGAAACTCAAGCCGAAAATGCTAAATTAAGCAAGGAACTTCTCCAAAAATTAGAGAGCTTCGAACAAGAGAAAAAAGATTTGCAAGAAAAATACGAAGCCGAAGGTGACAAAAATATAAAGCTGCAGCAATCTTTGAAAGAGCTTCGGGACATATGTTTGAATTTTGGCAACCGCTGCGTGCAACGATTGAAAAGGATCTTCAACTCGGTTGGGGCCAGCTCCGAAGACATTACCCCTTTGGCTGAAGACATACCAAACACCTTTGAACATATTGAAAATGAAGTTAAGGCGCTTGATGAAGTGATAGCCGGGCACGGTAACTTTTGTGCCTTGCTAGCTTCTCGCAGCACAGCTGCAGCATTTATGAAGGCTGGTTGCACGCACACAAAGATGGTAAATAGACCAACCTTCAATCTGTCTCCAACAGATTTGGTTGATATCCCCAGTGAAGCTCGGAGCATCGAGAACAAGTTTATAACTTAGATTTGGGCGAAGGGTGGGTGAGAGTTAGCTGGTGACGAAGCCCGAAGCTTGCTTAAGTCGGTATGGAACTTATACCTATTGCTTGCCTTGTCTCTTGTAATTTACTTTTTACCTCATACTGTTTGTTTGTCTATAGAATGGTGGTGCCAAAGATTGATAATCCGAAGCACGTTCCGAAGGCTGCTGAAGCTTCTGTTTAGGCCTGCTTGTATAGAGCTTAGAGACATTTGTATTATCTTTGTAAAAGAAATTATAATCGAGAATTGAACAGTACTTTTGTATACTTGTCCATACCTTGTAATATATTTTTACCTTTCCATCCATGTATAAATTGCTTTGCTATGGACGAAACTTGTATCTTTTGAGCCGAAGGCGAAAAACACCGTCCCTTATTTTTATACACAACGAAGCATGACCTTGCATAAGATGTGTATGTTTTAAACAAAGCTTCTTCGTGTTCATCGAAGCACTATTGTCAAGGCTGAAGTTTTTCTGTTTGTGCTTCATGTTATGATGATGATGATCATACGAATGTCTAAATGAATGTCTGTATGAATGCAATGAATGATGTAATGTAATGTGCAAATGAATGTCGCAAACATACCCAAAGTCACACCAAGCCTCTACATCCCCTTAGGAACGACTTTGGAGTTTTTAAGCTCTGCATCCCCTTAGGAACGACTTTGGAGCTTCTTCACCTTATATTTTGGTGGCATTTAAGCTCTGCATCCCCTTAGGAACAACTTTAGAGCTTCTTCACCTTCTATTTCGGTGGTATTCGGCTCTGCATTCCCTTAGGAACGACTTCTGAGCAGAAAACTTACTCTGTGCTCCCTTGGGAACGACTTTGGAGCTTCTTCACCTTCTATTTCAGTATTTCGGTGGTATTTGGCTCTGCATTCCCTTAGGAACGACTTCTGAGCAGAAAACTTACTCTGCGCTCCCTTAGGAATGACTTTTTGTAGCTTCGTCATGCTCTGCATTCCCTTGGGGACGTCTTTTGAGCTTCTCCCTGTTTTCTTTTTGCACTCGATGGTGCAAGCTTTGATTTTACATATTACATCTTTGGGGGATTTTGGCCCTTGTATTGTGTAGGGCTAAATAAGAACGAAAAATTACAAGTTATGGCCCCATTAAAAACCTTTCTCCTCTCTTGAAAGGAAAAGGGTGCCATAGAAAAAATGAAAAAAGATTACATCAAATTACACATAGAACCGTCGAAGCTCATCCGTGTTCCAAGATCTAGGTATGTCGTTGTCGTCCATATCCTTCAATCTGTAAGAACCGGGCCTTGACGAAGATACTACTAGAAAAGGACCTTCCCACTTTAGTTGTAATTTACCCACTATATCTGGGTTGGCCACTCTCCGAAACACCAGATGCCCTGGCTTGATGTTTTTCAATCGAACCTTCCTATCACGCCACCTTATTGTTTCGGCCTAATATTTATTGATGTGTTCTATAGCCTAAAGTCTGGTCCCTTCTATAGTATCTTTTGTTGTTTGATAATCAGCTTCGTCTTCCGCCGAAGTTGTTGTTCTTATTGATCATGTCTTTGCTTCTTCTAGTGTTATTGCTTTGTCACCAAACAGGAGCTTGAAGGGTGTAAATCCTGTTGACCTTGACATAGTTGTGTTGTGGCTCCACACCACTTTAATCAACTCATCTAGCCACTTTCCTCTAGGCTGGTTGAAGATTAACTTCATTATTCCTATCATTATGATGTCATTTGCTCTTTCTACCAACCCATTTGATTCAGGATGCCTTACTGATGCAAAATGAATTTTTGTGCCAATTTGGTCACAGAAATCTTTGAATGTTTCAGTATCAAATTGAGTTCCATTGTCCACAGTTATTGCCTTCGGCACGCCGAAGCGACAAACAATGTTTTGCCAAAAGAATTTCTGTACTGTGGCCGAAGTTATTGTGGTCAAAGGCTTTGCTTCGATCCACTTGGAAAAATATTCCACTGCTACAACGACATATTTCAAATTTCCTTGTGCTGGTGGAAGTGGGCCTAACAAATATAGACCCCACCTTTGCAATGGCCAAGTTGGCTAAATTAACTGGGTTAGAGACGAAGGTTGTTTTTGGTCTTTTGCACATCTTTGGCAATTTTCACACTCTTGAACCAGATCTGCTGCATCCGAAGCTGCCTTCGGCCAATAAAATCCTTGTCTGAAAATCTTCCCCAGCAAAGGCCTAGACACAATATGAGATCCACATAAACCTGCATGTATTTCCTTCATCAGCTCTTGACCTTCGGTTCTGGATAAACACTTTAGTGGCGGAGAGCAGACTCCTTGTTTGTATAGCTCCCCTTCTATTATCACATATGGTCTTGTTCTTGCTTCCATTCTTTTATTATAAACTTCGACATCTGAAAGACAGTTACCTTTGAGGAAAGATATGATTTCAGTCCTCCAATCTTCGCTATGTACAGGTGATATTGCAAGCACTCTCTCTCCATGAGTTCAACCGAAGGTGCTTTTATTGTCTCAAAGAATACTTCCGAAGGCAGAGGGAGCCCCTGTGCCGCTGACTTAGCTAGCAGATCTGCACGCTCATTTTCCCCTCTTGGAATATTTTTTACAGAAAATCCTTCGAAAGAAGTCTCCAATCTTCAGACTGTATCCAAATATTTTTCAAGCTTTGGATCCCTTTCCTTGCTACGTTTGTATATATGACCAGAAATAACTTGGGAGTCAGTTTTAAGGATTGCCCTTCTTATTCTCGTTGCCTTTAGCTTCCGAAGCCCTAACATAAGGGCTTCGTATTCAGCAATATTATTTGTACAACTAAAGTCTAGCCTTGCTGCGTAGCATGTCCTGACTTTAGAGAGCACTACTAGAACAGCAGCCGCTCCTGCGCCGAATGTTCCCCAAGAACCGTCACAGAATACTGTCCAGGCTTCGGCGTCTTTTGTTGCTTCTTCTCCCTGAGCCCCTGGCGTTCAATCATCAATGAAATCTACCAGTGCCTGAGATTGAATTGAAGATCTATGCACATAATCAATAGTGAATTCATTAAGCTCCGCAGACCATTTTCCAATCCTTCCAGTAGCTTCTCTATTCCTCATTATGTCTTTCAGAGGTTGTGATGAGGGGAGTATTATATGATAGGCTTGAAAGTAATGCCGAAGCTTTCTGGAGGCCATTAGCACAGCATACAGCACCTTCTCCAATTCTATGTAATTTTTCTTTGATAAACTGAGTACTTCGGAGATGAAGTATACTGGTGCTTGTCTTTTTACTTGGCCATCTTGCTTCTCCTGTACAAGTGCAGCACTGACTGCAGAATGAGAGGCTGCCACATATAGGAGTAACGGAGTCCCTGATGAAGGTGGAGTTAGAGTCGTCAGGTATATCAAGTATTGCTTTAACTCTTCGAAAGCCTTTTGCTGAGCTGGACCCCATTGAAAAACTTCGCTTGACTTTAGTATTTCAAAGAATGGCAGATTCCTTTCTGCTGATCTTGATATAAATCTATTTAACGATGCCAGCCTTCCTGCTAATCATTGAGCCCCCTTCTTCGAATTTGGCGGCTCCATCCAAAGGATAGCTTTGATCTTACTTGGGTTAGCTTCGATTCCCTTCGTTGATACCAGACAGCCAAGGAACTTGCCCTTTTTTACTCCAAAAACACACTTTTCTGGATTTAATTTAAGACCAGCTTGCCTGAAATTGGCAAACGTCTCTTGCAAGTCAGCAATATGATTCTTTTGCTTCGTGCTTTTTACTATGATGTCATCAACATAAGTCAGCACATTCCTGCCTATTTGAGAGTGAAGAATCTTGGCTGTCATTCTGCTGAAGCTTCCTCCAGCATTCTTGAGCCCCTCAGGCATCCAAAGGTAGCAATAAGTACCACTAGGAGTTATGAAGCTTGTCTTTGGCTCATCTTCTTTCTTCATCCAGATTTGGTGATAGCCCGAGTAGCAGTCCAATAGACTCATAAGTTCCGAAGAAGCTGTTGTATCTACAAGGGAGTCTATTCTTAGTAAAGGGAATTCGTCCTTCGGACATGCCTTATTGAGATCTATGAAATCAATACACATTCTCCATTTCCCATTAGCCTTCTTCACCATAACAGTGTTGGCTAACCACTCTGGATATGTTACTTCTCTGATAACACCAGCACTGAGAAGTCTCTTTACCTCATTCCGAGCACCTTCGGCTTTATCCTCAGACATTTTTCGAAGTCTTTGCTTCCTTGGCCTAAAAGATGGATCCACATTGAGTGAATGTTCTATGACATCTCTGTTGACACCACAGAGATCATTAGCTGTCCAAGCAAAGACATCTTTGTTGTTGAACAAAAATATTAGCAGATTCCTTTCTTGTTCATCACATAACTGAGATTCCAGCAGTACCCTTTGATCTGCTATGTCTTCACATAAGAGCATAGGCTTCGGTTGATCTGCCGAAGCAGCCTTCTCTCTTTTGTGCTTATATTGTTGACAAGCTTCGGCTCCATCTATGTTATGGATTGCCTTTGAATCCGTCCAACTCCCTTCAGCCCTTCTGGCAGCTTCTTGACTCCCATGGACAGCAATGGCCCTTGTTCCAAAGGTATCTTCATGCATAAGTATGCTGGGTGAAGTATGACTTCGAAGGCATTAAGCGTCCCTCGACCAATGATTGCATTGTATGGGTATTCCATGTCAACGATGTCAAAGACAACTTGTTCAGACCTTGTGTTGTGGACGTAACCGAAGGTAACTGACATTGTCATTTTGCCAAGTGCTACAATCTGCCGCCCTCCGAAGCCACAAAGAGGGTGTATTGCATCATGAATCTTGTCTTCTGGTTCTTGCATTTGTCTGAAAGCCTTGGCAAATATGATGTCCGCTGCACTGCCTGTGTCAACCAGAACATTGTGGACTAGAAATTCCTTGATGACATAAGATATAACCATGGCATCATTGTGAGGATAATCTTTAAGCAGAAGATCCTCCTGGGAGAAGGTGATTGAGATGTGAGACCACTTGGATCTGATGAAGGGTCCTTGCACCCCAACATGCTGTACTCTTCTTTGTGCTTCCTTTCTCTGCTTCTTGTTAGCTGGTTCTGAGCTTGAACCACCTGTGATTGGAAACACCAGCTTCGTGGCCGAAGGTGCTGCAGCTTGTTTGTTGAACGAAGCCATTGTCTCGATGGTGGAAGTGAGTTCACCAGAGGTGGGCGCCAATGTTGGTCACTTGTTCTCAAATGCTATGAATCAAGAACAAGGCAACACAAATGTTAATGATTAAAGACCTTCGTCCTTCGAAGCATTATCTCCCTTAGGGTATAATGATCTTCATACGAAGGTTATGAAGGACGTACCTTCATCATCTCAATATGTAAGAATAAAAGTAGAGACATATAAGACATAGAAAGAACATGAATAATTGTATTAAACCATTAGATTATTAATATTTTCATTATATGATCATGAACAAACATTAACGATATTAAATTACATTTGTACCTTCGGCTTGACAGAAGGTAAGAATCCAAGAGTGACGTGCAAGTGATTACAAGTCAGCGTGAACAGTACGGGAGTACTGTTCATCTATTTATAGACACGGGACACAGCCCGAACAAAATTACATTCATACCCTTCATAACTAATCATGACTACAAACTATCAGGGACTATGCAGTCTTTTCCTCTTTAAGTCGGTGTCACCCTTCGTCTCAAGCGTGTCATCATGCCGAAGTCTTTTCAGTTGTAGCTTCGGCATACATCTTCACGTCACACCTGCTTGCTTGTTGTCTTGCCGAAGGTGTTTTTGCTTAGAGGACCTACGGCGGAGAAGAAGGCCCCTAACAGGTATAGATGACCAAATGGGTTGTGTCTGGCGAGCCGGCCCGAGGCATGATCCATTTAATAGTGTCTGGGCCAACCCGGCACGAGCCCCGTGCGGTACTTGGGCCGTAGCCTCGGTCCGTATTGCTGAACAGGCCCGGCACAATTGTTTTTGTATTTTACAAAAATTTATATATATATATATGTATAATTTATATTCAATATTATAAACAAATGAGCATGATGTTCTACTGGTTAGACAACTTTCATAGTGTCTCTCACCTTCTTTTATCAAAGTGTGGGTTTAAACCCTATCTTTTATACTTTTTTGTAAAAGGTAACGTGGGACGACCGTTGAAACTGGAGCTTTAAATATAGTAGAGATTAAGTAAACTAAAATTAATTAAGTTTTCAAATAAATCGTGAAGAAACATTTGTACCGGCTGTGCTATGGACGGAAGCTTCTCGAGGGGGCTGTATTTATCACCTAAAGCAAGAAATGTTTCCATTTATCGCTCTGTGCTATGGATGGATCACGAACCCTCAAGGATACACTATTTGTGTGAAGTTTATCTGTTGGGCTTGCCTGATATGTACGGTCCAGCAAACAATGGGCTCAGGTAATGCAGCAAGCAGTGTACTGGGCCTCGTGCCCTATGAGAGTTATATTTAGTTTAAGGTTAAATTAGGATTAGACGGCAACGTAGTTTCCTCAATTTTTTAGATCACGCCGTTACAAAAAAATTACTTCAAAAAATTACTCCGTTATTTACCTCGCTCTCACGTGACTCTCATCCAATCAGTATAAAAACTATGGCCATCTTCTTCTATACCTCTTTATACATCCAACCAAACACACTCTAATGCCACAAAGCGGTTCTTTTTAGTCCTTTTTTTCAGTCAATTGTTTCTTGTTGAGCAGTTAGCAGTGTAGTCATATTAATATAAAACCCACAATATGAGCATCTCCAAGTTAAACCACAATATGCTCATATTCCCTTTTTTTTTTTGTATACCCTTGCCGCAAGTTAGAGCGTCTCCAAAAGTTTTCGAAACCCACTCTCAAGTTAGTGTTTTAGCAAGATTAAAATAATCTGCTTTGCAACAACTTTCTATTTCAACTCCCAGTATAATCCACTCTTTGGAAAATCAATCCAAATGCACCAAAATAAATGTGTGCTTAATCTGGAGGTGGAAGGATTTCAGAAGAATGAACAGGAAGACACAAAGGGAGATTATAAAGGTGGTTGCCATGATTTAGAAATAGTTTAGAATTTTTTGTGTAAAATTGTCTTCTATATTTTAGGTACGAGGTTTTAAAAAACTGTTGGAGGAAACCAACCAACAAATATTCTCCCAATTTTTAAGCCACTTTTTAGGGCTAGTTTGGGAACCACAATTTACTAACGGGGCGTTTAGATCCCTTCATTTTAGAAGAATTGAAATTCACTCAATAAAGTAACTTATTTAGTTTGGAATTTGACATTCCACCACTTTCCAAAGTTGAGATATAAGTCTATCTCAAATTCATAGGGTGGGGGATGAGAAATGATTTTATACAGTAGTAGAATTTGTTTCTACTCTGTAACTTATATGACACTCTTCGTCTCACTTCTCTATAGTAAAATATAGCACATAAATATCTCGGACATCTTGCTAATAATAGTATACAAATATATTTTATATAAAACCGAATTAGCTTAATTGATATATGCATAAATTACTATTATTAGAATGGAATTCAATTCCAATGATCCAAGCGGGACGTAAGAGATTTTCATTTTGCAATAGAAATTAGTTCATTTTTTCATGTGAAAATAGAAATCCCTTAGAAAAAATGAAGTTCCCAAACTAACCCTTAAAGTATCTTTATTAGGAGTCTTTGTAAAATTCACTATCTAAATCATCATTTAGAGAGCCATGTGCGTAAAAACCGGTTTCTCTATGTTTGCACTCCTTACGGAGCAATGTGATTAGGATGTTGTAATTTGCATGTTTCGAGGATCCTCCTCCCCTTGTTAGCTTGATGAGGAACTCGATGACAATTGAGAAACATGGCGCTTGGACAATCTAAATTTTACTAGCAAAAGAAAATAAAAAGAGAAAACAGAACATAAAATTGGAGAAGATGGACATGATTGAGCACAACATGGGTAAGACAATCTTTGATATGCCTTGCACATACGAATACCAAGAAGAGTTACAGTGCTATCACTTGTTGAACCATTAGGTTCAAAATACATATGATTGATGGATGCACATTATTTCCCATTAAAAATCTGTTGATCCAATAGCCTTAAATACATAACAGGAAATACTGCATCATTCAAATAGTAGCTGCCAAAAATACATCAGTTTATCTGTATGTGCCCAACTCGGTTAGAATCCGTTAGAAATGGAAGATAACACAAAGATAATCATTTGTACTAAATTTGTTAGAATTATAACAACTGATGCAACCATCCACTATCTAGTCATGTATGTCACCCTCTGGTTGGACCGTTGCAGAGAGGATGGTTGACGCCGGTCCGTTAGTGATGGAGCGTTAGAGTTCGAAGATTTTCTCGAACGAAAAGCCATTATTTTGTTCTCTTCTTAATATAATTCTTAGAGGACAGTCATTCATTCCCCGGCCGAGTTTATAACAACTTATGAAAGCTCAACAATCAGCTTGAAAAGTAAACAAAATGGTAGTAAATCTGAAGTCATAACCTGCATCTATTATTGTTTCTGAAAATTGACATTAAAAAAACAGATTACTCAAAAAATAAGAATTCTGGCTAGTCTTGGTAACAACACTATAGCTTATCTCTATGGAAACACTGCACAAAGATCATGTCTACATAAGAAAACATGGCATACCTTTAAAAGTCTCAAGGCAACCAAATAGCTTTCTCGTCATTCTTGTTTCAGAGCATTTGTAGCCATCACAATAATGTATATGCTGCAGCACACTAGAACATTAGAATTACTCCGAAGAAGTGTAGTAGGGCCAGCATCCCTGATATAACTTAATTCGTTATTTGCTTTTGCTCTTCTTCTTTTTTTCCTAAGTTCTGTTTGGCCATGGAGACCATGAGAAAATTGCCTTTCGATGAAGTGTGAGATTGGGCCAGCATGTAAGGGTTTGATCGAACAGAAACTGAGATACCTCGGCTAGCTGTCTCCTTGACAGTAACCTGGGTTTGATCAAGCGTCATCAGAAAGCATGCTGTTAAGGTTAGGGCATCCGACTCTTTTCCTCGAGGAAGTGCCTGAAATTAGCAGGAACTACTGGCAAGTTCTACAATTCTCATACATATAAAATCCCTAAAGCACCTCAATAGAAACTAAGTACGTCCACAAAATCCCTTCAAATTCCACCAGAAGTGTCACAAGGTTTGTCGATCCCAAATCCTACATCAGAGAGGCAACTAACGAGCCATGGGCAGTTGCAAAAACTATGTGGATGAGGAAGTAGGCTTACATCGAACGTTAGGAGGAAATTGGAATAATCTTTCTAAGGGCTGGTTATCCGTTCTATTTCTCAGTCCACCAAACCAGCCCTTCACTCTACAGCTAGCTGTTGTGCCTGTAAAGAAATGGGAATTTTGGTCTGTATAAAAATGAGGTTGGAAAGAGGCATGAAAAGAACAGGTCTACCAGCTGGTTTGAGCCAATTCGGAATACAGACAAGCTCAGTATCTGCCTCGTGACTGTCATTGATATTTTGCAGCCCTTGAAGCTACCTGCGCCTTGCTGTAGCGGCCGGCCTACGTCAGGCCCATCTGCAGAGGATCTCGTCGCGGCGCGCGCGCGTGAGTAGTAGTCGTCGTCGCGTGTGGGTGAGAGGAGGATGAGTGCATCATCGGTCCTTGGATCTTAATGGATCAATAAGAGAAATAGTGAGGCTAGAGCACACCTGGTTAGCTTATTTGTACTTTATGCTTTATTTAGATTAGATATACAGATAATTTTTTTCTGAAACTACTAGAGAATTGTTTAGTTCATAAAATATAACGTAAACAGTAATAATAATAATTTACGCTCTAGTATCAGCATTAACAAGTTTAAATATACTAATATTAATTTTTAGTGTGATATTTTATTACAGCTGCACTTAATCAAATATGACGTAACATTATCGTTAACCTATCACGTTATAAATATATAAACCAAACGATATCTAAGTATTTTTAAACTGCGTAACAGTAAACATATTTTTTTCGTTAGACGTACCTACCGGCTACCGCTTTCGCGAGGCCTGACGGGACCCGTCCACCGGGAGATAAGATAAGATGTCGCCATGACCCAGCTTGTCCGCTTGTCTCGCGAAGAAGACACACCATGTGTAACGCGTGCTTGGCGATGGCGGCTACAGGACGAATTTGTTTGTTTTTCTGTGCATCGTTTTTTTGCATTATTGGAGGCTGCAGCTAAAAATATTTTTGTATCGAGTAATAATTAGGCGCCAACCGCCCTGATCTGATTTTTTAAATACGGAAGAGAAAGAAAACACCAAAGGCAGGCTAAGTCGATGTGCAACCCATTGAGAAACGGAGCATTGAGCTTGGAGGTGCGGTGGTAGTGGTGGTGGGATGGTAATGGGATCATGCGTGCGCAATCGCGCTGTTTCAATCTTGCTTCTTCGAGTCAGAGGCATCTTTGACTTTTTTTTAATTATTTTTGGACTTCCACATGCCTCCTATAATATTCCCTCCGATTTTTTTTATTTGGCGTTTGTTAGTGTGAAGTTATACTATTTAGCGTCAAATAAAAAAATAAAGGTAGTACTATTCATATCAAACAAAAAATAATTATCCATCTTTTTTGCCGATCATATAACTATATAAAAAACAATTGGTATAAGAATAAACTCATATTTGCTCCCGTTCGAAAACACAGCATATGCACAAGCACGTGCCAGGAAAATGGTACTGCGATTTTTCTCGTGAGAACTTTCCAAGGACAGGCAAATCAAGCACCAAAAATAATTTGTGAGATTTGTTGTTCTCATTGACCTTGATCTTTCTTTTTTCCTTCCCTGTCATCGTACGAACGCAAGAATCTTGCACTAAAAAAGAATGCATTTCACGCATATCCAAACAGACACGTAACGCTTCTGTTAGACTGTTACAGTGTATTTGACTCACTGGCAGTAGAGCACGTGACCTCCACTTTACGTACCCGTTTCCTATGAAAATGAACCGAGTCATATGAAATTCATGTATTTTTTTCTTCCAAAATTCCTATATTTCAAAGGGGCCCTTAGACGTTGAAGTGATGCTAAAAAATTTTATACAGCGATATAGTCTCTGGCCGCACACTAGGCACACAACTGTAGAACCTACGGAAGAGAAAATGGGAAAAACATTTTTTTATTGCTTCAATTGACAACCACCAACATAGCTCCCAAAGAAATGAACTTTTCCTTTTAAGTTCCACTTTGGAAGTCAGTGGAGATTATCTCTGGAGTGTAGAGAAAAAACTGTTATGAAATCAAGTTTTTTTTATGTAAAAGCATCACTAATAGCTTTTCAGAAGTCTCTCCTAAATCAAGTTTTTTAGAAAAACATAAAAACGTGTCTCCAACAGTTTCCCTAAAACGCTCCCAACTTTTTCATAGACCTTAAAACTCCCTTATTTGTAGCTATAAATGAGGGTTTTTTTGGGCTTCGCAGAAACAATCTGCCGCTTTAAGGGATTTGTTGGAGAAAGAATTAAAATCTACCCCACTCAGTTTTTAGATGCCCCTTAAAACAGATTTTGAGGAGTCATTTTCTAGAAAGCTATTGGAGATGCTCTAACTAGTGTGCAATAAAACTATCAGAAGTCATAAACAATTTTTAGAATATCTATACATATATTTTATTATTTACTCCACCAATATAGATTATTTTAAGTTTTAATTCATCCTATGTGGTGAGAGATATTATCGTCGTTTATGACCTGACTGTACACCACAGGGTTCCCCACGTGATGCTTTTGAGCAGGACGACGTCGTTGATTGTGACTCCATGGTACGTGCGGATGCACGTCGAATCACACAAGGGTTTATATAGGTTCGGTCCGCTAGAATGCGTAACACCCTATGCCATGTCAAGGTTGAGTATTTGAGTATTACTGGTGTACATGTGTTACAGATAAGCTATGGGCGGTGGAGGGTGAGTTCTCCTATCGATCTGGTAGTGGCGTAGTTGCTATGAGAGGACTAATGAGTTGTGATGTGGTGATGGGATGTGTCGATGTGAGATCAGATGAGATATGTGTTCGTAGAGGTACCCCCTCAGCCTTATATAGATGACTATCCCTTGACAAGTTGTGATGACTATCTAACTCTATCTAAATCTGCCCACGTCATGCATTCCCACTTATCCGGAGTTCAGTTGCCCTTCATCCGGGTTATCTCCGAGTATCTAGCTCTTCGGGTATGCTCAACCCCCCTACTCAAGGTATTAATGCTCCTTCTACGCATGACTCGGTCGTCCTGTATTCATCACCCTAGGTCGAGCTCATCTAGCCTGGTTGTGACCCGAGGGCATGCCTTGCTAGGCAAGACATCGGGAGGTCCATCAAGTGTCCCATGGAGCATTTCAGCGCTCTCGCTCGAGGTCAGCCTTGGGCGGGTCACAACAGCATCTCCTTCCCGAGGTTGGCCTCGGGTGAGTCGAAACTGCATCCCCCATCCGAAGTTGGCCTCGGGCGAGTCACGACTATATCTCCTGCCCAAGGTTGACCTCGAGCGAGTCACGACTGCATCTCATGCCCGAGGTTGGCCTCGGGTGAGTCGGAACTGAAAGGGAAATAGGGTCAAACCTTTTTCCTAAATGATTTTGGTGGTCGAATTGCCCAACACAAATTATTGGACTAACTAGTTTGCTCTAGATTATGAGTTGTACAGGTGCCAAAGGTTCAACACAAACCAATAAAAAGTCCAAGAAAGGGTTCAAATAAAAAGAGCAAAAGACAACCGAAGGCTGCCTTGGTCTGGCGCACCGGACAGTGTCCGGTGCACCAGGGAGATCCTCTCTGAACTGCTCAGCTTCGGGAATTTGGGGAGCCACTCCGCTATAATTCACCGGACTGTCCGGTGTAACACTGGACTGTCCAGTGTGCCAGCGGAGCAACGACTAACTGCACCAACGGTCGTCTGCAAAAGTCTACAGTAAACAGTGAACAGTGCAACTGCGCGCGCAGAAGTCAGAGCAGGTGCCAGAAGGTGCATCGGACAGTGAACAGTGACTGTCTGGTGCACCACCGGACTGTCCGGTGGCCCCATAAGTCAGAGCTCCAACGGTCGAACCCTAACGTTTGGGTGACGTGGCTGGCGCACCGGACTGTCCGGTGCGCCATACGACAGCAGCCATCTCCAACGGCCACTTTGGTGGTTGGGGCTATAAATACCCCCAACCACCACTCATTCAAGGCATCCAAGTTTTCAGCCAACACATTCAATACAAGAGTTATAGCATTCAATACAAGACAAAATTAGAGTGAATCAAAATCTCTCCAAGTCCCAATTCCACTCAAAGCAATAGTGACTAGAAGAGAGAGTTTTGTCGTGTTCATTTGAGCTCTTGCGCTTGGATCGCTTTTCTTCTTCCCTATTCTTGTTCCCGCAACATTTGTAATCAAAGCAAGAGACACCAATTGTGTGGTGGTCGTTGTGGGGACTAAGTGTCCTGTTTGATTGAGAAGAGAAGCTCACCCGGTTTAGGTGACTGTTTGAGAGAGGGAAAGGGTTGAAAGAGACCCGGTCTTTGTGACCACCTCAACGGGGAGTAGGTTTGCAAGAACCAAACCTCGGTAAAACAAATCACCGTGTCACACTCTTTATTTACTTGTGATTTGTTTTCGCCCTCTCTTTCAGACTCGATTTTATTTCTAACGCTAACCCCGGCTTGTAGTTGTGCTTAAAGTTTATAAATTTCAGATTCTGCCTATTCACCTCCCCTCTAGGCGACTTTCAATTGGTATCAGAGCCTGGTACTTCATTAGAGCCTAACCGCTCGAAGTGATGTCGGAAGATCACGCCAAGAAGGAGGTCATGACCGGCGAGAAGCCCGCTACAAGCCACGGGAAGGCTCCATCAAGGGAGTCCGGCACCAAGCACAAGGAGGAATCCCCTCCCCGCGTCAAGTCGCACCGGAGTGGCGACAAGAAGAAGAAAATGAAGAAGGTGGTCTACTACGAGACCGATTCTTCGTCGCCCTCCACCTCTGGCTCCGACGCGCCATCCGTCACTTCTAAGCGCCATGAGCGCAAGAAGTTTAGTAAGATCCCCCTACGCTACCCACGCATTTCTAAACGCACTCCTTTACTTTCCATCCCTCTAGGCAAACCACCGCTTTTTAACAGTGAAGATTATTGCATGTGGAGTGATAAAATGAGACACCATCTAACCTCACTCCACGCTAGCATTTGGGACATTGTTGAGTTTGGTGCGCAGGAACCATCCGTGGGGGATGAAGGCTATGACTCAGACGAGGTAGCTCAAATCCGGCACTTCAACTCCCAAGCTACCACTATACTTCTCGCCTCTCTAAGTCGAGAGGAGTATAATAAGGTGCAAGGGTTGAAGAGCGCCAAGGAGATTTGGGATGTGCTCAATACCGCGCACAAAGGAGACGAGGTGACCAAGATCACCAAGAGGGAAACGATCGAGGGGGAGCTCGGTCATTTTATGCTCAACCAAGGAGAGGAGCCACAAGCTATGTACAACCGGCTCAAGACCTTGGTGAACCAAGTGCGCAACCTCGGGAGCACCAAATAGGATGACCATGAAATGGTTAAGGTTATTCTTAGATCACTCATATTTCTTAATCCTACTCAAGTTCAATTAATTCGTGGTCATCCTAGATATAAGCTAATGTCTCTCGAGGAAGTGATAGGAAAATTTGTGAGCTTTGAATTGATGATCAAAGGCTCCAAGAAAATCATCGAGCAAGGCGCCTCCTCTGTACCTGAGGCACAACCCGTCGCATTCAAGGCAACAGAGGAGAAGAAAGAAGAGTCTACATCAAGTAGGCTTCCCATCGATGCCTCCAAGCTCGACAACGAGGAAATGGCGCTCATCATCAAGAGCTTCTGCCAAATCCTCAAGCAAAGGAGGGGGAAAGACTACAAGCCCCGCTCCAAGAAAGTTTGCTACAAGTGTGGTAAGCCCGGTCACTTTATAGCAAAATGTCCTATTTCTAGTGACAGTGACAGGGGCGACGACAAGAGGGGGAAGAAGAAGGAGAAAAAGAGATACTACAAGAAGAAGGGCGGCGATGCCCATGTTTGCCGGGAGTGGGACTCCGACGAGAGCTCCACCAACTCCTCCGAGGAGGAGGATGCCGCAAACATCGCCGTCAACAAGGGTCTTCTCTTCCCCAACGTCGGCCACAAGTGCCTCATGGCAAAGGACCGCAAGAAGAAGAAGGTAAAATCTAGATCCTCCACTAAGTATGCAACATCTAGTGATGAGGCTAGCTCTAGTGATGCTGAGGATGATTTGTTTACTCTTTTTGCCAATCTTAACATGCAACAAAAAGAAAAATTGAATGAATTGATTAGTGCTATTCATGAGAAGGATGAACTCTTGGATAGCCAAGAGGACTTCCTAATTAAATAAAATAAGAAGCATGTTAAGATTAAAAATGCTTATGCTCAGGAAGTAGAGAAATGTGAAAAATTGACTAGTGAGCTAAGCACTTGCCATGACACTATTTCCAACCATAGAATTGAAAATGCTAATTTAATTGCTAAGGTTGAAAAGTCAGATATTTGTGATGATTCAATTACCAATCTTAGAAATGATAATGCTAGTTTAATTGCTAAGATTGATGAATTGAATGCTTCTCTTGCTAGCCTTAAGATTGAGAATGAAAAATTAATTGCTAAGGCAAATGTTTGCAATGTTTCTATTTCCAACCTTAGAGATGAGAATGCTATTTTACATGCTAAGATTGATGAACTAAATGTTTGCAAACCCTCTACATCTAGTGTTGATCATGTTTCTATTTGTACTAGATGTAGAGACATTAATGTTGATGCTATTCATGATCACCTTGCTATGATTAAACAACAAAATGATCATATAGCTAAACTAGATGCTAAAATTGCCGAGCATGAACTAGAAAATGAGAAATTTAAATTTGCTTGTTGCATGCTTTATAGTGGGAGACGCCCTGGCATTAAGGATAGCATTGGCTTCCAATAGGGAGACAATGTCAAGCTTAATGCCCCTAAGAGATTGTCTAACTTTGTTAAGGGCAAGGCTCCCATGCCTCAGGATAACGAGGGCTATATTTTGTATCCTGCTGGTTATCCTGAGGATAAGATTAGGAGAATTCATGCTAAGAAGACTCATTCTGTTTCTCACCATGCTTTTATTTATAGGAATGAGGCTTCTAGCTCTAGGCGTTCTACCCATGTTTAAATGCCTAAGAAGAAATCTCCTATTGCATTAAATGATCATAACATTTCATTTAAGACTTTTGATGCTTCCTATGTGCTCACTAACAAATCAGGCAAAATAGTTACCAAATATGTTGGGGGCAAACACAAGGGCTCCAAGATTTGTGTTTGGGTACCCAATGTGCTTGTTTCTAATGTGAAAGGACCCAAGACCGTTTGGGTACCTAAGAACAAGGCCTAAACTTGTTCTGTAGGTTTATGCATTCGGGGGCTCAAGTTGGATCATTGATAGCGGGTGCACAAACCACATGACTGGGGAGAAAAGGATGTTCTCCTCCTATGAGAAAAACCAAGACCCCCAAAGAGCTATCACATTCGGGGATGGAAATCAAGGTTTGGTCAAAGGATTGGATAAAATTGCTATATCACCTGACCATTCTATTTCCAATGTTTTTCTTGTAGATTCTTTAGATTATAACTTGCTTTCTGTTTCTCAATTATGTAAAATGGGCTACAATTGTCTTTTTTCGGATATAGGTGTTACTGTCTTTAGAAGAAGTGATGATTCAGTAGTATTTAAGGGAGTGTTAGAGGGTCAGCTATACTTAGTTGATTTTAATAGAGCTGAACTCGACACTTGCTTAATTGCTAAGACTAACATGGGTTGGCTCTGGCATCGCCGACTAGCCCACGTTGGGATGAAGAATCTTCACAAGCTTCTAAAGGGAGAGCACATTTTGGGACTAACCAATGTTCATTTTGAGAAAGACAGGATTTATAGCGCATGCCAAGCAGGGAAGCAAGTTGGTGTCCATCATCCACACAAGAACATCATGACGATCGACAGGCCGCTTGAGCTATTCCACATCGATCTATTCGGCCCGATAGCTTACATAAGCATCGGCGGGAGTAAGTACTGTCTAGTTATTATGGATGATTATTCTCACTTCACTTGGGTGTTCTTTTTGCAGGAAAAATCACAAACCCAAGAGACCTTAAAGGGATTCTTGAGACGGGCTCAAAATGAGTTTGGCTTAAGAATCAAAAAGATTAGAAGTGATAATGGGACGGAGTTCAAGAACTCATAAATAGAAGGCTTCCTTAAGGAGGAGGGCATCAAGCATGAGTTCTCTTCTCCCTGCACGCCACAACAAAATGGTGTAGTGGAGAGGAAGAATAGAACTCTATTGGACATGGCAAGGACCATGCTTGATGAGTACAAGACTTCAGATCGGTTTTGGGCCGAGGCGGTCAACACCGCTTGCTACGCCATCAACCGATTATATCTACACCAAATCCTCAAGATGACATCATATGAACTCCTCACCGGTAAAAAGCCCAATGTTTCATATTTTAGAGTCTTTGGTAGCAAATGTTTTATTCTTGTTAAAAGAGGTAGAAAATCTAAATTTGCTCCTAAGGCTGTAGAAGGCTTTTTACTTGGTTATGATTCAAACACAAGGGCATATAGAGTCTTTAACAAGTCCACTGGATTAGTTGAAGTTTCTTGTGACATTGTGTTTGATGAGACTAACGGCTCTCAAGTAGAGCAAGTTGATCTTGATGAGCTAGATGATGAAGAGGCTCCATGCGTCGCAGTAAGGAACATGTCCATTGGGGATGTGTGTCCTAAGGAATCCGAAGAGCCTCCACAAGCACAAGATCAACCTTCATCTTCCTCCATGCAAGCATCTCCACCAACCCAAGATGAGGATCAAGCTCAAGATGATGAAAATGAAGATCAAGAAGATGAACCACCTCAAGAGGAGAACAATGATGAAGGGGGAGATGCCAATGATCAAGACAAGGAAGATGAACAAGATCAAAGACCGCCACACCTAAGAGTCCACCAGGCGATTCAAAGAGATCACCCCGTGAACACCATCCTCGGCGATATTCATAAGGGGGTAACCACTCGATCTCAAGTCGCTCATTTTTGTGAACATTACTCTTTTGTTTCCTCTATTGAGCCACATAGGGTAGAGGATGCACTTAAAGATTCGGATTGGGTGCTGGCGATGCAAGAGGAGCTCAACAACTTCACGAGGAATGAGGTATGGCATTTAGTTCCACGTCCTAACCAAAATGTTGTAGGAACCAAGTGGGTATTCTGCAACAAGCAAGATGAGCATGGTGTGGTGACAAGAAACAAAGCACGACTTGTAGCCAAGGGTTTTCACAAGTCAAAGGTTTGGATTTTGGTGAAACCTATGCACCCGTAGCTAGGCTTGAGTCAATTCGTATATTACTTGCCTATGCTACTTACCATGGCTTTAAGCTATATCAAATGGACGTGAAGAGTGCCTTCCTCAATGGACCAAGCAAGGAAGAGGTCTATGTTGAGCAACCTCCAGGCTTTGAAGATAGTGAGTATCCTAACTATGTGTATAAACTCTCTAAGGCGCTTTATGGGCTCAAGCAAGCCCCAAGAGCATGGTATGAATGCCTAAGAGATTTTCTTATCACTAATGGCTTGAAAGTCGACAAAGCCGATCCTACTCTCTTTACTAAAACCATTGCAAAAGATTTGTTTGTATGCCAAATTTATGTTGATGATATTATATTTGGGTCTACTAACAAATCTACTTGTGAAGAGTTTACTAGGATCATGGTTCAAAAATTCGAGATGTCTATGATGGGGGAGTTGAAGTATTTTCTAGGATTTCAAGTCAAGTAACTCCAAGAGGGCACCTTCATCAGCCAAACAAAGTACATCCAAGACATACTCACCAAGTTTGGAATGAAGGATGCCAAGCCCATCAAGACACCCATGGGAACCAATGGGCATCTTGTTGGGGGCCTTCGTCCTCCGAAGGTCCTCAAAAACATGATTTGACAATGTTTTCCAAGTGGATTATATGAACAGGTATCTTCGGACTCAGAATTATGAACATGGACTACGGTCAGGACGAAGCCTAAGCCAGACGAAGGGGGACTGAGATGGAGGACGGGCTGATTACCAAGCTGTACGAAGGACGGTGCGCACCCGAAGCTGTTCGCAGGAAAGCTTCGTCGCGGTAGCAGAAAGGGGAACCGACTTAAGGATGAAAAGACCACTTGGGCCTTAACAGGTTCCCATAAGTCATTAGCAAATGTAGTGGACATGAATGTAATTTTACATGGGCTGTGTCCCACGTCTATAAATAGATGAACAGTACTCCCGTACTGTTCACGCTGACTTGGCATTTGCTTTTGCGTCATCCTTGTACTTTTGTCTTCCTGCAATCCGAAGGTACACTTGTAATTTGAAGTCATTTCTATTGTTACATGATAATAAAATAGAAATGACATTGTGATAAAATTTAAATACTTATATTACTTTTTACGTTACGTATATACCTTCGTCACAGATTATTGCGTTTACGAAGACATATTGTTTGTGACCTTCGTCCGGAATACATTATATCCCGAAGGGAAATAATGTTTCAAAGGACGAAGGACCTTATCATTTAACACTTTTTATGTTGCCTTGTTCTTAATCCGAAGCATTTGAGAACAAGCCACCAACATTGGCGCCCACCTCCGGTGAACTCACTTCCACTTCGAGTTTTTTGAACACCTTCGGAAGCCATAGACCCTCGCTATGGCACCGAAGAAAGCTTCAGCGACTGGGGCTGCAGCTCTGCAACCGCTAGACCCCAACCAGGAGACTGTCTCTCTTCGGGAGGCCTGAAGCCAGAAAAGGAAGGCCGTCAGCCCGACGCTTCAGGAGGATGAGCTAGACCAAGAGATCAGGGATATGGAGATGCTACATCAACAGGTGCAGAGGAAGAAGGAGAAGATGGCCAGGCTAGCTGAGTTGCAAAGGCAGATAGACGAAGCTTCTGAAGAAGTTCGCCATCTTACGCACGATGAGCAGAACAAAAGGCCTCAGCAAAAAGACCTTCATCAGGAGGGCTTCTTCAACGAAGATGACTGGTATGACAATTTCCATCATGGAAATTTTGTTTTTGATGATGCTTCTCCCCTGTCCGCTGAGCTGCAGGCTACACCCTGGCCTCCGTCCTACAAGCCACCCCAGCTTCCCATGTTCGATGGCCATTCAGACCCGAAGCAGTTTTTGATGAGCTACGAAGCAACAGTGTCTTCGTATGGTGGCAACGCTGCAGTCATGGCAAAGTCTTTTGTTATGGCTGTTAGGAATGTCGCTCAGACCTGGTATTCCTCCCTTCGACCAGGAACTATTACTTCATGACAAAAGCTGAAGGATATGTTGTTAACCAGCTTTCAAGGGTTTCAGACGAAGCCGGTCACTGCTCAAGCCCTGTTCCAGTGCACTCAGGATCATGAAGAATACCTTCAGGCGTATGTCAGAAGGTTCTTGTGTTTGAGGGCACAGGCACCAACGGTGCCCAATGAAATTGTCATCGAAGCCATGATCAAGGGGCTTCGTCCTGGACCTGCAGCTCAATACTTTGCTAGGAAGCCTCCTCAGACTCTGGAGAAGCTGCTTCAAAAGATGGACGAGTACATTCGTGCCGACAATGATTTTCGCCAAAGAAGGGACGAGGCTTTCAGATTTTCTGAAATGACCAGGGGCTTCGGAGGAAGATTCTATCCGAGGCATGTCAGGTCCATCCACAACTCTACTCAAATTGATGATAAGGGGAGTCAGCAGAACAGACCGCAGTGCTCCTCACAGGCTTCGGGGCAACAGCAAACTTTTTTCCGTCCACCAGCTCCAAGAGGCAGAGGCGCCAGGGGCTTCGGCGGAAGATTTGGAGATCAACCAAGGAGGGTATTTTGCTTATTCTGTGGTGAAAACAAGGGCCATACCACCAGGATGTGCCACGTCACCATCCAGAAACAAAAGGAGCTAGCAGAAGCTGCAGCGCAACAGGGCCAGCCGAAGCAGGTCATGCATACTGCTTCGTACCATCAGCCTTACATCCCGGAATACGTGGGCAACCACCCTGCAGTTTCCGTAGCTTCGGTGAGTCAACCTCAAGCTTCATGGCAACAGCCCCCGCCTCCACCTCCGCTGCAACAAGGCCAACAGCCGGAAGGGAGCCAATATGTTCCGCACCAAAGGGATCTCAGAGAGCAATCTGAAGCTCGCACAGTCAATAGTACTGTGCCAGAGTCGAAGCACATTTATTGACAAATATCCTACTTTGATAGCAGTCTTCTATTTTCCGTGTAATAAAGAACATTTCAGTTTTCATGTAATAGTTTCGTGGTTGGTTATGAGGAAAACCTATTTTTTCCACAGGCTTAAGTTGTTGAAGCTTAAAAATTTGCGGTAACAAGGAGGACCTTCGAATTATTAAAAATCCTTCGAAGCAACAAAAAGTCGTTCTAAGGAACGCAGAGTAAGTTGTTGAAGTTACAAAAAGCCGTTCCAAAGGGAGCGCAGTGTAAGTTTTTGCTCCAAAGACGTTCCTAAGGGAATGCAGAGCATACAGCGAAAAGTCAACGCTGATACCGCCTAAGTAAAAGGCGAAGAAGCTCCAAAGACGTTCCTAAGGGAATGCAGAGCTTACAGCGAAAAGTCAACGCTGATACCGCCTAAGTAAAAGGCGAAGAAGCTCCAAAGACGTTCCTAAGGGAATGCAGAGCTTACAAAGATATTTTGTGTGTATCTTCGGAACAAACGTCATTTACATAACATAACATCATCACATCATTTTGCATAGCATAAGCATCATACATCATGTTGCATATGGCGAAAGAAGGGGACACAGTATCAACCTTCGAAAGGACGCTTTAAGAAAGTGAAAATTGTGTGAAGTCACGAGGGAATACAATGATGATCTTCGGAATACAGCTTCGGAGAATGTTTTTACGAAGCATGGACGAGCTTCATCAGAGTAATATCGAAATTGTACAGCTTCGGAGAATGTTTTCACGAAGCGTGGACGTGATTCATCAGAATAATTTTAATGGAGAATGTCTTCTTCACGAAGCATGAAAAGAAGGGAAGGTGTTTTTTCGCCGAAGGCTCAAAAATGGTATGTATGTAGAATTTCATGCATCGTAAAGAATTGAATAATGAAAAGAGACTTGTATATTACATCCAAATGTACAAAATATTACATAGATCACACTTCAAATGTTTTTTCTAATAACACCTAGTCTTCTCTTAAAACTACTTCGGCAGCCTCGTTTAGAAGTTGTTCAACAACTTTATCCATGATAGCTTCGGCCATTTGTTTAATTTCGTCATCCCCTTTTGCGTGAGGGTCAGCAGACGATCCAGCAGGTTCTGAGGGAAGAGAATATTTCTGCATTACTATTACAAACCGCGAACAAAGTTTGAAATAAAAATTACAACACAATAAGAATGACTAATTAATACCTATTTGCCCTTCGGGCTCTGTACTTTTTTCGGCAACTTCTGTCACTTTCCTAGCATCATGGATGCCTTTTTCACTCCTTTGAATAATTTCTTGCGCCATTTCTCGGCCGCCGTTGTCCCAGACATCAGTAAAGAATTTACCACCAACCATGCTTGCTTCGGCCGAGGGGTCTTTGATGTCTTCGGAGGATAAGGCAGCTTCGGACTGAGCTAAAGATTTTACATGTTCACAACCTTTCTTCTCCAAGACAGTAGCAACTCCCCTGGCGCCCGAAAAAGCGCAGATGTCACCGCGGCTACTCAGGATTTCCTCGAAGGCCTCTGCTTCGTGACTGATCCATTCCATTGGACCTTCGGGATTGCCTCTTGAGAAATTCTCTTCACTGGAAAATGCGCCCACGCTGGCGAAGCTAGTTTTAATTTTCTTTACGCATTCCATGGATTTTTCGTAGCATTTTTTCTTAGAAGACCGAAGCTCTTCCACGGTTGCTTCCAAATGATCAGCCCATTGGTCGCTACATTCCCGTCTTGTTTCTTCAAGTATGCGTTCTTCTTTCGCCCGGGCCAATTGCTTCTGAAGATCTTTAATTTCGCGTCTGTGAGCTTCGGCCTGAACCTTTGCAGCAGCTTCGTCCTTTTTTATCTTGTCTACTAATGTAAGCAGAATGTTATCTTTTTCTAGAGCTTCGTTTCTCAATTTAATAACTTCTGATCGTAAATTGTTGAACGCAATTTCATAGCTCTCATCTTCGGCACTCTTTTGTGCTCTTAATGCGTTGCTTAGGATTAAACCCTATACGAAAAAGAATCCATATAAGAATAAAAGAATGAATTACGTATTGAAAAATTTTTTCAAGCGTCTAATTCCCATACCTTTAGGCTATTGTACGCAAGACTGTCCGTGAGATCCTCCTTTGTCATAGCACATAATCCAGCTTCGAGCTTCAGGAACCCCATACTTCTAGCCATCTCTCGGCAGACAGATAGTTCTTTGTTATCAGGATGGCAGTATAGGAAGTCATCTTCATTTGTCCCATTGAACACTACTGCCCCCTTCGGATATTTTAGCTCTCTGGCATAGTAGTTGGCTTCGTAAGTCTCTTCTTCAGATAATTTCTTCCCCGAAGCATGTCGTACGATGTAATCGCATATGCTGGAAGGAGCTTCGGGGACGGCAGTGTCAATTTCTTCAACCAAAGCTGGTTCTGATATTTTTATTTTTTCGGTTTCCAAAGATTGTTCCTTGGTGGGCTCTGAAGGCCCAGCTTCAGCTTCAGGCTGTTGCTTCGAAACTTCAGTAGACGCTTCAGCAAGTTCAACAGTCTTCTTTGGAGTTGTGCTTGAAGACTTAATTGTCTCCAAGACATCTAGCATGTTCACCATTCTTTTTCTTTTTGGGGTCATCGATGGGCCCTTTTGATTTTTTATTGTTTCAACATTTGTTGAAGGACTTAAGATTTCCAATGTTTTTTGTCCTTCAATCCTCGGTTTTTCTGCCTTTTCTGCTGAAGGCGCTTCAGTCTTTTCTTCCATCTTCGGCACTGGAGCTGGTTCTGTAGTTTCAGCGGCCAAAGAGAATTCACCAATAAATTTGGGCACTGTGGCTGGCTCAATAAAGCGTGCCCGATGGGTGAGCACCTTCATCTTTTTTCTTTGCGGTGTTGGCTCACTAGAAGCACTTGCCGCAACTTCTGTTGCAGGAGAAGTATTTTTTCTTTTGCGGCCCAGCACCGGATAATGGTAGTCAGGGTAGACAAACCCGATTGCATCAAATACCCGGTTGAGCCTTTTCTTCTTTCGACCTCCGAAGGCTGCCGATAATGCAGTGTTCTCGGCCTTCGAGTACACCCAAGCAGTTCGTCACTTAATGTTTCAATGCTTTTTAGCCAGTCGTCATCAGGTTCAACAAATTTATCCCCGTATTTGAATGTGTATTTCAGTCTGACCAGTCCGCCTTCGTCGGACTCTTTGATGGTCTCCTTCGGCATTTCCCACTTTCCTGCAAGTGGCCACACCCTGAAGGCAATATGCTCTTGGACCAAGTCTCTTGTCCCAATATAAGAGCAGATTACGCCGAAGGCTCTTTGGCATTCTTCGGCTGCTTCATCCATTTCAACCTTCGGCTTTCGGAGTCCGAAGCGTTGCCAGATGGGGCGCATAATGATATTCTTAACATCTTCCTGCGCTGCTAAGTCATTCTTTACATAGAACCACTCTGTCATCCAGGCTCCGGGCCACCTCTTCCGAAAGGTTGGCACAGGGCGGCTTGACCCGGAGCGGGCACCGAAGCTGTAACACCCAAAGTTGTTGTGATATTGTTCTTTCCCCCAGGGCTTCGTCTCATATAACAACTCATGAATGTTGCAAAAGCTTTTAGCATTTGGTTCTAAACCTTGGCTTTTCGCAGCCCAGACAAACATCCCCATTCTCATGATAGCTTCGGGAGTAATTTGATGAAGGTAGACTTGAAATGTCTTTAGGACTTCGACAACAAAACTGCTTAAGGGGA
Source organism: Zea luxurians (assembly GCA_029449295.1). Classification (NCBI taxonomy): domain Eukaryota; kingdom Viridiplantae; phylum Streptophyta; class Magnoliopsida; order Poales; family Poaceae; genus Zea; species Zea luxurians. Next base: position 30,747,148 of record JAOPSE010000014.1, read on the forward strand.
ATCGAAGCCCAGCCTTGAGAAAGCTTCAGAAGATTACGACTTCATCTTCTTCGGGAGTGGGAGAAGTTTTTTCTCCAGCATCAGCCCTCACAATAGATATATCTCGAAAATACCTCCCCCTCATATTGTCAATATGACTTTGCTTAATAGTGGTTTTCCCGAAAACCGTGTGACTTGGCCGCCATGGTCGATCTTCGGACTCTCCCCCACAGCTTTCTGCATCATAACTGTCGCTGTCACCAGTGTCTTCAGACAAACCTTCCAGAATCTCCTTGGTGATTTTTTCCGTGTTGGTCTCCGCCATCGCTATAAGGAACCCCAAGTTCTTCTCTTCGTCGAGACTCAGCTTCATCTCAGCAGTGACCTTCTTATCTTCCGACATCTTCGGAAACACTGAAAAACTATTTTCAAAGCCGAAGCTTCAAAACCAAGAGATCAGCAAAACCTAGTGCGCAAAAGCTAAAAATTTAGTAAGTGGGAGCAGATGGCAAGAGAGCGTACCAAACAAATCGTGGCGAGCTCTTATTTATACACTCGATATAACGGAAACTGTGTGGTCCCGCGTGTCGGTGACTTTTGCTATTCTAGCAAAGGGAAGGTGTTTTTTCGGACCTTCGGCTTAAGGCCTTCGTCCATATCGCAATCTGAATTTATCATTAACAAATTAATATTGCGAGGGGCTACTGTTGGGGGCCTTCGTCCTCCGAAGGTCCTCAAAAACATGATTTGACAATGTTTTCCAAGTGGATTATATGAACAGGTATCTTCGGACTCAGAATTATGAACATGGACTACGGTCAGGACGAAGCCTAAGCCAGACGAAGGGGGACTGAGATGGAGGACGGGCTGATTACCAAGCTGTACGAAGGACGGTGCGCACCCGAAGCTGTTCGCAGGAAAGCTTCGTCGCGGTAGCAGAAAGGGGAACCGACTTAAGGATGAAAAGACCACTTGGGCCTTAACAGGTTCCCATAAGTCATTAGCAAATGTAGTGGACATGAATGTAATTTTACATGGGCTGTGTCCCACGTCTATAAATAGATGAACAGTACTCCCGTACTGTTCACGCTGACTTGGCATTTGCTTTTGCGTCATCCTTGTACTTTTGTCTTCCTGCAATCCGAAGGTACACTTGTAATTTGAAGTCATTTCTATTGTTACATGATAATAAAATAGAAATGACATTGTGATAAAATTTAAATACTTATATTACTTTTTACGTTACGTATATACCTTCGTCACAGATTATTGCGTTTACGAAGACATATTGTTTGTGACCTTCGTCCGGAATACATTATATCCCGAAGGGAAATAATGTTTCAAAGGACGAAGGACCTTATCATTTAACACTTTTTATGTTGCCTTGTTCTTAATCCGAAGCATTTGAGAACAAGCCACCAACACATCTCGACCTCGACACGGGAGGTAAATCTGTAGATCAAAAGGTATACCGGTCGATGATAGGATCTCTACTCTATTTATGTGCATCTCGACCGGATATTATGCTTTCCGTATGCATGTGTGCAAGGTTCCAAGCCGATCCTAAGGAAGTTCACCTTAGGGCCGTGAAGAGAATCTTGAAATATCTAGTTTATACACCCAACTTTGGTCTTTGGTACCCCAAGGGATCCTCTTTTGATTTATTAGGATATTCAGATGCTGATTGGGCAGGGTGTAAAATTGATAGGAAGAGCACATCAGGGACTTGTCAGTTTCTGGGGAGATCCCTGGTGTCTTGGGCTTCAAAGAAACAAAACTCAGTAGCTCTCTGTACCGTCGAAGCTGAGTATATTGTCGCAGGACATTGTTGCGCGCAATTGCTTTGGATGAGGCAAACCCTTAGGGACTATGGCTACAAATTTAGCAAAGTCCCTCTCCTATGTAATAATGAGAGTGCAATCTGCATGGCGGATAATCCCGTTGAGCACAGCCGCACTAAGCACATAGCCATTCGGTATCACTTTTTGAGAGATCACCAACAAAGGGGGGATATCGAGATAGCCTATATTAACACCAAAGATCAATTAGCCGATATCTTTACCAAACCACTAGATGAGAAAACCTTTACCAAACTTAGGAATGAGCTAAACATTCTTGATTCTCGGAATTTTGATTGATACTTTGCACACATAGCTCATTTACATACCTTTGATCATATCTTTTATATCTATGACTAACGTGTTTTCAAGTGTAATCTTATGCTTAGTCATAGAATTGAAAGGGAAATGGAGTATTCGGCAAAGACGACGCTTCCACTCAACTCCATCGGTATTATCTACTCTTTGCCGTTATTCCGCCATCTCTCCACTTTGGTATAATCTTCACTCATATCTATTTGTTTGCCATTAGGGAGAAAGTAAAAGGGCTTATATTTCACTCAAAGGATCCGTTTTTGGCGATTCATGCCAAAGGGGGAGAAAGTATTAGCCCAAAGCAAAAGGACCGCACCACCACCAAATTTTAAAATGAAGTTTTCAAATTGATATCTTAATGTGTTTTCAAAAGGGGAGAAAGTATCTTCAAAAATTTGTAAAACCTTCTTGAACACTAAGAGGAGAATTTCATTGAGGGGGAGTTTTGTTTAAGTCAAAGGAAAAGCATTTGAAACAGGGGGAGAAAATTTCAAAACTTGAAAATTCTTCTTTTAATCTTATTCATATACCTTTGACTATTTGCAAAAAGTTTTGAAAAGAATTTTACAAATAATTTGCAAAACAAAACTTGTGGTGCAAGCGTGGTCCAAAATTTTAAATAAGAAAAAAACCATCCATGCATATCTAGTAGAAATAAATATTGGTTTCATTCCAAGCAACCTTTACACTTACCTTATGCAAACTAGTTCAATTCTGCACTTACATATTTGCTTTGGTTTGTGTTGGCATCAATCACCAAAAAGGGGGAGATTGAAAGGGAAATAGGGTCAAACCTTTTTCCTAAATGATTTTGGTGGTTGAATTGCCCAACACAAATTATTGGACTAACTAGTTTGCTCTAGATTATGAGTTCTACAGGTGCCAAAGGTTCAACACAAACCAATAAAAAGTCCAAGAAAGGGTTCAAATAAAAAGAGCAAAAGACAACCGAAGGCTGCCCTGGTCTGGCGCACCGGACTATCCGGTGTGCCACCGGACAGTGTCCGGTGCACCAGGGAGATCCCCTCTGAACTGCTCAGCTTCGGGAATTTGGGGAGCCACTCTGCTATAATTCACCGGACTGTCCGGTGTAACACCGGACTATCCAGTGTGCCAGTGGAGCAACGGCTAACTGCGCCAACGGTCGTCTACAAAAGTCTACAGTAAACAGTGAACAGTGCAACTGCACGCGCAGAAGTCAGAGCAGGAGCCAGAAGGCGCACCGGACAGTGAACAGTGACTGTCCGGTGCACCACCGAATTGTCCGGTGGCCCCACAAGTCAGAGCTCCAACACTCAAACCCTAATGGTTAGGTGACGTGGCTGGCGCACCGGACAGTGTCTGGTGGCGCACCGGACTGTCCGGTGCGCCATACGACAGTAGCCATCTCCAACGACCACTTTGGTGGTTGGGGCTATAAATACCCCCAACCACCACTCATTCAAGGCATCGAAGTTTTCAGCTAACACATTCAATACAAGAGCTATAGCATTCAATACAAGACACAATTAGAGTGAATCAAAATCTCTCCATGTCCCAATTCCACTCAAAGCAATAGTGACTAGAAGAGAGAGTTTTGCCGTGTTCATTTGAGCTCTTGCACTTGGATCGCTTTTCTTCTTCCCCATTCTTGTTCCCGCAACATTTGTAATCAAAGCAAGAGACACCAATTGTGTGGTGGTCCTTGTGGGGACTAAGTGTCCTATTTGATTGAGAAGAGAAGCTCACTCGATCTAGGTGACCGTTTGAGAGAGGGAAAGGGTTGAAAGAGACCCGGTCTTTGTGACCACCTCAACGGGGAGTAGGTTTGCAAGAACCGAACCTCGGTAAAACAAATCACCATGTCACACTCTTCATTTGCTTGTGATTTGTTTTCGCCCTCTCTTTCAGACTCGATTTTATTTCTAACGCTAACCCCGGCTTGTAGTTGTGCTTAAAGTTTATAAATTTCAGATTCTGCCTATTCACCTCCCTCTAGGCGACTTTTAGGAACTGCATCTCCCATCTGAGGTTGGCCTCGGGCAAGTCATGAATGCATCTCCTGCCCGAGATTGGCCTCGGGCGAGTCGAAACTGCATCTCCCATCCTAGGTTAGCATCAAGCGAGTAGCAGCAGCATCTCCTGCCCAAGATTGGCCTCGAACGAGTCAGAACTGCATCTCCCATTCAAGGCTGGCCTTGGGTGAGTTGGAACATCCTCTCCCCTCCAAGGCTAGCCTCGGGCGAGACGGAATAGTGTCTCCCATTCGAGGTTGGCCTGGTGTGAATCATCTAGGCCCCTTAGTGATGTTTTCGTAATTAATGACAACTATTTGTGGACTAATGGTTCTTGGAGAAATAAGAATGCAGGTTGGACCACATAGAACAGAAAATCTTGGAGACTTATAAGCATTGGTTGTGGATCAAGTGAAGGCAAAGGTATAACGTAGGTTTTTGTTTTTGTCGGTCTCCAGAAGTTTAGAGAAGATATTTGACCAGATTAGTAGGCTAGATGGTCGTACTATTAAGAGGGGTCAATGACTTTGGTCTATGTAAAGCTTAGTGCCTCATAGAGCATCTAGTGGTGTCGGGGACCATAATTAGGGGTACCCTCAAGACGCCTAATTCTCAGCTGGTAACCCCCATCAGCATAAAGCTGCAGAGGCCTGATGGGTTTGATTAAGTCAGGGATCAGTCCATACGAGCGACTCGATCACGCCACGCCCGAGCCTAGCCTCGGGCAAGGGCAGCCGACCCTGAGATGATTCCGTCTCGCCCGAGGCCTCCTCTTTCACGGCAGACGCATCTCCGGCTCGCCCGAGGCCTTGCCTTCGGTAAGAAGTAACCCTGACTAAATCACCGCGCCGACCGACCAAATCACTGGGGCCTTTAACGCAAAAGGTAAGACTGACGGGTAGCCAGGCTTGGCCAAAAGCGCCAGAAGAAGCTCCGCCCGACCCAGGGCTCGGACTCGGGCTAAGGCCCCGGAAGACGGCGAACTCCGCTCCGCCCGACCCAGGGCTCGGACTCGGGCTAAGGCCCCGGAAGACGGCGAACTCCGCTCCGCCCGACCCAGGGCTCGGACTCGGGCTAAGGCCCCAGAAGACGACGAACTCCGCTTCGCCCGACCCAGGGCTCGGACTCCGCCCTGGCCTCCGCCGAACGACCTCCGCCTCGCCCGACCCAGGAGCTCAGGTTCGGCCTCGGCCATGCAGGACAGATTCGACCTCGGCTTCGGAGGAGCCTCCACGTCGCCCGACCTAGGGCACGAGTCCGCCACGTCAACAGGAAGCGCCATCATCACCCTACCCCGAGCCGACTCAGGTCGCAGAGGACAAGACCGGCGTCCCATCTGGCTAGCTCCGCCAGATAGGCAATGATGGCACCCCACTGGACTCATGACGACGGCGGCTCCCAGCTCTCTTACGAAAGCAGGAGGACGTCAGCAAGGGCCCAACTGCTCCGACAGCTGTCCCTCCGCCAAGCTCCACTGCTTCTCCGACAGCCACGACGCCACACTAACAGGATGCCAAGATCTCTCCGGCTGCCACCTTGGCATGTACTTAGGGCACTAGCTCTCCCCCGCTAGACACGTAGCACCTTGCTACACCCCCATTTGTACACCTGGATCCTCTCCTTACGCCTATAAAAGGAAGGACCAGGGCCTTCTTAGAGAAGGTTGGCCTCGCGGGAACGAGGGGCAGGGGCAGGCGCTCTCTTGGGGCCGCTCGCTCCCCTCACCCGCGCGGACGCTTGTAACCCCCTACTGCAAGCGCACCCGACCTGGGCGCGGGGCGAACACGAAAGGCCGCGGGAACCTCCGTCTCCCTCGTCACGACCCGGCTCCGGCCACCGACCTCTCGCTCTCTTTCCCCCCTTCGCGCTCGCCCACGCGCTCGACCCATCTGGGCTGGGGCACGCGGCACTCTCACTCGTCGGCTCGGGGACCCCCCGGTCTCGAAACGCCGACAGTTGGCGCGCCAGGTAGGGGCACGCTGCGTGTTGACGAGCAGTTTCCCGTCAAGCTCCAGATGGGCAGTCTCCAACGACCTCTCCAACCCGGGACGGTGCTCTGTTTCGGGAGCCTCGAGTTCATGTCTCTCGACAGCGGCTACGGCATGGTACTCCTTCCACCGCCGCGCGACGGCGACAATGGCGGTCGACAGCCCGCCCGCCGGCGGCGGAATCGACGACGTCTTTCCCGCGTGGGGGAAGGACAACTTTCGAGCTTGCCCCATCCTCTCCCTCGCCATCGGAAGAGGAGGAGGCGGGGCAACCAGGGCCGAGCGGGAGGCTGCGCTCCGACAGCTGTCGAGCAAATCGACATCCCCAGTGCCCCAGCGGAGGACACGCTAGGCGTCACCCTCGCGTTCGAGGCGAAGGCGAGCGCCATCCCCCCGCAACACGTCGACCCCGAGCAGATGGACGACGCCAGCACGCTCACGGAGGGCCTGCAGGACGTCGCCCTCGTACCCAAGACGACGGCGCGATCAGCCCCCGACGTGACTTCATCGCTCCTCATCGACAAAAAGGTACCGACTGCTTCCCATCTTTCATCATTTCGACTCGACCTCAACCCGCCTGGCGACCTCGCTTTGGCGGACACTCACGTTGAGGCGAGTGCAACCCCTCTGGGGTTTCGTGTGCGATCGCCCTGGGACCGATTGACGGGCGTCTCAACCTACGGACCCTCTGGGTCCGAGGAAGACGACGACCCCAGCATCTGCTGGGATTTCTCCGGATCTGGCAACCCCAGTGCCATGCGGGACTTCATGACCGCATGCGACTACTGCCTTTCCGATTGTTCCGACGGCAGCCGCAGCCTTGACGACAAGGACTGCGGCCCGAGCCGCGAATGTTTCCACGTCGAGCTAGGGGATCCCTCCGGAGGCAGCCGTCTCGGCGTGCCGGAGGATGGCGATCTCCCTAGGCCAGCGCCTCGCGCCGACATCCCGCGGGAGCTAGCTGTGGTCCCCGTTCCGGCGGGGGGTCACGACCCACAGCTCGAGCAAGTCCGCGGGGCGCAGGCCGGGCTCGATGAGGAAGCAGGAGCGCTCGAGGCAATCCGCCGGGACGTCGGGCAGGTATGGGCAAGCCAGCCCCCGGCCGGAGAAATACGTCACCTGCCCCAGGGTCTCCAGCACCGCATCGCCCACGAGGCCAGGGACAGGCCGCCACCCGCATCCGGCGGGACTGGTCAGGACCTGGCAGCCGCGGCGATGCTCCTCCGCGCGATGCCGGAGTCATCAACCACCGAGGGTCGGCGAATCCAGGGAGAGCTCAAGCATCTCCTGGAAGGCGCTGCGGCCCGGCGGGCCGAGAGCTCTGCCTCCCGAAGGCAGGGGTACCCCTCGGAACCTCGTGCCGCGACTTCCCGACCCACGCGGGAAGCCTCGGTCTTCACCGGGCGCACGCGCAACACCGCGCCTGCGGCCCCGGGCCACCTCGGCGACGAGCACCCTCATCGCGATCGTCGGGCCCGCCTCGACGAGAGGGTGCGCCGAGGTTATCACCCCAGGCGTGGGGGACGCTACGACAGCGGGGAGGATCGGAGTCCCTCGCCCGAACCACCCGGTCCGCAGGTCTTCAGCCGAGCCATTCGGCGGGCGCCGTTTCCGCCCCGATTCCGACCCCCGACTACTATCACAAAGTACTCGGGGGAAACGAGACCGGAATTGTGGCTTGCGGACTACCGCCTGGCATGTCAACTGGGTGGGACGGACGACGACAACCTCATCATCCGCAACCTCCCCCTGTTCCTCTCCGACACCGCTCGCGCATGGTTGGAGCACCTGCCTTCGGGGCAGATTTCCAACTGGGAGGATCTGGTCCAGGCTTTCGCCGGCAACTTCCAGGGCACGTACGTGCGCCCCGGGAATTCCTGGGACCTCCGAAGCTGTCGGCAACTGCCGGGAGAGTCTCTTCGGGACTACATCCGGCGATTCTCGAAGCAGCGCACCGAGCTGCCCAACATCACCGACTCCGATGTCATCGGCGCGTTCCTTGCCGGCACCACCTGCCGTGACCTGGTGAGCAAGTTGGGTCGCAAGACCCCCACCAGGGCAAGCGAGCTGATGGACATCGCCACCAAGTTCGCCTCCGGCCAGGAGGCGGTCGAGGCCATCTTCCGAAAGGACAAGCAGCCCCAGGGCCGCCCGTCGGAAGATGCTCCCGAGGCGTCTACTCCGCTCGGCGCCAAGAAGAAAGGCAGGAGGAAGTCGCAAGCGAAACGCGACGCTCCTGATGCAGACCTTGTCGCCGCCGCCGAGCACAAGAACCCTCGGAAGCCCCCCGGAGGTGCTAACCTCTTCGACAAGGCACTCAAGGAGACGTGCCCCTACCATCAGGGGCCCGTCAAGCACACCCTTGAAGAGTGCGTCATGCTTCGGCGCCACTTCCACCGGGCCGGGCCACCCGCGGAGGGTGGCAGAGCCCGCGACGACGACAAAAGGGAAGATCGCCAAGCGGGAGAGTTCCCCGAGGTCCGCGACTGCTTCATGATCTACGGAGGGCATGCGGCGAACGCCTCGGCTCGGCATCGTAAGCAAGAGCGTCGGGAGGTCTGCTCGGTGAAGGTGGCGGCACCAGTCTACCTAGACTGGTCCGACGAGCCCGTCACCTTCGACCGGGACGACCACCCTGACCACGTGCCGAGCCCGGGGAAGTACCCGCTCGTCGTCGACCCCGTCATCGGCGACGTCAGGCTCACCAAGGTCCTGATGGATGGGGGCAGCTGCCTCAATATCATCTACGCCGAGACCCTCAGGCTCCTGCGCGTCGACCTGTCGTCCGTCCGAGCAGGCGCTGCGCCCTTCCACGGGATCGTTCCCGGGAAGCGCGTCCAGCCCCTCGGACAGATCGACCTCCCTGTCTGCTTCGGAACACCCTCCAACTTCCGAAGGGAGACTTTGAAGTTCGAGGTGGTCGGGTTCCGAGGAACCTACCACGCAGTGCTGGGAAGACCATGCTACGCGAAGTTCATGGCCATCCCCAACTACACCTACCTGAAGCTCAAGATGCCGGGCCCCAACGGGGTCATCACCGTCGGCCCCACGTACAAACACGCGTTCGAATGCGATGTGGAGTGCGTGGAGTACGCCGAGGCCCTCGCCAAGTCCGAGGCCCTCATCGCCGACCTGGAAAGCCTCACCCGAGAGGTGCCAGACGTGAAGCGACACGCCGGCAACTTCGAGCCAGCGGAGACGGTCAAGGCCGTCCCTCTCGACCCCAGTGGTGACACCTCCAAGCAGATCCGGATCGGTTCCGGGCTCGACCCCAAATAGGAAGCAGTGCTCGTCGACTTTCTCCGCGCAAACGCCGACGTCTTTGCGTGGAGTCCCTCAGACATGCCCGGCATACCGAGGGATGTCGCCGAGCACTCGCTGGATATTCGGGCCGGGGCCCGGCCGGTCAGACAGCCTCTGCGCCGATTCGACGAGGAGAGGCGTAGGGTGATAGGCGAGGAGATCCACAAGCTGATGGCAGCAGGTTTCATCAAAGAGGTTTTCCACCCTGAGTGGCTTGCCAACCCTGTGCTTGTGAGGAAGAAAGGGGGGAAATGGCGGATGTGTGTAGACTACACTGGTCTCAACAAAGCATGCCCGAAAGTCCCCTACCCTCTACCTCGCATCGATCAAATCGTGGACTCCACTGCAGGGTGCGAAACCCTGTCTTTCCTCGATGCCTACTCAGGGTATCATCAAATCAAGATGAAAGAGTCCGACCAGCTCGCGACTTCTTTCATCACGCCCTTCGGCATGTACTATTATGTCACCATGCCGTTCGGTTTGAGGAACGCGGGTGCAACGTACCAGCGGTGCATGAACCATGTGTTCGGCGAACACATCGGTCGCACGGTCGAGGCCTACGTCGATGACATCATAGTCAAGACGAGGAAAGCCTCCGACCTTCTCTCCGACCTCGAACTGACATTTCGGTGTCTCAAGGCGAAGGGCGTCAAGCTCAATCCCGAGAAGTGCGTCTTCGGGGTGCCCCGAGGCATGCTCTTGGGATTCATCGTCTCCGAGCGGGGCATCGAAGCCAACCCGGAGAAGATCGCAGCCATCACAAACATGGGGCCCATCAAGGACTTAAAAGGCGTACAGAGGGTCATGGGATGTCTCGCGGCCTTGAGCCGTTTCATCTCGCGCCTCGGCGAAAGAGGCCTGCCCCTGTACCGTCTCTTAAGGAAGGCCGAGTGCTTCACTTGGACTCCCGAGGCCGAGGAAGCTCTCGGGAACCTGAAGGCACTCCTCACCCAGGCGCCCATCTTGGTACCCCCAGCTGATGGAGAAGCCCTCCTGGTCTACGTCGCCGCTACCACTCAGGTGGTCAACGCCGCGATCGTGGTCGAAAGGCAGGAAGAGGGGCATGCTTTGCCCATTCAGAGGCCAGTTTACTTCGTCAGCGAGGTACTGTCCGAGACCAAGATCCGCTACCCACAAGTCCAGAAGCTGCTGTATGCAGTGATCCTGACGAGGCGAAAGCTGCGACATTACTTCGAGTCTCATCCGGTGACTGTGGTGTCATCCTTCCCCCTGGGGGAGATCATCCAGTGCCGAGAAGCCTCGGGACGGATCGCAAAGTGGGCGGTGGAAATCATGGGCGAGGCAATCTCGTTCGCCCCTCGGAAGGCCATCAAGTCCCAGGTACTGGCGGATTTCGTAGCCGAATGGGTCGATACCCAGTTGCCAACGGCTCCGATCCAACCAGAACTCTGGACCATGTTTTTCGATGGGTCGCTGATGAAGACGGGAGCCGGCGCAGGCCTGCTCTTCGTCTCGCCCCTCGGGAAGCACCTGCGCTACGTGCTCCGCCTCCATTTCCCGGCGTCCAACAATGTGGCTGAGTACGAGGCTCTGGTCAACGGATTGCGAATCGCCATCGAGCTAGGGGTCCAACGACTCGATGCACGCGGCGACTCGCAGCTCGTCATCGACCAAGTCATGAAGAACTCCCACTGCCGCGACCCGAAGATGGAGGCCTACTGTGAGGAGGTTCGACGCCTGGAAGACAAGTTCTACGGGCTCGAGCTTAACCACATCGCCCGGCGCTACAACGAGACTGCGGATGAGCTGGCGAAGATAGCCTCGGGGCGAACGACGGTTCCCCCGGACGTCTTCTCCCGGGATCTGCACCAACCCTCCGTCAAGATAGGCGACGCGCCCGAGCCCGAGGTGCCCTCGGTCCCGTCCGAGGTGACCTCGGCCCAGCCCGAGCCATCCTCGGCTCAACCCGAGGAACCCTCGGAGCCCGAGGGCGAAGCACTGCGCATCGAGGAGGAGCGGAGCGGGGTCGCGCCAGATCAAGATTGGCAAACCCCGTACCTGCAATATCTCCGCCAAGGGGAACTGCCCCTCGACCGAGCCGAGGCTCGGCGGGTAGCGCGACGCGCCAAGTCGTTCGTCTTGCTGGGCGATGAGAAGGAGCTCTACCACCGAAGCCCCTCGGGCATCCTCCAGCGATGCATCTCCATCGCCGAAGGTCAGGAACTCCTGCGGGAAATACACTCGGGGGCTTGCGGCCATCATGCAGCACCTCGAACCCTCGTCGGGAACGCTTTCCGCCAAGGCTTCTACTGGCCGACGGCGGTGGCTGACGCCACTAGAATTGTCCGCGCCTGCGAAGGGTGCCAATTCTATGCGAAGCAGACCCACCTGCCCGCTCAGGCTCTGCAGACGATACCCATCACCTGGCCCTTCGCTGTGTGGGGTCTGGACCTCGTCGGCCCTCTGCAGAAGGCGCCCGGGGGCTACACGCACCTGCTGGTCGCTGTCGACAAATTCTCCAAGTGGATCGAGGTCCGACCCCTGAACAGCATCAGATCCGAGCAGGCGGTGGCGTTCTTCACCAACATCATCCACCGCTTCGGGGTCCCGAACTCCATCATCACCGACAATGGCACCCAGTTCACCGGCAAAAAATTCTTGGATTTTTGCGACGATCACAGCATCCGGGTGGACTGGGCCGCCGTAGCTCATCCCATGTCGAATGGGCAAGTGGAACGTGCCAACGGCATGATCCTACAAGGGCTCAAGCCTCGGATTTACAACGACCTCAACAAGTTCGGCAAGCGGTGGATGAAGGAACTCCCCTCGGTGGTCTGGAGCCTGAGGACGACGCCAAGCCGAGCCACAGGTTTCACGCCGTTCTTCCTGGTCTACGGGGCCGAGGCCGTCCTGCCCACTGACCTGGAATACGGCTCCCCGAGGACGAGGGCCTACGATGACGAAAGCAACCAAGCTAGCCGAGAAGACTCGCTGGACCAGCTGGACGAGGCTCGGGACAGGGCCTTACTACACTCGGCGCGATACCAGCAGTCCCTGCGACGCTGCCACGCCCGAGGGGTCCGACCCCGAGATCTCCAGGTGGGCGACCTGGTGCTTCGGCTGCGGCAAGACGCCCGAGGGAGGCACAAGCTCACGCCCCCCTGGGAGGGGCCGTTCATCATCGCCAAAGTTCTGAAGCCCGGAACGTACAAGCTGGCCAACAGTCAAGGCGAGGTCTACGGCAACGCTTGAAACATCCAACAGCTACGTCGCTTCTACCCTTAAGATGTTTCCAAGTTGTTCATATACCTCACACCCACGCAAAGTTTAGTCAACAAGGAAGGGTCAGCCTCGCCTCCGCAAAGCCCGACCCTCCCTCGGGGGCTAAAAGGGGGAAACCCCCTCTGCGTCAAAATTGTCCTCAAGCAGAAAATCTCTTTTACCAGAATATCTTCCGTGCTTTTTGACTACTTCGAAAAGTGGGTCCTGAAAACGACGGGGTGCACGTAAGCAGTCAAGGCTGACCGAGCCGAGGGACTCCTACGCCTCCGGGATACGGATACCTCACTCATCACCTTCTGCGATAAGTAACTCACGTTCGGATAAGGTGACTCTGCGGATCGAATAAGTTTCTACGTTCGGAAGCCCTTCTGTCGAAGCGATTTTTCGAGCCTTCTCGACCGAGTCGGTGACAGGGCCTCATGGACGGGCGAAAGTACGCGTAAGCGGCAAGGCCGACCGAGCCGAGGGACTCCTACGCCTCCGGGATACGGATACCTCACTCATCACCTTCCGCGAGAAGCAACTCTCGCTCGCGCTAACATCCCTGCTACCGACAAAAAGTCCAGATACTCGAAACAAGAGGAAAAGAGACGCAGCTTTATAACGCAGCAAGGGTGTGTGTTCTGGCCTCGACGGCCGCACAAGGCCCACGCTACAAGACGATTTGACCCTGCAGGCTCGGGTCTTGACGCTGGAAGGGGGCGGCGACGCCCTCGGCATCGACGGCGTCTTCGGCGAGGCCTGACCTAGCCTCGGACGGCGACGCGGTCCGAGGGCCTCCGCTCCGAAGGACGACGTCATCACCACGCCCGAGCGATCACCGTCAGGGACTTTTCCGGATCCGACCCGAGCGGGCGGCTCGGCCGGCCACCTCCGGGGCCTCGGCCGACCACCTTCTGAAGGTGCCAGCCCGGTCCGAAGCCTCGGCTGATCAGCTCCGACGTCGATCCTGCTAACGGACAACTCGGCTAGGCTCCGGCCAACCAGGTTTCATTTTCGGGCCGACTCCGCCTCTGCTCGTGCTGATATCGCTACCCCTGGCCTCGGCTCGTCGAAGAGCGGCCGAGGGGTCTTTTTAACTAAGCTAGAGGAGCCTCGGACAACAGGTCCGACCGAGCCGAGAGACTCCTACGCCTCCGGGATACGGATACCTCACTCGTCACCTTGACATGGGGCAACTCACGCTTGGTGAAGCGGTTCAGATAATCAGCAGGCGAGTCTTAGTGCTCGAAAATGAGGAAAAAACACGGCTCCGTGCCGTAGTTACATACATGTTCAGGCCCCGAAAGCCGAAATGAACAAACAACCCGGCACTCGAAGTGCCATTACAAACGGAACTCCGGTTCCGTCTCCGCGGGTATGGACGACCTCCCCACCCGGGAAGCCCGTGAAGCGACAAGCTCTGGGCGAATCACCAGCAAACGCGGGACGCCCTCAAGCACCCCGGCAGATCCTCGCAGCCGTCCTCGCCGCGAATGCGAGGAGGAAGACGGAATGTTGCATCCTAGCTGGGAAGCAACAGTTCGCCTTCCCCGGCATGGCTGGAGGATGTCTCCGCCGTGGGGCTGAAGGGCGATTGCCACCACCAGAAGCTGGAAAATGAGGTGGCCCGCCGACCCGCGTAGGAGGTGGGGCCCCGGCTCGCCTCGCTCCCCGCCCCGGCGAGGATGACGAACACCCTCAACACTGAGGGCGAGGCCGGGACCACAGCCCGGTTTGCCCCTCCCCATTCGGGAGCTGGAGGCCACCGTCTTAGGTGATCACCAGCGGAGGGGAGTCGCTGGGCTGTGTGATGAAAATCCTTGAAGCCGAACGATGGCCGAAAGGTACCCGCTCCCACGGAGTGGGGTCCTCCAACGATGGAGCGAAAAGACGCGGTTCCCCCCATCCGGGGGCTTGAAAGGCGGAAAGACACGATGCATAAGGGAGGAAGAAGACATGGTCGCCTTACGAAAGGGGTCGCCCTCCTTTTAAAGGCAACTCTCTGTGCTCGCGCCCCCAACCGTCACGGGCTGAGTCTTCTCCAACACGCCTCCAAAGTCCTCCCCTGCGGCGCGGGGGCTGGGACCCGCCTGTCATGCAGACCGGCTCCAAGCAGAAGAAGCCGAACCGCCGCGCGCGACGCGCACAACCACCCAACGGTTACAAGTGACCCTCCACCTTTGCCCAGACCAACGGGCAAAGGGGGTGGGCAGCCATGCGGGCGGCATGCAGCCGCGCCAAGTGGACGCGCCTCTCCGACTCCTGACAGGCCAGCGCGGAGGCTCAAGCCCACGCGTCGCGCAACCGGCGCGCCGGATGCTGCATGTAAACCGCTATGCCACTTGCGCCACCACCGCACCTCCTCGGTTACGGAACCAATACCACGACCCGAGGCGGCCCAACGCGCGGCCCAGCTGCGCCAGCCTGACGCAGCGGTCAAACGCGGTCAAAAGTGGGCCGGCAGTAATGACGGTGGTAGGCGCACAAGAGCAGCGATCACGCCATCAGCCAGGCTCACGTCCCATCCGGAGGCGGCAAGAGAACCCCCTCTCTCGCGGTGTGAAGACGACACGCCCGTGACCCGTTCCTCGAACGGCTCGCGCACGCGCAACGGCAGCCTCGCCAACTACTCGCCCCGGCGCATTAACTCTGCGACTCGACGGGCAGCGCTTCTAGCGGAAGCAGCTGGCGACGTTTCGCCTTCACCAAAACGGCCACACCGAAAAAGGTACGCCACGTCGTTCAAATTTCGTATCCCTTTTTCCTTTCCCCTTTCTCTATCTCTTGCAACAGGGACCGGGAAGGGGGACACCCCCAAAGGGATCCTTCCCCGTGAAGGAACTAGGCTCCGAGCCTCCTTACTGATCAGGGGTTCGAAGGCTGGCCCCCCGAAGGGTTCAAACAGCCGCCTCAGATCGCATGGGCCCGACACCCACTACTGGTCAGAGGTTCGAAGGTCGGCCCCCTGAAAGGTTCCACGACCGCCTCAGGCTACTCGGGCTCCGCGCCCATTACTGATCAGGGGTTCGAAGGCTGGCCCTCCGAAGGGTTCACAGTCGCCTCAGACGCCGAGCGAGGGATGACCAGGGGTACGTTCGATACATAACCAAGGCTCGGGCTGCGCTCCCGAGGTACCCTAGGACATTTCCGAGACCAGCGGGAACGACTCTGTAACGGAATCCCATCGGAGGGAGGCAACGAGCCCTCGGACCCCGTCGCCAGGGGACCGGGTCCGGCAGATCACCCGCATGTACTTTTGGGCGTGCCTCCGGGCCCCTAGCCGACCCCCAACGAACGGGGCACGGACGTCCACTCGGATTACCCGATTGCAGCTCACCGGAGACACCATGTTCGGTGCCCATCGAGGGTAACATGGCGCTCTCCCCCCCTCCTCCTTGCGGAAAGGCGACGTAGGGGCGTATGTAAAAAAGCCGAGTCTGTCCCTGATCGTCCTCTCGCTCTGTGCGGAGGCTCGGGGGCTGCTCTCGCAAACCCGGCTCCGGCCGAACCGTTGACAGCGTCAACATACCAGCCCGAGAACTTGGGCCCCGACAGAGCACCTGGGCTACGGCCTGTTCGCATGAGGGAACCACCAGACCAGCCGAAGCATTACGCAAGGCATTAAGACCTCGAAGGAGTGAAACCACTCCTCCGAGGCCTCGGGGGCTACACCCGGCGGGTGCGCTCGCGCGCACCCACCGGAACAAAGTACAACCGAGAAAGGCTGGTCCCCTTGCAAAAAAGTGCGACGCAAGCCTCCAAGCGAGTGTTAACACTCCCTTCGAGGCTCGGGGGCTACTGTCGGGGACCATAATTAGGGGTACCCTCAAGACGCCTAATTCTCAGCTGGTAACCCCCATCAGCATAAAGCTGCAGAGGCCTGATGGGTTTGATTAAGTCAGGGATCAGTCCATACGAGCGACTCGATCACGCCATGCCCGAGCCTAGCCTCGGGCAAGGGCAGCCGACCCTGAGATGATTCCATCTCGCCCGAGGCCTCCTCTTTCACGGCAGACGCATCTCCGGCTCGCCCGAGGCCTTGCCTTCGGTAAGAAGTAACCCTGACTAAATCACCGCGCCGACCGACCAAATCACTGGGGCCTTTAACGCAAAAGGTAAGACTGACGGGTAGCCAGGCTTGGCCAAAAGCGCTAGAAGAAGCTCCGCCCGACCCAGGGCTCGGACTCGGGCTAAGGCCCCGGAAGATGGCGAACTCCGCTCCGCCCGACCCAGGGCTCGGACTCGGGCTAAGGCCCCGGAAGACGGCGAACTCCGCTCCGCCCGACCCAGGGCTCGGACTCGGGCTAAGGCCCCAGAAGACGACGAACTCCGCTTCGCCCGACCCAGGGCTCGGACTCCGCCCTGGCCTCCGCCGAACGACCTTCGCCTCGCCCGACACAGGAGCTCAGGTTCGGCCTCGGCCATGCAGGACAGATTCGACCTCGGCTTCGGAGGAGCCTCCACGTCGCCTGACCTAGGGCACGAGTCCGCCACGTCAACAGGAAGCGCCATCATCACCCTACCCCGAGCCGACTCAAGTCGCAGAGGACAAGACCGGCGTCCCATCTGGCTAGCTCCGCCAGATAGGCAATGATGGCACCCCACTGGACTCATGACGACGGCGGCTCCCAGCTCTCTTACGAAAGCAGGAGGACGTCAGCAAGGGCCCAACTGCTCCGACAGCTGTCCCTCCGCCAAGCTCCACTGCTTCTCCGACAGCCATGACGCCACACTAACAGGATGCCAAGATCTCTCCGGCTGCCACCTTGGCATGTACTTAGGGCACTAGCTCTCCCCCGCTAGACACGTAGCACCTTGCTACACCCCCATTTGTACACCTGGATCCTCTCCTTACGACTATAAAAGGAAGGACCAGGGCCTTCTTAGAGAAGGTTGGCCTCGCGGGAACGAGGGGCAGGGGCAGGCGCTCTCTTGGGGCCGCTCGCTCCCCTCACCCGCGCGGACGCTTGTAACCCCCTACTGCAAGCGCACCCGACCTGGGCGCGGGGCGAACACGAAAGGCCGCGGGAACCTTCGTCTCCCTCGTCACGACCCGGCTCCGGCCACCGACCTCTCGCTCTCTTTCCCCCCTTCGCGCTCGCCCACGCGCTCGACCCATCTGGGCTGGGGCACGCTCCACTCTCACTCGTCGGCTCGGGGACCCCCCGGTCTCGAAACGCCGACAAGTGGTTTCATTTGAATGAGGACTAACAACGCTCCATGTTTCGAGAGTTAAAAATCTTTTCGAAAGCGTGTTTGAAAAGTTGCTAAGTCATGGGGTTGGCGGACCGTCTGGGCCAAGTGGGCAGACTGTCCGTGATCCATCTAGTGAGGTCCGAAGTATGGTCACTTCGGACTAGTCCTGTACATTTTTACTACGGACCGTCCGGGCCTTGGGGTTGGACCATCCATAGTCCTGACCAGAGAGGGTCGCTCTCTGCACAGTCCCTGTATTATTGTGTGGACTGTTCGGCCAGGGTCGGCGGACTGTCCGGCCAGGGTCGGCGGACCGTCCGCAGGTGCCAAATTGGTTTGGGCAGGGACTGTGTGTTTTTGGGTGTTTGTATTACAGACTGTCCGAGCCTAAGCCCGGACAGTACTGACTCCCAGGTCACGGACTGTCCGGCCTTGTATGGCGGACTGTCCGCGTGTGTTAACCCTTCATGGTCAGAGCTCTGGTGCTCCAAGTTGCTAGGTCTCGGACGGTCCGGCCAAGGTTGGCGGACTGTCCGGACCTTGCTTTTCTGACAGCTCTGACAGATTTCAAACAGGAAAACTAGCCGTTACTTGTACGGCGGACCGTCCGGCCTAAGGGCGCGAACCGTCCGCGTGTGCGCAGAAAGTGCGCTAGTTGCACATAACGGTTGGAATTGAGAGGTGGGCTATAAATAGAAGGGGAGCTCGTGTGTGAGAGCCCACTTGGTCATTCCTTGCACACATTGAGCTCATTTGTGATCCTCCCACTCATTCTCTCACACTCCTTGCTTGAGATTGCATTCTAGTGAGAGATTGAGAGTTCCTAGTGCATTTGCATCCATTGGTGATTCTTGAGGCACTAGGTGATACACCTGACAAGCGTCATCGACTTATTACTCTTAGAGGTTGCCGCCTCTTAGATGGCTTGGGTGTTGTCTCCATCGAGCTCTCTAAAAAGATTGTGGAGGAGACGCGGTGTCAATTGTGAGGGGTTCGCGCCTACCTCGCCAGAGCGGCAAAGGTGACGCTAGTGGAAACGAGGTATTGAGTGATTTCTTGTCCACTTGGCTCAAAGATCAACCGTGTCTTGATAGAGGAGCAAGTGAGAGCTTGAAGTCCACCTCAACATGGATTAGGGGTGATCGACAAATCACCGATACCACGGGATAAAATCTGGTGTCTTTCTCTTCTCGCATTACTTATTACCGTGCAAGTAATTAGTATTTCGCATATTGTCTTACTTGTATAATTACCATAGTTGTTTCTCATAGATTGCTTACTTGTTGTCACTAGAGAATTTATACCTCTTGTCATATTGATTAAATTAGTGTTTTTGATTTTAGTCAAAACCGTCTATTCACCCCCCTCTAGCCGGTGTCCTAGATCCTACAAGTGGTATCAAATCCGAGGACTCCATTGTTTGTGGATCTAATCATCCTAGAGTTGGACAAAATGGCTAGTAACAACAATGTGCATATTGGGAAGCCACCACATTTCGATGGGAATAACTATGACTATTAGAAAATAAGAATGTCAATGCATCTTAGAGTAATGGGTGGAAAATTTGGCCAATTGTCAAGGATGGGTTTGTTGTGTTGAAACAAGATGAACCATTGGCTAGTGATAATGAAAATATTCTTACAAATGATCAAGCCATGAATGTATTCTATGATGCTCTGGACATAAATGAGTTCAACTATATCAAGAATCTCACAACGGCTCATGAGATTTGGATTAAACTAATGGAAATTTATGAAGGAACTACAATTGTGAAGAGTGCAAAGTTATATGTGTGCAAAGGAAAATTTGAGCAATTCATTATGAAAGAAGAAGAAAGTGTGTCCGATATGTTCAACCGGTTAAATGAGATAGTGAATGAGCTCAAAGGACTTGGTTTTGATGTACCAGATGTGGATTTCACTCATAAGTTCCTTAGATCTCTTCTAGAGAAGTATGAGACTATTGTGACCATGCTAGTAAGAAGTGATTTATCTACAACTTCTCCAACCGAAGTATTGGGAGAAATTCTTACTCAAGATATATTCAAGAAATCTCAAGCCGATGCTATAAGTTTGGCAAAGAAAGTGAAGAATGAATCAATCGCTCTCAAAGCTAAAGCTTCTAAGGCAATTGAAAAAGAAGATAGTGATTGTCGGTGTTTTGGGCCCGACCGCACACCCGGGGTTGCCCCTCGAGGTGTTTTTAGGAGTAGGGTGGTGTCGCTGACTGTAGCAAAATGGTTCGTGCTAGATGCACGAGGGACAATAGACAATGTTTACAGGTTCGGGCCGCTTAGAGATGCGTAACACCCTACGTCCTGGCGGAGATGCTTTGTGTTATGGGTTACAAGGTGGTTCTCTAGAGCGAGAACGTGGAGAGTTTAGGTAGATGGCTGGGTAGTGTGTTCGATCGTTCTGAAGGGGTGTCCCCTGGGCCTTATATATTCGACCGTGGGGCAATACATGCGGATGTGATAACAACGTGCACCTAAAAGATAGTGAACTGTTTGAGTTTATCTTCCTATGATTCGGCCGACCTATCCTCGCCTGGCTCTGCTGCATGGTGCTCCAGCGCGGGAAAGTCGGATCTTCTGTTGTGGTTTCTTGCTCAACGTCGTGGGGCCATCTGGACTCGCGTCGATCCGGCTTTACGTCGGTCTGCTTTGCTGATTGTCCCTTTCTAGGCCCATGAAGGAATGACCTTACGATTTATTGGGCCCTTGGGCCTTTCGTGAGGCCTTTTACCCTTCCAGTGGACCCGGGGGATATCTGTCCCCCACAAGCCCCCAATCTTTGGGTTGACTTTGAGATAATCGGCCCAAAGATCCTAGGCCCAACTTGCAGACTTTGTTTACGACAAGAAATGCTTCTCGGGCAGTCTGGTGAAAATGATTCCTTACTGACTTCTTCTGCTTTGCTTCACTCGAAATCTATAGTTTTGCCTCACACTTGTGCCTTAGAGGTCGGCATTTCATTTTGTAGGACCTTGAATTTCATTGGGTGCACCGGAGGTGCACCCAATGGGTGTAGCCCCCGATCTTCGAGTGGATTCTGGATAATAATCCGCTCGAAGGTCTTCATCAAAGATCACTTTTATTTCCCGCTTACGCTTTGGTTGGAGGTCAGTCTTGCCTTCAATCTTGCCCTATGCCTTAGAAGTCGGCATTATCTTGGCTTGAAATGGTGATCCATGGGGTACACCGAAGGTGCACCCAATGGGTGTAGCCCCCGAGCTTTGAGTGGATTTTTTGAAAACAATCCTCCCAAAGGTCCTTACTTCGTGTCCTTTTGCCGAGAGTCATATTTTCCCTTTTTCGAATGCCTTAGAAGTCGGCATTATGTCATCCATATTATGCTTTAGAGGTCAGCATTATGTCATCCATACTATGCATCCGAGGTCAGCATGTATTTTGTCTTTTGCAGCCGAGTCCGTGATCTGCCCATATCTTGCTAAGTGGTGCAATTTATTTGCTCTGTGACTGATTGGACATTTGATGGACGTTCCCTGGCTAGTCTTCACGTCGCTTCCGTTGGTCAGATTTTGTACTTCACCGGCTACATTTGGCTTTCCTCTGATCCTTACTGATATCTCATTTTTGTCTTGAGGTGTTCATTGCACGCCCTGCACGGATGTGACAGTTTTTGAAAAATATACTGATAATTCCTGGGCGTCCCCCAATGGGTGTGGGCAAGGGATGGCTTGGTACGCTGAGCATTTTAGCCGGCTGCTTCTGAGTAGTAATGTGATGTGACGGCGGGCGTAATCATATCCTCCACGCTGTTGACTGGAGTCCCAATGGGTGTTGCATTGCGTGAAACGGCGTCAGCCGCGCGTCTTCAGACGGGTTGAAGTGTGTATTGAATGCTTCGCGACTGTTCAGTGACCGCGGTTGGAGGTGAGCGGTTGCCTTCTCTTCCTATAAATAGTGCCTTTGCCTCTCTGGTTTTTTCACATCTCTCGCTGTTCTCCACTGCCTGCTTTTTTCTTCTCCTCGCATTTCCGCCATGGGCAAGAAACGCAAGCGTGAGCCGACTCCCCCATCTGAAGATTTTGGTGACTCGGAATACTCAGAGGAGGAGTTCTCCTCTGAGTCCGAGGGGTCTCCGGCTCCCATCCCTCTGCGTGAGTCGTCTGACGATTCAGACGACTCCCAGGGGCTCGCGGCGGAGGTCTGGACTTATATCCGGGCCATCGAGCGCTCCGGGCTCCAGGGCTCGGATGAGTCGGAGTACTCCTCGGACGAGGAGGACTCGTCCGAGGAGGACGGCGGCGGCGGTGGCGAGGGCGACGACGACGACGGAGGCGGTGGCGGCGACGACGACGGTGACGGCGGCGATGGCGGTGGCAGGGGCGGCAACGGTAGCAGCAGGGGTGGCAGCAGCAGCAGCAGGGCGGCAACAAGGCCAGTGGCTAAATTCCACTGGTTTTTAAATATTAGTATAGATTAGAAGTAGTATAATGAGATAATATAGTAGTATTAGTAATGTAAAGTAGTATAGTGTTGCGTAGTAGTAGTAGTAGCAGTAGTAGTAGTAGCAGTAGTAGTAGGGAAGTTATCAACTCATAATGAGTTGATTTGTAAGTATGACAACTTCCCTTTAATGAAGAGTAGTTTCGTCTCCTCTGTGCAGATCATCTTGCTGTTGTGTCTGTGGCGTGACTTAGAGTTTTTGAGTCCTTCCTTCGCCTGCCTTATTCATGGAGTTGACCCCTTTGGGATAGTGACTTAAATAACTCAGGCATCATATCTCCACTTCAGGGGTGATGGCCGAGTTATTATTGTCGATATTTACGTATTTGACATAGAGTCCGAGTGATGACGAAATTATGTCAGCGTCGGAATAACTGTTGACCATGTCGGCGCTCTTAGATGTGATAGCCGAGTGACTTGTAGCATTGTCGGCGTTTTAAGAGCAACTGCCGAGTGACTAAGGACATTGTTGGCGCTTTAGAGATAGCTGCTGAGCGACTGATGATAACGTCAGGGTTTTAGAAATAACCGCCGAGTTAAAACGGGCCGTGTCGGCCACTTTTGAGGATAGTAGCCGAGTGATGATGTGGCACGCCGGGGTTTTAGAGGTAACCGCCGAGTGACGACGTGGCACACCGGTGTTTTAGAAGTAACCGCCGGGTGCTGACTGGGCGCTTTTGGAGATGGTATCCAGCTCGGGAATATCCCGCCTATACAGCGCTTTCAGCCGCCTCTGCTTTCTGTGCCCTAGTTCTTGTTTTTCTGCCTCCAAATCCTCCCTGCAATTCGGCTCTCGCTCTGTTCGCCAATAGATTTGAGATGGTGCCCAAGAGAAAGGCCTCGAGTTCATCCGCTGTGGTAATTCCCCCTATCGACCCCAACAGCCAATTGCCTTTCGCAGATAATCACATGTCTGTTGTCTCCGAGTCTGATCTCCTCCACCTCGTGTCCATCGGGGTTCTTCCCCCGAGGGAGCTTTGTTCTTGGCGGATTTGCCATGGGGTCACTGTCCCGACAAAGGATACCCATGAGTCCGTGATTTACGTTCCTTTTCTTCTCCGCGGTCTCACTCTCCCCATTTCACCTTTCTTCCGCGGCCTCCTTGATTTTTATCACCTTAATTTGACCCACCTGAATCCCAATTCCATTCTTCAAATTTCTATTTACATTCATTTGTGCGAAGCTTTCCTGGGCGTGCTGCCACATTTTGGGTTGTGGAAGTACTTGTATCACTGCCGCCCTAGAATGGCCGGGGGTCAGCATCAGCTGGTCGGGGGTGCTAGTTTGGAGATGCGCCGTGGGAGGAAGACTGAGTATCTTGAAATTCCCCTCAAAGACAGTATCAAGGGGTGGCGCTTGGAATGGTTTATCGTTGAGAACCATGGGAATTCCCTCCCCCCACGGTCGGGAAGACAACCGGATGTTCGCACTTCGAGTTGGACTGAGTCTCCCACGGATCAGGAGGTAGCTGAAGCGAGGGCTTTGCTAGCTGAAGTTGGTCTGCTGAAAGAAAGGGGTCTGACTGCTGAGGCTGTGGTTGCTGATTTTGTTTTCAAGAATATTCAGCCGTTGAAGGACAGGTCATACCCGACTTATCTGTATAGAGGCCTAGCTGACCCGACTCGGGTTACCAACAGGAGAATTCCCTCTGTAGACTTGGTGAACCGACTTGAGATGATCCTTAGAGGCAAGGTATCAAATATTGGCACCCCAGTGGCATATTCAGCATGGAACCTGCCTTCTCCCAAGACCTTCACTCTTTTTGTGTCGAATCCACCTGTCACTGATGGCGGTTTGGGCCTTAGAGTGCGACCCTCTGTCGACGAGGTTAACACTTTGGTTGCTTCGCTCGGGGAAATTCCTGACGATGAACGGCAAGTCCACTTTGAGGTGCCTTTGGATCCTAGTGACGCAGAAATAAGTGCTATGCTTGATTTGCTGGCTGAGGACTCTCCTGATGCTGCTCCTGCCGGGACATTGGTGGTGGCGCCTCTCCCAGAAGCTAGTATAACTTTGGATGTTCAAAACCCTGCCATTGCTCGCCCGAGACGCCCTTGCCGAGCCAATCAACTTGATCCTTCTGCTGATGAGCAGAAAATGAAAAAGAGACGTCTTCGGCAAGTATCTAGTTTGGATCGGGGCGCTGGTCCTTCGGCTCCTGCTGCTGAGGGGGTGTCTGTGTCTGAATTTACTGACGCTGACCCCAATGGGTCTGCTCCACCTGCTGTTGATCCCAATGGGTGTGCTCCATCCGATGCTGATCCCAATGGGTGTGTTGCTTATGTTGTTGATGAGAACGACAGGGAGGAAGAAGATGAGGTCCCTCTGACTCGGAAGAACAGTCGGCAGTATATTGTCAGTGGGGAAAGCAGTGGGGTTCCTTCTCCTGCTCTGTCAGCTCTTGTTGGTTTACAGGAGTTATCTTTGGCAAACTTTGATCAGACTCTAGAGGATATGGTTCCAGAGAACCTATTATCAGAGTCAGCGGATGATGGTGTGATGGAGGTTTGTGCTGATGTGCTCGATGCTGGGTTGAGGTCATCACGTGCCTCATCGACCTTAGAGTGCGGTCTTGAGGGCCAGGAGACTGACTTGGATCGTTTTGGTCCCATGGAAGTAATTGAGGGGCCTTCAGCCTTAGAGGTGGCTACTGCAGGGAACCTGGCCCTCAAGGATGGTGTTGACGCTTACCCAGCCCCCGAGGGTGTTGCCGAGGGTGACTCAGCTCGGGTGGGAAGTGCAAACCACTGTCCAGCCCCCGAGGGTACTGCCGGAGATGATCCGGCTCACGTGGGTAGCGCACACTATGACCCAGCCCCCGAGGGTGTCTGAGCGGGGTCTCCCTCTTGTGCTTCCATGGACGTTCATGGAAGATCACCCCCGCACTCCGGCTGCATGGTGGTTGCCCAAGCTTCGGACCAGGGAGTCGCTTTAGAGGGCAGCGTCCCCGCTGGCCAAGTTTTGAGCTCTGTTGATGGCACTGAGTTGGTTTCTGCTGGTTTGTTGCAAACTGCTTCGGGTGGCGACCTTACGCCCGGTCATCAGTTGATCTCTCATGATTTGGGAGTCCCTTCGTTCTTCTCCAATCTCCAGGTACTGTGATATATTTTGTCCTGACTTTTGCACCGTATGAACTGCTGTCATTACACTCATCTGTTCTCCTTATCAGGCTTTGGTGGACGGGATGGCTAGCCAGCTGAGGTTGCAGGGTGCTTCTGTTCCAGAAGGAGCTTTGTCTCTTGCACGTTGGAATCCGATGTTACTTCAACAACGTGTCTCTGACTTGGAGGCGACCAAAGCTAGTTAGTGCCTTTCTGCTTCTCTTTGTCTGCATTATTGGACTGCTTTACATCCTGATCCTTTTTGTTTGATTGTCTCTTGCTAGATATGACTCGGCAAATTTCCACTCTTGAAGAAAAACATTCTCGAGATTAGGCTGTGCTGGTCCAGCGGTGCTCTGACTTTGAAGAGAAGTATTCTCAAAGCCAGACTGAACTAGCTCAGGTTTCTGCTGCCCTAGATGACGCCAATGCACTGAGCTCTTCTCTGTGCACTTAGCTTGATTCTGAAAAGGTGACTTATGAAACTGTGCCTTGCATTGCTGTGTTCCTATTGCTTGTTTGATGTTTGAAGGAGTTGATTCTTGCTTTGCAGGAAGAAAAACGTGCCCTTGCTGCGTCTTGTGACAGTCTTGACAGACTGTATCGCGACTCTAGCAACTCGTTGACCATCCTGGAGAGGAGTCACCGCTTTACCATGGAGGAGTTAGATAATCTTCGTTGTAGGCTGCAGGAATCCACGGATGACGTGATCCGTCTCAGGCAGTTGATATCGGCTAAGGATGCTACTATCAAAGAACTTCGTGCTTCCAAGAAATCCATCGCCCAGGAGCTAGAAGCTGCTCAATTGGCTGCCAAGGTTGCTAAAGAAACTTCCATTACACCGAGAGCCCAGCACGACAGAGCCATGGACAAGGCCATTCGGGCGGGACGAATCTTGATGAGGAGACCCGGCGTAGTTGTTCCTGAAGATATAAGGGCTGACGTGAATGCTACTCCTGATTCCTCAAGTCGCCCTTCCTCGTCGGTTGCTCCTGAGAAAGACATCGCGAAATAGAGAAAGATTTTGCGTACTTTGAGCACGCGGTTAGCATGGTTATATATTTGTTAGAGGACACCAGTTTAGCATTTGAATGATATTGCTATTCTCATAATGTTTTATAATTCAACTGTACATAAATTTGCAGTAGTAAAAGGTTGTGTGATGGTTTTGAAACTTGTTTATGGGATATAGAAGTCATCCCCATATGAGTGGTCGTAAGCGCGTCAGATCGCCTTAAATTGCTGCTGACTAAAGTCGATTGCTTCTGTTTATAGGGCATAGTGGTCACCCCGAGTTAAGCAAGTGTGAGCATGTTGCATCGTCTTAAGTCTTTGCCGACTTAAGCCGATTGCTCCGTTAGCAGGGCATAGTGGTCACCCTGAGTTAAGTAAGCGTGAGCATGTTGCACCGTCTTAAGTCTTTGCCGACTTAAGCCGATTGCTCCGTTAGCAGGGCATAGTGGTCACCCTGAGTTAAGTAAGCGTGAGCATGTTGCACCGTCTTAAGTCTTTGCCGACTTAAGCCGATTGCTCCGTTAGCAGGGCATAGTGGTCACCCTGAGTTAAGTAAGCGTGAGCATGTTGCACCGTCTTAAGTCTTTGCCGACTTAAGCCGATTGCTCCGTTAGCAGGGCATAGTAGTCACCCTGAGTTAAGTAAGAGTGCTAGTCAATCATGAATAAATTGAGTATCTTTGAGGCCTTCTTTATTGATGACATATCTCCCGTTTTACAGAGTACATTGTCGTCCCGATAGCTTTTGAAATTCAGGTGGGGGTAAAACTTCCTGAGGTGTTCTATATTCCAGGAGTTCCCAATTTCTATGCCGTCCATATGAGTTAGATGATATGATCCCGGCCGAGTGACTTCTGCTACTATGAATGGTCCTTCCCATAAGGGCGATAACTTGTGCCGTCCCTCCCCCGTTAGAATTCGGCGGAGGACGAGATCTCCCACTGAGAAGGATCGTTGTCGCACGGCCTTGTCGTGGTAGCGTCTCAGAGTCTGCTGGTACCGTGCTGATTGAATTACTGCATTCAGCCGTTCTTCTTCGAGTACATCAATATCCTCTAGCCTAGTATCTTCGGCTTCTGCTATGTTTTCGAAGACCAACCTCGGCGCCCCGAATTTGAGATCGGCGGGTAATACTTCCTCTGACCCATAGACCATGAAAAAAGGAGTGTTTCCATGCAGAGCTCGGCTAGGTTGGGTTCTTAGGCTCCAAACGACGTAGGGCAATTCCCTTATCCACTTTCCTGCGAACTTTTCATTCTTTTCGAAGACCCTTTTCCTGAGTGCCTCCGGTATCATCCCGTTAGCTCGCTCAACCTGCCCGTTGGCCCTCGGGTGTGCTACCGAAGCATACTTGATCTGAATGCCCTTTTGCTCGCAGAAATCGAAGAATTCCGAACTTGTGAAGTTGGATCCTAAGTCAGTTATGATATTGTTTGGTATTCCAAATCTGAATATTATGTCTTGTATGAATTCCACGGCCTTAGCCGAGGTTAAAGAAGCAATGGGTTTGAATTCTATCCATTTAGTGAATTTGTCGATTGCTACCAGTACATGAGTGTATCCTCCTTGAGCTTTCTTAAAAGGTCCAATCATATCCAGTCCCCAGCACGCGAAGGGCCAAGTTACTGGTATGGTCTGCAATTGCTGTGCTGGTAGGTGTTGTTGCTTTGACAAGTACTGGCAAGCTTCGCACCTCTGAACTAACTCGGCTGCATCGCTTTTTGCTGTTGGCCAATAGAATCCTGACCTGAAGACCTTCCTGACTAGTGTCTTGGATGTTGCGTGTATTCCGCATTGCCCAGCATGGACCTCACCTAGAAGTTGCTTCCCAGTAGATGAGAGAATGCACTTCATGAGGACGCCTGATGCACCCCTTCTGTATAATGTTTCCCCAATGAGTGTATAGTGGGCTGACTGTCTGGCGATGCGCTCGGCTATATTTTTGTCATCTGGTTCCTCTTCATTCTTTATGTATCTGATGATCGGCCTTCTCCAGTCGTCAGAGTACGACTCGGGTTGATCCACGATATTACACTCTTCTGCTTGATCTGTTGAGATGCTCGGTCGTGGTATTTCTTGCACGAAGACTCCGGGTGGGACCTGAGTTCGGCTGGATCCTAACTTGGACAATACATCAGCTGCCGTGTTTCGATCTCTCTCTACATGATGAAATTCTAGACCTTCAAACTTATCTTCTAGTTTCCGGACGGCAGCGCAGTATTTTCCCATCGAATCATTCGAACAGGTCCCATTCTTTGTTTATCTGGCTTATGACCACCAGAGAATCTCTGTATACCATTAATCTCTTGATGCCTAATGATATGGAGATGTTTAGTCCATGTATCAGAGCTTCATACTCGGCTGCGTTGTTAGAGGCCTGAAATAACAGTTGGAGGGCATATTTGAGGTGTTCGCCTCCAGGCGCGATGAAGAGAATTCCTGCGCCTGCTCCCTGCAGCTTCAGCGAGCCATCAAAATACATCCTCCATACTTCTGCAGTTTCTGGGTTCTCTGGTATTTGTTGTTCAGTCCATTCTGACATGAAGTCAACCAATGCTTGGGACTTTATGGCAGTACGAGGTCGAAATTCGATGTCATGAGATTCTAGTTCACAGGCCCACTTGGCTATTCAGCCAATGGCTTCCTTGTTGTGGAGAATATCCCCTATTGGAAAACCGGTGACTACTATGACTTTGTGGTCATCAAAGTAGTGACGCAGCTTGCGAGCAGTTAGAAGTACTGCATATAATAGCTTCTGTACTTGAGGATACTTTTTCTTCGAGGGACCCAGAACTTCACTGATGAAATAAACGGGGTGTTGCACCGGGTAGGCATGTCCTTCTTCTTCTCGCTCGACTACCAACACGGTGCTTACCACGTGAGTCGTGCAAGAGATATATAGCAGCAGATCTTCAGCTGGTTGAGCTGACGTGGCTCGCCGTGGTGGTTTCAGCACTGGTGGGGTTGTCAAGAATTTTTTCAGTGCGTCAAGGGCTTCCTGCGCTTCTGAAGTCCACTGAAACTTGTCCACCTTCTTGAGTAGCTTGTAAAATGGTAAACCTTTTTCTCCCAGCCTAGATATAAATCTGCTCAGAGCCGCCATACACCCGGTAAGTCGTTGAACCTTCTTTTGTGATCGTGGAGCTTCCATTTTCATGATAGCTTCAATCTTTTCCGGATTAGCTTCAATTCCCCGGTGGCTTACAATAAATCTGAGTAGCTTCCCTGCTGGTACCCCGAAAACACATTTTTCGGGATTAAGCTTCCACCGGTACCGCCGTAGACTGTTGAAAACCAACTGCAAGTCTTCGATGAAGTTTTCCAAGTTCTCCGTTTTGATTACCACATCATCTACGTAAGCTTCCACACGCTTGCCCCAGTGATCGGCTAAGCATGTTTGGATGGCTCTCTGATAAGTCGCTCCAGCGTTCTTGAGGCCGAACGGCATGGAGGTATAACATAAAGCACCAAACGGAGTGATGAACGCTGTTTTTTCCTCGTCTTCCTTTGCCAAGCTGATCTGATGGTATCCGGAATAGCAATCCAGAAAAGATAGCACAGAACATCCAGCGGTGGAGTCTACCACCTGATCTATCCTTGGGAGCCCGAAGGGATCCTTCAGACAATGTTTGTTGAGATCAGTATAGTCGACGCACATGCGCCAATCCACTTTATTCTTTTTGAGTACAAGAACAGGGTTGGCTAACCACTCGGGATGTAACACTTCTCTAATGAACCCAGCCACGACCAAGCGGGCCAGCTCAGCGCGAATGGCCTCTCTCTTGTCGGGCGTGAAACGACGTTGTTTTTGCTGTATCGGTCTTGCTTGGGGGTAGACCTTCAGTTTGTGCTCGGCCAGTTCTCTCGGGACTCCCGGCATATCCGCAGGTTGCCACGCGAATACGTCTCGGTTGTCTTGCAGAAACTGGACGAGCGTGCTTTCCTATTTATCATCCAGGCTAGAGCTGATGATGGCAGTTTTGGGTTCATCAGCAAACCCCAGATTAATCCTTTTAGTTTCTTCAGTCGGCCGCATAGAGGTCGCGGCTTGAGCTTCATTCGCCGGTGCTGTGTGGTCTTCCTCAGGCTTAGAGTTTGCCTGGGTCGAAGAAGTCGCCGACGGTTTGGTGGTGAGGGCCGCCTGGATGGCCACTCGGAAACATTCTGCGGCGCCTTGGAGGTCAGCATGCACAGTTATGATTCCTTGCGGTCCTGGCATCTTCAATATCATGTACGTGTAATGCGGAATGGCCATGAATTTTGCCAGTCCCGGCCTCCCGACGATGGCGTTGTACCCGCAGTCAAAGTTCGCCACTTCGAACCTCAGGAACTCGGTTCTGTAGTTCTCCGGAGTTCCGAAGGTGACGGGCATGTAGATGTGGCCCAGCGGGTATTCCCCTTCAGTCGGCACGATGCCGAAGAAAGGAGTGTCTGACTCGCAAAGTTCTTTGAGGTGAACTCCCAAGCCTCGGAGTGTCCGGGGAAAGTGACGTTGATGCTGCTCCCCCGTCCACTAACACTTTCTTCACCCTGCTCTCTCGGATCACCGGATTGACGAGGAGCGGGTATTTGCCCGGGTGGTCGAAGTTGAGCCATTGATCTGCCCGAGTGAAGGTGATTGGGTGCTCTGACCATCGGTACGGGGCGGGCGGTCCGGTGGTTGCCACCAGTATCTGGCGATCGTTGAGCTTTTGCTGCCTTTTGTTCTCCCGCGATCCGTGTCCGCCGAAGATGACGTTGACCTCCCTGTCAACACGCGGGAAAGCTCCTCCTCCTCCCTCCTCCTACTGCTGGGGTTGTCGTGGTTCTTCTAGTCCTCCCCGCGGCGGAGGAGGAGGTAGAGGTTGGAAGGGTCGGCCGTGCCCGACGGAATGCTTGAAGTCCCGATAGTTCCGAAGAGTGTGGCGCATGTCCTTGTGGTACGGGCACTAGGCGTCGAGGATGTCATCCAGCGTGCGCTCGCTTCCGCGAGGTCCTCCCCGGGCGTGAGAGGCAGGTGGTCTGGCGGCGTGCACCTCTTCGCGCGGTCTCTTCTCCCAGCGTTTGTCAGGTTGCTGGCTCGCGTCGCGTCGTGGTGCTGCCGGTGCGATCTTCGCTCCTCCGATGAGGTCCTGGGCTCGCTCGTCGGCAGTGATGTAGAGGTTGGCTTCTCGGAACAGCTCCTCGGAGGTAGTTGGTGCCTTCTGTAATATGGCTCGGACGAAGGCCGAGTCATTGGATCCTCTGTAGAAGTCCTCGATCACGGCCGCCTCCGTGACCTCAGGGATACGATTTCTCATGGTCTGGAACCTTTTGAGGTACGATCGGAGAGTTTCATCCCCCCGGTGCTTGATGGATTTGAGGTCCCATAGTTGCGCCGGTTTATCGGAGAGGGACTGAAAATTGGCAGTGAAGCGCTGACTGAAATCACTCCAGTCGTCAAAGCAGTGTCGAGGTAGGTGTCGTAGCCATTGCAGTGCGTCTTGCCCGAGGACAATGGGTAAGTACGCAGTCATCACATCTTCAGATGCTCCGGCGGCTCGAGCGGCGGTGGTGTAGACGGCCAGCCAGCCTCCTGGATCCTGCTTAGGTTCATACTTGTCGACGTTGGATACCTTGAAGTTAGGGGGCCACTGAATAGCCCTAAGGCGCGGAGTAAGGGCGGATACTCCACATGTGTCCTCCTGTCGTCGGGGATGATGTCTGTCCCGGGGAGGGGAGTAGTTGTTGTGGTTCCTCGACCATCCCCGGGCAGTTCCGCCAGTTGAGGCCGTCGTTGATTCGGCTCCGGTGGCTTGACTCCGAGTGGGGATGCCATGATCCCTGTCGTATTCCTCCCGGCGGCGGATCTCGTTCTCATGCCGTCGTTCACGCGAAGCGTTGATGGAGCTCCGCGCGTCTCGACGACTGTTGATGGCGTGTCGCAAATCGTTCGGCGGGTGAGCGAGAGGTAGAAGATGGTTGGCTGCCTGGGTGAACAGGCGTCGATAGCCCTCGGCGTCGGGAGTCCGAGGGAGTCCATCAGCTATCCGAGCTAGTACTCCTCCGACTTCACTCGGCGTGTTCATGGCTCGGGCGAAATCGGGGTTCAGGTTGCGACCGAAGAGTGGATTTTCCCGGCGCTGCCTTGCGTCTTGCTCGGCTTGTTCCTGAGCTCGTCGACGATCACACCGTCGGGAGTTCCTTCGTTCTCTGAAGACGCGTTCTTCCGGAGTTTCTCCCATCTCTGAGACCTCGTCTCGCGAGACAGGCTGCTCCAGATCCCGTTCTCCAGCTTGGTGATGTCGCCGGATGTTTCGGCGTTGATTTCTTCGTCGACGGGACTCTCGCTGAGGTGGCTCTTCCCCAGGCGCGGTCGGCTCGTCGTCGGAGACGGGAGGTGACTCCACTCTCCCGATGAAAAGAACGTCGGGGTAGAATGGCGTGGCTGTCGTGGCGATTTTCTTTCGGAGAGCTGGACATTGCGCTTCTCCGGTATTTTCGGAGTTTGTTGGAGGAGGCTTCTTTCTCGGCGGATCTACAACGCGGTGTAGAGTTCCCTCTTCGTCGGCTATGGACGAGATCATCCCAAAGCAGAACGTGGATCCGGGACGGAAGGTGATCTTGCTATGGATGGTTACGGCCATTGAGCTAACTTAGATCGTTGACACACCCCTACCTGGCGCGCCAGCTGTCGGTGTTTTGGGCCCGACCGCACACCCGGGGTTGCCCCTCGAGGTGTTTTTAGGAGTAGGGTGGTGTCGCCGACTGTAGCAAAATGGTTCGTGCTAGATGCACGAGGGACAATAGACAATGTTTACAGGTTCGGGCCGCTTAGAGATGTGTAACACCCTACGTCCTGGCGGAGATGCTTTGTGTTATGGGTTACAAGGTGGTTCTCTAGAGCGAGAACATGGAGAGTTTAGGTAGATGGCTGGGTAGTTTGTTCGATCGTTCTGAAGGGGTGCCCCCTGGGTCTTATATATTCGACCGTGGGGCAATACATGCGGATGTGATAACAACGTGCACCTAAAAGATAGTGAACTGTTTGAGTTTATCTTCCTATGATTCAGCCGACCTATCCTCGCCTGGCTCTGCTGCATGGTGCTCCAGCGCGGGAAAGTCGGATCTTCTGTTGTGGTTTCTTGCTCAACGTCGTGGGGCCATCTGGACTCGCGTCGATCCGGCTTTACGTCGGTCTGCTTTGCTGATTGTCCCTTTCTAGGCCCATGAAGGAATGACCTTACGATTTATTGGGCCCTTGGGCCTTTCGTGAGGCCTTTTACCCTTCCAGTGGACCCGAGGGATATCTGTCCCCCACAGTGATGATGAAGAAAATGAAAGTGAGAGTGATGGAGATATGACTCTATTTGTAAAGAAATTCAACAAATTCATGAAGAAGAAGAGGGGTCAACCTAGAAGAGGCCAAATATCAAGAAGAAATGCCTTCAATGATAGAAAGTGTTTTGAGTGTGGGGAACCCGGTCACATCGCCATGAATTTCCCTAACAAGAAGAAGAAGGGCAAAGATGGATATGATAAGAAGAAGAAGAAATTCTACAACAAGAAGAAAGATGAGAAAGCCTACCTAGTTGAATGGGATTTGGATGATAGCTCGGATGATGAAGATGATGACACCTCATCCAAGCTTAATGCCGGAATTGCCATCAAGGAATCCCCTTCACTTTTCTCATCCCCTCATTGTCTCATGGCAAAGGGAGATGCTAAGGTAAAAATCATCACCGATTTAAATGATATAGATGATGATGATGTTGAGGATGATGGCTATTCATATGATGATCTTGTTAGAATGTTAGGTGAGGCCGATGACTACATGCACAAAGAAAAAGAAAAGTTTAATACCTTGAAGGAATTGTATAAAGACCTCCATGTGTCTTTTGAGGAGCTCAAGACCTCTCACAACGATCTAAAAGAGAACTGTGAGAAGCTTGTGGAAGCTCAAAACACATCTATTGTGCATGAAGTTGTGGTGGTCACCAAGGATGTTGGGGTCACTTGTGACTTACTTGATAGTCCTACAAGTGAACCACAACCTACTAACTCTATTTGTGATAAATGCAAAATTTCTCTTATGAATGATAATATTGTTCATGATGAATCACAAATCATTGTTGAGAATGAAGTATTAGTAGATAAAGTGAATGCTCTAACCCATGATCTAGAAAAGGCATATGGTGGAAAGGCTAAATTGGATTTCATATTGGGAAGTCAACGGTGCTCACTTAATCGTGAGGGTCTTGGATATGTTCCCAAGAAAGGAAAGAATGCTTTTATAAAGCAAAAGACATTGTTTATGAAAGAATGTGACAAAGTGTGTCACAAGTGTCACAAGAAGGGACATATCAAGAAGAATTGTCCTAAGCTCAAGAATGTATCCTCCACTTGTTTTGAGCATTGTTATGTTCTTTCTCATAATGCAAAAGGTGTTCATGCAAAATTTGTTGGTACTTCAATTGTTGGAAACAAGAAGAAAGCTATTTGGGTGCCAAAGACCTTGGTCACTAACATCTAAGGACCCAAGCAAGTTTGGGTACCTAAAAGAGATTGATTTCCTTTTGTAGGTGAACCACAAGGCGGGAGGGAATCATTGGGTGTTGGATAGTGGATGCACTCAACACATGACCGGAGATATGAAAATGTTCACCCAAATGAGTGAGGAAGATTGCTCAAATTATGATAGTATCACATTTGGAGATAATCACAAAGGAAAGGTTAAAGGCTTGGGTAAAATTGCTATTTCGAATGATCATTCCATATCAAATGTGCTTTTGGTTGAGTCTTTGAACTTTAATTTACTATCAGTAGCTCAATTATGTGATTTAGGATTTAGTTGCAATTTCACCGTTGACGATGTTATTATCTCTAGTGTTGATGGTAGCAATCTTAAGTTTAAAGGCTTTAGATATGAAAATCTTTACCTTGTTGATTTCTCATCTAGTGAGGCAAAGCTCACAACTTGCTTATTCTCAAGGGCTTCACTAGGTTGGTTATGGCATAGAAGACTTGGTCATGTTGGAATGAAGCAACTCAATCGTTTAACCAAACATGACTTAGTCCGTGGCTTGAAAGATGTGAAATTTGAGAAGAACAAATTGTGTAGCTCTTGTCAAGCCGGGAAGCAAGTGGAAAACACTCATCCAAATAAGATTCAAATGTCTACCCATCGGCCTTTGGAATTACTTCACATGGATTTATTTGGGCCAACATCTTTTATGAGTATTGGCGGAAATTCCTATTGCCTTGTGATTGTAGATGATTATTCTAGATTTACTTGGGTTTACTTTCTTCGGGATAAATCTAATGTGTTCGAAACATTCAAGTCATTTGCTATATTGGCTCAAAACCAATTTGATTTTGATATCAAGAAAGTTAGAAGTGATAATGGGTCGGAATTCAAAAATGCTAGAATTGATGAATATTGTGATGACAACGGTATTAAACATGAATTTTCTTCCAAATATACTCCGGAACAAAATGGTATTGTTGAAAGGAAGAATAGGACTCTCATTGATATGGCTAGGTCTATGTTAGCGGAATATAATGTGTCGGATTCTTATTGGGCCAGGCTATAAACACCGCTTGTCACTCATCAAATAGGCTATATTGTCACAAGCTCTTGAAGAAAACTCCCTATGAATTGCTCATTTGTAGAAGGCCAAATATCTCATATTTTAGAGTATTCGGTTGCAAATGTTATATTTTGAGAAAGGGAAGCTGGCTCTCTAAATTTGAAAAAAAATGTGATGAGGGTTTTCTACTTGGATATTCATCAAATAGCAAGGCTTATAGAGTTTTCAACAAGACTCATGGTATTATTGAAGAAGCATATGATGTTGAGTTTGATGAAACTAATGGGTCTCAAGATGAAAGCGATAATCTTGATGATGTTGGTGGAACTCAATTGAGAAATGCTATGAAAACAATGGCTATTGGTGAAATAAAGCCAAAGGAAGATGATGATGATAATAGTGTGGTTGTCATTCCATCCTCTTCAACCCTAAATGAAGAAAATCACCAAATCCAACAAAATAATGAAAATATGGATGCTCATGATCAAGATACTTCAAGTCATTCGGTTCCTCCTCATGCTTCAACTAGCAATTCACAAATGGTATCAAGAATCCATCATTCTATTGTGAAGGATCACCCAGTTGATCAAATTGTGGGTGATATTAGTAAGGGTGTTCAAACTCGCTCTCGCATAGCTTCATTTTGTGAACATTTCTCTTTTGTATCTTGTATGGAACCTAACCGTGTAGATGAAGCTCTACTTGATGTTGATTGGGTGAATGCAATGCATGAAGAATTAAATAACTTCACTCGAAATGAAGTTTGGGAGCTTGTTGAGAGACCAAAGAACCACAATGTTATTGGTACCAAATGGGTGTTTCGCAACAAGCACAATGAAGATGGATTATTAGTAAGAAACAAGGCGAGATTAGTGGCACAAGGGTATACTCAAATAGAGGGATTGGATTTTGGTGAGACATTTACTCCTGCGGCAAGATTGGAAGCAATCCGGATCCTTCTTGCTTATGCTTGTGCTCATAATATCAAGCTCTACCAAATGGATGTAAAGAGTGTCTTTCTAAATGGTAAGATTAGTGAACTAGTGTATGTTGAACAACCTCCCAGTTTTGAGGACCCCAAAAGACCTAACCACGTGCACAAGCTTTCTAAAGCTCTCTATGGGCTTAAGCAAGCCCCACGCGCTTGGTATGAAAGGCATAGGGATTTCTTGCTTTCCAAAGACTTTAAAATTGGGAAAGTTGACACTACCCTATTCACTAAAAGAGTTGGCAAAGATTTGTTTGTTTGTCAAATTTATGTTGATGATATTACTTTTGGATCTACTAATGAGTTAATTTGTGAGGAGTTTGGAAAATGATGTCAAAGGAATTTGAAATGTCTATGATAGGAGAATTGAGTTTTTTTCTTGGTCTTCAAATCAAACAATTGAAAGGTGGAATCTTTATAAGTCAATTAAAATATTTGAAGGATATGCTCAAGAAGTTTGGTTTAGAAAATGCAAAGCCT
Source organism: Zea luxurians (assembly GCA_029449295.1). NCBI lineage: Eukaryota > Viridiplantae > Streptophyta > Magnoliopsida > Poales > Poaceae > Zea > Zea luxurians. The sequence continues at coordinate 30,784,587 of JAOPSE010000014.1, forward strand.
ATCAAGACTCCTATGGCAACAAATGGTCATCTAGACTTAGATGAGGGAGGTACTATGGTTTATCAAAAACTTTTTCGCTCAATAATTGGTAGTTTGCTTTATATTACCGCATCTAGGCCCGATGTTATGTTTAGTGTTTGCATGTGTGCTTGATTTCAAGCTTCACCTAGAGAGATTCACTTGAAGGCCGCAAAAAGGATTCTAAGATATTTGAAGTATACCCCTAATATTGGTCTATGGTATCCCAAAGGTGCTCAATTTGAATTAATTGGATATTCGGATTCAGAATATGCGGGCTGCAAAGTTGATAGGAAGAGCACCTCCGGTTGTTGTCAATTTCTTGGGAGGTCTCTTGTTTCATGGTCTTCTAAAAAGCAAAATTCTGTTGTTCTCTCCACCGCCGAGGCGGAATATATATCGGCCGGTAATTGTTTTGCTCAATTATTATGGATGAAACAAACTCTATTGGATTATGGGATCATTTTTAAGAATGTGCCTCTCATGTGTGATAATGAGAGTGCGGTAAAATTGGCTACAAATCCGGTCCAACACTCAAGAACGAAGCATATTGATATACGACATCATTTTTTGAGAGATCATGTTGGAAAGGGAGATATCACTATATATTTGATTGGCACGGATGATCAATTGGCCGATATATTCACAAAACCACTAGATGAAACGAGGTTTTGCACATTAAAAAGTGAAATGAATGTGATAGATCTCTCAAACGTGGCTTGAGGTCGAATACACATGTGTAGTATTGCATTTCGCTCCTAAATATGCTCTCTAGGCTATTTATTGGGTATTTGTGATGAATTTTTAATTCTTGTTTGATCTAAATAGTTTTATATGAAAATTTGTATTCCTCAAATACATAATGTGTATATGCATGCATACTAACCCTTGGATTGGTCAAAATGTCCATATATAAGCGACAAATCAAATTTGAAATTCAAAATCAGAAAGTGGACAAAGTTTGAAGATTTGAGTATCAGGCCGCGGACCGTCTAGGTAAGGACCGCGGACCGTCTAGGTAAGGATCGCGGACCGTCCGCCGTATCAGGATCTAGACAATCCGAGTCACCAGAGCAGACCGTCTGAATTGACAGGGCGCGGACCGTCTGCCGTCCATGCGCGGACCGTCCGCGACAGGCAGATAAGTTGGGCAGAGGCAGTCAGAGTGTCACTTTCAATGGTTGTCTCTCTCTCTCTCACCCACCACACGCCAAAAGGTGAATCTTGTCGATTGTGGGCGGACGGTGAAGCGAACTTACGCACGGACTATCCGGGAGATTGCTTGGAGTTCTTCAACCATGTCTTCATCTTGGTATATCAAAATCTCATGGACTTTGTCTGATTTATTCAAATTTGGGGATTCTTTGAATTTTCTCTCTGATCTAAAATTAGGTAGTGGATTTACAAATATGATTGGTGGAATTTCTAGTGTTACTCATTGTGAATGTTGTGCAAAAATTTAATCGGATTTGGATGGTTATTTTCTGTCGAATCGTTGATTGGATGGATGGGGCGGCTAGGGTTCTAGAAATCGCCCCTGGACGGTCACGGACTGTCCGCCATGATGGCGAGGATAGTTTGGCCCCCTGGCACGGATGGTCCGGCCCCCTAGCGTGGACAGTCCGGACCCTGACAGAAAGTTACACTTTCTTTCTCTATGGTGTGATGTTATCAACTATTAACCAGTGGATATTCCTCATATATATTGCAGTGGTCTAGGTGGTCTTAAGAAGAAGCTTGCGGGTCATTTTAAGTCAAAGCGCCATCATGCAGATGATGCAGATTATAATCCAACTACAGACTCTGAGGCCCAATCCTCAGCTGGGGGTAGCATCTCTATGGACACAGAGGATATTCCACATGCTCATCTAGAGTATCCAATTGACATCACAGGATGGACTTATCCAAATAGAAGATTCTCTATGGCTGAGTACTGCTCTAGGAGGATAGTTAATCAGTATGCTCTGCCCTCAGACACCAACATTCAGTCCTTTCATACTCAGCTTCAATTTGATGTCTTCTGGGGAACCCTAATGGACACTAATTTTCACAAGCATCAAGTCATTGATTGGAACTTTATGCTGGGTCAGTCAGTCATGGAGGGATTGATTCCTAAGTTTGAGGCATGTGGTCTCTATAACTTTATGGGCCAGAAGACAGACTTCAGTGAGATGGCTGTGAAACAATTCCTAGCAACTGCTGAGATTGACATTGATGAGCAGTCAATCACTTGGATGACTGGCTTTAAGAGGTATTCTGCAACCTTTGCTGAGTTTGCTACTGCAAACAGTTTGGACTATGGAACAATTTCAGCTGGGAATGATTTGTATACTGAGGACAACTTTGAGGAATTTGGGCAGTTCTATGAGCCAGCAAGGCTAGGCATTCCTAGGAGGTTTGGTGAGACTTCAGGACTGAGGCATCATCCTGCTGTGATTAACAAGATTGCCAGAGTAACAATTCTTCCTAAGAGTGGAGATAAGAGCAAGATCAGAGATAAGTTCTGGAACATTATCCACCATATCATGAATGGTGAAGTAATGAATGTGGTGCTCTTTATGATGAGGCAATTGAATGACCTCAAGATGGATAAGAACTAGAACCCGGCTTATGCTCCATACATTATGGCTCTCATCAAGGCTAAGACCAGATTTGAGGGGCACTGTGAGATAGCTCACACTCCATTTAGGCCTTTCAAGAATGAGATTGGCTTCCTCACTAGGCCTCTTACTCCTTTCCCAGATGATGAGGAAGAAGCTGGAGATGATGAAGGAGTTGCTCCTGATCCTGATGCAGCTGAGCAGATGCCTCCTCCTCCACCTCCTCCTCAGCCTCAGCAGTTCTGGCAGCCCGGTCCAGGCTATTTTGATCCTTATTTCTAGCAAATGTAGCAAGGGCTCCAGGCACACATGGATGGCTGCTTTCAGGGCATGATGACCCATATGGACTAGTGCATGGATGCCATGCAGACTCGCTTTGATGATAACCTTGATGCGCTGAACTCTGAGCTTTCTGAATTTCGCTCTCACATCCAAGACACTATACATGATCCACTTATGACTAGGATGAATAATATGCAGCAGAGCTTTCAGGATAATATGGGGGCCTTGTCCAGTCAGTTTGACAACCTGTCCACCAATGAAAGCATCCAGGATATCCGTCATAGGCAACAACAGCTCCAGAATGACTTCGGGCAGTTCTCCTCTCTCTTCGACACTTTCATCACCCATTACTACATCATGTACCCTCCACCTGGTGATCAGTGAGACCCCTCCTTTGTGGCAATTGATGCCAAAGGGGGAGAGAAGAGAAGAGAAGTTGGGGATTTATGTTATTTTCAGGGGGAGCTCAAGTGGACATTGAGACTTTGCATATGCATGTTTACTATTTGAACTTTATGTCTTATGCATTTGGTGAACTATGTCTTATGTTTGTGGACAAATGTTTGTAATATTCTGTGGATTGAACTATGCTTGCTAAATCTTATGTTTCTATGGTTGATCGAGGAGTTATTAAATTTGCCACGCTTATTTTTTTACATATTACTTCACATATTACATCTTGTATGCCTCGATAACCATGACTGTAGGAAGATCTCTATCAAAACTCTGATCGATTATGTGTGTCATATCTTCAACTAGAAATATCATGCACACATGATGGGGGAGCTATTCCTACACTCTAAGTTTTGTTGAGACTTATCTATCTCTCGGACGGAACTTCAAATCAAGATAAGTCTTATGAAACTCATCTCTAAAATCCTTCTTATACCTAAGGTATGAGGAAGATTTGAAAATCAAAACTTCTCTTGGTTAAAATGTGTAGTGTTGTCATCAATTACCAAAAAGGGAGAGATTGTGAATCATCTAGGCCCCTTAGTGATGTTTTGGTAATTAATGACAACTATTTGTGGACTAACGGTTCTTGGAGAAATAAGAATGCAGGTTGGACCACATAGAACAGAAAATCTTGGAGACTTATAAGCATTGGTTGTGGATCAAGTGAAGACAAAGGTATAATGTAGGTTTTTGTTTTGCCGGTCTCTAGGAGTTTAGAGAAGATATTTGACCAGATTAGTAGGCTAGATGGTCATACTATTAAGAGGGGTCAATGACTTTGGTCTGTGTAAAGCTTAGTGCCTCATAGAGCATCTAGTGGTTGCATTTGAATGAGGACTAACAGCGCTCCATGTTTCGAGAGTTAAAAATCTTTTCAAAAGCGTGTTTGAAAAGTTGCTAAGTCATGGGGTTAGCGGACCGTCCGGGCCAAGTGGGTGGACCGTCTGCGATCCATCCAGTGAGGTCCGAAGTATGGTCACTTCGAACTAGTCCTGTACATTTGTACTACGGACCGTTCGGGCCTTGGGGCCGGACCGTCCGCAGTCCTGACCAGAGAGGGTCGCTCTCTGCACAGTCCCTGTATTATTGTGCGGACTGTCCGGCCAGGGTCGGTGGACCGTCCGCAGGTGCCAAATTGGTTTGGGCAGGGACTATGTGTTTTTGGGTGTTTATATTACGGACTGTCCGGGGCCTAAGCCTGGACAGTACTGACTCCCAGGTCGCGGACCGTTCGGCCTTGTATGGCAGACCGTCCGCGTGTGTTAACCCTTCATGGTCAGAACTCTGGTGCTCCAAGTTGCCAGGTCTCGGACGGTCCAGCCAAGGTTGGCGGACTGTCCGGACCTCGCTTTTCTGACAGATCTGATAGATTTCAAATGGGAAAACTAGCCATTACTTGTATGGTGGACCGTCCGGCCTAAGGGCGTGGACCACCCGCGTGTGCGCAGAAAGTGTGCTAGTTGCACATAACGGTTGGAATTGAGAGGTGGGCTATAAATAGAAGGGGAGCTCTAGTGTGAGAGCTCTCTTGGCCAGTCCTTGCACACATTGAGCTCATTTGTGATCCTCCCACTCATTCTCTCACACTTCTTGCTTGAGATTGCATTCTAGTGAGAGATTGAGAGTTCCTAGTGCATTTGCATCCATTGGTGATTCTTGAGGCACTAGGTGGTACACCGGGCAAGCGTCATCGGCTTATTACTCTTAGAGGTTGCCGCCTCCTAGACGGCTTGGGTGTTGTCTCCGTCGAGCTCTCCAAGAAGATTGTGGAGCCGCGATGTCGATTGTGAGGGGTTCGCGCTTACCTCACCGGAGCGGAAAAGGTGATGCTAGTGGAAACGAGGTATTGAGTGATTTCTTGTCCACTTGGCTCAAAGATCAAGTCGTGTCTTGATAGAGGAGCAAGTGAGAGCTTGAAGTCCACCTCAACGTGGATTAGGGGTGATCGGCAAATCACCGATACCACTGGATAAAATCCGATGTCTTTCTCTTCTCGCATTACTTATTACCGTGCAAGTAATTAGTATTTCGTATATTGTCTTACTTGTATACAATTACCATAGTTGTTTCTCATAGATTGCTTACTTGTTGTCACTAGAGAATTTATACCTCTTGTCATATTGATTAAATTTCTCTAGTGTTTTTGATTTTAGTCAGAACCGTCTATTCACCCCCCCCTAGCCGGTGTCCTAGATCCTACACCTGGGCGAGATGGAACAACGTCTCCCGTCCGAGGTTGCCTCGAGCGAGACAGAGCAGCCTCTCCCCTCTGAGGTTGACCTCGGGCGAGACGGAACAACATCTCCATCCAAGGTTGGCCTCGGGCGAGACGAAACGATGTCTCACGTCCGAGGTTGGCCTCGGGCGAGATGGAATAGCATCTCTCGTCTAAGGTTCCAAAAGTTGTGCAAAATGGAATGAGGATTCCAAATGTTGTGGAACATTGGCAGCATGATCCTCTGTAGTAACTTTTAGGGAAGTTAATGTCGGTCAGTCACTGAAGTTAGGCTGGTGCCAATGCAGCCCATAGCGAGGGACTATAGGGCGTACTAGGGGCAAGAGCGAGGCAGGAGTGGGGCGAGATAGAGATGGCGGGTGCTGCTGCCACCGCCCGACGAGAGCGAGCAATATTGCCTTGCTCTCACCCGTGCCGGAGCACACCCCCGGGCGAGAGGGAGGCGAGAGGTGGGCGGGAAGTGGGGTGGCACGTTGGCAGCAGCATCTCGCGGGCAATAGCGAATGGGCAAGAGCGATGTGGCGGTTCCTGATTGGTCCACGTTTGGTAGTGTAACGCCCCAGTCTAAACAACCAAAGCTAAACATGTATTTAAGCACCGTAAGACAATCTCTGGTGAAATACATTACACAAGTGGTGCCACAGTCATACATAGCTTTATTTAGTACATTCGGTTACAATAATAACACCAACTAGAAGAACTATAGTCGATAAGATAAACACGAGGGTAGTATCTTCTTCCCACATGGTGGCTTCTACAACAACGACACCACACCAAACTTGGGTATAGGGCACGAACTACTCAAAATTCCTCGGGCACGAAATCAGGATCCTCTGTAAAAATAACGGGTGAGCACAAAGGTACTTAGCAAGTCCCACCTCGCCCTTATAGAGAGGGAGTTACAGATTAGTATGCAATGATCAATAAACATGATCAATAAGTGCATTATTGGAATTATATCCATGCTTGGTATCCATCTCATAAGTCAGGTAGCTCAACTAGTTGAAGTGTCCACACCATAACCTGTCTTATACCGAGGACACAGACCATTCGAATTGATTATACACTCTACAGAGGTTGTACATTGTACCCACACACATCACCATCCCAAGACGGCTCTGTCATAGTCGACACCCAAACATGGCTCAACCTCGCCTAACCGCCCACAAACCCCGGGTCCTGACCACTCAGGTCTCCAACCAAAACATATCCACCTCAGACGACTACCAGGCTAGCTAATGGGATTAGGCTAAGGTTTCCCTTACAAGCTCATGTGTTCGTACTGGAAATAAGTTAGGTGAGATGGCACCACAACACATAGTCCTTATGGTTAACCAGAGCAGCCACCAACCAAAACTAGCAAACCCGAGATGTCACCACAACAACTCGGTCGCAAGTCTACCACCACGGTAGCGCATGCTCTAACACTTACCATGCTGCTCTGGTCTCATTTCCATCTAGTATCATCAAGTATCAAGGTATAAGATAATCAACATGCATCATGGCATCAATGCATAGTTTCTCTCGTTCACTCAATATCAGGTGTGTCATTTTATGCAACAACTATGTCTAGCAAGTTTTATATATTTTCTCACTTAGGAGCAACCATGATCAAAGCAAGAGGTCAATGAGACTTGCCTTCGTTCAGTTGCGCGTTCACGGCGTCACGTTCTTCGTCGCCTGGCTCCTCCGGGTTCTCTTCCGGAACTGGTTCTACTTATGGGACATCGTGGATGGATAGACAACAATCAAAATAACATACATCAATACATTACAATAGTTCATATTTAATCTCTAATTACTTAGTGCATGGTAGGTGGCAGAGCCAGCCATATTTGCTTTCGGGAGGCAGAGCACTCCTACAAATGAAGTTGGCTTCCGAGAGGCAAAGTACTCCTATAGATGAAGCCTTGTGACCCCAGGAGGCAGAGCACTCCTTCAGATGGGTCACAACTTTATGCACTAAGCAAATAGAAATTTTACAACATAACAAAATACTTACAACAAGGACACATATGATTATGCAAGGGCTCCTATACTTCAACACTATTTTACTTCTACCTTGCCCTTGAATGTGTGTGAATGGAAGTGGGATGGTATGTCATGGCAAGAGGGGGCACATCCTTATATAGGCACCTAGGAGCCATGGATGAGTGACACCTCACCATGCATGTGTCACCTCCACCTTACATGGGGGACACCTCACCATGACACATCACCATAGTTCTAGAGAGGTCTAAAATATCTAGGCGTCATGACTTATCATGATTAGTGTAGGGAATTCTAGAAGGCTATGTACATCATGGTTATCCATAGTTGTTCCTAGAAAGTTGTCTTGCTTATGATTAAGGTTTATCATGAATATTGTAGAAGCTTCTAGAAATATGGTTATGCTTATTATATGACAACTGTTTAAGCGAGGTTTTCCTTGCATAATTTTAACGGGCAAGTGATGGCCATGGGGAAAGCTGTCTTAAACGATGCTAAGGTCATAACTTCTATAGTTTAAGAATGACTTTGAGGGGAGAAGAGGTTGAAGATTATGGCATGCTCACCTACGACTCAAATCGACGGTGATGGCTTGTTCTCTGGTTTGAAGAGTAAGGCACGCGTTATTCGGATGTGGGGATGACAATGAGATGGTGGCTAGATTGTGAGGTTTAGCAGCAAGGGCATCAGTATTTATAGGCAGGGGAACAACGATTTATAATGGAGGGAGTCTTGACCGACGTACTGTGAGTGGCGATGTTGCCACAGTGCAGTCGCAACATCCTGAGGTTGGCAGGGTAACTTGGGTCATGGTGGGGCATTCATTTAGTTGTGATTGTGACAAATGACTGGTGGGTGCACGAGGTCTTGCCGGAGTGGCTTTCTGCACTGAGGTATCACTTCAAGGTCTGCAGCCCGACACTTCAATATAGCAGCTCGGCGTGCACCTCAAGGCTGTCTCAGTGCAGAGGGTGTAGGTGGGGCTTGCCAGGATGCACAAATGGTAAGGCGGCTAGAGGCAGGCTTACAATTTTTTTACGCATGTGTTTTGCCACAGGCGGCTGTGGGCTCCCTCTATGTAGCGTGCGTTATGGCGGGCGAGCATTAGACGTTTTTAAGAATTTACCATGGTGAAAGACAAGCTTAGGCTATAATTTAGAAGAATATCGAGGAATAATCGATAGAGGCCTTGGTTTGCATAGTTTGGATTAAGCTAACATAGCAATCAATAATTTTAAATGAGCTTTATTCCATAGTTGAAAATTGGGATGTTACAGGTAGTCATTGCAACTAGCCATTTTTTATCGTTTGGAGTCCAAAAAATTTGCAAAAATCACAAATTTCATCTTCAATCCCTCTATAAATACCCCTACCCAGGTAGAGCTAATTCCACACAACATTTCATCAGGATAAAAAATGAAGAGTCACCGTGCAGGCCCAAGCGTAGTCGACGCTACATCAATCATGATCGTGGGTCTGTCCATGATCGACTTCATCAGGACTACTTCGACGATGACTGTGTGTATCCTCCAGATTGCTTTCGGCGTAGTTACGACATGAGGCGGTAAGTTCTTTTTAGTATTATGCATAGATTAGGTGAATACTCTCAATATTTCACCCAAAGAAAATATGCTTTGGGTCGGCTCGGTCTCTCTCCTGTACAAAAGTGCACCGCAGCTATGCGCTTGTTAGCCTATGGATCCGCTGCAGATTCGATAGATGTGTACTTAAAGCTAGCTAGATCAGCTACATTAGAGTGTCTAGAGAAGTTTTGTGAGGGTATCATTCATTGTTATGGGGAGTTCTGTCATCGACCAAATGTCGTAGATACTCAGCGTCTACTAGCAAAAGCAGAAGAGCGTGGCTTTCCATGCATTTTAGGAACTATCGATTGCATGCATTGGCAATGGAGGAATTGTCCAGTTGCCCATGCCGGTCAATTCATAAGGGGGATATCAAACATCCCACCATCATCTTAGAAGTTGTTGCATCGTATGATCGGTGGATCTGGCATGCCTTTTTTGGGTGACTGAGTTCCAACAATAACATTAACGTACTCAATCAGTCGCCATTATTCACTGATGTCCTTCAAGGTCAAGCACCCATAGTGAACTTCATGGTTAATGGACACGAATACAATATGAGATACTATCTTGCCGACATCATCTATCCTTCCTGGTCGGTGTTCATCAACGATACTCCTCTTCCACAAAGTGAGAAACATCAGTTATTCACATTTGCTCAAGCAAGATGGTGCAAAGATGTCGAGTGCACTTTTGGAGTGTTGAAATCTTAGTTCAACATTATAGCAGTTCCTGGACGTTCTTACTCTCAACGTTCTATTGGTTTGATCATGCGTGCATATGTCATTTTGCACAACAAGGTCATCGATAACAAGTGTGATGCTGATTTGGATGAGATATATAAGACAGTTGATTCTACAGTAGGACTGTTGAGCTACTGCAATGCAACCCCGAGCCTAGCAGCCAGGATTCAAATGGACACCGAGATGATAAACATATCGATATATATATATACAACTCCAACATAATTTGGTTGAGCATGTGTGACGACGTAATAATCATTATATTTATGTAACTTTCTATTAATTATTATGTATTTTTAAATTGCCATGTACTTTTCTTTTAATTATTATGCACTTTGTATTTTTAGTTCAATAAAAAATTTATGGTAAACGATATCTGAGCGTTGAAATAAATGTGCGTGAATTATTTAATTCCAAAATAGAAAAATTGATGCGACTATAGGCTGAGGCTATAATCTGCTACAAGTTGTACACTAGACCAATAGGTACAAGAGTGTCGAGAGCTGACGTAGCACTGCCAGAGAGATGATGCACTTGAATTAGCCTCGAGTTTAGTACGTTTCATATTGAATGTTTAAATAACAAATATGAGTATTGAATATAATCTAATTACAAAATAATTATAGATAAAGACTAAATAATAATGTAATTGTAGCATCAGATTAGTGAATCATGGACTAATTAAATTTAATAGATTTATCTTCTCTTTTAGTATTTATCTGTACAATTAGTTTATTTAATACTTTTAAATAACATCTAAACATTCAACATGTGATATGTGCTAAAATTTAGGAAAGGAAACGAACGTGCTCAGATGAGCTGCTACCGGAACATTGACATAGGAAATCCGCCCGACGGGTCTCTCGTTCCAAGGAAAATGCAATATCGGACATCTGTGCTGCCAACGTAGGCTATTTTTTTAAAAAAACTCGTAAACAAGTGGGTTGATCTCAAAAAACTGTACTGTTAGGTAAGGCGAGAATTTTATTTTCTGTTGCGAGTTGAGGCTGACAAATTTCTAGGAGAGCGAAATTAATACATATACTTCTACTACTAAAGGAAATGATGGGGAGAGAAATGTTAGGTGAAGTGGTCCAGCGAGATGGGGGTTGGTGGCGGTGGGGTAGGTGAGAGAGGACAACAAGGCTACAGCTACCGCCCAGCGGGTGGCTTCTCCCCCGACGTGGGGCCAACCGGTCGGTGTCCTCCCGCGGTGTCCTCACGTGCATGCCTACCCGACTCGCCAAATACTTTCCGCACCGTGACTCAGGTACACCCGCACCCGCGCGGGCCCATCTTCCTCCCCGGATCCGCTCTCACCGCGGCTATAAATGGCAGCCCCAGCACTCCCGAGGTGCCGTGCCACACATCCGTTTGCCTCTTCTCCCTCTTGCCGGTCCCGAATAAAGAGCAGCAGCGCAAGGTCAGCCATCTTGCCCGCACCCTGCTTCTCTCTCGTTGGATCGTTCGTTCAGTTCGTCCGTGCGTGGTTTTGTCTGTGCGTATGCTTGTGGAGATATATGCTGCAAACCCTTGGGTCTTCTTCCTCCGTGGAGGGGGTAACTGGTGCCCATTTCTTGCCGCGGTTGGATCTGATGGTCGCCACGGGATGGCAGATCCGGGTGTGGGGTTTGGTGATTTAGCCTTGTTGAAGTTTCTTTATGGATGGGATGTCGTTTAAATTTGAGGGAAATGGTTTTAAATTTATCATTTCTAATACAGCAGTGGAGAAAATTTGGCCTTTTTTAAAAAAAAAGAAAAAAAATTGGGTGTCTCGGGAGGGTTCTCTGATTTTCAGATCTCGTAGCCTCTACTACATATGGAGTAGTCTGTGGTGCTCTGATTTTTCAGATCTGAGGGCATCGGTTTCGTCATCCAACAATATATATAATAATAAATGAGCGGTGGATCTGTGGATGGTTTCTGCATGATTGTCTGAATTGCTTTATTAAATAAAATTGCAGAGGTCGGTAGAGCGAGAAGAAGGCAATGGCGGCCGAGAGCTTCCTGTTCACCTCGGAGTCCGTGAACGAGGGGCACCCCGACAAGCTGTGCGACCAGGTGTCGGACGCCGTGCTTGACGCATGCCTCGCGCAGGACCCCGACAGCAAGGTGGCCTGCGAGACCTGCACCAAGACCAACATGGTGATGGTGTTCGGCGAGATCACGACCAAGGCGACCGTGGACTACGAGAAGATCGTGCGCGACACCTGCCGCGAGATCGGGTTCACCTCCGACGACGTGGGCCTCGACGCCGACCGCTGCAAGGTGCTGGTGAACATCGAGCAGCAGTCCCCCGACATCGCGCAGGGCGTGCACGGGCACTTCACGAAGCGGCCCGAGGAGATCGGCGCGGGCGACCAGGGCCACATGTTCGGGTACGCCACCGACGAGACCCCCGAGCTGATGCCGCTCAGCCACGTGCTGGCCACCAAGCTGGGCGCGCGCCTCACCGAGGTGCGCAAGAACGGCACCTGCGCCTGGCTGAGGCCCGACGGTAAGACCCAGGTGACGGTGGAGTACGTGAACGAGGGCGGCGCCATGGTGCCCGTCCGCGTGCACACCGTGCTCATCTCCACCCAGCACGACGAGACCGTCACCAACGACGAGATCGCCGCCGACCTCAAGGAGCACGTCATCAAGCCCGTGATCCCTGAGAAGTACCTCGACGAGAAGACCATCTTCCACCTCAACCCGTCCGGGCGCTTCGTCATCGGTGGGCCCCACGGCGACGCCGGCCTCACCGGCCGCAAGATCATCATCGACACGTACGGCGGCTGGGGAGCCCACGGCGGTGGCGCCTTCTCCGGCAAGGACCCCACCAAGGTGGACCGCAGCGGCGCCTACGTGGCCAGGCAGGCCGCCAAGAGCATCGTGGCCAGCGGCCTCGCCCGCCGCTGCCTCGTGCAGGTGTCGTACGCCATCGGCGTGCCGGAGCCCCTGTCCGTGTTCGTCGAGTCGTACGGCACCGGCACGATCCCCGACAAGGAGATCCTCAAGATCGTGAAGGAGAACTTCGACTTCAGGCCCGGGATGATCAGCATCAACCTCGACCTGAAGAAGGGCGGCAACAGGTTCATCAAGACCGCCGCCTACGGCCACTTCGGCCGTGACGACGCCGACTTCACCTGGGAGGTGGTGAAGCCCCTCAAGTTCGACAAGGCATCGGCTTAAGGTTGGGAGTGTTCATTGTGGACATGAGGACTACCTTCCTCTGGCTCTGCCGTTACCTGCAAAGCATTGCTGCTGCTGGATGTGTGTGTTTGATCAGTGACTGGCTGCTGCTCCATAGAAGATGAACGGAGAGAAGGATGATGAAGAAGGGCTTTGGCAATCGCCGCTGCAACTGCAACCCATGCCATGCCGGCTTAGTGATTGGGTATAATTTGGCTTGGCAGCAGCCAGCATTATTATGTGCTGATCTTTTATCTTTACTAGTTTGGTCGTCCGATATCTTTCTTTCCTTTTCCCCCTTTTTTCGACTCTGTACTGAAACTGCTGAGAGATTCGCAGTATTGTTGTATCGTATTCGTATGCTACTGTTACTCTGGTGCCCCACTGCCCCTCTCTCTCTCTCTCTCTCTCTGTAACTGCTGAGAGTTTTCTCCGTCCACTGGTGCTTGCTCTATCGGTGACCTTTGAGAACCATGAAAGGTGATACCACATGTTTCATGTGACCTTTGAGCAAGTGTGGAAGGTACACAGTTCATACTGCAATTGGCAACTGAATGGACAGGCTGGATCTTTGTTGCTATTGGTTCCGCAATTGGTCAAACTTGAACCAGCAGCAAAATTGGCCGCCGGGACTTGATGCACGGGTGAACATTGTTCGCCTTAATAATTGAGAAGGAAAGCGGAAATTACGCATACTTATGACAACATGGACTACCACCGGCTAAGGTGGACTGGACATAAAAGGCTGATTAGATATTTAGATGTGGTGCGGTGGGCACATGGAGTTCTACTATGTCTGAGCAGAGTAGTGATATTTATTTTTCTGGCAACCAGAGAAGGGAACTGTCTAAGTTCCTGTATGATTGGGCTTTTTTCAATTTCTGTCTACCAAAAGTTGCTACGGACTATCCCTCAGCTTTTCAGCCCGTTTCTATAAAAATTGCTTTGATAAAAACAACTTAAAACCAACATGAACACAGAATCGGTTGAGTCGTCACGATAGTAGTAATCCGTCGCTTTCTAGATCGTGAACTCTTTAGACCACTTCATCTTCCTCCGCATGTAATCCTATGATACTTAGATTTTTCATACAGCCAGATTTTTTGAAAAGTTGGTAAGAAAAAAATTGAACCAAACAAGCCATAAGAGCACTTTTGTACATATGTAAGGGGTATATATATTAAGACAGTAAATATGGTCATATGAGCTATATACATCCGTATTGGTAATTTCATACAACATGCTCAAAAAGACCTAAAAAGGAAGATTGATTTTGCAATGTCATCACAAAATCTATCTATAGAGCGACCATTGGAGTACGGACATGACGTGTCTGGATGCATTTCTATATCTAAAAGGAATGGTTGGCACGTATTCAGGATGGCGATCACACTTACAAAAATCTTTGTCTTCTTGATCATTTTCACGAATATAGTTATGCAGGGACATGGTAGCCACGGCAATCATCTTTTGTTTGTCCATAGAGTAACTTGGCATCTTTATAAGTATATGCCACTTCATTTTCCACACACCAAATGTGTGTTGCATTGCATTGAGAATACTTGAGTTCAAATGATTAAAATGCTCTTGCTCACCATTTGGTGTAGGGGCCCTTCTCCAGTCAGGAACATGATACCTTTCACCCTTGTATGGGTCCAAGTAGCCAGGTCTATTGGGATATCCCGCGTCAACGATATAAATATTTTCCTAAGGCAAAGCAGTAAAGTACAATTAATTAGCACATTGTGATACATTAACATAATGAATTTGAAAAGGCTGAATATCATATAAAATATTGATTTTACCTGAAGGAGGGTGTGGAAACAAGTCCTTATCATGCTCCAACGGATGAAACAAGACACTAGTTTCATGTATTGACCCTGGTTGTCTAATAGATGCATATGTGAATCGCAAGTCGAAATCAACAACAACAAGAACATTTTGTGTAGCCTTCCCACTTCGACCAATGTACCTAATTGGATCATGTGATGGTGGTACCACTGCTATGTGAGTACCATCTATTGCACCAATGCAATCTTTAAAAATGGCATCATCCTACTGTCTTTGGTAATCCTTGGGTGTGTTGTAGAAAAATTTAGATCAATTAGCCTTATGTAGTCCTCACACATCCCCGCCATACAATTCATCACCACCTCAAATTTTTTGCTGATGGTCTCCCTTGGATGCTTGAAAACATGTTGTACAACACTATTGGACCAACCATGGCCACATGTAACTAAAAAGATGGCAAGAGACTCCAATGAATGCATATGAAGCAAAGACCGAAGAAAGGAGACCATAAGTACTCACTAGTAAATCATGCAATCTATAAAAACGAAATGCATCCATTTGAACATGTGGCTTGCTCCAAGAGTACCCAAAGTTTCGATGACCCATGCGTATCCACTTTGTGATGAAGTCCTTTCCTCATTTTGTCCAAATATGTCAAATAATATTTTCCTACAACAAGAGCAGTACATGATATATTGGTCTAAACATTCCGTATCATTGCTATTGCCTTTGTTCTCCAATCTTCAACATCAGATACGCTATCATCATCTAAGGCACTATCATGTCAAAAGTGTTTGTGAGCCTAGACAATAAATAATTGTACACAACACAATGGTACACATTATTGAAACTGAAATATTACAAGAGTTCACATAGCATCATGGTTTAATAAATAGTTCACCCAACAGGTTACAAGCAATAAGAATGAAATAGCTCCCACAAATTCGTAAACGTGTCTACTTTGGTGACATCCACTTGAAGGAAACAGGTGATGCCTAAGAGGGGGTGAATTAGGACTTATAAAACTTTCTCTAAACTAGGCCACGAATAAATCCCTAGAGCAAAACCTATGCAAATAATCAAACTAGAATGTGCAAACTAGGTTTTGTCTAAGTGTTGCTATCTCTACCGCAATGGCTAAGTTTCAATCCTTAACAATTTAAGTATAAAGACGAGATTGAAACTTAAATACTTAATGTAAATACAGAAGCTAAGGAGCAAGGTAGAGATGCAAACTCTCGTGGATGACGCCAGTATTTTTATCGAGGTATCCGGAACCACGCAAGGTCCCGACTAATCTTCGTTGGTGCCCCTACGCAAAGGGAAGCCCACGTGAGGGCCAAGCACCTCGACCGAGTAACTCCGTAGAGAGCCGCGGTCCTTCTCCACGCGCAAGTGATGCTCCGCTTCTGGCTCCTCTTGGATGCTCCCCGTCGTCTCCACTAACGAGCTTCTGGCCAAAACGGCACGGGCCTCGTTCCCTTCTGTACACAGTGGCGACCGTGACACAAACACGGCTATCACGGTCTCGCAAGACTCTTGCCCCACTCGGTACAATTACAATGGCTCACACAAGAGTCGAGGGGTTGTGTGGTATTTCTAAACTAACTCAACTAACTAGGATTCACCTAGAGCAAGCGCTAAAGCGGTCTAACTAACCTAAGCATTTCGCAAAGCACTTACATTAATCATCGAGTGATTCTTTTAAGCACTTGGGTGTATGAGCACTTGGAAATGTCTATACTATGCCTTGGTATGTTGCTTGGGCTCCCACACCTCGAAATGGCCGGTTGGGTTGGTACTTATAGGCCCAACACAAATCTAGCCGTTGGAGAAAAGCCACTGCTATCTGCGGCACACCGGACCGGTGACCCTGTCCAGTACGCCTAGCTATTGGATCTAACACTGAAGGTGACCCTTGGCGCTGCACGCTTTTATACCGGACAGTCTCGTGGCTTCTCTCTACCAATGCCACCTAGAACTAGCCATTGGGCTACTGTTCCCTGGTGCACCGGATAGTCCGGCGTGTGGCGCCGGACATTCGGTGCTCTCAGTCGGACAGTACGCTAGTGGCAACATTATTCTTCATTTCTTGGAGTTTGCTTGATACTTGTTGATCTTCACTTGTGATCTTTATAATGTCTTCTTTTGAGGTGTTGCTTTCCTCAATGACTTAGTCCAAGTAACTTTAGCATCCTATGAACTATAAACATAAACACTAGCAAACACATTAGTCCACATGTTATGTTGATCATCAAACACCAAAATCTATTGAGTCAAATGACCCTAGGTCCATTTTCCTTACAGTCTCCCCCTTTTGGTGATTGATGACAACACAACCAAAGCAAGCAAATATTACAAACATTTGAATGAAAATATGCAATCTACTTTCTAGGATGCATGAGTGACCCCACAATGTGATATTATGGACTTAAGCCTCCCCCTAACTCCATAATTCACTTACTTCCTATTTTAGAACAAAGAGCCAAAACCACTTGGAGGATCAAAATTTTAAATTGGTGGTGTTTGGTGTTTGATAACATTTCATTGCTTTGGTCACTACAACTTCTCCCCCTTTGACATCAACCACCGAAAAGGAAGACATTAAAAGCATATAGGTAGCAAATAAGACTTGCACTCATAAAAGATTTATCAATGATACCTCTTGAAGCAATAAAAATTATTACTCCCCCTAAATGAGTGTTCTCTTTTAGAAAGAATTTTCTCCCCCATTAGAGACGAAGAAATACCACCCCTGACAGAGATCTTCTACTTAGGAAAAGGCATGTGAGAAATAGAGGTGCAAGACATGATTTGATTAGACTAACTTCCCTTATGCATAGGTAACAGATATGAGTTAACAATTTATTCATGTATAGCAACATGGGAAGTATAGGATATGAAATATAGTCTAACCAAATATTGGAGAATACATGTAAATGATACCAAATTTAGTCTCAAAGATACCAATTGAAAGTAAATTGTGGACCAATTGAAGACCAATGGCAAGCTTGAGAGACATAAGAGTTCTTGTAGATTTGAAATAGAAGTTTGTTGTCTTTCTCTTGGGACTCCATTTTCCTTTCAATGAGACTACTACATGAAATAAACTTGAAAACCGGTATTAGTCTCAAAGACATAGATTATAGAGTAACTGTTGGGGGTCTTCTTGTCCGCCGAAGGTCCTCAAGGCAAAAACACCTTCGGCAAGACAATACGAAGGTAGGTGCAGCATGAAGATACGATCCGAATATGATGTTGATAGAAGCCGAAGCTATGACTGAAGGAGCTTCGGCTTAGTATTGCGACAAAGACGAAGGATGATACCGACTTAAGAAGGAAAAGTCTATCTAGTCCTTAGTAGTTTGTATTATAATTACAATTAAATGTCAGGGACATGAACGTAATTTTGTTCGAGCTGCGTCGTGTGCCTATAAATAGATGAACAGTACCCCCGTACTATTCACGCTGGATTGTAATCATTCTTACATCATTTTCGCATCTTCGCATCTTCACCTTCTGACAAGCCATAGGTATCAATGTAATATAAATATTGTTGATGTTTTTTTCATGTTTATAAAATAAGAATATAAATAGATTGCTATTACATAATCATTATTTATATTCTTTTGTATTTCATATACCCTTATTTATTTTTGTTCACTGAGATGATAAAGGTATGTCCTTCATGACCTTCGTCTGAAGATCATTATATCCAAAAGGAGATAATGCTTCGAAGGACGAAGGCCTTTAATCGTTAACCATTGTGTTGTCTTGTTCTTGATGTATAGCATTTGAGAACAAGGACCAACATTGGCGCCCACCTCCGGTGAACTCACTTCCACAACTATGACGATGGCTTCGCAAAGCAAACAAGCTGTGGCACCTTTGGTTACGAAGCTGGTGCTCCCAATCACAGGCGGCTCAAGTTCTGAACCAGCCAACAAGAGGCAGAAGAAAGAAGCACAGAGAAGGGTACAACATGTTGGGGGTGCAGGGGTCCTTCATAAAGTCCAAGTGGTCTCATATTCTAATTACCTTCTCTCAGGAAGACCTTCAGCTCAAGGATTATCCTCACAATGATGCAATGGTCATATCTTGTGTCATCAAGGGATTTTTGGTCCACAATGTCCTGGTGGACTCAGATAGTGTGGCGGATATCATCTTTGCAAAGGCTTTCAGGCAAATGCAAGAGCCAGAGGACAAGATACATGATGCAACACACCCTCTTTGTGGTTTCGGAAGAAGACAGATTGTGGCACTTAGCAAGATAACAATGTTGGTTACCTTCGGCTATGTTCACAACACAAGAATAGAACAGGTTGTCTTTGACATTGTTGATATTGAGTATCCATACAATGCAATCATTGGTCGGGGGACGCTTAATGCCTTCGAAGCAACACTTCATCCAGCATATCTTTGCATGAAGATACCTTCGGAACAAGGGCCCATTGCTGTATACGGAAGTCAAGAAGCTATCAGGAGAGCTGAAGGGAGTTGGACGGATTCGAAGGCTATTCATAATATAGATGAAGCCGAAGCTTATCAGCAGTATAAGCATAAAAGGGAGAAGGCTTCTTCAGCAGATCAACTAAAGCCTATGCTTTTGTGTGAAGACATAGCAGAGCAAAAAGTATTGCTGGGATCTCAACTATCTGATGAACAAGAAAAGACTCTATTAAGATTTTTGTTTAACAACAAAGATGTTTTTGCTTGGACAACCAATGATCTCTGTGGTGTCAATAGAGACATTATTGAGCACTCACTCAATGTAGATCCATCCTTCAGACCAAGAAAATAGAGGCTTCGAAAAATGTCCGATGATAAAGCCGAAGGTGCACAAAATGAAGTGAAAATACTTCTTAGTGCCGGCGTCATCAGAGAAGTGACATACCCGGAGTGGCTAGCCAACATTGTCATGGTAAAGAAAGCTAACGGAAAATGGAGAATGTGTATTGACTTCACAGATCTCAACAAGGTATGTCCGAAGGATGAATTCCCACTACCAAGAATAGATTCCCTTGTGGATGCAGCAGCTTTCTCAGAACTCATGAGTTTACTGGACTGCTACTCGGGTTATCATCAAATCTAGATGAAGAAGGAGGATGAGCCGAAGACAAGCTTCATAACTCCTGGTGGTACCTATTGTTACCTTTGGATGCCTGAGGGGCTCAAGAATGCTGGAGGAAGCTTCAGCAGAATGACTGTCAAGGTTCTTCACTCCCAAATTAGTAGGAATGTGCTGACATATGTCGATGATATCATAGTAAAAAGCACAAAGCAAGAAAACCATGTTGCTGATTTACAAAAGAGACATTTGCCAACTTCAGACAAGCTGGTCTCAAGTTAAATCCAAAAAAATGTGTCTTCGGAGTGAAGAAGGGCAAGTTTCTTGGTTGTTTGGTATCGATAAAGGGAATCGAAGCTAACCCAAGTAAGATCGAAGCTATCCTTCGGATGGAGCCACCAAATTGAAAAAAGGGGCTCAACAGTTAGCAGGAAGGCTGGCATCGTTAAACAGATTCATTTCAAGATGAGCAGAGAGGAATTTACCTTTCTTTGAAATATTGAAATCAGCCGAAGTCTTCCAATTGGGTCCAGCTCAGCAGAGAGCCTTCGAAGAGCTGAATCAGTATTTGATAGATTTAACAACTCTAACCCCACCTTCATCAGGAGCTCCGTTACTTCTATATGTGGCTGCTTCCTATGCTGCGATTAGTGTAACACTTGTACAAGAGAGACAAGAGGGCCAGGTAAAAAAGCAAGCACCAGTATACTTCGTCTCCGAAGTACTCAGCCCTTCAAAGAAAAATTACACAGAGTTGGAGAAGGTACTGTATGCTGTATTGATGGCCTCCAGGAAGCTTCGGCATTACTTTCAAGCATATCACATAATAGTGCCTTCATCGCAACCCCCAAAGGACATAATGAGGAATAGATAAGCTACAGGAAGGATCGGAAAATGGGCTGCGGAACTTAATGAATTCACCATTGATTACGTGCACAGATCCTCAATACAATCTCAGGCGTTAGCAGACTTCATTGCTGATTGGACGCCAGGGGCTCAGAATGAAGAAGCAACAAAAAATGCCGAAGCTTGGACGGTATTTTGCGATGGATCTTGGGGAACCTTCGGTGCAGGGGCAGCTGCTGTTCTAGTTGCGCCTTCTAAAGTCAGAACATGTTATGCAATAAAATTAGACTTTAGCTGTACAAATAACATTGCCGAGTACGAAGCTCTTTTTTGGGGCTTCGGAAACTAAAGGCAATGGGAATAAGAAGGGCAATCCTCAAGACTGATTCGCAAGTTATCTTGGGCCATGTGGATAAAAGCAGTAAGGCACGAGACCCGAAGCTTGAAAAGTATTTAGATGCAGTCCGAAGGCTGGAAGCTTCTTTTGAAGGTTTTTCTGTAAAAAATATCCCAAGGGGAGAGAATGAGCATGCAGACTTATTAGCTAAGTCAGCAGCACAGGGGCTCCCTTTACCTTCGGAAGTAATTTTTGAAACAATAAAAGCACCTTCAGTTGAGCTCATGGAAAGAGCAGTACTCATAATTTCACCTGTACATAGTGAAGATTGGAGGACCGAAATTGTATCCTTTCTCTAGGGCAACTGTATTTCAGATGATGAAGCTTATAACAAGAGAATGGAAGCAAGAACAAGACCTTATGTAATAATAGAAGGGGAGTTATACAAACATGGAGTTTGCTCTCCATTACTCAAATGCTTGTCCAGAGCCGAAGGGCAAGAATTGATGAAGGAGATACATGCAGGTTTATGTGGAGCCCACATTGGGTCTAGACCTCTGCTAGGAAAGGTTTTCAGAAAGGTTTTTACTGGCTGAAGGCAGCTTCAGATGCAGCAGAATTAGTTTAGAAATGTGAAAATTGCCAAAGATGCGCCAGAGACCAGAAACAACCTTTGTCTTTAACCCAACTAATACAACCAACATGGCCATTGCAAAGATGGGGTTTAGATTTGTTAGGGCCGCTACCACCAGCACAAGGCAACCTGAAATATGTTGTGGTGGCAGTGGAATATTTTTCTAAGTGGATTGAAGCAAAGCCTTTGGCTACAATAACATCGGCCACGGTGCAGAAACTTTTCTAGCAAAACATAGTTTGTCGCTTCGGCGTACCAAAGGCTGTCACCATCGATAATGGAACTCAATTCGATGCTGAAACTTTCAAAACTTTTTGTAGCCAAATTGGTACAAAAATACACTTTGCATTAGTGAGGCACCTAGAGTCAAATGGGTTGGTAGAAAGGGCAAATGGAATCATAATAACAGGAATAATGAAGTCAATCTTCAATCAGCCGAAAGGGAAGTGGCCAGACGAATTAACAAAAGTGGTTTGGAGCCACAACACTACTGCATCAAGGTCAACAGGGTTTACTCCATTCAAGCTTTTGTTTGGTGGCGAAGCAATAACACCGGAAGAAGCAAGAATGAGTTCAATTAGAACCTTAGCTTCGACAGAGGATGAAGCTAATTGCCAAATAACAAAAGACACCATAAAAGGGACCAGACTTCAGGCCATAGAGCACATCAATAAATACCAGGCCGAAACAATAAAATGGCGTGACAGAAAAGTTCGATTGAAAAATATCAAGCCAGGTCATTTGGTACTTCAAAGCATAGCTAACCCTGATACAGTGGGGAAGCTTCAGCTGAAATGGGAAGGCCCTTTTTTGGTAGTATCTTTGTCAAGACCCGGTTCTTACAGACTGAGGGACATGGACAACAATGACATCCCAGGTCTTGGAATGCGGGTGAGCTTCAGCGATATTATGTGTAATTGGTGTAATTTTCTTATTTTTCCTATGGCATCCTTCTCCTTTCAGGAGGGGAGAAAGGTTTTTAATGGGGCCATAGGTTGTAATTTTCATTTTTTATTTAGCCCTATGCAATACAAGGGCCAAATTCCCCTAAGAATGTAACATGTAACACCAAAATTCGCACCATTGAGTGTAAAAAGGACAGGGAGAAGCTCAAAAGTCATCCCTAAGGGGATGTAGAGCTAAAGTGTCACCTAGAGGGTGACGAAGCTACAAAATTCATTCCTTAGGGAGCGCAGAGTAAGTTCCGAAGCTCAAAATTCGTTCCTAAGGGAGCGTAGAGTAAGTTCTGAAGCTCAAAAGTCGTTCCTAAGGGAATGCAGAGCTTAAATACCACCGAAATAGAAGGTGAAGAAGCTCAAAAGTCGTTCCTAAGGGGATGTAGAGTTTAAATACCACTGAAATAGAAGGTGAAGAAGCTCAAAAGTCGTTCCTAAGGGGATGTAGAGCTTAAATGCCATCGAAATAGAAGGTGAAGAGACTCAAAAGTCATTCCTAAGGGGATGCAGAGTCTGGGTGTGGTTTCGTGTGTGTTCGGGTCATACATTTGCATATTCCATCACATCATTCTTTGCATTCATACAAACATTCATTAGACATACGTAGGATCATCATTATCATGACATGAAGCACAACCGTTAACAGGAAGGAAAAAGATGTCTATCTTTGAAGACAAAATGCTTCGTTGAATCCGAAGATGCTTCGTCTTAGATGAGACGTATATGAAGGCACCCTGTTTACAATGAAAAATGCTTCATTGTGAATGAAAAGAAGGGGAAGCGTTTTTCGCCTTCGGCTAAAAAATTGTAAGTGTGGGTTTCGTCCACAGCAAAGCAATTCACACATGGACGAAGAGGTAAAATTATATTAAAAGGTATGGACAAATATGTACAATGATGTGTTCAACTTTCAATTACAATCTTTTGCCAAATAATACAAAGAGATCCTAAGTTTTCTACAGGTAATTCAAAAAGAAGCTCTAAGAGTCTTCAACCCTTCGGAACAAGCTTCGACTCAACGACCTTCGGTGTCACCACCCTGCAGACAGATGACGGTATAAGGTAATCACAAATATAATAAAGAAAAAGCAAGGTAAAAGACAGGTAAAAGTTTCATACTGAATCGAGCAGTTTCCGAGCTCGTCTCTAGCCAGCTCGCGCTCGCCCTTAGCCCAAATTTGAGTGATAAATCTATTTCCAATGCTATGGGCTTCACCAGGTATATCAACTAAGTCTGATGATGAGAGGCTGAAGGTTGGCTTGTTAACTGTTTTGGCATGAGTACATTCGGCCTTCAAGAATGCAGTAGTTGTGCCACGAGAAGCTAGCAGAGCACAGAAATCCCTGTGCCCAGTTATGACTTCATTGAGTGCTTCAACTTCGTTTTCAATATGCTCGAAGGCTTTGAGGATATCTTCAGCCGAAGGAGCAATTTCTTCAGAACTAGCCCCAACCGATTTGAATATTCCTTTAGTCGGTTCGCACAGCGGGTGGCGAAATCCGTGCATTTATTCTGAAGGTTTTTTCAATGACTCCTGTAGCTTTGGATTTTTTTCAGCTTCGGCTTCAGCTTTTGCTTGCAGGTCTTTTGTTTCCTGCTCGAAGCGCTCTGATTCTTTCTTTAAAGTTGTTCGAGCATTGTCAAGTTCCTCGCTTAATTTAGTATTTTGAGACTGTACTTCCGTGAGGGAGCCTTCGGTTGATCGCAACAGAAAATATTTCTCCTCTAGAGAAGCTTCAAGGTCCTTTATCTTATTCTCCAAGCCATCAATTATAATCTCATTTTCTTATCTTTGTTATCCTGCTACATTTTCAAAGCTTTGCTCAGCAGCATGCTCTACAACAACAAGTCATGGTCAGAACATTTAACTCACCACGAAAATGATAATAATAACAACCTAGTCAAAGACCTCACCTTGAAGCTAGAATAAAATAAGCTACCGGCAATATGTTGCCGTTGGTAGCAGCTGATATCAGCCTCTAGCTTCGGAAAGCCAACACTCTTGGATAGAGTGCCGACTATCTTTGCCCCGGCACGGTCGCGGATGCATCCTAGGATCTCCTCGTCAACCCCGCTGAAGAGCAAATCCCCTGGTTGATATCCGCAGGATACAACAAATTCCCGCAACTTTGACTTGTCCTCTTCAGACAATTCTTGGCCGCCTAGGTGCCAAAGATCAAAATATTTTTTGCCCGAAGGGCTAGCATCAATTTCCCTTTCTTTGCTTGGCATTGCGGCCACTTCATCCTCTATAGCCACATCTTTAACCACATCTAATATGAGCCTGTCAATTTCTGACATTGTGGTTGCGAGTTCTTCAGCTTTGGCTCTGCCAGCATCTTCAATATCTATAGGAATCGCTACTTTTGCCGCCGAAGCTGAAGGTGGTGTTTGCTCAACGGCTTGCATCACATTTACAATTCTTTGTTTCTTTTGCCCTTTAATCTTCTCCTCCGCAGTCGAAGGTTATTCCTTAAGTAAAAGTTTTGTCAGTTCTGGTCCTAGAGGACTTAGCAGCTTGAAGTGTGGAGAATCAGTCATTACCTTCAAAATTTCTGCTACTTCGGCAACAGAGGGCGTTAAAGGAGCTTCTTCTCTTGATTCATCCACCTTCGGCTCAACACAGGGCGCTGTATCAAGTTTTCGCTTTTTAGAGATTGTCGCCTTCGGCTCAGGAGCTGTTTTTGTTTTCTTCAAAGCTTTTTCATCTTCCTTCACTAGCCGAGCAGTTTGCCGACTTAGGATACTGACAACCCTCTTCCTTTGCACCCCTTCGGCCCCTTTGTCAAGTTTTTTATAGTCTGGGTATTCGAAGTTTAACGTGTTCATCACCCGATTCAGCCTTCGTTTTGGTCGGGCACCGAAGGCAGCAATCATTAATTGGTCCTCTTTCCTAGTGTAGTTGCCAAGAATTTCATTGCACATTGTCTCGATCATTTCTAGCCACTCTTTGCATGGCTTCTTGAATTGTTTCTCAAATTTAAATCGGTAAGGGAGCCGAACAAGTTCGTACTTTTTGCCCCTCCTTTTTCTTAGGCATTCCCCAGCCACTAGAGGTCAGAAATATTCTATTTGCCAAGTACTCTTGCACTAAATCTCTAGTGCTAATTTTGGCTGCTACCACTCTGAATTCTACTTCGGCTACCTGGCATGGGGAGCCAAGCTGCATGTGGCACAAGGGCCTTGTCATCCCGAAGCTTAATTTTAATGGACTCATGACCATAGTCATTAGCTTCTCCCTTCTCTTTTTGTTCGCCTTTATGTAAAACCATTCGCTTGTCCAACTGGTTGGCCATTTGGTACGGTAACCGAGAACCGGGGCCTTAGTATCCCTCCGATACGCAAAGTTGTAGCAGCCGAAGTTCTTATGAAGACCATCTGCTCTGGCCTTCGTTTGATAGTGCAGCTCGTGCACCCGGCAGAAAGCTTCGGCATTAGGACTCATACCTTGGCTTCAGAGAGCTCATATGTAGACACTAAGTCTAACAATTGCATTGGGTGTCAGCTGATGAAAGTATATCTCAAATTTTTTTAAAACTTCTCCAATCATCTCATGCAGGGGGAAACGAAGTAGTGCCCTGAAGAAGCTTTTAAAGACTACGATCTCATCATCTTTTGGCTCTGGAATCACCTCTTCCCCGGCAAACCGGACAAGCTTGCTCTCAGCCTCCCCAAAGTAGCCCAATTTCTTCATCATAACCATGTCGTTTGCCGTCACTGTAGATTTACCAAACTCAATATGGCTGGGTTTCGTTGGACTTAGAATAGTGTTGTCCTCTTCATCTTTGTTTTCGCTTCCTCCTTCAGCTACGATCTATTCAGCTTCAGCGACAGAAGTACCTTCGGCAATAGCCCCCTCTGGCACAACAAGACCCGATCGCCTCATCACTTCTGATATTGGCGCTATTTCGGTCACTTTGGCCTCATCACCCTCACGAGACACCCTAGCAGTGGATCATACTTTGGTCATTTCAATGTTTACGCTTCTTTAAGACGAAGCTTATTTCAAATGACGAAGCACTTGATGAAAAAGCAATACAGAAAGTTTCGGCTATGGTTAAAATTTTTAACAGCACAACAGTGCGATGATAATGAATGCTGTGGTAACTCCTCACCAACCCGTCTATTTATATAGTGCTGCAGGGGAGAAGGTGAACCGCCATATCGCTCGCACTGACTGAGCGGTGGATCGTCCGGCGTCCAGAATATTATAATTGTTTCTCGACAACAAGCTCAGGGAAGGTGTTTTTTGGACCTTCGGCATTTCGAAGCCTTTGTGTTTTTTACGGATCGAGCTCGTTACGAAAAATGATCTAGCACCGCGAAGGGGCTACTGTTGGGGGTCTTCTTCTCCGCCGAAGGTCCTCAAGGCAAAAGCACCTTCGGTAAGACAATACGAAGGCAGGTGCAGCATGAAGATATGACCCAAAGATGATGTTGATAGAAGCCGAAGCTATGACTGAAGGAGCTTCGGCTTAGTATTGCGACGAAGACGAAGGATGATATCGGCTTAAGGAGGAAAAGTCTATCTAGTCCTTAGTAGTTTGTATTATAATTACAATTAAATGTCAGGGACATGAATGTAATTTTGTTCAGGCTGCGTCCCGTGCCTATAAATAGATGAACAGTACCCCCATACTGTTCACGCTGGATTGTAATCACTCTTACGTCATTTTCGCTTCTTCGCATCTTCACCTTCTGGCAAGCCGAAGGTATCAATGTAATATAAATATTGTTGATGTTTTTGCATGTTTATAAAATGAGAATATAAATAGATTGTTGTTATATAATCATTATTTATATTCTTTTGTATTTCATATACCCTTATTTATATTTGTTCACTGAGATGATGAAGGTATGTCCTTCATGACCTTCGTCTAAAAATCATTATATCCAAAAGGAGATAATGCTTCGAAGGACGAAAGCCTTTAATCGTTAACAATTGTGTTGTCTTGTTCTTGATGTATAGCATTTGAGAACAAGGACCAACAGTAACCTCCCCCTGAAAGTGTGCATACAAGTTTTGAATACTTGTAGGAGACATGCACTTTGATTTGATATCAAGAGGGCCAAATTATCCATAATCTGAGCTTTGGCACATATAAGTTAAATGATACCATTTGAAGCATAATTGAAGTGTTATACCACTTGTAGTATTTCAAATATCAATTGATGTATCATTTTCTTAGGAATGTTAAGTAAGGTATGTGTGGTGCTTATCATTTTAAACCATGTAGGTTTGCTCAAGAGTATGAATTGAAAATGAGCAATCCTACCATATGATTTACCTAGTATGCATGCATTTTTAATTAAAAATAAGTACCAATTGTAATACTAGGTACTAAAGGTAAAACTAGATGCAAGAAAATAGATATGCATATCTAAAAATAATAAATACAATAAATCTAGTTACCTTAGTCATGGGTAGGGAAATTTGGGTCCAAAGTTTACACTAACCCACTTGACAATAGATTTGATTCAATATGATGTATCCCATGATATGCATCCCAATTTTTCCAAGTCTCCAAATTCCCGATGTCCTTCGGACTTCTCACTTTTCTTTCGGGATCCAAACCTTCTTGGTGCTTTTCATGGTTGAAATTATCTCCTTTGGCACTCAAATGTGTTTGGGCCCTTTTCTTTTGTTGGCTTGCTTGTTGGCCTTGATTGCTATCACCTTTCCATTCTTTTTCTTCTTGATCAAATATGGTGAGCAACCTTTTTGTCCACCTTGTTGATGTAGGTGTTGGAGATTTTGCTTGTTGGCTTTTTTTGAGCTTTTGCTTATCCCCGGTCTTCGCTTTGCATTGGAAAGACTTGTGGCCTTCTTTGTGATATAGCCTACAAATCACAGTTTCTCCCTCCATAGGCTTGTTCACTCCCACAGTGGTGTTATCCTGTGGAGGTTGGATTTGTTTGGCTTTGCCTTTATCGTCATACAAAGCCTTGCCAAGGCGAGACACCTCTTGCTTTAATTGCTGATTCTCCATTGCAATCTCGTCCGAACATGTTTCTATAACAACATTCTTAACAAGAACTTGATTGCAAGGGTTAGAATTATCAATTAAATCAAAGCAAGAAGTAGAAGCATATTTCTTAATAATTTCAGGTATTTCAACCAAAGATATTTCTAGGGTGCTACCAATGTTTTCTAGCTTAGTAGTTAGCTCATTATTGTGTATGCTAAGAATTTTCATTTTCCCTAGAAAATTTTCAATAGCTTCTTGGGAGCTAGATAACTTGGCCTTAAATTTTTCATTCTTTTTAATAAGGCCATCATCGGTAGCTGTGGATGAGGCACTAGATTCTAATTGCTCAATTTTAGTCGATAGCTCACAATTCAAATTTGCAAATGTTTAAAATTTTTCTAGCAAACCTTTATAATCATTTTAAGAGCTAATCAACTTATTTTTCAAGGTTTTAAGTTGAGCCTTTTGCTTAGTGCAAACATTCTAGAAAAATTTAATGGCTTCTGCAAGCTCATCTACGGAGGGCTTTCCCTCGCCTTCATCATCACTACTGTTGTCATCACTAAAGGATGCAGTACTCATTTTACCTCTTGCCATAAGGCACTTGTGTGATGACCGTGATGAGCGTGATGAGGATCGGTGGCTGTGTGCCCTTGGAGGTTCATCTTCACTTGAAGAGTCATTCCATGTTTTGACACTTGTTAGCGCCTTGCCTTTGCTCCTCTCCTTTTTGGGTTCGACCATAGTTGGACAGCTATCCCTGAAGTGGCCCATCTCCCTGCATGCGAAGCATCATCTCTTTCTTTGCTTTTTCCTGTCAATGTTAAAGAGAAGGTCCTCGACCTGTAGGGGCACACCCATTAGATTAATCTTGTGGATCATCCCCATTACCTTTCCGACACGTCAGATTGTTTCTTCGTCCTCAAAGGATGATGTTGATAGTTGATTATCTTCATCATCATCACTTTCTTCTTCTTCTTCCTCTTCTTTACTTGAGGAACTTGGAGTGGGAGCCTTCTATTTACCCTTCCTTTCATCACATGCAAAACCATATGGACTTGAGGAAGTTGGCTCCTCTCCCCGACACATTTTTTGTGACATCTCAAAAGCCACGATTTTCCCAATCACAATTGTTGGGGTCATTATACTCAAGTCCTCCATGTTGTGAAGAATAGTGATGATGCTCCCATATCTTTGTTGTGGTAGCAGGGAGATAATCTTCCTCACAATGTTCGCATCACCTAGCTTATTAATGCCAATAGAATTGAGCTCATTGATGATTAGATTCAAATGAGAATACATATCTCTAACAAGCTCATTTTCTTTCATAGAAAAAGAATTATACTCATTTAGGCAATGTTTTTGCTCATAGACATTGGATGTGCCGTCATGGAGCTCATGCAATTTTAACCAAATCTCATTAGCAGTTTTCAATGTAAAAACTTAATCAAAAATATCCATGCTAAGAGATTCATACAAACAATTTTTGGCTCTAGCATTTAAATGAATTTCTTTTTCCTCACTCGTGGTGGGCTTCTCAGAATTTTTGGGTGGTTTCATCCCGTCACGAGTGACTCTCCAAACATCTAGATCAATGACCTCTAGGTAACAAGTCATTCTAGCACTATAATATAAGAAGTTAGTGCCATCAAAGTGTGGTGGTCTATGGGTATCCATCCCCTTTCTCTAAAAAGCGTCGGCTCTATTAGCGGTGAAGCTAAAGTGTTTCAAATGAGCCAAACCTGGCTTTGATGTCAATTGAAGGAAATAGGTGACACCTAAGAGGGGGGTGAATTAGGACTTCTAAAACTTTCTCTAAACTAGGCCACAAATAAATCCCTAGAGCAAATATTCAAACTAGAATGTGCAAACTAGATTTTGTCTAAGTGTTGTTATCTCTACCGCAATGACTAAGTTTCAATCCTAAACAATCTAAGTATAAAGACAAGATTGAAACTTAAATGCTTAATGTAACTACGAAAGCTAAAGAGCAAGGTGAGACGCAAACTCTCGTGGATGACGCTAGTATTTTTACCGAGGTATCCGAAACCACCCAAGGTCCCGACTAATCCTCGTTGGTGCCCCTATGCAAAGGGAAGCCCACGCGAGGGCCAAGCACCTCGGTCGAGTAACTCCATAGAGAGCCGCGGGCCTTCTCCACTTGCAAGTGGTGCTCCAATTCCAGCTCATCTCGGACGCTCCCTGTCATCTCCACTAATGAGCTTCCGCCCAATACGCCGCGTGCCTCATTCCCTCTGGTACACGGTGGCGGCCATGACACAAACGTGGTTGTCACGATCTCGCAAGACTCTCGCCCCACTCGGTACAATTACAAAGGCTCACGCAAGAACCGAGGGGTTGTGTGGTTTTTCTAAACTCACTCAACTAACTAGGATTCACCTAGAGCAAGCACTAAAGCGGTCTAACTAACCTAAGCACTTCGCAAAGCACCTACGCTAATCACAGAGTGATTCTATTAAGCACTTAGGTGTATGAGCACTTGGAAATTTCTATATTATGCCTTGGTATGTTGCTTGGGCTCCCACACCTTGAAATGGCCAGTTGGGGTGGTATTTATAGGCCCCAACACAAATCTAGCCGTTGGAGAAAAGCTGCTGCTCTCTGCGGCCCACCGGACAGTCCGGTGGGGTCACCGAACAGTCTGGTGCCCCTGTCCGGTGCGCCTAGACATTGGATCTAACACTATAGGTGACCGTTGGCACTGCTACTTTTACACCGGACAGTCCGGACATCACACTGGACAGTCTGGTGGCTTCTCTCCACCAGTGCCACCTAGAACTAGCCATTGGGCTACTGTTCCCTGGTGCAACGGACAGTCCGGCGTGTGGCACCGGACAGTTCGGTGTGCCACCAGACAGTCCAGTGCTCTTAGCCAGACAGTCCGCCAGTGGCAACACTATTCTTCGTTTCTTGGACTTTTCTTGATACTTGTTGATCTTCACTTGTGATCTTCATAATGTCTTCTTTTGAGGTGTTGCTTTGCTCAATGCCTTAGTCCAAGTAACTTTAGCATCCTGTGAACTATAAACATAAATACTAGCAAACAAATTAGTCCATAAGTTATGTTGATCATCAAACACCAAAATCTATTGAGTCAAATGACCCGGGGTCCATTTTCCTTACACCACTCATGCTTCATTTTCAGCAATTCAAATCGTTCCTTTGGTGTGTCTTGAGTCATAAACAATCTCCCTTTCATTTTTTTGGTGAACAAACATGTGGCAATGATAATGCTCCTTTGTGCCCGCAATAGCACCACATGGGTGTGCAAAAATTTCACAAACAACCTTAGTGTTCTCATCACTCCAATTCGCTGGGCTGTTATTGAAATGCATGCATATTATGGCACATTGCAATGAGGTGAACGATAATTGTAAAATGATCAAATTATTACCTTCCATCAGTGACGGTGACGTTGGGGGAAATGGAGCGAATTGCAGCAGGTGGACGGTCAAGGTGCATGCCCACCCCTACGCTGAGCCGATGGTGCTAGAGGATGGCCGATCGTGCTTGCCGGTGATGCTCCATAATTAGCATATTCGGACATCCAATCTTTCCCCAAAGCTGATGTTGCCTCTCCCAAAAACCATGCCGAGAGTTCACTATCATCAACCTTATGTAATACCCAAGTTTGTAAATCATATTAAAGGAAGTAATCTTCTTATGTGATACTAGCTGAGTGCCCGTGCGTTGCAACGGGAATATACAATACCAGTATACTACGATAACTTATATACAAAATGTGTGTTATATTGTTATGAGAAAATATTTCATGATCAAATTGTGATCCTAGCCATACATAAATTTTGTTATTTTAATCTAGTTGTTTCACCACTACATTGCAACCATCAGTATCATGCAGACTTCGATATATGCCATGATTTGTATGGTCTCATCATTGGAGAGCATGTTCCACACATGCCGGAAGAAATTTCCTCATACATCGTTAGTCATCAGACACGCACCATCATACACTCTTGCTTAAACAAAAAGGTAAGTGTGTGTTTTTGCAAAGAGAATTAAAGGCAGACCGGCACAAAAGCTACCCTGACGGTGGTGATGATGACGAACTGGTCACTGTTGTCGATCCTCCTCTGCGTCACCTTTGGCGCCAAGATGACGCCACAATCCTCGATATAGTAGTCGTCGAGCGCGCGCGACATGACGAGTACCGATGACTCTTGGTTGGGCTGCCAAACGAAGTGCACCCCAGGCTCATCAGCGAGGTAGTACCTCTGGCCGTTACACCACCGGATGCGCTACTCCACTACATACATCATGTTCGAGGACACTCACACAACGTCAGCAACGTCCATCGTCCTAGCGCACAAGAATTCATGTCCATTCAGTAGCGACTTACGTGGCAAGTTGGGCTTCAGGTGGACGATGAGCTGGACGGCTTGATGGCGTCGTTGTCGGTTGCGGTGTCCAGAACAACCCGAGAGTCGTCGACGTTGGCGACAACCATGAGGCCCCCTGCTTAACGATGGACAGCGCGGTGCAGCTACTTTGGACCGTGTCTAAGCGGCGGCTTCGCGGGAGCTTGTCGTACACAGTGACGCATGCGACCACGTAGGACTACTTCTAAAGGTTGAACTGACAGTCGCCAAGCTTCTTCTAATCATCGATGAGCGACACCAACGCGAGTGGCTCCTGCTCATGGTGTTTGTTCGGAGTTTCAAGTAAGAAACTTGGACTCATGCTTGGCGTTGATTTATGAAAATGACTCACAAGTCTGATCCATGGAAAAATATTATGAAGAAAAAATGTTACGCATGCAAAAAAGGGAATTTAAGTATAATACATTATTCAAAAAGAAGAAATTGCATGCAAAGCGCTTCTTTAAATAATATTACCTCCATCCTAAAATATAATTCAAGAATCTCGGTGATACTTATCTACTACTACGCGTTGTGCAAGGGTAGCAAGTGAGCTTGGTGAGAGATGTAATAGATGTGTTTTCTGTCATAGATGTAGACATAAACACACATGTGGTGTAGCGGTAGCTACTCTTGGCCTTTGCTTGAGAGGTCATGGGTTCAAATCCTCTTGAGGACATGTGTTTTTTTAATTTTAGCTAGACGTGGACTGTACGGGGGAATGGGAATGAGAATGGGCTTTGTGGGGAGGGAGGAATGAGAAAGTCAGAACAAAGAATGGGAATGAGAGAACATAGAATGATAGCATGGCAGAACAGGAATGACAGAACAGGAATGGTGGCAGAACACGGAATGACAGACTACTCTTACAGCCTTAATAATCTTATGTGATATGTCTTTAATTCTTAAAACATTTGAACAACCATCGTTAAAATAATTAATTAGCCAACCACCTATAAAATAAATCATGCATCATGCTGGGATTTCATCTTGTGTGCATTTTTGTGAAAATATAAAAAAATAAAATAAAAAGAATTATATGAAAGTCCAAAGTGGAATTTAAGCTCTAAAGGAAACTCTAGAAATTGAGAAAAGAGAGAAAACTACTACGCAAATGAGATAAAATAAATGTATAAATAGGAATATATTTACCTTCCATTAATATATGAATTAATACATTTTGACCAAAGGTGAATTTCATAACCAAATTCGAACCCAAATTTGAACTCTAAAAACAAAGAGGAAAATAAATTCAGAAAAGGAAAAAAGATAAAAGAAAAGAAAGAAATGCGCTGGGCCCAATCTCCTATCTGGCCCATCCACTTTCCTGCACACGCACGGCCCAAGATCCCTTCCTAGCGCGCGTTGTCACGCTGGCGAGTGGGCCCCACTGGCCATTCACTCAGTCACTCCACGTGCGCGACGCCGTTGCCTTGCGCCGCTGTGATACGGGCCCTCACTGGCAGTCACAGTAGCGACTGCGTGTGGTCCCCACTGGTCAGCCGTCACCTTTCTTACAATGGCCATGCCGTGATGCCCGCCGCCGCGAGCTGTCTCGCCTGCTGACTCGGCCAACCTCTAGTGAGCATAAAGGGGAGCACCGAGTTCCGTCTCCCTTTTCCACCATATGCGAACCAAAAGACCACCTCGTCACTGCTACGCACACATCCGAGAGGGCGCCGCCGGGCGAGATCGATCACTACTGTCGTATTCCGGCCTGTCGTCGATCTGGGCCGAATTGGTGGTTGGGGAGGCTCGCCGGGTCTTGGGGAAGCTTTCTGCACCACCAATTTGATGAACGGCCGGGCAGAACTTAGGCAATTGCTCACCGGACTTGGGTGCCTGCGTTCCGCCGTGAGCAGGGCTCTACATGGGGTGAATCATGGTGAGTGCCTCCTCTGGCGAATTGTTGTTGCCTCCGCTTTGCATAGTACCATTCAGGCTTGGGAGTGAGGCACGGTGGAAGGAAATCCGGTGCTCCGGCATGTGCCGCCGTGACCCCTACGTGCGGTCATGGGTTGCTGCCATGGTTCATGGAAGGTAGAAGAAGATGGGTGGTCGTTGGATTGGCGACAGACGGATGAGATCGCGCCATTGCATACCTTTTCGTTCTTTTGATCCGGGACGTTAATCGCCGATCCGATGGGTTGGATCGAATCAAAACCTTAATGAAATCCGGGCTGTAGGATGTTCATTGGGCGGCTGCGATTAAAATGGTGCTACCCTTTCAGTTAGGCGGATTTTAGACCCTCGGATTGGGATCGGGTGGTCCATATCGCGTACCGATTCATCTCAGGATTGGATCTAATCCTAAGCGTGGAACCGAGATCCAACGGCCAGAAACCCTAGATAGCCCCTTCGCTGGGGCAATTTAGCATAAGAACCCTTATGGTTTTAATGATTAGAACCCGCCGTCCTACGGGTATTGTGCACTATGTCTTGGAAATTTTACCCTGGTGCCCCTGACCTTTCTGGTAAATGAGGCCCAGTCCAGTGCCGTTTTAAATTGAATAAATGAATTAGAAAATAGATATTAATATAAAATAAATGCTAGAATTTGTATAATTCATAGAAAATTCATATAAACTCCAAATTGATCCATTCCAGTTTCTAAAATTTTGTAATATTATTGTCTATCACCTAGAGTCTCTGT
Organism: Zea luxurians; assembly: GCA_029449295.1. Lineage (NCBI taxonomy): Eukaryota > Viridiplantae > Streptophyta > Magnoliopsida > Poales > Poaceae > Zea > Zea luxurians. The sequence goes on from JAOPSE010000014.1 coordinate 30,820,323, forward strand.
TGTGACATGAAAACAGTAAGAAAATTAATTTCCCATTTAATCCTATTTTAAACACATAAAAGCTTTGAAAATTCATATCTTAAAATCTATAACTCCAAAATTAATGATTCCTGTTCCTAGGATTTTACTTTAATATGTAGATTATTATTATGTATTTTGTTTACATGTTTGGTGTGATGTTAATTTTCTCTATATATTGTGCTTGTTTGTATTATGGTGAGTAGAAGAACCTGTGACTGAGGATCCTAGTGACCAGCAGATAGAAGTAGTTGAGCAGGAGTTTATTGAAGGCAAGTTGTGCCCTTGACCACTTTTTACCCAATAATGTTCCTTAATATCACTTATTCATGCATAGGTTTAATTTTGATGGGACCCAATAGGTCACCCTAGACTGTTTATCTATTTTACCTTGTTATCCCTGAATCACTTGGGTAGTTTTGCTATTGCTTTACATGGTTTTGGGTTAACATTTTATTATATCCAAGTTCCAAATATTTTGTTATTCTATTTATGTTCATGTCAAGATCATTAATATTAATTGGAAAATGGAGCTTAACTTGAGAAACACGTGCCACCACAAGGGAGGAATGGGACCCCTTGGCTAACTAATTAGGAAAGCTAGTGGAAGACTACCTTACCCGAAAGGGGCAAGGGCAGTAGGGGAGTTGCATGCAAGGAGGTTCTCGGGTTGATTTTGCTGCGATGGTGGTCAGACGGGGGATTCTTACAAGTGCTCTTCCCATAAACTGTAGCGGGGTTTCGGAAGCTAGTGGAACTTTGTAAAGGCCTCATAGTGGATCCCTAGCCATTCACCTCGGTAGTGTCTAAGGGTCTAGCTAGCCCTGGTGACATGGGAAACACGACTTGTGGGTAAAGAGTACAACCTCTATAGAGTGTAAAACTGGTATACTAGCCGAGCTCACGGTCATGAGCAGCTCAGGACTCTCGCATGATTAATTTATGTAACTTAAATTCAATTTTGTCATTTGCATTGCATGGGATTATTATTAATTTTGTTCTATTACTTTATTTAAGGTTTGGTATTTACTTACATCTAGTAATTGTTAATAAAATTTTGACCAACTAATTAAAAGCAATGCTCAGCTTTAACCCCTGTTATTGATAAGCCTTACACATCACATGAACTCCCACCTTTGGTGATTTCATGCCCACTGGTTTCCCCACAACTTGTTGAGCTATGATCATGTGTGAGCTCACCCTTGCTGTCTCACACCCCCCACAGGAGAAGAACAGGTGGTTCAGGAGGAGCCTCAAAGCGAGGAGTTTGATCTGATCTAGGTGGCGTTTCTCCAGTTGACTTTTGCGCTAAGGATGATCCTTAGTTTGTTTTATATTTATCTTTTATTTTGTAAGACTTCCGCTATGTAATAAGTACTCTGATGTTATTGTGACATTTATCTCTATACACTCTGTTATTATATATGTTGTCTTCTTTGGCGCATGTATGAGATGCACCCGGCTTGACCCTTAAATCTGGGTGTGACACCTTAACATTGTTTTGCACGACGTGAGCAGCACCGTCGACGTTGTGACCCCTTGTCTGGTGGCTGCCATCGCGTCGTAGCCAACCCATGGCACAACGTCTTCTCCCACAACATGGCTGAAACTATCATCCCTTGCAGCGGCGTGGCAAGCCTAGTCGTGACAACATGTCCAGCATCTCTGGAGGCACCATGGCAAACACCAGTCATGGCGGCGTGGCGGGCCCATTCGTGGTGGCATGGCAAGCTTGAGTCACATCGACGTTCCTAGCCCTAGTCTCGGTGCCATGACAAGCTCTAGACACGATGGCGAGGCAAGTGTGAGTCGAGGTGGTGTTGACAGGCACCTGCGAGGGTTGCTGCCCGACGACATTAGCGGCATGGTCAGACCCAACAGTGACGCAGTGGCCATCACCCTCGGTGGCCTGGTCCACCTCAATGATGACGTGGTGGTTGTGGCAGAACCTCCCAAGTTATCGGGCCCACATGAACATATCCTTGTCTCAAAGACCTCAGATGGTTATGCATGTACACCAGGTAACTTAAAAGGATCCGTCTAAGTGTCCCAAGGACCCTGGATAAACCGCTTACAACCAGGACCGCAGGATTAAGTAAACACAAATCACACACCAACAATTTGTAGCGGAAATCTTATTACCAAATTTTACAAGTTACAAAAAATTTACATTATATTCATCGGAGTGATTGCAAAAGTATAAGTTTGAAATATATGCTAGCTCAAGTGACCATCCTCAATAAGAAGTATAGAAGAGTTACTTAGACTTATAAGAAGGCCGAGCCCACCGGCACTTAACACCATCAACAACAGCACAAAGTTATAACCTGAAAAACAACAGGGAATAAAACCCTGAGTACTCAATTACTCAGCAAGACTTACCCGACTAAAGAAACGACTCTCAAGGGTATGCTAGTTTTAAAAGGATTCAAGAATCAAGGACTATGTTTGCAGAAAAGCTTACTAGGAGTGGATCCTTAAAAATCCATTTTTACTTGTCAGGTTAGGTAAAGTTACCTATATCTAGAGTTCTTTCTGCCCTAGTTCAAGCACTTGGCCTATACTAGCCGTCCTTTCATCATCCCTTTAGTTCACTGGATTTCTACGTGTAAGTCAGTGACCAAGTATTCATGTCCGAGAAGTAACGGTGATCTGAATCGATTAATACTCAGCTGAGGATCTCTAATCACACGACATATGTAGCACTTAACCCTTGCATATGTCAACTCGCCACCGGGTTTCTTAAGACCAGACCGGGTTCATGCCAACCGAGAGCACAGATACACCACCATCCAGCCTCTTGCCACGGAGGGTACATGCTACTCTCGCCATCTCTCCACTCCCATTGCGTGTTGTCCTTTTCTGGTATTAGTCTGCCCGAGGCAAAGCTTACCCATGACGAGGCATGTGACCAGTTAAAGAGTCCTCGGTCAGCAGGCCCACATCGGCACGGTCCTTAATCGACTCAGACGGAGACACTACATCGAGACTCCCTTCTCGTGCAAGGCAACCGCCCGGTCTCAGCTTTATTATTTAAACCCAAAGTTCGGTACCTGGCAGAGGTACATCTTTTCCGATGTTGAACCCATCACCGCCACGATGGATCCAACATCAAGTTTTATTTTTGAAAACTTCCCATCCAATCTGTAGCATCACTTTTTGTTTAAAAAACATTTCATTTTTCTAAAGCAAGGCTAAGCATCATAAAAATCCTTTTCATAAAAGGGTGTCAAGGAAGGGTAATCAATTTTCCAAGGAAGGAAATGCAGCAACGGTTTAGCACGCAACTCCTATCACCTAATGCATCCAACAAGGTGATAAAGATTTTAAAACAGCAAGGAGGTGGCAAATGCACCAGGGCTTGCCTGAATAACACTAGGTTAGTGTTTGTTAGGCGATGTCCACTTGACGATCATCCTTGTTGTAGCACATGATCAGGCAGGTTCGTCCATCGGCATCACCATGCGGAGTAGCCCGCGCTTGGGGTCGACTTGGCTCGTCTTCCGCATCACGCGATTATTTATCGTACCTCATGAGATGCACGATGCACATGTATGAGCACGAGTATAAAGAGTATAAGATAGATATCTACACAAAAGAGGATGAAACACTTATAACAAAACATTAAGCAAATACTAGCTAGCGATGTACGACTAATTATAATAATTACGTAATTCCAGTCTATTCAGAGGTAGCGCATACATCGCAATACAATAAAATATACACACGCTCTACTCTCATTAGCTAAAGCTTAACATTTTAAGACTAATAAACTTAGAATCATTAGTCTAAGACATCTAATTTTGGGAATAAGGATAGAAGCACATCAACTTTCTAAACCACTTGACAGGACTAAACATCACAATATTCTTAGATCCAATGGATAACATATTATCAAAAGCATGGATCCTCGCAAAACTGCAGTCTCAACAATTACGTTCTTTTAGTTTAACCGGATCTAGCATAAAGATCAAACAACAAAACATCCCAACTCCTATGAGCACATACTAGATCACTATGCCTTTCACAACAAGTATGATATTCGAATTAATGGGACCTAACTCAAACATTTATTAACCAGAACCAAACACAAGTCTTACACCAGAGCATAACATCAATATATCACAATACTTAGACTTGACACTTTTGAATACTCAAGACTTGGAATGAGTATAAGAGTCATTTAACTAACTTCATAAATTACTTCTCTAGGTTAACGGGTACAATATTTCGACTTACTAACTTTGGTCACCCCATAATCGGAACAAGGGTGACAGCAAGTTAATTAACCTCTTAACCCAACAAGGTTTTGCGCAAGCATCGAGGAAGCAATATATCAAACACATGACATGACGCATTTTAACCAAACAATTAATATAACCACAACACTCGGTTGCTGCTGTCCAGAAAACTGACATGACTAATATAAATAATTAATCCAGTCCATGAACCAATAGTAGGAACTAGCGAATCAGTGTACTATTACTAGTCGATGCAAAATTCATGAGAACGACGATGATTCTGGTTGAGACCGTCCATCAAGCACTTAGCGCGCGATGAACAACGTCCTTCTCATCGTCGCCCAATAGCTAGAATTTCACTCCAATCATCAACCACACACATCATCAAATTAGAAATTGTGCCAAGCGAAGGCACAATGATGTGCGGATACGCCGACCTGGACCAAGACGAGTAGCGAGTCGCCGGTTGAGCACCAGAGACGAGCACGACGGGGCGGCTACCGGCGAACTCCATGGCCGGGAGGACGCGGCGCCCAGGAGCTTGCGCAGGGAGAGCTAGATGGCGGTGTCAGGGAAGCTAAATGCTGGGCGCGCTGGGAAGCCGTGGTGAGGGAGCAGAGCGTGTGTAGGGGAGCAGGCCGCTGGACCAGCGCACCAGAGAGCCGGGATGAGACCGCGGCCGAACGAGCTCCAAGTTGAGCCAGAGACGCGCGCACACGGAATAGAGGAGATGAGAGGGAGATGGGAGGGGGAAGCCACAGCGTGCGACACAGAGGCAAGCAGTGCACGAACTTGGCAGAGTCAAGCCAGGGAGCTTCGGTGAACGCGAAGTCGTACGCCGGCCATGGGAAGCGGGCGGTCGATAGAGGAAGCCATCATGGGAAGGAGGTCGAGCTGGAGGAGCAAGGGAGGAGCGCGCCATGGGAAGCAGTGCGACAGGGATGAGCGCCATGGAGTTGCGCGCGCGGAGAGCAGAGAGGGCGACCGCGACGCTGGAAGTTGGGCTCAATCTGAGTTGGGCGAGCAGGGAAGACACGCGGCTAGGGCTGGAGCAGGGAGCTCGGCGCGCGACGCAGGGAGAAACTCGGCAAGGGCGTGGCTTCCATCGGCTAACAAGGGAGGGAGTAGAAGCAGCCGAGCGCCATGGAGCGAGGGGATTCGATGAGCTAGAGATGGACGGAGGAAACTCCAAGCTGGGCTGCGGCCGGACGCTGGGGAGAAGACGAGGGCGCGCTGCAGGGGCACACGATGGCCGTCCTGTGTCGCCATGGCAAGGTGGTTTCTGCAGCTCGATCCGGCTCGGGCGGTGGCGCATGGGAGCTCCAGGGCGCGCGTGCTATGGAGACCAGGGGGAAGGGGCTCGGCTGGGAGTTGGATCTGGGCGCGGTCCAAGCTCACAGTAGAGGAACTCTACCGGTTGAGGGGAGCGGAGGGTGGGCGAGCGCAGGGAAGAGGAAGGTGAGCAGAGGATGGAAGCCAGCGACAGATAGAAGATAAGGCCTCCAGCCATACGTGGTAAGAAATATCAGAAGGGGAAAAAAGAGCGGTGAGGATAGGGATCGGCGAGATCTTTTTTTCCATTTTTTTGCAGAAATCACAGATATTTTGGATCAAGAGTTTTAGCGATAATTAAAAGGGTCAACTATACGGACTACAAATTTCATTTTCTGAATCACGAAACAGAACATCAGAGGAATAACGGTTCTGGCTAAATCTCGTTTGGATAATTTTCGTGACTATCCTGGGCACGATGTAAATGTACTGAACCAGAGTACATCGGATGTGACAGTTTACTCTGCGATAGATCCCTGTTGAAATCGACCTGGTTAGCAATTATTTGATTTTGACTCTAGTTACCTTGGTCCATTTAGTTTGCATCATTTCTATCGTCGAGTTCTAATAAATCTTGTTTCGGACAAAAATCACAAAGTGGGTCAATCTTCCAAATTCGTATTCTCTGTATACTTTTATATGGACACACGACTCGACATATTGCGAAATAAACGCGCTATATCGATGCGGCATCGAGAATGCGATCCATTCAGGAAGCGACGACATGCATTGCACATGTGGGCGAGAAGTTGTGTGCATTGTTCCTTTCGGATAGCACGAGGCTCCAAATTTTATATAAAATCAGAAGTTTTCTGATTTTCATACTCACTTGCGTGCGTGATTCGAATAGTTCAAAAATCCGCCAGCAACGACGATTCGATAATCCAAAAGTTTCATAAACCCTTTTTAATTACGCAGATTATAGAAATGAAAATGGCACCAAACTCGAACTTTTGCGAGGTAGTTACAATTTTGTGTCCATTTCATTTACTAATATCACGTGCTTAAATCCATACTCGTTGTCAAGCGGAATATAAACACCAGGGGTGTTACAGCCCTCCCCCTTAAAAGAATCTCGTCCCGAGATTCGGAGCGAAAGACCTTTAAGAGTAGAGAAGCATGTAACCCATGTCCATATCAGCGATAATCATTAAAACAATTCTAAGCGAAGGCGAGTGCCTTAGGATATTGTTTCTCTAGTGGACATAACATGTATCGCCTTAGGCTAATTTAGAGATGTCCAACAATAGAGACAATGTCTGCCACAAGAACACATCAAGTTCCAAGTGCGCAGTTTGCCCTTTTCTGATGACACTGTACTATCTGAGTCTGTTGAGCGAGCGGCAAATACACAATTTTACCCAAGCAGAATTAGATGCACCATCTTGGATAAAACACACAGAAGGAGGTTTACCAACAAGTGGTCACGGTAAGTTCATAGCACACCAGACGGGTGTGGATGTCGAATACTGTCACGGTTAACATGTGGTTAACCAGAGAATTCAAGTCCACGAAAGGTGATAGAGATTCAAAAAAATATCCATGAATAGATCCATTGATGTTGACTTTGCGACCAACCCGTTTCATCAAATACTTAGCACGGCTCGACTTGATCACACATGCTAGAAAAGCACACGTGAGGCAATCGAGACATGACTAGAGCGATGACTAGGTGGTTACTAGCCGACTTCATCTTGATTCTTGTAAGTACTTTCTTTAGGGTGGGTTAAACCAAAGTGAGTTTAGACAACTCGACAAAACAACCTCTAAACTCAACCTTTGATCACAAGGCAGTTACAAGTTAGTAAAACCAACTTGTTGAACTACTTTTGACATTGAGCAGATCCTCTCAGTACCATCGGTAAGCCAAGGGTTGAGAGTTCATATTTGCTAACAGAAGATCATGTATTTGGGTAGAAATCCATTTGGTCCAGTTGTTCATCCATTTCTTCATGTGAGATGAACTGATTGGGGTTCAGAATACATGGATTAAATAAGAGAGCGAATGAACAAACTCCTGCACCTCAGCAGCAGGGAAAATCTATCTCCATTTTAAGAGCTAATCAGCTATTTCTCGACACTAAAAAGCTCCAAGGCTTCACCTTTACACAAAGAACGTAAAGGGAATGTGTATGTGTGAAGTCACTACCAAAGTCAAGGGAAAAGAGACCACACATGGGAAGTGGTATGCCCTTTTTATCCAACAAAAATGATAGATGTTGCTTGATCACTTGACAAACAACATAGAGATTGTCTCAAGGGAAGGTCGACGAAAGATAACACATCATTGTAATTCCATAATGGATCATGACTAGAGACTTTGGTACCGGCACGTGCCAAGCAGCAAAATCCTGGGTGCACATTCACAGGAGGCTCTCAGTTTCGCCGCGGTACCATAAGTTCCTAACCATGACACCATTACCAAACTAGCACCAATAATGGATCTCACGTGGTAAGAACAATTTGTGCAGAGATAACATATTGATATAATCTCATAATGGATTATGACTACTAACTATGATACTAGCGTGTACCGAGCAGCACAACCTTGTGTTGATCACCCACAGGAGGCCCTCAGTTTCGTCGCGGTATCATCAATTTTAGTCATAATGCCATTACCAGACGTAACCAACAAGAAATCTCGCAGCACACAACTGGATTGAGCAAGGGTGACAATATACAAAATAGACTCCACCTGTAAGAATGGTTACAAGTAGAGAGCCAAATAGATCATGGCCCGATGAAATGAACACGGCATGGCCATAACCTAAACTTGATGAAAGGAGTATGATGGGAGACTATTGCTTCAGCCCCAAGCATATTTCTATGCCCACCACAGAGATCACAAGGTCAAGGATTAGTATCTGATTAGATACAGAGGGAAAACAATCATAAGATTAAGTTGGTATGCCTTCGATAAATATGGGGAAACCAAAGCCATCAAACTCAAGAAAATAATCGGACATCTCTTTCCTAGGTTAGGTTGATAAAGCAACCTGGCGATCCTTAAGAATAGGCAAACTGGAATTAGGGGTATCAGCTTACACCAACCGAATAAGGGAATGGTTTTGGAAGGCGACATGACTCGAGATTCTTGTTTTAAGCTTGAGTACACTTTACGTCCAACAAGGAAATTGTCTACGCATTTATTTGCATGGGCTTGGTCATGGAGAGATAATGGAAAATTTAAATTTGGGTCATGGTTCACTAAATAAGAACATGGCCTAATTTTCGGTTTAGGCGAATAGGTCACCAACTTTCAATCGGCACATCAAGTTCCAGAGCAAACACATATAACATCTAAACATATTACCTAAAGAATGGAGGACAACTATTTCACTGACGTTCATAATACAACATTACACCACATTATCTACAATCACTGGTTACTGAAATAAAGACGAGAGAAGCATTTTGGTGCATAGGTGACAAACATGATGCAACAATCAGGATGCATGCTCGTCTTATTCGTCCTCACAAATTTTTGCCAACGTAATGTGGCAGTAACGTTCTATCTCGGTGGCATACTTACGACTCTCACGGTATTTTGCTAGTCGTCAGCTACACATACGTTTTCGCGGTTAGTGTACCTGTAGAAAATTCCATCACAGCCCAATTTCCCAATGATGCAGTTCACCCATGACAGTTTATCACAGTTTATACTCCATATATTTCTATATGGAGGCCAGCTCATCATTAAGCGTCGAGCCACGCATAGGCGCCGCTGCCACACTTTAACCATAGGGCAACTCATTATGGTAACTCACCTTCTTACCTGAGCGTAGGTGCGTCGTTACAAGTACATTACACTTCTCAGTATTCCCATGTCTGTATACCCATACACATCCATGGGGTACTAAATTCCCAAAAAAATAAATACTCCACATCTCAGCCTTCATATATACATATGTGGAACATGTATATAATCAAGCGTCACAATTAAGCACTCCCCTAGACCGACGGTTGTTCGGTCATGCTCTCACATCTCACCTTACCTGAGCGTCGATCCATTCAAAACTGAATGGCCTCAAAAATAACAATACACATGTATGCAATACCTCCAGTTGTGGGTTATTGGTTTTTAAATAAGCCACCTGATAGTCCTTAACTTAGGGCATAACAGAGGATGTCGTTAGCATTATAGTTTTTCAAAGCTGTTTTTCAAAACCAAATAATGTGTTTAGTTGAAAATAGGTTTTCTAAAACCAAAACTTTTGTTTTAAAAATACGTATGTGACCGTATATACTTAATCTTGCTCCGATACCAGTCTGTGGCATAACCTACCAAGTTATCGGGCCCACATGCACCTGTCCTTGTCTCAAAGACCTCAAATGGCTATGCATGCACACCAGGTAACTTAAAAGGATCCGTTCGAGTGTCCTAAGGACCCCGGATAAACCACTTACAACCAGGACCGCATGATTAAGTAAACACAAATCACACACCAACAATTTGCAGCGGAAATCTTATTACCAAATTTTACAAGTTACAAAATTTTTACATTATATTCATCGAAGTGATTTCAAAAGTATAAGTTCGAAATATATGCTAGCTCAAGTGACCATCCTTAATAAGAAGTATAGAAGAGTTACTTAGACTTATAAGAAGGCCGAGCCCACCAGCACTTAACACCATCAACAGCAGCACAAAGTTATAACCTGAAAAACAACAGGGAATAAAATCCTGAGTACACAATTACTCAGCAAGACTTACTCGGCTAAAGAAAAGACTCTCAAGGGTATGCTGGTTTTAAAAGGATTCAAGGTAAGGCTTATCAAGAATCAAGGACTCTATTTGCAGAAAAGCTTACTAGGAGTGGATCCTTAAAATCCATTTTTACTTGTCAGGTTAGGTAAAGTTACCTGCATCTAGAGTTCTTTCTACCCTAGTTCAAGCACTTGGCCTATACTAGCCGTCTTTTCATCATCCCTTTAGTTCACTGGATTTCTATGTGTAAGTCAGTGACCAAGTATTCATGTCCGAGAAGTAACGGCGATCCGAATCGATCAATACTCAGCTGAGGATCTCCAATCACACGACATATGTAGCACTTAACCCTTGCATATGTTAACTCGCCACCGGGTTTCTTAACACCAGACCGGGTTCACGCCAACCGAGAGCACAGATACACCACCGTCCAGCCTCTTGCCACGGAGGGTACACGCTACTCTCGCCATCTCTCCACTCCCATTGTGTGTTGTCCTTTTCTAGTATTAGTCTGCCTGAGGCAAAGCTTACCCATGACGAGGCATGTGACCAGTTAAAGGGTCCTCGGTCAGCAGGCCCACATCGGCACGGTCCTTAATCGACTTAGACGGAGACACTACACCGAGACTCCCTTCTCGTGCAAGTCAACCGCCCGGTCTCATCTTTATTATTTAAACCCAAAGTTTGGTACCTAGCAGAGGTACATCATTTCCGATGTTGAACCCATCATGGCCATGATGGATCCAACATCAAGTTTTATTTTTAAAAACTTCCCATCCAATCTGTAGCATCACTTTTTGTTTTAAAAAAAACATTTCGTTTTTCTAAAGCAAGGCTAAGCATCATAAAAATCCTTTTCATAAAAGGGTGTCAAGGAAGGGTAATCAATTTTCCAAGGAAGGAAATGCAGCAACGGTTTAGCATGCAACTCCTATCACCTAATGCATCAAACAAGGTGATAAAGACTTTAAAACAGCAAGGAGGTGGCAAATGCACCGGGGCTTGCCTAAATAACACTAGGTTAGTGTTTGTTAGGCGACGTCCACTTGATGACCATCCTTGTTCTAGCACTTGATCAGGCAGGTTCGTCCATCAGCATCACCATGCGGAGTAGCCCACGCTTGGGGTCAACTTGGCTCGTCTTCCGCATCACGCGATTATTTATCGTACCTCATGAGATGCACGATGCACATGTATGAGCACGAGTATAAAGAGTATAAGATAGATATCTACACTGAAGAGGATGAAACACTTATAACAAAACATTAAGCAAATACTAGCTAGCGATGTACGACTAATTATAATAATTACGCTATTCCAGTCTATTCAGAGGTAGCGCATACATCGCAATACAATAAAATATACACACGCTCTACTCTCCTTAGCTAAAGCTTAACATTTTAAGACTAATAAACTTAGAATCATTAGTCTAAGACATCTAATTTTGGGAATAAGGATAGAAGCACATCAACTTTCTAAACCACTTGACAAGACTAAACATCACAATATTCTTAGATCCAATGGATAACATATTATCAAAAGCATGGATCCTCGCAAAACTGCAGTCTCGACAATTACATTCTTTTAGTTCAACCGGATCTAGCATAAAGATCAAACAACAAAACATACTAGATCACTATGCCTTCACAACAAGTATGATCTTCAAATTAATGGGACCTAACTCAAACATTTATTAACCAGAACCAAACACAAGTCTTATACTAGAGCATAACATCAATATATCACAATTAGACTTGGCACTTTTGAATACTCAAGACTTGGAATGAGTATAGGAGCCATTTAACTAACTTCATAAATTACTTCTCTAGGTTAACTGGTACAATATTTTGACTTACTAACTTTGGTCACCCCATAATCGGAACAAGGGTGACAGCAAGTTAACTAACCTCTTAACCCAACAAGGTTTTGCGCAAGCATCGAGGAAGCAATATATCAAACACATGACACGAGGCATTTTAACCAAACAATTAATATAACCACAACACCCGGTTGCTGCTGTCCAGAGAACTGACATGACTAATATAACTAATTAATCCAGTCCATGAACCAATAGTAGGAACTAGCGAATCAGTGTACTATTACTATTCGATGCAAAATTCATGAGAACGACGATGATTCCGATTGAGACCGTCCATCAAGCACTTTGCGCGCGATGAACGACGTCCTTCTCGTCATTGCCCAACTGCTAGAATTTCACTCCAATCATTAACCACACACATCATTAAATTAGAAATTGTGCCAAGCAAAGGCACAACGAGGTGCAGATACACCGACCTAGACCAAGACGAGTAGCGAATCACCGGTTGAGCACCAGAGATGAGCACGACGAGGCGGCTACCGGTGAACTCCATGGCCGGGAGGACACGGCGTCCAAGAGCTTGCGCAGGGAGAGCAAGACGATGGTGTCGGGGAAGATAAAGGTTGAGCGTGCTGGGAAGCCGCAGCGAGGGAGCAGAGCGCACGCAAGGGAGCAGGCCACCGGACCAGCGCACTAGAGAGCCAGGATGAGACCGTGGCCGAACGAGCTCCAAGTTGAGCCAGAGACGCACGCACACGGAATAGAGGAGATGAGAGGGAGATGGGAGGGGGAAGCCACGGCGCGCGACACAGAGGCGAGCAGGGCGCGAACTGGGCAGAGTCGAGCCAGGGAGCTTCAGCAAACGCGAAGTCGTACGCCGGCCATGGGAAGCGGGTGGTCGGGCAGAGGAAGCCGGCATGGGAAGGAGGCCGAGCTGGATGAGCAAGGGAGGAGCGCGCCATGGGAAGCTCAGCGCGGCACGGATGAGCGCTAGGGAGCTACGCGCGTGGAGAGCAGAGAGGGCGACCGCGGCGCTGGAAGTTGGGCTCAATCCGAGCTAGGCGAGCAGGGAAGACACGCGGCTGGGGCTAGAGCAAGGAGCTCGGCGCGTGACGCATGGAGAAGCTCGGCAAGGGCGCGGCTTCCATGGGCGAACAAGGGAGGAAGTAGAAGCAGCCGAGCGCCATGGAGCGAGGGGATTCGACGAGCTGGAGATGGACGAAGGAAACTCCGAGCTAGGCTGCGGCCGGACGCTGGGGAGAAGACGAGGGCACGCTGCAGCGGCACACGATGGCTGGCCTGTGTCGCCATGGCAAGGTGGTTTCTGCAGCTCGATTCGGCTCAGGCGGTGGCGCTTGGGAGCTCTTGGGCGCGCATGCTATGGAGACCAGGGGGAAGGGTCTCGGATGGGAGTTGGGGCTAGGCGCGGTCCGAGCTCACAGCAGAGGAACTCGACCGGTTGAGGGGAGCGGAGGATGGGCGAGCGCATGGAAGAGAGAGGTGAGCAGAGGATGGAAGCCAGCGACGGATAGAAGATAAGGCCTCCAGCCGTACGTGGTAAGAAATATCAGAAGGGGAAAAAGAGCGGTGAGGATAGGGATCGGTGAGATCTTTTTTTCCATTTTTGCAGAAATCATAGATATTTCGGTTCAAGAGTTTTAGCGATAATTAAAAGGGTCAACTATAGGGACTACAAATTTCATTTTCCGAATCACGAAACAGAACATCAGAGGAATAACGGTTCTGGCTAAATCTCGTTTGGATTATTTTCGTGACTATCCTAGGCACGATGTAAACAGACTGAACTAGAGTACATCGGATGTGACATTTTACTCTGCGACTGATCCCTATTGAAATCGACCTGGTTAGCAATTATTCGATTTTGACTCTAGTTACCTTGGTCTGATATAGTTTGCATCACTTCTATCGTCGAGTTTTAATAAATCTTATTTCGGACAAAAATCACAGAGTGGGTCGATCTTCCGAATTCGTATTCTCTGTATACTTTTATACAGACACACGACTCGACATATCGCGAAATAAATGCGCTATATCGATGCGACATTGAGAATACGATCCATTCAGGAAGCAACGACACGCATCGCACATGTGGGCGAGAAGCTGTGCGCATTGTTCCTTTCGGATAGCGCGGGGCTCCAAATTTTATATAAAATCATAAGTTTTCTGATTTTCATACTCACTTGCGCGCGTGATCCGAACAGTTCAAAAATCTGCCAGCAACGATGATTTGATAATCCAAAAGTTTCATGAACCCTTTTTAATTGCGTAGATTATCGAAACGAAAATGGCACCAAACTCGAACTTTTGCGAGGTAGTTAAAATTTAGTGTCCATTTTATTTACTAATATCACGTGCTTAAATTCATACTCGTTGTCGAGCGGAATATAAACACCAAGGGTGTTACAGTGGTCCTCGTCCTCGGTGGTGTGGCCCACCGAGCAATGGCGAACGCTCGCAACGGCTGTCATGGCGGCGGTGTGGCTCGCCCTAGATCCAATGGACTGACCTATGGACAATGTAGCTGCGTAGAAGGAAGCAAGATGAGCAGGAATCCTCCCCACATCGGCACCAGAGAGAGTTGTAGCGAGCACCACCGTGTGGCCGCCACCGCCGTCGTGGAAGTTCACCGGATACGGATCTTCATCGCTCATCACAGGAATGCCTCGACCGGCCAAGAGCTAGCAGATGCGCCCGCCGTGGATCTACGCCTAGCTGAGATGATTCATGATGTCCACACACTTTCCCCTGGAGCACGCGATGGATATGGAGGCGGTGGCAGGAGACATAATTTGTTGATTTTGCGTAGGAGTCGTTCGGAGCTAGAAAATTTGTGCTCTGACTCCCTATAGCAAAATGGCTCTAGTTCTCTACAGGCTTTTGATGAGGTGCCGTTTTTTTAGACCATTTGATATGGCTTCACGATGAGCCGAAGGATGAGCCAGTAGAAGAGCCGTGCCGAAGGGTCTCTAAGGCCCAAATGTACTTGGTTAAGCGGCGATAAACCTTCTTTGTGTGAACTTTATAGAGCGTTAAATTTACAAGTTATTCTGTCTACCTGCCTCGACGCGAACTTAGGGGCGAGACGGCACAAGCACCGACCAAGGAATAAGGATGGTGCAAGCTCTAGGTGGGAGTTATGTCTAAAGAACCAAAAAATGGTGAACTTAATCTGTCTGATTGGTTGCCTGCACCATCTTATTCTGGATCACCGTATGCATTGACTTTTACCTGAGCGTGTGTTTGTTTACTTGCATACTAGATATGTGAGCTGCATATACAAAACTGTTGGGGGCCT
Organism: Zea luxurians; assembly: GCA_029449295.1. NCBI lineage: Eukaryota > Viridiplantae > Streptophyta > Magnoliopsida > Poales > Poaceae > Zea > Zea luxurians. The sequence goes on from JAOPSE010000014.1 coordinate 30,835,757, forward strand.
GCTTCATCGCCGAAGATCCTTTAAGAAGAAGTACCTTCGAAAGATCAGCGTATAATCAAGCACATCGCGAAGGTACACAAGAAGCTGATGTCCGAGGAGCTTCGGCATAATGGTACGCCTTGAGACGAAGGGCTGCACCGACCTAAAGAAGAAAAGACCGATTAGTCCATAATAATTTGTGTCATGATTGTAACTAGTTATCAAGGCCATAAATGTAATTTTGACCGGGCTACGTCCCGTGTCTATAAATAGGTGAACAGTACCCCCATACTGTTCACGCTAACTTGTACTCGCTCGTGCGTCACGCTTGGGCTTTTATCCTCTGTCAAGCCGAAGGTACAAATGTAATTCAATATTGTTTCTTTTTATCCATGATAATAAGAAGAAGATACATTAATCATGTCATATGATTATTCATGTTGTCTTTTATATTTCATATGCTTCTTCTTTCATTAACATACATTGCAATGATGAAGGTACGTCCTTCATGACCTTCGTCATCATTATATCCTAAGGGAAATAATCCTTCGAAGGACGAAGGGCATTAACCTTTAACATCTTGTGTTGCCCTGTTCTTAACTCATAGCATTTGAGAACAAGCCCCCAACATTGGCGCCCACCTCCGGTGAACTCACTTCCACTTTCGAGCTCATGGCTTCGTTCAACAACCAAGTCGTAGCACCTTCGGCTACGAAGCTGGTGCTCCCGATAACAGGCGGTTCAAGTTTAGAGCCGTCTAACAAGAAGCAGAAGAAGGAAGCACAGAGAAGGGTGCAGCATGTTGGAGTGCAGGGACCCTTCATCAAGTCCAAATGGTCTCACATCCCAATCACCTTCTCCCAGGAGGACTTTCAGCTCAAGGATTACCCTCACAATGATGTTATGGTCATATCTTGTGTCATCAAGAGATTTCTGGTGCATAATGTTTTGGTTGACATAGGCAGTGCAGCGGATATCATATTTGCTAAGGCCTTCAGACAGATGCAAGAGCCAGAAGACAAGATTCATGATGCTACACACCCTCTTTGTGGCTTCGGAGGAAGGTAGATTATCGCACTTGGTAAAATCACAATGCAGTGACCTTCGGCTTTGTCCACAACACAAGGACCGAACAGGTTATCTTTGATATTGTTAACATGGAGTATCCCTATAATGCAATCATTGTCCGAGGGACACTTAAAGCCTTCGAAGCAATACTTCATCCGACATATTTATGCATGAAGATACCTGTCGGCGTTTCGAGACCGGGGGGTCCCTAAGCCGACGAGTGAGTGTGCCGCGTGCCCCAGCCCAGATGGGTCGAGCGCGTGGGCGAGCGTGAAGGGGGGAAAAGCGAGGTGGCCGGAGACGAGTCGTGAGAGAGGTGGGAATCCCGCGGCCTTCGTGTTCGACCCGCGCCCAGGTCGGGTGCGCTTGCAGTAGGGGGTTACAAGCGTCCACGCGGGTGAGGGAAGCGAGCGGCCCCAAGAGAGCGCCTGCCCCGTCCTCGTCCCCGCGTGGCCAACCTTCTCTAAGAAGGCCCTGGTCCTTCCTTTTATAGGCGTAAGGAGAGGATCCAGGTGTACAATGGGGGTGTAGCAAGGTGCTACGTGTCTAGCGGGGGTGAGCTATCACCCTAAGTACATGCCAATGTGGCAGCCGGAGAGATCTTGGCACCCAGCTGGTGTGGTGTCGTGGCTGTCGGAGGAGCAACGGAGCCTGGCGGAGGGACAGCTGTCGGAGCGGTTGGGCCCTTGCTGACGTCCCCCTGCTTCCGTAAGGGAGCTGAGAGCCGCCGTCGTCATGGGTCTAGCGGGGCGCCATCATTGCCTATCTGGTGGAGCTAGCCAGATGGGACGCCGGTCTTGTTCCCTGCGGCCCGAGTCGGCTCGGGGTAGGGTGATGATGGCGCTTCCTGTCGACGTGGCGGACTTGTGTCCTAGGTCGGGCGACGTGGAGGCTCCTCCGAAGCCGAGGTCGAGTCTGTCCTGCATGGCCGAGGCCGAGCCCGAGCTCCTGGGTCGGGCGAGGCGGAGGTCGTTTGGCAGAGGCCAGGGTGGAGTCCGACCCCTGGGGTCGGGCGGAGCGGAGTTCGTCGTCTTCCGGGGCCTAGCCCGAGTCCGAGCCCTGGGTCGGGCAGAGCGGAGTTCGTCGTCTTCCGGGGCCTTAGCCCGAGTCCGAGCCCTGGGTCGGGCGGAGCGGAGTTCGCCGTCTTCCGGGGCCTTAGCCCGAGTCCGAGCCCTGGGTCGGGCGGAGCGGAGTTCGCCGTCTTCCGGGGCCTTAGCCCGAGTCCGAGCCCTGGGTCGGGCGGAGCGGAGTTCGCCGTCTTCCGGGGCCTTAGCCCGAGTCCGAGCCCTGGGTCGGGCGGAGCGGAGTTCGCCGTCTTCCGGGGCCTTAGCCCGAGTCCGAGCCCTGGGTCGGGCGGAGCGGAGTTCGCCGTCTTCCGGGGCCTAAGCCTGAGTCCGAGCCCTGGGTCGGGCGGAGCGGAGTTCGCCGTCTTCCGGGGCCTTAGCCCGAGTCCGAGCCCTGGGTCGGGCGGAGCTTCCTATGGCGCCTTTGGCAAGGCCTGACTGCCTGTCAGTCTCACTCTGTCAAGTGGCACTGCAGTCGGAATGGCGCAGGCAGCGCTGTCCTTCTGTCAGACCGGTCAGTGGAGCGGCGAAGTGACGGTGGTCACTTCGGCTCTGCCGGGGGGCGCGCGTCAGGATAAAGGTGTCAGGCTACCTTTGCGTTAAATGCCCCTGCGACTCGGTCGGTCGGCGCGACGATTTAGTCAGGGTTGCTTCTTAGCGAAGGCAAGGCCTCGGGCGAGCCGGAGATGCGTCTGCCGTTAAAAGGGGGCCTCGGGCGAGACGGAAACATCTCGGGGTCGGCTGCCCTTGCCCGAGGCTAGGCTCGGGCGAGGCGTGATCGAGTCGCTCGTATGGACTGATCCCTGACTTAATCGCACCCATCAGGCCTCTGCAGCTTTATGCTGATGGGGGTTACCAGCTGAGAATTAGGCGTCTTGAGGGTACCCCTAATTATGGTCCCCGACAGTAGCCCCCGAGCCTCAAAGGGAGTGTTAGCACTCGCTTGGGGGCTTTCGTCGCACTTTTTTGCAAGGGGACCAGCCTTTCTCGGTTGTATTTTGTTCCGGTGGGTGCGCGCGAGCGCACCCGCCGGGTGTAGCCCCCGAGGCCTCGGAGGAGTGGTTTCACTCCTTCGAGGTCTTAATGCCTTGCGTAATGCTTCGGCTGGTCTGGTGGTTCCCTCATGCGAACTGGCCGTAGCCCGGGTGCACGGTCGGGGCCCAAGTTCTCGGGCTGGTATGTTGACGCTGTCAACGGTTTGGCCGGAGCCAGGTTTGCGAGAGCAGCCCCCGAGCCTCCGCACAGGGCGAGAGGGCGATCAGGGACAGACTCGGCTTTTTTACATACGCCCCTACGTCGCCTTTCCGCAAGGAGGAGGGGGGAGAGCGCCATGTTACCCTCGATGGGCACCGAACATGGTGTCTCCGGTGAGCTGCAAGTGGGTGATCCGAGTGGACGTCCGTGCCCCGTTCGTTGGGGGTCGGCTAGGGGCCCAGAGGCACGCCCAAAAGTACCTGCGGGTGATCTACCGGACCCGGTCCCCTGGCGACGGGGTCCGAGGGCTCGATGCCTCCCTCCAATGGGATTCCGTTACAAAATCGCTCCCGCTGGTCTCGGAAATGTCCTAGGGTACCTCGGGAGCGCAGCCCGAGCCTCGGTTATGTATCGAACGTACCCCTGGTCATCCCTCGCTCGGTGTCTGAGGCGACTGTGAACCCTTCGGGGGCCAGCCTTCGAACCCCTGATCGGTAATGGGCGCGGAGCCCGAGTAGCCTGAGGCGGCCGTGGAACCCTTCGGGGGGCCGGCCTTCGAACCTCTGACCAGTAGTGGGTGTAGGGCCCACGCGATCTGAGGCGGCTGTTGAACCCCCTGGGGGGCCAGCCTTCGAACCCCTGATCAGTAAGGAGGCTCGGAGCCTAGTTCCTTCACGGGGAAGGATCCCTTTCGGGGTATCCCCCTTTCCCGGTCCCTGTCGCAAGAGATAGAGAAAGAGGAAAAAAGGAAAAAGGATACGAAACCGAACGACGCGGCGTACCATTTTTGGCGCGGTTGTTTCGGCGAAGGCAAAGCATCGCTCGCTGCTCCTGCTAGAAGCGCCGCCTGTCCAGCCGCGGAGTTGATGCGACGGGGCGAGTAGTTGGCGGGGCTGCCGTTGCGCGTGCGCGAGTCGTTCGAGGAACGGCTGTTTCACTTCGCGTTTTTGAACCACGCGTCCGGTCCGGGCGGAACGTTGGAACCGTCTTCGCCCGGAACGTTGGAACCGTCTTCACCTTGGTCTTTATATACCCCGGAGTGGGTCTGGTGACGGTTCTTTGCTCCGCTTCCTGTCTCCCTCTTAGGTTTTTTGCAGCCTGAGAGACTTAGCCAGAGAAAAGGAAACCGCCCTCCCTGTCCTTTGCGCCGCCACCCCTTCCGCTCGGCGATGGCTGACCGGGTGACCATCATCTCGCCGCGCGACCCATGGCCCTTCTCCACGGTGACGGCGAGTGATCTGGAGGATCTCGTCGGCGAGGGTTTGCTTCGCCCTCTCATCGATGAGCAGCGGCAAGAATGGATTCCTCCCATGGGCGGAGTCGCTCCATCCCCACCGCCGGGGTACGTCGTGAGCTTCGTCTCCTTCCACGAGCGGGGATTCGGCGTGCCGACGAGCCGCTTTATGCGGGCCATCCTGTTCCACTATGGGGTGGAGTTGCATAACCTCACCCCCAACTCCATCTCGCAGGCCGCTATCTTCGTAGCGGTGTGCGAGGGGTATTTGGGGATCGCCCCCCATTGGGATTTGTGGACCCATCTCTTCTTCGCCGAGCTTTTTGCCTTGCCGACGGGGGAGAGGAAGGTCCGTGCAGCGGTGCGGGCCGGTGGCTGCACCCTCTTGTTGAGGCAGTCGCGGGCGTCGCAGTACATCCCTGCCGTCCTCGCGTCCTCGAACAAGGGGTGGCAGCGCCGGTGGTTCTACCTCCGGAATGACGGTGAGTTGCTCCCGCCGTTCTCCCAGCGGGTTGTCACCGCCGCCACCGACGCCTGGCGCCATGGGACTCCACACGAGAGACAGAAGAACCTCGAACCCCTTCTCCAGGCCCTGAAGGCGTTGCGGGAGGGAGGACTCACCGCTGCGGGAGTGGTTGCCGCCATCCATCGTTGGAGAGTGCTTCCCTTGGCGGAGCGGCGGCTGCCGCTTTGGGAGATGACCCCGGAGGCTGACTGGGAGGGGTCACGAATGTCCCCTGATCCTCTTCCCTTCGACGCCCTCCAATGGCGGGTGTCGGCCGCGATGGGGAAGCCGGACCCCCACGCCTTCTCCCAGCTTCGGATGCGCCCCGACCAGGGGTGCGTAACTCTGGTGAGTGTTCGCTCCTTCCTTCTTCATACACCGGGTTGCTCCAGGTTCTTACAATTGGGTTTCTTTCCCCCCTTCTTTAGGAGGTGGGGTGGCACAAGCCCTCCCTGCCACGGGTCCCAGAGGACGCGGTGGACCGGGCAGCGCGGCGGGTCGCCGCGGAGGAGGAGAAGAAGAAGAAGGACGCGGAGAAGGCCCGGGCCCGCGAGCGGAGGCGGGCTCGGGACGCCTTGGAGAAGCGCCGTCGCCGGCAGGAGAGGGAAGGACTCCCAAGGGAGCCGTCGCCGGAGACACCCGATGATGATGATGACGACGGTGATGAGGAGGAGGACGACATGGCCGCCCGTCTCGGCCTCAGCCCCGGCTCGGGGCGTGGCCAGGAGCCGTCGAGCCAGCCCCCGAGCGGGCTGATGCCTTCAGTTCCCAGAGTCGGGACGCCGGGTTCCCGGCCTGAGGGGCGGGGGCAACCCGAGAGGGTACTTGACCCCTCGGCCGGAGGAGCTGAGGCGACCCCAGGGAGCCAGGCCGAGGCATCCGTTCCCCGAGAGCCGCCGCCCGCGCCGGCAGCGCGGGGGAGCGACCCTCAGGTCCCCGTGGCGGCGCCTGGGCAGCCCGCCTCCCGGGCGTCCGGGGCGCCCAAAGCTAGGGTGGTGCCGAAGCTGTCGGCGAAGCGGACCTCGGCGGCGGTTCCGGGGAGCGAGATCCAAGAGACCTCCCCCCAGGCACGGTTGATCATGGCCCGGAGCGGGTAAGTATCTTGGAATGTCTTCGTCCTGGCACTTCATTCACATGTCCCGACCGTGACTTTCCCTTTCTCTTTTTTATTCAGCAAGCGAAGCCATGGCCAGACCGACCTGGCACCCCGGAAGGCCCTTAAGACGGCGTCGGTCCGGGCGGCCAGCGCCGCCCCGGGCCTTGTTGTTCAGCCGACCCTTTCGCAGGGCGTTTCACCGCAGGGGGCTCGGGCGTCGCCTGTCTCTGGGGAGCAGGTTCCCGAGGCGGGCTCTTCTGCTGAGGCGGCCATCGTGATAGGGGAGGCGGCTGGCGCCGAGGTGGTCCCGAGCCCGCCTGTCGTGCCGGCCATGCTGGCGCCTGCCGCCACTGAAGTCGCCGCCGTCCCAGTCGGAGAGCAACTGGTTGCTGCCAGCGTCGGGATGGCTGCTGCGGCGGTGCCCAGTGCTTCGGAAGAGGTGGGCGTGGACGCGCAATTCGTCCAGCCGGGCGGCAACCTCGTCGCTGTGCGGCGGAGCCCCAAGGCCCGGCGCCAGTTGCTCCGGTTCCGGACCCGCGAGGCCTCGGACCCTGTCTTCGTTCTCGACGATGAACAGGAGGACCAGTCCTGGGACGAGCTCCGCGAGCGTGCTGAAGCAACGGTGGGGTCGCTCCGGTCGTCGCTGGAGGTTCTCTGCAGGGACGTCCCCAAAATCCTCCAGGTAACGGTTTCAGGCGTACCTTTTGCTTCCTATGAGCGAGGCGTTCGTCGTGACGCCCTGTTTCCTTCCCCCAGGACCTGACGGATCGGAGCGCCGCCAAGTCGTCGTTCATCCGCCGCGAGGTCGATGTCTGGGGCTCGCTGCGATCCCTGAGGACCTCGCTCGCCGGGGCTACCGCGCGCCTTTCTCTGCAGGATGCTAAGATAGCGGACCTCCAGTTGCTCTGCGCTGACCTGAGAGCCGAGGCGGCGGCAGCGCGTGCGGAGGCGCAACGGCAGCGGTCGGAGTTCGTCCAGGTCATCGAGGAGCGGGACCAATCTCGGGGCCAGGCTGCCGAGGCCGAAAGCCGGGCTGAGACCCTCGCGGCCGACCTGGCCGCAGCCCAAGTCGCGGCCTCGAAGCAGCGCGCCCGAGCCGGAGGTATGCCTTGGCCGTCCCTGGTTCTTGTTCTTGTCTGTTTCTTCTGCTTGTGCTTGAGGTCTTCCTTCTGGTTGTTCGCAGAGCTCGAGTCCGCCCTTGACGAGTCCGCCAAGGCGCTCGCCGAGGCGCTTGCCGGAGCTGCTGAGCAGAGGGAGGCCGACCTCGCGGCCATGTCCGAGGCCGTCTTGGATGTTTATCGGACCCTTGGGCCCGGCGACGTCCCTTTAGGAAGCTCCCCTCAAAGCCGCCTTCAAGCCTTGGGTGATTACGCGCGCGGCAAAGTCCGCGAGGCGCTACACCACGGCGTCAGGCGGGCCTTCGCCGTGCTTGCTTCCCATTACGTTGTGGACCTGGAACGGATCACTGAGGGGTACTGTCTTCCTGACGAAGACGAAGCTGCCCTGGCAGAGGTTCAGCGGCTCGACGCGGTCGCCGCGGGTCCGAGCGCGGCGCTGGCGACCATCTTTGAGGCGGAGATCCTTCCTCCTGCGCCGTTGCCGGAAGCCGAGGTGGACCTTACCGACGGCGGGAGCGGAACTGAGGGCGCGGCTCCTTCCCAAGGCGGCGCCTGACTCTTGTTCGAACAGTTTCTGTTGGATGTGCGCCTTACCGCGGCCGTCGAGGCCTAAACACTTTATTTTTCTTGCATGAAGTCGTACTCTCCTTTCTTTTAATTTGCGCGTCCGGCCTAGCTCGTCAATAATAGGGTGACTTCCCGAGTTGGGTCATTTTTCGTGGCAGGTGATGAGTGAGGTGTCCCTAACCCAGAGGTATAGGAGTTCCTCGGCTCAGTCGGCCTCGCCACTTACATGTACCCACGTTCGCTCCTCGGGACCCTGCTTCTGACATGGCCGGGAGAACGCCAAAGCCCCTTTTTGATCGAAAATTTTTGATGCGGAAAAGTGCACCCAATCTCGACGCGGAGGGGCGCAGCCCCCGGGCGTCATCCGTGCAGAGGCCATTTGACGGGTTGGGCTCCTGCCCGAATATCCGGCGAGTGCTCGGCGACATCCCTCGGTATGCCGGGCATGTCCGAGGGACTCCTACGCAAAGGCGTCGGCGTTTGCGCGGAGAAAGTCGACGAGCACTGCTTCCTATTTGGGGTCGAGCCCGGAATCGGTCCGGATCTGCTTGGAGGTGTCGCCACTGGGGTCGAGAGGGACGGCCTTAACCGTCTCCGCTGGCTCGAAATTGCCAGCGTGTCGCTTCACGTCTGGCACCTCTCGGGAGAGGTTTTCCAGGTCGGCGATGAGGGCCTCGGACTCGGCGAGGGCCTCGGCGTACTCCACGCACTCCACGTTGCATTCGAACGCGTGTTTGTACGTGGGGCCGACGGTGATGACCCCGTTGGTGCCCGGCATCTTGAGCTTCAGGTAGGTGTAGTTGGGGACGGCCATGAACTTCGCGTAGCATGGCCTCCCCAATACCGCGTGGTAGGTCCCTCAGAACCCGACCACCTCGAACGTCAGAATCTCCCTTCGGAAGTTGGAGGGCGTTCCAAAGCAGACAGGAAGGTCGAGCCGTCCGAGGGGCTGGACGCGCTTCCCAGGAATGATCCCGTGGAAGGGCGCAGCTCCTGCTCGGACGGAGGACAGATCGACGCGCAGGAGCCTGAGGGTCTCGGCGTAGATGATGTTGAGGCAGCTGCCCCCATCCATCAGGACCTTGGTGAGCCTGACGTCGCCGATGATGGAATCGACGACGAGCGGGTATTTCCCCGGGCTCGGCACGTGGTCGGGGTGGTCAGCTTGGTCGAAGGTGATGGGCTTGTCGGACCAGTCTAGGTAGACTGGCGCCGCCACCTTCACCGAGCAGACCTCCCGACGCTCTCGCTTGCGATGCCGAGCCGAGGCATTCACCGCAGGCCCTCCGTAGATCATGAAGCAGTCGCGGACCTCAGGGAACTCTCCTGCTTGGTGATCTTCCTTTTTGTCGTCGTCGCGGGCCCTGCCACCTTCTGCGGGTGGCCCGGCCCTGTGGAAGTGGCGCCGAAGCATGACGCACTCCTCGAGGGTGTGCTTGACGGGCCCCTGATGGTAAGGGCACGTCTCCTTGAGCATCTTGTCGAAGAGGTTAGCACCTCCGGGGGGCTTCCGAGGGTTCTTGTACTCGGCGGCGGCGACAAGGTCTGCGTCGGCGGCGTCGCGTTTCGCTTGCGACTTCTTCTTGCCTTTCTTCTTGGCGCCGCACGGAGTAGACGTCTCGGGAGCATCTTCCGACGGGCGGCCCTGGGGCTGCTTGTCCTTTCGAAAGATGGCCTCGACCGCCTCCTGGCCAGAGGCGAACTTGGTGGCGATGTCCATCAGCTCGCTCGCCCTGGTGGGGGTCTTGCGACCCAACTTGCTCACCAGGTCACGGCAGGTGGTGCCGGCAAGGAACGCGCCGATGACATCGGAGTCGGTGATGTTGGGCAGCTCGGTGCGCTGCTTCGAGAATCGCCGGATGTAGTCCCGAAGAGACTCTCCCGGCTGTTGCCGGCAGCTTCGGAGGTCCCAGGAATTCCCGGGGCGCATGTACGTGCCCTGGAAATTGTCGACGAAGGCCTGAACCAACTCCTCCCAGTTGGAGATCTGCCCCGGAGGCAGGTGCTCCAACCAGGCGCGAGCAGTGTCGGAGAGGAACAGGGGGAGGTTGCGGATGATGAGGTTGTCGTCGTCCATTCCACCCAGTTGGCAGGCCAGGCGGTAGTCTGCGAGCCACAATTCCGGTCTCGTCTCCCCCGAGTACTTTGTGATAGTAGTCGGGGGTCGGAAACGGCGCCCGCCGGATGGCCCGGCTGAAGGCCTGCGGACCAGGTGGTTCGGGCGAGGGACTCCGATCCTCCCCACTGTCATAGCGTCCCCCACGCCTGGGGTGGTAGCCTCGACGCACCCTTTCGTCGAGGCGGGCCCGATGGTCGCGACGATGGTGCTCGTTACCGAGGTGGCCCGGGGCCGCAGGCGCGGTGTTGCGCGTGCGCCCGGTGCAGACCGAGGCTTCCCGCATGAATCGGGAAGTCGCTGCATGAGGTTCCGAGGGGTACCCCTGCCTTCGGGAGGCAGAGCTCTCGGCCCGCCGGGCCGCAGCGCCTTCCAGGAGATTCTTGAGCTCTCCCTGGATTCGCCGACCCTCGGTGGTTGATGGTTCTGGCATCGCGCGAAGGAGCATCGCTGCGGCTGCCAGGTTCTGACCGACCCCGCTGGATGCGGGTGGCGGCCTGTCCCTGACATCGTTGGCGACGCGGTGCTGGAAACCCTGGGGCAGATGACGTATTTCTCCGGCCGGGGGTTGGCCCGCCCATACCTGCCCGACGTCCCGGCGGATCGACTCGAGCGCTCCTGCTCCCTCGTCGAGCCTGGCCTGCGCCCCGCGGACTTGCTCGAGCTGTGGGTCGTGACCCCCCGCCGGAACGGGGACCACAGCTAGCTCCCGCGGGATGTCGGCGCGAGGCACCGGCCTAGGGAGATCACCGTCCTCCGGCATGCCGAGATGGTTGCCTTCGGAGGGATCCCCTAGCTCGACGTGGAAACATTCGCGGCTCGGGCCGCAGTCCTTGTCGTCAAGGCTGCGGCTGCCGTCGGAACAGTCGGAGAGGCAGTAGTCACATGCGGTCATAAAGTCCCGCATGGCACTGGGGTTGCCAAATCCAGAGAAATCCCAGCAGATGCTGGGATCGTCATCTTCCTCGGACCCAGAGGGCCCGTAGGTCGAGACGTCCGTCAATCGGTCCCAAGGCGACCGCACACGAAACCCCAGTGGGGTTGCACTCGCCTCAACGTGAGCGCCCGCCAAAGCGAGGTCGCTAGGCGGGTTCAGGCCGAGTCGAAATGACGTAGGATGGGAATCAGTCGGTACCTTTTGGTCGACGAGGAGCGACACAGTCACGTCGGGGACTGATTGCGCCGTCGTCCTGGGTACGAGGGCGACGTCCTGCAGGCCCTCCGCGAGCGTGCTGGCGTCGTCCACTTGCTCGGGATTGGCGTGTCGCGGGGGGACGGCGCTCGCCTTCGTCTCAAACGCGAGGTTGACGCCCGACGCGCCCTCCGTTGGGGCGCTGGGGACGTCGGTTCGCTCGTCAGCCGGCGGAGCGCGGCCTCCCGTTCGGCCCTGGTTGCCCCGCCTCCTCCTCCGATGGCGGGGGAGAGGACGGGGCGAGCTCGAATGTTGTTCTTCCACCACGCGGGGAAGACGTCGTCGATTCCGCCGTCGGTGGGCGGGCTGTCGGCCGCCATTGTCGTCGTCGCGCGGCGGTGGAAGGAGTATCATGTCGTAGCTGCCGTCGAGAGACATGAACTCGAGACTCCCGAAACGGAGCACCGTCCTGGGTTGGAGAGGTCGTTGGAGACTGCCCATCTGGAGCTTGACGGGAAGCTGCTCGTCAACACGCAGCAGGCCCCTACCTGGCGCGCCAACTGTCGACGTTTCGAGACCGGGGGGTCCCTAAGCCGACGAGTGAGTGTGCCGCGTGCCCCAGCCCAGATGGGTCGAGCGCGTGGGCGAGCGTGAAGGGGGGAAAAGCGAGGTAGCCGGAGACGAGTCGTGAGAGAGGTGGGAATCCCGCGGCCTTCGTGTTCGACCCGCGCCCAGGTCGGGTGCGCTTGCAGTAGGGGGTTACAAGCGTCCACGCGGGTGAGGGAAGCGAGCGGCCCCAAGAGAGCGCCTGCCCCGTCCTCGTCCCCGCGTGGCCAACCTTCTCTAAGAAGGCCCTGGTCCTTCCTTTTATAGGCGTAAGGAGAGGATCCAGGTGTACAATGGGGGTGTAGCAAGGTGCTATGTGTCTAGCGGGGGTGAGCTATCGCCCTAAGTACATGCCAATGTGGCAGCCGAAGAGATCTTGGCACCCAGCTGGTGTGGTGTCGTGGCTGTCGGAGGAGCAACGGAGCCTGGCGGAGGGACAGCTGTCGGAGCGGTTGGGCCCTTGCTGACGTCCCCCTGCTTCCGTAAGGGAGCTGAGAGCCGCCGTCGTCATGGGTCTAGCGGGGCGCCATCATTGCCTATCTGGCGGAGCTAGCCAGATGGGACGCCGGTCTTGTTCCCTGCGGCCCGAGTCGGCTCGGGGTAGGGTGATGATGGCGCTTCCTGTCGACGTGGCGGACTTGTGTCCTAGGTTGGGCAACGTGGAGGCTCCTCCGAAGCCGAGGTCGAGTCTGTCCTGCATGGCCGAGGCCGAGCCCGAGCTCCTGGGTCGGGCGAGGCGGAGGTCGTTCGGCAGAGGCCAGGGCGGAGTCCGACCCCTGGGGTCGGGCGGAGCGGAGTTCGTCGTCTTCCGGGGCCTAGCCCGAGTCCGAGCCCTGGGTCGGGCAGAGCGGAGTTCGTCGTCTTCCGGGGCCTTAGCCCGAGTCCGAGCCCTGGGTCGGGCGGAGCGGAGTTCGCCGTCTTCCGGGGCCTTAGCCCGAGTCCGAGCCCTGGGTCGGGCGGAGCGGAGTTCGCCGTCTTCCGGGGCCTTAGCCCGAGTCCGAGCCCTGGGTCGGGCAGAGCGGAGTTCGCCGTCTTCCGGGGCCTTAGCCCGAGTCCGAGCCCTGGGTCGGGCGGAGCGGAGTTCGCCGTCTTCCGGGGCCTAAGCCCGAGTCCGAGCCCTGGGTCGGGCGGAGCGGAGTTCGCCGTCTTCCGGGGCCTTAGCCCGAGTCCGAGCCCTGGGTCGGGCGGAGCTTCCTATGGCGCCTTTGGCAAGGCCTGACTGCCTGTCAGTCTCACTCTGTCAAGTGGCACTGCAGTCGGAATGGCGCAGGCGGCGCTGTCCTTCTGTCAGACCGGTCAGTGGAGCGGCGAAGTGACGGCGGTCACTTCGGCTCTGCCGGGGGGCGCGCGTCAGGATAAAGGTGTCAGGCTACCTTTGCGTAAAATGCCCCTGCGACTCGATCGATCGGCGCGGCGATTTAGTCAGGGTTGCTTCTTAGCGAAGGCAAGGCCTCGGGCGAGCCGGAGATGCGTCTGCTGTTAAAAGGGGGCCTCGGGCGAGACGGAAACATCTCGGGGTCGGCTGCCCTTGCCCGAGGCTAGGCTCGGGCGAGGCGTGATCGAGTCGCTCGTATGGACTGATCCCTGACTTAATCGCACCCATCAGGCCTCTGCAGCTTTATGCTGATGGGGGTTACCAGCTGAGAATTAGGCGTCTTGAGGGTACCCCTAATTATGGTCCCCGACAATACCTTCGAAACAAGGGCCCATTGCTGTTTATGGGAGTCAAGAAGCTGCCAAAAGGGCCGAAGGAAACTAGACATATTCAAAGGCAATCCATGACATAGATGGAGCCGAAGCCTGCCAGCAATATAAATACAAAAGAGAGAAGGCTGATTCGGCGGATCAGCCGAAGCCTATGCTTCTATGTGAAGACATAGCAGAACAAAGGGTACTGCTGGGGTCTCAATTATCTGATGAGCAAGAGAAGACTTTGCTAAGATTTTTATTCAACAACAAAGATGTCTTTGCTTGGACACCTAATGATCTCTGTGGTGTCAACAGAGATGTTATTGAACATTCACTCAATGTGGACCCATCCTTCAGGCCAAGAAAACAAAGGCTTCGGAAGATGTCTGAAGACAAAGCTGAAGGTACTCGGAACAAAGTAAAGAGACTTCTTAGTGCTGGTGTCATCAGAGAGGTGAAATACCCAGAATGGCTAGCCAACACTATTATGGCGAAGAAGGCCAATGGCAAATGGAGAATGTGTATTGGTTTCACAGATCTCAACAAGGCATGTCCAAAGGACGAGTTCCCATTGCCAAAAATAGACTCTCTAGTAGATGCAACAGCTTCTTCAGAGCTCATGAGTCTACTGGATTGTTACTCAGGCTATCATCAGATTTGGATGAAGAGGGAAGACTAGCTTCATAACTCCCAGTGGCACCTATTGCTACCTTCGGATGCCTGAGGGGCTAAAGAATGCTGGAGGAAGCTTCAGCAGAATGACAGCCAAGGTCCTTTATTCTCAAATAGGCAGGAATGTACGGACCTATGTTGATGATATCATAGTGAAAAGCACAAAGCAAGAAAACCACATTGCTGATTTGCAAGAGACATTTACCAATTTCAGGCAAGCTGTCCTGAAGTTAAATCCAGAGAAGTGTGTTTTTGGGGTGAAGAAGGGCAAGTTCCTTGGCTGTTTGGTATCAACGAAGGTAATTGAAGCCAACCCAAGCAAGATTGAAGCTATCCTTCGGATGGAGCCGCCAAGCACAAAGAAGGGAGCCCAATGGCTGGCAGGAAGATTAGCATCATTAAACAGATTCATATCCAGATCAGCAAAAAGAAATCTGCCATTCTTTGAAATACTGAAGTCAGCCAAAGTTTTTTAATGGGGTCCGGCCCAGCAAAAAGCTTTTGAAGAGCTGAAGCAATACTTGATCGATCTAACAACACTAACTCCACCTTCGCCAGGGGCTCCATTACTCTTATATGTGGCAGCTTCGCACTCTGCAGTTAGTGCGGCTCTTGTACAGGAGAAGCTAGATGGCTAAATCAAAAAGCAGGCTCCAGTGTATTTCATCTCTGAAGTTTTAAGTTTATCAAAGAAAAATTATATAGAATTGGAGAAAGTGTTGTATGCCGTGTTAATGGCCTCCAGGAAGCTTTGGCATTAATTTCAAGCATATCACATAATTGTTCCTTCGTCACAGCCTCTGAAGGACATAATGAGGAACAGAGAAGCTACTGGAAGGATTGGAAAATGGGCTGCGGAGCTTAACGAGTTCAGCATCGATTATGTACATAGATCCTCAATTCAGTCCTAAGCGTTAGTAGACTTCATTGCTGATTAGACGTCAGGGGCTTAGGAAGAAGAAACCAATAAAGACGCCGAAGCTTGGACAGTATTTTGCGATTGTTCTTGGGGAACCTTCGGCGCAGGAGCAGCTGCAGTCCTAGTTACGCCTTCCAAAATCAAAACATGTTATGCAGCAAAGCTTGACTTCAGTTGTACAAATAATATTGCTGAATACGAAGCACTTCTGTTGTGGCTTCAAAAGTTAAAGGCAATGGGTATAAGAAGGGCCATCCTTAAAACTGACTCTCAAGTCATTTCTGGTCATGTAGACAAAAGTAGTAAGGCGAGAGATCCGAAGCTCGAAAAATATCTGGATACAGTTTGAAGGTTGGAGGCTTCTTTCGAAGGATTTTCTGTTAAGAATATTCCAAGAGGAGAAAATGAACATGCAGATTTGTTAGCCAAATCAGCGACACAGGGGCTCCCTCTACCTTCGGAAGTATTCTTCGAAACAATAAAAGCACCTTCAGTTGAACTTATGGAGAGAGCAGTACTTACAATTTCTCCTGTACATAGTGAAGATTGGAGAACTGAAATTATATCTTTTCTCCAAGGTAATTGTCTTTCGGATGACGAAGTTTATAATAAGAGAATGGAGGCAAGGACAAGACCGTATGTGATGATAGAAGGGGAATTATATAAGCATGGAGTTTGTTCTCCACTCCTCAAGTGTCTATCTAGAATCGAAGGTATAGAATTAATGAAGGAGATACATGCAGGTCTATGTGGATCTCACATTGGGTCCAGGCCCTTGTTGGAAAAGTGTTTAGACAAGGATTTTATTGGCCGAAGGCAGCTTCGGATGCAGCAGAGTTAGTTCAAAAGTGCGAGAATTGACAAAAATGTGCAAGAGATCAGAAGCAGCCTTCATCTCTCACATAGCTGATACAGCCTACTTGGCCGTTGCAAAGATGGGGCCTGGATCTGTTAGGCCCACTTCTACCAACGCAAGGTAATTTGAAATATGTTGTGGTGGCTGTAGAATATTTTTCTAAGTGGATTGAAGCAAAGTCTTTAGCTACAATAACTTTGGTTACAGTCTAAAAATTCTTCTGGCAAAATATTGTTTGTCGCTTCGGCGTGCCGAAGACTATAACTGTGGATAATGGGACACAGTTTGATGCTGAAACGTTCAAAGATTTTTGTGACCAAATTGGCACGAAGATTAATTTTGCATCAGTAAGGCACACAGAATCAAATGGACTGGTAGAAAAAGCAAATGGCATTATAATGACAGGAATAATGAAGCTAATCTTCAATCAGCCCAGAGGAAAGTGGCCAGATGAGTTGATCAAAGTGGTGTGGAGCCACAACACAACCGTGTCAAGATCAACAGGTTTTACACCTTTCAGACTATTATTTGGTGACGAAGCTATAACTCCAGAAGAAGCTAAAGCAGGATCAATAAGAACAGTAGCTTCGGCAGAAGACGAAGCTGATTATCATGTAGCAAAAGATACTATAGAGGGGACCAGACTTTAGGCTGTAGAGAACATCAACAAATATCAAGCTAAAACAATAAAATGGCGTGACAGAAAGGTTCGGTTGAAAAATATTAAGCCAGGGCATTTGGTGCTTCGGAGAGTGGCCAATCCGGACACAGTAGGCAAATTGCAGCTGAAGTGGGAAGGACCTTTTCTGGTGGTATCTTCGTCGAGGCCTGGTTCTTACAGATTGAAGGATATGGACGGCAACGACATACCTAGATCTTGGAATGCGGATGAGCTTTGGTGATATTATGTGTAATTTGATGTAATCTTTTTCCATTTTTTCTATGGCACCCTTTTCCTTTCCAAAGGGGGAGAAAGGTTTTTAATGGGGCCATAGCTTGTAATTTTCCTTTCTTATTTAGCTCCACGAGAGCCAAATCCCCCAAAAGGATGTAAAATGTAAAATCTGAGCATGCACCATCGAGTGCAGAGAAAAAAGAGGAAAAGCAGGGAGAAGCTCAAAAGTCGTCCCCAAGGGGATGCAGAGCATGACGAGGCTACAAAAAGTCATTCCTAAGGGAGCGCAGCGTAAGTTTTTTGCTCAAAAGTTGTTCCTAAGGGAATGCAGAGCCAAATACCGCCGAAATAGAAGGCGAAGAAGTTCAAAAGTCGTTCCTAAGGGGATGCAGAACTTATACCGCCAAAATAGAAGGCGAAGAAGTTTAAAAGACATTCCTAAGGGGATGCAGAACTTATACCACCGAAATAGAAGGTGAAGAAGCTCAAAAGACATTCCTAAGGGGATGCAGAGCTTAAGACTCAAAAGACGTTCCTAAGGGAATGCAGAGTCTGAGTGTGGCTTCGTGTGCGTGTGTTTGGACATTCATTTGCACATCACATCACATCATTCATTGCATTCATACACATTCATGTAGACATTCGTAGGATCATCATCATCATAACATAGAGTACAGACAGATGCTTCGACTTTGATGAGTATAAAGAAGCAAAGATATGCTTCGTTGTGTACGAAAAGATGGGAGGTGTTTTTCGCCTTCGGCTCAAAAGATATAAGTTTCGTCCACATCAAAGCAATTCACACACGGATGAAAAGGTAAAAATATATTACAAGGTATGGACAAATTTATAGAGTAATGTTTCATTCCTAAATTACAATATCTTTTACAAAGATAATTCAAATGTCTCTAGAGCTTTGTGCAGCAACTTCATCAGTCTCCGTCAAGCTTCGGATTATTGACCTTCGGTGCCGTCATCATGTACACAACAAAGCAGTACAAGGTAAAAAAGTAATCTCAGGAGAAGGTAAGCAACACGTACAAGTTTAATACTGGCTTAAGATGACTACGAGCTTCGTCACCAGCTAAATTCCGCCCACCCTTCGTCCAAATTTGTGTTATAAATCTATTTCCAATGCTTCGGGCTAGGCTGGGGATATGAGTCAAGTCCGCTGGTGATAAGCTGAAGTTCGGTCTGTTGACAATCTTTCCGTGCATGCAACCAACCTTCATAAAAGCTACAGTGTGCTGCGAGAAGCCAGCAGGGCATAGAAATCGCCGTGCCCAGCTATAACTTCGTCAAGCGCCTCAACTTCACTCTCAATATGTTCGAAGGTGCTTGGCAGGTCTTCAACCGAAGGTTCAAATTTTTTAGAGCTGGCTCCCACTGAGTTGAAGACCTGTATCAGCCACTGCACGCACCGGTTGCCAAAGTTCAAGCATATGTTCTGAAGCTCTTTTAAAGATTTTTGCAGATTCGAACTTTTCTCGACTTCGGCTTCGAGCTTCGCATCGAAATTCTTCTTTTCTTGCTCGAAGTTTTCTGATTTTTGGAGGAGTTCATCGTTTAATCTGGCAACTTCGGCTTGGGCTTCTGCCAATGAACCCTCCATTGTCTGAAGAAGGAAATCTTTCTTTTCTAGAGAAGCTTCATGATATTTGATTTTCTTTTCCAAACCCTCGATTATAACCTCATTCTTTTTATCCTCGAGGTCTTGTTGCATTCTCAAGGCTTTGCTTAGCAGCATACTCTGTGCAAAATAATCTTCATCAGAAATCTTTGTTTCATCACAAAACAACAAAAACTGAGGAAAAAAGCTTTACCTTAAAGTTGGAGTAGAATAAACTACCGACGATATGCTGTTGTCGTCGGTAGCTGCTGATGTCAGCTTCAAGCTTTGGAAAACCAACACTCTTTGACAGAGTGCTGATAACCTTCGCACCGGTGCGATCTCGAATACATCCTAAGGCTTCTTCGTTGATTCCACCAAAGAGCATGGCTCCTGGTTGGTAGCCACAGGATATAGCATACTCCTGCAGCTCCTCCTTCTCGGCCTTGGATAATTCTTGACCAACTAGATTTTGAAAGTTGAAGCTTTTTTCTTCCAAAGTATCTTCGACAATTTCTTTCCCTTTTCCAGGCACTGCGGCCAGGGCTTCTTCTATAACCGCAGTAGTCTCCTCTGCGGCCAGGACTCCTTCTGCAGCCGCAACAGTCTCCTCTGCGGCCAAATCCAAGAGCACTTTATTAATAGCAGATAATGTACTCTCCAGATTGGTAGCTTTGGCAGTCGCAGCTTCGGTAGAAGTAGCAGCTTCGGCAGCAGGTGTCATTTTTGATGCTGTGGCCGGCGGTGGTGTTTCCTCAATGGCTTGCATGACAGTAACAATTCTTCATTTTTTGGCCCAACCGCCTTTTTCGCTGCTGAAGGCTCGTCTTTCTTTTGTAAAAGCTTCGTCAGATGCGGCTCTAGAGGACTTAGCAGCTTGATAGGTAAGGATTCAGTCATTACCTTTAAAATTTCTTCTACCTCGGTAGCAGAAGGCGCCGAAGGAGCTTCCTCTTCTATCTCAACCATTTTCGGCTCTGGAGTTGCAGTTTTTCTCTTCTTCGAGGTCGCCACCTTCGGCTCAGGACTGGATTTCCTCTTTTTCCTATCTTTTTTGTCCTCTTTTACCATCCTAGCAGCATGTCTGCTCATAACACTGACAACCCTTTTTCTCTTTGGCCCTTCGGCACCCTTGCTTAGTCGTTCATAGTCAGGGTACTCAAAGTTTAAAGCGTCCATTACCCGATTCAACCTTCGTTTTGGTCGGGTGCCAAAGGCTGCAGTCATCAGTTGATCTTCCTTTTTGGTATAATTGCCCAAAATTTCGTTGCACATAGTCTCAATCATCTCTAGCCATTCTTGGCAGGGCTCTTTGAACTGTTTCTCAAATTTAAACCTATAAGGCAATCGAACAAGTTCATCCTTCTTCTTTGTTTCTTTCAGCTTCGGCATACTCCATTCACTCAATGTTGGAGATACCCTGTTCACCAAGTATTCTTGCACTAGATCCCTGGTGCTGATATGTTTAGCCACCACTCTAAATTCTGCTACGGCTAGCTGGCATGGTAACCCTAAACCCTAAACCCTAAGCTTAAACTCAGGACTGATATGCCAAATTGGCCACTTGGTGCGATAACTGAGGACCGGAGCCTTCGTATCCTTGCGATACGCGAAGTTATAACAACCAAAATTTTCATGCAGCCCGTCTTCCTTGGCCTTTATTTGGTAATGCAGCTCATGCACTCGACAGAAAGCTTCAGCATTTGGGTCCATCCCTTGGCTTCGAAGGGCCCAGATGAAGATGCTGAGCCTAACGATGGCGTTAGGGGTAAGCTGATGAAGATAGATTTCATAATTATCCAAAACTTCTCCAATCATCTCGTTCAGTGGGAACCATAATCCTGCTCTGAAAAAGCTTTCAGTAGATTTTTCAAAATCCAAGTGGCTAGGTTTTGATGGGATCAGAATGCTATAATCTTCTTCATCATCAGCATTTTCTTCCTCAACATTAGCTTGTTCAGTTTCGGCAGCAGGTGCACCTTCCTCAATGGCTCCCTCTATCACAACTAACCCTGATTGTCTCATGACTTCGGAAATCGGAGTTGTCTCGGTAGACTCAGTCTCTTCTCCTTCACGGGTCACCCTCGTAGTCGAGCATACTCTGGCCATTTGATGAATCTTTTTGTAGTCTTTACGAAGATGATGTTTTTACAGTTTTGACGAAGCTCCCTCTTTTGACGAAGCTAATTCAAAGTGACGGTTCGCTCGAGAATGCGGTGAAAAAGCTTCGGCTATGGTCAAATTTTTCAACAGCACAACAGTGCAATGGCAATGAATATTGTGGTAACTTCACACCTACCCGTCTGTTTATATAGAGTTGCAGGTACGAAGGTGAATCGCCAAGTCGCCCGCACCCGCCGAACAGTCACCCACACCCGCTGAACAGTGGACCACTACCTGCTATGTGGTGGGCAACCTCGCGCCTGAGTACTTTAATCTTTTCTCGGCAACGAGCTCAGGGAAGGTGTTTTTTGGACCTTCGACATTCTGAAGCCTTGAAGATTTTTCACGGATCAAGCTCGTTACGAAAAACGATCTAGCACCGCGAAGGGGCTACTGTTGGGGGGCCTGCTTCGTCGCCGAAGGTCCTTTAAGAAGAAGTACCTTCGAAAGATCAGCGTATAATCAAGCACAGCGCGAAGGTACACACGAAGCTGCTGTCCGAGGAGCTTCGGCATAATGGTACGCCTTGAGACAAAGGGCTGCACCGACCTAAAGAAGAAAAGACCAATCAGTCCATGATAATTTGTGTCATGATTGTAACTAGTTATCAAGGTCATAAATGTAATTTTGACCGGGCTACGTCCCGTGTCTATAAATAGGTGAACAGTACCCCCATACTGTTCACGCTGACTTGTACTCGCTCGTGTGTCACGCTTGGGCTTTTATCCTCTGTCAAACCAAAGTTACAAATGTAATTCAATATTGTTTCTGTTTATCCATGATAATAAGAAGAAGATACACTAATAATGTCATATGATTATTCATGTTGTCTTTTATATTTCATATGCTTCTTCTTTCATTAACATACATTGCAATGACGAAGGTACGTCCTTCATGACCTTCGTCTAAAGATCATTATATCCTAAGGGAAATAATGCTTCGAAGGATGAAGGGCATTAACCTTTAACATCTTGTGTTGCCTTGTTCTTAACTCATAGCATTTGAGAACAAGCCCCAACAAAAACAATCCATTTTCCACCTGATTGGTTACCCGCACCATTCCATCCTAAATCATCGTGTGCGTTGACTTTGGCTGAGCGTCTGTTTGGTTGCCTGTACGCGAGGAACGGTGGCTGCATGAGTAGATGCAAAATAAGTCATTCTGAAGCTATTTACCTACATCTGCATATATGCCAGAAGTGACCGTACCTGGCCGGCCAGGCACGCGTGAGACTGGGTGTGCGGGCGCAGTAAACCAATCAGGCGCTTTAAGATCATTTCTCTGCATCCGCCCATGCGCGCAAATCAGCCTGGCCCCCCGCACGGAGCGAACCAATTGGGTGGCATGTTTTTATTAAGTTGCATGCACCAACCAATTCAACACAAAAGCTTAAGATGATAGGAGGAGGCGAACAATTTACTTGTATTATATTTCAGCACTCCACCTCACATCGAGCCTCTTTGAGTCCCAGACATGGAGTAGGAGCGAGCAACATTTATATTTTATTTAATTGCGCTAGCCAGGATTCAGACTCGTAACCTCTAACTATGATAACATATTAAGTTGCACAATCTAAAGGTTTAAGATGATAAGAGAAGGTGGACAATTTATTTATATTATATTCCAACCATATTCACCCCATCAAACAGAATAAACCCATTCCATTTCTCTAATCTAGCGCCATGGGGGTAAGCAGCCATCCAAGTCCAACGGCGGCGAGCGAGGTACCGTGGTGGGGCCGGGCTGGCGCCGGATCTGGTGCAGAGGAAGCGAGCGCGCCACGTGACGACAGCGGCAGGTGAACAAGCAGCCATGGAGCAGGCGCACAGCTGCCTGCGCATCCGCATTCACGAACCTTCCCTTTGACGCTTTGCCCATCGGTTGGTTATTCGAGTAGTGCTGACGAAGAAAATGCAAAATTAAGGCAAGGGGGGAAAAACACAGCTGACGATTGGACCATAGGGGCGTGGTCGCGTGGAACATGCAGGCTTGGGCCGGTGCACGATTCAGGCTTCTTTTCCCCTGTCCTCCGTAGCAGTGGTGTGGACGTGCCTACGCCATCTCGCATTCTCGGTAGCCCCAGCGACGTGTGAAGTGTGATGCGCATGAGAGTGCGAGGCACGCGAGTACGAGGAAGCTGAAGGAAGCCACGAAGGCGGCCACATTCACACAGCCGACCGGCGCATGCGCACGTACACGTCAGTTTGGCACAGATCCACGGCGGGGCTGAAAGTGAAATGACGGGCGTCAGCTCCCGCTATCCCTCCCTCCCTCCCTCCCGACTAGCTAGTCTGTCTTCTCTTCTCGTTTTAAAACTTGAGGGGCGTGCTCCCTTCTCGTTGGCTTCCTTCTGCTGGGACACACACACAGCAGCATTGCTAAAAGCTGCTCCTGTTTTTATTTGATTAGCGAAGTTAAAAGCGGGTCTAAAAAAGTTATAACAGAGTAGTGCTAGACAGACCATTATTAATAATACGTGCTAGAATCTTTTGTCTCCTTGTACGGTGCTTGTGTCATTATCTATCCGTTTTATTGGTTACCCGTATAATCTCATCCTGAATCATTACGTGCGTTGACTTTATCTGATCATATGTTTAGTTACTTAGAAGTCGCGGGCTGTACAAATGGATACAAATTAAGTTATTGTGAGATTATTTATTTGCATCCGCTTGTACGCCAAAATTATCGTATGCAGCCGGCCTGCTGCCCGCGAGCCAGCGGGTGTCCCATGAACCAATCACGTGGGTAGAGACGCGGGAACGAGGCTTCGCTAGCCGTCTCGGCCGCCCATGAGCTAGAAACCAATCACATACCACGATGCTCCCTTCCGCCAGTCCACCACTTTCGTTTTTTTTTTGGGTTACACCTTCTAAATCCTTTGGAAAAAAAAAGGTTAGAGCATCTGCAAAATTCAGGGTTTTTTTTAACTCCAAGCATTTCCGTGGTGTCTAATTGTCTACTAATCGCACAGCAAGGCTAAAATACAGTCGCTCGGTCCATCTTTCATCCTATTTACTCCCTTATTCGTTTTAGCTTTAGATTTTTATGTCCATATTTATATGAATACTTATAAATCTAGACATATATATAGAATACATTAATTATTATATAAATCTAATAAAAAGGTAAAACGAATTTTAATTTAGGATGAATGAAGTATATGATAGTTGGATGAGCAAGGTATTTGTTGCATGAGCGGCTAGTGACGCGCACACTTGTGGAAGGTTCCAGACTGCCCGCTCCACTGCTCCGGGCTCTGGCGCTCCTGGCCACGAGACGCCACTGCTCCGTACCGTGTCCGCCATTCGCACCAGCGTGGCACCCACTCGCGTCCGCACCGGCACGGTGAGCTGGGAGTTTGGCAAGCCCGTCCACGTAGTGCGTGCAGGTAGGTGTGGATATTTTAAAACCGAAACCTGAACCTGAATCCAAACCGAACCCGAATAGATCGAATTATTGGTCTATTCCGGTTTTTGAGTTCGGGTTCGCTTCCTATATGTGCTATATTTCGGGTTATAGGTTCGATTCCTATATGTGCTATATTTCGGGTTATAGGTTCGGTTCCTAACCTTTAAAACCCGAATAGACCAAATAACCCGAAATAGAAAAAGCTCTTAATATATGATGATATTATTATATGATTTATGAGTTTATTAGCTAAAAATTATGATATCATCTTAACGATAGTATATATATCTCAGTATGCTATTTTTTATAGTCACTTGTTGTAATAATAATACTTCCAATCTCTACTACTTATTAAGGCTCTAAGGGTAGCCTGCCACTTTTGGTTCTGCCACCCGAACTCCCGCCCAGCGCCCTGCGAAATCTCCAAAATTCCCGCCCAACGCGCCCTGCGAAAATCTCCGAAATTCCCGCCCAACGCCCCTGCGAATTCCCGCCCAGCAAAAAAATAAGCAGGGCCGCGAGGATCAAACCCGGGCCATTTCAGCCACCACGCGCAACACAATGCAACAACCAACCTCTTGCTCATATGGCAAGGGCCAACGCTTATAAGTCGCCTAAGGGTGCAGCCGGATTAGCACAACAAGTGCAGAAAAAATCTAAGTCTATCGCGAAGACTATCCGTGCAGAAGTCGCCTAAGGGTGCAGCCGGGAAAAAATCTAAGTCTATCGCGAAGACTATCCGCGCCGAAGTCGCCTACGGGTGCAGCCGGATTAGCACAACAAGTGCAGAAAAAATCTAAGTCTATCGCGAAGACTATCCGTGCAGAAGTCGCCTAAGGGTGCAGCCGGGAAAAAATCTAAGTCTATCGCGAAGACTATCCGTGCAGAAGTCGCCTAAGGGTGCAGCCGGGAAAAAATCTAAGTCTATCGCGAAGACTATCCGCGCCGAAGTCGCCTACGGGTGCAGCCGGATTAGCACAACAAGTGCAGAAAAAATCTAAGTCTATCGCGAAGACTATCCGTGCAGAAGTCGCCTAAGGGTGCAGCCGGGAAAAAATCTAAGTCTATCGCGAAGACTATCCGTGCAGAAGTCGCCTAAGGGTGCAGCCGGGAAAAACTCTAAGTCTATCGCGAAGACTATCCGCGCCGAAGTCGCCTACGGGTGCAGCCGGATTAGCACAACAAGTGCGGACAAAATCTAAGTCTATCGCGAAGACTATCCGCGCAGAAGTCACCTAAGGGTGCAGCCGGAAAAAAATCTAAGTCTATCGCGAAGACTATCCGCGCAGAAGTCGCCTAAGGGTGCAGCCGGAAAAAATCTAAGTCTATCGCGAAGACTATCCGCGCGGAAGTCGCCTAAGGGTACAGCCGGTTTAACACAACAAGTGCGAAAAAACCGAAGACTATCTGTGCAGAAGACACTTAAGGGTACACCTGGACTAGCACAACAACGGCCGAAACGACAACATCGAACCATTCACGCCAAGACCAATTATATATAATCAAGCAAGCACAGCGCAGCCGAACGAATCAGTTAGTACAAAACGCCTTCACACACATACACAAGCGAGGGCACCACACTCTACATCGGCTCCGGCTCCGGGTCAGGCAGGGCGTCGTTCAGTGCTCCGAAATCGTCCACCCGCTCGCCTCGCTCCGCCTAAAACAAAACATACAAAAAGTCAGCAAACACACGCACAGACCACATCCAGCAAACGCCGAACAAACGACAACGTTACCTGAGCCCTCGCAGCCTCGGCCCGCTCCCTGACCACTTCACCACCATACAGACCCCACATCCGGTCATAGAGGGCGCCGGCGGACTCCTTCACCACGGGGTCTTCGACCTTATAGATGTCTCGCCCAAAATCTTCATCTGCCTGGTCGAAGGCCTCATAGTGCCGGCACCCTTCGCGAGAGAGTGCGTTCATCGCCCCCTCGCAGGTGACCAGGGAGGCGAACGACATTAACCCCCCCAGGACAGTGGGGAGCTCCTGCAGCTCCTCTTGCACCCATTCCAAACAGCGAAGCCCGGCCTCTCGCTCCGGCACCACGAAGTCACCGGTCCGCGCACCCAGCTCGCGATATGTGGCCATAAGCTGTGTGCGCGTCCGTTCGGCCTCCATTCGCACCGCGGCTTCGGCCCCCTTCGCGCGGCTCTCCAGAGCGGTGAGCCGCCCCCGCAGGTCTTCGGCGAGATCCTTGGCAAGATTGGCTTCCGCCCGTGCCAGCCTAGCCTCCGCCTGCGCGGCCTACTCCTTGGCGATGGCCTCGTTAGTCTCCCTCCTCTCCCCCGCCAGCTGGCGCCGGAGGTCAGCCTTTTCCTCCTCCAGGGCGGCCACCTTGTCCGCCAGTTTACGACACTTGCTGTCGGAGGCAGACTTCTCACGGACAGCGTCAGCATGTTGCGTCCGAAGTCTCTCGACTTCGGCAGATAAGGCTGCCGTAAGTGCCCCCGACGCAGTACGGCTGGTGAAGTCAGCCACCTGCAGAATTGATCAATGACTGAACGGCCTACATCTCTACAGTCTGCACAGACAGACAGCATTGAGGAAAAATGATTTCTTTTGAAGAACGATCTTTGCTCGGTTCTGCACGAGGTATAGGCCCTTTCTAGCAAAAAATCGTATCTTTGGTACGTATTGTCTGTTGTTAGCAATCCTCTAATTGGTAAAACGCCTCCGAACAACCTAAAAATGGATTTTTTTTAAAAAAAAAGGATTTTGAAAACTGAATCTCTAGCATAAGGTTCTTGAAGAACGTGTACCAAGCATGAATTCTTTTCGGCAATCCATGCTTCAAGAGGTGTGTGTAACTTCTCTGAAAACCAACCATTAGAGCTAACCGCGTCTCTAGGACATGGTTTCATAAAACCACACCTCTGATCAATTGAGCAAAGTTCAATTGCAAGAGGTGAAACTGTTGATAAATGGTTCTAAGGTCTCGGTGCCATAGATTCAGAATATCTATGGCACAACGTATCTTAGATACAGTGGTCACTAAATCACTCACAATACATATACTAGGTAGGTGCCCGTGCGATGCCACGGAACATAAATTGCGAACCTCCAATGGACTTCATTTGAGACAAGTGATGCCAAAAAAATGGGGGTAAACTGATACAGCTATCACTTGCATTACTTGCCCTATGCACGGAAGAATCTGACACAACTATCACCCATGAAGATTTCCGGTTAACTTGTGGAACCGGACTTCATTTGAGACAAGACAACAATACCAGTGTTGAGCTTGCCACTCGGCCATGGCACACGCGAGAACACGGGATGATCAAGTAAGAACTGAACAGAATGCACTAATACAAAAGGCTGGCTTGCGTTCGCTTCCTTGCTCCACAGGAAGCATAGCTGATATACAAATCGAGAAGCAATTTATGTTCCGTGGCATCGCACGGGCACCTACCTAGTTAATTATTATTTGTATATATTTTAACAAAAGATAATAGTCTCTCTACTATTCGAGTCTATTCGGTGGACCGAATAGACCGAACTGAAATTGTGGGTCTATTCGGGTTCGGTTCCTAAAATTATTTTGGAAATTTTGGTTCTCATTTTTCATAACCCGAAATTTCAAAAACCCGAATAGACCGAACCGAATTACCCTAATAGACCGAATGCCTAACCCTACGTGCAAGGCCAAAAGACGGCGTGGCAGTCGCGTCGTGAAGGGTGCGGCGTGGCATGCCCGCCGCCCCGCGCATCTATTGTGGGGCGGGGAATAAGAGCAGGAAGCCCTACAATGCTGGCCGACCTTGGAAGGTGAGTTCTTCCGATTGTGTTGCAGGTGGGTCAACGTTTCTGTCAAAGTCTAAGCCGTGGAAAGGGCCTTTGCCTCGGCCGCCACCTCGGTGGACGATCAACGATGTGTTTGATTTTGTTTTGGGGTCTTCCAGTGATGATTGCAGTGAGCGACCACCTCCCCTAGATCCGATTTTTTTGCCAGATTTGTTGCCAGTGCTGAATTCAAATTCATCTGGATTGGAACCGGTCCAGTGCAGGCCCATGTCTTTTGCTCGAGACGGGCTGCCTCTTTTCTCCAAGGGCCGGTCTCCCGAATCATTCAGAAGCCGCAACATAGGTCTCAGACTCCTTTCTCACCGTCTCTTCGTTAGACCTATTCGCAAACCAAGATTTCCCCCGCACACGCCGCCTCCACAAGCCACCGAGCTCCCTAGGCGCTCATACACTGAAGTGCTTATGGCCGATGTAAGTGATGGGGGAAACAGAGGCACACGTTCCCTAGTTTGGAGGCAGGTGGACCGTCGTAGTCAAGTTAATCTAGACTGCGGTTTGAATCGCGTCCACGCTGGGGAACGCCCTTTCTTTCGTGGTCAGGGGCCTAGGCAAGAGACCGTGGCCGCGGAGTATGGCGTGGCCACAGTGGCTGTTCTGGTTGGCGCTCATCTCAGGATTCGAACAGAGCTGCTGGTCGAGAGGTTCCTGAAACAAACAAGGATCGTTCATTCGAAGATGCTGAAAAGAAGCGATTAGCTAACGCAGCCATTATTACCTTGGCTGATGACAAAGGCAAGAGACGTCGGGAGGAGCTCTGCTGTGAGATCTGCGAGGACGATCACATGCCCATGGACTGCCCGGTATAAAATGGCCCTAAACCTCATGCTATTCTTTGCGGTTGTGCGGGTGGGGACTCCGGATTCTTTCAGATTCCATCGTTTGGCTCAAAGGGATTGATCCCAAAGAAATAAAGTTCAACGGAATTTATCACAGCAAAGGAAGGTACCATCACTTCAGAATTAGTTAAATCTGAATTGGCTCGCCTCATTCCGGTGAGATGGACTTGGTCTGTCCAGAGCCATTCGAATGGTTTTGTGGTACCTTTCCCATCCAAAGTTGAACTACATCGGATGGTGGCCATGAAATATGTTCATACAGTGGATGGTAATAGTATAATGTTTATTCAAGAATTAGACCAGAAGATAGAGCATGTTCATCATCTGCAGAAGGCATGGGTCAACATTTATGGGGTACCATTTGAGATACGTTCTTTTCTTCCTTTGTGGGCTGTGGGCACGATTATTAGAGCTACTCAAAAAGTTGATCTGAGATATACAAAAAGGATGGGTGTTGTTAGGTTGCTGGTAGGCGTAACAAACGTTGATAAGATACCAGAATCGGTGGACATTGTGGTGGGCGACGGCTTATATGAAATTTTCTTTAAAGTTGATAAGGTGTGCAAAGATGGAGTTTGGTCAGATTTTAATTATCCCTCTGATAAGAATGACAAAGATGAAAATGACTCCAAGGGTGAAGAGTATGATGGGCTCAATGACTTTCAGAATAATCGTGAGGCTACTGGTGAAGATGCAGTAATGGATGATGTATCTGGTAACAATGTTGACAATCCTTCTAATGTCATACAGGCCTCATAGCAGGTATAGGAATTTTCTAAGACCGATTTGTCACTTGACAACTCAGATGCTGTTGTGCTCTCCCAGACTACGGCTCCTGTTTTTTTCTATAATCAGGGTCTGAATTTAGCCTTGGGAGATGCAGCTTCAAAAGGTGATGAACTTGATGCAGGGGCTATTGATGCCCATGTGGAGATAGAGAATGCTAATGTTAGCGCCCTTGAGAGTGCATGTGTTGGTATGGCTGATAAAATGACAGTGGCTTTGGCGCACATGTAGGCTGCTACTCCCAATGCGTTAGAGTTGAGGAGTGGTCAGACTTTGGCTCAGCATTCTTTTCAGGCTGCTGCAAATGTATGTGTGGGTTTGGTCGATTTTCCATGGGTCCTGACCACACATGTGTTGAAGGTGATAATTTTGTTAATCCTTCTCTAGGGCCCACTAAACATACTTATTCTCGTTCACTCATAAACGTGGAAGCTGATCCATTTATTTCTGAATTAAATATTTTAGGGCAGGGAGACTTAAATACAATGCCATTTTCTCTGGTCCAAAGTGGTGGCACCTCAGATATCTCTTTTTTCAGAGGTACCTCAAGCTACGTTACAACATTTATGCAAGCTGTTCAAAATTAAAGCTAATATGAAAAATGCTAAAATGGTACAGGCTCTACAACATTTGGCACGGACAGACAATCACGTCTTGGTTGCTCTTCAAGACTGGTTTACATCAAAGTCTCTTTCTCAAAGACCGACTGCTGTAGAAGCAGTTACTCGTGCCTCCAGCAAGAGAGTGGCTTCTGATGAGGATACTATGAGCAAGGCTCAGCGCCTAGCAGCAAAGCGCAATCTGGAAATAAGTGAGTGCTCCTTTGTATCTTTTAAGCCAAAAATTATTACTACCAATTTAAATAATTGTAACACCCCGGGCTTTAAGGAACAAAGCCGGGTGCATCTCATACATGCACCAAAGAAGACAACATATATAATAACATAGTGTATAGAGATAAATGTCACAATAAAATCAGAGTACTTATTACATACCGGAAGTCTTACAAAATAAAAGATGAATATAGCAGGAACTAAAATCTATCCTTGGCGCCAGAAAGCTGACTGTGATACACCACCTAGATCAAGTCGAAAGCCTCAGTGTTAGGCGGCTCTTCTTCGACCACCTGCTCTTCTCCTGTGGGGGGTGTGAGACAGCAAGAGTGAGCTCACACATGTTCATCGCTCAACAAGCTGTGGGGAATAATGTGGCATGAACTCACCAAAGGTGGGAGTTCATGAAGTGTAAGGCTGATCAATGAAATAAAGGTTGAAGCTGAGCATTGCTTTTAGAAGTTGGTCAAAATTTTATTAGCAGTTACTAAGTGTAAGTAAATACCAAACCTTAAAAATAATAAGTAAAAGTAGTAATAAAATAATCCCAAATGCAATGATATGACAAATTGAGTTTAAGTTCCATAAATTAATTATGTGAGTGTCCGAGCCGCTCATGACCGTGAGCACGACTAGTATACCAGTTTTACACTCTGCAAAGGTTGCGCATCTTTACCCACAAGTCGTGTTACCCATTTGCCACGGAGTTGATCAGACCCCATACACCTCTACCAAGGAAGCGAGACAGGGTACCACTACGAGGCCTTTACAAAGTTCCACTAGCTTCAGACTACCCGCTACAGTTTATAGGAAGCTCCAATGCAGGAATTCCTCGCCTGACCGCCATCACAGCAAAATCAACCCAAGGACCTCCCTACACTGACCACTCCCCTACTGCCCTTGCCCCTTTCGGGTAAGGTAGCCATTCACTAGCTTTCCAAGTTAATCAGCCAAGGGCGTCCCATTAAACCCTTGTGGTAGCACTTTTTCCCGGGTGGTTCTCCATGTTCCTATTAACATAATGATCTTATCATGAACAAGAAATAATAAACAGATAATAAAGAGTATAACAATGAGTGATGAATATCTCTATACCCAAAGCCACATAAAGCAATAGCATATACTACCCAAAAATTTAGTAGTAAAACCAGTGGTGAAACAAGGTATAAATATAGTCAAATCTAGGGTAACCTATTGGGTCCCAACAAAATTAACCTATGCAGATCATTATGATTAATAAGAACATGAATGGGTAAAAGAAGTGATCAAGGGCACAACTTGCCTTCAATGAGCTTCTGCTCAGCAGTCTCTACCAGCAGAACCTCAGGATCCTCAGTGACTTACTCGTCTACTCGCATCAACACAATACATACATAGTATAGCAAAAATTAACATCACACCAAACATGTAAATAAGATACACAGTAATAATCTAGACATTAAAATAAGATCATAGGAACTGGAATCATTAAATTTAGAGTTATATATTTTGAGTTATGAATTTTCTAAGGTTTTATGTATTTAGTACAAGATTAAGTACTAGATAAATTTTAATGAGACTTACATGCCAAAACAGTGGCACTAATGGTTAGACAATAATATTACAAAAATTTAGGAACTGGAATGGGCTAAAAAGGAACTAGTATGAAATTTCTATGAATTATACAAGTTCTAACATTTATTTTTCCACTATAAATTATTAATTATCAACTTCTTCTGGTCCCTGGACTGCGCGCATGAATTCTGTAAAATACAGGGGCTGAGATATAAAAGTTTCCTAGACTCAGAGTTACAGTCAAACTGGACTGTGGGTTAGTTTCGCGAAAACAAAGGGTCTTCTATGCAAAATAGTCGCGCCGAAAGGGTATCGAGCGACCGGAGTCGTCCGATCAAACTTCAATGCGCCAGATTAGATTTAAGCCAGTTATGTATCCGCGTTCGCTCCTGGTCGCCGGATCTAAAATCCACGGTTTAGATTCATTCCTGACGCGTAGCACACTTCTACCCTTGGATCCAAATCGTGCGGTCCAGACATTCGATCGATTTGAGCCGTCGATCATTATATCCACGGACCTGAGCGCGTCTTCTTCCTCGGCTGCCCCAGCATAGAAGCTGCGCCATACCCGACACCCTCTCTCCTGCCGGTTAACCGGAGCTCTGGCCGGCCAAGACCACCCAGTGGTCGCCACCGCCGTCCTTCATCAGTGCACCAGCCCTGTGTCCGCTTCCTTCCCACGCTCCCGCTGCGTCTAACGGATCGTCAAGGTGCCGCATGGAGAGAAGAATCAACTCACCGCAGATGGGCCACCGAGATCCCAGACGCCGTGCCGCCAAGCCGCCCCCAGGAATCTTTCGCCGCCACACCGGAATTCCTAATGGCCTCCCGAACCGAGCGCGTTTATGGAGGATAAAGCGGTCGCGGTGCTCGTTCTCTCTCCTCTCTAATCTTCAGCTTCTCGGTGGTAATGTCTACTGCTAAGGCATGGAGGTGGTCGCGAACAGAGGGAATAGCACGGCGCGCCCGGGTTTTTATCCAGGAAGCCGAGGTCTTCCGAGTCAAACACCGAAGGAATCGCGATGGTTGTTGAGCTCGGGCTGCGCGGTAACGGTGAGCAGCGTGAGAAGATCAACAGAAGTATTGCTGACAGGCGAGGCCCGATGCTCGGTGACCTGCGCGCACGAGGTGACAGAAGCTGGCCGAGCGGGCCCGTGAGTCAGTGGGTCTGCCAGAGGCGCGCGAGGGAATTAGGCAAGAGAGACAAGAAAGATGGGGCCGAGGCAAGAAACAGGCCCAGGCGCGTGCAGGGCACTATTCTTTCTATTTTCCTTTTTATTTTCTATTTTCCTTTCTCCCTTTCCCAATTCAAACTCCAATTTGAATTTGAATTTGAATTCCGTGGCAAACTTGTCTTCAAATTAAATATCCCACTTGAATATGACATGATATGAATTGATTTATTTTTAAGAGGTTTATTTAGTGGTGACTAATGCTTTTACTCCTCACATTCTAGTGTTTCCGATTTGATGTTTATTTCCAAATTGGCTTCTACTATGTATTCTTTTTTAAAACCTCATTTCATATAGTCACAACATACACACAATAAAGTCTCAGCATGATGCACCATTTAATGACTTTTATTAATCCTCTGTTTTCAAATAAGGTGTTCACATGAAATGACAAATAGATATGGCACACATGTATATAAAGGAACATAATTTTCTCCTTTTAGATTTTCTTACAAAGTGGATATTACAATAATGTTGGGATTCGCTTAGGCAGAAATGATAATGAGGTTCTTAAATCGGTCGAAGCAATTAAGAATATGGAGGTTGATAGACTTATTGTTTCTACCAATTCATATTCTTTTGTTCATTGTATTGACTTAGATAAAGAAAAAGAGGATGAAATTGATACTCACTTATCAAATGCTTCTAAAAGATGGGACGATAACTCTGACCAAGACGGTCTAGAGTGGGGTTATGATCTTAGTGTTGTTTCACGCCGTAAAAAGGTGAATCATTTTACTTCAGTAAGGAGGGCTTCTCGTCCTTCTCAAAAACCAGTCACCCTATCTAAAATTAGTTTAAAATGAAGGGTATTTTTTGGAATAGCAGAGGTCTTGCAGACTTGGCTAAACATAATTATCTTTCTACCTTAGCTAAAGATCATCGTCTCGACTTCTTAGTGATATTTGAGATGGGCTGGGACTTTTTCTCGGACTTCTCTTTGTGGCATATAAGTGATGTGTTGGGGGGCAGCTTCGTCACTGAAGGTCATGTGAGAAGAAACACCTTCGAAGGGCCAGAACACAATGCCGAAGCTATCAGTTAAGGAGCTTCGTAACGTATCTCCAGATGCACCGACTTAAAAGGTGGAATGACCAGTTAGCCCATGACAACCTATGTTATGATTGTAACCAAGTGTAAAGGGTATGAGTGTAACTTCTCGCAGGCTGCGTCCTGTGCCTATAAATAGATAAACAGTACCCCGTACTGTTCACGCTGACTTGTACTCGCTCATGCATCACGCTTGTATCTTTACCTTCTGTCAAACCGAAGGTACAAATGTAATTCAATATTCTTTTTATTCATTCATAATCATATAGTAAAAATTACATTGATGACGTCATACAATTATCCATGTTATTTCTCATGTTTCGTATGCTTCGTCTTTCATTGATATAAGCTGTGATGATGAAGGTACGTCCTTCATGACCTTCGTCCGAAGATCATTATATCCTCAGGGAAATAATGCTTCGAAGGACGAAGGGCATTAATCATTAACCCATTTTCCGTGTTGCCTTGTTCTTAACCCATAACATTTAAGAACAAGTTCCCAACATTGGCGCCCACCTCCGGTGAACTCACTTCCACTGATTGAGTTGATGGCTTCGTTCAACAATCAAGCTGAAGCTGCTTCGGCTACGAAGCTGGTGCTTCCGATAACAGGCGGGTCATGCTCAGAGCCAGCCAACAAGAGGCAGAAGAAGGAAGCTCAGAGAAGGGTGCAGCATGTTGGGGTGCAGGGACCCTTCATCAAGTCAGAATGGTCCCACATTCCAATCACCTTCTCTCAGGAGGACCTTCAGCTCAAGGATTACACCCATAATGATGCTATGGTCATATCTTGTGTCATCAAGGGATTTCTGGTCCACAATGTTCTAGTTGATACAGGTAGTGCAGCGGATATCATATTTGCTAAGGCCTTCAGACAGATGCAAGAGCCAGAGGACAAGATTTATGATGCTACACACCCTCTTTGTGACTTCGGAGGAAGGCAGATTGTAGCACTTGGTAAGATCACGATGCCAGTGACCTTCGGATTTGTCCACAATACAAGAACTGAACAGATTGTGTTTGATATTGTTGACATGGAATATCCCTACAATGCAATCATTGGTCGTGGGACACTTAATGCTTTCGAAGCAATTCTTCATCCAGCATATCTATGCATGAAGATACCTTCAGAACAAGGGCCTATTGCTATTCATGGAAGTCAGGAAGCTGCCAGAAAGGCTGAGGGAAATTGGACAGACTCAAAAGCCATCCACAATATAGATGGAGCTGAAGCTTGTGAGCAGTACAAGTACAGAAGAGAGAGGGCTGCTTCGGCTGATCAGCCGAAACCCATGCTTCTATGTGAAGACATAGCAGAGCAGAAGGTATTGCTGGGGTCTCAATTATCTGAGGAGCAGGAGAAAACTTTGATAAGGTTTTTATTCAACAACAAAGATGTTTTTGCATGGTTGGCCATTGATCTCTGTGGTGTTAACAGAGACGTCATTGAACATTCACTCAATGTCGATCCATCTTTTAGGCCCAGAAAGCAAAGGCTTCAGAAAATGTTTGATGATAAAACCGAAGGTGCTCGGGATGAAGTAAAAAGGCTTCTCAGTGCCGGTGTTATTAGAGAGGTAAAATATCCAGAGTGGTTAGCCAACACTGTTATGGTGAAGAAGGCTAATGGCAAATGGAGAATGTGTATCGATTTCATAGATCTCAATAAGGCTTGTCCGAAGGATGAATTTCCATTACCAAGGATAGACTCTCTGGTGGATGCGACAGCTTCTTCAGAACTTATGAGTCTGCTGGATTGCTACTCAGGATATTATCAGATATGGATGAAGAAGGAGGATGAGCCAAAAACTAGCTTCATAACTCCCAGTGGCACCTATTGTTATCTTTGGATGCCTGAGGGGCTCAAGAATGCTAGAGGAAGTTTCAGTAGGATGACAGCCAAAGTCCTTTATTCCCAGATAGGCAGAAATGTGCTAACATACGTTGATAATATTATAGTAAAAAGCACAAAGCAAGAAAATCATATCACTAATCTGCAAGAAATATTTGCTAATTTCAGGCAAGCTGGCCTGAAATTAAATCCTGAAAAATGTGTCTTTGGAGTGAAGAAGGGTAAGTTCCTTGGCTGTCTGGTTTCAACAAAGGGGATCGAAGCTAACCCAAGCAAGATCAAAGCCATCCTTCGGATGGAACCGCCAAGCACAAAAAAGGGGGCCCAATGGCTGACAAGAAGACTGGCTTCATTGAATAGATTTATATCTAGATCAGCAGAAAGAAACTTGCCATTTTTTGAAATACTAAAGTCAGCCGAAGTCTTCCAATGGGGCCTAGCTCAATAGAAAGCCTTTGAAGAGCTGAAGCAATACTTAATTGATCTAACAACATTAACTCCACTAGCGCCAGAGGCTCCATTGCTCTTGTATGTGGCAGCTTCGCACTCTACAGTAAGTGCGGCACTTGTGCAGGAGAAACTGGAAGGACAAATTAAAAAGCAAGCCCCAATATACTTTGTCTCCGAAGTTCTAAGCTTATCAAAGAAAAACTATACAGAATTGGAGAAGGTGTTGTATGCTGTCTTAATGGCCTCCAGGAAACTTCAGCATTATCTTCAAGCATTCCATATAATTGTTCCTTCATCACAACCTCTGAAAGATATCATGAGGAACAGAGAAGCTACTGGAAGGATTGGAAAGTGGGCCGCGAAACTCAACGAATTCAGCATTGATTATGTGCATAGATCCTCAATTCAGTCCTAGGCGTTAGCAGACTTCATCGCTGACTGGACGCCAGGGGCTCAAGAAGAAGAAGCAAATAAAGATGCCGAAGCTTGGACAGTGTTCTGCGACGGTTCCTGGGGAACCTTCAGGGCAGGTGCGGTTGCTGTTTTAGTTGCACCTTCCAAAGTCAGAACATGTTATGCAATAAGACTTGATTTCAGTTGTACAAACAATATTGCTGAATACGAAGCTTTACTCTTGGGGCTTCGGAAGTTAAAGGCAATGGGGATAAGAAGGGCGGTCCTTAAAACCGACTCCCAAGTTATTTCTGGACATGTTGACAAGAGTTGCAAAGCAAGGGATCCGAAGCTTGAGAAGTACCTGGACACAGTTCGAAGGCTTAAAGCTTCATTTATAGGGTTTTCTGTTAAGAATATTCCACGAGGAGAAAATGAGCACGCTGATCTGCTAGCCAAGTTAGCGGCGCAAGGGCTGCCTCTACCTTCGAAAGTATTTTTTGAGACAATAAGAGCACCTTCGGTGGAACTCCTCGAATGAGCAGTGCTCACTATATCTCCTGTTCATAGTGAAGATTGGAGGACTGAGATTATATCTTTTCTCTAAGGTAACTGCCTTTCAGACGATGAAGCTTATAATAAGAGAATGGAGGCAAGAACAAGACCATATGTAATAATAGAAGGGGAGTTATACAAGCATGGAGTTTGCTCTCCACTTCTTAAGTGTCTATCCAGAGCCGAAGGTATAGAGCTGATGAAGGAGATACATGTAGGTTTGTGTGGATCTCACATTGGGTCTAGGCCTTTGCTGGGAAAAGTTTTTCGACAAGGATTTTATTGGCCGAAGGCAGCTTCGGACGCAGCAGAGCTAGTCCAAAAATGTGAAGGCTGTCAAAAATGTGCAAGAAACCAGAGGCAACCTTCATCTCTTACTCAATTAATACAGCCCATTTGGTCGTTGCAAAGATGGGGCCTTGATCTGCTAGGCCCACTTCCACCAGCACAAGGCAATTTGAAATATGTTGTGGTGGCAGTAGAATATTTTTTCAAGTGGATTGAGGTGAAGCCTTTGGCCACAATAACTTCGGTCACAGTCCAGAAGTTTTTCTGGCAAAATATTGTTTGTCGCTTCGGCGTGCCGAAGGTTATCACTGTAGACAATAGAACACACTTTGATGCCAAAGCTTTCAAGGAATTCTGTGATCAGATTGGCACAAAGATCCATTTTGCTTCAGTCAGACATCTAGAGTCGAATGGACTTGTTGAAAGAGCAAATGACATCATAATGACGGGAATAATGAAATTAATCTTCAATCAGCCCAGAGGAAAATGGCCAGATGTAACACCCCTAGTGTTACTGTTACTAAAACTTGAGCATAACATCATAAGCATTGGCATTGCATATGTTTGACACACATAGAGTGCATTCATTAGGCAAAAATTTCAAACAAGTTGTATTGTTATGGCATTTTACAAATAAGACCCTAGTGTAGGGTACTTAACCTTAAATATGGATCTGAGGGGTAAAACAGGAGCCAAATAGAGAAAACACTAAAGTTTAAGAGTAATAATCATAAAATGTTACAAGGAATGGACCTAAGTTACACTCACACCCTTGAAATACCAAAAACCCTAAAAAGGACCCTAGAAAACCCTAAAACCAAACCCTAGGGAGTTAAGTGTAAAAACAGTCCACTTTTGGACCAAAGTGCAAAAATCATGATAATAAAGTGCCCTAAGTCATAGGATTCATAATCATGAAGATTTGCAATCCAAAACTTGAGATTTGGACTTAAGTGCAAAAGAGCCACACTTGACCCTTTTAATGAAGTCTGAAAATCAGTGATATGGGCTCAACTTTGGAGCTCTGTAGCTTTCAAATTCTAGGGTTTTTTCCCTAGGTCACCACATCAAATTTGTAGACCTATCAAAGGAGAACAATTTTGCTTAAGAGTGTAAGCACAGTTGTCATGAAGAATTTGGAGATAATCACACCCAAAGTCAGGCTGTTAGGCTGTTAAAGTCTGAATTTAGACTGATAAAAGGATTACATGAACTTAGGGCTTAATTTTAAGCAAGATCCAGAGACTTTTTGTGGGAACACAATGTAGCAAAGTTATAGCTGGTTTGTAGCTCTACAACTTTGGTGCAGAGAGATGATGAAGTTGTTATGCGAAATCTGGAAAGAAATTGCCCTAAAGTTGCTCTGTCAGGTTATCTGAATGGGACGCCATGGTACAGTAACTGAAATGGATCAGATCGCCAACGCGGCAACCTCACCGCCAACGACCAATCCGCGTCGCGATTTGCGCCGGGGTCAGGATGATCGATCAGCGAGCATCTACGCGCGAAGATCCTTTTGCTCTGGGTAAGATCGCCGCAGTGGAGAGCAATAACTCCGGCTGCCACGCGGCCACTCCTCATTCCGGCCATATCCGGTCATCGGCGCCGCTCCCCTCCGTTCATCCACGACACGCTGATGTGACCGCGTTACTGTCGCGGCGGGGACGTGGCAAGCTCGTAAGAATGGATATCGCTTAACACCGCCGTTGATCGCCAGCAAAGACCTGCGATGGTTATCACCATGGCCATGGCAGTGGCTTACTGCGCCTATAAATTCACCACATCCTCACCCTCTCCGTTCAAATCAACTGAGCACAACTCTTCGTCTCTAAATTGTGAAGCCGTAGCACCCGCTTCCACCCTCAATTAGCCACCATAGCCAGAGAATCGCTCACTTCCCCCAATCACAGTTTTCGCCACTGTGAAACCAACCTCGCCGTGGCCAGCCGCTTCTAGGTTTGTTCATGCCCTCTGTTACCTTGTTTCAGCATTAGTGTGCTCCCCTGATGCTCCTCGACCGACCCAATTGAGCTAAGTCCTCCTTAATCGCTGGGAACGCGTTGGGTTAACCGTAGTGCTTGCGGTCGCCATGGGTAGAGCGCTGTAGGGCTGTAAACCAGAAATTGGTTTGGGGGAAATGCTTAGGAGGGATTCAATTCGGGGTCAGTCGCTTGGGGGCACCAGTCTTGGCTCCCTTCGGCCAGTTAGCTCGCCGGAGCTCGGTTCTTTGCGCGGTGTACCGTCGAGGGCTTCGAAGTGAGAAGAGTTAGAAGTTCGGGGGTTTATTTGAAAAGCGTCAGTGACTCCATGGAATAGTAATGTGACCCGCTTCAGGTTATTCAAAACAGCGGGGGCCTTTCTGTAAGACTGCCACATGGGCGCGCGCGGGCGCGCTTCTGCTGTTGTTGGGCCGACCTGGGTCAGATTTGGTCCAATACTGTTACAAGTTTTTCTTTTTCTTTTTCCTCCAGAGCCACATAAATTCTAGAAAATGGTAGAAAAATCCTAAAAATATCAAACCAATTTTCCTAGATTCCTTATTTTCCATAGTATTTAATAAAAATAGTTTTATGATTTTTAGGGCAAATAGGGAATTTTGGAACTCAAAACACTATTTAGAAGCCTTGGGTAGAATTTGGTATGATTTGGACCTTGTTTGATAATTAGCACCCAAAACCCTACCCCACCTACTCTTTGAACTCCACTGTTGAGTCCGGAAACCCTAGGTTCTCAGAGTTCCGTGAAGGAAAATTGTATTCAAGACTTTGGATAATAAATTCTTATTATCTTTGCACTCTCATGAGCTTTACATGGCATTCATTCTTATATATATGGTTATATCTAGAAAACGAAGAAGAGGTTGAGGTGGAAGAGGAGAAGACTTCACCACCACCACCTGCGGAACATCAGGCAGGGAATTGCTTTTACTTTGACCTCTGCGGATCCGAGCCTGACTCACCTATAAACGAAGGCAAGCCCCGGTGCATTTGCGACCTCCTTGATTCTTTTAAATTCTTTCTCACTTGCTTGATGCATTAGGTGATAGGAGTTGATTGATAAAACAATTCCCGCATTACCTCCCTTGAATTTGATTACCTTCCTTTGAATCCCTGTTTTATAAAAAAGTTTTTACTATGCTTAGTCTTGCTTTAGCAAAGAAAAGATTTTGTTTTTACAAAAGATGATATGGCAAAGTGGGAGGGATGTTTTTGAAAATAAAATTTGATGGTGGATCCATCATGGCCATGATGGGTTCAACATCGGAAAAGATGTACCTCTGCCAGGTACCAAACTTTGGGTTGAAAATAATAAAGCTGAGACCGGGCGGTTGACTTGCACGAGAAGTGAGTCTCTGTGTAGTGTCTCCGTCTGAGTCGATTAAGGACCGTGTCGATGTAGGCTTGCTGACCGAGGACCCTTTAACTGGTCACATGCCTCGTCATGGGTAAGCTTTGCCTCGGGCAGACTAAGGCCAGAATAAGATGCCACCCAATGGGAGTGGAGAGATGGCGAGAGTAGCGTGTACCCTCCGTGGCAAAAGGCTGGACGGTGGTGTATCTGTGCTCTCGGTTGGCGTGAACCTGATCTGCTCTTAAGAACCCCGGTGGCGGGTTGACATATGCAAGGGTTAAGTGCTACATATGTCGTGTGATTGGAGATCCTCAGCTGAGTATAATCGATTCGGATCGCCGTACCTTCGCGGTTAAGAAGACTTGGTCACTGCCCTATATGTAGAACTCCAGGAAAGATGAAGGTTGTAGAGAAAATGGCTAGTACAGGTCAAGTGATTGAACTAGGGTAGAAAGAACTCTAGAGACAGGTAATTTGACCTAACCTGACAAGTAAAAATTGGATTTTTAAGGATCCACTCTAGTAAGCATTTCTGCAAATAGAGTCTTTGATTATTGAGAAACCTTACCTCGACTCCCTGATGACCAGCATGCCCTTGAGAGTCTTTTCTTTAGTCGGGTAAGTCTTGTTGAGTAATTCCATACTCAGGGTTTTATTCCCTATTGTTTTTAGGTGAAGAAGTGAAAGGGAATTAGGCTTACACCTAGTCCCTAATTAATTTTGGTGGTTGAATTGCCCAACACAAATAATTGGACTAACTAGTTTGCTCTAGTGTATAAGTTATACAGGTGCCAAAGGTTCACAGCAAGCAAATAAAAAGAACAAAGTTGGGTTCAGAATAGAGAGCTAAAGGCATCCCGAGAGGTTCCCTGGTCTGGCGCACCGGACTGTCCGGTGTGCCACCGGACAGTGTCCGGTGCACCAGGAGACTTCCCAATGAACTCCTCAGCCTCGGGAAATCCTTGGAGCCGACGCGCTAAAATTCACCGGACTGTCCGGTGTACACCGGACAGTGTCCGGTGCTCCACGACGACGCGACTCTAGAACTTGGCGGCCTCGGGAATTCGCAGCGGCTGCTCCGCTATAATTCACCGGACATGTCCGGTGTACACCGGACTGTCCGGTGTAACTGCGGGGCAACGGCTACTTCGGCGCCAACGGTCGACTCTGACAGCAAACAGTACACGCGGCAGAGTCAGAGCAGAGGATCAGAGAGGCACCGGACTGTCCGGTGTGCACCGGACTGTCCGGTGCCGCATGAGGACAAAGCCTCCAACGGTCGACCAGCTCCAACCCAACGGCTATTTAGTGACGTGGCTGTCACACCGGACATGTCCGGTGTGCACCGGACTGTCCGGTGCGCCATCGACAGACAGCCCTCACCAACGGCTAGATTTTGGTTGGTGGCTATAAATACCACCCCAACCGGCCACTTCAAGGTGTGGGAGCCCAAGCAACATTCCAAGTCATTTAGTTGACATACTCAAGCCCTCCCAACCACATATATTCATTGATCCATCCTATACACAAGATTTAGACCACTACAACCAACACAAGTGCCACAAAAGAGAGAGCAAGCAAAAGAGAGCTACTCATTTGAGTTTAGCACTAGTGCCTTGTGAGATTCATCGAGAGATAGTGTGTGCTTCATCTTTGTGTTCATTTGCGCGTGGAGTTTTGACTCCCATTCGAACTTCCTCCAAAGTTTTGGAGGCTTGTAAAAGCTAGCAAGAGACACCAAAGCTTGTGGTGGTCCTTGTGGGATCGAGAGGGATCCTTGAGAAGAAGAAGAGCTCACCGATCCTTGTGTGATCGGGGGAGAGAGGGAAAGGGTTGAAAAAGACCCGTCCTTAAGTGGACTCCTCAACGGGGACTAGGCCTTCGAGGGCCGAACCTCGGTAAAACAAATCACCCGTGTCCATTGTGTTTATTGCTTGTGATTTGTTTACTTTCCCTCGCTCTAAGTTTTCTTGCACCTTTATTTGCTAATATCATTTG
This sequence comes from Zea luxurians, assembly GCA_029449295.1. Lineage (NCBI taxonomy): Eukaryota > Viridiplantae > Streptophyta > Magnoliopsida > Poales > Poaceae > Zea > Zea luxurians. Next base: position 30,878,638 of record JAOPSE010000014.1, read on the forward strand.
GTGTTGCTTCAAGTCAAATTCCCATTTAGTGAAGCAACACGTTGCAAGAAAGAAATTGACCTAGCGCTCTTCTCATCTAAGGCTTCTTGCTTTGTTATTCTATAACTTATCAATAGTATTGATTTATCACTTCCGCATTATTTAGCAATACTCCTTTCAAGCAAGATCTTAGTTTGTATACTCCTATATTTGTATATCTTGTTCTAACCACTAATCAAGGGATCTAGTTGGGGGATAAAGTTTTAATTTTCAGGTTCCGCCTATTCACCCCCCCCCCCCCTCTAGGCGACTATCAATTGGTATCAGAGCTAGGCACTTCATCTTGAGTCTAACAACTCGAAGTGATGGCTCGTAGAAGATCCCAAAAGAACAAGAAGACCCAAGAGAACAAGGAGGTAACTCTTGAGATATTACTTTCCGATTGTTCTAATTATGATTCATGGTCTACTAGAGTAATAAATGCTTTTAGAATGGTAGATCCACAATTAGAATAAATTTTAGACAAGAGTATCTTCCCTCCTAGTTATAACGAAAAAATTGTCTCCGAGGAGGATCAAAGATGTTTTCGCTTAAACTACCTAGCTTTTGACATCTTAAGCAATTCTCTTAGCAAAGAAGATTATCGTGCCTTCATATCGAATTATGATGAATCAATCCATGATGCGCATGATATTTGGACTAGAATTAAAAGCAAATTTAATGAGTCCAAACATGATAGTTCATTTTGTGCTTCTACTTCCTTTAGCATTTGTGATACTAACCCTTGCAAGGAAGAAGGAGAAAATGAACGGTGGAGACCAAACGATGAATCCATCTCTCCAAAAGGTTTGTCTTCCCATTTCGATTCCTACATGTGTTGTGTGGCTAATGAAAATGATAGCGGAAGCACAAATGAGGATGAGGAGGAAGAAAGAAGCTTTGTGCATCTCTACGCTCGCCTAAGCCAAGAAGATAAGGCGGTCATGCTCAAACTTCTAGAAAGAGCGAGAGAGCAAAGCGAAGCTCGTCAAAGGCTAGAAAGTATTCTCTCCATAAAGATGCAATGCTTTGACGAGTTGACTAAAGAACATGAGGAGCTAAAGTGCTCTCATGTTGATTTGGTCCAAAGGTATGAAACTATTTCAATTGAGCATGATAACGCTTTACATTGTATCGCTCAATTAGTAAATAGGAATACCTTGCTTAAGGACCAAATAGAAAAGCTAAAAGTTGAAAATCTAGCTTTTCAAGAAAAATATGATATGCTTCTATGTTCTCATGAAAATCTTATGGATGATCATATCATATTAAACATTGCTCATGAGGTTGTGATAGAAAACTTAAAATCCCAACAACCTCACTCGTGCACATGTATTCAAATTGATACTATATTACCATGTGCTAATGCTTGTTGTTTGTCGACAAGCAAATCTTCCTTTGAGCTAGAATTTGCAGGAACAAATGATGATTCATATCAAAAGCTCAAAGAAGAAAATGAGAGGCTAAAGAAGAACTTGACACAACTAAAAGGGAAATGCATTGCCCAACCTTCTCAAGATAACCGTGATCACATGGTGAAGAAGCTTGAGACGGGAACAACCGTGGCATGCACTACATCCCTTGAAGAAAATGTCAAGGATTTGAGGATTGCCAAGAGGAAGAAACAAAAGATGAAATTCAACACCTCCTCCAAAAGCCTCAACCACGCCTCCACAAAAGGTAACATCCAAGGTAATGATCAAGCCACACTTCACATTAAGAGGTGTAGTGAATGCTTTGAAGAGGGACATTTGATTAGGTCATGTCCCTACATTAAAAATGGCTTGATTATTAACAAGGATGATAGACTTTGTTTTAAATGCTCCAAGAAGGGACACTTGCTTAGATCTTGTCCCCATTTAAAACAAAAAGGCATAGGGTTAGAAAAGAAGGTTTTTACTAACCATGTAGCAGGCAACAAACAAGGAAAGAAGGAAACTTCAAAACTTGAAAAACGTCTATGCTACACATGCCGAAAGAAGGGACATCAATGCAAGGATTGTCCCATTGGTAACAATTCCACTCCTAACTTGTCAATTGATTCTCATGTAACTAGGCAACCCAAAATTACAACTTGTGTTAGAAAGGTAATGAGTTTACCTAGTGCTAACACAAAGGACTTTTGGGTTCCTAGATCTTTGTTGACTAACCGTGATGGACCCATCAAGCGATGGGTACCAAAATATGCTTGACAAGATTTGTAGGAGAAGGAGATGATATGAAGCCTTGGGGTGCTTGAGAGAGTCCATTCAAGCTATCAATCTTCAATGATCTATATCCATGATTGACCCAAGGTTATTCTTCAAATTACTATGTCTTAAACCCATATCATCTCGAGGAAGACATTGATGTTGTAGGAAATAAAGAAATATCATGTGCGAAAAATCAAGGCCTACAACATGGAGGAAAGTCAAAGGATGGTAACTTCTATGCTTTTAAGTGCAAGTATTTTAAACTATCATTTCTTAAGTGTCTTGTGTAGTCACATAGAAATATATAGCTCTTCAAATGTCTTTAAATTTGTATCACCATTCTTTGAAGAATTTCCTCTCATATGGTAGATTGCATACTCATCATTTCCATCTTATGGCCATCTACATGCTTTAAATTGTTGCAAGTATATCATGGCATGATTTTCGCTAGTCATTCTATTATTGCCATGATTCTAGATATAGAGAGATATTTCATATTCTTAAAAGGATGAGGTGTCATGTAAGGAATTCTAATCCTTAGGACACTTATAAAAGGAAAATTCTCTCTATAACTAGAATAGGGAGACTATTGATTTTATTTAAGTAACCCAAGTAGTCTCACTTGTAGAGAATAAGTTTCTCTTTGGAAGTGTGTAATCTAACATGAAAAGAAAAATCAATCCAATGTTTTATGTTGTATTTCTACTTGCTCAAATTGGATATGATTCTTTCACATTTATCGCTTTCCAAATCATGAGTTAGATTTATTCCTATAATCTCAAAGGATTATTTATGCTTGTTTTATGAGTTAAAATTGAGCATAACATCATCTATGGATAATCTAGTTCATGCTATGAAGTTTCCATGTTTTAGTAATCTAGCTTTTTTATTCCTTATCAAAATGGTTACAAAAATGGAAACTAGTGCTTGTGTTACTAACAAAGTATCTCTTGAGCCTACTTATGAATATCTACAAAAAGAAAGTGCACAAGCCTCATGGGTTGTTCTTCACCCAAAAGAAGAAAGGTAAAAGCAAAGGTATGGGAACTCATCTTCTTAATTAAATTTAATTCCCATCTCCATGGATATTTAATCTAAATTATCATATTCTACCCATGTGAGGAATAGATTCTTTATTGAACTCAAATCAGCTAGATGTGCATTCAAATATCATTTTCTTAATGCTCATGTCCATTAGAATCTATTTAATGCCTTTGTAATATTTATATATGTTATCATATTGATTTGCTTCCAAGTAATGATTAACTAAATTCAATATGATAAAGTAAAATCTCCAATGATTATTAAAATGCTTAAAAGGTGCTCACTCATATTTCTCAAATGAAATGCACTAATGTTAAGGATTTTACTTCATGTCTATGTGACTCATGGATGATGAATTATGCTTATTTCCTATCTAAAAGAAATCATCCATCACTATATACTCCCTTGTGCTATTAACATCTTTCTTGAGTATTTTCAATAAGTTTGAAAGGAAAAGGAAACAACTACAAAGGGAGGACTCTCAAATGAAAGAGGAGAACATCAAGAACAACACCACCTACTTCTACGAAACAATCAATGGTGTGGTTGTGAGTATTCTAAACCCTTTCATATTGAGAATACTAGGCTCAAGTTGTTCATTGCAAATTTAATGAGCCTTGATCAAGATGTATAATGCTTCTCTCTATTTATCTTTAAAGTAAATGCATCCATTCAATTCATTCAAATACTTGATGCATATCTTTAGGGGGAGCCTTATACCTTGATTATGTTGAGACTATTGCTTTATCTCAGTAACTTCATATAGTCTCTTGCATGAGAATAAGTTTCTCATGAAGTATGCTACTACTTTAAATTCTTGTCTTTCACTCTAAATAGCATATTTGCTGGATTCTCCTACTCTAAAGCTTAATTGATAATCTAATGTGTATGTTGTTCTTTTGATCACATCTGTTATTTGTTTGATCATTGAATAACTTTCATTAACAATCATACCTCTTAGTGCCTCATATTCTTTCAATCAATATCTCTCTTGATATGCACTAAGTTAAAAGGAGAATTCATGATACATTTATGCAACTTGTGATCCATTTGATATTTGCTAACAATAACTTGAAAAGATTACTAGTTGTATAACTCTCTCTTGTGCAAAATATCTCCATATATTGTCATTAAGAATTGGTCTTAAGCATCTAAGACTAAGGACAAGCACAATGAAGAGAGCGTCTCTATGTAAAGGTACAAAAGGTAAAACTATCAATTGGTACAAAAAGGTAAAACTATCTCCTTTCATTTAAACTTGTACCTAAATCTTCCTTTTCTATACATTCTTTGCATATCTTGTATGAAAGGAAGAGAAAGCATGTCCATGTGTTATCCCTGCTTCATACCTAGTTTAATTTCCCAAAATTCATTCCTGCTTAGTGCATCTATGGTAAAACTAGATGAAGTACTTTCATTGTCAAAGAGCTTAAAGCTTAACCTTGTAACGAGGATAAGCTGCCTTTGTTTTCAAAGGTGGATGGTCCTTAAGTCTCTTTGAAATCTTTAAGGGAAAATGCTTAAATGGTTTACAACATGCTTTCGTAAGTGCATAAACTGTCATGAGCATCACACTTATACTATGACACAATGCACTTCACATTCTGTATGATATAGATATGTTCTCATTAACCTAATTATGTGCAATTGGCATTTGAGGCCAAAAATATGTTTTCCCCTCGCACATATTTAGGGGGAGCTATCTATGTTATATATATAACTATGATCATGCTTAATTTGATATATCCTCTTGATCATATCTCTTTTATATGCTATGACTAATGTGTTTTTCAAGTGAATTTCAAACCAAGTCATAGGTACATTGAAAGGGAATTGGAGTCTTCGGCGAAGACAAAGCTTCCACTCTACTCTATCGATATTATCTACCCTTCGCCATCACTCCACAATCACTCTCCAACGTTGGTATAATCTTCACTCATTTATTTTATGACCAAAGGGGGAGAAAGTACTTTCATGGGCTTATATCTCACTCAAAGTATCCGTTTTTGGCGATTCATGCCAAAGGGGGAGAAAGTATGAGCCCAAAGCAAAAGGACCGCACCACCACCCTAATTTTAAAATCGATGATTTTCAATTGGTAAATTTCAAAATTGGGGGGGAGTAACTAGTATTTTCAAAATTGATGTCTTAAAACCCTCTTGAACACTAAGAGGAGACCTTATTTGAGGGGGAGTTTTGTTTAGTCAAAGAAAAAGCATTTGGAACAAAGGAAGAAAAATTTCAAAACTTGAAAATGCTTCTCAAAATCTTATTCATTTACCTTTGACTATCTTGCAAAAGGACTTTGAAAAGAATTTACAAAAGAATTTGCAAAAACAAAACTTGTGGTGCAAATGTGGTCCAATATGTTAAAAAAAAATAATAAAGAAACAATCCATGCATATCTAGTAAGTATTTATATTGGCTCAATTCCAAGCAACCTTTGCACTTACATTATGCAAACTAGTTCAATTATGCACTCTTATATTTGTTTTGGTTTGTGTTGGCATCAATCACCAAAAAGGGGGAGATTGAAAGGGAATTAGGCTTACACCTAGTCCCTAATTAATTTTGGTGGTTGAATTGCCCAACACAAATAATTGGACTAACTAGTTTGCTCTAGTGTATAAGTTATACAGGTGCCAAAGGTTCACAGCAAGCAAATAAAAAGAACAAAGTTGGGTTCAGAATAGAGAGCTAAAGGCATCCCGAGAGGTTCCCTGGTCTGGCGCACCGGACTGTCCGGTGTGCCACCGGACAGTGTCCGGTGCACCAGGAGACTTCCCAATGAACTCCTCAGCCTCGAGAAATCCTTGGAGCCGGCGCGCTAAAATTCACCGGACTGTCCGGTGTACACCGGACAGTGTCCGGTGCTCCACGACGACGCGGCTCTAGAACTTGGCGGCCTCGGGAATTCGCAGCGGCTGCTCCGCTATAATTCACCGGACATGTCCGGTGTACACCGGACTGTCCGGTGTAACTGCGGGGCAACGGCTACTTCGGCGCCAACGGTCGACTCTGACAGCAAACAGTACACGCGGCAGAGTCAGAGCAGAGGATCAGAGAGGCACCGGACTGTCCGGTGTGCACCGGACTGTCCGGTGCCGCATGAGGACAAAGCCTCCAACGGTCGACCAGCTCCAACCCAACGGCTATTTAGTGACGTGGCTGTCACACCGGACATGTCCGGTGTGCACCGGACTGTCCGGTGCGCCATCGACAGACAGCCCTCACCAACGGCTAGATTTTGGTTGGTGGCTATAAATACCACCCCAACCGGCCACTTCAAGGTGTGGGAGCCCAAGCAACATTCCAAGTCATTTAGTTGACATACTCAAGCCCTCCCAACCACATATATTCATTGATCCATCCTATACACAAGATTTAGACCACTACAACCAACACAAGTGCCACAAAAGAGAGAGTAAGCAAAAGAGAGCTACTCATTTGAGTTTAGCACTAGTGCCTTGTGAGATTCATCGAGAGATAGTGTGTGCTTCATCTTTGTGTTCATTTGCGCGTGGAGTTTTGACTCCCATTCGAACTTCCTCCAAAGTTTTGGAGGCTTGTAAAAGCTAGCAAGAGACACCAAAGCTTGTGGTGGTCCTTGTGGGATCGAGGGGGATCCTTGAGAAGAAGAAGAGCTCACCGATCCTTGTGTGATCGGGGGAGAGAGGGAAAGGGTTGAAAAAGACCCGTCCTTAAGTGGACTCCTCAACGGGGACTAGGCCTTCGAGGGCCGAACCTCGGTAAAACAAATCACTCGTGTCCATTGTGTTTATTGCTTGTGATTTGTTTACTTTCCCTCGCTCTAAGTTTTCTTGCACCTTTATTTGCTAATATCATTTGGTGTTGCTTCAAGTCAAATTCCCATTTAGTGAAGCAACACGTTGCAAGAAAGAAATTGACCTAGCGCTCTTCTCATCTAAGGCTTCTTGCTTTGTTATTCTATAACTTATCAATAGTATTGATTTATCACTTCCGCATTATTTAGCAATACTCCTTTCAAGCAAGATCTTAGTTTGTATACTCCTATATTTGTATATCTTGTTCTAACCACTAATCAAGGGATCTAGTTGGGGGATAAAGTTTTAATTTTCAGGTTCCGCCTATTCACCCCCCCCCCCCTCTAGGCGACTATCAAGAAGCGACAAACTTTTGTTGTTTCTGTTCCAAGGTGGTCTCAAAAGAAGAAAATCAAGAGTAAAGCTGCGGGAGGAAGGGTTCCTCCATAAGAACTTTTGTTTAAAAGCTTAATGGGAGGGGTTTTTGCCTCCCATGGTGTGTAATAATATTACTCTGCACTCATAAGTTATATCATGGTCTGTAGTATATAAATGTGTCTTACTTTTTAAATAAAGGTAAGTTTATGTAATCGCTTCCACGTTTTTGTATCTCCGATGATCTGTAATGTCTGCGTGACGGGTGAAACGCTCTTGGGAAAGGTAAGAAAAGTAGATACCGAACTTGTCAAGTGATTCAGGGGCACCTACAGGGTTGTCTGAGGTCCATTGGACAAGGACGACTGTAGGTGGGCCTAATGACTTGGGAGGTTCCGTCACACCAGACGAGTTGATTAAAGTGGTGTGGAGCCACAACACAACAATATCAAGGTCAACAGGTTTTACACCATTCAAATTATTGTTTGGAGACGAAGCAATAACTCCAGAAGAAGCTAAGGCAGGGTCAATTAGAACAGTAGCTTCGGCAGAAGACGAAGCAAATTATTCTGTGGCAAAAGATGCTATAGAAGGGACCAGACTTCAGGCTGTGGAGAATTTCAATAAATACCAAGCCGAAACAATAAAATGGCATGACAGAAAAGTTCAGCTAAAAAACATTAAGCCAGGGCATCTGGTACTTCGGAGAGTAGCCAATCCAGACACAGTAAGCAAGCTACAGCTGAAGTGGGAAGGACCCTTTCTTGTGGTATCTTCGTCAAGACCCGGTTCTTACAGATTAAAGGATATGGACGGCAACGACATTCCTAGATCTTGGAATGCGGACGAGCTTCGGCGATATTATGTGTAACTTGATGTAATCTTTTTTATTTTTTCTATGGCACCCTTTTCCTTCCCAAAGGGGGAGAAAGGTTTTTAATGGGGCCATAATTTGTAATCTTTCTTTTCTTATTCAGCTCCACGAGAGCAAGATCCCCAAAGATATGTAAATATAAAATCTGAGCATGCACCATCGAGTGCATAGAGAGAAAAGAGAAAAAAAAAGCAGGGAGAAGCTCGAAAGTCATCCCTAAAGGGATGCAGAGCACGACGAAGCTACAAAAAAAGTCGTTCCTAAGGGAGCGCAGCGTAAGTTTTCTGCTCAAAAGTCGTTCCTAAGGGAATGCAGAGCCAAATACCGCCAAAACATAAGGCGAAGTGCGAAAAGTCAACACGAATACCGCTGAAATAGAAGGCGAAGAAGTTCAAAAGACGTTCCTAAGGGGATGCAGAACTTACACCGAAAAATAAGCGGTGAAGCCGAAAAATAAGCGGTAAAGAGACTTCAGTCATTCCTAAGGGAATGAAGGCTATGGTTGTGGCTTCGTATGTGTGTGTTTGGACATTCATTTGCATGTCACATTACCTCATACATTGCATTCATAAACATTCATTTAGACATACATAGGACCATCATCATCATATCATACAGACACAGGCAAATGCTTCGACTATGAGGATAACGCTTCGGCAAAAAGAAAAGAAGCAGTTTCATGCTTCGTTGTGTACGAAAAGAAGGGAAGGTGTTTTTCGCCTTCGGCTCAAAAAGAATACGAGTTTCGTCCACATCAAAGCAGTCCATATATGGACGAAAAAGGTAGAAATATGTTAAGGTATGAACAAGTTTACATAATAAGTATCTGATTCTTCGATTACAATATTTTTTACAAGGGTAATACAAAATTTTTCTAGAGTTTTTGCAGCAAGGTCTTCAGCTTCATCATCATTAAGCTTTGGATCACATGTCAAGTTTTGGCTCACTGTTCTTAAACTTCGTCATCCTATACATACCAAAGCATTATGAGAAAAGTGCAAATTTCAAGGAGAAGGTAAAGCAGCAGGTACAAATTTCTTACTGGCTTAAGGTGGCTTCGAGCTTCGTCGCAAGCCATCTCCCGACCGCCTTTCGTCCAAATCTGCGTTACAAATCTATTTCCTATGCTTCGAGCCAGACTGGGGATATCAGTTAAATCTGACAGTGATAAGCTGAAGTTTGGTATGTTAACAATTTTTCCATGCGTGCAACCAGATTTCATGAAGGCAACAGCTGTGCCTCGAGAAGCTAGCAGGGCACAAAAATCACCGTGTCCAGCTATAACTTCATCAAGAGCATCAACTTCGCCCTCAATGTGTTCGAAGATTCCTGGCAAGTCTTCAACTGAAGGATTGAATTTCTCAGAGCTGGCTCCAATCGAGTTGAAAACCTGCTTTAGCCATTGCACACATCGGGTGCCGAAGTCTAGGCATTTATTTTGAAGTTCTTCCAGTGATTTCTGTAAATTTGAACTCTTTTCGGCTTCAGTCTCAAGCTTCGCATTCAATTTCTATTTTTCTTGTTCGAAACTTTCCGACTTTGAGAGAAGTTCACTGTTCAGTTTTGCAATTTTGGTTTCGGCTTCTGCCAATAAACCCTCCATTGTTTGAAGTTCGAAATCCTTCTTTTCAAGAGCAGCTGCTTGATCCTTTATTTTGCTCTCTAATCCTTCAATTATAACCTCATGTTTTTTGTCTTCAAGGTCTTATTGCATCTTCAGAGCCTTACTTAATAGCATACTCTGTGCAAAAACAAAATTCGTTAGAAAACTCCTTTGTCATTAAAACAATAAAAAGCCGAAGAAAATTTTTACCTTGAAGTTGGAATAGAACAAACTACCGGCGATATGCTGTCGTCGGTAGCGGCTGATATCGGCCTTAAGCTTCGGGAAACCAATACTCTTCGACGGAGTACTGATAACCTTCACTCCAGTTCGGTCTCGGAGGCAACCTAAGCTTTCATCGTCAATGCCGCCGAAGAGCAATGCTCCTAGCTTGTAACCACAGGATATAGCATAATTTTTTAACTCTTCTTTCTCAGCTTCAGTTAACTCCTGACCAATTATGTTTTGGAAATTGAAAACCTTTTCCTCCGAAGTGTCTTCGGCTTTTTCCTTTCCTTTTCCAGGCACTGTGGCCAGGGTCTCTTCAGCGGCCATAGCAGCTTCTTCCATGGCCATATTCAGGAGCATTTTATCAATATCAGAAAGTGTGGTCTCTAGATTCGAAGCTTCGACAGTTTCAGCTTCGGTGGGTGCATCTTCGGCAGCAGTAGCACTCCCAACAGCTGGTGTCTTTGACGCCAAGGCAGGCGGTGGCGTTTCTTCAATGGCTTCAATCACATGAATAATTCTCCGTTTTTTCGGCCCAGCAGGCTTCTTCGCTCCCGAGGGCTCCTTTTCCTTCTGAAAAAGCTTCGTCAGATGTGGCCCCGATGGACTTAGCTTGATGGGCAAGGATTCAGTCATTACCTTCAGAATTTCTTCTACGTCAGCAGTAGAAGGTGTTGAAGGAGTTTCTTCTTCTATATCAGTCGCTTTTTGCTTCAGAGCTGCAGCTTTCCTCTTCTGTGGAGTAGCTGCCTTTGGCTCAGGGCTAAGCTTTCTTTTCTTCAGAACTTCTTCGTCCTCTTTCACCATTCTGGCAGCTTCTCTACCTATAACGCTAACAATTCTTTTTCTTTTTTGCCCTTCGGCACCCTTGCTCAATCGCTCATAGTCAGGATATTCAAAATTCAGGGCATCCATCACCCGATTCAACCTTCGCTTCGGTCGGGTGCCGAAGGCTGCAGTTATTAATTGATCTTCTTTCTTCGTATAATTGCCTAGGATTTCATTGCACATAACTTCAATTGTGTCCAACCATTCTTGGCAGGGTTGTTTGAAGTGTTTCTTGAACTTAAAATGATAAGGCAGCCGAACAAGTTCATTCTTCTTCTTCTCACCTTTGAGCTTCGGCATACCCCATTCCCTCAGCATTGGGAATACTCTGCTGGCTAGGTATTCCTGAACTAAATCCCTAGTACCAATATGTTCAGATACAACTCTAAATTCAGCCACAGCATCCGAGCATGGTTCCCCCACGTCATGTTGCACTGAGGCCTAGTTAGCCTGAAGGTTAGCTTTAGCGGGCTCTGAACTAGTTTCTCCTTCTGCTCATCTATCTTAACATAGAACCATTCAGTCTTTTAGCCAGTCGGCCACTTGGTGCGATAGCTGACCACCGGTGTTTTCATGTCCTTGCGGTATGCAAAATTGTAACATCCAAAGTTCTCGTGTAATCCATCTTCTCTAGCCTTCGTTTGATAGTGAAGTTCATGCACCCGACAGAAGGCTTTGGCAAGTGGTTCCACTCCTTGGCTTCGAAGAGCCCAGATGAAAACGCTGAGCCTAACGATAGCATTAGGAGTCAGCTGATGAAGATAAATCTCAAAATTTTCTAACACATCTGCAATCATTCTGTGCATGGGAAGTCTCAACCCTGCTTTGAAGAAGCTCTTGAAAACTACCACTTCATCACTTCCTGGTTTCGGGGTGGTCTCTTCCTCGCCGAAACGAATCAATTTCTCTTCGACTTTCCCGAAGTAGCCTAGCTTCATCATTATAGGCATATCAGCTTCGGAGACAGTCGACTTCCCAAAATCCAAATGGCTGGGCTTGGATGGCATAATGGTGTTATAATCAATCTCCTCTTCACCAGTATCGCCCTCTTCAGCATCTGCCAGCTCGGTTTCGGCAGCGGGTGCACCTTCGTCAGTGGTCCCCTCTGTCACAACCAGACCTGATCGTTTCATTACTTCCGAAATCGGTGCTGTCTCAGTGACCTCGGTCTCTTCTTCCTCACAAGTCACCCTCGCCATTGAGCGCACCCTAGCCATTTGATGTTGAAATTTTTCCGGTTTTGATGAAATTGGCTACTTTTTTATTTTGCCGAAGCTCTATCTCTTTTGACGAAGCTAAGAACAAGGCGGCGCTTTAACTGAGAATACGAAGCATAAGCTTCGGCTATGGTCAAATTTTTCAGCAGCACAACGACACGATAGTAATGAATGCTGTGATAACTTCACACCTACTCGTCTCTTTATATAGTGCCACAGGACGGAACGCGAATCGTCAAGCTACCTACACCCGCCAAACAGCCGCTCGCGTTCGCTGGATGGTGGACTGCAGGGCGCGAGAAGAGGAAACACCAGATCGTACCCGCTCTATGGTGGGACCACCTTGTGTCGGGAATATTTAAATCGTTTCTCGACAATGAGCTCAGGGAAGGTGTTTTTCGGACCTTCGGCATTCCGAAGCCTAAAAGAATTTTTCACGGGTCGAGCTCGTTACGAAAAACGACCTGATACCGTGAAGGGGCTACTGTTGGGGGGCAACTTCGTCGCCGAAGGTCATGTGAGAAGAAACACCTTCGAAGGGCCAGTACACAATGCCGAAGGTATCAGTTAAGGAGCTTCGTAACGTATCTCCAGATGCACCGACTTAAAAGGTGGAATGACCAGTTAGCCCATGACAACCTATGTTATGATTGTAACCAAGTGTAAAGGGTATGAGTGTAACTTCTCGCAGGCTGCGTCCTGTGTCTATAAATAGATAAACAGTACCCCGTACTGTTCACGCTGGCTTGTACTCGCTCATGCATCACGCTTGTATCTTTACCTTCTGTCAAACCGAAGGTACAAATGTAATTCAATATTCTTTTTATTCATTCATAATCATATAGTAAAAATTACATTGATGACGTCATACAATTATCCATGTTATTTCTCATGTTTCGTATGCTTCATCTTTCATTGATATAAGCTGTGATGATAAAGGTACGTCCTTCATGACCTTCGTCCGAAGATCATTATATCCTCAGGGAAATAATGCTTCGAAGGACGAAGGGCATTAATCATTAACCCATTTTCCGTGTTGCCTTGTTCTTAACCCATAGCATTTGAGAACAAGTCCCCAACATGGTGGGATTGATTTTCTCTGGCACACTATGCCACCAAGAGGTAGATCCGGAGGAATGATTTTAGGGGTAAATCCGGTAGTTTTTGACATTGGAGCTATCGATGAGGGGAATTTTTACACGAAATTTCTTCTTAGAAATAAATCAGATGATTTTAAATGGGCCCTGTATGCGGTATATGGCCCAGCTCAGGATGACCTTAAGAATGTCTTCTTAGCGGAAATGGCTAGTGTAGTTGGTGCTGAGTCCCACCCTTTTATTATCGGGGGGATTTCAATATAATGAGAAGGCCTGAGGATAAAAACAAAAATAACTTCAATTTTCTTTGGCCTAATTTATTTAATGTCGTCATATAGAACCTTGAGATGAAAGAGATTGACTTGAAGGGTCATCATTTTACTTGGTCCAATAATTTAGATCTGCCAACCTTTGAAAAACTTGACAGAGTTTTTATGAGTATCGATTGGGAATTACAATTCCCTAATGTCTCTATCATAGCACTTCATAGATCTCGCTCGGACCACACTCCGTTACTGCTCAACACCATGGTTTCCTCTCAGCTCAGCACCCACACCTAGTTTAAATTTGAGTTAGGATGGTTTATTAGAGATGGGTTCCATGATATGGTTGCCACGATCTGGCAGCAACAAACGAGGGGAATCACAGCAATAGAGAAATGGCAATGTAAGATAAGAGCCTTACGTCAACACCTTCGAGATTGGGCCAAGAACACAGCTGGATCACATCGAAAGGAGAAGTCTCGACTCACTCAAAAACTTGTCGAGTTAGATAAAAAGGCAGAGACTTCTCAACTTTCGCCAAATGAGCTAGCGCTAAAAATATATATTGATGAAAGACTTGCTACTATCCTAAAAGAAGAGGAAATCCGTTTCTTTCAGCGGGCGAAAGTTAAACATCTTCTTGAAGGGGACAATAACACTAAATACTTTCAGTCAGTTGCCAATAGCAAACATCAAAACAAAGAATTTATAGCCTTGAGGACAATGACGGGACTCGTATTGAAGAGGTTGACCTCAAAAGCCATATCACTAATTTCTATAAAGGCCTGTTTGGGAAGCCGAATCAAAACTCAATATCGCTGGAGGAATCGATTACTTACGATATCCCCCAGGTTTCAGATATCGAAAATGTGATTTTGACGGCGCCCTTCATTGTTGATGAGGTCCGTGAGGCTATTTTTCACATGGAACATAATAAAGCTCCTGGACCAGATGGTTTTCCGGCTGAGTTTTACTAGGTGTTTTAGGAATTAATAAAAGATGATTTACTAGCCTTGTTCATGGAATTTAACAATGGCACTCTCCCTGTCTATAGTATTAATTTTGGGATCATTACTCTTTTACCTAAGAAATGTAATGCCTTAAAAATACAAGATTATCGGCCCATTTGCTTGCTTAATGTTAGTTTTAAGATAATTACTGAAGTCCTGACGAACAGAATTGGAGTGGTTGCAGACAAGATTATTAATCCCTCGCAAACTGCTTTTATGCCTGGTCTAATATTCTTGAAGGCGTAATTGTGCTTCACGAGACTATTCATGAAATTCATAGGAAAAAAATGAATGGAGTGATTCTAAAGTTGGATTTTGAAAAAGCTTATGATAAGGTAAAATGGCCCTTCCTCCAACAAGCTATGCGAATGAAAGGTTTCTCGCAGAAATGGTGTGATTGGGTTTAGTCAATTGTCTCTGGAGGACATGTGGGGGTTAAAGTTAATGATGAAATTGGCCCTTTCTTTTCTACTCATAAGGTTCTCCGTCAAGGTGATCCTCTCTATCCGATTCTCTTTAATATAGTTGTGGACATGTTGCCAATTCTATTTTTAAGAGAAAAGGAAAATAACTAATTCACGGGTGTGGTTCCTCATCTAGTGGATGGTGGACTTTCTATCCTCCAGTATGCGGATGATACTGTTGTTTTTCTGGATCATAACTTGGATCAAGCACGAAATGTGAAACTTCTCCTAACCGCTTTTGAGCAGATGTCAGGTTTGAAAATCAACTTTCACAAAAGTGAGCTTTTTTGCTATGGGTTAGCTAAGGATCATGAAATGGATTATTCTTGTCTTTTTGGTTGTGGGATCGGTTCTTTTCCTCTCAAATACCTTGGAAATCCTATGACCCATCGCAGGTTACAAAATAGTGAGTGGCAGTGTGTTATTGATAGATTCGAAAAACGATTAGCTATGTGGAAAGGTAAATTACTTTCTTCCGGCGGTCGTCTAGTGCTCATTAATTCAGTCTTAAGCAGCCTCCCTATTTTCATGATGTCCTTTTTTGAGGTGCCTATCGGGGTGTTAAAAAAACTAGATGCCATCCGCTCTCGATTCTATTGGCAAAATGGCCAATTTAAAAAGAAATATAGACTTGCAAAATGGAATATTATTTGTCAACCTAAGGAGGTTGGTGGCTTGGGTGTAGCTAATCTAGCCACTAAGAACATTTGTTTACTCAGCAAGTGGCTCTTTAAGTTATTGAATCAAGACGGTACATGGCAACAACTTCTAAAAAATAAGTATTTAGGATCCAAATCACTTACTCAAGCCGTGAGAAAATCAGGAGACTCTCATTTCTAGGCTGGTCTCATGAATATTAAGGAAGAATTCTTGAGGTGGGGGAGGTTTCGAGTAGGTGACGGTCACGCAATTAGGTTCTGGGATGATAGATGGATACTGGATAGACTGCTTAAGGTCATTTATCCAAACCTTTTTAATATCGTGCGGAAAAGAAAGGCTTTAGTCAAAGATGTTATGAATGGAAATTTATCCAACCTTTCTTTTCGCAGAGCTATTGAGGGGTGAAGCGAGTCGAGTGGCATAATTTATCAACTTTACTCGCATCTATTGCTTTCGATCATTCGAAGGACAAATTCTTATGGAGACCTCATCGAAATGGAGTTTTCTCAGTCCAGTCAATGTACCACCTTTTAATGAATACTCCCACTTTAACCTATAATATGTTGCTTTAGAAACTAAAACTCCCTCTCAAAATTAAAATTTTCTTGTGGTACTTAGAGAGAGGAGTTATTCTCACTAAAGAAAATTTAGCTAAACGTGGGTAGACAGGGAGTATGAAATGCTGCTTTTGTAATCAGAATGAGACTATTCAACTTTTTTTTGATTGTTACCTTATCAGAAACATTTGAAGTATTATTTACTTTGCTTTCAACATAGAGAGACCCATCAATAGTAATCATATAATTGAGAATTGGGCTACTAACAAGGGAACAGCTCATCGAAAAAAACTTTTAATTGGAGTGGCAGCAATGTTTTGGTCTATTTGGTTGTGCCGCAATGATGTGGCATTTAATTTTAAACCAATACCATCAATTTTGTAGGTTCTTTTCAGGGGGACGTATTGGCTCAGACTCTGGAGATTATTGCAGAAACAAAATGCTCACCAAGAGATTCTTGTGGTATGTCAATCCTTAAAGATGGTGGCAATGGAGATCCTTGCAAAACATGGTTGGAGTTCTAATGCCAGATTAAAGGACGCTTGATTCGAGAACAAGTTCTTGTCAAGGATGTTATTTTTTTAATGATGCATGTTTTATTAATTTTCAATCTGTAATACCGTATGTAGGAAACTACAAAAGGCTGGAACATTTTTTGTTTCTATTATTAAAAAAAATATGATAGTTGGAACATGTTTGATATCGCTTCACTCCATGTTTTCTTATGCTTTGCTCTAGGTTTTGAACTCCACAACTCTGCTCCAGGAAAAAAAAAAGTAAAGTTGTGAGGGCAAGGGTGCTCCACAAACTCTATATTTTCTTATGGAACTACAGGGTGAAGTTTATGGAGCAGAATTTGAGTCTCAACTCTCAACATCTATTAATACATGGTAAACTCTCTCAGTTTTTTTTTTTTTTGTCTAAACCAACTGTAAACTTATACCTTTTTGGAGCATGGCACAATACTTTTTTTTGGGGGGGTAAACACAGTATAAATGCAGATATTCATATACATGCAAGCGCACTCATCGATGATGGCAATGAGACGTGTTATCAGTTAGTGCGTTTGCCAAATGCATGCCGCACTTGCATACCACAGTTAGTTTCTTTACATCACGCTTGCTACCAAATCGCCGGAAATTCTCGGATCTTGATATTATCACCAGACTGAGGTCCGGAGGAACGTAGAGAATGCATCTACACGATCCGAGATTGCAATCTGATCATCAGTAGTTATCCCAGTGGACAGAATGAACTGCTCGCTGTACTTCACTCACTGTTCAGCCGCTCTATCATGCTGTCAATAGGCAGCGATCCCAATGGCACAGATGACTCCAGACGCTCAAACATGTCGAGCTCAAAATGTTCATCGTCACGGAGATCAGGTGACTGCTCCAGCTGGCCCTCTTCGTTTCCAGCAACGCTTGTTTCGGGCTCGTCATTCATGTACTCTGCACTTAGAGAGTCGGTGCTCGCATCACCATTGGTCACAAGCAGAGCAGGAAATGAGTGCTCCACCGCCTGAGATGTCACGCTGAACTCCTCAACCAAAGTCAGGAGCGAATCGGGTGTGAGATTATTTGCTTCGGCGTCATCCAGCAGCAATGCCAGAGACGAGTCCACCGCACTCTTCCATAATTTGAACATTTTGGGTCTCAATACTTCTCTTATCGCAACTTGAGTGTTGGCATCACTAACTTCATCTGTATCTGCAAAAAAAAAAAGTTGCATTGTTATTTTGATACAGGAAGTGCAACCAATAATATTGAATTAAAAACGGAGGTACTGGTCTTTTCCAAGTAACCAAGAAAAAAAGCAGCTATATTCTCCATGCAACACATTTTAGTGTATGTTTGAGCAAAATTATGCATATGATAAATGAGTGCAGGAAGAGATTACAAAATGAGGAGCTCATAAAAACCCAATCACAAAAACTGCTATCATAAATAAAAATAAGCATGGATATTAAAGAAGCAAGACCAAGATAATCATTATAAGACTATCTCCAGCAACTTACCCATCACTATCCCTATATTCGAACTCCACTCTGCGAACAATGCAATCTACAATGCAAAACAGTGTTTTGCACAGCCATATGGGTAAGCTGCTGACTGCTGTAGGCAGTTTAAAAGTTAAGAAAGCATACCTGAACTATTCATGACAGATGTCATTGCCAGATTAATCTTTGGAACTTTTGGAATGAGAGTAAGAGGCTTCGAGTATCTGGATTTCCATTCTTTGCCTCTGTGCATCAATATCTGCTCATCATCAAATGATAAAAGAACACAGGGAACAAGATCCTGCATATATAGAACTAAGCAATTTTAGCTGAGTTGGTTGGAAAGAAGGCATATAAAGGATTCCTTCCACTACAAGTAATGAAATGAAAACTGAGAAATTCATGAGGGTGAACAGAACCCTTAGTTTCGCTCCAATCTTTTTGTAGTCACTTGGATTCAAACCCTCACAGTCAATCTTCACCAGGTCACTTCCTTCAAAAGCATCTCGCACATCCTTGACAAGAGTGATGTATATTCCATTTTTGGCTAAAAGAGAGTACAAGATAAGATACGCCATCAGTAGCATGTGTCATTCTTTGTACCTTAAATACAGAGTAAAAAACAAGCAATCCTTCCAGTGAGCAGTTTTGACAATCAGTTTAGCACTATGATTGAAGCTGCAGCTGCACAGTGGTGCATAGGTGTACAGCTGCTGCAGCAGCAGCCGTTTAGTAGAAGCAAACATGCATTAGTAAATATAGTAAAATGCTATATATTTTTGAAGTACTTGTTGCCTCTCCAACGATATTATTTTCAGACGGAAAATCTAAACAATCCAGCCAATATCACCGTTCGAAATTACTGAAGTTCAACAGTTCAAACTGGGTCAGCTATTTCTAGAAGGACTAGCATTTTTGGTCAGTAGAACTAGACAGGTAGAAAAACATCTAGCAGTAACCAGTAGCCAGCAGCCACATCCCACATATGCATGACATACATGGTACACAATCTTGTAAGCGTATACCTAACAGAATGTAAAATCAGGGGCCTATCGTATCCTTGACAATTAGGATTGTATTTACAGTACTAGTCTAGGCTTGAAAGGTAATCTAGTATGTGGTGTGTACTGTGTAACAGGATTAAGGTTCCTACTGTGAATAGGTCATTTCACATACTGATTTGAATGTCATAAATACAAAACTTGTAAACAAACAAATCAAATAAGAAGGCCATCCAAATTTGGAACATACCTGAACAATGGACATTAAGAGTAAAGGTTTTTTTTTTGGCAAGGAATCAATAAGAATAGGAATAAGGTTGATCAGTAACTCAATACCTAATTTACAGATTGGCAGCAGATCACGCCCTTTTCTTCTCATTTCATCTGCTTCTTCTTTTGTAAACCCCTCTGGAGCTTCTTTGATGAGTTTTGGATATACAGGAGTTGCAGGTTTCCAGAGCATTAGTGGATAGCGAGGACGGGTCTTAGGATCATAATGTCTTCCTCTATATAGAAAAACAACGCCACCTACTCGGTGAATGACTTTTCCACCTGACTTCTCCTGGAACATAATAGATGTTATTATGTTTGACAATGCATTACAATAAAGTCCTGTATAGTTGTATTGAAAAACACATAAGCATGTATACATGATGACTGAGGTCTTGTTCCATGACATGAGAGGCCAACAAGTGCACTTCCCTAACAATAGACAAGCTCTTCATAGTCCTTAACTCATACACTAGTTTGATCAAAATAATATTAGTTCATTAGTACACTGTTGATTTCAAGATATCAGTACTGATACTAGTGTCCTATTTTTCTTGAAATCCTTGCATTAAAGGAAAAGAATAATTTATGGTGCTATGTTTTCAAGTCGTCCGACTAATCGCGATTAGTCGGGCAGGTCGGTTTTGGGTGGCCGATCAGGACAAGCGACCCGATTAGGACACCTGATCACCCTGGTCGTCTGACTAGCCAACGATTAGCGATGATTAGTCGATCGATCAGGAGCTTTTGTCCGACCAGGGTCTGATGCCTGTCAAATTTGTGGGCTTCTTTTGGCAGGCCATGATCGTGTATGGTCTGACTATGTGTCTTCCATGTTGTTCTAAACCTATATCCGTTCATGATCGTGTATGGTTTGAAATTATGTCTTTCATGTTCCTTTAAATCTCTCTTCAACACCTGCATTACTTTAGGGTCATTGGATAGCTACTGTTTTCAGTTGGATGAACGAATATTTTCAGTTGGATGAACGGATATCTTCTCTTAAATCAGTATTGCAGCATTCATGTCATGTTTACCCTTTATATGTCCTAGATGGACATGACGACTAGTGGACGACCAGGGTCGACCAGAGGTCGATTAGTCGACCTAGTCGTCGACTAATCACGATTAGTCGCCTAGTTGGACCCCTGGGTCGACCAGCTGGTCGCTCAACCAGAAAACATAGGAATGGTGTTCTATACGCATGTGTGGCGGCATGAAGCCTCAAGTTCCTTCTCTTCGAAGTCCTGCTACAATGTCTTGTTCATGGGATCAACACCACTTGAGTCGGGAAAAAGATTGTGGAAATCTTCGGCCCCTCCGAAATGCAAGTTTTTTCTTTGGTTAGCAATGAAGAACAAATGTTGGACAACTGATAGATTGGAAAGAAGAGGGCAGGAGCACCCGAAAGCTTGCCCTCTTTGCGATCAGGAATAGGAAACAGCACAACATCTTTTAACTTCTTGCGTCTTTGCCCAGGCAATTCTGGCACAACATACTCTCACCTTTTGGTTTGGGGCACCTCACTCCTGGGGAAGACGAGTTGCTTTTGCTGATTGGTGGAAAGAGGTGAGCAGCAGAGTCCATAAGAATTGGAGAAAAGGCTTAAATAGTGTCATCATTTAGGAGCTTGGTGCTTATGGTTGCAAAGAAACCGGACTGTCTTTGATGGTGGCTCTCCTACAATTGGCAAAGTGCAGAGATCCCTGCTTGATGAGCTAGCGTGTTGGGTAATGGCTGGGCCAAGCATCTGGAATGTTTAGGCCTAGCAACAACCCTTAGCTCGGCAGGAAGGTTTTAGGGGGAAGTGTGTGGTCGTGTTTTCTTTTGTATCTCCTGATGGATCTTTTCATGTTTTTGTGTTTTCGGCCACCTTAAGGGGGGCTGGGATGCTTGTAGCTGTCCACTTGGACTTTTTTCCCTCTACTTAATAATAATGATGTGCAACCCTCTTGTGTTTTCCAAGAAAAAAAAACAAGAGGCAAAACATTAACAAGCCCAACTTTTGTCCCTTTCTATGATCCTAAAAGTTTCAAACAACTCTTATGAAAGTAGGTAGCTTGTGGGAAGTTATTTCAGAGGTGATTATGCTGCCAGATACTCCAGATAGGCACATCTGGAGGTTCTCTAGTTCGAGCTGCTATTCTGCTAAATCGGCTTATGATGTGCTGCTATTTGGAGCTACTGGTTTTGAGCATTGGAAGCGTATCTAGAAGAGTTGGGCACCTCCCAAATGTCGTTTCTTCCTATGGTTAGAAGCCCACAACTGCTGTTGGACAGCAGACTGGTTGGCTAGGCGAAACCTTGATCACCCGAAGGCTTGTGTTTTTTGTGACCAAGAAATGGAGACCATTAATCATCTGCAATTGTCTTGTGTTTTCTCCAGATAATTCTGGTTTTTGCTCTTGCAAACGATTGGCCTGGCTAGTTTCGCGCCACAACCTTCTGATGTTGAGTTCCTTGGTTGGTGGAGGGATAAAACAAATTCTATTAGTAGCTCCTTCCGGCCTAGTTTGGGTACTCTTGGATTGGAGTGTTTTGGAGAGATTGGAGAGTGTTTAAATCCTCAATAGATCAAAAACTCTCACAATATATCTCAATCCACTCTAATCCCTCTAATTCCTAGAGTATCCAAACTAGGCCTCCAGGATGGGCTGAACTCCTTGGTGATCCTAGGAGCTTGGACTCTATGGCGACATCACAATGACGGTGTGTTCAATGGAGTTAGGCCAAGCATCTCTACTATTATGATTATGTCAGGAAATGGAATTAGAATTTGGGAGATGGCTGAGGCCAATGATCTATCGTTGCCTAGTGTTCATGGTTAAAGGCCATAGGGTGTTTTATGCATAGTTGTTAAAACGGTAAGGCGAGATAAGGCGACAGACCCCCTTTTTAACTTTTAAGCGGTAAAGCGTAAGGAGAGGCAACGCCTTAAATATACTTAAAAATAGGAAAATATTGATATTTGAGAAAGTATTTAGGACAAAAAAATAATAATAAAGAGAAAAGGATAAAGGAAAGAAAAAGACTAGCCCAACAAGCTTACAATTCAGCCCAACTAGTCCATGAAGATTAGGTTAAGCCCACTTCCTTTGTGGCTTTGTCCCCCTCTCCATCTCCCAGCCGACTCCCTCTCCCAGCCACCTCTCCCAGCCACCAGCATCTCTCTCTCCCCGCTCTCTCCCTCTCTGCTCGCTTCTTGCTCCGCTCACTTCTCCCTCCTATGTCGGCGCCGCCGCACCGCAGTCACGCCACCGCGCCACTAGAGCAGTCGCGCCACCGTGCCCTTGCGGCCGCGCCGCAGTGCCACTGGAGCCGTCGCACCGCTGGAACAGACGCACAGGAGCTGTCGCGCCACCGGCAGCCTCTCCCCCACTCGTCTTAGGTGTGGAGTAAGGCGAGCAGGACGCCTTACGTTGCCGGGGCGCCTTACCGCCTAGGCGACGCTTAAGTGTCGCCTAGGCGACGTCTTGACAACTATGGTTTTATGTTAGTCGTTTCTGTTGTGTTTCTTCTTCAGTTCCCCTCTTGTAACACTGTAGCGGCCTATTGGCCTTGTGTACTCTGCACACTCTTCTATTAATATAATGATACACAGCTCTCCTGTGTATTCGAGAAAAAAGTAGGTTTTAACTTCTCTAGATACATAGGTTATTTCATGTACTTAGATATACACTATATCAAGATAAATAGTAAAAGCAATGTATTTAGAAAAGCTAAAACATCTTATGATCAAGTGTCATTTGAGTTATCATGCAATTCAGAACAGAAATAAAAAAGAACATCATCTCACTCTTTGAAATATTCTCTTTTCGAAAAGAAGGCACTTTTGCATACTGGATGCCACATTTTGTAGTACAGTAAAAATTCAAATTTTAGAAAAAGAGATTCACGGAAATCTTTGGCTTTGTACCACAGAATGCATGTCCAGATGCCTGGGGGATATATTAACACATGTGAACGTGTACAATGCACATTTATATGCAGTAGCAAACTAATTATAGATACCTCAAGATGATAACAGAGATTCTTCATATCAACAGTTGGAACGCCTCGGCATCTAACTTTGCAGATTTCCTGGCGCCTCCAATGACAATGTATCATTTCCAACATGTTGTGAGTCAAGCCATCTCTTCCTACAGAAAATTGTTCAGGAAATTGATATTTAACTCTACACTCCATCAGTAATAAGATTTAGCTTTGCAACAAAAGAAAAGAAGTTTTAACTTTGCAATAAGTAGAAAAGAGGATTTGGAAGGTATCCGATGAGGATGGGGTTTACGAGAAGGAAAGACTATATCGCCTCGACTCTCTACAATACAGAGACATAACAACTCCAACTCTGAACACCAGTGAGGAGTGAGGACCAATTCCTTCCTACCAAGTTTGGCCCAGACAGCGCACCATGTTGGATCCAGACGAGCTTTTTTCGCAAACGTGCACAAAACATGTATTTCATTAAGAGGGAAGCAAGTTACATGAGCTGTTCTTTTGAGCGACATGCCCAAAGGCAACAACGCAGGTAAGGCAAACAGACAAATTGGCCAAGGCCTTATCCTGCTCGTCTACATTGGTGAACACTGATCGACATAGACCCCACAACATCTCTAGGCTAACCCGTCGCCTGCGCTCTAGCAAGGAAGGCTGAAACAGTTGAGAATCTGGCCACCACCCAGGTGTTGCCTTCTTTTAAGACCAGCTCAACCAAGTGTGCCAGCGGACACCCGACAGTTACGCTGTTTCCAGATCATCTAGGCAACAACGTCAATGAATCAAAACCATGGCTGAAGGACGCCAGGAGCAGTTGCCTTGGTTCTAGCCACCAGGAGGTCAGGTTCGACTCTGCCGTAGCCACGAAGACATGCAGGCTTGCTGGTTGCAGAAGACTAAACCAGACTTCTCTAGAAAAGATGCAGGGAAGGGGATGAGCATGTGGTCTGTTGTTTCCACCACCTGTCCACATAGCGCACAGGAGTTGTCGTCCTAGAGACCGTGACGTTTGCGTCTGTCGCTACTCGCTAGTCCACAGTCTGTCATGTAAGATCTGTAAAAAACAGCTGCCTGGAAGCGTTGCACCCTCCATAGAGCCAACGTCCTTGTATTTATATATAGGGTTCAATCCTTTACAACATAGAGTATACTAGAACTCCTAAGTTGATACAGACTATTATAAAATTGATTTATGACTCAATCTAGTAGGAATCCTGTCGTACAATATAGAAATTGGCCTAGATACATATCTTACAAACCCCCCTCAACCACAACTTCCCAAATAGAGATTGTACTGATTGTACTTAAAGTTTCCTAGCTGACGCACCAAAAGAGCTTGATGAAACCATCCATAACCAAATCTCCAGTAAGTACAAAATCAATCTCTATCAATAAGATTTAACTCGATCAATAAGATTTAAATCCACATGATCTCTGTTGTAGCATTTGTCAAAGGCTCAAAGCCTTGTACTCTGCTTCAACACTTGATCTCGATAAGTCGATATAGTGCCTTGTTTTCTTGCACTCCAAGATATGAGATTAAGGCTCAAAAATACAACAAAGCCTCTTGTAGATCTTCTATCATCTAGACAATTTGCATCTAAATATAGACTTGTTTTCGAAGAGAATGACCTGAGTAGCTTCAACCTGACTTTTGTACCTGATTTGAGATATCGTAAAATCCTCTTGATTGCAACCCAATAAATAATAGTAGGAAGCATTTATAAACTAATAGACCTTGTTGAACAGGAAGGCTATATCAGGCCTTGTCAACATGAGATATTGCAAGGGTCCTACCACACTTTTGTAACTTGTTGCATCATTCGACCCTAACATCTCTTCATAAACAGTAAGCTTTTCACTTGTCGACACCGAGATACTGACTAGTTTGCAATCAACTAACCCAACTGTCATGTGGGGACAAGTCTACACCAGGAGGCACCGGGCCAGAGACATACGCTGAGCAGCAGAACGCGCGGCCAAGGGAGACGCGCGCACGGCTGGATCGAGCTGATCGAGTAGATAAGGCAGAAGGATATTACTAGTTTCCCTTTAGAGTTATCAATTCCATAATTTTAGGAGTTTGTTACTCCAGTTAGTTGGGCTATGCCCCTATATATACTTGTAACCGGGACAATTAAAGGCAAGCAGATTATTAGCCATACCTCTCTCTAATTCCTAAAGCCTACGGTCGAGGGGAATAACCTCACCGGAGAAGACGGCTGACGGCTACGAACTCCGTAGCCGCGGTCCAGCCAGTCAAGGGTTCAACGCCCTTGACAACCTGGTATGCGATCTAGACGATCCTCACCATCCCGAGTCAGCATCTCTTCCGCAGCCTCCAACAACCGCCATTTTCAGCCGCCGCCGTCACTACAATCTTCCACCGCCTCCGCAACATCGCCAGCCACCATGACCGAACCTACCCTCGCCGACGTGCTTGCGTCGCTAAAATCCCTCACCGCGGAGTTCCAAAACATGAAGGCAGAAGTGACCGCCTTGAAGGAAAAATCCGACTCGACGTCGGATAACGGCGGCAGACAACGGTCGGAAGGAATGCGTGATCCGGACCCACCGCCGCAACACAAAAAATGGGATTTTCCCCGCTTTGACGGCACGACAGATCCAATGCTCTTCCTCAACAAGTGCGAGGCCTATTTTCACCAGCATCGCACCATGGCGGAGGAACGCGTGGGACGAGCTTCGTACCATATGGACGACGTCGCGCAGCTGTGGTACAACCAACTCCAAGAAGACGAGGGCACACCGACGTGGGGGCGATTCAAGGAGCTCATAAACCTGCGGTTTGGTCCTCCCCTCCGTTCTGCCCCAATGTTCGAGCTCGCCGAATGCCGGCGTACGAGCACAGTCGAGGAGTACGCCAATCGTTTTCAGGCCCTCCTGCCTCACGCGGGTCGCCTTGACGAGGCTCAACGAGTACAGCTCTTCATGGGGGGCCTTCTTCCACCACTCAGCCACGCCGTCCGCATTCACTGCCCAGAGACGCTCGTGGCCGCTATGAGCTTAGCGCGGCAGGTGGAACTAATGGAGTCCGAGCGGACAGCGCAGCACCCTCCTCGGGCACCAACGCGCGGTCAGCCTTCCGCATACGGTCCATGGCTCGCACTCCCTGCGGCTCCGCCACTACGGCCACATCCCCCCCCCCCGGTGGTCGCCCAGCAGGGCCGCGGTGAAGGGAACCAGCGATGCCTCACTCCGGACGAGATGGCAGAGCGGCGCCGCCTAAACCTGTGCTTCAACTGCAATGAACGGTATACTCGGGGCCACAACAGATTCTGCAAGCGCCTTTTCTTCATTGAGGGCGTGGAGATCGACGACGCCATAGACAGCAAAGTTGCTGCTGCAGCCGACACAGGGGAGACGGACCCGCCCATTTTTCCCCTCCATGCAGTGGCAGGCGTATCCATGGGCAAGACCATGCAGATCCGCGTCGTAGTGGGCGCGACAACTCTCATCGCCCTCCTCGACACCGGCTCCACGCACAACTTCATCGCTGAAGAGGCGGCGCGGCGTTCTAGGCTGCCCATCCTGCCCCGGCCGCGACTCACGGCAACGGTGGCTAACGGCGAGAAGGTACCGTGTCCGGGTGTCAACCGGCATGCCCCAATCACCATCAACGACTTCAGTTTCGCCGTCGACTTGTTCGTTCTGCCGCTTGCAGGGTATGACTTGGTGCTCGACACCCAGTGGATGGAGAATCTCGAGCGCTTGACGTGGGACTTCACCGCGGGCACGGTGTCTTTCATGCGCCAAGGTCGCACGATCTGCTGGGCAGGAGTGCCGCTTCCAAAGGCGGTGGAGTCCTGTGCGTCCGCGACATCGGCACCCTTGCTCGATGAGCACCTTACCGGTTTCGGGGAGGTCTTCAAGGAGCCGCAAGGACTGCCGCCCATGCGCAACCGCGACCATGCCATCACCCTCAAGCCCGATGCACAGCCAGTGGTGGTTCGGCCCTATCGCTACCCGGCTGCACACAAAGACGAGATGGAGCGGCAATGCACCGAAATGATCAAACAAGGCATCGTCAGTCGCAGCGTCTCGGCGTTCTCATCGCCGGTACTCCTCGTCAAGAAGGCGGACGGCGCATGGCGTTTTGTGTCGACTACCGGGTCCTGAACGCGCTCACCATCAAGGACGTGTTCCCGATTCCCGTCGTCGATGAGCTACTCGACGAACTTCACGGCGCCCGCTTCTTCACCAAACTCGACCTACGGTCAGGATATCACCAAGTTCGCATGCGCCCTGATGACATCCACAAGACGGCGTTCCGAACTCACGACGGCCTCTACAAATTTTTGGTGATGTCGTTCGGATTGTGCAACGCCCCGGCGACATTCCAGGCGCCCATGAACGACGTCTTGCGGCCATTTCTACGGCGATTCGTCCTTGTCTTTTTCGATGACATTCTTATCTACAGCCAGACATGGGCGGAGCATCTGCGCCATCTTCGCGTCGTGCTCACTGAACTCCGGAGACACCAACTCTTCGTCAAGCACAGCAAGTGCGCGTTCGGCGAGCAATTGGTCGCCTACCTTGGCCACATCATCTCGGCGTCCGGCGTCGCCATGGACCCGGCCAAAGTGCAGGCCATCCACGACTGGCCTGTCCCTCGATCCGCCCGGGCTGTGCGCGGCTTCCTCAGCTTGGCGGGATATTACCGCAAATTCGTCCACAACTACGGCACGGTCGCCGCTCCGCTGACCGCTCTCCTCAAAAAGGAGGGGTTCTCCTGGAACGACGCCGCAGCCGCGACTTTTAACGACCTCAAGTCTGCAGTAACTTCAGCGCTCGTCCTCGTCATGCCGGATTTCACCAAATCCTTCACCGTTGAGTGCGACGCATCCTCTCTTGGCTTTGGCACGGTCCTCATCCAGGAGGGCCACCCGATCGCTTTCTTCAGTAGGCCGGTCGCTCCTCGGCATCGCGCACTCGCTGCCTACGAGCGTGAGCTCATCGGCCTTGTTCACGTCGTGCGGCACTGGAGGTCGTACTTGTGGGGACGTCGTTTTCTGGTGAAGACAGATCACTACAGCCTCAAATACTTGCTGGACCAGAGGCTCTCGACAACGCACCAGCACCGTTGGGTGGGGAAGCTTCTCGGCTTCAATTTCGTCGTCGAGTACAAACCCGGCGCAGCAAACGTGGTCGCCGACGTGCTCTCGCGCCGTGGCACGGGGGACGACGAGGAAGGCGCAACTCCAGCGCTCTCGACTCCGCGCTTCGACTTCGTCACTCGTCTCCGACAGCACCAAGGCTCGGACCCGGTACTTGTGGCGCTGCGCCAGGAGATCACCAGCGGCGCACGCGGTGCACCCTGGTCCCTGGTGGACGGCATGGTCCAGAAGGACCAGCTCTACATACCACCTACCGCCGCCCTGGTCCAGGAAATCGTGTAGGCGGTGCACGAGGACGGCCACGAGGGCGTTCAGAGGACGCTGCACCGACTCCGCCGAGATTTCCACTTCCCTAACATGAAACAATTGGTGCAGGATTTCGTCCGAGTATGCAGCATTTGCCAGCGCTACAAGTCGGAACACTTGAATCCGGCGGGACTGCTCATGCCCCTGCCTGTGCCAAATAGTGTCTGGACCGACATAGCGCTGGATTTCATCGAGGCGCTGCCCAAAGTGCGCGGCAAGTCCGTCATTTTGACGGTGGTGGACCGTTTCAGCAAGTACTGCCATTTTATACCACTGGCGCTCGGCCGAGTCTGTCACGGAAGCTTTCTTCATCAACATTGTTCGTCTGCATGGCGTTCCGCAGTCAATGGTGTCGGATCGCGATCCGGTCTTCACGTCAACATTCTAGCGCGAGCTCATGCGTCTGATGGGGACCAAGCTCCACATGACTACGGCATTCCACCCTCAGTCAGATGGACAATCCGAGGCGGCTAATAGGGTCATCATTATGTACTCCGCTACTTTACAGGGGACAGGCCGCGACAATGGCTGCGTTGGCTTCCATGGGCGGAGTTCGTCTTCAATATCGCCTACCAGACGTCTCTGCACGACACGCCGTTCCGTGTCGTCTACGGTCGCGACCCACCGTCAATCCGATCGTACGAGCCCGGCGACACAAGGGTCGCTGCTGTCGCCCGAAGCATAGCGGAGCGCGACGAGTTCCTCGCCGACATTCGCTCTTGGCTAGAGCAGGCGCAGCAGGTTCAAAAGCACCACTACGACGCCGGACATCGCCAGGTGGTCTACCAAGTGGGGGACTGGGTCCTCCTCCGCCTGCGTCAGCGTGCTGCTTCATCACTTCCTCAGGCCTCGACGGGCAAGCTAAAGCCCCGCTATTTCAGGCCTTACCACGTCACTGAGATGATCAATGAAGTCGCCGTCCGTCTAGACTTGCCGGCCGGAGCCCGCCTGCATGACGTGTTCCATGTCGGTCTTCTCAAGAAATTCCATGGGACACTGCTGGTCGCACCTCCACCTCTGCCGACGATTCACCATGGCGCGATTGCCCCGGAGCCGGAACAGGCGGTGTGCTACCGTCTTGCTCGTGCGCCAAGTGTTGGTCCAGTGGAAAGGGCAATCAGCTGCATCGGCCACCTGGGAGGACGTCGACACGTTCCGCGCCAAGCATCCAACGTTCCAACTCGGGGACGAGCTGGGTCTCGACGGAGGGGGAGATGTCATGTGGGGACAAGTCTACACTAGGAGGCACCAGGCCAGAGACATACGCCGAGCAGCAGAACGCGCGGCCAGGGGAGACGCGCGCACGGTTGGATCGAGTTGATCGAGTAGATAAGGCAGAAGGATATTACTAATTTCCCTTTAGAGTTATCAGTTCCATAATTTCAGGAGTTTGTTACTCCAGTTAGTTGGGCTATGCCCCTATATATACTTGTAGCAGGGACAATTAAAGGCAAGCAGATTATTAGCCATACCTCTCCCTAATTCCTAAAGCCTACGGTCGAGGGGAATAACCTCACCGGAGAAGACGGCCGACGGCTACGAACTCCGTAGCCGCGGTCCAGCCAGCCAAGGGTTCAACGCCCTTGACACCAACCCTTTTTAAAAGACCAGACACAATTTTTTTGTACAAGCACAATGCTTTAGAAATCCTTCTCACATCAATACCAAGAAAATATTGCAGCTCTCGTATGTCCTTCAACACAAAATCTTTCTATAAGTCATGTAGGACAGTAGACACAACTTTCTTTTTGAAACTCACCACAATGATATCATCGACATAAACTAGCATAAACATGCTAACATCTCCATGTTTGTAGAAGAACAATATATCAGCTTTCGAGCTTTCGAAATATAGATCAGAGAGTTTTTTACTCAACTGTAAGTACCAAGATCTTGGCGCATGTTTGAGTCCATAGAGCGTCTAGCTTGCATATATACTCGAGTGATTTTGAGTCCTCGCATCTTGCTTCATATATACCTCCTTCTCAATTATCTCATGAAGAAAAGTGTCTAGTTATCATAATATCCATCCCCTAGAGACATCAATTGACAATATAACTTTGATAGTGGTTGCTTGATTATTGGACTAAATGTGTCTTCATAATCTATACAAAAACAACTCTAGGATTGCCCAAATACAAACTGAAGTCCTGTTGTGTGGGCCATAGGAGGATTACAAGGTCATCCGCATACATGGATGTTCTAAACTTGATGACGTCCCCAAGCAACGGCGACAACACGCCGCATCCGTCCGTCTCCGTGATCATACCATTCAACACTTCCATCATGATGATGAATGGGAACGGTGACAATGGATCCCCTGCCTAAGGCCATGAGCATGGCAAATTCAACGGCCAACACGGCCATTGAGGAGCATGGTTTTAAAGGCGTCGGGGTCCATGCGCTAAAATAGTTTGGGCGTCGGCGCCGCCTTGCTCAGGGGCTTAGGGTGTCCGCCTTGGCACTCTAGGTATCCACTTTGGCGCACTAGGCGTGTAGGCGTCACCTTCAACCGCCTAACAGGCGCCTTGAGCCCCAAAATTCTAGGACATGCGCCAGGCGTGGGGCTGGTCCCCCTCATTCGCGTGTGATTGCTTTTGCTACACGGGAAGAATAAGGGAGGAAGAGATAAGGAAGGGAGAGATTAGGGAAGAGAAGAGAGTCAGAGAGATCTTGGCGGTGGCACCATCCTCTTCGTGGACAACAACTTCACTAATGCGGGTGTGCAACCAAGGATACAACGGCCGGTTGTGGGCACAACACCGAGGAACCGAAGGCCATTGCAGCACCTGCACCTGACGTGTGGCCATCTGTCCAAGGGCGGTAGGTACCGAATAGGTCTGCTTCCTCTAGAGTTAGAGTGGATTTCTATAACATTGTCTTTCTCCACACATTTTTGGAATTCAGTAGAAAGATTGCCTTCAAATTTTAGGGCACTACTTATTGTACTTAGGGTGGTAGATGGAGATGAGAGCTCAGCTATGTCGCATGTCCAAGCATTAATGAAACATGCAAAAGAAAAGATCAAAGCTTGTTGTCCAAAGCAAGAGGAGTTCACTCAAGAGCATCATGACTACGTTGGGAGAAACAATTGGATCACCCACTATGGGGCTGCATTGTATTTGAACCTAGGAAGTTGCATCTTCTCCTAAGCAATGATGATGATGCCATTGTTGGGCTTGGGCAGCAAAGAGGTTGCTTTCTTGATGTGCTTGCAGGAATGATAGATGAGGAAACAAGAGCCAAATCAATTCTCAAGCAGTGGATTATGAGTATCTTAGAGGAACATCTTTTTTTCAAATATGGCCAAAGATAACCTTAAACTATGATCTCTCGTAAGTGTTGCTATTCTATTTTAGCAAGCAGCAGGATTCATTTTCAGTCATAGCTCCTAATATACGGTTGTATTTGTTATGTTGTTATTCTAGTTGAGTGATGGCGTTCGTATGGTGGTCGTGCTATTGAGTTACAGATATTTGCTAGGTGTTTGGTGAGTCTTTGTGTGTCATTATCTGGTTGTGAACCCAATTGGAGTACCTTTGAATTTGTAAGTGACTATGTGCCTCCTCAAATCCTCATTTGCCTACTTTGGTAACCAATATTTTAACAAATAGTGATTAGGTGTTTTCTGATTTTGTAGATCCATACAAAGAAAAGAAAATGGTTGTTGCATAAGAGGCTGAATTCTATCGTCTTCATTTTCTACAACCGGAATATGAAAGCTAGATTCCAAAAACTACGCCAAAAGAAGGGGGGAAACTTTGATCTATTGTTTCATGAGGACTCAGAACTTTAACTGGGACAATGAGTAGGCTAACTCATTGCATGTAGGCCTTGAAGGTAGGCGTGGTTGTGAGTGTGACCTTACATGGGAGCTTGTAAATAATGTCATTGGCGCATCAAAAGTACTTCGTGACCGAAATTTTCCAAGAAGAGCCCATAATGTGTATTCAAGAAGAAATTTCGGTGCTGCAGCTGCACAAAATGTGTCAGAGGCTGAAGAGGAAGAAAATGATCCACATGGTGATGCAGAAATCACAGATTGTGAAGATGAACCTGATGGTGGCATGGCAACGATGGTGGAGAAGGGGAGGCACCCAATATCCTAGGAGAGTTTGATGATGACCTTTGAGAGATGGGAGAGCTCAAAAATTAGAACTAGCTAGAAGCTACTGCTAGAATGCTTTGCTAGTTCACATATTTGCTACATTAGAAGCTACTTACTATTAATTATGCCATTAGAAACTACATTGTGGCTATTTCAAATTTGCCATTGTGTTGTTTTATATTTTGTGACTTGCTTGTGAGATGGGAGTGTTCCAAACTTGCTATTATGCAATTAGAGACTACTTTGTGGTTATTTCAGATCTACTATTGTGTTTATATTCTATGACCTGTTAGTTTTACTTCCTTATTATGCAGAATTTATGGCGAGGTATATATTGGTTGGCTTGTATAACGTCGCCTAGGCGATCGCCTAATTTGCCTAGACATCCAAGTGGTGGCTGAGCGCCTAGTTCCGCCTTACCGCCTTTAAACCATGTTGAGGAGCACCCTGGTGCTGACGGTGGAGAGCAACATCAAGATCCAATCCCGTCAGCAGTTGAAGCACACGTGCTCCGGCACCTCAAGTAGGAATGGTCAATGCCACCGAGTCAAGTTTTGGCGATATCAACCTTCAACAATACTGATGGGTGTCGTCGCACGTGAAGCCAATGTCATGTGAATTGAACCTAGTGAAAGTTGTCATGAATTCGCTAGCCCATGATGAACGTGATCCAAACAATCTAAAACAACTCTCACTGACTAAATCAAACATATATTTATGTGTTTGAACATCCACTTATCACATATGTACTATTCTCTCAACAAAAGCCAGCCTTACTGCTGGCAACCTCCTGCTTGAATGCAGTGGTGTTCCTTCTAGGGACCAGCAAACCAAAAACCAAAACACTACTGATACCAGGTGTGCCAGCTGATGGCAAAAACAGCATATGATGTGACTTCAAGTCTTGCGAAGGGGTAACGATAATGAAAAGGACAAAATGCATATTCGCTACTAATTTGACTCCTATTTGAAATTTGCCATTAAAAAACATATATTGGAAAACTACCACTGGAATCCCCTCCCGTTAGATTGCCACTAGTTTAACTTAGATAATGTTATCCAATAGGTGCAAAACCATTTCAGAAAATATGTACAGAAAATCATATCATGGAATTACCAAATT
The DNA here is from genome assembly GCA_029449295.1 of Zea luxurians. Classification (NCBI taxonomy): domain Eukaryota; kingdom Viridiplantae; phylum Streptophyta; class Magnoliopsida; order Poales; family Poaceae; genus Zea; species Zea luxurians. The sequence goes on from JAOPSE010000014.1 coordinate 30,912,788, forward strand.
AATCCTCCGCACATCCTTTCCAATGCTTCCTTTCTTTAGCCATTGCAGCCACTCTCATTGGCATCATCTGTGCTTTGCATGTTGGTCTCCATTGCCAGCCCCTTTCTCTTACATGGTGCTGACCCCTGCCTGCTCCTCCCAGTCGAAGTGTCCCCATCTCTGGTGTCAGTTCCTCCGATGCTGCTGCTGGAGATAGCCTAACCTGATCTGGCGCAAGTCCCCCTCGGCCCTCGCTGGTGCCCTCAGCTCCTGGCTACCTGCCCGTCCAACCATACCTCCAGATGTTGCAATTGCAACCATGGAGATGGAGCGATAAGGAGGATCCGTGGACTGAAGAAATGCAACACCATGAAGTGGTGCCATCGGTGTGCTGATGGGGAAGGAAGGATTTTGTCTGGATGATGACATTTCTTCAGTTTGATAATCCAGCGGTGACCAGCGCTTTTGGTGGCAACTATGCAATTATGACTTCTCAAATGGAAAGTTCATAAAAATGGTTCGAAGAGGTAGCAATTGGCCCACCATAAAACCCTTAGAAGAGTTGGAGGGCCACAAATTGACTTGTTCTCGTTTCATGCATGAAAGACATTGCTATAGTTTCACCGTTTCCTAACAAATGGCTGAATTTGTAGGCAGATACCATGGCTGTGCCACAATCCACATTTTTAAAACCTTATGTAATCGAAAGGACCTTGCATCAAACTTAACTCCAGATGTGTTTGTTATCATGCCACTGCATTCTCTCATTATGCTCTACACATTGGCCCATTTGAGTTTAATCTCAAGTCTGAACGAATAGAGAGGCAGGAAAAGTAATCAGATTCTTGAAAATGGCAGTGCAGTTGTTACCAATGTTCAGCTGCCGGTTGTGTGAAATGTGCGGCTTGACGAGCGCGCGCACCTCAGATGGGGTGAGCGGCTCACCGAGTACCTCCTCCCTGCTCCTGCCGTCACCGGGGCTCACCCTAGCCAGGTCCATTTTCCTCCTCTCCCTGACCTCCATCATGATCCCGTGCGCGCTCACCGTCTGCGGCGGCTCCTGCCCGAGCGGCGTGTGCAGCCGCACGCCCCGGCGCCGCGCCTTCTCCTCCTTTGTCAGAAGCGGCGCCTTGCCCGTCCAGGGCCGCGGCATGGTCGGCGGCGCGAAGGGCAGGAAGGCCGGTTCCCGGATGGCGAGCGGTGGGGCGCGGGGCGCCTCGGAGTAGCTGAACTGGAAGTCGAACGGCGCCCCGGGGAGGCGGAAAGAAAGGCCCGAGGGACCCACGACGACAGCGCGCCCCGAGACGGCGTCGGTTGGGTCGGCGGCGAGGAGGGCCTCGCCTTCGCCGGCGGCTGCGGCTGGAGGCACGGGCTTGCGGTACGCGGTACGGAGATGGGCCGCGCGGAAGGCCGGGCTGGTTGTGACCGTTCTTGTTGGACAGCTGTCTGTCGGTTCTTCTTGGGAAGGCTGCTGGGAGTGCTTCTTGGGGTCGCGGCGGCGTGGGGAGACGGGCGGGAGGGGCAACGACCGATGATGGGGGTAGCGGCGGTTGGAGAGGGGAGGCGGTGGGGCGGAGAAGAGGTTGGCGCGGCCAACGTGGGATGAAGCTGGACGCTGCGGCGGCGGTGGCGGCATGGCGGGAAGTGGTGGTCAGGATGAAATGGAAGAGACTAGAAAACAGATAACTAGTAGATTTTAGCACCATTGTAGGGCTCCTATGGTGCCGTTTGGTTCAGCTTCTGGGCGGCTTCTGGCCGCCAGAAGCAGAAGCTGGAGCCAAACGGGTAGCTTCTCGCGCCGCTTCTCCACGACGCGTTTCCGCAGGAAGCCGTCCGGCCACTTAACGCGAGAAGCGCCCGTCAGTTGGCTTTTGCTCGAAGCCGCGCCCACTTAGCTAGGGTTGTAGCCCACGCGATGCTCCTCCGCCGCCGCGAACCCATCGCGCCGCCGCCGCGAACCCATCGCGCCGCCGGCCGTCCGTCTCCTCCCCGCATCGTGGTACGTACGGGCAACCTCCTCCGCGCCGGTGTGGTTTCTCCTTCGCCGCGTCTCATTTATCGTCTTGCGTAGGGTTCACGCTCCGAGGACGCAGCCTCCTCCCCGTCGCGAAGGAACCTGTCCCCCCATCGTCGTCGTCGCAGGTACGGCCTCTCTCCTCGGTCCGTGTACCCTCTCATTGTCCACCGCCGGCGCTGTCGTTCGTTGATCCTAAACTAACGCTAGGGTTGGCCCATCTTAACCGGCGCCGCTGCTCCGTCGTGAAGCTTCCTCTGCTCCCCCTGTTGCGTCGTCATCTGCACAGGTACGTTGTTGCTCGACTCGATCCTAACCCTCGCCTCCCCCTCCGGTAGTGTAGCTAGGGTTCGTCGTACTGACGACCGCCTGATCTGCAGTTAATTGATTAAATGAAAAAGGGTATGGATGGTAGTAGTACCTAATTCTAATGTCCAATGTTGCCTGCAGATTTCCCTTATCAACTCGGGTTTGTCTTCGGTTCGAATTTCCAGTGCAACCAAGGTACTCTCATACACATTTGTGTAGCGCAGTTTACTGTCAACATGGGCTAAACCCAATAGAGTTTACACTTTACTAAGGATGGCATTGCTCTTGTTCCATCATTATTATTTGTCACAACCTGTCTGATCAGGGTTGCAGTTACTACCATCAGTATTACTTTGTTCATATAAATGTGTTAGTTACTAGCAGTTTGTTAGTTGCTTCAACCAACATTTGTCCCATGTCGGCAATTCATGTCAATACATGGAAGTTAGTACATTGTCCCCTTCTCTAGTAGACTAACCAACCTAAATCCACATCAGATGGATTCAGCAGACTCCATAGCCGACAAGGCAATTGGAAGGATGCAAGAGATTGCCGACAAGATTTATTCCGTAGCTCGGGAAACAATCCGTCCTGGACGCGGGTTGACCTCCTTTGACGCTACCAAACTTCGTGTAGCATTGGAGGACATTGCTTGCATACTTGAGCAAGACTCTCTGGTGTTGCAACAGAATTTGGATAACGTGAACAACGTAAACAACCCTGCTGACAGCAGCTATGAACCGTCAGCTTTGTCCTCACCACCCCCAGCTGACGAGTTCCTTAGTCCGGATTGGGACTTTGCTGACCACTTTAGAAACTTCTGGGGTATTGAATATGACTCAGACCAGATGCCATCATTTAGCGACAATGAAGTTTAATTTGGATCATGTTAGAGTCAGGTGTTAGTAGTGTCACTGGATTAGATCAGGCTTTTGGTTCAAGCGACTTTCTAAACTGTTGCTTGTGCTTTTGTGTTCAGCAGCACTTTAATTTCCTCAGACCCTATATGTAATTATGACAAACGAATGTGACTGCTTCTGGTACTACTTTATTTTATTATGGTCAGTTTCCGGTTATATTTGTTGTCGTATTAACTGAAACTTCAATACGTATTTTCAATCGTGTACACTATTTTCACTAGATGGACAAGTCTGGCAAAGTGATTGCTAAGTGGGACAGTAGAGCTACAAAAATTTACACAGAAATATGTGTAGAAGAGGTCAATGCACGGAACAGGCCACAACAATTCCTAAACGCCGAAGGGTATGCTAACCTGATAAGAAAGTTTAAGGAACGCACTGGTCGCACTTACACCAGGGATCAAATGAAGAATAGGTGGGATTCGTTGAAGAGAATGTTCACCCAGTGGAAAACTCTTAATGAAAGGGCTACAGGTCTTGGTCGAGACCCTCATACTGGTTCAATCAGTGCGCCAGATGAGTGGTGGGCCAAGCAAAATGAAGTAAGTTCATCTTTTTTTCGTAGACTAACATTAGTATTGGCCATCTAAAACTAGGACTACCAATTGGTGCAGGCAATGCCAGGTTGTATTATGTTCAAAACAGCCTCCCTAGAGAATGAGGACGAGCTAAAGGTTATGTTTGGACCCATTGTCTGCACAAATGAAAGAACCCTGGTTCCTGGCGTGGAGGATGTTAATTCATCTTCTGATGATCATTTGGAATACACTTTAGGTGGGGGCGAAAACAGCACACCTGACCCCTGCACAAATGCCACTGGGAAGCGTAAGATGCGCCATGATTCCCCAAAACCAAAGAAGAAAAAAGATTCGAGGGAAGAGTACATGAAAAGACTTGTGGAGGCTTTTGAGTCCCGCTCATTGACCACAAACAAGTCCATTACCTCTTCTGACAATGACCCAGTTCGACTAGAGCTTAAAAAGCAGATGCAACAAGTCAAGGAAGATGGATCACCAGAAGGGAGCGAACTACATTTGTTTGCGACTCATCTTCTGATTCAGAAGAAGTATAGAGATATTTTTGCAACCTTGGAGACAAAAGAAGGAAGAATCGCTTGGCTTCGCAATGCTTACGCGTTAGAAACTAAAAAGAGCACTTAGCTGGTGGACGTCCGACAACAGAGGCCTACATGTTTACTATTATCGTTGGTTATGTGTTTTCATCAATCATGTCGTTTTAGTATATGTTGCTGGTCCGAGAACTGAGGCTTATATGTTCAGTATTATGTTAGTTGTGTCTGCTTAATGAGTCATGTCATGTCAGTTTTCGTACGTACCATTTTCGCTTTCAAACAATTTTCCAAATATTCGAGTTGAACATGTATTAGAATAATCAGAGTTGTAACTTTGTGCGCTATGTGAATCTGTGAACTTCATATGCCTGTAAACTGTTCGGCTTCTTTAATATGTGTTTTATAAACTGTGGTTGCATATGAAACTGTGGCTCTTGGTTGTGTCCATGCAGATGTGTGATCCTTATGAACACACATATGATGATGAAATGGATGCACACACATCTGATGATGAAATGGATGCACACACATCTCATGATGAAACAGATGGAGAAATGCTTGTTGCTCTATATGCTGTAGACATTTGGGGCAGGCATTTCAGTCAGGCTCCTAGAAGAACATTGGTCGAATCTGGTATTCAATGGGTTGAAAGAACGTTGGAGATTAGTAACGACTGTTTTGACATGTTTCGCATGCGAAGAACTGTTTTTAGACGATTGCATGACACATTGGTACAAAATTATGGTCTGCTTCCAAGCAGGGGTGTCAGTACTATGGAAGCTCTTGGCATATTCTTGTGGGCATGTGGGGGTCCACAATCGTTTAGGCAGATCAGAAATAAATTTGGTCACTCATTGGAAACAATTAGCCGCAAGTATAGTGATGTCCTTAATGCACTTTATAAGATGTCATCTGACATAATCAAGCCGAAAGACCCACAATTCGTCGAGATTCATCATCGTTTGCGAGAGGCGAGGTTTTGGCCACACTTCAAGGATTGCATAGGCGCAATAGATGGTAGTCACTTTCCAGCGGCAGTCCCGGCTTCGAAACAAGCGAAATATATTGGCTGACACGGTTACACGTCGCAGAATGTAATGGTCGTATGTGACTTCGATATGAGGTTCACATTTGTGGTGACAGGCTGGCCAGGTGCCGTACATGACACAAGAGTACTACAGGATACTTTAATAACTTATGCGGACAGGTTCCCCCATCCACCGGAAGGTATATAAATATTTTGTACATTTGTAGAAGACAGTACTATTTTATGTCACATGTACGTAACATTTGTATTTTGAGTTTGTGCAGGTAAATACTATCTTGTCGATTCGGGTTATCCAAATAGAAAGGGGTACCTTGCACCTTATAAGGGGCAGAAGTACCACATTACGGAATGGCAAAATGCGAGGCAACCTATTGGGAGTAAAGAAGTATTCAACTATGCGCACTCATCCCTACGAAATGTTATTGAGCGATCATTTGGGGTGCTAAAAATGAAGTGGAGAATTCTATTAAGTCTCCCTTCATTTTCGCTTGAGAAACAATCGAAGATAATTATTGCATGTATGACACTGCATAACTTCATTAGAGATAGTGCTCTACACGATAGAGATTTTGATGAAGTAGGACCTAATAGCCTAAGTCATCATCTACCTGCAGGTGAGAGTAGTACGAGCACATCTGATGAGTTAGACATGAGTGATTTTCGAGATGCAATTGCTAATGCATTAGTGTCGTAGTTGACTTAGTGCAATTGTAACGGTACTTATGATGTAATCAACTCCACTAATTATTTGGTAATGAACTTTATCTGCGTTATGGGTTTCATTGTATCGTTTGTTCGAACAGTATCTGGAATTTGAGAATCTGTATCCAAACACGTAGATTCTGACGAACAACTTTTCTGCACAGCTGGCGAACCAAACACCTAAATTCTAACCACCAGCTTTTCCCAACAGCCAGCTTTTCCCCACAGCCAGCTTTTTAGATAAGCTGGCCAGAAAAAAGCCGAACCAAACACGCCTTGCTCCGTGTCCGTGCGTCGGGGCGCACCACTGTACCACCACATTGTTCGCTGTGTACAATATATCCCTCCCTTGTTTTATCTCATATTTTAAATTTATCTCTGTTCGCTATATACATCATATCCATACCTTATCTTATCTCATATTTTAAATTTATCTCTGTAAACAGCGTTAAACAGCATGTTAGAGCCTTACTCTTCCGAAGATCTTCAAAAACACAACTAACTATATGTTTTCAGCATGATATGGTTTATTACAGGGAGCTTCGGCTTTTGGATGTGTTGACACCTTTTTGGGCGCCAAACACTAACAAGAACCGGCGTCGGTGCTCTCTGCACAAGGGCGGACGGTCCACAGCCAGAGACCGGACGGTCCGCGACCTGGCGCAGGGCTTGAGTTCCCTACCTGGCGTGCCGGACGGTCCGAGCCCTGGGGCTGGATGGTCCGCGCGTGCGCAGGGGCGGCGAAGGTCGCCGGCGGCGCCTGGATCTCGCTCCCGAGAGAGACCCCGTCGGGGAGGAGAGATCCTAGGGGTTGTCTAGGCTCGGCAGGCCGACCTAGACTCCTCTAATCGACAAAGAGTCGAAGAGAAGCGAAGAATTTGGGGATTGAAATACTAAACTAGAACTAAACTAGAGCTACTCCTAATGCATAACGTAAAAACGAGAAATAGACTTGATTTGATCGATTGTTGAGGGTTCAATCGGTCGTAGCCCTTCATCTATATAAAGGGGAGGTCTGGATCCGCTTCAAACTGTTTACCGAATTAATCCCGTGGTTTTAGGTAACAAATCCCGCGAGAAACTAGTAACCCTAATTGTCTCTGCGCACGCGCGGATCGTCCGCGCCACCACCGCGAACAGTCCGAACCGCGGACCGTTCGGCCTCAGGGCCGAACCGTCCGTGAGGCCCTTTTTGGTTTCCAACATATGCCCCCTGCCTTTTGGTGAAGGTTGACGAACCAAAAGCATATAAACTAAACTTGATGTAAGTCACTGGCTTTTCAACATGGAGATCATTCAATAAAGCAACAATGTATAAAGGTCGTTTCAGACAGGGCTGGACGAAATACTCGTGGCTCGATAACTCGCTCGACTCGGCTCGTTAGTAGCTCGGTTTGACTCGGCTCGTTTTAATTTTGTAGCGAGCCAAGCTAGCATTCTAGCTCGGTTCTCTAATGAGCCAGCTCGGGTTAGCTCGTGAGCTAGCTCGCGAGCCAAATGAGCTAAGCCACAACACAAGTTTGTCTAGTCGTTGGTGTTGTCTCATCTCTTATAGTCTTGTTTTCTCGTTGTTATGATCTGTGATATAGACATGTGTGGATGTGTCATGTGCTTAGATATTTGTATTATTGCATGACTACATGTTTGTAGTGTTAAACACTTAAAATATGATTTTTCGGTTATACATATATTTATGTACATAGATCTTTATATTTAGTTATGTGGCTCGCGAGCCTAACGAGCTGGCTCGAGCTTCCTAACGAGCCGAGCCGAGCCAGATGTTTAGCTCGTTAGTATAACGAGCCGAGCCGAGCCGAGCTGGCTCGTTACAATAACGAGCTACAACGAGCCGAGCCATAACGAGCCGAGCTGGCTCGATATCCACCCCTAGTTTCAGATTGTATCTTTCTCGGCCATGACCATTTGATCAATCGATCAAAAGGAATAGAATGGAGGTGCCCCCCAGTCTGCATATATAAAGGGACTATACATGTACCATGGATTCATCATCGTCCCATTCCATGTTTGAATAGGATAATACACCGACGATGAGTAAATGGGTGGAAAGTACCCTGGTCTCATAGGATGAACAGGTGGTACTTGTTGTGTCGCCTTTTGGGCCGTTTTGTTCGGTCGTTTCGTTTTAGCAGGTGACCGGGGTTTCTTCGTTGACCGATCACATGGAACAGTCTTCTTGCTAGCATTTTTGGCTAGCAATTGATCGAAAGTAGTGCCGGCTTTTACTAGCCAACCATGTGCGTCATGTTGGCTTTGTCCTCGCGTCTCTTTCCTTTTGTGTGGACACTGACGCCTCTAGCCATAGGCGGACTGTCTGGCTGAGCCAGCCGGACCGTCTTTATGAGCACCGGACTGCCCGCACGTAGGTGTCGGACCGTTCGCGATGCTCAGGTCAGGTTGTTGTGCTCGACTCCTTAATTGTGTCTGCCCCCGGTGCTTCTAGATTTGTTAGTCTTATTGTCCAGAGCTTTTCGAGCATCCTCCTTCTGCGATATATTTGACGTGCGAGGATCGTCAATGATAATGTCTTTGCTTTTGCTTTTATCGGCCATTTCGGGCCGAACTAAGACCTTTTTGCATGCGACATCTATTGTATTAACAGGAAATGGCTGTGTGTCCACTTTATGGTCGATTGTACCTGTCGATGAAAAACATTACAGTCATTGGTGGCATGAGAAAAAGAATTATGCCACTTACAATAAGCACGTCTCTTTAATTCATCTATAGGAGGGATAGTATGAGTTAATTTAATGTTGTCATTTTTAAGTAGCTCATCAAATATCTTATCGCATTTGGCAACATTAAAGGTAAATTTAATCTCTTCTTGCCGATTCTTTTGAACCGGCTGTAAGGAAGAACATGCTAAAGATTTGGCCTTTGTTCGCCAAATAAACTCAGCGGTATATACATCTGCGAATTCATCATCTGAACTATCACGCTCTATTAGATGTATAGTACGGGCGACCGATTTTGATGTCTCTTTAAATCGGCTTTCACAGGCTAAAGCCCGCTGATGTAGCTGGGCTATCGAAAAGAACTGGGTCCCATCTAATTTATCTCTTAAGTAGGATAGCAACTCATTAAAAAGCTAGCCCTGCTAGCTCTTTGTCTGCAACATGGATCCGAAAGCATCGGTTTCTAGTGTCCTGGAATTTCCGGATATAATCATTAATCGATTCTTCGCGTCCTTGTCGGACTGAAGCTAAGTCAGCTAATCCTAATTCATATTCCCCGGCAAATAAATGTTCATGAAATTTATTTTCTAACTCATTCCAAGAATTAATGGAATTAGGAGGTAGGGCGGCGTACCATGCAAAAGCGGTACCAGTAAGGGATAAAAAATAACTGAACACAAAATGCTTCTCCATCGGCCAATTCGCCTAGGTGTGCTAGGAACTAGCCTATGTGTTCATGTGTGCTTCTCCCATTCTCACCAGAAAACTAGAAAATTCCGGTATCCTTGCCTCTTGTGGATATGGGACAGTGTCAAACCGGTGATTATATGGCTTCTGGTATGATTGCCCCACTCTGGCTACACTAACTCCGAACTGATCTTGAAATAGTTCAGTCATCTCTTCCCTAATTTTTTCCATTGCACTCAGTGGCAGACCACCGGATCCTGGGCTGTGGGGCTCATTTGGTCAGGTATTAGTATATCGACCTTCTTGTCGTGACCGATCGATAGTGTTGATCGGTCTGTGATTATATGGTGTGTTATGGTTTAAATATGTAGAGGGCGAAACATACTGCTGCCGTGGTGTGTAATAATTTGGTGCATTGTGTGCAACAGCAGGTTATGCGTATGCGTATCCGGTTTGTCCAGTGGTAAATCCGAACTGACCGGTTGCATTTGCCATTATCGGGATGCCACGCGGTAGTCCTGGTGCGGCCCCGGACTATCCAGTAGGGAAAGCCAGACGGTCCACGTAAGGGCCGGATGGTTCGGGCAGAAGCTCGGACGGTCCGACTGCGTCTAGGGTCGTCGATCTGCCAATCAGGGACGGCGCCGGCCCTAGGGCGGCCCCGGACTATCCGGCAGAGCAAGCGGGAGGGTCCGTGTATGGGCCGGACGGTCCAGGCAGAGGCTCGGACGGTCTGACCGCGCTCAGGGGCGCCGATCTGCCAAGCAGGGACGACAGTGGTTGTATTTGCCCTGAATATGAGTTCATCGGCATACCATATAAAGGTTGGGGCTGCAAATCCCCATTTGTTGTCGATGCATCAGACATAAATACCCTATTACTAGTTTCATATGACGGAAAACTAGGAGCAATAGACTTTTTTAATGTATGTGTTAATTTTTTAATTGACTCTTCTAACCCTACAATCTGTTGTTTCATTTGATCCTGCCGCTGATCCACATAATATTTAATAGATTGAATATTGTCGGGATTACTTACGTTGGGGACTTGAAGCGAAGATAGAAGAGATGCGATGTCGGTCTCTCCATGTTTGGTAACCTTTTGGTGGCAATCCACCGTGTATTGTGATAAGAATTTCTCCTTCACTTGACGCATGTAGTCCTTGAATTGTTGTTGCTCATCGGTCGTCAGATTTTGAACAACCGTCTTCAGGATATTATCTGGGGAGATATTGGTGTGATCTTTAGAACCGGCCATTTGAGGGCCTGATTTTTAGTAGATCTAGACACCAGGGTCCCCAGCAGAGTCGCCAAAAAGTATGTTGATACCTTTTTCGGGCGCCAAACACTAACAAGAACCGGCGGTGGTGCTCTCTGCACAGGGGCGGACGGTCCGCGACCTGGCGTAGGGCTTGAGTTCCCTGCCTGACGTGCCGGACAGTCCGCGCCCTGGGGCCATACGGTCCGCGCGTGCGCAGGGGCGGTGAAGGTCGCCGGCGGTGCCTGGATCTTGCTCCCGGGAGGGACCCCATCGGGGAGGAGAGATCCTAGGGGTTGTCTAGGCTCGGCAGGCCGACCTAGACTCCTCTAATCGACGCAGAGTCGAAGAGAAGCGGAGAATTTGGGGATGGAATACTAAACTAGAACTAAACTAGAGCTACTCCTAATGCATAAGGTAAAAACGAGAAAGGTCGTAGCCCTTCATCTATATAAAGGGGGAGGTCTGAATCCGCTTCAAACTGTTTACCGAGTTAACCCCGCAGCTTTAGGTAACAAATCCCGCGAGAAACTAGGAACCCTAACTGTCCCTGCGCACGCGCGGACCGTCCGCGCCACCACCGCGGACATTCCGGACCGTGGACCGTCCACGAGGCCCTTTTTGGTTTCCAACAGGATGGAAGTTTTCTTCCATGGCGAAGACATACAATGTGAAGATGTAACCCGAGGATGATAAGAATGGACGCCAAAGCTATAGCCGAAAAGTAATAGCTTCGGCTTAAAATGGTGATAAAGACCAAATATGATGTTGGGTGGAAGGGAAAAAGACCAGCTAGTCCTTAATGATATATGTTATGGTCATAATTAAATGTCAAGGACATAAATATACTTTTATCTGGGCTGTGACGCTGTGTCCCATATCTATAAATAGATGAATAGTAGCATTGTACTGTTCACGATGGGTTGTAATTGCACTCTTGTGTCAGCATCTTCGAACAAGCCGAAGGTATCAATGTAATATTAACTCTGTTAATATCTATGTGTATATCATGAAATACAAATGCAAATGAACCAATGAGTTATATATGTTATCTTTATGCATTCTTATTTATCTGTGAAATAATGAAGGCATGTTCTTAGTGACCTTCGTCCGAATATCATTATACCTGAGAGGAGATAATGCTTCAGAGGACGAAGATCCTTTTAATGCTTAACAATTGTGTTGCCTTGTTCTTGATTCATAGCATTTTAGAACAAGCGACCAACATTAGCGCCCACCTCCGGTGAACCCATGTCCACAACCTTCAGCAAACGTTAGCCTTCGTCATGCCACCGAAGAAGACAACAGCGCTAGGGGCTGCTTTGCAGCCACTAGATACCAATCAGGAAACACTCTCACTGAGAGAAGCTAGGAGCTAGAAGAGAAAGGCTACCAGCCCAACACCTCAGGAGGAAGAGTTGGACCAGGAGATCAAGGATTTAGAAGCTATACATCACTAGGTGCAGAGGAAAAGAGAAAAGATGCTTCGATTAGCTGAACTTCAAAGGAAGATCGACGAAGCAGCTGAAGAAATGCGCCACTTCGCGTAGGACGATCAAGGACGAGGGCCTCAACACAGAGAGCTTCATCAAGAAACTCCAATCAACGACGATGGATGGTATGATGATCTATACCATGATAATTTTGCTTTTGATGATGCTTCTCCCCTGGCAGCAGAGTTGCAGGCTACCCTATGGCCACCTTCATACAAGCCGCCATAGCTCCCCATGTATGATGGGCACTATGACCTGAAGCAATTCCTCATGAGCTATGAAGCAACCATATCATCATATGGTGGCAACACTACTGTCATGGCTAAGTCCTTCGTCATGGCAGTCAGGAGCGTGGCTGAGACTTGGTACTCTTCTCTTCGTCCGGGAACAATTACATCATAGCAGAAGCTAAAGGATATGCTAGTCACAAGCTTCTAGGGCTTCCAAATGAAGCCAGTGACTGCTCAAGCTTTGTTCCAGTGCACGCAAGACCATGAGGAGTACTTGCAGGCATACGTCCGAAGGTTCTTACGGCTAAGAGCCCAGGCGCCAATGGTGCCTAATGAAATCGTCATCGAGGCCATAATTAAGGGGCTCCAACCAGGACCCATAGCATAATATTTTGCAAGGAAGCCACCACAGAGCTTGGAGAAGCTTCTCCAGAAGATGAATGAATACATCCGAGCTGACAATGATTTCCGCCAGAGAAGGGAGGAAGCGTACAGGTATTCTAAGATGACTAGGGGCTTCGGAGGAAGACTTCACCCTAAGCATGTCAGAACGATCCACAATACCAACACAAATGATGATAGGGCCAATCATACTCAGAGCAGCCAGCAAATCTCACAGTCTTTGGGAATGCAACAAACTTCCTACAGACCACCAGCCCCAAGAGGCAAAGGGGGGAGGAACTTCAGAGGAAGGTATGCTAATCAACCCAGGAGACTGTTCTGCTTATTCTGTGGGGAGGATAAGGGACACACGACAAGGACGTGCCAAGTCACGATCCAAAAGCAGAAGAAAATCACTGAAGCCGAAGCACGACAGAATTAGTCGAAGCAGGTCTTGCATACTACTTCATGTTATTCTCCATATATCCCTGAGTATGTGGGCAATCAGCAACCTACGGCGTCTGTTGCTTCGGAGTCACTCCCAAGCCTCCTGGGCTCAGTTGCCACCACCACCACCACTGGTTCCTACATTGGTCCATAACCAACAGCCAGAAATGGCACCTCTAGGCTCAGCAACAGCGCGATACTCGGGAGGAGTCCGAAGCTCGCACGGTCAACAGCACTGAACCCGAGTCAAGGCATATCTACTGAAGGTGGCATGACGCTTCGACCAAAGAATGTCCTAATCCAATGTATTTTTACCTTTTTGCCTTTATATATTCTCCTCAAAAGATAATACAAGGAGGTTTAACCTTCAGCTTGATGTAATAAGTCTGTGGTTACACCATCGAGTGTAACAAAAAAGGATCAAGAAGCTCCAAAGTCATTCCTAAGGGAATGCAGAGCTAAATTACCACCTAAGTAAAAGGTGAAGAAGCTCCAAAGTCGTTCCTAAGGGGATGCAAAGCTTAAATGCCACCTAAGTCAAAGGTGAATAAGCTCCAAAGTCGTTCCTAAGGGGATGCAGAGCTTAGCTCCAAAGTCGTTCCTAAGGGGATGCAGAGCTTAGCTCCAAAGTCGTTCTTAAGTGAATGCAGAGCTAAAATACCACCTAAGTCAAAGGTGAAGAGACTCCAAAATCGTTCCTAAGGGGATACAAAGTCTTATCTTTTATGTTTCGTGTGCCAACATCATTTGCATCACGCCATCATATCATATTGCATCATGGCATCGCATCATACATCATTTTGCATCAACAAAAGTAGTGAAAAAATGGAGATTCCTCTATCAGCTTCGGCAAAGACTCATCAAAGAATATTAAAGATGTGCGGTTCATGCTTGTAACAATACTACTATACGAAGTTTGGACTTCCGACAATACTATTCCTACACAATGTCTATAGCAAGAAGCAAACATCATACAGTTGCTTCAACGAAGAAGGGGGATTTCTTTTTGAAGCGTGAAAAAAAGAGAATGTGTTTTTTCACCGTCGGCTCAAAAACGATATGTAGGAAGGTTCCATGCTCCATAAAGAAATATATTACATCAATATACATACAATTTGTTTACAAGTGTCTCTTACAAAACTAGGGATCATGTTCAATGACATTAAACTAGCAAAAATACAAAGTTTTAGTCTTCCCTAAGGACTTTATCGGTAGCTTCATTCAGAAGCCTGTCGACAGCTTCGTCAATAGCGTCATTAGCAATTTTAATTATATCCAACGCCTCTTTGACAGATGGGTTAGCTTCAGGGTTGTATGGTTTGGGAGGTGGAGAGAGCTCAGCTGCATTGAGATGCAATTATCTGTTAGTGTCGAAGTTGAGAAACCTACGAAAACGAGTTAAAAATGCATACCTATAAGTTTAGCCCGCTCGACAGCTTCTTCAGCTCTTTTTTATTCTTCTGAAGCATCATGAGATTCCTTCTCATTTCTTTTGATGGCTTCATCGGTGATTTCTCGTCCACCCTTCAGCCATATTTCAGAATAAAATTTCCCACCTAGGGTAGTAGCTTCGGCTGAAGGGTTTCTAATATCATCAACTGAGATGATGAAGTCCGGCTGAGCTACAACCTTAGCATGATAGTAACCAGCCTTTTCTAAGATGGACGTAGCCCCACGGGCACCAGCGAAGGCACAAAAGTCTCCTTTATCACTTAGAACTTCTTTGAAAGCTTCAACTTTGCTGTTTATCCATTGAATGACTTCAGTAGGATTTCCATGAATAAATTTTTGCTCGGAGGAATAGGCTCCAACCTTAGAAAAGTTGTTCTTTAAATTTTTAGCGCATTCCATGGATATTTCATAACATTTTTCCTTGGTGGCACGAAGCTCATTAACATTCTTTTGCATTCTTGACCTTTCAATTTCACATATTTCGTGCTTCACCACTTCAACTTCAAAGTTCTCAGTTGCTTCGGTAACTTTCCTCTTTAGCTCTTGTACCACGGCTTTCATGAGCTTCGGCTTGAGCGGAAAGCCTGGCTTTGCTAGACTTCAATCTTTGCACTAAAGAGAGTAATATTTTATCCTTCTCAAGAGCTTCGTTTCTTAATGTAATAACCTCTGAACGAAGGTTTCCAAGCGCTATTCGGCAGCTCTCATCCTCTGCATCTTTTTGGGCTTTCAAAGCCTTGCTTAAAATCAAGCCCTAGAAAACGAAGAGTGAACACGCAACAACGATAAGAAAAACCATAAAAATAGTTTATCATAACACAAATTGCAGAATGACAAATCGAAGTATACACACCTTCAGGCTGTTGTAGGAAAGGCTATCTGCAAGCTAGTCTTTGGTCATCACAGACAAGCCTAGTTCGAGCTTCAGGTACCCCATGTGATCCATCATTTCATGGCAAACATTAATCTCCTTACCGTCAGGTAGACAGTAGAGGAAATCATCATCATTATATCCTCCATATACTAAGGATCCATGGGGTACTTCGGCTCTTTAGTGTAATGTTCTGTTTCGGCAACTTGCTCTGCTGATAGTTGTTTTCCCGAAGCATGTCGAATAATAAAATTCAAATCACCCTTGGAAGGTGCTTCGAGAGCAGGTGCCCAAGGTTTCTTGGGAAGGCTCTCTTTCACAAGACTTTCTGATGCAGTTTCCGAAGGTCCCGCCTCGGCATGAGCAGAAGTACTGGCAGTGATTACCTCTGTGGCATCTTCAGTTTTACTGCCAGAAGCTTCAGCAGAAGGAGGCGACGTTTTCATAAATTCTAGAACAACTTCCAAGACACTTGCCATCCTCCTCTTCCTTGGAGGTCATGTGGTAGCTGGCAGCTTCGGCAGTGCTATCACTATCATCTTAGGCTGCTGTAGTACTTTTTCTGCTACCTTTTCTGGCTCCGGCTCTTTGGCCGGGTCTGCAATGGCTTCAATAGGCATAGCAGGAACAGTCTCTCTGGCTAGGGGGTTGTTTCCACCCTTTCAATTAACTTCGGCACATCGATCGTCTCGATGCGCCTGGGTCTGCGTGTCAAAACCTTGATTTTCTTTGACTTGGACACACCAGTAGATGTTGAGGCAGCGACTTTCCTTTTCCTCCCTTGCTTTTGGATAGGATAGTAGTAGTCTGGGTAAACAAACCCAGTAACATCAAATACTCTATTCAACCTCTTTTTGCCGCGAGCGCCGAAGGCAGCCGTCATAGCTTCATCTTCTGCCCTCAAGTATGCCCCGAGAAGTTCATCACTTGTTGCCTCAATAGTGTCCAACCAATCATCATTTGGCTCATCAAATTGGTTTCTGAACCAAAAAGTATACTTCAGATAAACCAGACCACCCTAGCTGGAGCCAGCGGCGGTTTCCTTCGGCATTTCTCACTCGCTTGCAAGAGGCCATACTTTGTAAGCGATATGCTCTTGAACTAAGTCTCTTGTGCCAATATAGATGCACACTGTATTGAAGGCAGCCTGGCATGCTTGCACATCATTTCCAAGTGTGTTGGACGGTCTTCTAATGCCGGAGCGTGACCATAAAGGATGCTGAATAATGCCCTTCACATCTTCCCTCTAACTCAGATCATTTTTCACATAAAATCATTCCTTCATCCAAGAACCTGGCCACTTCTTCCGAAATGTGGGCACAGGGTAACTCGCCTCAGACCGAGCACGAAGCTGTAACAACCAAAATTATTATGATATTGTTTCTTTCCGGTTGCCTTCATCTGATAAGACAACTCATGAATATTGCAAAAGCATCTTGCATCTGGTTCCAGTCCTTGGCTCCTCATAGCCTAGATAAAAACTCCCACTCTAATAAGAGCTTCGGGGGTAATCTGATGAAGGTATATTTCAAATGTCTTCAAAACTTCGATCAGCATCTTGTGGAGCTAAAAGCAAAGCCCAGCTTTCATGAAGCTCCTGAAAACTATCACTTCATCCCCTTCTGGCAGCGGAACGATATCTTCTCCTCTAGCCCTCACTATAGAAACATCACGAAAATATTTGCCCTTCATCGCTACAATTTGACCTTGTCTGATTGTGGATTTCCCAAAAACAACGTGGCTTGGTCTCCATGGCCGATCTTCGGCATTTTCATTCTCACTCTCAATATCGAAGCTTTCACTGTCGCTTGAATCACCAGACAGACCAGTTAATAGTTCGTTGGTGATCTTTTCTATGTTGGTCCTTTCCATGGCTTTGTAAAAGCCAACGAGTGTGGGATCAGCGCTTTTCTTGTCCTCAAACATTTCGGTGATGTTCATGGCAGAAAGCCGAAGCTCACAAACAATTGCGCTCAGAGAACAGCAAAACTAAAATGACAATTGCAGCACGAAAGCTAGATGGCACAAAAAATATTCGTGACACAGCCTCCTATATATACTCAGAGCCCCGCAGCTAGGTGGGTCCCACGGTTCAAAATGATTCGCTATTCTAGCGAAGAAAAGGTGTTTTTTCGAACCTTCGGCTAAAGGCCTTCATTCGCGTCGTAGTTTGAATTTATTACAAAGAAACAAATTAACAGTGCGAGGGGCTACTGTTGGGGGCCTTCCTCTTCCGAAAGTCCTCAAAAACACAACTAACCATATGTTTTCAGCATGATATGGATTATTACAGGGAGCTTCGGCTTCAGGATGGAAGTTTTCTCCCATGGCAAAGACATACGATGTGAAGATGTAACCCGAGGATGATAAGAATGGACGCCGAAGCTATAGCTGAAAAGGAATAGCTTTGGCTTAAAATGGTGATGAAGACCAAACATGGTGCTGAGTGGAAGGGAAAAAGACCAGCCAGTCCTTAATGATTTATGTTATGGTCATAAGTAAATGTCAAGGACATAAATGTACTTTTACCTGGTTGTGTCCCATGTCTATAAATAGATGAACAGTGGCACCGTACTGTTCACGCTAGGTTGTAATTGCACTCTCGCGTCAGCATCTTCGAACAAGCCGAAGGTATCAATGTAATATTAACTCTGTTAATATCTATGTGAATATCATGAAATACAAATGCAAATGAACCAATGAGTTATATCTGTTATTGTTGGGGACTTGTTCTCAAGTGCTATGAATCAAGAACAAGGCAACACGATGATGTTAAACATTAAATACCCTTCGTCCGCTGAAGCATTAACTCCTCAAGGGTTTAATGAACTTCGGACGAAGGGTGTGAACATAATATTACGAAGGTGGCAAAAATAACATAAAACGATGTAAAATGTAAAACATTAAAGATAGATATGTTAGAGATAAATGATATCATTCATACATTTACTTTTAATACAATGATTAAGGTATGATTATACCTTCGCCTTGATAAGCAATAATTCCCGAATGATGCTTTCGTAATTACCGGAATGCGTGAACAGTAAAGGAATACTGTTCACTATTTATAGGCACAAGACACAGCCTGTGAACAATTACAATCATACCCCTCATAAAAGTTTACAACATTGACTCAAACTCTTATGGACTAAAAGGTCATTCTATCTTTAAGTCGGTTTGTAATTCCGAAGCTTCATGGTCAGCACCCTTCGGCATTACGTACAGACGACTTCAACCGAAGCTGTTTCCTCCTACAGGACCTTCGGCGACGAAGCATGGTCCCAACAGTTATCTTTATGCATTCTTATTTATCTGTGAAATAATGAAGGCATGTTCTTAGTGACCTTCGTCCTAAGATCATTATACCTGAGAGGAGATAATGCTTCGGAGGACGAAGGTCCTTTTAATGCTTAACAATTGTTGCCTTTTTCTTGATTCACAACATTTGAGAACAAGTGACCAACAAGCGTCATCTAAAATTCGTCGTCTCCTATTTTACACTCTGTTGGAGACAGTCTAAGAGTGGAGCAGGTTTTAGACTGATTTTTATTTGACTAAAAATGTGTTCGTTGTGACTTTTATTTATGCTTAAATATATAAAATAAAACATATGTGTTGTGTTATTCAGGTTGGTGTGAATATAGGATTAAAGCCAACAAACATGGTTCAAATTTTATTTATACATAATTTTAGCATTTTTACTATTTAAATACTGAGAGCACCTAGAGGGGGGTGAATAGGTGATCCTGTAAAATTTGGTGATCCTGTAAAATTCAACACTAATAGCCACAAAACTTAGTTATGAAAGTTAGAACGGCTAAGTAGCTTGAGACGAGCTCTTGGGAACACAGACAATCAAAGTAGAGAGCAATCACAAGAGACACGCGATTTTATCCCATGGTTCGGCCAAGTAACACTTGCCTACTTCCACGTTGTGGCGTCCCAATGGACGAGGGTTGCACTCAACCCCTTTCAAGTGATCCAATGATCAACTTGAATACCACGGCTTTTCTTCCTTATATCCTTTTCCCGTTTGCGAGGAATCTCCACAAGTTGGAGCCTCTCGCCCTTACAATGATGATCACAAAGAAAGCACTGAGTAAGGTTGGGATGAGCAACACACACAAGACGCAAATCGCAGCACACCCACGCACACAAGAGAAGACTTGAGCTCAAATGACAACACAGGGAGTCCTTGACTCGAATAGAGCTCAAATCTCAAACACAATGAAACGAATGCGCGGGAACGAAGTCTAGATGCCTTAGGATGCATTAGTGAATGCTTGGGTTGCTCCTCCATGCGCCTAGGGGTCCCTTTTATAGCCCCAAGGCAGCTAGGAGCCGTTGGAGGCCAACAAGGAAGGCCATCCTTGCCTTCTGTCGAGTGGCGCAACGGATAGTCCGGTGCGCCACCGAACAGTCACTATAGACGGTCCGGTGCCGATCTCCTTCCTTTTCTGGCGCAGGCGACCGTTGCAGCTCCAGGCCGGTTGGCGCACCGGACAGTCCGGTGCCCCCTGCCGACCGTTGGAGCGGGCCACACGTCGCGCACGGATTGCGCGACCGACCGTTGGCTCACCGGACAGTCCGATGCACCACCGAACAGTCCAGTGAATTATAGCCGTATGCCGCCAGACTTTTCCCGAGAGCGGCCTGTTCACTGAAGAGCAGCCTGGCGCACCGGACACTGTGTTGCACCACCGGACAGTTCGGTGTGCCAGACTGAGCTGGACTTTGGCTGCACATAGTCAAGTCTTTTGCAATTCTTTCTTTTCCTGTTTCTAGCACTTAGACAAAATACGTTAGTACTCAAAACAATGTACTAAGTCTAGAAACATACCGCATGTCTTGATTTGCACTTAGCACATAAGAACTTAATTAAATGTGTTGGGCACTTAATCACCAAAACATAATAGAAATTGTCCAAGGGCACATTTCCCTTTCAATCTCCCCCTTTTTGGTGATTTATGCCAACACATCCAAAAGCAACCAAAAGAAGTGCAACATCAATGCAATTGAGAACAAAATTGTCTTTGCACAAGTTTTGACATATTTAGATCATTCTTTGCCACCACTTGGTTTGTTTTTGCAAATCAAATTCATTTTCCTATCTCTAAGTCAAACTCACTTGTTTGGGCACAAAGAGAGATAATCCAAGAGTGAAATTTGATCAAGTGTCAAAAACTCCCCCTTTTCCCATGGTCAAAAATTCTCCCCCACAAGAGACTAATTTTGCAATAAGAGTATTTTGGACAAATCAAAACTTTTAACTCTATTATTTTCAAAATTCTCAAGTGGTAGCTGATCCATTTGCTTTGGCCTTAATTTCTCCCCCTTTGGCATTAAGCACCAAAACGGGATCATTCTCGGCCCCTTTAACCCCATTGCCTCACCAAAATTGTCAATTAAGAGCAAAAAGGCAAATAAGAGCATAAGTATGAACTTGGAAGTAAATACACCAATACCGGAGTGCAGTGGAAGTCTTTGCAACGTCCAAGTCCATTTTCCCTTTCAATGCACCTTTGAGACTATATCAAAAATACTCAACCACGAAGGTTAGTCCCAAAGGGTCAAGTTGTAGCACATCTCCCACTCAATATGTGCATCACTCGCAAATGGACGTGTGAGGTCCGGGGATTATGTGTACAACTTGAGCACCACAAATAAACAATAATGGATTGAAATGCATAAAGTAGCATAATCAAAGGCATAGAACACATGTATGCTATAGATCAATCCAAGTTACGCGAATCTAAGACATTTAGCTCACTACGCAACCTGCAAAACCTTTTCTCATCTAAAGGCTTGGTGAAGATATCGGCTAGCTGGTTCTCGATGTTAATATGGTACACCTCGATATCTCCATTTTGCTGGTGGTCTCTCAGGAAGTGATGCCGGATGTCTATGTGCTTAGTGCGGCTGTGTTCAACAGGATTATCCGCCATGCGGATTGCACTCTCATTGTCACATCGGAGTGGGACTTTGCTTAGATTGTAGCCAAAGTCCCGGAGGGTTTGCCTCATCCAAAGTAGTTGCGCGCAACACTGTCCTGCGGCAACATACTCGGCCTCAGCGGTGGATAGGGCAATGGATGTTTGTTTCTTTGAACTCCAAGACACCAGGGACCTTCCTAGGAATTGACACGTCCCTGATGTACTCTTCCTATCAACCTTGCATCCAGCATAATCGGAGTCTGAATATCCAATTAAGTCAAAGGTAGACCCCTTTGGATACTAGATCCTGAAGCAAGGTGTAGCAACTAAATACCTTAGAATTCGCTTAACGGCCACAAGGTGACATTCCTTGGGGTCGGATTGAAATCTACCACACATGCATACACTAAGCATAATGTCCGGTCTACTAGCACATAAATAAAGCAAGGAACCTATCATAGACCGGTATGCCTTTTGATCAATGGACTTACCTCCTTTGTTGAGGTCGACATACCCGTCGGTTCTCATCGGTGTCTTCGCGGGCTTTGCGTCCTTCATCCCAAACCTCTTGAGAAGGTCTTGAGTGTACTTCGTTTGAGATAGGAAGGTGCTATCCTTGAGTTGCTTCACTTGGAACCCAAGAAAGTAGGTCAACTCGCCCATCATCGACATCTCAAACTTCTGAGTCATCACCCTGCTAAACTCCTCACAGGACTTTTGATTAGTAGAACCAAATATTATGTCATCGACATAAATTTTGCACACAAAAAGATCACCGTCACAAGTCTTAGTGAAAAGAGTGGGATCAGCTTTCCCAACCTTGAAAGCATTAGCAATTAAGAAATCTCTAAGGCATTCATACCATGCTCTTGGGGCTTGCTTAAGTCCATAGAGCGCCTTAGAGAGCTTAAACACATGGTCGGGGTACCTGTCATCCTCAAAGCTAGGGGGTTGTTCCACGTATACCTCCTCCTTGATTGGCCCGTTGAGGAAAGCGCTCTTCACATCCATTTGAAACAACCTAAAAGAGTGGTGAGCAGCATAGGCTAATAATATTCGAATAGACTCTAGCCTAGCCACAGGAGCAAAAGTCTCCTCGAAATCCAAACCTGTGACTTGGGTATAACCTTTTGCCACAAGTCGAGCCTTGTTTCTTGTCACCACTCCATGCTCGTCTTGCTTGTTGCGGAACACCCACTTGGTTCCCACAACATTTTGCTTGGGACGTGGCACCAGGCTCCAAACTTAATTCCTCTTGAAGTTGTTGAGCTCTTCCTGCATGGCCAACACCCAGTCCGGATCCTGCAAGACTTCTTCTACCCTGAAAGGCTGAATAGAAGAGACAAACGAGTAATGCTCACAAAAATTAGCTAAACATGAGCGAGTTGTTACTCCCTTGCTTATGTCACCCAGAATCTGATCGACGGGGTGATTTCTTTGGATTGTCGCTCGGACTTGAGTTGGAGGGGCCAGTGGTGCTTCTTCCTCTATAACTTGTTATTCTTGTGCTCCCCCTTGATCACGCGCTTCTTCTTGAGGAACCTGTCCATCATCTTGAGTTGGGGGTTGCACCATTGTTGAGGAAGAAGGTTGATCTTGCTCTTGTTGTTCCTGTGGTCGCACATCACCTATTGCCATCGTGCACATTGCGGCCGTTGGAACATCATCTTCATCTACACATCAAGATCAACTTGCTCTCTTGGAGACCATTAGTCTCATCAAATACAACGTCGCTAGAGACTTCAACCAAACCCGATGATTTGTTGAAGACTCTATACGCCCTTGTATTTGAGTCATACCCTAGTAAAAACCGTTCTACTGCCTTGGGAGCAAATTTAGAATTTCTACCTTTCTTCACTAGAATGTAACATTTGCTCCCAAATACACGAAAGTATGAGACGTTGGGTTTGTTACCGGTAAGGAGTTCATACGAGGTCTTCTTGAGAAGGCGATGTAGGTAGAGCCGGTTTATGGTGTGGCAAGCTGTATTCATAGCTTCCGACCAAAACCGCTCGGGCGTCTTGAACTCTCCAAGCATCGTCCTCGCCATGTCGATGAGCGTCTTGTTCTTCCTCTCTACTATACCATTTTGTTGTGGTGTGTAGGGAGCGGAGAACTCATGCTTGACGCCTTCTTCTTTAAGATACTCCTCCACTTGCAGATTCTTGAACTCGGACCCGTTGTCGCTTCTTATCTTTTTCACCTTGAGCTCAAATTAGTTTTGAGCCCTCCTTAGGAAGTGCATTAGGGTTCCTTGGGTTTCTGATTTATCCTACAAAAAGAACACCCAAGTGAAGCGGGAAAAATCAACAACAATTACTAGACCATACTTACTTCCCCCGATGCTAAGATAGGCGACGGGTCCGAAGAGGTCCATGTGAAGAAGCTTCAGTGGTCTTGATGTTGCATCACATTCTTGTTATGATGAGTGCTTCCTACCTGTTTCCCTTCTTGACAAGCTGCACAAGGTCTATCTTTTTTGAAACATACATTGGTTAGTCCTAACACATGTTCTCCCTTTAGAAGCTTATGAAGGTTCTTCATCCCAACATGTGCTAGACGGCGATGCCACAGCCAACCCATGCTAGTCTTAGCTATTAAGCATGCATCTAGATCGGCCTCCTCTTTCGAAAAATCAACCAAGTAGAGTTTGCCATCTAATACACCCTTAAATGTTAATGAACCATCACTCCTTCTAAAGATAGAAACATCAATATTGGTAAATAGACAATTAAAACCCATGTTACATAATTGACTCATAAACAATAAGTTGTATCTGAGCGATTCAACTAAGAACACATTGGATATAGAATGCTCGGATGAAATGGCTATCTTGCCCAAGCCTTTGACCTTGCCTTGGTTCCCATCTCCAAAAATAATCGTATCCTAGGAATCCTTGTTCTTGACGTAGGAGGTGAACATCTTCTTCTCCCCCGTCATGTGGTTTGTGCATCCGCTGTCGATAATCCAGCTTGTGCCCCCGGATGCATAAACCTGCAAGGCAATTTACACTTGGGTTTTAGGTACCCAACTCTTGTTGGGTCCTACAAGGTTAGTCACAATAGCCTTTGGAACCCAAATACAAGTCTTGTCTCCCTTTCATTTGGATCCCAATTTCCTAGCCACTACTTTTGCATTCTTACATAAAAGCGCAAATGAAGTATTGCAAGCATGGTAAATAATAGTAAATTCATTACACACTTTCCTAGGCATATGATGCACAACATGATTTCTCTTAGGCCTACTTCTACCGTGGAAAAAAGTAGAACTTGAGGCAAACATTGCATGTGAATCAAAAGCATCATGATCATAACTCCTATCATAATCGGAATGACTAGCAATTTTCCTATTATACATAAAAGCATTATTCTTTTGAATACTACTAGCCATAGGGGCCTTCCCTTTCTCCTTGGCGAGAATGGGAGCCTTTTGGCTTGTTAAGTTCTTGGCTTCCTTTCGAAAACCAAGTCCATCATTAATTGAGGGGTGTCTAGAGATGGCAATGGGTAAATACCCACCAGGTATTACTACCCCATACCCATACCCACGACACAAAAATAACCCCATCGGATCACCCATACACACTAGCGGGTATGGATTTACCCCCATACCCATACCCATGTGGGTATGGGTCACCCATCGGGTCACCCGTACCCACAAAAGCTAAATATCTATTAAAATATTATATGATACAAATGTCAAGTATATCCATCTAAATACCATTACAAAAATTGTAGAATCATTTAACCATCCATTCAACACACCAAAGATAATTGGATAAAGTAGTAACACTATGATAGTACTACATAGCACATTACGTGTTCCATTACATGGTCATTAAATTGTCGTTAAGCCTTCTATGACATTATGGCCTAAAAGGTTGTTAAATAGTAAAAAAGATGGATGACTAAAGTCAAAATTTATGCTTGAGCTAAGTTTATATTGGGTATTTTATACCCACGGGTTAACGGGTATGGGTGAAGGTAGAACGTTCTAATACCCGTTTACCCATTGGGTGAAGATTTTTGCCCAATAACAGACCCATGGGTAGAATATTTAGCCACATACATACCCTAATGGAGTAAATACCCATCGGGTATCGGGTCGCGGGTACCCATTGCCATCTCTAGGGGTGTCTACCAATTGTGTAGGCATCACTAGCAAACTTTAATTTATCAAAATCAAACCTGCAAGTCTTATGTTGAGCATTAAGACTTGCCACCTCATCATTTAATTTAGAAATGGACGCATGATGATCATCACAAGCATCAATATTGAAATCCTTGCATCTATTGCAAATAACTACATGTTCTACACAAGATCTAGTAGTATTAGCTTCCTCTAGCTTAGCATTTAGATCATCATTCAAAATCTTTAAACTAGAGATTGATTCATGGCACACAGATAATTCAGAGGATAACATTTCATTTCTCTTAATTTCTAGAGCAAGAGATTTTTGAACGCTAACAAATTTATCATGCTCTTCATACAAAATATCCTCTTGCTTTTCTAAAAGTATATCCTTTTCATTTAAAGCATCAATTAGTTCATTAATCTTTTCTATTTTGGCTCTATCTAATCCTTTAAATAGACTAGAGTAATCTACTTCATCATCGGAGGAATCCTCATATCTAGAAGTAGAGTACTTAGGGGAATCTCGAACACTCACCTTCTTCTCCTTGGCCATGAGGCAAGTGTGGTGTTCGTTGGGGAAGAGCGAAGATTTGTTGAAGGCCGAGGCTGCCAGTCCTTCATCGTCGGAGTCGGATGAAGAGCAGTCTGAATCCCATTCTTTGCCAAGGTGCGCCTCGCCCTTCGCCTTCTTGTAAGCCTTCTTCTCCCTCTTCCCATGCTTTTCTTGTTCCTGGTCATTATCATTATCGGGGCATTGTGCTATAAAATGACCAGTCTTACCGCATTTAAAACAGGAGAGCTTTCCCCTTGCTTTGTTCTTGTTGGGGTACTCCTTGCGTCCTTTTAGTGCGGTCTTAAAGCGCTTGATGATTAGGGCCATCTCATCTTCGTTTAGCCCAGCAGCCTCAACTTGTGCCACCTTGCTTGGTAGTGCCTCCCTGCTACTTGTTGCTTTGAGAGCAACGGGTTGAGGCTCGTAGACAGGTAGAGGGCCATTAAGGGCATCATCCACGTATCGCGCTTCCTTTACCATCATACACCCGCTCACGAATTTTCCGAGTATCTCCTCGGGCGTCATTTTGGTGTACCTGGGATTTTCACGAATGAGGTTTACAAGATGGGGTCAATTACCGTGAATGACCTCAGCATAAGCCGGATGACGTCGTGGTCCGTCCATCGTGTGCTTCCATAGCTTCTAATTTTGTTGACTAGGGTCTTGAGCCTGTTGTAGGTTTGCATTGGCTCCTCTCCCCTGGTCGTCACAAATCTTCCTAGCTCGCCTTCCACCAACTCCATTTTGGTGATCATGGTGGCGTCGTTTCCCTCATGTGATATCTTGAGGGTATCCTAGATTTGCTTGGCGTTGTCCAAGCCGCTCACCTTGTTGTACTCATCCCTGCACAAAGATGCTAGCAAAACAGTGGTAGCTTGTTCATTCTTATGAATTTGCTCATTTATGAAAACGGGGTTGTCAGTATTATCAAAATGCATTCCGTTTTCAACAATCTCCCAAATACTGGGATGGAGAGAAAATAGGTGATTACGCATTTTGTGACTCCAAAATGAGTAGTCTTCTCCATCAAAGTGCGAAGGTTTTCCAAGTGGAATTGATAGTAAATGAGCATTAGAATTGAATGGAATACGAGAATAATCAAATGAAAAGTTTTGATTAACCGGTTTCTTTTTAGACGAGTCATCGTCGTCGTCTCTTGGTGAAGAAGAGGAGGCGTTACTGTCATAGTAAATGATCTTCTTGATGCGTCTCTTCTTCTTCCCGTCCTTTTGCTTGTGACTCGAGCCAGAGTCAGTGGGCTTGTCGTCTCTTGGCTCATTAAAGATGGACTCCTTCTCTTTGTCGTTGACCAACATCCCCTTTCCCTTAGGATCCATCTCTTCGGGCGATTAGTCCCTTACGTGAAGAGAACGGCTCCGATACCAATTGAGAGCACCTAGAGGGGGGTGAATAGGTGATCCTGTAAAATTCAACACTAATAGCTGAAAGGGAAATGTGCCCTTGGGCCATTTCTATGTATTTTGGTGATTGAGTGCCAACACAAATGCTTTCGTGCTAATCTATGCAAAGGTGTGGACAAAAGTGCAAAACATGTCAAAAGGTATGTTTCTAGACTTAGTACATTATTTTATGTTTTGATGTATTGTGTCTAAGTGCTGGAAACAGAAAAAATCGAGTTGGAGAAGAGATGGCTAAGTTCAGCCAAAGTCTGCTCAGTCTGGGTGCACCGGACAGTGTCCGGTGCGCCAGGCTGGCTCGGGCGAACAGGCTGCTCTCGGGACTTCGACGGCGGTGTACGGCTATAATTCACCGGACTGTCAGGTGGTGCACCGGACTGTCCGGTGAGCCGTTCACAGGCGAACTCGTCGCTCTCGGGAAACCATCAACAGCGTACGGCTAAAATTCACCGGTCTGTCCGGTGGTGCACCGGACTGTCCGGTGAGTCAACAGTCAGCCGGGGCAACGGTCGGCCGAGGATTCCGCGCGTGACGCGTGGCCGAGCCAACGGTCACATTGGTGCACCGGACTGTCCGGTGTGCACCGGACAGTGTTTGGTGTGCCAACGGCTCTCAGACTCCAACGGCCGGCTTCGCCAAATAAGGAAAGCAATCTGCACCGGACAGTGAACAGTGGATGTCCGGTGGTGCACCGGACTGTCCGGTGGTGCACCGGACTGTCCGGTGCGCCAGTCGACAGAAGGCAAGATCTGCCTTCCAGGAATGTTCTCAACGGCTCCTAGCTGCCTTGGGGCTATAAAAGGGACCCCTAGGCGCATGGAGGAGAACACCAAGCATACTTACAACATTCCTAAGCACCAAGACATCGATTCCGCGCATTTGTTTCTTTGTGATAGCATATAGAGCTCTAGTGGAGTTGTGAACTCATTGGGTTGTGTTGCGAGCTCTTGTTGCGACTTGTGTGCGTGTTGACACTCTGATTTTTGTGTCTTGTGTGTGTTGCTAATCCCTCCCTTGCTCCGTGCTTCTTTGTGAACTTCAAGTGTAAGGGCGAGAGGCTCCAAGTTGTGGAGATTCCTTGCAAACGGGATTAAGAAAAGCAAGCAAAACACCGTGGTATTCAAGTGGGTCTTTGGACCACTTGAGAGGGGTTGATTGCAACCCTCGTCCGTTGGGACGCCACAACGTGGAGTAGGCAAGCGTTGGTCTTGGCCGAACCACGGGATAACCACCGTGCCATCTCTGTGATTGATCTCTTGTTGGTTATTGTGTTTTGTTGAAGATTCCTCTCTAGCCACTTGGCGGTTATTGCGCTAACACTTAACCAAGTTTTTGTGGCCTAAGTTTTAAGTGTTACAGGATCACCTATTCACCCCCCCTCTAGGTGCTCTCAATTGGTATCAAAGCCGTTCTCTTCACAAAGGGACTAACCGCCCGAAGAGATGGATCCTAAGGGGAAGGGTATCGTGATCAACGATAAAGAGAAGGAATCCTTCGTCAACGAGCCGAAGGATGACAAGCCTACCGACTCCAGCTTGGGCCATAGACGGAAAGATGGGAAGAAGAAGAAGACAAGGCGCATCAAGGAAATTGTCTACTACGATGACAGCGATGAGTCTACTTCTTCCCAAAAGGACGACGACCACAACGACTACGAGAGAAGGAAACCGGTTAATTCAAACTTTTCTTTTGACTACTCTCGTATTCCGCAAAGTACAAATACTCATTTGCTCTCCATTCCACTTGGCAAACCTCCTCACTTTGATGGAGAGGACTATGGATTTTGGAGCCACAAAATGCGTAGTCACCTGTTCTCTCTCCATCCGAGCATATGGGAGATTGTGGAAAGTGGAATGAAGTTCGATAGCTCGGATAGTCCTATTTTCATTAATGAACAAATTCATAAAAATGCACAAGCCACTACTGTGTTGTTAGCCTCCTTGTGCAGGGACGAGTACCATAAAGTGAGCGGCTTGGACAATGCCAAGCAGATCTGGGACACCCTCAAGATTTCTCATGAGGGGAACGACATCACCTTGCTCACCAAGATGGAGTTGGTGGAGGGCGAGCTTGGACGATTCGCGATGATAAGGGGCGAGGAGCCAACCCAAACATACAACCGGCTCAAGACCCTTATCAACAAAATAAGGAGCTACGGAAGCACGCGATGGATGGACCACGACGTCGTCCGACTGATGCTAAGGTCCTTTACCATTCTTGATCCTCATTTGGTGAATAATATTCGTGAGAATCCCAGGTACACCAAAATGTCGCCCGAAGAAGTCCTTGGAAAATTCGTAAGCGGGCGTATGATGATCAAGGAGGCGAGGTACGTGGACGACGTGTTGAACGGTCCAATCCATGAGCCTCAACCCATTGCTCTCAAGGCAACAAGGAGCAAGGAGGCGTTACCTAGCAAGGTAGCGCAAGTTGAGGCGGCAGGGCTCAATGATGAAGAGATGGCCGTCATCATCAAGCGCTTCAAGACAGCGCTTAAGGGTCGCAAGGGACAGCCAAGCAAGACCAAGACAAAGGGGAAGCGCTCATGCTTCAAATGTGGTAAGCTTGGTCATTTTATTGCTAACTGTCCCGATAATGAAAGTGACCAGGAAAAAGGAAACAAGAGGGAGAAGAAAAAGAACTACAAGAAGGCCAAGGGCGAAGCACATATCGGGAAGGAGTGGGATTCGGATTGCTCCTCCTTCGACTCCGAAAATGAAGGACTCGCCGCCACCGCCTTCAACAAGTCTTCCCTCTTCCCAAACGAGCGTCACACATGCCTCATGGCAAAGGAGAAGAAGGTATGTACTCGAGACAGTACTACTTATGACTCTTCTAGTGATAATGATTCTAGTGACGATGATGAAATAGACTATTCTAGTTTATTTAAAGGATTAGATAGAACTAAAATTGGCAAAATTAATGAGTTGATTGATGCCTTGAATGAAAAGGATAGGCTTTAGAAGTTAAAAGAAATGAAATGCTTTCTTGTGAATTATCTTCTTGCCATGATACAATTTCTAGATTAAGGAGCATTAATGATGATTTGAATGCTAAGTTAGAAATAGCTAGTAAATCAACAACTTGTGTAGAAAATGTTGTTATTTGCAATAGATGTAAAGATTTTGATATTGATGCTTGTAGTGAACACATAGCTTCTATTGCAAAGTTAAATGATGAAATGGCTAGTCTTAATGCCCAACTTAAGGCTAGCAAAAGTGATTTTGATAAACTAAAATTTGCTAGGGATGCCTACACGGTTGGTAGACACCCCTCAATTAAGGATGGGCTTGGCTTCAAGAGGGAAGCCAAGAACTTAACAAGCCATAAGGCTCCCATCTCCGCCAAGGAGAAAGGGAAGGCCCCTATGGCAAGTAGTACTAAAAAGAACCATGCTTTTATGTACAATGATAGAAGACAGTCTCATAGGAGTTGTAATGCTTTTGATTCACATGCCTATGATTCTTATTCTATGTTTGCTTCCAGTTCTTCCTATATGCATGGTAGAGATATGCCTAGGAAAAATATTCATCATGTGCCTAGAAAGAATATTGTTCATGTTCCTAGGAAAGTTATGAATGGACCCTCTACAATTTATCATGCTTTAAATGCTTCCTTTGCTATTTGTAGAAAGGATAGGAAGATAGTTGCTAGGAAATTAGGGGCAAAATGCAAGGGTGATAAAACTTGCATTTGGGTCCCTAAGACAATTGTGACTAACCTTGTAGGACCCAACAAGAGTTGGGTACCTAAGACCCAAGCCTAAATTTGCCTTGCAGGTTTATGCATCCGGGGGTTCAAGCTGGATTATCGACAGCGGATGCACAAACCATATGACGGGGGAGAAGAAGATGTTCACCTCCTACGTCAAAAATAAGGATTCCCAAGATTCAATAATATTCGGTGATGGGAACCAAGGCAAGGTAAAAGGGTTAGGTAAAATTGCTATTTCATCCGAACACTCTATTTCTAATGTGTTTTTAGTAGAGTCTCTTAGATATAATTTATTGTCTGTTAGTCAACTATGCAAAATGGGATATAATTGTCTATTTACAAATATAGATGTGTCTGTCTTTAGAAGATGTGATGGTTCACTAGCTTTTAAGGGTGTACTAGACGACAAACTTTATTTGGTTGATTTTGCAAAAGAAGAGGCCGATCTAGATGCATGCTTAATTGCTAAGACTTGCATGGGCTGGTTGTGGCATCGCCGCTTAGCACATGTGGGGATGAAGAACCTCCACAAGCTTCTAAAGGGAGAACACGTGATAGGTCTAACTAATGTACATTTCAAAAAAGATAGACCTTGTGCAGCTTGTCAAGCAGGGAAACAGGTGGGAGGCTCTCATCACACCAAAAATGTGATGACAACATCAAGACCCTTGGAGATGCTTCATATGGATCTCTTCGTACCCGTCGCCTATCTGAGTATAGGAGGAAGTAAGTATGGTCTTGTTATAGTTGATGATTTTTCCCGCTTCACTTGGGTATTCTTTTTGCAGGATAAAACTGAAACCCAAGGGACCCTCAAGCGCTTCCTCAGGAGAGCTCAAAATGAGTTTGAGCTCAAGGTGAAGAAGATAAGGAGCGACAATGGGTCCAAATTCAAGAATCTTCAAGTGGAGGAGTTCCTTGAGGAGGAGGGGATCATGCACGAGTTCTCCGCTCCCTACACACCTCAGCAAAATGGTGTGGTAGAGAGGAAGAACAGGACGCTCATCGATATGGCGAGGACTATGCTTGGAGAGTTCAAGACCCCTGAGCGTTTTTGGTCGGAAGCCGTGAACACGGCTTGCCACGCCATCAACAGGGTCTATCTTCACCGCCTCCTCAAGAAGACTTCATACGAGCTGCTAACTGGTAACAAACCCAATGTGTCTTATTTTCGTGTATTTGGGAGCAAGTGTTATATTCTTGTGAAGAAAGGTAGAACCTCTAAATTTGCTCCCAAAGCTGTAGAAGGGTTTTTATTAGGTTATGATTCAAATACAAAGGCGTATAGGGTCTTCAACAAATCATCGGGTTTGGTTGAAGTCTCTAGCGACGTTGTATTTGATGAGACTAATGGCTCTCCAAGAGAGCAAGTTGTTGATCTTGATGATGTAGATGAAGAAGACATTCCAACGACCGCGATATGCACCATGGCGATTGGAGATGTACGGCCTCAGGAACAATTGGAACAAGATCAACCGTCTTCCTCAACTATGGTGCATCCCTCAACCCAAGATGACGAACAGGTACCTCAAGTGGAGGCGCATGATCAAGGGGGAGCAAAGGATGTTCAAGTTGAAGAGGAAGAAGCACCTCAGGCACCTCCAACCCAAGTTCGAGCGAAGATCCAAAGGGATCATCCCGTCGACCAAATATTGGGTGATATTAGTAAGGGAGTAACTAATCGTTCAAGATTAGTTAATTTTTGTGAGCATTACTCCTTTGTCTCTTCTATTGAGCCTTTCAGGGTAGAAGAGGCCTTGCTAGATCCAGACTGGGTGTTGGCCATGCAGGAGGAACTCAACAACTTCAAGCGCAATGAAGTTTGAACATTGGTGCCTCGCCCCAAGCAAAATGTTGTGGGAACCAAGTGGGTGTTCCGCAACAAACAGGACGAGCACGGAGTGGTGACAAGGAACAAGGCTCGACTTGTGGCAAAAGGTTATGCCCAAGTCGCAGGTTTGGACTTTGAGGAGACTTTCGCTCCTGTGGCTAGGCTGGAATCAATTCGTATTTTGCTTGCATATGCCGCTCACCATTCTTTCAGGTTGTACCAAATGGATGTGAAGAGCGCTTTCCTCAATGGGCCGATCAAAGAGGAGGTGTACGTGGAGCAACCCCCTGGCTTCGAGGATGAACGGTACCCCGACCACGTGTGTAAGCTCTCTAAGGCGCTCTATGGACTTAAGCAAGCCCCAAGAGCATGGTATGAATGCCTTAGAGACTTTTTGATTGCTAATGCTTTCAAGGTCAGGAAAGCCGATCCAACTCTTTTTACTAAGACTTGCGATGGTGATCTTTTTGTGTGCCAAATTTATGTCGATGACGTAATATTTGGTTCTACTAATCAAAAGTCTTGTGAAGAGTTTAGCAGGGTGATGACGCAGAAATTCGAGATGTCGATGATGGGCGAGTTGAACTACTTCCTTGGGTTCCAAGTGAAGCAACTCAAGGACGACACTTTCATCTCTCAAACGAAGTACACGCAAGACTTGCTAAAGCGGTTTGGGATGAAGGACGCCAAGCTCGCTAAGACTCCGATGGGAACCGACGGACACACCGACCTCAACAAAGGAGGTAAGTCCGTTGATCAAAAGGCATACCGGTCTATGATAGGGTCTTTACTTTATTTGTGTGCTAGTAGACCGGATATTATGCTTAGCGTATGCATGTGTGCTAGATTTCAATCCGATCCTAAGGAGTGTCACTTAGTGGCTGTGAAGCGAATTCTAAGATATTTAGTCGCTACGCCTTGCTTCGGGATCTGGTATCCAAAGGGGTCTAACTTTGACTTGATTGGATATTCCGATTCCGACTATGCTGGATGTAAGGTCGATAGGAAGAGTACATCAGGGACGTGCCAATTCTTAGGAAGGTCCCTGGTGTCGTGGAACTCTAAGAAACAAACTTCCGTTGCCCTATCCACCGCTGAAGCCGAGTACGTTGCCGCAGGACAGTGTTGTGCGCAACTACTTTGGATGAGGCAAACCCTCCGGGACTTTGGCTACAATCTGAGCAAAGTCCCACTCCTATGCGACAATGAGAGTGCTATCCGAATAGCAGAAAATCCTGTTGAGCACAGCCGCACAAAGCACATTGACATCCAGCATCACTTTTTGAGAGACCACCAATAAAAGGGAGATATCGAAGTGTTTCATGTTAGCACCGAGAACCAGCTAGCCGATATCTTCACTAAGCCTTTAGATGAAAAGACCTTTTGCAGGCTGCGTAGTGAGCTAAATGTCCTAGATTCGCGGAACTTGGATTGATTTATAGCATACATGTGTTTATGCCTTTGATCATGTTCCTTATGCATTTTGTTGCTTACTATGATGCTCAAGTTGTACAAACACTTCCCGGACCTCACAAGTCCTTGTGCAAGTGATGCACATATTTAGGGGGAGTTGTGTTACAACTTGACCCTTTGAGACTAACCATATGCTTGAGTTTGCTTGTTTTAGTCTCAAAGGAGGTGTGAAAGGGAACAGGTGGACTTGGACCATGAAAGACTTCCACTGCACTCCGATGAGAGGGTAACTTATTCCAAGTTCATCTCATGTACTCTTATTGCCTTTGTGTTCTTATTTGAAGATTTTGGTGAGGCAATAGGGTTTAAGGGCCAAGATTGATCCCGTTTTGGTGCTTGATGCCAAAGGGGGAGAAAATAAGGGCCAAAGCAATAGATGGATCAGCTACCACTTGAGAAATTTTGAAAATAGTAGATTAGAGCTTTTGGTTTGTCAAAACTCTTTTACTCTTTTATTGTCTCTTATGTCAAAAGTTGGCCTCTTGTTGGGAGAAGTGTTGATTATGGGAAAAAGGGGGAGTTTTTGAAATCCTTGATCAAATTTCTTTGGAATACCTCTCTTTATGTCTCTACAAGTGGATTTGACTTAGAGATAGGAATTTGAGTTTGATTTGCAAAAACAAACCAAGTGGTGGCATAGAGTGATCCATATATGTCAAATTGGATTCAAAACAACCTTGAGTTTTCATTTGCATTGATATTGCACGTATTCTAGTTGCTTTATGTTGTGTTGGCATAAATCACCAAAAAGGGGGAGATTGAAAGGGAAATGTGCCCTTGGGCCATTTCTAAGTATTTTGGTGATTGAGTGCCAACACAAATGCTTTTGTGCTAATCTATGCAAAGGTGTGGACAAAAGTGCAAAACATGTCAAAAGGTATGTTTCTAGACTTAGTACATTATTTTATGGACTGATGTATTGTGTCTAAGTGCTGGAAACAGAAAAAATCGAGTTGGAGAAGAGATGGCTAAGTTCAGCCAAAGTCTGCTCAGTCTGGGTTCACCGGACTGTCCGGTGGTGCACCGGACAGTGTCCGGTGCGCCAGGCTGGCTCGGGCGAACAGGCTGCTCTCGAGACTTCGACGGCGGTGTACGGCTATAATTCACCGGACTGTCCGGTGGTGCACCGGACTGTCCGGTGAGCCGTTCACAGGCGAACTCGTCGCTCTTGGAAAACCATCAACGACGTACGGCTAAAATTCACCGGTCTGTCCGGTGGTGCACCGGACTGTCCGGTGAGTCAACAGTCAGCCGGGGCAACGGTCGGCCGAGGATTCCGCGCGTGACGCGTGGCCGAGCCAACGGTCACATTGGTGCACCGGACTGTCCGGTGTGCACCGGACAGTGTTCGGTGTGCCAACGGCTCTCAGACTCCAACGGTCGGCTTCGCCAAATAAGGAAAGCAATCTGCACCGGACAGTGAACAGTGGATGTCCGGTGGTGCACCGGACTGTCCGGTACGCCAGTCGACAGAAGGCAAGATCTGCCTTCCAGGAATGTTCTCAACGGCTCCTAGCTGCCTTGGGGCTATAAAAGGGACCCCTAGGCACATGGAGGAGAACACCAAGCATACTTACAACATTCCTAAGAACCAAGACATCGATTCCGCACATTTATTTCTTTGTGATAGCATATAGAGCTCTAGTGGAGTTGTGAACTCATTGAGTTGTGTTGCAAGCTCTTGTTGCGACTTGTGTGCGTGTTGACACTCTGATTTTTGTGTCTTGTGTGCGTTGCTAATCCCTCCCTTGCTCCGTGCTTCTTTGTGAACTTCAAGTGTAAGGGCGAGAGGCTCCAAGTTGTGGAGATTCCTCGCAAATGGGATTAAGAAAAGCAAGCAAAACACCGTGGTATTCAAGTGGGTCTTTGGACCGCTTGAGAGGGGTTGATTGCAACCCTCGTCCGTTGGGACGCCACAACGTGGAGTAGGCAAGCGTTGGTCTTGGCCGAACCACGGGATAACCACCGTGCCATCTCTGTGATTGATCTCTTGTTGGTTATTGTGTTTTGTTGAAGATTCCTCTCTAGCCACTTGGCGGTTATTGCGCTAACACTTAACCAAGTTTTTGTGGCCTAAGTTTTAAGTGTTACAGGATCACCTATTCACCCCCCTCTAGGTGCTCTCAATAGCCACAAAACTTAGTTATGAAAGTTAGAACGGCTAAGTAGCTTGAGATGAGCTCTTGGGAACATAGACAATCGAAGGAGAGAGCAATCACAAGAGACACGCGATTTTATCCTATGGTTCGGCCAAGTAACACTTGCCTACTTCCACGTTGTGGCGTCCCAATGGACGAGGGTTGCACTCAACCCCTTTCAAGTGATCCAATGATCAACTTGAATACCACGACTTTTCTTCCTTATATCCTTTTCCCGTTTGCGAGGAATCTCCACAAGTTGGAGCCTCTCGCCCTTACAATGATGATCACAAAGAAAGCACGAAGTAAGGTTGGGATGAGCAACACACACAAGACGCAAATCGCAGCACACCCACACACACAAGAGAAGACTTGAGCTCAAATGACAACACAGGGAGTCCTTGACTCGAATAGAGCTCAAATCTCAAACATAACGAAACGAATGCGCGGGAACGAAGTCTGGATGCCTTAGGATGCTTTAGTGAATGCTTGGGTTGCTCCTCCATGCGCCTAGGGGTCCCTTTTATAGCCCAAGGCAGCTAGGAGCCGTTGGAGGGACAAGGAAGGCCATCCTAGCCTTCTGTCGAGTGGCGCACCGGACAGTCACTATAGACGGTCCGGTGCCAATCTCCTTCCTTTTTTGGCGTAGGCGACCGTTGCAGCTCTGGGCCGGTTGGCGCACCGGACACTGTCCGGTGCACACCGGACAGTCCAGTGCCCCCTGCTGGTCGTTGGAGCGGGCCACGCGTCGCGCGCGGATTGCGCGGCTGACCGTTGCGCCGGCGACCGTTGGCTCACCGGACAGTCCGGTGCACCACCGGACAGTCCGGTGAATTATAGCCGTACATCGCCATACTTTTCCCGAGAGCGGCCTATTCACTGGAGAGCAGCCTGGTGCACCGGACACTGTCCGGTGCACCACCGGACAGTCCGGTGTGCTAGGCCGAGCTGAACTTTGGCTGCACACAGTCAAGTCTTTTGCAATTCTTTCTTTTCCTGTTTCTAGCACTTAGACAAAATATGTTAGTACTCAAAACAATGTACTAAGTCTAGAAACATACCTCATGTCTTGATTTGCACTTAGCACATAAGAACTTAATTAAATATGTTGGGAACTTAATCACCAAAACATAATAGAAATTGTCCAAGGGCACATTTCCATTTCAAATATGGGAGAACACAATGGCATTGGAAATTGTGGAACCGAGAAAACTGGTTAAATGAGTACAGTGGCAGTGGAAACCTTAGAACCAAGAAAACTAGTGCTTCAGTTGACGCAATATTAGTGGTCTATTTTGTTAAAAAAATAACAAAACATTATCAATATGTGACTAGTATAATACTAGTACATTACGAGAGCAGACAACCGCGAAAATGGAGTTTTTTGGTGTAACTGTCGCGACCTTCTTTGTTAGGAAGGTGCAACTACCTTTATCAGATCATGCAACCATGAAGTCATAGTTTTAGTTAATAGAAACCTAATTCGTTAAAATTCCGTCCAGTAAAATAGAGGAATTATAAATTTCTAAAATTATAGATAGGAATATTGTGAATGAAGCCATTGCGACCCCCATAAAAGGAGTAGTCCCCCAACCCGGAGCAACTTTCCCATATTCTGAATTCAAGGGTTTTAATAAACTACCTGCGCCGTGATGAAC
Organism: Zea luxurians; assembly: GCA_029449295.1. NCBI lineage: Eukaryota > Viridiplantae > Streptophyta > Magnoliopsida > Poales > Poaceae > Zea > Zea luxurians. The sequence goes on from JAOPSE010000014.1 coordinate 30,951,195, forward strand.
TGTCAGCACCAGTCCTACATTTTTTCTCTATGGGCCGAGGAGAATTGTGGATCAAAACTGGGGTGAAAGGGAAATAGACTTAATCATTTCCTATAATCAATTTTGGTGGTTGACGTCCAACACAAACCACATGTACTAACTAGTTTGTCTAGATATCATTTATCTCAGGTGCATAAGGTTCAACACAAACCAAGAAAAAATTCAGTTAGGGACACAATCAAATTTGGAGCAAAGGACTTAGAGTGTGCTGAAATTTGGCGCACCGAACAGTGTCTGGTGTGTCCGGTGCACCAGGCCAGGCACCCATCGAACCAGCCACTCTCGGGAATTCTTTGGGTGCGCTCCGCTATAATTCACCGGACTATCCGGTGAGCCGACGGAGCAATGGCTCCCTGCACCAATGGTCGACTGCTAAGAGGAACAGCGCCAAACAGTGTCACGCAGAAGTCAGAACGCAGAAGTTAGAGGCCACCAGACTGTCTGGTGTGGCACCAGACTGTCCGGTGCAGCAAAAAGACAAAGAGCTCCAACGGTCAATAGCTCCAAACCCTAACGGGAGCGCTGACGTGGCGCGCACCGGACAGTGAACAGTGACTGTCCGGTGCACCACCGGACTGTCTGGTGTGCCTGTCGCCAGCAGAAACAACCAACGACTATGGAAGTGGTTGGGGGCTATAAATACCCCCAACCACCTCATGCAAAGCGATCCAAGCATTCTGAACTCAACATTCAATACAAGACCAAAAGACTACACTCCAAGACACATTCCAAAGATCAAATCCTCAACAAGTCTCCAAATCAACTCAATTCCATTAGTAACTTGAGAGAGGTTGTTTTTGTGTTCTTTTGTTGCTCTTGTAGCTTGGATTGCCTTCTTCCTTTCTCTTCCTAATTCCTAAGTGCTTTGTAAAGCTAAGCAAGAGACACCTAAGTGTGTGGTGGTCCTTGCGAGGTCTTAGTGACCCGTGTGATTAAGGAAAAGGCTCACTCGGTCTAAGTGACTGTATGAGAGAGGGAAAGGGTTGAAATAGACCCGGCCTTTATGGCCTCCTCAACGAGGACTAGGTTCTTTGGAACCGAACCTCGGTAAAACAAATCATCGTGTTCACTTGTTGATCTTCACTTGATTTGTTTTTCCCTCTCTAATAGTTCCCTTACTCACATTGATTTGAGTTTGCTCCCAAACGTTATCCGCATTGATTGAGCAACTCCAAGCAAGGAGAATTATCTATTGAACTCCGATTTAATTGTAACGCTAACCCCGACCTTAGTGTGTGTTTAAGTTTATAAATTTCAGGTTTCGCCTATTCACCCTCCTCTAGGCGACTTTCATGGGAAAATAGTTTCAAGATTTGAAAAGGGCTCGATGAGAGGGTTCCATCCATATATACATTGATAGGGTTTGAAAATCTTTTATTTTTCGTAATAATCCTATTTTTAAAATTAAAATAATTCCAGAAAAAGGCTGAAATTGTTTTTAATGTCTGAAAAATATCTCGAAGGCTTCAAAAATTCTAGGAAATTCCTAGACATGATTTGGCACCCAATGAACTCAAAAAACATATTTAGAACTTTTGAAAATATTTTAAGTACCTCAATAAATAGATTTTGGTTCTTAGAAAATAGAAAAATATTCAAAAAAATATGAAAACTTATTAGAAACTTCTACAAGATATAATAACATGTTTCAAACACTTCTTGCGCTTAAAAACACTAGAAAAAACATGAATGCAACAACCAAAGCACCACTAGGTCTCACTTCACTATATAACAAAATAACTCTCTGTTTTAGTAAAGGGAAAAGTAAAGCGAAGAAAGGAAAGAGTAACACTTGAATTTTGAGTATAAAGCAAAGAATTTTTTATACCCCAAAATTCAGGGTGTTACATTCTGGCCTTGTGAATTTACTTTTAGCAATGCTAACAAGTAAGTGGTTACGTTTTATAGTCCTCAATCCTAGAATAACACTAACAACTTTGTCAAGACCATTTAGGTCATCTCTTATATCCTCATCTTTGCGAGCAGAAGCCAAGTCATTGCGTATGCAACTCCAAGTATCATGGAAAGCAAAAAAATATTTTATCAAATATAGCAAGCTTTTTCTCAGCAGCAATTGATTCTATGTGGCTGCAACACTCAAGTCTTTACAACCTTCATTGTGTGCTATGCTCTTACATCTTTGTAACCGAACCTCGGTAAAACAAATCATCTTGTTCACTTGTTGATCTTCATTAGATTTGTTTTTCGCTCTCTAATAGTTCCCTTGCTCACATTGATTTGAGTTTGCTCCCAAACGTTATCCGCATTGATTGAGCAACTCCAAGCAAGGAGAATTATCTTTTGAACTCCGATTTAATTCTAACGCTAACCCCAGCCTTAGTGTGTGTCTAAGTTTATAAATTTCAGGTTTCGCCTATTCACCCCCTCTAGGCGACTTTCAATTGGTATCAAAGCCAGTGCTTCATTAAGAGTCTAACAAACTCGAAGTGATATCTGGAGATCACACCAAGAGGGAGATCGTGACCGGTGACAAGGTCACGGTCTCGGGGAAGACTCCATCAAGGGAATCCGGCAACAAGTATAAGAAGGAATCCTCTTCGTCCATCAAGTCACATAGGAGGGGTGACAAGAAGAAGAAGATGAAGAAGGTGGTCTCCTACGATACCGACTCTTCAACACCCTCCACCTCTGGCAACGAGCCGTCCACTACTTCTAAGCACCATGAGTGCAAGAAGTATAGTAAGATGCCCCTACGCTATCCCCGTATTTCCAAGCATGCTCCTTTACTTTCCGTTCCCTTAGGCAAACCACCATATTTTGATGGTGAAGATTATTGTATGTGGAGTGATAAAATGAGGTATCATCTAACCTCACTCCACGAAAGTATATGGGACATTGTTGAATTTGGAGCGCAGGCACCACAGGTGGGGGACGAGAACTATGACTCAGATGAGGCCGCCCAAATTAGGCATTTCAACTCCCAAGCAACTTCTATACTCCTCGCCTCCTTGTGTAAGAGGAGTATAAAAAGGTGCAAGGATTGAAGAATGCCAAAGAAATTTGGGACGTTCTCAAAACGGCGCACGAAGGGGACGAGGTGACCAAAATCACCAAGCGGGAGACGATCGAGGGAAAGCTCGGTCGATTCGTCCTCAACAAAGGAGGAGCCACAAGCCATGTACAACTGGCTCAAAACAATGGTGAACCAAGTGCGCAACCTCAGGAGCACAAAATGGGATGACCATGAAATGGTCAAGGTTATTCTTAGACCCCTCGTTTTTCGTAATCCTACTCAAGTTCAATTAATACGTGGGGATTCTAAATATAAGCAGATGTCTCCCGAGGAGGTGATTGGCAAGTTTGTGAGCTTTGAACTTATGATCAAAGACTCCTAACACATTGTCAACTTGGAGCAAGGCGCCACCTCTACACGTGAGGTGCAACCCTTTGCATTCAAAGCAACGAAAGAAAAGAATGAGGAATCTACATCAAGTAGGCTTCCAATCGACGCCTCCAAGCTCAACAATGAGGAGATGGCTCTTATCATTAAGAGCTTTTGTCAAATCCTCAAGCAAAGGAGGGGGAAAGACTACAAGCCCCGCTCCAAAAGGGTGTGCTACCGGTGTGGTAAGTCCGGTCATTTCATAGCAAAATGTCCATATTCTAGTGTAAGTGACAGGGACGAAGACAAGAAGGGAAAGAAGAAGATAGAGAAGAAGAAATACAACAAGAAGAAGGGTGGCAAGACGCACATAGTGCGGGAATAGAACTCCGACGAGAGCTCCACCGACTCTTCCTCCGACGAGGTCGCCACCAACATTGCCATCAACAAAGGCCTCCTCTTCTTCAACGTCGACCACAAATGTTTCATGGCTAAGCATGGCAAAAAGAAGAAGGTACACTCTAGAGCTACTCCAAAATACACTACATCTGATGATGAGAGTAACTCTAGACGAGGTCGCCACCAACATTGCCATCAACAAAGGCCTCCTCTTCTTCAACGTCGACCACAAATGTTTCATGGCTAAGGATGGCAAAAAGAAGAAGGTACACTCTAGAGCTACTCCAAAATACACTACATCTGATGATGAGAGTAACTCTAGTGATAATGAAGATGATTTAGTTTCTCTCTTTTCCAATCTTACCATGGACCAAAAGAAAAAATTAAATGAATTAATTGAGACCATTAACGAGAAAGATGATCTTTTGGAATGCCAAGAGGACTTGCTCATTAAGGAAAATAAAAATTTGTCAAATTAAAGAATGCTTATGCTCTAGAAGTAGAAAAATGTGAAAACTTAACTAAGGAGCTTAGCATATGCAATGATTCAATTTCTTGTCTTAGAATTGAGAATGAAAATTTAGTTTCTAAGATTGAAAAATTGAACGTTTGCAATGATTAAATTATCTGTCTTAGAGATGAGAATGCTAGACTAACACAATAGCACTGTGCACGATTTTCGACGGCCACTGTTATTTTCGGCGGCTAAGGGTTGGCCACCGAAAATAACAGCTGATTTTTGGCGGCCTAGATAGGCCGCAGAAAATAAAATAATTTTCGGCGGCCATGGACAGAGGCCGCCGAAAGTAACATAATTTTCGGCGGCTGTGTCAGAAGTAGTCGAAAATTATGTTACTTTCGGCGGCCCCTGCCATGGCCGCCGAAAATAACCTTTTTAAAACGGCCAGCGCCGACCCTTTCTCTTTTCTCTTCCTCCCTTCTCCCGACCGCTGTCTCTGCCCGCGCCGCCGCTCCCAGCTGGCCCTCCCCACGCTGCTCCTCACCACCGGCACCGTGCCGCGCAGCGCCCCTGCGCGTGGGACGCGCGCGCGCCCGCCCGACCGCCGCCGCCCGAAAGCCGATGCCATCGCCGCCCCAAGCCGCCGCCGCCCCAAGCCGCCGTCGATCGGCGTTCAAAGCCCCACGCTGGCCCCATTGACCGCCGTCGTTCAATCGACTCTGCCGTCGTCGTCGTTCAAAGCCCGGATCGTTAGGTATTATTTTTGCGTTATTTATTCAATATTTTCGGCAGCCGTTGTTTAATTGCCGCCAAAATTAATATATATTTGTGATTGTGTATGTTTAATTAGTTGTGTGATTAATATTATTGTCTATTTCGATTTTATTAATGTATTAGTGGTATATGTGTTTTAGTAATTAGAGGTATATTGTATTTAGTCATTAATTTCATATTAATATGTGGTACTATTATATTATTAGTTTTAATAGTAATGGTATTGGTAGTAGAATAATTGCATTATTAGTGTATGTTGTACTTAGTTTGATTTGATTTAATAGTATATCATTCTCTGTTTTATATATAAGTAACGTATTGTTTAGTGGCAACGAGGTTATGCTGCCGAAATTATTTTGGGTCCTGCTAGCTTGCTATGGTTTAGAATCTATCCTTACCTATACATGTAGGTCTGATACACTTCACGAAATTGAATAATGGTTTCACAATATGGTTCGGTTTAACAGTCTCAGGCATGGCTGAAGACCGTGTATGGATGTACAATGGCTAGAGTAGGAATGGACGTCATTCTGATGAGTGGGTAGCCAAGACCAAAGATTTTGTGGACCACGTATTCGCCTTGTCCTTAACCAGCACTGTCAGATGCCCTTGTAGGCGGCACGAAAATAGTATATTTCTTAATAAGGAAAGAGTTAGCCTAGATCTTTGTCAGTTTGGATTTATGCCCGGATATGAGGTGTGGGAACATCATGGTGAGGTAGTACCCAACCGGAATGTAGAAGAGGAGGAGAACAATGATTGGGTTGACGATGATGCGATGCATGAGATGCTAGATTCGCTATGTCCAGAATTCAACCTAAGCTCCGAGGATCCTGCCACAGCAAAGGTTTCCAGATTTTTTAAACTACTAAAAGACTCTGAAGAGCCGTTGCATGAACACACAAATGTGAGTACACTCGCTTTTGTCACACGGCTCATGGCCATTAAGTCCAAGTACTTTTTCTTGAACAATTGTTACAATGAGATTTTAAAGTTATTCGGAGATGTGCTCCCAAAGCCCAATAAGTTGCCTAAAGACATGTACCATTCAAAGACAATTATCAAAGGTCTCGGTATGGATTATGAGAAGATTGATGTGTGCAAAAATAATTGTATGCTTTTCATGAAGGAGCATGCAAAAGAGAAAAAATGTCTGAAATGTGGACAATTTAGATTTGTGGAAGTTGTTAATGATGAGGGTGAGAAGGTGATGACAGATGTTGCACATAAGCCGCTCCGCTACTTGCCACTAACTCCTCGAGTGAAACGGATGTTTCTATCTAAAAAAATAGCTATGCACATGCGATGGCACAAAGAAGGTGTCCGTGATAACGATGACCTAATCGTGCACCCTTCAGATGGGGATGCATGGAAGGCTCTCGACACGTTTGATCCCGACTTTGCAGCTGATCCGAGGAATGTTCGATTTGGCCTCGCGACCGATGGCTTCACACCTTTTGGTCAAATGGCATCATCATACTCATGTTGGCCTGTCTTTGTTATTCCATACAACCTTCCACCTTCTCTTTGTATGAAATATGAATTTATATTTCTTTGCTTAATCATTCCTGGCCCAGACTATCCTGGAAAGAACCTCAATGTCATGTTAAAACCCTTGATTGAAGAGTTGAAGGAGCTTTGGAAAGGTGTTGAAGCATATGATGTTTTTAAAAAACAGATATTCAAACTTCGAGTTGCGTATTTGTGGTCGGTGCATGACTTCATGGCGTATGCTATTTTTACCGGTTGGAGTACACATGATAGATTGACATGTCCATATTGTGGTTCAGATACAGATTGCTTCCATCTTGCTCATGGTGGAAAGATCACTTACTTCGATTGTCATCGACGCTGGTTGCCCAGGAAACACCCCTTTAGGAGCGATAAGAAAAACTTTATAAAGAACACTATGGTCACCAAAGGACCGCCTAAACGTCTTAACGCAGCAGAAATATATGCTCAGCTGAACAACCTTGTCTTAAATGAAAAGGGGGACAAGTATGAAGGATTCGGAGTGGACCACAACTGGACACATATATGTGGTCTCTGGGAGCTCCCTTATATGTCGTTATTGATTCTTGTGCACAACATTGATGTCATGCACCAAGAAAGTAATGTTGCTGAAGCCCTCATACACACCTGCATGCATTTTGAAAAAACAAAGGACAATCTGAAAGCTCGAAGAGATCTAGCAATGCTTTGTGACCGACCAACCCAAGTGCTCAATGCCAATGGTAAGCCGCCACGTGCCTTGTTCTGTCTTACCTCTAAAGACAAGATCGAGGTAATGAGATGGATGAAAAAAATTAAATTTCCCGATGGATATGCTGCGGGCTTGAAAAGAGCTGTGAATTTGAAAACGGGAAAACTAACTGGGTTAAAGAGCCATGACTTCCATATATTAATGGAGAGGATTATCCCTGTCATGTTTCGTGGTTATATGCCCGACGCCATGTGGCAAGCAATAGCTGAGCTAAATTATTTCTACAGGCAGATCTGTGCCAAAGAAATAAGTAAAAATATGATGGAGAAGTTGGAGAAAGAAATACCAGTGTTGTTATGCAAGCTAGAAAAAAATATTCCCACCTAGATTCTTCAATCCGATGGAGCATCTACTTATTCACATTCCATATGAGGCAAAGGTTGGTGGACCTGTACAATATAGGTGGATGTATCACATTGAACGTGCACTCAAAAACCTGCGAGGCATGGTTCGAAATAAGGCTAGAGTAGAAGGATGCATCGCTGAAGTTTTTTTTGCTAAAGGAGGTTTCATACTTCATGAGTGTGTATTTCGCAGAGGAACATAATGTCTATGCTACTACCATGCGATACAATGTCGATGAGGAACCTCCAGTCAGTGATCTCAACATTTTCCAATGGAGAGGCACAAGTACTAGTAAGGGCACGTTCTACCACCATGTGATACAATCGCTGAAGCTTTTTTGTTATCAATTCGAAGACGAACATGCCGATGATGTTTATCAAGAAGAAGAATTGCCAACCACTTTTACTATCGATGAGGGTGTTGCATTGAACTCACTAGTCGGAGACCGTAACGATGTCACTGCTGATGAGTGTGTTGCACCGAAACGAAAACGAAATCCAAGGAACAAATAAGCCACATTGCGAGCTTTGGATCGAAGAAGACTCCTTGATCGTGATTCTGATGAATTTTGATGTGTAATGCATAATTTCATATTATGTGATGTATTATTTGATTTTTTATTAATTCACTTAATTTTATGGAGCTAATACATTTAATGTTTTTCTATTGAACAAGATGAGTGGTAGGAAAACAAAGCGCACTGCTAGGGGGTTTCTTAATGCGGCTAGCAGGATACTCCCTGGTGCACGTTCCCTTTTCCAAGGGAGTTCTTCTAGCCAGAGCAGACAGGAGGCGTTGCTGAGACACGCCTAGCCATAACTACGTGATACACCTATCGCTCTACAACGGAGTACCGATGTAAATGTTTATGTAATTGATCTTATTTGTCAGTCATTTATGTAATTGATCTTATCTAAATGTTTATGTAAATGTTTACATGTATCTATTTCATGTCCATAGGAAGAGGAGGATGACGAGGAGGAGGTGGAACACCATGAGGAGGAGGACGAGCAGGCCCATGAGGAGGAGGAGGTGCAGGCCCATGAGGAGGAGGAGGAGGTGGGCATAGATGCTGAGGCAGATGACGATACCACCGAGGCTCCTGTCGTTCGACGAAGGGGCACTCGGAAGGGCCACTTTGTCCTACCTCCATCAGCGCCTGCACAATCTAAAGCTCGAGTACTGATCATCCCGGTTGGTGATAGGTACTCACGTTTGGCCACTTTGTTCTTACTTATTTGTTTATTGTACACTATATATATGACATGACTTTCTTGTTTTTTTGTCATGCAGCCAATGGGAAGACACGTCATTTGACGGTCGAGGTCACCATAGACAGGTTAGTCAAGTCTTAGATAACCTCTGTCGTCTACATAATCCAGGAATTGTCACCGACCCGAAAGGTGTGGTGGTTCCTTGCACTAGCTGGCCGCACTTCGCACTAGCTCCACATGCTACATATGGAACAGCTCAAGGCGCCGTCAAGCACGACTTTTGGGTAATGTTTCAAACTAACATTTATTAGTTGTTTCAAACTAACATTTATTAGTTGTTTTCAAACTAATTTTATTTTTGATGTTGGACAGAGACGCTATCGTGTGGAACCTGAGGCTCAAGAGCATGCAGATCGAGTATTAGAGAAAAATGCGAAGAAGGTGTGCAGGGATGCATTTTCCAATGCTCGTCTACAGGTTGTGAACGCGTACATGAAGCACCGAGGTCATTCTATCAACAACTTTTGACAATATTCGGATGTCTACTTGACTGTAGACCAGTACATGGAGGTAAAAATCTAATTTAGCAGCTCATTCAGATGTGAATGTAATTTTGAGCTAACGCTTTATATGCAGGTAACTCTTCCATGGATGGAACACCGGCCGCAGGCTTACAAGGCTTTGTGTGAGATATGGGCTTCGCCCGAGTGGATTGAGAAGTCTAACAGGAATCGACATAGGCAGCACCATCAGCAGGACGAGGACGATGATGAGATCGTAGTCAACCATACCTATGGGGCTGATGGACACATTCGGTTGGCGAAGCGAATGGTGAGTATGTAGTATTCTGTTTTACTCAGAAATGAAATCGAATTAAACTCATATATTTGCAGGAGGCTCAAACTGGAGTTGTCTCGAGCCCAATCGATGTTTATAGGAGAGGGCATAGAGCGAAAATAGTGAAATCTCCGATGAGCTGTGTAGTCAAGCGTCCGTTGAGCGTATGATTAGTTGTTGTTATGATTAATGTTTTCTTGCCATATAGCTATAAATTACATGTGTGTTGAACCTTCATATTGTATTGCAGGAGACATACGGGCAGGAGATGGTTAGGAAGTATGGAGAAGACTACGATTGGCGAGGAGCGCCTACCATCGACGCTAAAGTTGTGCATTCACTTGGAGGCAAGGCGCATGGACGGTATGAACTTGTGAATTTTTTTCAATAATATTGGAACTATGACCGAATAGCTAATTTTCTTGTTTTTCAAGATATTCTATGTTTACTGGTGTTATCGATTCGACGGAGTTGCGTTCTCGTGGCGGCTCTTTGTCGCAGGCGGGCTGTGGTAGTAGCAGCCGTAGTCGCCGCTCTGTATCTAGCATGGAGGAGGCTATGAGGGAGCAGCAAGAAAAGTTTCGCGAAGCGCTGCGGCAACAACAAATGGCATTCCTCCAACAGCAATCAGAGTACATGGCTGCTTACAACACACAGGCCCAACAAGCAATGAACGTGAGTGTCTTATTTCTTCTCAACACGCTCGATATTGGTTATATAACTAATATATTATATTTGCAACAGTCTTGGTTTTCACAGCAGGCACAACAACAACCATTTGTTTTCCCTCAGTTTCAGCCGCCGATGCCTCAGTGGGGATTACATGCTCCGCCACCTCCACCTCCACCTCAGGTGCTTCAATTTAGTTAAGACTTGTCGTTTGTATCAACCTAATTTCAAATCTTTACTAAACTTGATTTTGTAGGGATCCGGGGTCATGGGCCACAACACGCCACCACCGGCCATACCAGCACCAGGAGGAGCTTATGCAGTGGAGGGAGCTACTCCAGGAGAGGTTAGTTTGAGAAACAATTTGTTTGAATAGTGGTCATACATGTAACCAATGTCGTTATGAATGTCTTCTTTTTTCTTTAGGATCCAACCCCGTTACACGACTTCGTCAACGAGTTTTTCGCTTCTGGAGGTAGTGGACACAACTCCAATGACCCCGATATGTGATGGAGTTAGCTTTGTGCCGCATTGTGCGTTGTAATGAACTATATGTGGATTTTATGTTTGTATGAACTATTTGTGGACTTTATATTTGTATGGACTCAAGTTTTATGTTGTCAACTCAATTATGAATTTTCTGCTATTGTATGAAATTTCTGTTATTGTATGAATTTTGTATGTATTTTCTGTTATTTTTTTGTATTTTTTCAATTTTTTTGCTCTGAAATTGTTAATTTTCGGCGGCCTCCCTGGCCACCGAAAATAAGAAATACTATTTTCGGCATTTCTTATTTTCGGCGGCTGACTCCCTGGCCGCCGAAAATTACGTGTTATTTTCGGCGGTCGTCGTCGCGCCGCCGAAAGTAAGCTATTTTCGGCGGCCAAGGCCTGGCCGCAGAAAATATAGCCTTATTTTCGGCTATTTTTTTTCTGGCGGCCAGGAACCGCCAAAAATAAGCCTAAAGCCGCCAAAAATAGCTTATTTTCGGCGGCAAAGGTCGTATTTTCGGTGGCTTCTGGCCGCGGAAAATGACTGTAGCTCTTGTAGTGTAAATGCTAAGATAGAAAAATTGAATGTTTGCAAACCCTCTACATCCACTGTTGAGCATGTTACCATTTTCACTAGATGTATAGATATTAATGTTGAAGCTATTGATGATCACCTTGCCATGATTAAACAACAAAATGATCACATAGCTAATTTAACTGCTAAAATTGCTGAGCATAAACTTGAAAATGAAAAATTTAAATTTGCTAGAAGCATGCTTTATAATGGGAGACGCCCTGGCATTAAGGATGGCATTGGCTTCCAACAAGGGAACCAAAGCAATGTCAAGCTTAATGCCCCAAGAAATTGTCTAATTTCGTTAAGGGCAAGGCTCCCATGGTTCAGGATAGAGAGGGCTATATTTTATATCTTGCAAACTATCCTGAGCATAAGATTAGGAAAATTCATGCTAGAAAACCTCACAATATTTCTCATCATGCTTTTATGTATAAGAATGAGGCTTCTAGTTCTAGGCATACCACTCATATCAAAATACCTAAGAAGAAAATTCCTAATGCATCAAATGAGCATAACATTTCATTTAAGACTTTTGATGCTTCTTATGTGCTTACTAACAAATCAGGCAAAGTAGTTACCAAATATGTTGGGGGCAAACACAAGAGTTGAAAGACTTGTGTTTGGATACCCAAGGTGCTTGTTTCTAATGTCAAAGGACCCAAGACCGTTTGGGTACCTAAGAACAAGGCCTAAATTTGTTTTGTAGGTTTATGCATCCGGTGGTTCAAGTTGTATAATCAATAGCGGGTGCACAAACCACATGACAGGTGAGAAAAGGATGTTCTCCTCATACGAGAAAAATAAAGATCCCCAACGAACTATTACATTCGGGGATGGAAATCAAGGTTTGGTCAAAGGTTTGGGTAAAATTGTTATATCTCCTGACCATTCTATTTCCAATGTTTTTCTTGTAGATTCTTTAGATTACAATTTGCTTTCTGTTTCACAATTATGCAAAATGGGCTACAACTGTCTATTTACTAATATAGGTGTCACTGTCTTTAGAAGAAGTGATGATTCAATAGCATTTAAGGGAGTGTTAGATGGTCAGTTGTATTTAGTTGATTTTAATGATTATCAAGCTGAACTAGACATTTGCTTAATTGCTAAGACTAACATGGGATGGCTCTGGCATTGGTGACTTTCCCACGTTGGGATGAAGAATCTTCACAAGCTTCTAAAGGGAGAACACATTTTGGGACTAACCAATGTTCATTTTGAGAAAGACAGGATTTGTAGCGCATGTCAAGCAGGAAAGCAAGTTGGAATCCATCATCCACACAAGAACATTATGACGACTGACAGGCCGCTTGAGCTGCTCCACATGGACCTATTCGGCCCGATCGCTTACATAAGCATCGACAGTAGTAAGTACTGTCTAGTTATTGTGGATGATTATTCTCGCTTCACTTGGGTATTCTTTTTGCAGGAAAATCTCAAACCCAAGAGACCTTAAAGAGATTCTTAAGACGGGGCTCAAATGAGTTCGGATTAAGAATCAAAAAGATTAGAAGCGATAATGGGACGGAGTTCAAGAATTCACAAATTGAAGGATTTCTTGAGGAGGAGGGCATCAAGCATGAGTTGTCTTCTCCTTGCACACCTCAACAAAATGGTGTAGTGGAGAGAAAGAATAGAACTCTATTGGATATGGCAAGAACTATGCTTGACGGGTACAAGATACCGGACCGGTTTTGGGCAGAGGCGATTAACACCGCCTGCTACTCCATCAACCGGTTATATCTTCACCGAATCCTCAAGAAAACATCGTATGAACTCCTCACTAGTAAAAAGCCTAATGTTTCATATTTTAGAGTTTTTGGGAGCAAATGCTTTATTCTTATTAAGAGAGGTAGAAGTTCTAAATTTGTTGCTCCTAAAGCAGTAGAAGGCTTTTTACTTGGTTATGACTCAAACACAAGAGCATATAGAGTCTTCAACAAGTCCACGGGATTAGTTAAAGTTTCTTGTGACATTGTGTTTGATGAAATTAATGGCTCCCAAGTGGAGCAAGTTGATCTTGATGAATTAGATGATGAAGAGGCTACATGCATCGCGCTAAGGAACATGTCCATTGGGGACGTGTGTCCAAAAGAATTCGGAGAGCCTCCACAAGCACAAGATCAACCATCATCTTCCACACAAGCCTCTCCACCAACTCAAGATGAGGATTAGGCTCAAGATGATGAAGTTGAAGATCAAGAGGATGAGCCACCTCAAGAGGAGGACATTGATCAAGGGGAGATGAAGATGATCAAGATAAGGAAGTTGATCAAGAAATTAGGGATCAAAGACCGCCACACCCAAGAGTCCACCAAGCAATTCAAAGGGATCACCCCGTCAACTCCATACTTGGTGACATTCACAAGGGGGTAACCACTAGATCTCAAGTTGCTCATTTCTATGAACATTACTCTTTTGTTTCCTCTATTGAGCCATACAGGGTAGAGGATGCACCAAGAGATCTAGATTGGGTGGTGGCAATGCAAGAGGAGCTCAACAACTTCATGAGGAATGAGATATGACATTTAGTTCCACGTCCTAACCAAAATGTTGTAGGTATCAAGTGGGTATTCCGCAACAAGCAAGTTGAGCATGGTGTGGTGACAAGGAACAAAGCCCGACATGTAGCCAAAGGGTATTCACAAGTTGAAGGTTTGGATTTTGATGAAACTTATGCACCCGTAGCTAGGCTTGAGTCAATTCGTATATTACTTGCCTATGCTACTTACCATGGCTTTAAGCTTTATCAAATGGACGTGAAAAGTGCCTTCCTCAACGACCCTATCAAGGAAGAGGTCTATGTTGAGCAACCTCCCGGCTTTGAAGATAGTGAGTATCCTAACCACATTTATAAGCTCTCAAAGGCGCTTTATGGGCTCAAGCAAGCCCCAAGAGCATGGTATGAATGCCTGCGAAACTTTCTTATCACTAATGGCTTCAAAGTCGGAAAGGCCGATCCTACCCTCTTCACTAAAACTATTGCAAAAGACTTGTTTATATGCCAAATTTATGTTGATGATATTATATTTGGGTCTACTAACAAGTCATCTTGTGAAGAGTTTAGTAGGATTATGATACAGAAATTCAAGATGTTAATGATGGGGGAGTTGAAGTATTCCCTTAGATTTCAAATCAAGCAACTCCAAGAGGGCACCTTCATCAGCCAAACTAAGTACATTCAAGATATACTTAAGAAGTTTAGAATGAAGGATGGCAAACCCATCAAGACTCCCATGGGAACCAATGGGCATCTTGACCTCGACATGGGAGGTAAATTGTAACACCCTAGGTGTTACTCAGGGTGTCCACCCCAGGGTTACCCCCTTTTAACCCATAATTACATAAAGATTTGTGGGCAAAGTACTTCAATCTTGGAATTCAGGGTCCTAATCAAGTGCAAACTATCTTGGATATCATGCCCTAGCTTGTAATGCACATCTAAGTGGGGATCTCCCAAAACCCTAGAGCAAAACCCCCATAGGCAATAATAACCCTAATTGAAGCCATGATCAAAAGATCATGTAAACATCATGATCATGGTTTGGGCCAAATACAAAAGTTGTAATATACTTAATAACCTACAATTAATAGTAAGGAAGTACCCCCAAAAAGTTTCAGAAAGGTTCTAAAAAGATCACCAAAGGTTGAACACAAGGGAGAAATTCAGATTTTGCCTAAGTCAAAAACCAACCCTTGAGCAAAGATCCCACATGTTCACCTTGATCCCCTTTTCAAAACCTGTCGACCTAATTGACAAAGTGGCGCCAAATGAACCCTAGAATGCCCTGGAAAAGTTTGAACCCAAGCCAAAACCGTTTGACACGCGTTGGCACTGGTTTTGTCTCGGTTTGCACAGGGCAGACAGACAAGACTTGGCGCTACCATATCTCCTCAACCAGACCACATCTCCTCTTGGAACTCACATGAACTAGGTAGCCCTAGGTGCAGGGAAGAGATCTCCCACAGGCGGTAGGGCAAGATTCGTACGCCTGGCCGCTCAGCAGAGCGAAGAACACGGGCAGAAGCAACGCGCCACGTGTTCGACGCGCTCTGAGCTCGCCAGAGCACGCCCGCGCGCGCCCCGCGTGCCCGCGTCGCGCCAAACGGTCGAGCCGGCGCCCCGGCCGCGTCCGCGCCTATAAAACCCGCCCCAGCGCTCGGTTGCCTTCCCCATTGCCTCCTCCGTACCTCGCCTGACTTGCCCGAGCCAGCCATTGCCTCCGGCGACCTCCCCGCAGCCCGCTAGTGCCACCCGAGAGCAACCGCCGTGGCCGGCCCCTCTCCCGTCCTCCTCCGTTCGATCCAAGCCCCCAGATAGCTTCCTGGTGAAGCCGTGAGCCTTGCTCAAGCTTAAACCGAGGGCCCGCGTCACCGGAGTAGCCAAATCGCGCTCACCGGAGTTCAAGAACCCGCCGGCGCACGTGGACCGGGTAAACCCCTTCACCATTTCCCGATTCGTTGCGCGCATGGCCTCTGTGTCACCCCGTGAAGCTCCTCGTGCCCATTAATTGAACTCTACCGCCGTGGTTTGGCCGGAGCAGGCGTCGCCGACGATCCCCGCCGCCTGTGTTCGTGGCCAGGGGAGCTCCGACCACCTCTGACGCCGACCCGCACATCGACGTGACCGTCGCGACCTCCTGAACATCGCTGACCACCTCGCCGGACCTCCCTCGCCGCCGGTAAGCCGCGCCACCCTTTTCTTTCCCGCGGCTACTGTTTCAGTTGAGGGAAGGACTGCGGGTGAGAGGGAGAGAAAGTCAGGGGGTTAAGTGAAATGTTAGTGACCCGAGTGAATAGTGGCCCGAGGGTAGAACTGCGAGGTTTGATTCGGTTTAAACCCAGGGGCCTCGGCGCAAACTGCGTTTTCAGAAAAACTTTATTAAAACCTGATTTAAATTCAAACAGAAACTTTAAAAACCCATAACTTCTGTTTGGTTTATCCAAATTTGGTCAAACTAATTTTGCCAGACTCTAAATAATGTAACCTGTCTAAGAAAAATATAAAACCCCATAAGTACTAAAGAAAAATATAAGGTTCTGATTTAATTTTAGTTTTGGCCAAAGGCTTAATAATAGCAAGAAAAATGGTTGTACTATTTAACTAGGGTTGGAAAAATTTGGAGAAGTTTACATCTACCTACTGACCTAGTTAAAAATGTTAAACCCCTCTGTCCACTACATTAAGTTAGTTTTTACCCCTTATTCCATAAGATGCTTAAGGTTAAGAAAAATAGAAAAGGTGACATAGATGATGAACCAGAAGGCACCCCTATTTTTGTTGAGACCCTTAGTCAATGTAGTTCACCAGAAAAATAGATCATACCCTATTGTAGTGTAAAATAAGAAAGCTACCTTTTAAATTAATAAAACAAGGATAACTTAGAAAAACCCTACAAAAATAACCCTAAGGTAAAACCTCCCCAAACCTTAGGATAACTAATGTTTTGATAATAAGAACTTAGGAAAAATCTGAAATCTGTTGTTTGATATTTTTCAAATGACAAGTTAGTTCTAAGCACCCTTTTTGCACCCAACTTTAGAAATCCATCATTAATTAACCATCATGTTGCTCTCTGCCATTTTTGGTACAAGGGCTTAGTATCACTGATAGAGGCCAACAAAAATAACCTGTAGGACAGAACATACGCCTAACTAAGACTTGTAGTGTAAAGTGGCCCATTTTGCCTAACTATTGTTATTTTTGTTTAAAGCCTAGCTTCCATACCCTAAGCCTCAAATTCCTAAAACAAGCTAAAATAGCCAGTGACAACCCACTGTAATTTTTACAGAATTTTTGGAAATTTTTAAAATACTGTCATAGTTCAAACCGATACTAGAAACCCTAGATGGAAATTAAAGAAAGGAAAAATAGATGATGGAAGTTAATGTCCTCCCAAGACCCTTGTAAATTTGTCCACTGAAATCTATAAAAACAATGCAAATCCCCTATGTTATCCTAAAAGAAAACCTAAACCTAAAAGAGAACAAGTCTATGTATATATATATATATACCACTGGAAAACCCACATGGCCAGGGAACCCTAAGTTAATTCTTGACTTCAATTCTGTAGTTAATGATCTTAAATCTTGCATGATCATAACATACATTTTCATTGCATTCGATAGACTGTAATCTTGCTGACGGAGAGTACATCCTCGTGCTGGAGCAAGGAGCTGCCCAGGAGATAGCCCCAGACCCAGCACCAGAGCCTGCACCAGAGGACCTGCCTGCCACTGCTTTGGAAGGCAAGCCCCGGTTTTATGCATAACCTGTTATTTATGCTATTTTACTTCACTTAATGATTGTAGGATTGATTGTGCACTTAGGTGTAGGAATTGTTTGAAACCCTAGTTGCATGATCTCAGGAAATCCTATTGAGATGAATACTAGTATGCTAGGTTGAGTAGCTGCTTTATTAATTAGGATCTCGGTAGAAGTCGAGTGATTTTTCTAGCACTCGCGCGAGGTCAGGAATTGGCTGTATCCACTTTCTTATCATAAAAGTGTTGGTTTGTGGGCAACAATCCATGGGGATTGGTTGTCTACGGGATAAAATTTGGAATAAGGATTAAGGTATGGTACCGTGTGTCAAGCGTTTGAACGTACTAAACATATGCCGAGAAATATGGTAAATCGGTAAGCCTAGTACCTGAGGGAACCTGGCAGTGGACATACCCCCTCACGCGACCTGAGACGTAGTCTCCCATTCCGGTTATGGTGGGTACAAGTGCGGTCACTGCACGACGGCCAGTCGGGGTCAGTGAGGCATTGTACGCCAAGGCGGTGAGTCCTGATCTGCTGACGGGGAATCGATGGGGACGGTTGATGTGTGTGGGGACGGAGTGCCCCTACATGTCGTGTGTTTAGGTTTACCTTGCAAGGATGAAAACTCGATTCGAATCGTCTGCTTCTCGCAGCTAATGAGACTGCTTGATCCATGCTGCTACATTGAGTAACAAGTGGAACTGTGTTGAGATGATACAAGCTGTTGATTGCTAAAAATGCTTGCTACTATGTATGAATAGATAGTACACTTTTAGCCTTAAGAGAGTCACACTTAATTTTGACAAAGTTAAAATCTTGATTTAGAAACTCAGCTAGTGCTTTTGGCAACCAAACCCCACAGCCAAACAGCTGCATGTCTAGAGGTAGAGGAGTATAGACTCCTCACACCGGGTAAGTCTAGCTGAGTATTAGTATACTCAGCCTTGCTTGTGGCATAATTTTTACAGGTTCTCTGGAGGACATGGTTGCTGGAGTGACTTGGCCGTCCACCTTACCACCGGGTTGGACTGTCGAGTGGGACCCTGCCTCGGCTGAGGAGGAGCATGAGGAGTGATGGGACAGGCTTCCCCATCTCTCCGTTTAATTATCGTTAGTTTTATTCCGCTGCACTTCAAACAATGATGACTACTTTTGGCAAAACCCCGATGATGATGATGATGTAATAATTAACACTCTTCCATGTATGGTTTTATGCTTTATTGTATTTGCTCTGTGACTCACCATCGAGTGAGAATGTGGTACTTGATCCTGTCATTGGCCGTGTCGGACTAGATCCGAGGGATTGACGGGTTATTCCCATTTAAGTGTGGTCTAGC
Organism: Zea luxurians; assembly: GCA_029449295.1. Lineage (NCBI taxonomy): Eukaryota > Viridiplantae > Streptophyta > Magnoliopsida > Poales > Poaceae > Zea > Zea luxurians. The sequence goes on from JAOPSE010000014.1 coordinate 30,970,212, forward strand.
CTCTAAGGCGGGGCTTAGGCACTTAAGTTGGAATAATTCGGGCAGTTCCGCCACAGCTGGTATCGGAGCTTGTACCACCACAGAGGAATCAATAAACCATAAATGCCATCCCTTTTCTAAAGTAAAATTTGATAGAAACAATGTTGGATAGATCGTAGGACGAGCAGGATAGACCTAGGACGTGAAGCCTTAGGATAGTAGAAGGGTAGCTAGGTGGCTAATTAACTAGGCCTTATAGGCCACTTCTAAAGGATGGGAGTTCTTCCCTATTCCTTTTTATCTTCTGGAGAGGTCGTTCAGGACGTGCATGCATGCATTCTTAATTAAGCAAATGGATAACTAAGTAAAAGGACTTAAAAATGAGATAACAGCCAACTAGGTCCCCAATGCCTTTTTCTTTTAGCTAGAGGCGGGTTGAGTTTTATTTTCCTTGTTCTTTTGTAATTCTTTTTCTTTTACTTACGCTTGACCGTGCACAGATGACTTCCCACGGATCCTCCGAGGACGGAAATGCACTGACCCACACTGACGGACTTGCACGAGAGGGTTTTCCCCGCATCTTGTGGGAGGTACTTCAGGGGGCCGGATACTTGACACCCCCTCAGTACGCGGTGCAGCAGTTCGAGAAGCACCGGGTGCCTCGCTGTAGGGTGAGGATGACTTTGGAGCCTCATCCCCTGCAGCCAGGCTGGCGCTCCTTGGACTCTGAGTCTTTCGGGTACCGAGCGGAGGACACAATCGAGGCAATCGCTCTGCATGGACTGACTACCTTCTGCGGATTCCATCCCTTGGAGCTGGCTACCCACCCCATGGGGTTGTTCCCCGCGGAAAAGGAGGACGACCCGATGTGGAGGGATCGGGTGGAGCATGCCAAGGACATCTGGGCTCTCTACCCAGGCCACACCGCTCACGTGTCGGTACGATGCATGAACGCTCTGTATCGTCTGCAAGTGATGCGTGGGGAGGCCATGTCTCAGTTGATGGCACTACTGGAGGCCACCAAGATCACCCTGGACAACAGGGAGGAGCTCGTGATGGACTTGTCCCAGGAGCTTGTGGAAAAAGATTTGCAAGTGGAGCAGCTGTCTGATGAGATTCATGAGTTGGAGGAGCTAGTGGGCACCCGGGAGAACACCATCGAGGTTCTCGAGGATCAGCTCCTCAACACTCAGCAGCAGCTGGCAGAAGCAAATGAGCACCTGGACATGCATCACCAAGAGATCCATGGTGAGGAAACTGACGAGGACGTTGACATCGAGGGAGGAGACGAGTCTGCTTCCAGTGTAGACACCGCTGGCTCAGGGAGACCACCTTCCCCCGAGTCTAGCGTTGCCTCGTTCGCTCATTAGACGCCAGGCTAATCCTAGAGATTGATGATAGTTGGACTCCTCGCCGCTAGCTTAGCTTTTGCACCCTTAGGGTACTAGGCTAGGTAGAGTTGAGTCTTTTGATCATTGATGTAACAGTGTTAAAACTCTTTTGGAGGTTCAGGGATGATTAATGGCAGTTTAAATTTGGACGGAAGGTTTATGTTTTCGTTTTGTTTTATGAGGAATCTACCAAATTGCTTTAACTCCCCTACCATGTTAAGCCATAAACTGAGAAGATGTGTTATTAAGCAACCATGTGATTTTTTCAGATGGCTGGGAGAGCGCGCCGTGGTCAGAATGAGCACGTTCCTCCACCGCCACCGCCTCCCACTCTGCAGGAGCTCATGGCCCAGCAGAATGAGATCCTGAGACAGCTAGCTCAGCGTCAGCCACCACCTCAGCATTATGGTGGAGACCATCAGCGTCACCCCGTCGCTGCTACCTACCAGGAGTTCCTCAGCACCCAGCCACCATTGTTTACCAGGGCGGAGGACCCACTTGATGCAGATGTGTGGTTGAGGGTGGTAGAATCCAAATTCCCACTGCTCCATGGAATTTGCTCAGAGGTCACCAAGGTCAGGTTCGCCACCCAGCAGCTTCGCGGACCCGCAAGGACTTGGTGGGACCATTTTCTTGCCATGCAGCCAGAAGGTAGAGAAGTGGAATGGAGGGAGTTCAAGGCGGCTTTCAGAGGGCACCATATCCCCGCTGGCATCATGGACCGGAAGCTCAATGAGTTTCTGGCACTCACTCAGGGCAGCAGGACGGTATTGCAGTATGCCCAGGCCTTCAATGATTTGTGCCAGTATGCTGGATACCATGCAGATACGGATGAGAAGAAGCGAGACAGGTTCAGGAGGGGGCTCAGCACTAAGCTCCGTGACCGTCTCAACACCGTCAGGGCCAACAGTTACAATGAGTTGGTCAACATGGCTATCTCCCAGGAGGACTGCATCTTGGCTCGACAGGCGGAGAAGAAGAGGAAGACCCCTGTGGCAGGACCCTCATCTCAGCCACAGCGCTTTAGGATTGTGTCTGACTCGCAGAACAAGGGACCTCAGCAGCAGCAAGGGAGATGGGTGATCAGGCCACCGCAGCAGCAGCAGCAGACCCCCAACCGCACCCAGTTTCCAGCTCAGAGGAACAATCAGCAGTAGCAGTACTGTCAGGCCAATGACAACAAGTGCTTCACTTGTGGCAGCACTGGACACTATGCCAAGAATTGCCCCAAGAATCAGCAGAGGCAGGGGCAGAATGTTAATCAGAACCAAGGGAAGAGGCCGAAGGTGCAGGTGAGGCAGGGCAGGCTGAACTTCACTACCATGGCTGACATTCCAGAGGGAGCACCCGTCATGACCGGTATCTTTACAGTTTTAAATTTTCCCGCTATTGTTCTTTTCGATTCCGGTGCTTCGCATAGCTTTGTTAGTGCCAAATTTAGTGTCAAGTGTCAACTGCCCTTTCACCACACCAACGGGGGTATTACCATTTCAACCCCGGGAGGCAGGATTGCCACTAATCAAATCAGCATGAAGGTGCCTCTAAAGTTTGGTAGTTTGATAATTAAAACTGACCTTCTTATCTTGGGACTGGATAGTGTGGATATCATCTTGGGAACTGATTGGTTGACCAAACATCAGGCAATATTGGACATTGCAGCCAGAGCCATTGAAATTCATTCCCCCGCTTATGGCGAGACTGTTTTGTATTTACCCAACCAGGGTTGTACCCGGTCGTGTGCCTTTGTTATGACCGAATCCCCAGTAAGGAAGATCCCAGTAGTCTGCGAATACCCTGATGTTTTTCCGGATGAATTGCCAGGAATGCCACCTGACAGAGATATTGAGTTTGCCATTGAATTGCAACCCGGGACTGCTCCTATCTCTAAAAGACCTTATAGGATGCCTCCCGCGGAATTGGCAGAATTGAAGAAGCAATTGCAAGAATTGTTGGATAAGGGGTTTATTCGTCCCAGTACTTCACCATGGGGATGTCCCGCCTTATTCGTGAAGAAGAAGGATGAGAGTTTGAGGATGTGTGTTGACTACCGTCCTCTCAATGCGGTGACTATAAAGAACAAATACCCGCTACCCCGCATTGATGTCCTGTTTGATCAGTTAGTGGGAGCCAAGGTTTTCTCCAAAATAGATCTTCGCTCGGGCTACCATCAGATCAAGATTCGAACCAGTGATATTCCCAAGACGGCTTTCTCTACCAGATATGGACTGTACGAGTTTTTGGTGATGTCTTTTGGGCTGACCAATGCCCCGGCTTATTTCATGTACTTGATGAACTCAGTATTCATGCCAGAGCTAGACAAGTTCGTGGTCGTTTTCATCGATGACATTCTGGTGTACTCCAAGAATGAAGATGAACACACTGAGCACCTGCATGTCGTGCTTCAACGACCGCGCGATCATCGTCTCTACGCTAAATTGTCTAAGTGTGAATTCTGGCTAAAGGAAATAAAATTCTTGGGTCACACGATCTCTCAGGAGGGGATATCAGTCGACCCTGAGAAAGTGCAAGAGGTGATGGACTGGAAACCCCCGACTACGGTAAAGTAGATTAGGAGTTTTCTGGGATTAGTAGGGTACTACCGACGATTTATTCCGGATTTCTCCAGAATTGCCAAGCCAATGACTGAGCTATTGAAGAAGGGAGCCAAGTTCACGTGGAGCCAAAAGTGTGAAGATGCTTTTCATACCTTGAGGCAACAATTAACAACAGCCCCAGTGCTAGCCCAACCCGACAATACCAAGCCATTTGAAGTTTATTGTGATGCTTCTGGTACCGGATTGGGATGTGTCTTGATGCAAGAAAACAGAGTGATTGCTTATGCTTCCCGAGCACTCAGGCCCCATGAGCAGAACTACCCGACACATGATCTGGAATTGGCAGCAGTAGTTCATGCCCTCAAGATCTGGAGACACTACTTGATGGGAGCTCACTGTAACATTTACACTGATCACAAGAGCCTCAAGTACATTTTCACTCAGGCAGATCTGAACATGAGGCAGAGAAGATGGTTGGAATTAATCAAGGACTATGATTTGGAGGTGCATTACCATCCTGGCAAAGCCAATGTTGTGGCAGATGCTTTGAGCAGAAAGGCCCAGTGCAATTGCATGAACATGGATGGAAGAATCACCACCTTATGTGATGAGTTGTGCAAGCTGAATCTGGAAGTTGTTCCTTCCGGTGAATTGAGATATATCGCAGTGGAGCCCACATTGCAAGAGCAAATAGCTCAGGCACAGTTTGGGGATAAGGGTGTTCAGGTTATCAAAGAAATGATCAAGCAGAAGGCAGAGAAATACAAGTGTTTCCGTCAGGACAGCAAGGGAATTTTATGGTTTGAAGATCGATTGGTTGTTCCCAAGGACCCTGAGCTCAGAAAGAAGATATTGGATGAAGCTCACCTTTCCAAGTTCTCCATGCACCCGGGTAGCAACAAGATGTACCATGATCTCAGGTCCTTGTATTGGTGGACCAGAATGAAGAGGGAAATTGCCAAGTACATCTCCGAGTGTGACACTTGCCAGAGGGTAAAGGCCAGTCACTTGAAGGCAGCAGGCCCTTTGCAACCCCTTCCCATACCATCTTGGAAATGGGAGGACGTTTGCATGGACTTCATAGTGGGCTTACCCAATACCTCCAGGCACCATGATTCCATATGGGTTATTGTGGACAGATTGACCAAGACTGCTCATTTCTTGCCAGTGCACACCACCCACCGGGCGGAGAAGTATGCGGAGATCTACATCGACCAGATAGTTCGTCTGCATGGGATACCAAGGACTATAGTCTCTGACCGAGGAGCACCTTTTGTGGCACGATTTTGGGAGCAATTACAGGAATCACTTGGAACCCAGGTCATACGAAGCTCAGCATACCACCCCCAAACAGATGGTCATACAGAAAGGGTAAATCAGATTTTGGAAGACATGTTGCGAGCATGTGCACTACACTATGGAAAGGACTGGGACAAGTGTCTCTCCTTGGCAGAATTTTCTTACAATAACAGCTATCAGTCTAGTCTGAAGATGGCGCCTTTTGAGGCATTATATGGGAGAAGATGTAGGACCCCGCTAAATTGGTCTCAAGCAGGAGAGAGGGAAATATTTGGGCCAGATTTGGTAATTGAAGCAGAGGAAAAGGTCAGAGTCATCAGGAAGAACTTAGAAGCTGCTCAGGCCAGACAAAAGAGTTATCATGACCTGAGGCGGAAGCCTCTACAGTTTGAGGTAGGAGATCATGTCTATCTTAAGGTATCACCAACCAAGGGTGTCCAGAGATTCGGGATCAAGGGCAAGTTGGCCCCTCGTTACATTGGACCCTATAAGATCAAGGCAAGTTGTGGACCCGTAGCTTACCAATTGGAATTGCCACCCCATATGTCAGCAGTTCACAATGTGTTCCATGTATCTCAGCTGCGGAAATGTGTTCGTCTACCCACTGAAGTGCTACCAGAACCGGACATTGAGATAGAACCAGACTTGTCCTACCAAGAGTACCCCGTCAAGGTATTGGATCAGAAGGAAAGATCAACTCGGGCAAGATCGATCAAAATGTATAAGGTTCAGTGGAGTCATCATTCAGCAGAAGAAGCTACATGGGAGACGGAGGATTTTCTACGCTCTCGCTTCCCCGACTTTCTGCCCAAAGGAATCGGTATGTAGCCCCAAAACCCCACCCCCACCTGCCCTTTGAAGTCAATTATAAGAAAAACTTAGATAACAAGGATAGTCTAAGTTGTGGATTTGACTTAAGAAGGGCTTCCTTCTGAAGTTGCAAAGATGATGACATTCGAAGAACAGTTAAAAAGGTAAAACTTGAGTATAAGGGGAAAGTAGCACCAGCACACCTTCAAAGCATCCCTCCAAGGGACTCTACCTGAAATCTCGGGGCGAGATTCCTTTAAGGGGGGAGGGCTGTAACACCCTAGGTGTTACTCAGGGTGTCCACCCCAGGGTTACCCCCTTTTAACCCATAATTACATAAAGATTTGTGGGCAAAGTACTTCAATCTTGGAATTCAGGGTCCTAATCAAGTGCAAACTATCTTGGATATCATGCCCTAGCTTGTAATGCACATCTAAGTGGGGATCTCCCAAAACCCTAGAGCAAAACCCCCATAGGCAATAATAACCCTAATTGAAGCCATGATCAAAAGATCATGTAAACATCATGATCATGGTTTGGGCCAAATACAAAAGTTGTAATATACTTAATAACCTACAATTAATAGTAAGGAAGTACCCCCAAAAAGTTTCAGAAAGGTCCTAAAAAGATCACCAAAGGTTGAACACAAGGGAGAAATTCAGATTTTGCCTAAGTCAAAAACCAACCCTTGAGCAAAGATCCCACATGTTCACCTTGATCCCCTTTTCAAAACCTGTCGACCTAATTGACAAAGTGGCGCCAAATGAACCCTAGAATGCCCTGGAAAAGTTTGAACCCAAGCCAAAACCGTTTGACACGCGTTGGCACTGGTTTTGTCTCGGTTTGCACAGGGCAGACAGACAAGACTTGGCGCTACCATATCTCCTCAACCAGACCACATCTCCTCTTGGAACTCACATGAACTAGGTAGCCCTAGGTGCAGGGAAGAGATCTCCCACAGGCGGTAGGGCAAGATTCGTACGCCTGGCCGCTCAGCAGAGCGAAGAACACGGGCAGAAGCAACGCGCCATGTGTTCGACGCGCTCTGAGCTCGCCAGAGCACGCCCGCGCGCGCCCCGCGTGCCCGCGTCGCGCCAAACGGTCGAGCCGGCGCCCCGGCCGCGTCCGCGCCTATAAAACCCGCCCCAGCGCTCGGTTGCCTTCCCCATTGCCTCCTCCATACCTCGCCTGACTTGCCCGAGCCAGCCATTGCCTCCGGCGACCTCCCCGCAGCCCGCTAGTGCCGCCCGAGAGCAACCGCCGTGGCCGACCCCTCTCCCGTCCTCCTCCGTTCGATCCAAGCCCCCAGATAGCTTCCTGGTGAAGCCGTGAGCCTTGCTCAAGCTTAAACCGAGGGCCCGCGTCACCGGAGTAGCCAAATCGCGCTCACCGGAGTTCAAGAACCCGCCGGCGCACGTGGACCGGGTAAACCCCTTCACCATTTCCCGATTCGTTGCGCGCATGGCCTCTGTGTCACCCCGTGAAGCTCCTCGTGCCCATTAATTGAACTCTACCGCCGTGGTTTGGCCGGAGCAGGCGTCGCCGACGATCCCCGCCGCCTGTGTTCGTGGCCAGGGGAGCTCCGACCACCTCTGACGCCGACCCGCACATCGACGTGACCGTCGCGACCTCCTGAACATCGCTGACCACCTCGCCGAACCTCCCTCGCCGGTAAGCCGCGCCACCCTTTTCTTTCCCGCGGCTACTGTTTCAGTTGATGGAAGGACTGCGGGTGAGAGGGAGAGAAAGTCAGGGGGTTAAGTGAAATGTCAGTGACCCGAGTGAATAGTGGCCCGAGGGTAGAACTGCGAGGTTTGATTCGGTTTAAACCCAGGGGCCTCGGCGCAAACTGCGTTTTCAGAAAAACTTTATTAAAACCTGATTTAAATTCAAACAGAAACTTTAAAAACCCATAACTTCTGTTTGGTTTATCCAAATTTGGTCAAACTAATTTTGCCAGACTCTAAATAATGTAACCTGTCTAAGAAAAATATAAAACCCCATAAGTACTAAAGAAAAATATAAGGTTCTGATTTAATTTTAGTTTTGGCCAAAGGCTTAATAATAGCAAGAAAAATGGTTGTACTATTTAACTAGGGTTGGAAAAATTTGGAGAAGTTTACATCTACCTACTGACCTAGTTAAAAATGTTAAACCCCTCTGTCCACTACATTAAGTTAGGTTTTACCCCTTATTCCATAAGATGCTTAAGGTTAAGAAAAATAAAAAAGGTGACATAGATGATGAACCAGAAGGCACCCCTATTTTTGTTGAGACCCTTAGTCAATGTAGTTCACCAGAAAAATAGATCATACCCTGTTGTAGTGTAAAATAAGAAAGCTACCTTTTAAATTAATAAAACAAGGATAACTTAGAAAAACCCTACAAAAATAACCCTAAGGTAAAACCTCCCCAAACCTTAGGATAACTAATGTTTTGATAATAAGAACTTAGGAAAAATCTGAAATCTGTTGTTTGATATTTTTCAAATGACAAGTTAGTTCTAAGCACCCTTTTTGCACCCAACTTTAGAAATCCATCATTAATTAACCATCATGTTGCTCTCTGCCATTTTTGGTACAAGGGCTTAGTATCACTGATAGAGGCCAACAAAAATAACCTATAGGACAGAACATACCCCTAACTAAGACTTGTAGTGTAAAGTGGCCCATTTTGCCTAACTATTGTTATTTTTGTTTAAAGCCTAGCTTCCATACCCTAAGCCTCAAATTCCTAAAACAAGCTAAAATAGCTAGTGACAACCCACTGTAATTTTTACAGAATTTTTGGAAATTTTTAAAATACTGTCATAGTTCAAACCGATACTAGAAACCCTAGATGGAAATTAAAGAAAGGAAAAATAGATGATGGAAGTTAATGTCCTCCCAAGACCCTTGTAAATTTGTCCACTGAAATCTATAAAAACAATGCAAATCCCCTATGTTATCCTAAAAGAAAACCTAAACCTAAAAGAGAACAAGTCTATGTATATATATATATATATATACCACTGGAAAACCCACATGGCCAGGGAACCCTAAGTTAATTCTTGACTTCAATTCTGTAGTTAATGATCTTAAATCTTGCATGATCATAACATACATTTTCATTGCATTCGATAGACTGTAATCTTGCTGACGGAGAGTACATCCTCGTGCCGGAGCAAGGAGCTGCCCAGGAGATAGCCCCAGACCCAGCACCAGAGCCTGCACCAGAGGACCTGCCTGCCACTGCTTTGGAAGGCAAGCCCCGGTTTTATGCATAACCTGTTATTTATGCTATTTTACTTCACTTAATGATTGTAGGATTGATTGTGCACTTAGGTGTAGGAATTGTTTGAAACCCTAGTTGCATGATCTCAGGAAATCCTATTGAGATGAATACTAGTATGCTAGGTCGAGTAGCTGCTTTATTAATTAGGATCTCGGTAGAAGTCGAGTGATTTTTCTAGCACTCGCGCGAGGTCAGGAATTGGTTGTATCCACTTTCTTATCATAAAAGTGTTGGTTTGTGGGCAACAATCCATGGGGATTGGTTGTCTACGGGATAAAATTTGGAATAAGGATTAAGGTGTGGTACCGTGTGTCAAGCGTTTGAACGTACTAAACATATGTCGAGAAATATGGTAAATCGGTAAGCCTAGTACCTGAGGGAACCTGGCAGTGGACATACCCCCTCACGCGACCTGAGACGTAGTCTCCCATTCCGGTTATGGTGGGTACAAGTGCGGTCACTGCACGACGGCCAGTCGGGGTCAGTGAGGCATTGTACGCCAAGGCGGTGAGTCCTGATCTGCTGACGGGGAATCGATGGGGACGGTTGATGTGTGTGGGGACGGAGTGCCCCTACATGTCGTGTGTTTAGGTTTACCTTGCAAGGATGAAAACTCGATTCGAATCGTCTGCTTCTCGCAGCTAATGAGACTGCTTGATCCATGCTGCTACATTGAGTAACAAGTGGAACTGTGTTGAGATGATACAAGCTGTTGATTGCTAAAAATGCTTGCTACTATGTATGAATAGATAGTACACTTTTAGCCTTAAGAGAGTCACACTTAATTTTGACAAAGTTAAAATCTTGATTTAGAAACTCAGCTAGTGCTTTTGGCAACCAAACCCCACAGCCAAACAACTGCATGTCTAGAGGTAGAGGAGTATAGACTCCTCACACCGGGTAAGTCTAGCTGAGTATTAGTATACTCAGCCTTGCTTGTGGCATAATTTTTACAGGTTCTCTGGAGGACATGGTTGCTGGAGTGACTTGGCCGTCCACCTTACCACCGGGTTGGACTGTCGAGTGGGACCCTGCCTCGGCTGAGGAGGAGCATGAGGAGTGATGGGACAGGCTTCCCCATCTCTCCGTTTAATTATCGTTAGTTTTATTCCGCTGCACTTCAAACAATGATGACTACTTTTGGCAAAACCCCGATGATGATGATGATGTAATAATTAACACTCTTCCATGTATGGTTTTATGCTTTATTGTATTTGCTCTGTGACTCACCATCGAGTGAGAATGTGGTACTTGATCCTGTCAGTGGCCGTGTCGGACTAGATCCGAGGGATTGACGGGTTATTCCCATTTAAGTGTGGTCTAGCCTCTAAGGCGGGGCTTAGGCACTTAAGTTGGAATAATTCGGGCAGTTCCGCCACATAAATCCGTAGATCAAAAGGTATACCGGTCGATGATAGGATCTTTACTCTACTTATGTGCATCTCGACCGGACATTATGCTTTCTGTATGCATGTGTGCAAGGTTCTAGACAAATCCTAAGGAAGTTCACCTTAGGGCCGTGAAAAGAATCATGAGATATTTAGTTTACACTCCTAAGTTTGGGCTTTGGTACCCCAAGGGATCTACATTTGATTTAATTAGATATTCTGATGCCGATTATGCAGGGTGTAAAATTGATAGAAAGAGCACATCAGGGACTTGTCAGTTTCTGGGAAGATACCTGGTGTCTTGGGCTTCAAAGAAACAAAACTCAGTAGCTCTTTCTATTGCCGAAGCCGAGTATATTGCTGCAGGCCACTGCTGTGCACAATTACTTTGGATGAGGCAAACCCTCAGGGACTATGGCTACAAGTTGAGCAAAGTCCCTCTCCTATGTGATAATGAGAGTGCAATCCACATGGTGGATAATCCCATTGAGCACAGTCGCACTAAGCACATAGACATTCGATATCACTTTCTGAGAGATCACCAACAAAAGGGGATATCAAAATTGCTTATGTTAATACCCACAACCAATTAGCCGATATCTTTACCAAGCTACTAAATGAAAAGACCTTTAGCAAACTTAGGAATGAACTAAATATACTTGATTATCGGAACTTTAATTGAAACATTGCACATGTTGGGGACTTATTCTCAAATGCTATGAGTCAAGAACAAGGCAACACAAAATGTTAATGTTAAAGTCCTTTGTCCTTCGAAGCATTATCTCCCTTAGGATATAATGATCTTCAGATGAAGGTCATGAAGGACGTACCTTCATCATCGCAGTATATATTATTGAAAGAGGAAGCATATGAAACATGAGAAATGACATGAAGAATCATGTGACATCATTAATATATCTTTTTCATATCATTATAAATGAATATGAACAATATTGAATTACATTTGTACCTTCGGTTTGACAGAAGACAAAAGTCCAAGCATGACGCACGAGTGAATACAAGTCAGCGTGAACAGTACGGTGGTACTGTTCATCTATTTATAGGCACAGGGCGCAGCTTGTGTAAAATTACATTCATACCCTTCATGTTTACTATTGACTTAAAGACAATCTATCGAGGACTAGATAGCCTTTTCCTCTTTAAGTCGGTTCCTTTTTCTGCTGCTGAGCAGAAGCTTCCTTGCGCGTAGCTTTGGAGCTTGTTCAACCTTTGTCCCGATCATGCTTTTCATATTGTGTACAGCTTCATTCCGAGTCTGAAGGTTCCTGAACATATATTACACTTCGGAAACATTGTTAATCATGTTTTTGAGGACCTTCGGAAGACGAAGGCCCCCAACAATAGCCCCTCGCAGTATTAATTTGTTATAACAACGAATTTAGACTACGACGTGAACGAAGGCCTTAAGACGAAGGTCCGAAAAAACACCTTCCCTTTGCTAGAATAGCAACAGTCAATGACAAACGAGGTCCACCAAGCTGCAAAGCACTGGGCGTATAAATAGGAACCCGCACCGGCAGTGTTTGATACGTCATTTCTGTCATTTGCGTTATTTTCTCAAACTTTTAGCTCTTGCTCACTAGCTCTTGCCTGATTTTTGAGTTTTTAGAGCTTTGGTTTAAAGACACTGTTGGGACCATGCTTCGTCGCCGAAGGTCCTGCAGGAAGAAACAGTTTTGGTTGATGCTGTCTGTACGTAATGTCGAAGGGTGCCGTTCATGAAGCTTCGGAATTACAAACCGACTTAAAGATAGAATGACCTTTTAGTCCATAAGAGTTTGAGTCGATGTTGTAAACTTTTATGAGGGGTATGATCGTAATTGTTCACAGGCTGTGTCCTGTGCCTATAAATAGTGAACAATATTCCTTTACTGTTCACGCATTCCTGTAATTGCAATCGCATCACCCGGAAATTATCATTTGTCAAGGCAGAGGTATAAATGTATTTAAATATTATGTTTAAACATTTAAAATTTATATAGCATAATAAATGATGTCATTTATTTCCAATTTAACTATCTTTAATGCTTTATGTCCTGCGTTGTTCCGCATTATCTTCGAGAATTAAATTACGAAGGTGATACTTTCGTAATTTTGTTATTATAACCTTCGTCCGAAGTTCATCGAATCCTTGGGGAAATAATGCTTCAGCGGACGAAGGACATCGATATTTAACATTTTATGTTGCCTTGTTCTTAATTCATAGTATTTGAGAGCAAGTCCCCAACATTGGCGCCCACCTCCGGTCAACTCACTTCCACTTTTTTGAGCTGATGGCTTCGTTCAACGATCAAGCTGGAGCTGCTTCGGCCCCGAAGCTGGTACTCCCGATAACAGGTGGTTCATGCTCAGAGCCAGCCAACAAGAAGCAGAAGAAGGAAGCACAGAGAAGGGTACAGCATGTTGGGGTGCAAGGACCCTTCATCAAGTCAAGATGGTCTCACATTCCAATTACCTTCTCCCAAGAGGATCTTCAACTCAAGGATTACCCACACAATGATGCTATGGTTATCTCTTGTGTGATCAAAGGATTTCTGGTCCATAATGTTTTGGTTGACACAGGCAGCGCAGCTGATATCATATTTGCTAAAGCTTTCAGACAAATGTAAGAGCCCGAAGACAAGATCCATGATGCTACGCACCCTCTTTGTGGCTTCGGAGGACGGCAAATTGTAGCACTTGGGAAGATTACCATGCCAGTAACCTTCGGATTTGTTAACAACACAAGGACTGAGCAAATTGTGTTTGATATTGTTGACATGGAGTATCCTTACAATGCTATTATTGGTCGTGGTACTCTTAATGCCTTCGAAGCAATTCTTCACCCAGCTTACCTCTGCATGAAGATACCTTCGGACCAAGGGTCTATTGCTATTCATGGAAGTCAGGAAGCTGCCAGAAGGGCCGAAGGAAATTGGACAGATTCAAAAGCAATCCATAACATAGATGGAGCTGAGGCCTGTGAGCAATACAAGTTCAGAAGGGAAAAAGCTGCTTCAGCTGACCAGCCGAAGCCTATGCTCTTATGTGAGGATATAACAGATCAGAAGGTGCTATTGGGATCTCAATTATCTGAAGAGCAGGAAAAAACCTTGATAAGGTTTCTGTTCAACAATAAAGATGTTTTTGCTTGGTCAGCTAATGATCTTTGTGGAGTTAACAGGGATGTTATTGAGCATTCGCTCAATGTTGATCCATCCTTTAGACCCAGAAAGCAGAGGCTTCGGAAGATGTCTGATGACAAGGCCGAAGGTGCTCGGAATGAAGTGAAAAGACTTCTCAGTGCCGGAGTTATTAGAGAGGTAAAATACCCAGAATGGTTGGCTAACACTGTTATGGTGAAGAAGGCCAATGGTAAATGGAGAATGTGTATTGATTTTACTGACCTCAATAAGGCTTGTCCGAAGGACGAGTTTCCATTGCCAAGGATAGATTCCTTAGTTGATGCAGCAGCTTCATCAGAGCTTATGAGTTTGCTGGATTGCTATTCAGGCTATCATCAAATCTGGATGAAGAAGGAGGATGAATCGAAAACCAACTTCATAACCCCTAGTGGGACATATTGCTACCTTCGGATGCCTGAGGGGCTTAAAAATGCTGGAGGAAGCTTCAGCAGAATGACAACGAAGGTTCTCCATTCTCAGATAAGCAGGAATGTACTAACTTATGTTGATGACATCATTGTAAAAAGCACGAAGCAAGATAACCACATTGCTGATTTACAGGAGACCTTCGCTAATTTTAGACAGGCTGGTTTAAAGCTGAATCCAGAAAAATGTGCCTTCGGAGTAAAGAAGGGGAAATTTCTTGGTTGCCTAGTTTCAACAAAGGGAATTGAGGCTAATCCAAGCAAAATCGAAGCTGTACTTCGAATGGAACCACCATGTACAAAAAAGGGGGCTCAAAGATTGACGGGAAGGCTGACATCTCTCAACAGATTCATATCCAGATCAACAGAGAGAAACTTACCATTCTTCGAAGTGCTGAAGTCAGCCGAAGTCTTTCAATGGGGACCAATCCAGCAGAAAGCCTTCGAAGAGTTGAAGCAATATTTGATAGATCTAACAACATTAACTCCACCAACGCCAGGGGCTCCTTTGTTATTATATGTGGCAGCTTCGCACTCAGCGGTAAGTGCAGCACTTGTCCAGGAGAAGCTTGAAGGCCAAGTTAAGAGGCAGGCCCCAATATATTTCGTATCCGAGGTTCTTAGTTTATTGAAGAAAAATTATACAGAATTGGAGAAGGTACTGTATGCTGTTTTGATGGCCTCCAGGAAGCTTCGGCATTATTTTCAAGCTTACAACATAATTGTTCCTTCTTCGCAACCTCCGAAGAATATTATGAGAAACCGAGAAGCTACTGGAAGGATTGGAAAATGGGCTACAGAGCTCAATGAATTTTGTATTGATTATGTTCATAGATCCTCGATTCAGTCCCAGGCGTTAGCAGACTTCATTGCTGACTGGACGCCAGGGGCTCAGGAGGAAGAAACAAATAAAGATGCCGAAGCATGGACAGTGTTTTGCGATGGGTCTTGGGGAACCTTCGGAGCAGGAGCGGCTGCTGTATTGGTTTCACCTTCCAAAGTTAAAACTTGTTATGCGGCAAGACTTGATTTTAGTTGCACAAATAATATCGCTGAATATGAAGCTCTGCTCTTGGGTCTTCGGAAGTTAAAGGCAATGGGAATCAGAAGGGCCATTCTTAAAACTGATTCTCAAGTTATTTCTGGTCATGTTGACAAGAGCTATAAAGCAAGAGACCCGAAGCTTGAAAAGTATCTAGATACAGTCCGAAGGATTGAGGCTTCCTTCGAAGGTTTCTCTGTCAAAAATATTCCTCGTGGAGAAAATGAATACGCTGATCTATTGGCCAAGTCAGCAGCCCAGGGGCTGCCTATACCTTCGGAAGTATTTTTCGAAACAATAAAAGCACCTTCGGTCGAGCTTCTTGAAAGAGCAATCCTTAATATATCCCCTGTTTATAGCGAGGATTGGAGAACTGAGACCGTCTCTTTCCTTCAGGGTAATTTTCTTTCAGACGACGAAGCTTATAACAGGAGAATAGAAGCAAGAGCTCGACCATATGTCATAATAGAAGGGGAGTTATACAAGCATGGGGTCTGTTCCCCATTGCTCAAGTGTTTATCCAGATCCGAAGGTATAGAATTAATGAAGGAAATACATGCAGGCCTGTGTGGATCTCACATTGGATCTAGGCCCTTGCTCGGGAAAGTTTTTTGCCAAGGATTTTATTGGCCAAAGGCAGCTTCGGATGCAGCGGATATAGTCCAAAAGTCCGAAGGTTGTCAGAAATGTGCAAGAGATCAAAAACAACCTTCGTCTTTAACTCAATTAATACAACCCACTTGGCCGTTGCAAAGGTGGGGCCTTGAATTGCTAGGCCCATTACCACCAGCACAGGGGAACTTAAGATATGTGGTAGTGGCAGTGGAGTATTTTTCCAAATGGATTGAGGCAAAGCCCTTAGCCACAATAACTTCATTTACTATTCAAAAGTTTTTCTGGCAGAACATTGTTTGTCGCTTCGGAGTATCAAAGGCCATTACTGTGGACAATGGGACACAGTTTGATTCTGAAGCCTTTAGAGAATTTTGTGATCAAATTGGCACGAAGATCCATTTTGCATCAGTTCGACACCCAGAGTCAAATGGACTTGTCGAAAGAGCTAATGGGATCATAATGACAGGAATAATGAAGTCAATCTTCAATCAGCCCAGGGGAAAATGGCCTGACGAGCTAATCAAAGTGGTATGGAGCCATAATACAACCATGTCAAGGTCAACAGGTTTTACGCCCTTTAAACTATTGTTCGGTGACGAAGCAATAACCCCAGAAGAGGCCAAAGCAGGATCAATATGGATAGTAGCTTCGGCAGAAGACAAAGACGAAGCTGATTGCTCTGTAGAAAAAGATGCTATTGAAGGGATCAGACTTCAAGCTGTGGAAAACATCAATAAATATCAAGCTGAAACAATAAAATGGCATGACAGAAAAGTCAAGCTGAAGAACATTGAACCAGGACACTTGGTACTTCGAAGAGTAGCCAACCCTGAGACAGCAGGCAAATTACAGCTGAAGTGGGAAGGCCCCTTTTTGGTAGTATCTTCGTCAAGACCCAGTTCCTACAGATTGAAGGATATGGACGGCAACGACATTCCTAGATCATGGAATGCGGATGAGCTTCGACGATATTATGTTTAGCTTGATGTAATTTTTTATATTCTTTTTCGTGGCACCCTTTTCCTTTCCAAAGGGGGAGAAAGGTTTTTAATGGGGCCACAACATGTAATTTTCCTTATTTCAATTTTATGAGAGTGATATCCTCCAAAAAATGTAAATGTAAATGCAAAAGGAAAAAGAAAAGGAAACAGGGAGAAGCTCAAAAGTCGTTCCTAAGGGAATGCAGGGCTTACAGCGAAAAATAAGCGCTGATTCCGCTGAAAGTAAAAGGCGAAGAAGCTCCTAAGGGAGGCTTACAGCGAAAAATAAGTGCTGATTCCGCTGAAAGTAAAAGGCGAAGAAGCTCCTAAGGGAGGCTTAAAGCGAAAAATAAGCGCTGATTCCGCTGAAAGTAAAAGGCGAAGAAGCTCCTAAGGGAGGCTTACAGCGAAAAGTCAACGCTAAAGGACTATGATTATGTATTTTGATATTCATTTGCACAATGCATCTCATCATGTCATTTGCATTCATAAACATGCATTTAGACATATATAGAATCATCATTATACCGCACAAAAACACAGATGCTTCGGCGATGAGGAAAAACTCGAAGGAAAATTTTTATGCTTCGTTGTGTACGAAAAGAAGGGAAGGTGTTTTTCGCCTTCGGCTTAAAAGAGAAGTTTCGTCCACAGCAAAGCAGATTGTACGCAGATAGCAGAAACAAAATATATTACAAGGTATGTACAAATTTACATAAGTTGTTCCATAACTATATTACAAAAGTTTCTCCAGAATTTTTGCAGGAAAGTATATTGTAAACAACTATCAAGCTTCAGGCTAGGCTTCGTCAAACTTCAACTTCGTCATTCTCCAGCTTCGTCATCCTGCGTATATCAAACAGCAGAATAAGAAAGGTGCAAATTTCAAGGAGAAGGTAAAAGTAACAAATATAAGTTTCTTACCGGCTTAAGATGACTTCGAGCTTTGTCACCCGCCATTTTTCGCCCGCCACCTACCCAGATCTGGGTCATGAATCTATTTCCAATGCTTCGGGCTAGGCTTGGGATATCTATCAGATCTGATGCTGACAAGCTGAAGTTTGGTCTGTTCACAATATTTCCATGCATGCAGCCAGCCTACAGAAAAGCGGTGGCTGTGCCCCGAGAAGCTACCAGGGCGCAGAAGTTGGCATGCCCACCAATAACTTCGTCAAGGGCATCAATATCGCCTTCAATATATTCTAACATGCTGGGCAGATTATCAGCTGAAGGTGTAAATTTTGCAGAGCTGGCTCCGACAGAATGAAACACATCCTTCAGCCGTTGCACGCATCGGCTGCCGAAGCTTAGGCATTTCTCTTGAAGTTCTTTAAAGGATATCTGCAAATTTGAATTTTTATCCACCTCAGTTTTCAGGCTTGCTTCGAGATATTTCTTTTCTTGCTCAAATTTTTCTGACTGTTGGAGCAATTCATTCTTTAAGCTGTTATTCTCAGTTTGGACTTCAGCCAAGGAACCCTCCATAGTCTGAATAACAAAATCTTTCTTTTCTAATGCACCTTCGTGCTCTTTGACCATCATTTCAAGATCTTGGATGGTGAAATCCATCTTTTTCAAATCAGCTTCGTAATTTTCAACTTTTTCAGCCAAATTTTGGATGACGGCTTTGTTCTTCTCTTCTTCGAGATCTTGTTGCATTTTTAGAACCTTACTTAACAGTATGCTCTATCGAAACGATCTTCGTTAGAAAACGACCTAAAAGATAATAATAATAATAAAATAACAAAAATGTTTGTTACCTTGAAGTTAGCATAAAGCAAACTTCCGGCGATATGGTGCCGTTGGTAACGGCAGAGGTCCGCTTCCAGCTTCGGCAAGCCAATGTTTTTGCAGAGAGTTCTAACAATTTTAGCTTCGCTGCGGTTTCGAAGGCACCTCAGTTTTCCTTCGTTAACCCCACCAAATAGTGTAGCCTCTGGCTTATATCCGTAGGCTATGGCACATCTTTTAAGCTCTGCTTTTTCAGCGTCTGTCAGCTCTTGCCCAAGTAAATCTTGAAATTTAAAATCTTCCCCCTCCAAAATGTCTTCAGCTTGTTTTTTCCCCTTTTCAGTGCCTGTGCTCGCCGCGGCCACAGTAGATTCTTCCTCAGTCATTTTTAAGAGTATGTTATCAATAACTTCAAGTGTCTCGTCCAGGTTCAGATCTTCTGTGGCCCCAGCAACCCCGGCAGCTTCGGCTGCGTTAGTTTCAGCCTCGAAGGTTTCCGCTCTGGTGGTTCCGGCTGCGGCGCCTTTAGCTTCGGCAGTTTCGGCAGTCTGGTCAATAGCAATTCTTGATGCCGGTGTCGGTAACGGTGTCCCATGAATTACATCTGCTATTTGAATAATCCTTCGTTTTTCGGCAGTGCAGGACCTTCTTCTGCCAAAGCTGCCTTGTCCTTCTGAAAAAACTTCGTCAGTTCCAACGCCAGCGGACTTAGCTTGACAGGCAAGGGTTCAGTCATTACCTTCATAATCTCTTCTACTTCAACAGCAGAAGGCGTTGCAGGAGTATCTTCTTCTTGATCCAACGTTCTTGGTTCTGGAGATGCAGTTTTCCTCTTTCCTGCAGTGGCCACCTTCGGCTCAGGATTCAACTCTTCAGGGCTAAGTTTTTCAGAATCTCCCCTTTTCTTTTTAGTTACCTTGGCGACCTCTTCGTCAGCAGCGCTGGAAATTCTTTTTCGCTTTGGGCCTCCAGCATCTCCACCCAGGCGATCATAATCAGCATATTCAAAACCTATGGCATCAAGCACCCTGTTCAGCCTTCGCTTCGGCCGAGTGCCGAAGGCTGCTGTCATCAGCTGGTCCTCTTTTTTGGAGTAATTTCCAAGGATTTCATTACTCATTACTTCAATTGTATCGAGCCATTCTTGACAGGGTGCTTTAAAATATTTCTTAAACTTATAATAATAGGGTAGTCGGACAAGCTCCCCTTCTTTCTTTTCTCCTTTAAGATTCAGCATAGTCCACTCCTTCATAGTCGGAAATACTCTGAAGGCCAGAAATTCCTGCACTAAATCTCTAGTGCCAACGTGTTCTGCAATAATTTTGAATTCAGCCAGTGCGGCCCAAGTTGGATCTTCAGTTGTCATTCTGCAACGGGGTCTTGTTTCTCCGAAGATCAGTTCAAGGGGGCTCTGTACTAGCTTCTCTCTGTCTTTGTTAACTTTGACATGAAACCATTCTGACTTCTAGCCTTTCGGCCATTTGCTTCGGTAGCTAATCACAGGAAATTTTATGGTCTTCCGATAGGCAAAATTGTAACAACCAAAATTTTCGTGCAACTCATCCTTTCTGGCCTTAGTCTGGTAATGCAGCTCATGTACTCGACAGAAGCTATCGGCAAGCGGCTCCACCGCCTGGCTTCGGAGAGCCCAGATATAAATGCTAAGCCTGACAATGGCGTTAGGAGTCAGTTGGTGAAAATAGATCCCAAACTTTTGCAGCACATCAGAAATCATTCTATTCAAAGGAAATCTCAACCCAGCCTTTAAAAAACTCTTGAAAATAACTATTTCATCCTTTTCTGGCTTCGGGGTAGTCTCCTCTCCCCCGAAGCGAAGTAGCTTCTTCTCATTTTCTCTGAAATAGCCCGACTTCACCATTTTGGAGAAATCAGCCTTGGAGATAGTCGACTTCCCGAAGTCCAAATGGCTAGGCTTGCTCGGTACTGCGATATGGTAATCATCGTCAGAATCAGCTTCCTCAATATCTCCCCGTTCTGCTTCGGCAGCAGCTTGTTCTGTTTCGGCAGCAGCCTGTTCTGTTTCGACAGTAGGGATTCTTTCCGAAGTCACCAATCCGGATCACTGCATTGCTTCGGAGATAGGAACAGTCTCTGCACCTTCGACTTCGTCTCCCTCACGCTCAACTCTAGCAGTAGAGCGCAATCTGGCCATTCAATTTTGAATTTCTTGAAAGATTTCTCGGGAACTAAATAACCTCTTCTCCCGAAGCTTTTCTTCTGATGAAGTAGACACCAAATTGGAGCTTCGTCTGAATCCGAGAGTCGAGCTTCGGCTATGGTTAAAATTTTTGGCAGCAAAACAGTGCAATAGCAATGAATGCTGTGGTAACTTCACACCTACCTGTCTGTTTATATAGTGCTGCAGGTAAGAAGGTGAATCGTCAGGATTTTTACACCAGGCAAACAGCTGCTCGCACCCGCTGCGCGGTGGGCCGCAAAGACCAAAATAGTGAACCTGAAACTGTATCGTTTCTCGACAACGAGCTCCGGGAAGGTGTTTTTCGGACCTTCGGCTTCCTGAAGCCTAGGAGACTTTTTTCACGGATCAAGCTCATTACGAAAAACGATCTAGCACCGCGAAGGGGCTACTGTTGGGACCATGCTTCGTCGCCGAAGGTCCTGCAGGAAGAAACAGTTTCGGTTGAAGCTGTCTATACGTAATGCCGAAGGGTGCCGTTCATGAAGCTTCGGAATTACAAACCGACTTAAAGATAGAATGACCTTTTAGTCCATAAGAGTTTGAGTCGATGTTGTAAACTTTTATGAGGGGTATGATCGTAATTGTTCACAGGCTGTGTCCTGTGCCTATAAATAGTGAACAATATTCCTTTACTGTTCACGCATTCCTGTAATTGCAATCGCATCACCCAGAAATTATCATTTGTCAAGGCAGAGGTATAAATGTATTTAAATATTATGTTTAAACATTTAAAATTTATATAGCATAATAAATGATGTCATTTATTTCCAATTTAACTATCTTTAATGCTTTATGTCCTGCGTTGTTCCGCATTATCTTCGAGAATTAAATTACGAAGGTGATACTTTCATAATTTTGTTATTATAACCTTCGTCCGAAGTTCATCAAATCCTTGGGGAAATAATGCTTCAGCGGACGAAGGACATCGATATTTAACATTTTATGTTGCCTTGTTCTTAATTCATAGTATTTGAGAGCAAGTCCCCAGCAGACACGTTTGCTCCAAATTTGAAAAGAAGAAGATGAGTGGAGAGAAGAAGATGACTGAAGAGAAGAAAATGACCGAGGAGACGAAGCTGTATGAAGAGAAAAAGTTGTGGATCCTTTCATTGCTGGATTTATTGAGTCCATGGCAAAAACAAATACAGAGAAAATTACTAAGGAGATCATGGAGGGTTTATCCGAAGATTCTGATGAGAGTGATAGTTATGACGTGGAAAGTGGGGATGAAGACTCTGAGGATCGACCGTGGCGCCCAAGCCATACTATCTTCAAAAAGTCGACTATCAAACAGAGTCATATTGATGCCATGAGGGGGAGGTATTTTCGCGACATGTCTATTGTCAGAGCTAGAGGAGATAGCACTGCCCCTACTCCGAAGGAATACGAAGTTGTTAATTACCGAAGCTTCTTGAAGGCAGGCCTTCGGTTCCCGCTGAGTAAATTTGTGGTTGAAGTATTAAAGATATTCCAAATCTTTCTTCATCAGATTACCCCTCAAGCTATAATCAGGATGGGGATATTTGTCTAGGCTATAAGGAGCCAAGGGCTAGAGCCGAGCGCAAAGTGCTTCTGCAGCATGCACGAGCTTTTATATGAGACGAAGGCTATTGGCAAAGAACAATACCACAACAACTTCGGTTGTTACGGGTTCATTGCCCATTCTAATGCAAGCCACCCGGTGCCAACATTCCAGAAAAGATGGCTCGGGGCCTGGATGGAGGAGTGGTTTTACGTTAAAAATGATTTAAAGACAAGGGAAGACATCAAAGGAATTATTCAGCGCCCCATCTGGTCTTGCTTCGTTCTCTGAAGGTCGAAGGTGGAAATTGACGGCAATGTTGAAGCATGTTAGAAGGCCTTTAGCACAGTGTGTGCTTTCATTGGCACGAGGGATTTGATTCAAGAGCATATAGCCTTCAGGGTATGGCCACTTGTGGAGAGCTGGGATATGCCAAAGGAGACCACTATCGACTCTAGTGAGGGTGGTCTGGCCCGATTGAAATATACTTTTAGATTTAGGGAGAAGTTTGATGAGCCAGACGACGATTAGCTGAAGTGTATTGAAGCTACCAGTGATGAGCTACTCGGGGCATACTCCAAGGCCGATGATAATGCTTTGTCTGCAGCTTTCGGGGGTCGAGGCAAGAAGAGATTGGATAGGGTATTTGATGCGATTGGCTTTGTATACCCTGATTAACACTACCCGCTACAAGGGCAAGGGAAAAGAGAAAGACTGCCGCTTTGGCTACCCCAGCTGAGCCAAAGAGCAAAAAGGTGAAGGTTCTGACCCACCGGCCGCGTTATATTGAAACGTCATAGTACCTGAATTTGGCGAAGGGTCCTCTTCAGCTGCCAAAGCAAGACAAAATGCTCCGATTGTGCAGAGCACTGAAGAGCCGACTGTAGTGCCGAAGGTGCCTACAGTTGGACCAGCCAAAGCTAAAGATGATAAGGCCGAAGAGCCACAGGTGGAAAAAGTGATAAAAGTGCCAGAAATCCTAAGCCCACCGGCAGAGGCAGATTTGCCGAAGATGCAAAAAGCTTCTACTGCAACTTCCAAGAGGAGGAGGATGGCCAGCGTGCTAGACGCTGTTATAGAGACCACGAAGGCCTTAACTCCTGCTCCTACCAAAAAAACTACCGAAGCTGCCAAAATCCAAGTTGAAGCCAAAGCTGGGCCTTCAGCGGCTACTGAGACAAAGCCGCCGAGGCTGAAGATAAGGTGGGTCAGCAAATTTCAGATACTGGCAAGATGACAGAGCAGGTTATGGCAGAAAAAACAAAGTCTCCTATCTCCGAAGCCTTAGTTGAAGATATTGATTACATTGTTCGACATGCTTCAGGGAAAAAATTATCTGAAGAAGAAATCTTGGAGGCCAAACACTATGCCCAAAGACTGAAATATCCGAAGGGGGCCTTAGTGTTCAATGGTAACAACGAAGATGATTTCTTGTACTGTCTCCCGGATAACAAAGAAATATCCATGTGTCGAGAGATAGCTAAGAGTATGGGATTTCTTAAGCTTGAAGAAGGCCTTTTGGTCTTGTCGAAGGATGATCTTGCTGATAGCCTTGCGTACAATAGTTTAAAGGTATAGAGGTTAACTTTGAAGCTAGAAAATGAAGTATTTTATTGCCATGCTCAACTCTTTCTTCTTTGTAGGGATTAATTCTTAGTAATGCATTGAGGGCTCAGAAGAGCGCCGAAGACGAAGGCTGTACAATGGCTCTTAACAACCTTCGGTCTGAGGTGATTGAACTAAGAAAGGAAGGTCTAGAAAAAGACAGAATTTTGATTTCATTGGTGAACAGAGTAAAGAAAGACGAGGCTAATTACAAAGCTCAGACCGAGGCCCAGAAAACCAAAATTGAAGACCTTCGGAGACAACTAGCTGGAGCTAGGGAGAACTGCGTGCTCGCACAGGCTAATCAAGAGATCAGTGAATACTGGAAAAATAGGCTAGAGAAAAATGTTGAAGAACTTCATGAATCTAAGGAAAGGTGCTTTGAGAAATCCTTGGATTGCATGAAGAAACTAAAAACTAGCTTCGCCAAAGTGGGTGCCTACTCTGCTGAAGAAAACTTCATACGAGGCGACCCTGAAGGCGTTGTTGAATGGATAAGTGGAGAAGCCGAAGCCTTCGAGGAAATTTTGAGTGATCGTGGGGATATCTGCATGTTCTCCGGTGCGTGGGGAATTTCAGCTATTCTGGAGAAGGCTGGATGTGATCACGTTAAGGCCATAGCCCAGGCCGAAGTTGCCTTCTCCGTAGATGATACGAAGGATCCTTCAGCTGAAGCAACTTTAATGGGCGGGAAATTTTATAATGATGTGTGAGTGAACGGTGGCCGAGAGCTGGCCCACGAGATTATAAAAAAGAGCGAAAAAGACACTCATGACGCCCGGGCAGAAGCAAAGCGAGCTGAAGAAGCTGCAGAACGTGAAGGAAAATAGCAATGGAATGGAATAATGCTATCCGTACGCTATTGATATTCCTAGCGCTATCCCTTTTCTTTGAAAAGAAACCCCTTAATAAATTGAAAACATCATAAGGCTTTACTCAAAAAAGTCAGATTTGGCTCGGGTGCATCAAAACTTGCAACCCTCAGAGTATCCTGATATTGATGAGGTGGCCTTTTCCTTTGCCCTTTTTCTTTCGCCCTTTAACCCGGAAGAAGAACGAAGAGGATCTTGTCCAAAAGATGATGTCAGATATTTTATTTAAGTGATGCCAAAAAGCGCTAGCTTCTAGTCCAAGTCTGAAAAAAAGGAAGGGAGAATGAAAATTAGATGGAATCATCGCTTTCATAAAAAGTAAATCCAAAGAAATAATATTGAAATTATCCTTTGCCGAACCACATTCCTTGCCGGGATCAATCAGCAGGCTAATGCAATCAGAGGTGGGTGGGAGTGAAGTAGGTTTCACGAGCATATACCCATATACTAAATATGTGGTGAGCATCCAATTCGTTGAGAATCGAGATGGTAGGTAGGGCATTGTGCTCAGTGAGTGAGGCATGCTCTTGCCTTCTTTTAGTGCTTCTTTAGTTACCCTACGCACACCATTGAGTTCACGTGATCTTTGTGCGTGCCCAAAAAGTTCTAACTAAAGAACTTTAAACCGAAAGCAGACCGAATAAGTAGTTGTTGAAGTAGCTCTTTTGTCAAGTAGTAGCTCTTTGACCCAAGCCTCCTAATAGCTTTTCACTTTATCTTTAAAGAGGTTAGAGGAGGGGAATCAAAAGAATGGAGTCAGATCCACCTTCATACATAAGTAGAAGTGCTAGTCTAGGCATGTTCCTTTCAAAGAGGATCGATTAGTGTAAGTCCCTATAATCTTGATTTTTATAGGCTAGCTTCAATACGTCTGGGCCAAGGGCTTTCAAATCCAATATCCCTTCCTCTCTCCGCCCCTCATCCACAAAGCTTACGAAAAGAAGGAATTCCAGATAAGGGAGCCACTTCGTGTTTATTTTTATTGTGCGCCTTGTGAGCACGTTTGGATCTGCGAAGGCAATCGCTCGGATCTTCCCCTAACCCAACCCGGGAACGGACCGGAGGGAACCGCAGCATGAGGAATGTCCGCGTCTCGTCACAAGGCTCGTTTTGAGTTTTGGGTCATAGGGCGGGTAGTGCAGTCCGAGGCACAAGGGTCCTGGTACTACCCAGGTGCGAAGAACCCCGGAGGTGACTGCAATGAGCAAAAATGTCACTCACCAGCCTAAACGATGAGCAAACACTCGAATGTGAGAGCAAGGGATCACCCAACCCAACGAATGGACGAGCTCCAAGGAGGGAGGCAAGAACCATGCTTTCAGAGAAGTGGCGGTCCGAATCCACTCTAACAAAAGAAAATAACTGACTAAGCCGTAAGGGGGGCTCCACACGGGACGGGGCCAAGGCCTTCATGTATGGATGACAGATCGGCCATAGGAGTACTCCGGGATATACACCAGGGCAACTAATGTCGAGCATACGATGATGCCGCCCGTTTTCATTTCGTGAAAGTCCCCGGCAGAGGAAAGGGCTGTGTAGGTGATGGCGCGTTCTGCTTCTTAAGGCTAGGGCGATGAAATAGTACTAATACCTAAAGCAGTGAACCAGATCCCTACTACAGGCCAAGCAGCCAAGAAGAAGTGTAAAGAACGAGAATTGTTGAAACTAGCATATTGGAAGATTAATCGACCAAAATAACCGTGAGCAGCCACAATATTATAAGTCTCTTCTTCCTGACCAAATTTGTAACCATCATTAGCAGACTCATTTTCAGTGGTTTCCCTGATCAAACTAGAGGTTACCAAGGAACCATGCATAGCACTGAATAGGGAACCGCCGAATACACCAGCTACACCTAACATGTGAAATGGATGCATAAGGATGTTGTGCTCTGCCTAGAATACAATCATAAAGTTGAAAGTACCAGATATTCCTAAAGACATACCATCAAAGAAACTTCCTTGACCAATAGGGTAAATCAAGAAAACAACAGTAGCAGCTGCAACGGCGCATACCCAGACGGAAACTAAGTTCCCACTCACGACCCATATAACAAGCTACACCAAGTAAGAAGTGTAGAACAATTAGCTCATAAGGACCGCCATTGTATAACCATTCATCAACAGATGCAGCTTCCCAAATTGGGTAAAAATGCAATCCGATCGCCGCAGAAGTAGGAATAATAGCACCAGAGATAATATTGTTTCCATAAAGTAAAGAACCAGAAACAGGCTCACGAATACCATCAATATCTACTGGAGGAGCAGCGATGAAGGCGATAATAAATACGGAAGTTGCGGTCAATAAGGTAGGGATCATAAAAACACCGAACCATCCAATGTAAAGACGGTTTTCGGTGCTAGTTATCCAGTTGCAGAAGTGACCCCACAAGCTTGTACTTTCGCGTCTGCGAAAAGCGTATAGGTACTGTTTCTTGATTATTTAGCTTCGGTACTTGCTTTATGGCTTCGAACTAATCTGTTTACCTACTTCAGCTGAACTATCCCCACCACTAGAGCCGTACAATCCCCTAGCTGATCCAGAGATGAAGGAATCATTGGATATCATAAACATGGCTGAATCCATAATCGACGAAGTCGTCAACAAATTACTGAACAAAGTTGCAGAGAAAGTCCTTAGAGAGGAATAAGTTTTATTGTCATAATATTTTGAAATGCTAGAATGTATGGAACAATTGAAGGAAAATTAGACTTCTATTGTAACAAAACTATGTGACAATTGATGTATATAACATTGAATCAAATATGTAAATTATTGTAATTTATTTCTTTGCGATGCATGAAATTTACACACATACTGTTTTTGAGCCTTCGGCGAAAAAACACCTTCCGTTCTTTTCATGCTTCGTAAAGAAAGAGATCCCTTCTTATGATAAGCCTAATAAAACTGTATTTCCCGAAGCTTACTTCGTGCCTTAGCATATTCTCATTTTGACGAAGCATTTTGTCGAAGATTGGCTTCGTATTCAATTCTTGTGCCGGTAATGCAATATGATGTATGATTTAATGTTATGCGAAATGATGTGATGATATGATGCAAAATGATGAGGATGCCGAAGACACACGCCCACACGCCCACACTGGAATACACAAGCTCTACATCCCCTTAGGAACGACTTTTGAGCTTCTTCACCTTCTATTTTGGTGATATAAGTTCTGCGTCCCCTTAGGAACGTCTTTTAACATCTTCGCCTTCTATTTCGGCGGTATAAGTTCTGCATCCCCTTAGGAATGACTTTTGAACTTCTTCGCCTTATATTTTGGCGGTATTTGGCTCTGCATTCCCTTTGGAACGAGTTTTGAGCAGAAAACTTACACTGTGCTCCCTTAGGAACGACTTTTTGTAGCTTCGTCAATTTTGGCTCTGCATTCCCTTAGGAATGACTTTTGAGCAAAAGACTTACGCTGCGCTCCCTTAAGAATGACTTTTGTGGCTTCATCTATTTTGGCTCTGCATTCCCTTAGGAATGACTTTTGAGCTTCGTAAATCTGTGAAGAAGATATATTTCATTTTGGTACAGGCAGAGAAATTAAAACTAAAGATCTGTTTGGAACGCTGCCCCAAACGTCATACTGCGCCACACATTGGACGCAGTAGGTGTGGCGCTCGATATGGCCACCACACATTAGGCGCGGTGTGGCACTGTGGGCTGCCGTCCAAACTGACCATAAGTTATCATTGCTTGTTCCTCATACAGAAAGCAAAATGGCATAAAAAGTAAAAGTATTTCAGAAGTAGGATATTGCTCAGTAAATGTGCTTCGATTCTGGTACGGTCCTGTTGACCGTACGAGCTTCGGACTCCTCCTTAAAGTCACGTTGCTGTTGTGGGTGTTGGCGCCCTTCTGGCTGCTGGCTTCGGGTATAAGTAGGTTGCAATGGAGGTGGCGGTGGGAGGTGAGGCCAGGAAGCTTGTGAATGGCTTGCCGAAGCAACAGAGGCTGCAGGTTGATTGCCCACATACTCTGGTATGTAGGGAGAGTGGCACGAAGCAGTATGTAAGACCTGCTTCGGTTGATTCTGATGGGCTTCTGCTTCAGTAATCTCTTTTTGCTTCTGAATGGTGATTTGACACGTTCTTGTAGTGTGGCCCTTGTCTTCACCACATAATAAGCAATAGATTTTCCTAGGCTGATCCCCATATCTTCCTCCAAAGCCCCTGCCGCCTCGGCCCCCTTGCAGCTAGTGGCCTGAAGGAGCTTTGCTGCTGTCCTGAAGACTGTGAGCTGTGATGTGGCCTCTAAAACTGGCCTCCTTTGTCATCGTTCTGATTGGAGCTATGAATTGATCTGACATGCCTAGGCTGGATTCTTCCTCCGAAGCCCCTAGTCATCTTAGAAAATATGTAAGCTTCCTCCCTTCTTTGGCGGAAGTCATTATCAGCCCGGATATACTCATCCATTTTCTGAAGCAGCTTCTCCAGAGTCTGGGGGGTTTCCTGGCGAAGTATTGGGCCGTAGGCCCTGGCCGAAGACCTTTGATCATGGCCTCAATGGCAATTTCATTAGGCACCGTAGGCGCTTGTGCTCTCAGGCGCAAGAACCTTCGGACATATGCCTGAAGGTACTCCTCATGGTCTTGAGTGCACTAGAACAAGGCCTGAGCAGTGACTGGCTTCGTTTGAAATCCTTGAAAACTAGTGACCAGCATGTCCTTAAGCCTCTGCCATGACGTGATTGTCCCTGGCCGAAGAGAAGAGTACCATGTATGGGCCACAGTTCGGACTGCCATGACTGCAGTATTGCCCCGTACGAAGATATAGTTGCTTCGTAGCTCATTAGGAACTGCTTCGGATCTGAGTGCCCATCATACATGGGGAGCTGAGGTGGCTTGTATGATGGGGTCCATGGGGTAGCCTGCAGTTCTGCTGATAGAGGAGAAGCATCATCAAAAGCAAAATTTTCATGATGGAAATCGTCATACCAATCATCATCATTGTAAGAATTATCTTGACGAAGCTCTCTTTGCGGAGGTCTTCGGTCCTGGTCATCTTGAGTAAGATGACGTATTTCTTTAGTAGCTTCATCGATCTTCTTCTATAGGTCGGAAAGACGAAGCATCTTTTTTCTCTTCCTTTCGACCTGCTGGTGGATAGCTTCGAGATCCCTTATCTCCTGGTCCAGCTTCTCCTCCTGGGGTGTTGGACTTGTAGCCTTCCTCTTTTGAGTTCGAGCTTCACGCAGTGTGTCTTGGTTGACGTCCAGTGGCTGCAGTGCAGCCCCTAGCCCTGAAGAAGTTTTCTTCGGTGGCATGACGAAGGTCACGGCAGGCCGAAGGTGGTCGATTGAGTTCACTGGAGGTGGGCGCCAATGTTGGGTACTTGTTCTCAAATGCTATGAGTCAAGAACAAGGCAACACAAAATGTTAATATTAAAGTCCTTCGTCCTTCGAAGCATTATCTCCCTTAGGATATAATGATCTTCAGACGAAGGTCATGAAGGACGTACCTTTATCATCACAGTATATATTATTGAAAGAGGAAGCATATGAAACATGAGAAATGACATGAACAATCATGTGACATCATTAATATATCTTTTTCATATCATTATAAATGAATATGAACAATTAGCCGAGCCATAACGAGCCGAGCCATAACGAGCCGAGCTAGCTCGATATCCATCCCTATGACACTATTGAATTATATTTGTACCTTCGGTTTGACAGAAGGCAAAAGTCCAACCGTGACGCACGAGTAAATACAAGTCAGCATGAACAGTACAGGGGTACTATTTATCTATTTATAGGCACAGGGCGCAGCCTGTGTAAAATTACATTCATGCCCTTCATGTTTACTATTGACTTAAAGACAATCTATCGAGGACTAGATAGCCTTTTCCTCTTTAAGTCGGTTCCTTTTTCTGCTGCTGAGCCGAAGCTTCCTTGCGCGTAGCTTCGGAGCTTGTTCAACCTTCGTCCCGATCATGCTTTTCATATTGTGTATAGCTTTATTCCGAGTTCGAAGGTTCCTGTACATATATTACACTTCGGAAACATTGTTAATCATGTTTTTGAGGACCTTCGGAAGACAAAGGCCCCTAACAGCACACATAGCTAATTCATATACCTTTGATCATATATCTTTCATTCGATACAAATGTATATTTCTTATTCTTCTTGTGCCAAAGCTAAGACTAATGTGATTTCAAGTGTATTTCTATGCTTAGTCTTAAATTGAAAGGGAAATGGAGTATTCGGCAAAGACAAGGCTTCCACTCCAACTCTGACCGTATCATTTACCCTTTGCTATTACTCATGCAACTCTCAATTAGTATAACCTTCACTCATATTTGTTTTACCATTTGGGAGAAAGTACAAAAGGGCTCTCAAAGTTCCTCGTTTTTGGCAATTAATGCCAAAGGGGGAGAAAGTATTAAGCCCAAGCAAAAGGACCGTATCACCATTTTTAAATTTTTTTGAAAATTGTCAAATTGGTATCAAGTTTTTCAAAAGAAAGTGTTTTTCAATTGGTATCTTAGTTTGACTTTCTGAGTATGAAAAATATTTCAATTGGTATTTTTAGTTAGCCTCTAAATGAATTTTCAATTGATATCTCATTTGGCTTCAAAATTTCAAATAAGGATAGAGATTTCAATTAGTATAGGTTCATTTGGCATCTATTTCAAAAAGGGAAAATCGTTTCAAAAACCCTCTTGAAAACTAAGGGGAGAATTTCTTCAGGGGGAGCTTTCATTTAGTCAAAGGAAAAGCATTTGAAATAGGGGGAGGAATTTTGAATCCCAAAAATGCCTCTTACAATCATATTCTTATACCTTTGACTACTTGCAAAAGATTTTGAAAAAGATTTTTCCAAAAGACTTGCGAAAAACAAACACGTGCCGCAAATGTGGTCCAAAATGTTAAATAAGAGAAAAGCAATCCATTCATATGCATAAAGCCTTTCATTGGTTTAATTCTAAGTAACCTATGCACATCTATCTCAATTGCAAACTAGTTACATTTCTACACTTCATATTTGCTTTGGTTAGTGTTGGCATCAATCACCAAAAAGGGGGAGATTGAAAGGGAAATGGACTTAATCATTTCTGTTGGTGACTTGTTCTCAAATGCTATGAATCAAGAACAAGGCAACATAAAATGTTAAATATTAATGCCCTTCGTCCTTTGGAACATTATTTCCCTTAGGATATAATGATCTTCAGACGAAGGTCATGAAGGACATACCTTCGAATATCGAAGGTAAGATGGTGCACCACCGGACAGTCCGGTGATTTATAGCCGTACGCCGCCATCGAGACCCGAGAGTAGGCTGTTCATCGAGACTGGTCCTGGCACACCGGACACTGTCCGGTGCACCACCGGACAGTCCGGTGCACTCAGACCGAGCAGCCTTTTGGCTGTACATAGCCAACTTTTCTCCAAAACGATTTCTCCTGTTTCTAGCACTTAGACATAATAAATTAGTCTTCAAAACAATGTACTAAGTCTAGAAACATACCTTTAATCTTGATTTGCACTTCTTGAGTCTTTGGCACAAATATCACTCAAAGCATTTGTGTGGAGCACTTAATCACCAAAATCTTATAGAAATGGCCCAAGGGCACATTCCCCTTTCAATCTCCCCCCTTTTTGGTGATTTATGCCAACACAACAAAAAGCAACTAAAAGAAGTGCAACATCAATGCAAATGAGAACAAAAATTTGTTTTTGATCAATTTTGGCATATTTGGATCATTCTTTGCCACCACTTGGTTTGTTTTTGCAAATCAAACTCAATTTCCTATCTCTAAGTCAAATTCACTTGTTGAGGCATAGAGAGAGGTATTCCAAGAGAAAGATTCAAAAACTCCCCCTTTTTCCCATAATCAAACATTCTCCCCACAAGAAACCAACTTTTGACAATAGAAGACAACAAGAGTATTTTGATAAAACAAAAGCTCTAACTCTACTATTTTCAAAATTCTCAAGTGGTAGCTGATCCATTTGCTTTGGCCTTAATTTCTCCCCCTTTGGCATTAAGCACCAAAACGGGATTGTTATTGGCCCTTAAACCCCATTGCCACACCAAAATATTCAATTAAGAGTAAAAAGGCAATAAGAGCACGGAGATGAACTTGGAGTAAATTACCCTCTCATCGGAGTGCAATGGAAGTCTTGCATGGTCCAAGTTCACCTTTTCCCTTTCAATCACCTTTGAGACTAAATTAAGAGAACTCAAGCACATGGTTAGTCTCAAAGGGTCAAGTTGTAGCATTTCTCCCCCTAAATATGTGCACCATTCACACATGGACTTGTGAGGTCCGGGGATTCCTTGCACAACTTGAGCACCATAAATAAGCAATAAAATGCATAAAGGAACATGATCAAATGCATAAACACATGTATGCTCTAGATCAATCCAAGTTACGCGAATCTAAGACATTTAGCTCACTACGCAGCCTGCAAAAGGTCTTCTCATCTAAAGGCTTGGTAAAGATATCGGCTAGCTGGTTCTCGGTGCTAACATAAAACACTTCGATATCTCCCTTTTGCTGGTGGTCTCTCAAAAAGTGATGCCGGATGTCTATGTGCTTTGTGCGGCTGTGTTCAACAGGATTGTCCGCCATGCGGATAGCACTCTCATTATCACATAGGAGTGGGACTTTGCTCAGATTGTAGCTAAAGTCTTGGAGGGTTTGCCTCATCCAAAGTAGTTGCGCGCAACACTGTCCTACGGCAACGTACTCGGCCTCAGCGGTGGATAGGGCAACAGAAGTTTGTTTCTTAGAACTCCAAGACACCAGGGACCTTCCTAGGAATTGGCACATCCCTAATGTACTCTTCCCTTGGGTCGGATTGAAATATAGCACACATGCATACGCTAAGCATAATATCCGGTCTACTAGCACATAAATAAAGTAAAGACACTATCATAGACCGGTATGCATTTTGATCAATGGACTTACCTCCTTTGTTGAGGTCGACATGTCCGTTGGTTCCCATTGGAGTCTTTGCGGGCTTGGCATCCTTCATCCCAAACCGCTTGAGCAAGTCTTGCGTGTACTTTGTTTGAGAGATGAAGGTGCCGTCCTTGAGTTGCTTCACTTGGAACCCAAGGAAGTAGTTCAACTCGCCCATCATCGACATCTCGAATTTCTGAGTCATCACCCTGCTAAACTCTTCACAAGACTTTTGGTTAGTAGAACCAAATATTATGTCATTGACATAAATTTGGCACACAAATAGATCACCATCACAAGTCTTAGTAAAAAGAGTTGGATCGGCTTTCCCAACCTTGAAAGCATTAGCAATTAAAAAGTCTCTAAGGCATTCATACCATGCTCTTGGGGCTTGCTTAAGTCCATAGAGCGCCTTAGAGAGCTTACACACATGGTCGGGGTACCGTTCATCCTCAAAGCCAGGGGTTGCTCCACGTACACCTCCTCCTTGATTGGCCCGTTGAGGAAAGCGCTCTTCACGTCCATTTGGAACATCCTGAAAGAATGGTGAGCGGCATAGGCTAACAAAATACGAATAGACTCTAGCCTAGCCACAGGAGCAAAAGTCTCCTCAAAGTCCAAACCTGTGACTTGGGCATAACATTTTGCCACAAGTCGAGCCTTATTCCTTTACCACCCCGTGCTTGTCCTATTTGTTGCGGAACACCCACTCAGTTCCCACAACGTTTTGCTTGGGACGTGGCACCAGTGTCCAAACTTCATTTCGCTTGAAGTTGTTGAGCTCTTCCTGCATGGCCAACACCCAGTCCGGATCTAGCAAGGCCTCATCTACCCTAAAAGGCTCAATAGAAGAGACAAGAGTAATGCTCACAAAAATTAGCTAATCTAGAGCGAGTGGTTACTCCCTTGCTTATGTCACCCAAAATCTGGTCAACGGGATGATTCCTTTGAATCGTCGCTCGAACTTGAGTTGGAGGGGCCCGTGGTACTTCTTCCTCCTCAACTTGGTCTTCTTGTGCTCCCCCTTGATCACACGCCTCCTCTTGAGGAACCTGTTCATCACCTTGAGTTGGGGGGTGCACCATTGTTGAGGAAGAAGGTTGATCTTGCACTTGGTGTTCCTGTGGTCGCACATCTCCAATTGCAATGGTGCGAATTGCGTCCGTTGGAACATCATCCTCATCTACATCATCAAGATCAACTTGCTCTCTTGGAGAGCCATTAGTTTCATCAAATACAATGTCGCTAGAGACTTCAACCAAACCCGATGATTTGTTGAAGACTCTATACGCCTTTGTATTCGAGTCATAACCTAACAAAAACCCTTCTACAGCTTTGGGAGCAAATCTTGAATTCCTATCTTTCTTCACTAGAATGTAGCATTTACTCCCAAAAACTCAAAAATATGAAACGTTGGGTTTGTTACCGGTTAGAAGTTCGTATGATGTCTTCTTGAGGAGGCGATGAAGGTAGACCCGGTTTATGGCGTGACAAGCTGTGTTCATAGCTTCTGACTAAAACCGCTCAGGCGTCTTGAATTCTCCAAGCATCATCCTCGCCATGTCTATAAGTGTCATGTTCTTCCTCTCTACCACACCATTTTGCTGTGGTGTGTACGGAGCGGAGAACTCGTGCTTGATTCCTTCCTCCTCAAGAAACTCCTCCACTTGAAGGTTCTTGAACTCGGACCCGTTGTCGCTTCTAATCTTTTTCACCTTGAGCTCAAATTCGTTTTGAGCTCGCCTTAGAAAGCGCTTGAGGGTCCCTTGGGTTTCTGATTTATCCTGCAAAAAGAATACCCAAGTGAAGCGGGAAAAATCATCAACAACAACAAGACCATACTTACTTCCCCCGATGCTAAGATAGGCGACGGGTCCGAAGAGGTCCATATGCAGTAGCTCCAGCGGTCTTGATGTGGTCATCACATTCTTGCTGTGATGAGAATTTCCCACCTATTTGCCTGCTTGACAAGCTGCACAAGGTCTATCTTTCTTGAAAAACACATTTGTTAGACCTAACACGTGTTCTCCCTTTAGAAGTTTGTGAAGGTTCTTCATCCCAACATGTGCTAGACGGCGATGCCACAGCCAGCCCATGCTAGTCTTAGCAATTAAGCATGCATCTAGACCGACCTCCTCCTTCGAAAAATCAACTAAATAGAGTTTGTCGTCTAGTACACCCTTAAAAGCTAATGAACCATCACTCCTTCTAAAGACAGACACATCTGCATTGGTAAATAAGCAATTGTAACCCATATTACATAATTGACTAACAGACAACAAGTTATACCCGAGCGATTCAACTAAAAACAGATTA
Organism: Zea luxurians; assembly: GCA_029449295.1. Taxonomy (NCBI): domain Eukaryota; kingdom Viridiplantae; phylum Streptophyta; class Magnoliopsida; order Poales; family Poaceae; genus Zea; species Zea luxurians. Next base: position 31,006,341 of record JAOPSE010000014.1, read on the forward strand.
GATATGGAATGCTCTGATGAAATAGCTATCTTTCCTAGTCCTTTAACCTTGCCTTGATTCCCGTCACCGAATATGATTGAATCTTGGGAATCTTTGTTCTTGACGTAGGAGGTGAACATCTTCTTCTCCCCCGTCATGTGGTTTGTGCATCCGCTGTCGATAATCTAGCTTGAGCCCCCGGATGCATAAACCTGCAAGGCAAATTAGGCTTGGGTTTTAGGTACCCAACTCTTGTTGGGTCCTATAAGGTTAGTTATAATAGCCTTAGGGACCCAAATGCAAGTTTTATCTCCCTTCCATTTTGCCCCCAATTTCCTAGCAACCACTTTCTTATTTTTACATGAAAGTACAAAATCAGTGTTGCAGGCATGAAAAATAGTAGTAGATTTATTTTGCATTTTCTTAGGTACATGATGAACAACATTGTTCCTAGGCATATTTCTACCATGCACAAAGGAAGAACTTGAACCAAACATGGCATTTGAATCATAAGCATCAAAATTCCTATTATGATGAGCATTCCTAGAAAATTTTCTATCATAAATAAATGCATGATTCTTTTGACTACTAGCCATAGGAGCCTTCCCTTTTTCCTTGTTGAAAATGGGAGCCTTTTGACTTGTAAAGTTCTTGGCTTCCCTTCGAAAGCCAAGCCCATCCTTAATAGAGGGGTGTCTACCAATAGTGTAGGCATCCCTTGCAAATTTTAGTTTATCAAAGTCATTTTTGCTAGTCTTAAGTTGGGCATTAAGACTAGCCACTTCATTATTTAATCTAGTAATGGAAATTAAATGTTCACTACAAGCATCAACATTAAAATCCTTACACCTATTGCAAATCACAACATGCTCTACACAAGAACTAGATTTATTTGCTACTTCTAGCTTAGCATTTAAATCATCATTAATATTTCTTAAGCTAGCCACAGTCTCATGACAAGTGGATAATTCACAAGAAAGCATTTCATTCCTTTTAACTTCTAAAGCAAGAGACTTTTGCACACTTACAAATTTATCATGCTCTTCATATAAAAGATCCTCTTGCTTTTCTAAAAGTCTATTCTTTTCATTTAGAGCATCAATCAATTCATTGATCTTTTCTACTTTTGCTCTATCTAATCCTTTGAACAGGCTAGTGTAATCAATTTCATCATCGCTAGAGTCCTCATCACTAGAAGTAGAGTACTTAGGAGTTTCTCTAGTGTTTACCTTCTTTTCATTTGCCATTAGACAAGTGTGGCGCTCGTTGGGGAAGAGCGACGACTTGTTGAAGGCCGAGGCGGCGAGTCCTTCGTCGTCGGAGTCGGACGACGAACAATCTGAGTCCCACTCTTTGTCGAGGTGCGCCTTGCCCTTCGCCTTCTTGTAGGTCTTCTTCTTTTCCTTCTTCCCGCCTTTCTCTTATTCCTGGTCATTAGTATTGTCGAGACAATTTGCTATAAAATGACCATACTTACCACACTTGAAGCAGGAGCGCTTTCCCTTCGTCTTGCTCTTGTTGGGATGCTCCTTGCGACCCTTTAGCGCCGTCTTGAAGCGCTTGATGATGAGGGCCATTTCTTCCTCGTTAAGCCCAGCCGCCTCAACTTGCACCACCCTGCTACATAGCGCCTCCCTACTACTTGTTGCTTTGAGAGCAACGGTTTGAGGCTCGTGGATCGGCATTGGGCCATTCAATGCCTCATCAACGTATCTTGCCTCCTTGATCATCATTCGCCCGCTTACAAACTTTCCGAGTATTTCCTCGGGCGTCATCTTGGTGTACCTAGGATTTTCACGAATAGAGTTTACAAGATGAGGATCAAGGACAGTGAAGGACCTTAGCATAAGCCAGACGACGTCGTGGTCCGTCCATCTCGTGCTTCCATAGCTCCTGATTTTGTTGACTAGGGTCTTGAGCTTGTTGTACGTTTGAGTTGGCTCCTCCCCCTGATCATTGCGAACCTTCCTATTTCGCCCTCCACCAACTCCTTCTTGGTGATCATGGTGACGTCGTTCCCCTCATGTGAGATCTTGAGGGTGTCCCAAATCTGCTTGGCATTATCCAAGCCGCTCACCTTATGGTATTCTTCCCTGCACAAGGATGCTAATAGAACAGTGGTAGCTTGTGCATTTTTGTGAATTTGTTCATTGATAAACATGGGATTATCAGTACTATCAAATTGCATTCCATTTTCTACTATCTCCCATATACTTGGATGAAGAGAGAACAAATGACTACACATTTTGTGACTCCAAAATCCGTAGTCCTCTCCATCAAAGTGCGGAGGTTTCCCAAGTGGAATTGAAAGTAAATGAGCATTGGAGTTAGATGGAATACGAGAATAATCAAAAGAAAAGTTTGAGTTAACCGTTTTCTTTTTCTCTTCGTCGTCCTTTAGGGAAGAAGAGGACTCGTCACTGTCGTAGTAGACTATCTTCTTGATGCGCCTCTTCTTCTTCCCATCCTTCTTCTTATGACTCGAGCCAGAGTCAGTGGGCTTATCGTCTCTTGGCTCGTTGAAGACGGATTCCTTCTCCTTATCGTTGACCACCATCCCCTTTCCCTTAGGATCCATCTCTTCGGGCGATTAGTCCCTTTCGAAGAGAACGACTCTGATACCAATTGAGAGCACCTAGAGGGGGGGGGGGGTGAATAGGTGATCCTATAAAAACTTAAACTTATAGCCACAAAACTTGGTTAAGTGTCAGAGAGATAATACCAAGTGACTATAAAGCGATCTCTTGCGAATCAAAACAATCGCACAAAAAGCAATCACAAGAGACACGCGAGTTATCCCGTGGTTCGACAAGTACAACACTTGTCTACCTCCACGTTGTGGCATCCCAATGGATGAGGGTTGCACTCAACCCCTTTCAAGTGATCCAATGATCAACTTGAATACCATGGTGTTTTTCCTTCCTTTCACTATATCTTGTTTGCGAGGAATCTCCACAACTTGGAGTCTCTCACCCTTACAACAATTATCAATGTAAAAGCACTTAGAGTAAGGGAGGCAAGCAACACACACAAATCCATAGCAATACGCACACACAGGCCAAGACTTGAGCTCAAATGAAATGCAACAAGTTCACCACTAGAACAGAGCTCAAATCACTAAGAAAATCAATCGAGTGTGCCGAGATGGAGTGTGAGAGTCTTAGAATGTTCAAAGTATGCTTGGTGTGCTCCTCCATGCGCCTAGAGGTCCCTTTTATAGCCCAAGGCAGCTAGGAGCCGTTGGAAGTAATCTAGGAAGGCAATTCTTGCCTTCTGTCGGGTGGCGCATCGGACAGTCCGGTGCAACACCGGACATCCACTGTTCACTGTCCGGTGTAGATTGCTTTCCTAAATTGGCGCGGCCGACCGTTGAAGATTTGGAGCCGTTGGCGCACCGGACACTGTCCGGTGCACACTGGACAGTCCGGTGCCCCCATCCGACCGTTGGCTCGGCCACGTGTCACATGCGGATTGCGTGGCCGACCGTTGGCTCGCCCGACCGTTGGCTCACCGGATAGTCCGGTGCACCACCGGACAGTTCGGTGATTTTTAGTCGTACGCTATCGACTGTTTCCCGAGAGTGGCGACTTCGCCGCAGACGACTCACCGGATAGTCCGGTGCACCACCGGACAGTCCGGTGATTTATAGTCGTACGCCGTCGTCGAGACCCGAGAGTAGGCTGTTCATTGGGACTGGTCCTGGCATACTGGACACTGTCCGGTGCACCACCGGACAGTCCGATGCACCCAGACCGAGCAGCCTTTTGGCTGTACATAGCCAACATTTCTCCAAAACGATTTCTCCTGTTTCTAGCACTTAGACATAATACATTAGTCTTCAAAACAATGTACTAAGTCTAGAAACATACCTTTAATCTTGATTTGCACTTCTTGAGTCTTTGGCACAAATATCACTCAAAGCATTTGTGTGGAGCACTTAATCACCAAAATCTTATAGAAATGGACCAAGGGCACATTCCCCTTTCAAACTCATCGGGGTTTAAATATCCTTTTCCCCTTTAAGTCGGTTCCCTCTCCTGCTGTCATGTCGAAGCTCCCTTTGCGTGTAGCTTCGGCGCTGCATCAATCTTTGTGTTGTTCGTGCTTCTCCCACTGTTGTTCTGATTCGAATCCGAAGGTACCTGTTCATGTATTACAACTCCGAAAACATTGTTAAATCATGTTTTTAAGGACCTTCGAAAGACGAAGGCCCCCAATAGTAGCCCCTCGCAAGGTTAATTTGTTAGAATAACGAATTCAGATTGCGATATGGACGGAGGCCCTAAGCCGAAGGTCCGAAAAAACACCTTCCCTTTGCTAGAATAGCAACAGTCAATGACAGACAGGGCCCTCCAACTTGGAGCGCGTTGGGCGTATAAATAAGAACTCACCCCGAGCACATTTGGTACGTTACTTGCCGCCTACTTTGCTTTGCTCAATTTCTTAGCTCTTGCTTACCAACAGTTGCTTAGTTTCTTAGATTTTCTAAGCTTCGGTTCTAAGGACACATTTTCACCATTTCCGAAGAAGAGATGTCTCAAGACATAAAAGTTGCTGCTGAGTCGAAGCTGAGCGAGGAGGAGAAGCTCCTTGAGGGGAAGACTGCTGGATTTATTGAGTCGATTGCAAAAACAAACACAAAGAAGATAACTAAAGAGATATTAGAGGGCTTGTCTGAAGATACTGATCATAGCGACAGCTATGATGTGGAGAGTGGAGGTGAAGACTCGAAAGATCGTCCTTGGCGACCAAGTCACACAGTCTTCGGGAAATCAACTATCAAACAGAGTCATCTTGATAATATGAGAGGAAGGTACTTTCGAGATATTTCTATTGTGAGGGCTGACGTAGATTGAGTCGTTCCTGCTCCTGAAGAAGACAAAGTTGTAATCTACCGAAGTTTCTTCAAAGCTGGACTTCGGTTCCCATTAAGTAGATTTGTGGTTGAAGTTTTAAAGATATATCAGATTTTCCTTCACCAGATCACTCCCGAAGCTATTATTAGAATGGGTATCTTCGTCTGGGCTGTGAGGAGTCAAGGTCTAGAGCCAAGCGCAAGATGTTTTTGCAGTATGCACGAGCTTCCGTATGAGACGAAGCCTTGGGGTAAGGAACAATGTCATAACAACTTTGGGTGCTACAGCTTTGTTGCTCGCTCTGGCGCAAGCTACCCAGTGCCAACGTTCCGAAAGAGGTGGCCCGGGGCCTGGATGGAAGAATGGTTTTACGTGAAAAATGATTTGAAAGCAAGAGAAGACATTAAAGAAATCATTATGTGACCCATCTGGTCACGCTTCGGCCTCCGAAAACCGAAGGTAGAAATTGATGAGGCAGCCGAAGCATGCCGAAGGGCCTTTAGTACAGTTTGTTCTTTTATCGGGACAAGAGATTTAGTTCAAGAACATATAGCCTACAGGATATGGCCACTGATAGACAGCTGGGAAATGCCAAAGGAAACCATCACTAACCCTAGCGAAGGTGGTTTGGTTCGATTGAAATATACTTTCAGGTTTGGAGACCAAATTATCGAACTAGACGATGACTGGCTAAAGTGTGTTGAAAATACTAGTGATGACCTACTTGGAGCATACTCCAAGTCTGAAGATAATGCACTATCTGCGGCCTTCGGGAGCCGAAAAAAGAAAAGGCTAAATAGAGTTTTTGATGCTATCAGATTTGTGTACCCTGACTATCGCTACCCGCCGCGGGGCAGAAAAGAAAGGGTGCAACTTCTGGGAAGGCTGCTGCTTCGGCTACCTTAAGCGAGCCCGCACCGAAGTGGAAAAAGTTTAAGGTCCTTACTCACCGACCGCGCTACATTGAACCGGCCATAGTGCCTGAATTTGGCGGTGAGACTTCTTCAGCTATTGAAGCCAAAGGACCTGCTCTTACGCAGAGGATTGAAGAGCCGGCTGCAATGTCGAAAACTGACAAAATTGAAGAACCGAGAATCGAAGAGACGAAAACATTAGAAGTTCTAAGCCCTTCGGCAGGAGTGGAGGTGCCGAAGACACAAAAAGGTCTAGCAGCGACCCCAAGAGAAAAAGGATGGCTAGTGTACTAGATGTGCTGGAGACAATAAAAGCTTCAAGCTCTACTCCAGGGAAAATTGCCAAGGCTTCGAAGGCGCAGATTGAAACCGAGGAAAAGGTAACCGAAGCCAAAGCTACACTGAGCCAGGCCGATGCCGAAGCTGGGCCTTCAGAGCCCGTCAAGAAGAAATCCTCAGAAACTGGAGAAAAGGCAGCGGGAGAAGAAGCTATAAAACAAATTTTGCTTGAAAAAGCTGTCGCACCTACTCCCGAAGCGTCTTCTGAAGTCCTTGATTATATTATTCGACATGCTTCGGGAAAAAGATTATTTGAAGAAGAAATTTTTGAAGCTAAACACTATGCCCGAGAACTAAAGTACCCGAAAGGGGCCTTAGTGTTTAATGGCATAGATGAAGATGACTTCCTGTATTGCCTCCCAGAGAACAAAGAATTATCTGTCAGCCGGGAGATGGCTAGAAGTATGGGGTTCCCGAAGCTTGAAGCTGGCCTCTGCGCCATGACGAAGGACGATCTTGCGGATAGCCTTGCATATAACAGTCTGAAGGTACAAAAATTGTGTATTTGGAAGTTTATGAATTTTGAATTATTCTTTTGTTCTTATATTAACCCATTTATTTTTTCATATAGGGTTTAATACTTAGCAACGCCTTAAGGGCGCAAAAGAACGCCGAAGATGAGAGTTGCACTATTGCTCTCAACAACCTTCGAACAGAGGTTATCAAGCTGAGAAACGAAGCTTTGGAAACAGACAAAATTCTACTTACATTGGTGGACAAAGTAAAGGGAGATGAAGCTAACTTCAAGGCTCAATCTGAAATCTGAAGGAATGAGATTGAAAACCTTCAAAAACAACTGGCCGAAGTCAAATTGAAATGCGCTATTGCCGAAGCTGACCGAGATGCCAGTGAGTACTGGAAACATTATTTTGAAAAAACAGTTACAGAGCTTCACTCATCGAAAGAAAGATGTTTTGAAAAATCTGTAGAATGCGTCAAAAAGATAAAAACTAGCTTCGCCAACCTGGGCGCATACTCAAGCGAAGACAACTTCATAAGAGGCGACCCTAAGGGCGTGATTGAGTGGATCAGCAGCGAAGCAGAAGCTTTTGAAGAAATTCTGAGCGACCGCAGGGACGTCTGTGCGTTCTCTGGTGCGAGGGGAGTTGTAGCTATTTTGGAGAAAGCAGGGTGCGATCATGTTAAAACTTTGGCCCAGGCCGAAGCTGCTTTGTCTATTGATGATACGAAGGACCCCTCGGCCGAAGCAAGCTTAATAGGTGGAAAATTTTTCACTGATATTTGGGAAAATGGCGGCCGAGGGATGGCACATGAAATAATGAAAAAGAGTGAAAAGGACATTCATGACGCTCGAGAAGCAACAAAAGCAGCTGAAAAAGCTGCGGGACTTGAAAAACGGATAGGTATTACTTAATGGCTTTTAACTTTATTGCTTATTTTTGTGATTTCGAACTTAATTTATATCTTCTATTGCAGCTGAACTATCTCCTCCCCCAGAGCCCTTCGACCCACTGGCCGACCCAGAGACAAAGAAGACAGTAGAAATTATTAATATGGCCGAAGCTATTGTGGACGAAGTTGTCATGAAATTATTAACCGAAGCTGCAGAAGAAGTCCTGAAGGAAGAAGAATAGCTATTTGTAAAAACATTGCTAGAATATTATCGTAACATTTGTTGGAACATGCTTGTAATATTCGGGGCTCCTAGGTTTTGAATGTAATATATGAATGGTTTTGCAATTCATTTCTTTACGATGCATGAAACTTTTATGTACATACCGTTTTTGAGCCTTTGGCGAAAAAACACCTTTCCTTCTTTTCATGCTTCGTAAAGAAGAGCTTCTATGCTTCGTAAAAAATCCTCCAAGCGTCGCAAAAACATTAATGCTTCGTCAATAATAGATTTGTTCCTCCACATCAAAGCTGAGAAAGCTGTATTTCTTCAAAACTTATTTTGTGCCTTAGCACAATTTCATTTTTTCGAAGCATTCTCCGAAGGTCAACATTGTATCCCCTTCTTGTGCCATTGATGCAATATGATGTATGATGTTATGTTATACGAAATGATGTGATGATGTTATGTTATGCAAAATGATATTTATGCCGAAGACACACACTCACACCCCCATAGTGGAATACACAATCTCTTTGCTGCTTATTTTTCGGCTTCACCGCTTATTTTTTGGTGTATCAGCGCTGACTTTTCGCTGTAAGTTCTGCATTCCCTTAGGAACGTCTTTTGAACTTCTTCGCCTTCTATTTTGGCGGTATTCGCGTTGACTTTTTGCGCTTCGCCTTATATTTCGGCGGTATTTGGCTCTGCATTCCCTTTGGAACGACTTTTGAGCAGAAAACTTACACTGCGCTCCCTTAGTAACGACTTTTTGTATCTTCGGCAAATTTACGCTGCGTTCCTTAGAACGACTTCTTGTATCTTCGACAAACTTACGTTGTGTTCCTTAGAACGACTTTTTGTAGCTTCGGTGATACTTGTAATGTGATTTTTAACCCTGCGTTCCCTTAGGAACTACTTTTGTGCTTCAGGGACTTTTTGGACTTCGTGAGTCTGTGGAGAAGATATATTTTACTATGACAAGAACGAAGCTATTACATGAAATTGAAAATGACAAGGGAACTAGATTTTCAATAATTGTTCCTTATTAAAAAAGAAAATGACAATGAATGTAAAAACTGTTTCAGGGGTAGGATATCTCTTAATAGATATGCTTCGATTCTGGCACAGTACTGTTGACTGTGCGAGCTTCGGACTCCTCCCTGAAATCTCGCTGCTGATGGGTCTGTTGGCTCTCTTCTGGCTGCTGGCCTCGTGAATACACAGGTTGTAGTGGTGGTGGAGGTGGAGGCTGTGGCCAAGATGCCTGTGGCTGACTAGCCGAAGCAACAGACGTTGCAGGATGGTTACCCACATACTCTGGTATGTAGGGTGAGTGATACAAAGTAGTATGCATGACCTGCTTCGGCTGGTTCTGCTGAGCTGCGGCTTCTGCTATTTCTTTTTGTTTCTGAATGGTGACATGGCACATCCTTGTAGTATGGCCCTTGTCCTCACCACAGAATAAACAATAAATTTTTCTATGCTGATCCCCAAACCTTCCTCCGAAGCCCCTGGCGCCTCTGCCTCTTGGAGCTGGCGGTCGGAAAGAGCTTTATTGCTGCCCCGAAGCGTGCGAGGAATACTGTGGCCTCTGTTGTTGACTTCCTCTGTCGTCATTCTGGGTGGAGTGAATTGACCTGACATGTCTTGGGTGGATTCTTCCTCCGAAGCCCCTGGTCATCTCAGAGAACCTGTAAGCTTCCTCTCTTCTTTGGCGAAAGTCATTGTCAGCCCGAATATATTCATCCATCTTTTGAAGTAGCTTCTCCAAAGTCTATGGAGGCTTTCTAGCGAAATACTGGGCAGTAGGTCCTAGACGAAGCCCCTTAATCATGGCCTCAATGACAATTTCTTTGGGTACTGTAGGCGCTTGTGCTCTCAGGCGCAAGAACCTTCGGACATATGCTTGAAGATACTCCTCGTGATCTTGTGTACATTGAAAGAGAGCCTGAGCTGTGACTGGCTTTGTCTAAAAGCCCTGGAAACTTGTCACCAGCATATCCTTAAGCTTCTGCCATGAAGTAATAGTTCCTAGCCGAAGAGAAGAATACCACGTTTGGGCTACATTCTTAACTGCCATGACGAAGGACTTGGCCATGACAGCTGCATTGCCTCCGTATGAAGATATAGTTGCTTCATAACTCATCAAAAACTGCTTCGGATCTAAATGTCCATCATACATGGGGAGCTAAGGTGGCTTGTATGATGGAGGCCATGGGATAGCCAGCAGTTCTGCTGCCAAGGGAGAAGCATCGTCAAAGGTAAAGGTATCATGATTAAAATCATCATACCATCCATCCTCGTTGTAGAAGCCTTCTTGGTGAAGCTCCCTATGTTGGGGCCTTCGCTCTTGTTCATCTTGGGCAAGATGACGTACTTCTTCAGTGGCTTCGTCAATCTGCCTTTGAAGATCGGCTAGTCGAGCCATCTTCTCCTTCTTTCTTTGTACTTGTTGATGAAGCATCTCCATGTTTCTAATTTCTTGGTCCAACTCCTCCTCCTGGAGTGTTGGACTAGTGGCCTTCCTCTTCTGACTTCGGGCCTCTCGAAGAGAAAGGGTCTCCTGGTTTGGGTCCAGTGGCTGCAGAGCGGCAGCCCCTGTCGCTGAAGCTTCTTCGGTGGCATGACAAAGGTCAGTGCTTGCCGAAGGTGGTCGAAAAGGATTCACTGGAGGTGGGTGCCAATGTTGGTGACTTGTTCTCAAATGCTATGAATCAAGAACAAGACAACATAAAATGTTAAATATTAACGCCCTTCGTCCTTCGGAACATTATTTCCCTTAGGATATAATGATCTTCAGACGAATGTCATGAAGGACATACCTTCGAATATCGAAGGTAAGATGGTAATAGAAGAAGCGTGTAAAATACAAAAGATACCATAAACAATCATATAGCATTATAAATTCATCTCCATTATATTATCATGAGAAAATAAAAGCAATATTGAATTACATTTGGTACCTTCGACTTGATAAACAGCAAAGGTACGAGCGTAATGCAAAAGCAAATGCCAAGTCAGCGTGAACAGTACAAGGGTACTATTCATCTATTTATAGGCATGGGACGCAACCCACGTGAAATTACATTAATGCCCTTTACATTTGCTAATGACTATAAGGTAACTCATCGGGGTTTAAATAGCCTTTTCCACTTTAAGTCGGTTCCCTCTCCTGCCGTCATGCTGAAGCTCCCTTTGCACGTAGCTTCGGCGCTGCATCAATCTTCGTGTTGTTTGTGCTTCTCCCACTGTGGTTCTGATTCGAATCCGAAGGTACCTGTTCATGTATTACAACTCCGGAAACATTGTTAAATCATGTTTTTGAGGACCTTCAGAAGACGAAGGCCCCCAACAATTTCCTATAATCAATTTTGGTGGTTGACGTCCAACACAAACCACATGTACTAACTAGTTTGTCTAGATATCATTTATCTCAGGTGCATAGGGTTCAACACAAACCAAGAAAGAAATTCAGTTAGGAACACAATCAAATTTGGAGCAAAGGACATAGAGTGTGCTGAAATTTAGCGCACCGGACAGTGTCTAGTGTGCACCGGACACTGTCCGGTGCACCAGGCCAGGCACCCATCGAACTAGCCACTCTCGGGAATTCTTTGGGTGCGCTCCGCTATAATTCACCGGACTGTCCGGTGTGCATTGGACTGTCCGGTGAGCCAGCGAAGCAACGACTCCCTGTGCGCCAACGGTCGACTGCTCAGAGGAACAGTGCCAAACAGTGCCGCGCAGAAGTCAGAACGCAGAAGTCAGTGGTCACCAGACTGTTCGGTGTGGCATAGGACTGTCCGGTGCAGCAAAAAGACAAAGAGCTCCAACGGTCAACACCTCCAAACCCTAACGGGCGCGCTGACATGGCGCACACCGGACAATGACTGTCCGGTGAGCCCGTCACCATCAAAAATAGCCCACGGCTATGGAAGTGGTTGGGGCTATAAATACCCCCAACCACCTCATTCAAAGCGATCCAAGCATTCTAAACTCAGTATTCACTCAAGAGCAAAATACTACACTCCAAGACACATTCCAAAGATCAAATCCTCTCCAAGCCTCCAAATCAACTCAATTCCATTAGTGACTTGAGAAAGGATGTTTTTGTGTTCTTTTGTTGCTCTTGTCGCTTGGATTGTCTCCTTCCTTTATCTTCCTAATTCCTAAGTGCTTTGTAAAGCTAAGCAAGAGACACCTAAGTGTGTGGCGGTCCTTGCAGGGTCTTAGTGACCCGTGTGATTAAGGAAAAGGCTCACTCGGTCTAAGTAACCGTTTGAGAGAGGGAAAGGGTTGAAATAGACCCGGCCTTTGTGGCCTCCTCAACGGGGTCTAGGTTCTTTAGAATCGAACCTCGGTAAAACAAATCATCGTGTTCACTTATTGATCTTCACTTGATTTGTTTTTCCCTCTCTAATAGTTCCCTTGCTCACATTGATTTGAGTTTGCTCCCAAACGTTATCCGCATTGATTGAGCAACTCCAAGCAAGGAGAATTATCTTTTGAACTCCGATTTAATTCTAACGCTAACCTCGGCCTTAGTGTGTGTTTAAGTTTATAAATTTCAGGTTTCGCCTATTCACCCCCCTCTAGGCGACTTTCATGGGGAAACAGTTTCAAGAATTGGAAAGGGCTCGACGAGAGGGTTCCATCCATATATACATTGATAGGGTTTGAAAATCTTTTATTTTTCGTAATAATCCTATTTTTAAAATTAAAATAATTCTAGGAAAAGGCTAAAATCGTTTTTAATGTCCGAAAAATATCTCGAAGGCTTCAAAAATTCTAGGAAAATTCCTAGACATGATTTGGCACCCAATGAACTCAAAAAACATATTTAGAACTTTTGAAAATGTTTTAAGTACCTCAAATAAATAGATTTTGGTTCTCAGAAAATATAAAAATATTCAAAAAAACATGAAAACTTATTGGAAACTTCTACAAGATATATTAACATGTTTCAAACACTTCTTACGCTTAGAAACACTAGAGAAAACATGAATGCAACAACCAAAGCACCACTAGGGCTCACTTCACTATATAACAAAATAACTCTCTGTTTTAGTAAAGGGAAAAGTAAAGCGAAGAAAGGAAAGAGTAACACCTGAATTTTGAGTATAGAGCAAAGAATTTTTTTATACCCTAAAATTCAGGGTGTTATATTCTGGCCTTGTGAATTTACTTTTAGCAATGCTAACAAGTAAGTGGTTACGTTTTATAGTCCTCAATCCTAGAATAACACTAACAACTTTGTCAAGACCATTTAGGTCATCTCTTATATCCTCATCTTTGCGAGCAGAAGCCAAAGTCATTGCGTATGCAACTCCAAGAATCATGGCATGCAAAAAAATATTTTATCAAATATAGCAAGCTTTTTGTCAGCAGCAATTGATTCTATGTGGCTGCAACACTCAAGTCTTTACAACCTTCATTGTGTGGTATGCTCTTACATCTTTTATTTCTGGATTTGTTAGTGGTCATCTTTACTCAAGGAATGGTGGTAAGGTTCTGCACAATTTTTAGCAGTTCTCATGTTTGCCTGCACAATTCAGTTTCTTTGCAAATTTGCTTCATTGTTCCTTCACGTTCTTCTTCTTTTAAAAAAGAGTACAATTTAGATTATCATGTATGAAATATCTTCACCTCAGAATTTATGGCTTATCAAATGCTTCTTTAATTCATGGCAGGCAAGATGATGGTGGTGACATTGAATATCGAGGATTGCTTGGTTCCATGGCATTGTGGAAGCCGACCTAACCAGGCGTCCTCGTCATGCCATGGATGCCGCATCCCACTCCCTGCTCGGTGAACGTCGAGCGTCAACCCCCCGGCACGACCACCAAAATCGCCTGGTACGTGCCCGCCGTGCCATCTCTCATCCGTATATCCTTTTATCTACATATCGGTAGCTTCATACCATGCATCGACATTCACAAGGTGCATAGAAATAATTCCCTTGTCTTCTTATGATATTATACTTACTAGCAAAATTTTGTGTGAAAGGGGTGCATGAATATATATCAACTCTCCATATAACATTAGCCTTTATTTTGTTGCAAACTGATAGCTGGGGTGTTGATTCTGTTATACATCACATTCATCAGACATGAAATTATTATCATTGATACCTTTTAACATTCTTCGAAATTATTTTAGGTTCCAGTTCTGGTAAGTGTATTCTTGTGGGAGGCCATGCAGCTATGTAGGGAGAGTCATGCACGACGTATGAATGGGAGCCTGAGATGTGTGTGTGAGGCCTCTATCGAGTGGTCACCAGTACAACTGATCTTCTGTGCCTTTTATGGCCTTCTCGGTGGGACTGTTGGTGGGCGCCCGGTAGAAGGTGTATAGAAATAATTCTCTTGTGTTGTTCTGATATTATACTTACTAGCAAATTTTGTGTGAAAGGGGTGCGTGAATATATATCAACTCTCCATTTAACATTAGACCTTTTTGTTGCAAACTAATAGATGGGTGTTGATTCTGTTATACATCACATTCATCAGACATGAAATCCTTATCATTGATACCTTTTAACATTCTTCTATATTATTTTAGTTCCAGTTCTGGTAAGTGTATTCTTGTGGGAGGCCATGCAACTATGCAGGGAGAGTCATGCACGACGTATGAATGGGAACCTGGAATGTGTGTGTGAGGCCTCTATCGAGTGGTCACCAGCACAACTGATCTTCTGTGCCTTTTGTGTCCTTCTCGGTGGGACTGTTGGTGGCCTTCTTGGATCTGGTGGTGGGTTCATCCTCAGTCCACTCTTTGAGCTTGGGTGCATACCATAGGTATTTGAGTTGCCTTGATTCCATGATATTTTTTCATATATTGCAGTTCATTTCCAAATGTTGTCGAGCAGAATTGTATGTTTTCGTTTCATACATCTGTCATTTTGATGCTAATGCAACACATAAAGCATTTAGCTAGCTTTTCAATTGGCACATAACTTTTAGCAGGAGTCGTGATTATAATAACAAGGAACACCATAAAATGTAGTATAAAGTCGATCCCTATAAAGCTTGTAGCATTACCATTGCATTGCCACATACTATTATGAGACCATTGCGATGCATTGGAGCCTAAGGCAACAACAGGGAGCGGACAAGCCCAAAGTGGAAAGACAAGAATGGGTCTTGTCATTTCACATGCATAGGTAGGCATGTAAGCAAATGTCTTGAAAAGATCAATCTAGATACAACTTTGCTACTTAAGCGGTTCCAATCTTGAGCATATTGAGACGTTAATTTGTAAATGTGGTTAAGCTTAGAGTAAATAACAAATCTGTAGCATTTATAGTAAATCCTTTTTTTTGCTAAATTGATTACTTCTGATACATTGCACTGGGATTTTAACCTATTTTCATGTTGTGGCTGCTACTTTCATGCAACAGTGTCTAAGATGTTAAATGGTTTTTGCTAAAATAAATGGTTTTTGCAAAGTAGGGTTGAAATTCTTTCTTTTCAGATGAAAATCACAGAACACTTTGTCACTAAAATTTCGAGGAGGACCATGCAGAATGATGTGTGCCATGTAGTCAAGCAATCTTATAGTTTGCTGCCAAATTTGAATAATGGTTCGTAATTGTATGGATCTGATTCCTCTCTTAACAGTTCACAAAGAGAATTGCAGGCAGTGAGAGCACCTAGAGGGGCGGGGTGAATAGGTGATCCTGTAACACTTAAAACTTAGGCCACAAAAACTTGGTTAAGTGTTAGCACAATAATCGCCAAGTGGCTAGAGAGGAATCTTCAACAAAACACAATAACCAACAAGATCAATCACAGAGATGTGTCACACCCGGTTTTAGAAGGCAAACCGAATGCGAACCATGTACGTGCCAGGATCAGTTATTCACGTACACAGCAGTTACATAACATGGACATCATCACACAGTGCTCAAAATAGTATTAAAAGGGGAAATAATAGTCGATTACATCATACGTCTGAGACGTCCATATAGTCCTTACAATAAATCAAAGTGCGAAAACGAAACGTAGATAACCGCGGCCTTCACAGGCGGCCGACTGGGGGTTGCCGCTAACCCACACCTAAAACTCGTCGTAGTCTTGGAACTCCTGGAAGTCTCCTTCCACAGCTTCATCTTCGCCGGAGCAGTGGTTGCAATGCTGACAACCTGGGGGGGTTTGGTGTGTAGAGCAAGAGTGAGTACACATCAACATACTCAACAAGTATCCTGTTTGGCTGTAGTGGACTAGCTTTATGTGGGGGTAAGTCAAGCAGTTGCTTTTAATTGGTCAGTTTATTATTTACTAGTAGAAAGCCAGGTTTTAGCATTAACCCAAGTTATTAACCCGATGTACCCTTTCCAAACGGAAAGAATACCACTTACCAGCACCATAGTCATAACCAAAACCATCGATCTCATAGCCACCTGTACCAAAGTATCTCTGATCAAGTACCACTAATCACTGGAGCTCCCTTGGCCGCTCATAACCGCGAGCACGGCTGATATATCAGTTTTTAAACACTCTGCAGAGGTTGTGCACTTTACCCACAAGCCATGATTCCCTCTTGCCTCGGGCCGATCAAACCCTTAAACACTACCAAGGTGAATAGGCAGGGTCTCACTACGTAGCCTTTACAAAGATTTCCCCAGGGCTGTAGCCGCCCGTTAGGTTTCCTAAATGTACCGCACTCCTCCCCAAGGGACAAATCAACCTTGGCAGAGCGAGCCGCATACACCGAGCCCCATTGACGGCACAACGGCTAAGAGAACTACACCCCGGTTCCTCTAATTATTCAGCTAAGGGCGTCCCACTCCACCCTCATGGTTGCACTGTTTTCCCGGGCGGTCATCCATAGAACAGGTCCTTACGGAGAGGCACTCGAGAAACCGCTCGAGCCCCCTTGAAGACCACAAGTACAACATCATAATAAGAGAAGGGAAAACAGCGTATCATATATAATCTCATCATGTTCATTGATTAGAGTTTGAGCAATAGCATAAAGCTAACTAATAATAATCCAACCCAGATAGGTAGACAAGGACATGGATAAAAAAAGCTAGTCAGTCCTTAGGCATAAATGTGTAAAGCGGGAGGTGAATTAAATAATGAATAGGACAGAGATAGGTCAAAGGACACTTGCCTCTACCAACCGACTGCTGCTTAGGGGCTTCTCCTGCGAGTTCCTCGGGCTCTTCAACCGGATCGTTCTCTAAGCGGGTGCAAACATACATACATCCATTCATTGAAATTAGGAAACCAACAGTACACCATACAAGAGAACAAGTAAAGCAAATATGCATAGAATACCACATACGATAATGGATTTACCTTGGTTAGAAAGAAACGAGGGAAGGTCTCGCAGGGGTTAAGGCTTATGCTTGAGGGGCACTACGGGTAAACGAATGACTAGACGTCACGCGCTCTAGTTCCAGTTGGTTCTAACAAACGGATTAGCTACATGCACTAATGTAAACGCGATCACTTTTAGTAGATTAACATTGAATAAGATAGACAATTGACTATACAAATTAACTAACGTAACCAATTTCCAAATTGAGACTCCTACCTTATTAATATAAACAATGTGATTAGCGCATATAGGAGACGGGGGGTAGACGGGGGTTAGGGGGTAGACGATCGCGTCGCGGGTACGACGAGCTATGCCGGAACGCTGCGCGAACACGCGCACGCGCAAAGCCACACTTAACGTGCTGCGAACGACTCGCGCATGCCACTAGTAGAAAAAGGCTCAAAGCCTGCGGGGACGATATATTTTTACAGGCGGATTCGGTTATCCACCGACTGTGTTATTTCTAGTGGCGGTTTCTTAAGAAAACCGCCACTAGAAATCGTATTTCTACTGGCGGTTCCTTAAGAAAACCGCCAGTAGAAATCCATGATTTGTAGTGGCGGTTTTCTTAAGGAACCGCCACTAGAAATACGATTTCTAGTGGCGGTTTTCTTAAGGAACCGCCACTAGAAATCATTTTTATCCTTAATTTTTCGAGTTTTTCAAACGGCCTCGTATGACAAAACCACCAAAATAAAAGTTGTAGATCTCTAAAAGTTATGAAACTTTGTAGTTGACAACATTTTTATTTGAACTCATTTCGGTTCTCAAAAATTGAATCTAAGTATGTCAAATTTAAAATTCAAATTTTGCAAACTACCTCGGATGAAAAAAGTGTCAAAATAAAAGTTGTAGAACTTCAAAAGTTATTTATCTTTGTAGTTGACAACTTTTTTATTTGAATTCGTTTAGTGTCTCAAATAAGCAATTTACACTCAAATGGTTGTAATATGTGGAGAAAACAACTACAAACTAGACACAAGACATGTCATAGACGGAGTGGTAGGGGAGGGTATGCGCGAGGGTGAGGTCGACGGTTCGAATACTAACAACCGCGTAGCGCGCGAATTTTGCGCGAAAAATGCCGCGACTTGCACTGGCGGTTTTAACTATTTTTTAACTTTTTTATTTGAATTCGTTTAGTGTCTCAAATAAATTTTTTAACTATTTTTAAAATATGTTTTATGTTTCCTGGAAACGATTTGCACTGGCGGTTTTATTACGTCGACCGCCAGTGAAAATCGATTTTCACTGGCGGTTTTATTACGCCGACCGCCAGTGAAAATCGATTTTCACTGGCGGTCCTCAGTTACCCGCCTGTAAAAATGATGATTTCTACTGGCCCCTAGCACTGGCGGTTACGAAAAACGCCACTATAAATAGGTTTACAACCGTCACTATAGAACTTCTCTGTACTAGTGTGCGTCGGGGTCGTGCGTTGGCCGAGCTCGAGGCCACGCGCCGAAGGCACGCTGGGCCGAGCTCGAGGCAACGCCGAGGGCCGACACGATGCGAGCAAGGCACGGCGGGACGAACGGGCAAGCACGCCGGGGAAAGCGAGCGCGAGCGAGCGAGGATACAGCCGAACGAGGCCGAGCGCGGGGACGGGCGGCCGAGCCGAGGCACGGGGCGGTTGAACCGGCCGGGGGCGGTTGAACCGACCAGGGGCAGGGGCGGGGGCGGCCAAGCCGGCGGCGGGCGGGCGAGCACGAGGCGGGGCGGGGCGGGACGGCTCGCCGGAGGGCGGCCGGGGGCAGGGCCGAGCGCGGCTCGCCGGGGTGGCCAGGGAGCCGGGCCGAGCGGGCGAGGCTCGCCGAGCCGGGGCCGAGCACGGCGAGGGCGGGTCGCCGGGGCCGAGCGGCGCGGCCAAGCCAGGACGGCCGGGGACGGGGAAGGGGCGGCGGAGCGGGGCCGGACGAGGGCGGCCGGGGCGCGGGACGGGGCGGGGCTCGTCGGGCGCGGCCGGGCGGGACGCCGGGGGCGCGGGCGGCCGAGCTCGCCGGGCGCGAGGGCGCGGGGAAGGGCGGGGCGCGGCCGGGCGGGCGGCGCGGGGTGGCCGGGCCAGGTGGGGTCGCCGAGCCGGGGCCGAGCCGGGCGACGCGGGGGGCGCGAGCGACCGGGCCGGGGGCCGAGCCGGGCGGCGCGGGTGAGGGGAGGGCGCCGGAGGGAGGAGAGGGAGGGAGGAGAGGGAGGGTAGGAGGGGGAAGCCTCACCGGCGGGCGGGGAGGGGCGGCGGCGGCGGCTCGGGCGAGCAGGGGAGGGCGGCGGCGGCGGTTAGGGCAGGGGAGGGAGAGAGAGAGAGATGACGGGCGGGGCCCGTGGGAGGATTTTTGGAAAAAAAGAAAAAGGGGTGGGGGCGGCTGGGCCGGTTGGGCCCAAAGTGGGGGAGGGAGGGGGCGCGCGGCTGGGCCGGCGCGGGGCCCACGCGAGAGAGGGGGGGAGGGGCGGCTGGGCCGAATAGGGGAGAAGGGGGGGAAAGAGAGGGAAGAAAAAGAAAGAAAGAAGAGAAAAAAAAGAAAAGGCTTTTTCTTTTTTTCTAATTTCTAATTTTCTCTAGACGAAAGCATTCACATTTTTAATCAAACAAAAAGTATGCATGGTTCGGCATGGTGCATCAAACAACATAAAGTATTTTAAGGTTTTGCTTAACACGGGAATTCCAAGCCAAACCCCGCTAAAACTTTGGAAAAGGTCAAGGTTTAGCGAGAGAACGAGAAAAGAAAAGAGTAACGCCTGAATTTGGTGAGAGAAAAGAAGAAAAAATTCTCCCCCCAAATTCAGGGCGTTACAAACCTATCCCCCTTAAAAGAATCTCGCCCTCGAGATTCAGGGTTGGCTAGCAAAGAGCTCAGGGTATTTAGCCATCAGATCATCTTCACGCTCCCAGGTTGCTTCTTCCTCAGAGTGGTGATTCCATCTGACTTTGCACATTCTGGTGGTCTTCCTTCGGGTGACTCTGTCTGCAACCTCAAGGATCTGCACTGGCTTCTCAACGTAGGTCAAGTCCTCCTGGACTTCAAGACCTTCCACTGGCAACTGCTCTTCTGGCACACGCAAGCACTTCTTCAACTGAGACACATGAAAGACATCATGCACAGCGGACAAATTCTCTGGCAGACTGAGCTGATAGGCCACTTCTCCACGCCTTGAGAGGATTTGGTATGAACCAATGTAGCGGGGTGCTAGCTTGCCTTTGATTCCGAACCTTCTGACTCCCCTGAACGGTGACACTTTCAGATAGACATAGTCTCCGACTTCGAAACTCAGCTCTCTTCTTCTTGTGTCTGCATAGCTTCGCTGCCTCGATTGCGCTATCTTCAGATTCTCCCGGACCATCTTGATGTTCTTTTTGGCTTCAAGCAAAATGTCTGGCCCAAACACTTGCTTCTCTCCAGGCTGATCCCATTGCAACAGAGTTCTACAACTCCTTCCATAGAGCGCCTGAAATGGTGACATCTTCAAACTGGCCTGGTAACTGTTGTTATAGGAAAACTCTGCATAAGGCAATCTCTTATCCCATCCGAACTGATCTTGCAACGCACAGGCTCTCAACATGTCTTCAAGAATTTGGTTGGTCCTTTCGGTCTAGCCATCTGTCTACGGATGATAAGCTGAACTGAAATTCAGATGCGTGCCCAAGGCTTCATGCAACTGCTGCCAGAAATGAGAGGTGAACTGCGTTCCTCTGTCTGACACTATCTTCTTTGGCACACCATGAAGACAAACGATCCGAGACATATACAACTCTGCCAATACGGCACTGCTATAGTTGGTCTTGACAGGTATGAAGTGGGCTGACTTTGTCAAACGGTCCACTACTACCCAGATGGAATCGTAGCCGGCTCGAGTGCGGGGCAATCCGACTATGAAATCCATACCAATTTCATCCCATTTCCACTGAGGGATCTGCAACGGTTGCAACAATCCAGCTGGTCTCTGGTGTTCTGCCTTAATTCTTCGACAACTATCGCACATAGCCACATGCTCTGCGATTTCCCTCTTCATTCCGTACCACCAGAATTTCTTCTTCAGATCCTGATACATCTTCTCACTGCCAGGGTGAATCAAATAGGCTGTCTCATGAGCTTCCTTGAGAATCAACTCCTGAATGGATTGGACATTGGGAACGCACAAGCGGTCTTTGAACCATATCACACCTTCTGCATCTTTACGAAAATCTTTGCCTCTGCCATCTAGAATCAGTCGCCGAACCTCACTGATCTTTTCATCATTCTTCTGCGCTTCTTTGATTTCGCGCTCTAAGGTAGGTTCCAACTCAACTGTGACTCCTCGCGAATTGTTCAGAAACCCGAGACTCAACCTGTCAAACTCTTTGGCCAACTCATAAGGCATCGGACGAGTGACCATCAGATTGACTTGACTCTTCCTGCTCAAAGCATCTGCCACTATGTTTGCTTTGCCTGGATGGTAATGAATCTCCAACTCATAATCTTTGATCAACTCTAACCATCTTCGTTGCCTCATGTTCAACTCTGACTGAGTGAATATGTACTTCAGACTCTTGTGGTCTGTGTAAACATCGCATTTCTGTCCATACAAATAGTGCCTCCATGCCTTCAGTGCGTGAACCACTGCTGCCAACTCTAGGTCATGGATTGGGTAATTCTTCTCATGAACCTTCAGCTGTCGGGACGAGTAAGCCACAACTCTTCCCTCTTGCATCAATATGCATCCCAAACCTGTGTAACAAGCATCACAGTACACAGAGAAGGGCTTGTGCACATCAGGCAAGACTAGGACAGGCGCTGTAGTCAACTTCCCTTTCAGCGCTTCGAAGGCCTCTTGACATTTCTGGGTCCACTTGAACTCAACCTTGTTGCCTAGCAACGCTGTCATTGGTTTCACAATCTTCGAAAACCCTTCAATGAATCGCCGATAATATCCAGCCATTCCAATGAAACTCTTGATTCCTCGAGCATCTGTTGGCGCTTTCCAGTTCAGAATGTCGGCCACTTTCTTCGGATCCACAGCCAATCCTTCTTTGTTGATTATGTGACCCAAGAATAGGACTTCACTGATCCAGAACTCACACTTGCTCAACTTTGCATACAACTGGTGCTCTCGCAATCTCTGCAATACCATCCTCAAATGATCTGCATGTTTTTCTTCGCTTTGAGAATAAACTAGAATGTCATCAATGAATACCACCACGAACTTATCAAGATAATCCATGAATACGCTGTTCATCAAGTTCATGAAAAACGCTGGTGCATTGGTCAAACCAAAAGACATCACTGTGAACTCATATAACCCATACTTGGTAATGAATGTCGTCTTCGGAATGTCCGAAGGTTGGATCCTGAGCTGATGATAACCTGACCTCAGATCGATCTTGGAGAACACACTGGCTCCTCTCAACTGGTCGAACAGATCTTCTATTCTGGGCAAAGGGTACTTGTTCTTGATCGTGACTTCATTCAAAGCTCGATAATCGATACACATCCTTTTGGTGCCATCTTTCTTTTCCACGAACAAGACAGGGGTGGCCCAAGGCGAGGTGCTTGGCCGGATGTAACCTTTCTCTGACAGCTCATCAATCTGCTTCTTAAGCTCAACCAACTCTGGTCCGGATATTCTGTAAGCTCTCTTAAAGATAGGGGCGGTTCCAGGAAGAAGCTCTATAGCAAACTCAACTTTCCGCTCTGGTGGCATACCCGATAAGTCCTTTGGAAACACATCTGGAAATTCAGACACAACCTTGATACTCTCAATTGGGTCTGCTTCACTGCTATCGACAGCCATCTGATAACAACTTCCTTTCTTTGGCTCAGGCGGGACTAACTCAGTCACCACTTCTTCTCCTAGTGGGGACACCAACTTGATGGTCCTTTTATCACAACTGATAACTGCCTGATACTTATCTAGCCAATTCATCCCTAGGATGACATCTATTCCCTGAGTACCCATTACTATAAGGTTAGCGGGAAACGCTATCCCCCTTATTTCCACACTTATATTCAAACAAATGCTATCGGCTCGAATTCTACCACCGGATGAGTCAATTTGAATGGGGGTTGACATGGTAGTAATTGGAAGATTATGTGCTTCTACCCACGATGCAGTAATGAAAGAATGCGTTGCTCCAGTATCAAATAACACTTCTGCAATATGGGAGTCAACTGGGAACATACCTACTATCATGCCGGGGGTCTCCTGAACTGCTTTAGCCTCCAAGTGGTTCAGTCTCCCATGATTATAGCGTGGTTGAGAGCGATTGCCTGCTCCAGGCTGAGACACATTCTGCTTTGCTGGGGCATTGGGGCCTGACTGCTGCTGGGCTGCCTTCTTCGGGCATTGCATCACCTAGTGGCCTTGCTCTCCACAGTGGAAACATGCTCTGTTTCCAACCTGAGCTGGTGCTGCCTGACTGTTCTGCTGGTTTGCTGGGGCAGGAAGACGAGGTGTCTGCTGATTCTGCCTCTGAAACTGACCTCCTGACTGGTTGCTTTGACGGTTCTGGTACTGGTGCTGAGGATACTGCCTTTGGAACTGCTGCTGCTGAGGTGGACGCTGGTTCTGCCTGAACTGCTGAGGTTGATTGCCTGAGAAACGAGGACGACTGCTGCTTCCAGGCTGGGGTCCACTGATCTTGCGCTTACGATCCTCCATCTCCTTACGCTTCCTTTCTATCATGATTGCTCTGTCAATCAGGTGCTGGAATGTCGGGAAGGTATGATTCATCAGTTGGTACTGAAGAGGGTCAACCAAGCCTCTCAAGAAACGGTACTATCGCTTGGCGTCGGTGTTGACATCTTCAGGAGCATAGCGAGACAACTGCAGAAACCTGTCTCGATACTCACTGACAGATGATGACCCTTGCTTAAGGGCCAGGAACTCCTCCTTCTTCACTGTCATCAGACCTGCAGGCACATGGTACTGACGAAAGCTACCTCTGAACTCTTCCCAGGTGATGGCATCGGGGTTGGCATGGGTGGCGAGATAAGACTCCCACCATGATTGGGCTACTCCTCTCAACAGACGGGGACCATACAAGACTTTCTCCCTGTCATCACACTGAACGGTATGCAACTCCTGCTCCACAGTGCGCAGCCAGTCTTCAGCATCCATGGGGTCAGAAGAATGAGCAAACGTTGGGGGATGACCTCTCATGAATTCAGCACGCTTGTCTCTGGGCATCTGAGGCATCTGAGGCTGGGGTGGTGCTTGCTGCTGTTGCTGCTGCTGCTGCTGAATGGCGGCCAGAGTCTGACCGATGGCTTGAACCGCTTGAGTCTGCATCAGAAACATCTGCTCGATCGACATCGTGGGCGGGGGTGGCAGGTGATGCTGCTGGGGCACCTCATCCTGCGGAGCGGCTCGCTCCTGCTGAGCACGCCTTCCTCCTCTGCGCCTGTTCTCTGACATCTGCAGAATGCAACCACGCATCAGAACTGATCTGGCAAATCTTGCAGCATAAGAAAAGAGTATAGAATTCTTCAACAGCACTGAACAGATGAGCATCTTCACTGATCTCCAACACAGACCACACAGCTTCTCAGATAAAGAGGAAAGTGGAATAAAAGGTTTCCCAACTATATAACTAACTCCATTAACATAATATGTAAACCAAAATGCAGGGGATACCCACACTCTGGTGACAGTCATTACAAAAATCCAAACCAAACATAGTTCATCATGACAAACATAGATGCACAGGATATAGCAAACTACCCTGTCTAACTAAGACCAACTAAAAGCGGGACTAACGCTAAGACTGTAGCTTCTACGTATAGATTTTGTATTAATTACAAGATCCAACTCTAACGATCTATGGTTCTAGATTTATCTTGGTCTTGCAGTCGGGATTGCCATAAGACTGGCGTCCACGCCGAGGTGAGCGGTACGGGTGCTGAGTCCCAACGGGAGCGGGGGAACCATCATCCAGGTGACGACGTTCCGCGCGCTCAGCCCGCAGCAGGGCGATCTCAGCACGAGCCCTACTCAGCTCGTCTAATGCATGGTCCAGCTCCATGTTTAGCACGGCGGCTAGGTTGACTGTGCTGCTCAACCTAGGATTGTCCTCACCAGCAGGTGAAACAATCACGCCTCCTGTGCTGCCAGATGGATGGCGGGGGTAATACTTCAGGTCGAGACCGTCAGCTACCCCACCGAGAACCGAGCAGTAGTGCGAAAGCGCACGCCGTGCAGCATCCTGCATGGCTGCCTCAGCTGAGTCCCGCTCAGAGATAGAATAGTGCTCTGAGCAAGCCTCCGCGCCCTGGAGACTGTTCTCTGGACGGCGCACCAAACAGGTCGCCTCCCAGCGGTCCGGGTAGACCCCGCGACTATGCTGGTAGACCACACAGCGATACTCGATGGACCAAGTACGCCGGTCAAGTGCCTGACGTAGCAGGGTGTCGAGCGCGTCGTGGAAGTGACACCCGCGAGCAGCGTCACGAGTGATGGGTCGAGCAACCCATCCTTCCGGCTCATGGTTAGCAGAGAAGTCGATGTCGTGGCTCAAGCTGTCATCGCCACCTCCGTCGTCTGGGTCTCCTCCAGCAGCTACTCCAGAAGCTGGGGCGCCCAGTGGTGGTGCAGGGGGCGCCTCCAGGGGAAGAACAGGAGAGCAGCTCCTCACAGACTCTATCTCCTGCTGGAGCGAGAAAGAAGAGCCCTGCTGCTCCTGTCGTCGACGTTCCTGCTCCTCATGCAGGCGGTGGTGCAGTCTCTCCAAGTGGCTGGACTGTCTGGCCACGGGGCGGCGAAGCGGACGCTCAGCAAGGCGGGAGGGTAAGAAGGGGATGACGGACTTTCGTGCAGTGTGTCTAAGACGAGCCATCTACAAAAGACACCGCAAGCAAAAGAGTGAGAACAGAATTAATATGACCAGCAAATAATGAATCATAAATAAATGAAGGATTAGAATAAAACATAATTTTCAGCAAGGCATTATATATAGTAGAACATAGGTTTGGTCGGTATGACCAACTTTTGAAGGGATATCAAAGTCAAGGCAGGGACAGAGGTCTATAGTCCTTAGAACGACCATTCTATTCTAGGTTAGCGGTCCTACGGTCAGCACGACTTTGATACCAGCTATGTCACACCCGGTTTTAGAAGGCAAACCGAATGCGAACCATGTACGTGCCATGATCAGTTATTCACATACACAGCAGTTACATAACATGGACATCATCACACAGTGCTCAAAATAGTATTAAAAGGGGAAATAATAGTCGATTACATCATACGTCTGAGACGTCCATATAGTCCTTACAATAAATCAAAGTGCGAAAACGAAACGTAGATAACCGCGGCCTTCACAGGCAGCCGACTGGGGGTTGCCGCTAACCCACACCTAGAACTCGTCGTAGTCTTGGAACTCCTGGAAGTCTCCTTCCATAGCTTCATCTTCGCCGGAGCAGTGGTTGCAATGCTGACAACCTGGGGGGGTTTGGTGTGTAGAGCAAGAGTGAGTACACATCAACATACTCAGCAAGTATCCTGTTTGGCTGTAGTGGACTAGCTTTATGTGGGGGTAAGTCAAGCAGTTGCTTTTAATTGGTCAGTTTATTATTTACTAGTAGAAAGCCAGGTTTTAGCATTAACCCAAGTTATTAACCCGATGTACCCTTTCCAAACGGAAAGAATACCACTTACCAGCACCATAGTCATAACCAAAACCATCGATCTCATAGCCACCTGTACCAAAGTATCTCTGATCAAGTACCACTAATCACTGGAGCTCCCTTGGCCGCTCATAACCGCGAGCACGGCTGATATATCAGTTTTTAAACACTCTGCAGAGGTAGTGCACTTTACCCACAAGCCGTGATTCCCTCTTGCCTCGGGCCGATCAAACCCTTAAACACTACCAAGGTGAATAGGCAGGGTCTCACTACGTAGCCTTTACAAAGATTTCCCGGGGCTGTAGCCGCCCGTTAGGTTTCCTAAATGTACCGCACTCCTCCCCAAGGGACAAATCAACCTTGGCAGAGCGAGCCGCATACACCGAGCCCCATTGACGGCACAACGGCTAAGCGAACTACACCCCGGTTCCTCTAATTATTCAGCTAAGGGCGTCCCACTCCACCCTCATGGTTGCACTGTTTTCCCGGGCGGTCATCCATAGAACAGGTCCTTACGGAGAGGCACTCGAGAAACCGCTCGAGCCCCCTTGAAGACCACAAGTACAACATCATAATAAGAGAAGGGAAAACAGCGTATCATATATAATCTCATCATGTTCATTGATTAGAGTTTGAGCAATAGCATAAAGCTAACTAATAATAATCCAACCCAGATAGGTAGACAAGGACATGGATAACAAAAGCTAGTCAGTCCTTAGGCATAAATGTGTAAAGCGGGAGGTGAATTAAATAATGAATAGGACAGAGATAGGTCAAAGGACACTTGCCTCTACCAACCGACTGCTGCTCAGGGGCTTCTCCTGCGAGTTCCTCGGGCTCTTCAACCGGATCGTTCTCTAAGCGGGTGCAAACATACATACATCCATTCATTGAAATTAGGAAACCAACAGTACACCATACAAGAGAACAAGTAAAGCAAATATGCATAGAATACCACATACGATAATGGATTTACCTTGGTTAGAAAGAAACGAGGGAAGGTCTCGCAGGGGTTAAGGCTTATGCTTGAGGGGCACTACGGGTAAACGAATGACTAGACGTCACACGCTCTAGTTCCAGTTGGTTCTAACAAACGGATTAGCTACATGCACTAATGTAAACGCGATCACTTTTAGTAGATTAACATTGAATAAGATAGACGATTGACTATACAAATTAACTAACGTAACCAATTTCCAAATTGAGACTCCTACCTTATTAATATAAACAATGTGATTAGCGCATATAGGAGACGGGGGGGGGGGGGTAGACGAGGGTTAGGGGGTAGACGATCGCGTCGCGGGCACGACGAGCTATGCCGGAACGCTGCGCGAACACGCGCACGCGCAAAGCCCCACTTAACGTGCTGCGAACGAGTCGCGCATGCGTCGGGGCCGTGCGCTAGCCGAGCTCGAGGCCACGCCGAGGGCCGACACGACGCGAGCAAGGCACGGCGGGGCGAACGGGCAAGCACGCCGGGGAAAGCGAGCGCGGGCGAGCGAGGATACAGCCGAACGAGGCCGAGCGCGGGGACGGGCGGCCGAGCCGGGGCATGGGGCGGTTGAACCGGCCGGGGGGTGGTTAAACCGGCCAGGGGCAGGGGCGGGGGCGGCCAAGCCGGCGGCGGGCGGGCGAGCACGAGGCGGGGCGGGACGGCTCGCCGGAGGGCGGCCGGGGGCAGGGCCGAGCGCGGCTCGCCGGGGCGGCCAGGGAGCCGGGCCGAGCGGGCGAGGCTCGCCGAGCCGGGGCCGGGCGCGGCGAGGGCGGGTCGCCGGGGCCGAGCGGCGCGGCCAAGCCGGGACGGCCGGGGACGGGGAAGGGGCGGCGGAGCGGGGCCGGACGAGGGCGGCCGGGGCGCGGGACGGGGCGGGGCTCGTCGGGCGCGGCCGGGCGGGACGCCGGGGGCGCGGGTGGCCGAGCTCGCCGGGGGCGGGCGGGGGCGCGGGCGGCCGAGCTCGCCGGGCGCGAGGGCGCGAGGAAGGGCGGGGCGCGGCCGGGCGGGCGGCGCGGGGTGGCCGGGCCGGGCGGGGTCGCCAAGCCGGGGCCGAGCCGGGCGACGCGGGGGGCGCGAGCGACCGGGCCGGGGGCTGAGCCGGGCGGCGCGGGTGAGGGGAGGGCGCCGGAGGGAGGAGAGGGTGGGAGGAGAGGGAGGGGAGGAGGGGGAAGCCTCACCGGCGGGCGGGGAGGAGCGGCGGCGGCGGCTCGGGCGAGCAGGGGAGGGCGGCGGCGGTTAGGGCAGGGGAGGGAGAGAGAGAGAGAGATGACGGGCGGGGCCCGCGGGAGGATTTTTGGAAAAAAAGAAAAAGGGGTGGGGGCGGCTGGGCCGGTTGGGCCCAAAGTGGGGGAGGGAGGGGCGCGCGGCTGGGCCGGCGCGGGGCCCACGCGGGAGAGGGGGGGAGGGGGCGGCTGGGCCGCCAGCTGGGCCGGCCGAAGGGGGGGGGCGGCTGGGCCGAATAGGGGAGAAGGGGGGGAAAGAGAGGGAAGAAAAAGAAAGAAAGAGGAGAAAAAAAAGAAAAGGCTTTTTCTTTTTTCTAATTTCTAATTTTCTCTAGACGAAAGCATTCACATTTTTAATCAAACAAAAAGTATGCATGGTTCGGCATGGTGCATCAAACAACATAAAGTATTTTAAGGTTTTGCTTAACACGGGAATTCCAAGCCAAACCCCGCTAAAACTTTGGAAAAGGTCAAGGTTTAGCGAGAGAACGAGAAAAGAAAAGAGTAACGCCTGAATTTGGTGAGAGAAAAGAAGAAAAAATTCTACCCCCAAATTCAGGGCGTTACAAGATGGCACAGTGGTTATCCCGTGGTTCGGCCAAGACCAACGCTTGCCTACTCCACGTTGTGGCGTCCCAACGGACGAGGGTTGCAATCAACCCCTCTCAAGCGGTCCAAAGACCCACTTGAATACCGCGGTGTTTTGCTTGCTTTTTCTCAATCCCGTTTGCGAGGAATCTCCACAACTTGGAGCCTCTCGCCCTTACACTTTGAAATTCACAAAGAAGCACGGAGCAAGGGAGGGATTAGCAACGCACTCAAGACAAGAAATCACAGCAACACCACGCACACAAGTCGCAACGAGAGCTCACAACACAACTCAATGAGTTCACCACTCAACTAGAGCTCTAATTGCTATCGCAAAGAATCAAAGGCGCGGAATCGATGTCTTAGTGCTTAGGAATGTTGTAGGAATGCTTGGTATGCTCCTCCATGCGCCTAGGGGTCCCTTTTATAGCCCCAAGGCAGCTAGGAGCCGTTGAGAGCAATCTAGGAAGGTTGATCTTGCCTTCTGTCGACTGGCGCACTGGACAGTCCGGTGCACACCGGACACTGTCCGGTGCCCGATTTCCTTCCATAAATGGCACAGTCGACCGTTGGCAGCCTGATAGCCGTTGGCGCACCGGACATGTCCGGTGCACACCGGACAGTCCGGTGCCTTCTTCTAGCCGTTGGCTCAGCCACGTGTCCCACGCAGATTGCGTGGCCAACCGTTGGCCCTGCCGACCGTTGGCTCACCGGACAGTCCGGTGCACACCGGACAGTCCGGTGAATTATACCCGTACGTCGTCGATGAATTCCCGAGAGCGACGAATTCGCCTGTGAACGGCTCACCGGACAGTCCGGTGCACCACCGGACAGTCCGGTGAATTATAGCCGTACACCGCCGTCGAAGTCCCGAGAGCAGCCTTTTCTCTCGAGCCAGCCTGGCGCACCGGACACTGTCCGGTGCACCACCGGACAGTCCGGTGCACCCAGACTGAGCAGACTTTGGCTGCTCGAGCCATCTCTTCTCCAACCCGATTTTTTCTGTTTCCAGCACTTAGACACAATACATTAGTCCATAAAACAATGTACTAAGTCTGAGAAACATACCTTTATCCTTGATTTGTACTTTGTCCACCTTTTTACAATTAGGCACTTGTGTTGGACACTAAATCACCAAAATACTTAGAAATGGCCCAAGGGCACATTTCCCTTTCAATCTCCCCCTTTTTGGTGATTTATGCCAACACAACATAAAGCAAGTAGAACAAGTACAATATCAATTCAAATAAGAACTCAAATTGTTTTGATTCAAATTTGACATATATGGATCACTCTTTGCCACCACTTGGTTTGTTTTTGCAAATCAAACTCAAATATCTATCTCTAAGTCAAACACACATGTTAAGACATAAAGAGAGTCATTCCAAGAGAAATTGATTCAAGTTTTCAAAAACTCCCCTTTTTCCCATAATCAATACTTCTCCCCACAAGAAGCCAACTTTTGACAAGAGAGACAATAAATAAAAGAGTTTTGACAAACCAAAAGCTCTATTCTACTATTTTCAAAATCTCTCAAGTGGTAGCTGATCCATTTATCGCTTTGGCCTTTATTTTCTCCCCCTTTGGCATCAAGCACCAAAACGGGATCAATCTTGGCCCTTTAACCCCATTGCCTCACCAAAATCTTCAAATAAGAGTACAAAGGCAATAAGAGTATAAAGATGAACTTGGAAAAGTTACTCTTTTCATCGGAGTGCAGTGGAAGTCTTGCATGGTCCAAGTCCACCTTTTCCCTTTCAATCCTCCTTTGAGACTAAGACAACCAAACTCAAGAATATGGTTAGTCTCAAAGGGTCAAGTTGTAGCACAGCTCCCCCTAAATATGTGCATCACTTGCAAAAAGGACTTGTGAGGTCCAGGGAGTGTTTGTACAACTTGAGCACCACAATAAGCAACAAAATGCAGAATGAACATGATCAAAGGCATAAACACATGTATGCTACAATTCAATCTAAGTTCCGCGAATCTAAGACATTTAGCTCACTACGCAGCCTGCAAAAGGTCTTCTCATCTAGAGGCTTGGTAAAGATATCGGCTAGCTGGTTCTCGGTGCTAACATGAAATACTTCGATATCTCCCTTTTGCTGGTGGTCTCTCAAAAAGTGATGCCGGATGTCAATGTGCTTTGTGCGGCTGTGCTCAACAGGATTTTCCGCTATTTGGATAGCACTCTCATTGTCACATAGGAGTGGGACTTTGCTCAGATTGTAGCCAAAGTCCCGGAGGGTTTGCCTCATCCAAAGTAGTTGCGCGCAACACTGTCCTGTGGCAACATACTCGGCCTCAGCAGTGGATAGGGCAACGGAAGTTTGTTTCTTAGAGTTCCACGACACCAGGGACCTTCCTAAGAATTGGCACGTCCCCGATGTACTCTTCCTATCGACCTTACATCCAGCATAGTCGGAATCTGAATATCCAATCAAGTCAAAGTTAGACCCCTTTGGATACCAGATCCCGAAGCAAGGCATAGCGACTAAATATCTAAGAATTCGCTTCACAGCCACTAAGTGACACTCCTTAGGATCGGATTGAAATCTAGCACACATGCATACGCTAAGCATAATATCCGGTCTACTAGCACATAAATAAAGCAAAGAACATGTCATGGACCGGTATGCTTTTTGATCAATGGACTTACCTCCTTTGTTGAGGTCGGTGTGTCCGTCAGTTCCCATCGGCGTCTTTGCGGGCTTGGCGTCCTTCATCCCAAACCGCTTTAGTAAATCTTGCGTGTACTTCGTTTGGGAGATGAAGGTGCCGTCCTTGAGTTGCTTCACTTGGAACCCAAGGAAGTAGTTCAACTCGCCCATCATCGACATCTCGAATTTCTACGTCATCACCCTGCTAAACTCTTCACAAGACTTTTGGTTAGTAGAACCAAATATTATGTCATCGACATAAATTTGGCACACAAAAAGATCACCATCGCAAGTCTTAGTGAAAAGAGTTGGATCGGCTTTCCCAACCTTGAAAGCATTAGCAATTAAAAAGTCTCTAAGGCATTCATACCATGCTCTTGGGGCTTGCTTAAGTCCATAGAGCGCCTTAGAGAGCTTACACACGTGGTCGGGGTACCGTTCATCCTCGAAGCCAGGGGGTTGCTCCACGTACACTTCCTCCTTGATCGGCCCGTTGAGGAAAGCGCTCTTCACATCCATTTGGTACAACCTGAAAGAATGGTGAGCGGCATATGCTAGCAAAATACGAATTGATTCTAGCCTAGCCACAGGAGCAAACGTCTCCTCAAAGTCCAAACCTGCGACTTGGGCATAACCTTTTGCCACAAGTCGAGCCTTGTTCCTCGTCACCACCCCGTGCTCGTCCTGTTTGTTGCGGAACACCCACTTGGTTCCCACAACATTTTGCTTGGGACGAGGCACCAGTGTCCAAACTTCGTTGCGCTTGAAGTTGTTGAGTTCCTCCTGCATGGCCAACACCCAGTCCGGATCTAGCAAGGCCTCTTCTACCCTGAAAGGCTCAATAGAAGAGACAAAGGAGTAATGCTCACAAAAATTAACTACTCTTGAACGAGTAGTTACTCCCTTGCTAATATCACCCAAAATTTGGTCGACGGGATGATCCCTTTGGATCGTCGCTCGAACTTGGATTGGAGGTGCTTGAGGTGCTTCTTACTCTTCAACTTGAACATCCTGTGCTCCCCCTTGATCATGCGCCTCCACTTGAGGTACCTGTTCGTCATCTTGGGTTGGGGGATGCACCATAGTTGAGGAAGACGGTTGATCTTGCTCCAGTTGTTCCTGAGGCCGTACATCTCCAATCGCCATGGTGCGTATCGCGGCCGTTGGAACGTCATCTTCATCTACATCATCAAGATCAACAACTTGCTCTCTTGGAGAGCCATTAGTCTCATCAAATACAACGTCGCTAGAGACTTCAACCAAACCCGATGATTTGTTGAAGACCCTATACGCCTTTGTATTTGAATCAAAACCTAATAAAAAACCTTCTACAGCTTTGGGAGCAAATTTGGAATTCCTACCCTTCTTCACTAGAATGTAGCATTTACTCCCAAATACACGAAAGTACGATACATTGGGTTTGTTACCAGTTAGAAGCTCATATGAAGTCTTCTTGAGGAGGCGGTGAAGGTAGACCCTATTGATGGCGTGGCAAGCCGTGTTCACGGCTTCCGACCAAAAACACTTGGGGGTCTTGAACTCTCCAAGCATAGTCCTCGCCATATCAATGAGCGTCCTGTTCTTCCTCTCTACCACACCATTTTGCTGAGGTGTGTAGGGAGCGGATAACTCGTGCTTGATCCCCTCCTCCTCAAGGAACTCCTCCACTTGAAGATTCTTGAATTCGGACCCGTTGTCGCTCCTTATCTTCTTCACCTTGAGCTCAAACTCATTTTGAGCTCTCCTTAGGAAGCGCTTGAGGGTCCCTTGGGTTTCAGACTTATCCTGCAAAAAGAACACCCAAGTGAAGCGGGAAAAGTCATCAACAATAACTAGACCATACTTACTTCCTCCTATGCTCAGATAGGCGATGGGTCCGAAGAGGTCCATATGCAGCAGCTCCAGAGGTCTTGAAGTGGTCATCATATTCTTGCTGTGATGTGCTCCTCCCACTTGTTTACCTGCTTGACAAGCTGCACAAGGTCTATCTTTTTCGAATTGCACGTTAGTCAAACCTATCACGTGTTCTCCCTTTAGAAGCTTGTGAAGGTTCTTCATCCCCACATGTGCTAAGCGGCGATGCCACAGCCAGCCCATGCTAGTCTTAGCGATTAAGCATGCATCTAGACCGGCCTCCTCTTTTGCAAAATCAACTAAATAAAGTTTGCCGTCTAGTACACCCTTAAAAGCTAGTGAACCATCACATCTTCTAAAGACAGACACATCTACATTTGTAAATAGACAATTATATCCCATATTACATAATTGACTGACAGATAGTAAATTATATCCAAGAGACTCAACTAAAAACACATTAGAGATAGAGTGCTCATTGGATATTGCAATCTTGCCTAAACCTTTCACCTTGCCTTGGTTCCCATCACCGAATATGATTGAATCTTGGGAATCCTTATTCTTGACGTAGGAGGTGAACATCTTCTTCTCCCCCGTCATATGGTTTGTGCATCCGCTGTCGATAATCCAGCTTGAGCCCCTGGATGCATAAACCTGCAAGGCAATTTTAGGCTTGAGTCTTAGGTACCCAACTCTTGTTGGGTCCTACAAGGTTAGTCACAATTTCCTTAGGGACCCAAATGCAAGTTTTATCACCCTTGCATTTTGCCCCTAATTTCCTAGCAACTATCTTCCTATCCTTTCTACAAATAGCAAAGGAAGCATTTAAAGCATGATAAATTGTAGAGGGACCATTCATAACTTTTCTAGGAACATGAACAATATTCTTCCTAGGCACATGATGAATATTTTTCCTAGGCATATCTCTACCATGCATATAGGAAGAACTGGAAGCATACATAGCATAAGAGTCATAGGCATGTGAATCAAAAGCATTACAACTCCTATGAGACTGTCTTCTATCATTGTACATAAAAGCATGGTTCTTTTTAGTACTACTTGCCATAGGGGCCTTCCCTTTCTCCTTGGTGGAGATGGGAGCCTTATGGCTTGTTAAGTTCTTGGCTTCCCTCTTGAAGCCAAGCCCATCCTTAATTGAGGGGTGTCTACCAATCGTGTAGGCATCCCTAGCAAATTTTAGTTTATCAAAATCACTTTTGCTAGCCTTAAGTTGGGCATTAAGACTAGCCATTTCATCATTTAACTTTGCAATAGAAGCTATGTGTTCACTACAAGCATCAATATCAAAATCTTTACATCTATTGCAAATAACAACATTTTCTACACAAGTTGTTGATTTACTAGCTATTTCTAACTTAGCATTCAAATCATCATTAATGCTTCTTAAGCTAGAAATTGTCTCATGGCAAGAAGATAATTCACAAGAAAGCATTTCATTTCTCTTAACTTCTAAGGCATGAGATTTTTGAGCTTCTACAAATTTGTCATGTTCTTCATACAACAAGTCCTCTTGTTTTCTAAAAGCATATTTTTATCATTCAAGGCATCAATCAATTCGTTAATTTTATCTACCTTGGTTCTATCTAGACCCTTAAATAAATATGAATAATCTATTTCATCCTCATCACTAGATTCGTCCTCACTTGAAGAAGCATAGGTAAAGTTTCGAGTACATACCTTCTTCTCCCTTGCCATAAGGCATGTGTGACGCTCGTTGGGGAAGAGGGATGACTTGTTGAAGGCGGTGGCGGCGAGTCCTTCATTGTCGGAGTCGGACGAGGAGCAATCCGAATCCCACTCCTTGCCAAGATGTGCCTCGCCCTTTGCCTTCTTATAGTTTTTCTTCTTCTCCCTCTTGTTCCCTTGATCCTGATCACTATCATTGTCGGGACAGTTAGCAATAAAATGACCAATCTTACCGCATTTGAAGCATGAACGCTTCCCCTTGGCTTTGGTCTTGCTTGGCTGTCCCTTGCGACTCTTAAGCGCTGTCTTGAATCTCTTGATGATGAGGGCCATCTCTTCATCATTAAGTCCGGCCGCCTCAATTTGTGCTACCTTGCTGGGTAACGCCTCCTTGCTCCTTGTTGCCTTGAGAGCAACAGGTTGAGGCTCATTGATTGGACCGTTTAGAGCGTCGTCCACGTACCTCGCCTCCTTGATCATCATTCGCCCGCTTACGAATTTTCCAAGGACTTCTTCGGGCGACATTTTGGTGTACCTGGGATTCTCACGAATATTATTCACCAAATGAGGATCAAGAACGGTAAAGGACCTTAGCATCAGTCGGACGACGTCGTGGTCCGTCCATCGCGTGCTTCTGTAGCTCCTTATTTTGTTGATAAGGGTCTTGAGCCGGTTGTATGTTTGTGTCGGCTCCTCGCCCCTTATCATCGCGAATCGTCCAAGCTCGCCTTCCACCAACTCCATCTTGGTGAGCAAGGTGACGTCGTTCCCCTCATGAGAAATCTTGAGGGTGTCCCATATTTGCTTGGCGTTATCCAAGCCGCTCACTTTGTGGTATTCATCCCTGCACAATGAAGCTAGAAGAACAGTAGTAGCTTGTGCATTCTTATGAATTTGCTCATTAATGAACATGGGACTATCCGTACTATCAAAGTGCATTCCACTCTCTACAATCTCCCATATACTAGGATGGAGAGAGAACAAGTGACTACGCATTTTGTGACTCCAAAATCCGTAGTCCTCTCCATCAAAATGAGGAGGTTTACCAAGTGGAATAGATAATAAATGAGCATTTGTACTTTGAGGAATACGAGAGTAGTCAAAAGAAAAGTTCGAATTAACCGGTTTCCTTCTCTCGTAGTCATTGTGGTCGTCGTCCTTTTGGGAAGAAGTAGACTCATCGCTGTCATCGTAGTAGACGATCTCTTTGATGTGCCTCGTCTTCTTCTTCTTCCCTTCCTTCCGTCTATGGCCCGAGCCGGAGTCGGTAGGCTTGTCGTCCTTCGGCTCGTTGACGAAGGATTCCTTCTCTTTATCGTTGATCACGATACCCTTCCCCTTAGGATCCATCTCTTCGGGCGGTTAGTCCCTTTGTGAAGAGAACGGCTCTGATACCAATTGAGAGAACCTAGAGGGGGGTGAATAGGTGATCCTGTAACACTTAAAACTTAGGCCACAAAAACTTGGTTAAGTGTTAGCACAATAATCGCCAAGTGGCTAGAGAGGAATCTTCAACAAAACACAATAACCAACAAGATCAATCACAGAGATGGCACGGTGGTTATCCCGTGGTTCGGCCAAGACCAACACTTGCCTACTCCACGTTGTGGCGTCCCAACGGACGAGGGTTGCAATCAACCCCTCTCAAGCGGTCCAAAGACCCACTTGAATACCACGGTGTTTTGCTTGCTTTTTCTCAATCCCGTTTGCGAGGAATCTCCACAACTTGGAGCCTCTCGCCCTTACACTTTGAAATTCACAAAGAAGCACGGAGCAAGGGAGGGATTAGCAACGCACTCAAGACAAGAAATCACAGCAACACCACGCACACAAGTCGCAACGAGAGCTCACAACACAACTCAATGAGTTCACCACTCAACTAGAGCTCTAATTGCTATCGCAAAGAATCAAAGGCGCGGAATCGATGTCTTAGTGCTTAGGAATGTTGTAGGAATGCTTGGTATGCTCCTCCATGCGCCTAGGGTCCCTTTTATAGCCTAAGGCAGCTAGGAGCCGTTGAAAGCAATCTAGGAAGGCTGATCTTGTCTTCTGTCGACTGGCGCACCGGACAGTCCGGTGCACACCAGACACAGCCCGGTGCCCGATTTCCTTCCATAAATGGCACAGTCGACCGTTGGCAGCCTGAGAGCCGTTGGCGCACCGGACATGTCCGGTGCACACCGGACAGTCCGGTGCCTTCTTCTAGCCGTTGGCTCGGCCACGTGTCCCGCGCAGATTGTGCGGCCGACTATTGGCCCTGCCGACCGTTGGCTCACCGGACAGTCCGGTGCACACCGAACAGTCCGATGAATTATACCCGTACGTCGTCGATGAATTCCCGAGAGCGACGAGTTCGCCTGTGAACGGCTCACCGGACAGTCCGGTGCACCACCGGACAGTCCGGGGAATTATAGCCGTACACCGCCGTCGAAGTCCCGAGAGCAGCCTTTTCTCTCGAGCCAGCCTGACGCACTAGACACTGTCCGGTGCACCACCGGACAGTCCGGTGCACCCAGACTGAGCAGACTTTGGCTGCTCGAGCCATCTCTTCTCCAACTCGATTTTTTCTGTTTCCAACACTTAGACACAATACATTAGTCCATAAAACAATGTACTAAGTCTGAGAAACATACCTTTATCCTTGATTTGTACTTTGTCCACCTTTTTACAATTAGGCACTTGTGTTGGACACTAAATCACCAAAATACTTAGAAATGGCCCAAGGGCACATTTCCCTTTTAGGCAGTGCTGCAAAGAATTGTTGGAGTTTTTAAATGCTGCCATTTTTTATGTCTATTTCACTTGTTTTGGGTAGTCGTTACAATAGCCTCCATGTATTCTTTTAGCTAGGCCTTCGCTGTTGTAATTATCTCTGACACTTCTATTCACAATTCTATCAATAGAATTGTCCGGTGGAACTTTATTCTTGCTTCATCAGTATAGTCGCAAGCTTCTTATTTGCAATAATGTGCTCAAAGGTTGTTTGTTGTTGAGTATACTTTTAATTGAGTCGACCTATTTATAGTAATTTTATATATTTATATTGTTAATATAATATTAGTGTTAAAATGATATTTTGTCAGACGAATTTTACATATCATAGTGATGTTTGTGGTTCCTTATCTATGTTTTATATTAATTTTTAACTTTCATGGTAACGCAAGGTAATATTTAAAGGCCTAAAATCGTGGATAACTTAATATTTTACTACAAGCAATAATTTCAATTTTCACGAGAAAAAAATGATGGATAAATGCGTTTCCTTTTTTTTTTACCAAACTGTACCCTCTTGTTTTTATATTACTCTAAAGATAGATACATCCACGCCAGCATGTTAGCCAGGTGCCAGATCAACAGTAGTAAATGTTGCATGTATGTACGGACAGAGCGGGTCGGGCGAGGAGGAATGGCAAGAATAGCAAAGCGAGAGGGTGTGCGCATTCCAATTGTCGAGCGGTGGTGGCCGGTGGGAGCAGAGGCGAGGAACGGACGGGCTGGACGTGGACGGGAATAATAAAAACGGAACGGAAACGGCAACAAGTAAGCCAGGCCAGGCAACCCACAACACAAGGAGAAGGGGAAGGGCGGCGAGGGAAGGGCTCCGCGTCGTGTCCCTTCCTCCTCCTCCTCCTCCTCCTCTCTCCAACACCCCATCCATCAGCGCTGCCCTCCGCATTGCTCTTGATCCCATCCAGTATATCGATTCTCCCTCCTAAGATCAAAGGCCGGAGAAGAAGGAAGAAAGGTAGCCATCACCTCTCGTGTTGCTTTTTTTTTCCCTTCTCCCTTACAACTGGTTTGGCATGTAAAATTTTTATATCGCGCGTGCCAAATGGTGAACTCCGTCGGATTTTATCCCTTCCTCCCAAGACTTGTGGGTTGTTCTGCACCCTTCTCTTCTCGTGCTTGTTACGAAACTGGCCGCCGCCGGCTTGGGCTCTCGATCCTCGATCTCGCCGGAAAAGTAGACGGTAACCGCCAGTCAGGTTCTTCCTTTGATTGGTGATAAAGAAAAACTCTGATCAAATTCTTCGCATATTCGCACGGCAGATTCCGTCAGTCCAACTCCATCTCCTCGTTTTCTTCAGCGCCCGTACGCAAATGCCGTGTCTTACAAATATTACCGCGAGGCATTCTGAAATCGATCGAGACTTTTTTTGTGTGTGGCCCGTGGACAGTTTTTAATAATTGTGTGAAATACAAATGTTTGGCACGTTTTCGGTTATGCAGGAGCCATGTAAATGTCTATTTGTGTAATTGAAGGTTAGGGAGTCGGCCATGGGATGCTTTTCATGCTGCTGTGTGGCCGATGACGACAACGTTGGCAGGAGGAAGAAGCATGACGATGCATATGTTCCTATCCCTGCTCAAGGTTGTCTCCTCTCTCTGTCTGTCTTCTTTTCATTACTTCTTGTATCATGGTCGTGACGATTAATTTGTGAATTTCAATAAAAAAAGATAATTGTGTGAGACAATCAAGGCACTGACTTCACAAAATGTGGATGTCACTACCTGATCGAACAATGCAAAGGGGTGGTACTCTGTTTTCGATGATCAATTAATTCGCAGAAACTTCTTTGCCATAAGAAATGCAGTTACCTTTCTGACGTTAACTTACCCAGCTTTCTGCCTTTCTTAAACAAAGGGGGGAATGATAAACATGCCAGTCAATTGTACTCGATCCTGCACCTAAATTCATTAGTATTCAGTCCTCATTACATTATATTATTTTGTTAAGAAAACTATTCTACAGGACCAGCATGCTATGAATTCTTCACGAACTCGAGTCATGATCCGTGTTTCGTTTCTGTTGAATCCTTATTACGCACTACTTGTTTGGGTGATTTTCTCTATCCAAATTCGATATAGTCTTTGGCACGACTAAATATGATTTACTTCACTGGAAACCTACCTGTCCTGGTGTGTCAAATAATGTATCCAAAAAGATCCATGCGAATTGATTGCTGATGGTTGTACTGAACTCTGCAATGTGATTGCCAACTATTTGGACTGTGGTGGTACTAAGGGTTTTGTTGTGTACCCTATGACACAAAATCCTGTTCCCCTGAAACATACAAGTTATTGTTTTAGTTATTTTCCAGGTCTGGTTCAACGGAAACATAAATATTTAACAAACATTTATCATGCTTGCTAGTACCACAAAAAGGGCTTCCTGATCATATATCATGATGGTCATTTCTTTTTTTTTCCCTTTATGCAGTTTATAATTTTGGACCTAGCCGGTTCCCAGCCCCAACCCCTGTCATCCCCACTGGCAGAGCTCAGCCAATTGCAGTACCGGCCATTCATCTGGAAGAGCTGAAGGAAATTACAAAAAACTTCAGCAGTGATGCTCTCATTGGCGAGGGCTCGTATGCCAGAGTTTATTTTGGTGTGCTGAAAGATGGGACGAAATCTGCAGTGAAGAAGCTTGACTCCAGCAAACAGCCTGATCAAGAATTCCTTGTGCAGGTTGTGCCACCTATCCTTCTCTCATGTAACGTTTCCTGGTCAAGATGCTCCAGCTCTGACTCCCATTTTTTTTTTGCAGGTTTCAGCTGTCTCAAGGTTGAAGCATGAGAATGTTGTCCAACTCGTCGGATACTGTGCCGAAGGGAGCACCCGCGTTCTTGCTTATGAGTATGCAACAAGGGGATCGTTGCATGATATCCTCCATGGTAGGGAGAAAGTATTCCATCTCCTTACATAAGCTCAGTGTTTTTACCATTCTCATTGCTTGCGAAAACATTTATCTACTTCCATAATAAGATACTATTTGCAGTTGCTCCAATGCTTACTACTATGAATTGGTTGCTGATGCCTAATTTAATCAAGCCTGCTGAGTTTGGGCTAACGTGTGCCTGATCCATGTTCACAGGTAAAAAGGGTGTCAAAGGAGCCCAGCCAGGGCCAGTCCTGTCATGGATGCAGCGAGCTAGGATTGCCGTATGTGCTGCTCGGGGTCTCGAGTTCCTCCATGAGAAGGCGGATCCTCGAGTGGTCCACCGCGACATCAAGTCAAGCAACATACTGCTCTTTGACCATGATGTTGCGAAGATCGGGGACTTCGACATCTCAAACCAGGCCCCTGACATGGCTGCGCGCCTCCACTCTACTCGCGTTCTTGGCACCTTTGGCTACCATGCACCAGAGTACGTATTCCAAATGTGATTTCATCTTAGTTAGGATTCGGTAACACTCTCTTACCCTTTTTTTCTGGTTTTTTTTTCAGATATGCCATGACTGGACAGCTTAGCACGAAGAGTGATGTCTACAGCTTTGGAGTTGTGCTGCTGGAGCTTTTAACTGGTCGCAAGCCAGTTGACCACACACTGCCCCGTGGCCAGCAGAGCCTTGTGACATGGGTATGGGCCTTAGATTTTTTTGTTCTATGTTTTTTGACAAGGATGAAAGGCATAAAGCCAACAAAGCAACTAAATTCTTGGTTATATATGAAGGCTACACCGAGGCTTAGTGAAGACAAGGTGAGGCAATGCGTCGATCCAAGGCTCGGAGACGAATACCCTCCAAAGGCTGTAGCCAAGGTAAATATATCATATTACCAAGTTAAGGAACTAGACTTATTCCCATGTAAACTTGAAAGTAGGATTTCACAACATAACACTTAACTAATCCTGCTCCGAAAAGCACTGCAAAAGTTTTGATAATATGTGGCTTGGATGGACAAAAGATCACCACAAATCTAGCATTTAAACTGTGTTTTGTTTTTGTGCACCAGATGGCTGCTGTGGCCGCCCTCTGCGTGCAATACGAGGGTGAATTCCGTCCCAACATGAGCATCGTCGTCAAGGCTCTGAACCCCTTGCTGCACAGCCGGTCTGGCAACCGCCCTACTGCCTCGTCGGCCTCCCACGCTGCCGCAGCAGCAGAGCGATCCGGACTATGATTTCTCATCGCTGCGACAACTTTGGGTTCACGAAAAAGGACCGTCTTGTGGAGCGTTGGTGTTGCTGTGTCGTGACTGCCAAAGCCTTGGCGCAGACAAGAGCTTTGCCATGCAGCTGTGTATGTGGCTTGTATTGTAAATTGTTTTGTAAGCGATGCGCCTCCTGGTTTGTGTGCCCTGTCATATCATCCTATTCTATTCTAGAAAATGGTGTACGATGGATCATGGATGATACCAACTATTTGGTCTCTTTTGGAATGCGAAAATGCAGCACTTGGCTTCCTATGTGTAGATCAGCTTTGTTGTTCTATTGCTACAAACCAGGAATACTACAGTATGAATATTACAACTACTGGCAGCCGGCATATGTAACAAAGGAGCATGCACAACAGGGCAAGACAGGAACCGCTCCTGGACTGTTGTCCTAGTTCTAATTGTGATAGAACCAAAATTGAATTCTATTTCGATTATTAGCTAGCTAGCGTCGTATCTATGGTTCAAAATGTTTTCTCCGACAGCAGCCACGAGACGAGCGCAGCACCTCGATCTCCCACTAGGGAAGCTGCATATCTATGGTTCAACATCAGCTTGTTCATCGGAGTCGGCGGCTAGGACAACGGCAGCCGTCGTCTGCTCCCTGTTAGCTTGTTCACCGGAGTCGGCAGCTGGGACATCGGCAGCCATCGTCTGCTCCCTGTTAGCTTGTTCACCGAAATCGGCAGCTCGAATATCTTGTTCATCGGAGTCGGCAGCTGGGACATCTTGTTCACCGGAGTCGGCAGGTGGGACATCGGCAGTCGTGGTCTGCTCCCGGTTAGCTTGTTCACCGGAGTCGGCAGCTAGGATATCTTGTCCACCGGAGTCGGCAGCCGGGACATCGGCAGCCGTGGTCTGCTCCCTGTTAGCTTGTTCACCGGAGTCGGCAGCTGGGATATCTTGTTCACCGGAGTCGGCAGCTGGGACATCTTGTTCACCGGAGTCGGCAGCTGGGACATCGGCAG
Source organism: Zea luxurians (assembly GCA_029449295.1). Lineage (NCBI taxonomy): Eukaryota > Viridiplantae > Streptophyta > Magnoliopsida > Poales > Poaceae > Zea > Zea luxurians. Next base: position 31,049,859 of record JAOPSE010000014.1, read on the forward strand.
CCGTGGTCTGCTCCCTGTTAGCTTGTTCACCGGAGTCGGCAGATGGGATATCTTGTTCACCGGAGTCGGCAGCTGGGACATCTTGTTCACCGGAGTCGGCAGCTGGGACATCGGCAGCCGTGGTCTGCTCCCTGTTAGCTTGTTCACTGGAACTGGAGTCGACAGCTGGGACATCGGCAGCCGTGGTCTGCTCCCTGTTAGCTTGTTCACCGAAATCGGGAGCTGGGACATCTTGTTCACCGGAGTCGGCAGCTGGGACATCGGCGGCCGTGGTCTGCTCCCTGTTAGCTTGTTCACCGGAGTCGGCAGCTGGGATATCTTGTTCATCGGAGTCGGCAGCTGGGACATCTTGTTCACCGGAGTCGGCAGCTGGGACATCGGCGGCCGTGGTCTGCTCCCTGTTAGCTTGTTCACCGGAGTCGGCAGCTGGGATATCTTGTTCATCGGAGTCGGCAGCTGGGACATCTTGTTCACCGGAGTCGACAACCGTCGTCTGCTCCCTGTTAGCTTGTTCATCGGAGTCGGCAGCTGGGTCATCTTGTTCACCGGAGTCGGCAGCTGGGACATCTTGTTCACCGGAGTCGACAACCGTCGTCTGCTCCCTGTTAGCTTGTTCATCGGAGTCGGCAGCTGGGTCATCTTGTTCATCGGAGTCGGCAGTTGGTACATCGGCAGCCGTCATCTGCTCCCTGTTAGCTTGTTCACCGGAGTCGGCAGCTGGGACATCGGCAGCCTTCGTCTGCTCCCTGTTAGCTTGTTCATCGGAGTCGGCAGCTGCCACATCGGCAGCCGTCGTCTGCTCCCTGTCTGACTGGCTCTTTATTTCCATCTCGGACAACAGAGATGTTGTTTGGTCGAAATCAGATCCATCCGTTCCTTCGTCGTCTGACTGGCTCTTGATTTCCATCAGGGACAACAGAGATATTGTTTGGTCGAAATCAGATCCATCTGTTCCTTCTTCGTCATCATCAGTCCCTCGGCTCTCACCTGTATCATGCATGCGGAGAACAACTACAATCATCAGTTAACCGGACGGTGGGTCAGCAAGCAACTAGCAATTAGTAGTAATTAATAAATTAATGCCGGTGCCAACCAGCAGCAAGTGTTTGTTTTTCTAGATTAATTTTTAGTCACTCTATTTTATATCTATTTTAGTTTTTAAATTATTAAATACGGAAACTAATTAGTTTCCATATTCAATAATTTAGAAATTAAAATAATATAAAGTGGATGAAATAAAAATTAGTTTCTAAAAACCAAACATCTTCTAATTAGACGTCAGTTCTATGGCTGTACATGCACGCTGTTCAATCTGAACATATAACATTAACATCTACGAGAGTAGTATAACCGAAGCAGACATGCAATTGAACAGACACTACAACACCATTCGATCGATGAATTAGGGAACAATGTTTAGATGGAAAACAACGAAATCGCAATGAGGATCACCCTTGCGGAGAAGCGTTGGCGGCAGCACCCAGGCATCAACGAAGCAGGAGTACCGGACCCTGAGTTCCCCGTAATAATCGGGGTCTAACGAGTACTCCATGTGGTGCAGGACCTGCCTGGCTTGTGCGTCCAGTGCGAAGAGCGTCTTGTCCAGGAAGAAGTAGAGGATGTTGGGGTTGTTGGGGTCGACGAAGGCGAGCGAGGGCACCACGCCCGACGGCAGTCTGGCGTCGGCGTAGCTGCGGTGGCTCCATATGTCGGCGAAGGTCACCGTGTACTCGTGTTCCCAGGAATGCTGGCCCCCCTGCCTGAGGACAAGCGTGAACATGCAGACCGTGGCCTGATCCTTGGGGATTCGCTGGACCTGGATCCCGACGTAGCGCAGCTTGCCCTGACTGAGCCTGATGATGCGTCGGCGGTCCATTATGTCTTCGAGGCAGAGGCGGGCGCCCCCGGAAAGGCCCTTCATCTGGCAGCCAAGCGGGAGCGGGATGAAGCACAGGCGCAGGTCGTCGTCGGCAGCGAAAGGGTTGCAGACGAGCATGCCGTAGGCGACGTCGATCCACCAGAGGAGGCCGCCGTGGGCGAGGACGCCGTGAGCGCCCCAAGGCGGGTGGTCCGGGGCGGAGGCCAGCGGCCTGGCGGTCCACTGCTCGGTGACGGTGGAGTAGCAGAGCAGGGTCTCGTGGCGGGTCGTGGAGGTGGGATACAGATGGGCCACCATGTAGTGGCCACCGTGTCGCGGGTCGGCGATGAGGCCGATGCTTCGTCGCGGGAAATTAGTTTCGACGCCGAGGTGGGCGGGGACGTCGGGGAGGAGGGCGGCAGTGCCGGCGTTGGCGTCACCGAGGAAGTAGGCGTAGTTCCTGTCTTGGTCGCCGCGGCTAACGAGGAAGAGGAGGCGGTCGGAGCAGGCGGAGATGACGCAGGGAAAGCTGAACCACTTCGAGTCCTGGACCATGCGCTTGGGCAGGACCAGGTAGGAGGCGCCGTCCAGCGGGGGCTGGAGGTCGAGAAGGAAGTCGGAGGCGCCGGGCGCGAGCAGCTTTGCTCGCTCCTCGTTTCCGGCGGAGTCGTCGAGGACGACGGCGATGGAAGAGAGTGCCACCCACGGGCGGGGCTGGAACTCGACCTCGTCTATTTTTTTATTCAGTTTCTCGCGGTCGCGAGACGACTCCCCCGCTTTGAACGACGACGACGACATGGCTGGCGTGGCGCGCTCTGCCTGCCTAGTTGGCGCCGGCGGTGGGGTTGGGGCTGCGCGCGGCTTGGGAGGGTGGCGAGTTGGTTGGTTTGGTTCGTTTCGATCCATTTCGCTGCTGCTGGTTGATTCGAGGGGAATGGGAGGAAGGGGACGGGGCCGGGGGATTTATAGGCGAGCGAGCAGGCAGGCAGACTGCGTTCCGGCGCCGAGCCGATGATGATTCTCTAATGCGCTCGGGTCTACGTACACGTATGATGAGCTCACGGTTATCCAACCCAACCGACTGGAGACTTCACAGCGCCAGGACTGTTTGTTGGATGGGCCCAGACCAGTTCGCCAAGCAATCTGACGATGCCAATAGAGACACTGGCTAGTCAAGTTGGACGCCATGCAAACCAGGCAACCGGCGCTGGCGTTCGCACTTCCCAGCATGCAAACGTGAGCCAATCTCATATTTGTTTTTATACTAGGTGTATGCCCGTGCGTTGGTACGGAGTAAAACATATTCTGATAAGATACATTGAGATACAGAAGCATTTGTTATTGTTCTATGCTATGGTTAGCACCTTTTAAAGGTTAAGATTATTTACATAACTATATTTTTATCTTCATCAATAAAGATAAAATCTATAAAAATATTTCGTGATAGTTTGCTTTTCATGGCAGAGTATATATTTTTAAGGTATGTAAATAATCTTAACCCTTAAAGGATGCTAACAAGAGCATTAAACGACAATTAATGCTTCTGCACCTCAATGTATCTTATCATAACATGTTTACTCTATAACAACGTACGAGTATACACTTAATAATGGATGATGACACAATTATTGACCAAGTTGAGTTGATCGAATGATAAATATGCAAATCTGCTTACATGAAGCATGTGGCATTAAAAACAACAAATAACTATAAGTCTGGCCTTTCGCTCATTTGAAGCATGTCGTGCATTAACCCCAAGTAGAAGATATTCTGTTGTTCTAGCTAAAAGAATGCTCTAAGATGCAGCACCCTTGCCCTTCTTCCTCTGGAGCTTATTCATGTAGAACTCGACCACGTTACCCTCAAAGATGTAGCTGACCAATAAAAGAAAATGCCATTGTAGGTTAGCCTCAAGGATGTAGCTCACCAATAAAAGGGAATGTCCAACAACTGTCAGGATAATTCATGTGTAAACTGTAAGCTACTTAAGCGAGGTGAAATGGTCCTATTTGTGACAGAATGCATAGATGCAACTCAACATATCTCCTACTGTCCACTTCTGGCTTTCTTTCATCCGTAATATAAGATCGACGGGCATAAATATCTTAATTCCATATGCTAATGCCATATGGCATGGACCAAAACACAAAATGAGAATTAATGTCTAAGACATGACACAAGAAATCTAGTATTCCTTACCCATCAGCTCGGCCACAGTCCAGGGCTGGAAGAAACGCAAGCCAAAAATCTCCCACTACCAAATTGCTCTTCAATATGAGTGTCAAGTGCACGACCCTGCTGGCGCTTCTCAATCTTCCTCTGCACATGGTTGCTCTTCTTTGTTTCCTCGGATATAGCCTCACCCTCTTATCCCTACACAAACAATAAATGGTCAATTATAGGAAACATCAATTGAGCTATAGAAAGAAAATTTTAATTTAACTATTGTTTTCCCTACAAAAAACATCATGAGATAATGATTGCAAAAATCAAAAGTAGCTAATGAAATACAACATGTTGATCATTGAGAAGGAAGAGATCATTGAAAAACCACAAGACAAATAAGTGCACATGTTAAAAACACTGCAGTAGTAAGATATCTAGCAAGCAACTATTCACCAAATACAACAATCCATAAACTATAAAGTCAACCCATTCTAAGGGCAAACATCAATTAAACCTTAAATTGCATGAATATACCTTAGCTGCATCCTTGTTGGCAACATGCATCTTCCTACCGATGTCCACTCTGTAGTGGGTGATGTACAATGGCACTCGTCACAAGAGTATGAAAAAATTTAATAACTTTGTAACTATATAAAAATTCCTAACAAATTAAAATTCAATAAGTTTAAGACAACTTTGGTTGCATGAACACATAAAATAAATTTAAAAAGGAACATTTAGTTAGAATAGACAAAAAAGCAGATCTATGATGGCACATAACCAAAAAATAGATGAATTTAGGAAGAATAAGAAGCAAGTGATTTCAGATGGTGAAATCTAGACTTTTGGAGTGGTCGACGAGCCTAAAGAATAGATGAATCACTATTGTTGAGGAAAGAAAAATGAAATAGAGGTGATCCTTATCCCAGCCAATCAAAATAAATTTGACATTGTTTCATACTACAGATTCAAACATTCAATTACATATAAGGAGTTTAATTAACTCAAATTTGGTACCCCAAGAGTTCAATTAAGGAAGAAGATACTGGCAGGAGGATTGCGGATCTCACCTCGACACTAACAAAAAAAATCAAATTAGAAAGCAACAAAAGCGACCGACAACTTTTGAAGTGTCTTTTCATGATCTTCATTGTATTTTTTAGAGCAGTAGAATTCAGGAATAATGGTATTTTTATATGGATTAAATACTATAAAAAAATGCACATATGTATCAACGCTAATTTATAACCCACTCCCAACATTCGTCCGAGTCTGATAGTCACCGTTGGCACAACCCCTACAGCTGCATTGGGCACATTCTATCACCTGATCCTCCCTCATATGCTTGGGGACACGGTAGACACAAGCCGTTGCGAAGTTGTGGTCACGTCTGTATGCACTGGAGGCAGCAAAGGCGCTCGTAACCGGACTACAAGAGGGCGAAATCTAGCAGTAAGAAATCAAGATGCCAGAATAAGCAGGCATTGTCGAGGCTCAAACTTGAGGAACATAACCTATATAGGAAACATAGCAAGACATTGAACACAGACAAAGAAAGCATCAAGAGACATATGTTCTGAAAAATTTGAAATGCGATACAAAATTGAAAACTGATCAGATGGACAAATTACCAAATAAAACAGACCTTGTGCATTAACGAATTATGATGTTCTTTGGCTGAAAGAAGTTCATACAAGACTATACCAAAAGCGTAGACATCCACCTTAGGAGAAGCCTCACCATATCAAGCATACTTATCAATCAGACAACTCTTTGGTACTAAATTACTAATTGTATAAGCAACAGTTTGGTCTATCAAACTATACTGATATTATTTTGAGAGTGTGCACATTCATGTGAACTCAATAACGGAACAACATAGTTGGCGTTGATACCTTGAGTACTTACTCTGAAGGCATGTAACCAAATGTACCAACAACTTGTAGTGATGGGAGTGACTATGATGTAGTTCGAATTTCTAAAAGTTTTGTCAGTCCAAAATCTACAACCTGCAAGGTACCACTGGTATTGCACATAAGTTGGCTAAAACATAAAAAATGGGAGAGGTTCATAACCTACAAGAAATATTTGTGTGCTGAATATTGGGCCTCGTTTCTAAAACTGAAAAAGACTGAAAACACGTCTTTTTCTGGCATCCATGATCCATCTTGTTTGTAAGTTTTTATCCTTCCTTTTTCAAAAGAAAAAGGAGTGAAAGTCTAATGAAAATTTATAGCAGAAAGAAAAAAAATCAAAACATTAATTACAGACAAATTATTCATATGGACACGGACAGATCATTGTGGCCCAGCATGGACTACACTAAACCCTACCTATAGGTTGCCCATCTTGATCGAAAGACGAAGCAGCACCACTGAATATGAATCGACTATTAATTTTCTAGGACCAGGTCATACCCAAGGGGCATGCATCCACCAGGATGTGTTGATGCAGTGGCTGATCGACAACTCTTCCACCACTGCTCATATGAAATCTACCATCTTCTAGGGTGATATTGATAGGTGGTACAGTTTTTTGCAAAAGAAAATCCAAATATACAACTATAAAAGGATGATGGCTACCTTACCTGCTGAATAGGAGCGTCAGACATCATCACACAGTCAGACTTAATCCCTGGCAGTTTTTTCATGTGTGTATTAATTGTGGAATTCAAGTCCACAACCCTCATGCTCATGTAACATCATGCAGATCCAGTCCGTCTCCTTCGCCATGTACACTTCACTGCCGGCGGTGGCCAAGTAATGAAGCGAATCAGTGGATTAGGAGAGTAGACAGGTAGAATAATCACCAGATCAATTAGGGAGGAGGGGGCGTTACCCGTAGGTGCCCTCGTCGATCTGCTTTCTTAAAGCAGTAGACGCTGCGGTGGTCCCATGATGGGCCTCGTCGAGGTTTAGCTGGACAGGTGCTGCCACCACCATGGGCATCGGAACCAGGGGACACCAGACGACAACCCTCTTTCCAGATCAGCTCAGGTCGGGTTGGGCTCTCGAGTCTATACTGTCGAGGACTGCAGTGAATGCTCATGCAAGTGAAAGTGATCTACGACTTATTGTAGATGGCATAATGGCACACTATAATAAAATATTCAATACAAAGGTTGATGTATTTAATATACTTTCAGGTTTTTAAAAAGGAGGAGCTAAATTCGCTACTGAACATCAGTGTGAGATCTAGCGTTTAAACGTATTTAGAAAAGCTTATGCCTAGATCCTGCCACTGCTAAACATGAACTATGGAACTCCAAAGTGCCAAACAGTGATGAAATGTGCAGGGCAATGGGATCCTCATAGACACCGCAATTTTCCTGATGATGGCATATCCCAAGGGAAGCAGGCAAGCAGTGCTGTGTTGCGCCAGAACTGCGTGCAGGCTACACCAAGCAAATGCAATAGAAGAGAGTTGTGCAAAGCCTAGCAAGGATCGAACAACGCAAGCAGTGCCGCAGACGCTAAGCCAACAGACATGTTGGCATTCAATTCTTGCCACAAACTGAATGCCCTCCCTCTCCCACGACGACGCAACATATTCAATCAATCAATGAAGAGCGACAACTCCACGGTATTCCTCAAGATTTCATCCCAGGTGGCGCCATATGTCCATACCCATGTGGTCATGTCCCCTCGGACCACCGTGGGAGGCAGGGAACGATGAGGAGTCCGACCATTCTCCCTTGTAGGTTACACGTTGAAATTTTATATTTTTGAATAAATGTTTTAAATAAGACGAGTGGTCACAATTTTCAAAAAAAGTCAATAACGTCATATATTTAAAAACGAGAGAGTATATACCTGTAATTTGCATACGGTATTTCACCCACACACCATATAGTGCATTTGCCATCAAAGCTACCTGCATAGAATTAGAAGATGAACAAAGAAGTATAGGTGTTGGCGAGAAGATAAAACTTATCTCAGTTGGAAGATGTTCTGCTTATATAAAAAGCATGTGGCTACATGGTAAGCCTATTGATGTGAACGGACCAAGATGATCATATGTTTTGCTCTCTGTAAGTAGTGACTTACCGGTTCATACTTACCAACAGCATAAACCCATCCGAGTCCTACTTCCTTAGTTTACTATTGTAATCATTAGTTTCAATTGTCTAAATAAATTCCTCATCTAAACTAAATTAACAGATTTATCCCAGGGAAAGGCATCATGTCAACCCTCCTTTCTAGTCAGTAATAAGAAATTTGTAGAAACTAATAGATGATCGACTATTTATGGTTCATTGTTTAAGGGAACACAGGATCTAGCCCAAAACTATAGTTAAAACGGGGGGAAACATATAAGTCCTAAATGAAAGGATATAGGATGAAAAGGTTAAAGATACAAGACACATATAAAAACAGAACCTATACATGTTGGGCAGTTCACAGTTGTGTCATTATAAAACAATGAGAGAGATACACAGTAGGATGGAGTCTTTTGAGCAAGAAACTACCATAATAAAGGAATGCTCATGACCATGAGTAGCATGGGAAAACCCATCTTCTTGAGGTCTAAACGGAACACATCGTTGTTTTCACGAATGTGTGCGAGTTTTTGTGCACCTACAACATAAGAGAATTCTTTTTGTTGAACTCAGATTATCAATAGATTGATAAGCAGGAAAAGATTAATTGCGCCGAACTTCAAATGGAAACTACAAGAAGATTATCCAAATATCAAGGATGCTAGGCGTTCCAACCTAAGTTTTGAACCATGAAACTTGTTGGTTGTTGGTAGTAATTCATGCATAGATGAAGACAAAACAATAGGTGAAATCAAATTAATTTAAATAGAATATTTCAGTAATGTAAATAATAACAAGCAATGAATTTCAGTGTCATAGAAGTATGGAAGAACCAAAGAAAATCAAAGCTGGAACAGTTGTTGCTACTGGTTTATAAAGTAGTTCACAAAACCACGTAAAATATCAATTATAACCAAGGTATCCACAAAACCACGTAATAGGCATGAGAAATACAATATCAGCAGGTGACATGGGAATGTGTCTAATCTAATAGTGCAAGTATGTCGCATGTTCGAAGAAAATCCTAAGAAGAATGCATAATGACTTTAAAGCACAGAGAATTGAGTGATGTTGTAGTGGATGTGGAGAGAAGTGAAGATCAGAAAGGATGGATACTTCACCATGACAAACAAAGCATTTGTTATCATACTAATTCATGACACAAAAAAATCCTTGTATAGAGGAAATGACACAAAAAAATCGCATATAAGAAGGGGGTGGAGAGGAGATTAAAGCAGGGTTGTACCAGCATCTAGGAGAGGAGGCAGGGTGATTGAGAGAAGAGGAAGCACATGAGATTGAGAAGAGAAGAAACAGGGGAGGAGAGGAAGCCACGCCCGTGCTTGCTTTCGACACGCCGCTCTGCTGATTTATGGTGTCGCGCCATGCTGAGCCGCTAGCTATTGGTGTCGCATCGCGCCTGTGCTGAAATGTCCTTATTAAGTCAGCTTACTTTAAAGAAACTCTTAGCAGATTAGGCAGCAAGTAGTGAATGTCAAAATAGTTCAGTAATTAAATAAAAAATAGCTCAGTAAGCTTCGACGCAATAGCTCAAGAAACTACATGGCATGTCTTTGGCTCATTGTGTAAACAGCAAAACCAAGCACACAATAATCTTCACATAAAAGGTCACATTCGATTGACCTATATAATTATTTCTCCTAGATATCATCAGCAATGAATATGGAATATCGTCCTATCCTTAAATTAGAAAGATAGATACCACACATTTATTGTTACCTTCCCATTATTACTTGTGTAGGTTGCCACTGATATTTCAAGAAAGGCTGTGAGATTTGTGCCTAAATTGATTTCAAAGAACATGATTGCTTGAACTGCTGTGTTGTCAACTTGGCATACCTTCCTGTCCATGGTTGTAGTTTGCATGTATATAAGATCGAGGAAAATATCTTTCCAATCATGGGTTTTGCCAGTGGCGGCTTGAAGCATGGATATAGTGCTGGAAAGTCTGAGGACCTGATGGCTAGTGAAATTATTGGCCACACTAAAGCATGGCATCATACAATGTAGTTTTGGTTATTGTTACCTACAAAGATAAACCACCTCCATTTCCTCTAAATTATGGACAAATCAGAAACTCAAATGACAAATCAGAAAAAGGAGATCTAAAAACAAGATGTCCATCACTGGAAGTGATTCTAATGAATCAAATAAGTCTAGTTCTCCAGGAAATAAGAAAGACCATTCTGATTCTGATGGTTGCTGCTGTCAAATGAATAAGTTTGGCATGGGAGAAAAGATGCATACCATTGCATTAGTCATATAGCAATAGAATTCCGTAAGGATGCCTTAGAATAGGGGAACGGGTTGGATTCCATCATCACAAAAGAAGGCTTTGTCTTGCCACGAGCACGATAGCTCTAGTGTGTTGCAGCTTCGCTTCTTAGGCATAAAAAAGATATTCTGCAATCGCAAAACATAAGCTCAAGATAGGAACAAATCATAGAAAATTGTGCAATAACAAGAGACAAACAAAATCAGTCGGGGCAAGTACTTTTCATTGGTGAGAATATTCTGTTGAAGTAGAAAAGACAACCAAAAGTCTGGGACCAAAAATGTCGATTGGGATAACAGAAGATAATGTTTAGGATATTATATTTTCTTTAGTACCCTACGATTCTTCCTGACAATAGAACTTTGTTAGAATGCTTGAAATGGTAGTAACTAACTAACTATGCACATATATGCAAGATTGGTATCATACAACAAAGACATGAAAATAAATCTGATGATGTGTTGTTGCTGCCCTAGAGAAACAATTTGAGGCAAAATCCATCTGCCTCTCTGGGTGTAAAACAATGGAGCTTCCTTAAGGAGCTTCTTCTGCCTTGGTGGATGTCGGCAGACCACCCTCCATGAGAAGAGGGTGCAGGTAACCAGCCTCCAGAGCGCTTTGAGCCTCGTTGTAGTGAGCCAAGTGACCAAGAAAAGGTCGGCAATGATGAAGATCCCCCAATAACACTGAAACGAATAAAAATACTATTGTAAATAACAATGTATAAAAAATTACTATAATTCTATTTTGCCACAATGCTTGCATATCCTTACAAATTGTTCCAATAATACATTGACAATATTTTTTTAAAAAAAAATTGAAGCACAAAGTAAAGATGTAACAGATTGCAAAGCAAAATTGCCCTCATACATCCAAGGAAGTCAACAAGCAATTCTCATAGACGCAATTTAAATCACACCACAGCTGAATCCAACAACTACATATGGGCCTGCATCCTAGACCAAATCAAGGTTATGGTCGAGAGATAAGACACATGAAGCAGAAAGAAGCAGCTATTGTTTAGAGTGACAAACAACACTTCCTATCGCTAGGTCTTGAAATCATCATTGGAACTACAATTGTGCCTACATAATAAGATTAAACTATCATGAGTACATGAGCAAAAGATATGTACAATACATATACATCAGCCTCAGCAAGCCAGACAATTTTCGTCGTAAGTAACTCCAGATGTATAGCTAATCATCATTGGCTCACGTACGGATTAAATGCTAGTGCAATGTTGTAAAGAAACGACCTAGAGCAAACAATGCTAAAGAACAGAAAATACCTAACAACGTAAATAAAGGCAGAATTGAAGTGTAATTGCAGTATCATCTGAAAAGAATGTACTTCTCACTCACAGTGCTAACAATGTGTCCAAAGGTGTCCTAAGAGTGTTCGAGGTTTCGTCATCAGATACTACAAATAAAAATTAGTCGCTCAGCAGAAGTCAACCTCGGATCAAGTGTTGGATTATGCATCGGTTTATCTTCACTATCCAAAATCAAATTGCAGAGCAGAAAAAACAACTAAAATCAAATTATGGAGCAGGGAAAAACAATGAAACAAGATTGGAGGGGCCTGTAGTTATTCAGTGGTGGCAATTGGGTACCTCACGCTTGGAGGATGGCGCAAACTTGAACCAGCGGAGCGTGGTGTCCTCGAGCACGAAGTAGCGCTTGCACGCGTACTGCATCATTTGGCTAATTGTAACGTGACAAAACACCATAAGAACAAAGAAATCCAATCTGTGCAACCTAAAAACAAAAAAACATGACTCAATTCTATTAGATCTATCTAGGTTGTCAACTGCTTCATGCTTAGGAGTTAGATCTATCCAGGTTGCCAACTGCTTCATTCTTGCTAAGCATCCAAAGAGTACCCACATGCTAACAATTTCAGTGCTTCATAAAAAATTAAAGGAGGGCAGAAACTGGGTAACATAAGCACAATCGTGCCCTAGAATGCATCGAATAGGAGCCAATCCTGGTAATTTCACAGCAATGGTAGATCAAACAAGCAGAGTATATATGAATAGTAAAATGAACATTCATAGTAGTTGGTATTTGAATGAGGTTTAGCATAGATCGGAATACTTAAAAATCCAGACGCAAAGAAACGGGGAAAAGAAAAAGGAAGCAGATCTTACGGAGCGAACTCGAGCGCTCCTCTTTGGAGATATACAAATTTATCCACGAGAGTGTCCACCGCGACCACAATATTGCACTCGCCCTCTTCCACTACCTTGTCGCGGCGGCCACGATCTTGCACTCGAGATCGGGCTTGCCGGCGCCTAGCACCTCGGTCTGTGCCTCCGCGCCACCGACTTACGCATTAGCCTCCGCCTCTGCTTCCGCCCCAGGAAAAGCCGGAGCTGTGTCCTCCTCGTCCTCTTCCTCTAGCCCAGCGCGATGGGTGAGATGGGAAGGGGGGAAATGTGAGGAGGCGGCCCATGGCGGAGCGAGGTAGTGGAAGGGGGCGAGTGCGACGAGCACGGAGAGGAAAAGTCGAAGGATGCACGAACAAACTCATCGGCGCAGATTCCTATGATGGACTGCCACCAGCAAAAGAAGTCGCCTTCGCATGGCGTCGTGGAGCCACAGAAATAGGAGGAGGCGAGGAGCACGAGCCTTCTTATCGCAGTGCGTGCGGCGTGTGAGGCAATGGGCGGGCGGGCGGCGGAGAAGACAGAGCGCGGGAGCTGTTTGGGGCAGCGGTTGAGGAGCGGATGGCGTGCGGCGTGTCCTGAGCGCTTGGGTGCGTGCGACGGAGAATGCAGAGCGCGGAACTGTTTGGGGGCGGCGGGGCATCGCGAGGAAGGAGGGCGTGCGCGGCGGCGGGCATCACGGCGCTGGGGGAGAGGGAGGCGGGGCGGCGGCGGATCGATCTCGACCCGGGCGACCTCATATAGCTTCGCCGCCGGTTACCGTGACTGGAGGGGGGAGGCGGGGCGGCGGAGACTCACGCGGGGTGGGGGAGGGGGGACGAACGTGGGCATGGGTGGGCGGACGGTGTAGATTTACGGAAGCGAGCGGACGGTGCAGATTGGCTGAAGGCAGAACCAGGGGAGGCAGCCTACCCCTTAGAGCCTTAATAGGTAGTATAGACTAGTCCTACGATTTTTATATATCATATAGATAAATCTTATTTAATTAGATTAATTGTAGGAACACGTTTTAAACCTTTACAATAATATATGGTGGCTTGAGTCAATATAAAAAGAATAGCTACACATCACAAATAAAGCGAGACACTAATGGTTTCTTGGTGGACATCTGCTTGTGTACTCGCTGAGGTTTAAAGAAAAAAGGAAGACAACATCATAAGTCTCTCACTAAAGGCAAAACCAACGGTACAAGGTGACATTTAAATGAGCTCAGCAGAATGTTCAAAGGCAAGACAAATTTAGAAAAATGTTTAGCAAAGAACAATAATTAATATTTTGCATAACAATATGTGAAACCTCCCGTCGTGTGCAGTTTGCAGTTAAGTCCTCAATATAAATAGTACTTGATGCATCCGACGGAAGAGGAGGCTCAGGTCTACCACCATATGTCATTTCTATATGTTGTCTATACCAACAACATCCATATCAGCACCCATCTCTACAGCCAATCCGGCACCCATCCTTGTAGCCCTAGTGTCATTAGCACCAACAGAGGCCATCTATGAATTTATCACACAGATAAAACGCAAATCAATAACTCTATGCCCAGGCAAAAAAACAGTAGTACAATAGGAAAATTGTTTGTACCCCATTGTGTAATCCTGTCCTATCAATTTCATGTGGATAGTATAATGTCATGTCTTGCACACCAGACACAACTGCAAAAACGATAGTCAATACCTCATCAAAGAATAGAGTGTCAACAAATGTATTTTTACTTAAGTTACTTACACAGGAAAGCTAATTACGTTGCGACTCCCAACTATTAGACTCGAATTTCCGAACTACCAAGTGGATAAATTTGTTTCTATAATTTCAATTTGAACGAATAAGATATTATAGTCTAGATATGTCAAGTGCTATAGGTACGGAGTCGAGCCACCACAAGAAATCGCAGACCCGAATTTTTCATGCAATTGAATTTTTGGTCGTTCAAGTGTCTCCCTTCCCACCTCTCCCATCTTTGATACGAGAGATCTACCATCTTTGGTAGAGGAGATCTATCATCTGCTGCACCTCCGAGTTTTTTGAAGGATTTGATGCTCTACAATTGAAAAAATTAAATTGGTCAATGCTTAATTTACATGTTTTGATAATTACACAACAACATTAAGATCTAATCAAAACATTGATATATAAGTTCTGTTGACTCTGTTTTTTTCAATTATCAATACTTTTGAGACCAGATACTTTGGTCTTAACGTTAAAGATAAGTACATATTACATCAACTTAGATAGCCATGTGATTAGTTGGCGTCAGTTAGGAAAACAGAATGAACTCAACACAAAAGAGCTAGCATTGTGATCAACTGATCACCCTGTAACTCCACATATGTTCTCCCACAAACAAGCAACTATAACAATACAATCTAGTACACATCTACCCTGATTTATAATTATGTGCAATAAACAACACGTGGTGTTGCAAAGGCGTAAATACATGTTGGGTACAGAATCAGAACCAAGATCTGAGAACTTATAAAGAAACATTCATCACCATGCCTTAGCTTGTTAAATCAAATTTAAATTAGGAATATCAAGAGATTGTTTTTATATATTAGCTTGTGCCAAAATAGAGTAACACCCTAATAATTACCAAGATATTAAAAGCCAGAGATGTCAAAAAATAAAGATCAAAAGACAAACCTTGGGAACATAGTTAAACAAGATAGATTTGAAATTTAGAAGAGTAATATTTGCAGGATGTAAAAAATTTCAAATTTGGATACAACCTCCTGCAATGTCGAAATCTGCTCAACAACATTTTTACCCGAAGGAGGTTTCACTTCAAGCACTTCCAACAATTTTTCGTCCCCAACATACTAACACCAAAGCATGATAATAGCAAAAGTTAAGAAAAGAAAGCGTGTGCTGTAAAAATGTGAAAAGTTCGAAGGATGGGAAAAGTTGAATTCATGTTTATTAGCATACTTGACAAGATCTGATAACAACAATGAAATTACCTTTGAATAACATAAAACATAAAAGCTAAGAATAGAAGTGATTTCGAAGGATCTCCCCATTGGCTGAAGAGAGTAAACAATCTTGCATACTTGAATGAAAAGGGAGGAGTAACTCCAGCAATGTAAGGCAATCCATCAGAATGCAAATCACCTTGCTACTAAAGTATCATTTGAGAAATAGGCTTGAGTACTATGAAGAGCCAAGAAACTCCACTAAAGAACTAATATGAAGCATGATTGTATAAAATATAGCCTGCATCCAAATCAACATGTTTTATAATTGAATCATTGGCGACAAAGAAGCTTATTTACTTCCTGTTGCATGTAACAAAAAGGAAGATCCAAACAAACCTGCATGAGGGCAAGATTTGCATCAATGCCTTCCACCTTTACTTGATTAACTGTACCACATGTTGGCTCTATTCTTTCAGATGAAATCTCTTTTAAAGTGGTTGTTTTTGGCAGACAGACAAACGTGGCACACGGTTTGCTAAGACAGTGCAGTATTATTTCTATAATCTTTATTTCCCCTCCCTGTTTTCCCATTGACCAGTCATACCATTACATTTTGTTCCGGTGACTATATTATTATCCTACTGCTACTAATTTGACCATAAAGAAGCAATAATTATTATTATTTATATAAAAATAGAACCATGCTAATAATCTAATCCCACCATTTTACCGCGGAATGGATACATATTTACAACTATTTATCCCTTCAACACACCTTTGTATTGGAGGATTTGTGGTGTGGATAACAACTAAATTTAAATTAAAGTAGAACACTGAAAGAAACTGTAACACTCCAAAATCCTATTATGGATAAATTAGGAAAACTCATTTCATGATTTAAATAAATGTGTTTTCAAATAATAGATTACCTAAAAGATTTTTATGTAAACTATCCATTATGCTAAAGATTTATTCTCCAAAAAAGAATTAAGTTAAACTATCTCTTAATATAGATTTTACATAAGAAATTATATCATTTTAAATAAATATGTGAAGATTATAAATTTATTTTATTGTACTTCTAAAATGTGGCTACGTGTTTGAATTATTTTTTAATAATTATTATTGTAAAACATCTTACATGAATTATTCCTACTAATTTTAATTTGTATAAATGGATAAATTAATTAATAAAAATGCTTTGCATTTATGTTGAGTTTTTGTTTGTTGTAATTTATGCTTGAAATAGAAAATTTAACTCATCTCTAAATTAGACTTGAATTTTAAATTTAAATTAGAAAGCAAAAATTCGAAATATAACCTAATATAATGGATCGATGTACGTTTGGTTTGTTTGTTTGTACACGACGTCCTTTAGGTAAAGTTGATACAAATTAAGATATCACAATAAGATATTTAAGAAAATACTCCTTTCAGATCGCATGTAACACCAAAAAAATTAATTTAAAAATTTAAATAAAAATATATTGTAAGATTTATTTAAATTGAAAGACTAATATGATTAGTACAAATTAACAATAATATTATTGAAATAAAAGAGATAAGTTAGAGTTCCTAACAAATATGATAGGATTGTAATATATAAGTACCAGATTAGATCTGCCATGTAACGGATTTGGTTTCGAGTTTGTTAGAGTTCCTAATATATAGAATATGATTGTAACAGATAAGTACCAGATTAGATCTATCATATAACCACCCACCTCCCATCCTATATAAATACATGCCACCATAACACCTCAAGCCATCAATCAAAGACTCATCTCATCCATAGCCTCGCAGCAGCCATCGCTCGCCGGTGGGCCTGCCACCGCGGGCAGGATGCCGCATCCCCGTTCCAGCGTGAACAGGATCGTGTGGGTAGAAACGGCTCTGGCCGTCGATCCGGTGATGAGCGCTCATGATTGAATCTTAAATACCCCATCGTTGTAACACCCCTAGTGTTTATCGTCTACTCGACTACGAGCGCGGACGTTAACACGTGATAGCTGTGAATGTAAAGGTCACTAAATTTTAATCATCCTCGTCTATCGCGATTTTGATATCGTGTCTGTCTCCATCTGTCTAATTGTTCCTAATTTATTCTGCAAAAATTCAGACTTTGGTAATTTTCGGAACATCGAATCCAGTATCGTTTGGGTTGAGCCATCGACGTCTTGCCCAAACTCTAATACTTGAAATCGAATCTGGTTCCTTAAATTTCGTTTGAAATTCTTTCACGCTTGCATTGCACGTGTCTTTCTGTGGCCTGGCATCGTGGCGCGTGACAGGTGCTAACCGGTGTCTGGACAGCGCACAGCCTTTCGCCCACGTGAAAGTTGCGTGATGTCGATTCCGAAAGAATCACAATTTCGATGCTGTATCGATCTCGCGTATTTATTTCGCGAAATGTCATGTCCGGGTCCGTTTAAAATTTATAGATTAAGAGAATATAAATTTGGAATCTCAACTCACTCTTGTGAATTTTGACCCGAGTAAATTTTATTAGAGGCTCAGCAACAAGAGTGTTGATGCGAGATTAGATTCAACCACGATAATTTGAACCGAAATGAGTATTCGTAATTAATCTGTTTCATTGTCTATAGCCGTAGAACAATTAGGCGTTCGATTTTTATAAATTGGATTGCGCACGTTACCAAAGAGGATCAGATGCAAGGGTAATAATCGGATTAATTCTCCAGTATGTTATACATGATAGAGGAATTCAAGTGTTCGATTTTGTATAAATATAGAAATTTGTCTGATCCCGAAAATACCTACCAGTGTTAGTGTAGTCCAAAAATATTAAAATTGATATTGTTTTGAATAGTCTGTTTGCATCTCGTTCAGATTATAATTCTAGATTTCGTAGGTGTTTTCTTTCGTTACAAATTGGAGAAGGAAAAATCTGAATTCTCCTTATTCTTCCCACCGCCTAACTATCTCCTTTTTTCTCTCTATTGATTTATCTGTACACAAGCTTCTAGAGCCGATCCACACGTCTTCCTAATCCTCTCCTCACACAAACATTATCTTCATCCCACACGTCACCCTCTCTTCTTGAGAGCATGCCGCCCCATCTCCTTTCCCCCATGGCGCCCATCTCTTCCCTGCTGCTTCTCCTGGCCGAGCTGCTCCACCATCCGCTGCTGCTCCAGAACTCAGTGCCGACCACCATCTCCCATGGCGTAGGAGCTCCCCATCTTCCTCTTGCCAGGGCGCCGTTGCTGAGCTCGCCCTGCCCCCAGCCATGGACGTCGTCGGGCCACCTGTTTCCTATCTCCTCTCGCCCTCATCCTCTGGCTGCTGCCCCTTCCTATTCCTGGTGGTTGAGTCTTCTTCCATGGACGCCAATAGCAGCAGCCCACTCCTTTTGTTCTCCATGGATGAAAGCCCAAGCATCTGCGCCTCCCCTAGGTTTTTGTACAATCGCAGCAGCACGTCGGACCTTTGCAACCCCGGTGAGACCAGCTGCTTGCGCTATATTTATTCCCCACCACTTCCTATATTTGATTATTTACTGTATATGTTTGTGTGTTTGTGGTGGAGGTAAATCCTAGGAAATTTAGATGAGAAGAAAGCTTTAGCGAGGCGCTTGCCAAGTGCTTGGTGAATCGCCTCAACCGGATGGGGTTATCGATCTCGCGGAGTCGAGTCGAGTTTAGTCGTGGTAAGTCGATCCATTGTTTTCGTTAGTCGGATGAATGATTAGTTTGTGTGGATGTATAAGGCTTGTGCTATTAAATTGATTTGTGTGTGTGAATGAAATTATTTTCATGAGTATGTATTAGTATCAACATATGTTGGAGATAATTCTATGTTTTAGTGGTCATGTTACTTGATATTTATTAACCGAATTTCGGTTGATTGGATGTATATGCATAGTGTCATTAGAGTAGTTCTTCATTTGCAATATGAACTTTAGGTTGAAGATACAAACTCATACGAAGTGATCGTGTGTATGGTTATAAAGTATACCAATCTATCTATATGATTAAGTAGGTGGTTTTTAAGTCTACTTTAAGATAAGGTGTTAGTAGTATTTGAAGTACTAAGCACATGACAGTTGTAGGAGCCTAATAGGAGCTAAATTGAATATGTTGCTGTTTAAAGCTATAGGTACAGTTTTAATTGCGCAACTAATTTGACAAAGTAAACTATGTTTTCTGTAGACATATTATATAGGAAAGTTGTAGCTCACTTCTTTATCTTGCTTGTGTAAAAATTTCATGACCATAGGCTTAGTAGTTTAGAAGATATGATTTTCTTAAATCCAGTTCCTGAATCTGTCCAAATTCTGTACAGGTTCCGAAAATTGGATTGTTTGCCCAAGTTAAACTGAGAATCAGCTCTTAGTAATTATAGGAGAATTGTAGTACTTTTCTTAAGCTTTCCAACAAATTTCAGATCACCCTTTTTGGTGGTCTATAAGCCAGGTTATGGCTGTTTGAAATGTGATGTTTGAAGCTGTCAAAATCTGGACAGCAATGCTTGTTTATATTAACTTACTTCGATACACATTGAATCACCCTGAGATGATTATAAATGAATTATAGACAATTCTATTAGCTTTCTAAAAAGTCTAGGATCACCTGATTTGGATTTATAAAACTCCAGCTATGGATTTTTGAAGTGAAGAGCCGAATTCTGTCCAAATCTGGACAGAATTAAAGTTTAGCACTGTTTGACCTTTTAAACTGTCGAATCTCATTATGATGATAATACCAAAGTTGTAGAGGACTTTATAAGCTTTCCAAAAAATCTTAGTTTACTATTTTTGGATTCATATTTTGTGAGTTATGAATAAAACAATTGACTACTGTGCTGCTGTCCAGAAAATCTGCACACGTTAAACTGATTACTTAGAATCATTCTTGCTTGGCTAGATAGGATTAATTAGTTCTTGGTTCTTAATTGGTGAAGTCTTGAAGTAGATAACCTCAAGTGAACATGTGTCCCATATTTAATGTGTTTAGTTATTGTTACATAATGTTTGGATTAGGTCCGATTACCTCAAAGTTCATGATTGTATAAAGTCAGAAGTATCTAGTGTTTATGCATATAAGTGTTTTAAACTTTTAAATTAAGATAAATACTATACTATAAAATTCTATGCTTGCTAACAATGAGTTGTTCCTTAGTACTAAGAGTGGTGTTAATCATTCGGTAGGATATTCTAGTTCATGAGGTTGGAGTTATGTGTAGCCTTTTTGATGCTTGAGTTCGATCCGTTTAAATGAAAAAATGTAATTGTGATACATAGTGATATGTCAACATATAGTAATTGTTTTTAAATATTACGGTACATCAGTGTTATATTTATTCTAAATATATTAGGATTTGTATATTGCTAATGTTACTTGATGATGTGTTTAGGTCCAATTGACTAGAACGTCATGTCTGATGTAGAGTTAAATATATCTAGTTGTTACACCTAAGAATTGTGATGTCTTGCTTTAAGTCTGTATCCTCCTTAGTATAACTTATCTATCTTGTGCTATTTATGCTCCTATTCACTCATATGCATTATGCATATCATCTAGGTACGTTAATTAATCACGTGATGTGGAGGACAAGAGCTGGATTAATCATAAGACGATGCTGATGGACGAAGCTAAAGTGGATGAATCAATCAAGTGCTAGGATGGAAGATGCTCACCAAGTGGTCGTCTTTTAACAAAACTAACGTAGTGTTATCCCAGGCAAGCCCCGGTGCATTTGCCACATCCTTTTTGTCGGGGACCATAATTAGGGGTACCCTCAAGACCCCTAAATCTCAGCTGGTAACCCCCATCAGCACAAAGCTGCAAAGGCCTGATGGGTGCGATTAAGTCAAGGATCGGTCCATTCAAGGGACATGATCGTGCCTCACCCGAGCCTAGCCTCGGGCAAGGGAAGCCGACCCCGGAGAACCTACGTCTCGCCCGAGGACCCCCCTCCAGCAATGGGCACTGTTGGGGACTTGTTCTCAAATGCTAAGAATTAAGAACAAGGCAACACAGAAAATGTTAAGTATTAAA
Source organism: Zea luxurians (assembly GCA_029449295.1). Taxonomy (NCBI): domain Eukaryota; kingdom Viridiplantae; phylum Streptophyta; class Magnoliopsida; order Poales; family Poaceae; genus Zea; species Zea luxurians. The sequence continues at coordinate 31,071,326 of JAOPSE010000014.1, forward strand.
GTCCTTCGTCCTCCATAACAATATATCCCATCAGGATATAAAGCATCTCGGACGAAGGTTACGAAGGACATACCTTCGTAAGCATAACAACGAAGGACGGAGTATTCACATAAATCATGAGATATGAAGTAAACACTTAAATGTTATCATAGAATTATTTCCATCTATTATTATGATCAAAATGTAAATAACTTCAAATTATAAATGTACCTTCGGTCCTGAAGAAGGCAAAAATACAAGTGTGATGCGAAGGCAAATGACAGGTTCGCGTGAACAGTACAGGGGTACTGTTCATCTATTTATAGACACAGGACGCAGCCTGTGACGAATTACAATTATGCCCCTTACAAAAGTTTACAACATTAACTTAGACCTCTATGGATAAAAAGGTCATTCTATCTTTACGTCGGTTTGTAACGCCGAAGCTCCATAAAAAGGAACCTTCGGCCATCTCCTGGGGGCGATTTCAGCCGAAGCTGCTTCTTCGTGTAAGACCTTCGGCGCAACGAAGCATGGCCCCAACAGTAGCCCCTTTCGCGGTGCTAGATCGTTTTTCGTAACGAGCTTGATCCGTGAAAAAATCCTCTCAAGCTTCGGGAAGCCGAAGGTCCAAAAAACACCTTCCCTGAGCTCGTTGCCGAGAAACGATTCATCTCCCGGGCTCGCGTCGGTCCCACCTTGCAGAGTTACTGTTTGATCTTTGCGGTCCACTGCACAGCGAGTACAAGTTACTGCCCGCCTGGTGTGAAAATCCCGCCGCTTCGCCTTCTTACCTGCAGCACTATATAAACTGACGAGTAGGTGTGAAGTTACCACAGCATTCATTGCTATTTGCACTGTTTCGCTGCCAAAATTTTTAACCATAGCCGAAGCTTGATTCTCAGAATCTAACGAAGGTCCATCTCGAAGTCTGCTTCGTCAAAAAGGAGAGCTTCGGAAAAAAGAAAAAGGAAAAAAGTGTTTTAACTTCCCCAAACTTAGAATCAAATGGCCAGAGTACGATCTACTGCCAGAGTTGCACGTGATGGAGACGAAGCCGAAGGTTCGAATACTGTGCCCATCTCCGAAGCGATGCAGCGTTCCGGACTGGTGACTGCGGAAGAAATGCCTGATGCCGAAGCAAACCCGACAGCTGCCGAAGGAGAAGGGGACATTGAAGAAACCGACTCCGAAGATGACTACCGCATTGCCATGCCCAGCAAACCCAGCCACCTAGACTTCGGAAAATCGACTGTTTCAAGGGCTGATCTCGCCAAGATGGTGAAAGCAGGTTATTTCAGTGAAGATCAGAAGAAGCTACTTCGCTTCGGGGGAGAAGAGATCACCCCGAAGCCAGAGAAGGACGAGATTGTCATCTTCAAGAGCTTTTTAAAGGCTGGGCTAAGATTCCCTGTTCACGAGATTGTTGCGGAGATATTTAAGAGGTTTGGTATCTACTTTCACCAGTTAACTCCTAACGCTATCGTTAGGCTTAGCGTTTATATTTGGGCGCTCCGAAGCCAAGCAGTGGAGCCATTTGCCGACAGTTTCTGTCGAGTTCATGAGTTGCATTATCAAACAAAGGCCAGAAAAGATGGGCTTCATGAAAACTTCGGTTGCTATAATTTTGCCTACCGAAAAACCGCAAAGTTTCCTGTAATCAGCTACCGAAGCAAATGGCCGGCCGGCTGGAAGTCAGAATGGTTCTATGTCAAGGTTGATGAGGACAAGGAGAAGCTTGTGCAAAGTCCACTCGAGCTGATCTTCGGAGAAACGCGACCCCACTGCAACATGACACCAGAGGGTCAAACTCAACAAGCAATAGATGAATTCAGAATTATTGCAGAGCATATTGGTACCAGGGATCTGGTTCAAGAATTCTTGGCATTCAGAGTCTTCCCTACTCTGAAAGAATGGGAAATGCCAAAGTTAAAGGGGGAGAAGAAGGAGGGGGAACTTGTCCGGCTTCCCTACCACTTCAAATTCAAGAAATACTTTAAGAAGCCCTGCCAAGAGTGGCTGGACACAGTTGAGGTGATGTGTAATGAAATTCTTGGAAATTATTCGAAAAAAGAAGATCAACTGATGACAGCAGCCTTCGGCACCCGTCCGAAGCGAAGGCTGAACCGAGTACTTGATGCCCTGGGCTTCGAGTACCCTGACTATGGGCAGTTAAGCAAGGGTGCCGAAGGCCAGAAGAGAAAAAGAGCGGCCGAAGCTTTAAAAAAGGATGAAGAGAAACCCCCAAAAGAGAAGAAGATTATCAAGAGAAAAGTATCAACTCCAAAGCGAAAACTATCCGAAGAAGAGGGGTCCCCCACACCACCTTCTACTAGCGACGTGGAGGAAATTCTAAAGGTAATGACTGAACCCATGCCCACGAAGCTAAGTCCATTAGAGCCTCGACTGACGAAGCTTTTTCAAAAGGTGGCGGAGCCGGAAAAATCGAAGATAACCAAAGCAAAAAGGCAAAGAATTATTGCCGTAACAGAAGTTATTGACAAGACGCCACCGAGAGCATCAGTTCAGAAAACAGCAGCTGCTGAAGACACAACAAACGTCGAAGTCGCACCTTCGGAGGTCGCGGCTACCGAAGCCGCTACAGCCGAAGATGTGAACCTAGAGACTACCATTGAGAACATCGACAAAATTTTGGAAGACATGGCTGCAGAAGAAGCTGCCGCTGCTAAAAAAGCCATGGCCGTAGTGCCTGAAAAGGGGAAAGAAATAGCCAAAGAGGCTTCAGACGACGAAGCCTACACATTCCAAAATTTAATTGGGCAAAAACTCTCGAAGGACGAAATAGAAGAGCTTAAAGACTATGCCAAATCTTGCGGATACAGGCCAGGAGCTCTTCTATTCGGAGGTGTGGTCGATGAAAAATTAGGCTGCATTCGAGATCAAACCGGAGCTAAGGTCATCGGTACTCTATCAAAGAGTATCGGTTTTCCGAAGCTAGAGACAGACATCAGCCGCTACCGACGACAACATATCGTCGGCAGCTTATTTTATTCCAATTTCAAGGTAAACAACCTTTTCTCTGGTCTTTATTGCTTTCAATAATGAAAATGTTACTAACGAAAGTTACTTTTGTGCAGAGCATGCTACTGAGCAAAGCTCTGAAGATGCAGCAGGATTTAGAGGACAAAAAACACGAAGCTATTATTGGAAATTTGGAGAGCAAGATAAAAGAACAAGCAGCCATCATTGAAAAGAAAGACTTCGAGCTTCAATCAACCGAAGGCTTGCTGGCAGAGACCGAAGCTAAAATATCAGAATTGAATTCGAAACTTATCGGTCAATCAAAACAGTTTGAACAAGAAAAGCTAGAGCTTAATTCTAAACTTGAAGCCGAAGTCCAAGCCAACTCAAATTTGAAGAAATCACTAACAAGCCTTCAGGATAAATGTTTGAAATTTAGCAACAATTGTATCCAACAATTAAAGAAGATCTTTCACTCAGTTGGAGCTAGCAGCGGGAAGTTTACCCCTTCGGATGAAAATTTACCAGAATCCTTCGATCATATCGAAGCTGAAATCGAAGAACTTGACGAAGTTATAGCCGGGCACGGTGACTTCTGTGCCTGGGTAGCTTCTCGGGGTACCGCTGCAGCATTCCTGAAGGCTGGCTGCGAACATGGAAAGATTGTCAACAGGCCCAACTTCACCCTGTCTCCATCAATCCTGGATGATATGCCTGACCTCGCCCGAAGCATCTCGAATAGATTTATAAAAATGATATGGACAAAAGGCGGGCGGGAGAAGGCTGGAGACGAAGCTCGAAGTCATCTTGAACCAGTAAGAGATCATACTTTGTACTTACCTTCTCCTTCACACTTGATTTTTACTCTGGATACCTGGATTCGTGTAGGATGACGAAGCTGAAGGTAATTAAAGAATATGCCGCCGAAGCGGAAGCCTGAAGAAGATTAGTAGAAGTAGACTAGGAAATACTCAGGAAAATTTGTAACAACTTTTTATAAATACAATTAAACCTTTCTCAAGGAACTTTGTACATACCTTGTAATATATTCTTACCTATTTATTGAAACGCTTTGATGTGGACAAAATCAGTATTTTGAGCCGAAGGCGAAAAAACACCTTCCCTTCTTTTCGTACACAACGAAGCATAAAAGACCGCTTCTTGTTTTTGCCGAAGCTTTGCTTTTTTGTACATAACATAACATAACATAAAAAGAGTACATTTTCTTTCTGCCGAAGCTTTGCTTTTTTGTACATAACATAACATAAAAGAGTACTTCTTCTTTCTGCCGAAGCAACCACTTAAGAACACAGATGCTATGAATGAATGCTTATGAATGCAAATGCTATGATGTAATGTGTTGTGCGAATGAATGTCCAAAACATGTAAGCGAAACCACACTCAGCCATTATTTCCTTAGAATCAACCACACATCAGCTCTGCATTCCCTTAGGAACGACTTTGGAGCTTCTTCGTCTTTTACTTAGACGGTATAAACTCTGCATTCCCTTAGGAACGTCTTTGGAGTTTCTTCGCCTTTTACTTAGGCGGTATAAGCTCTGCATTCCCTTAGGAACGTCTTTGGAGCTTCTTCGCCTTTTACTTTCGGCGGAACCAGCGTTGACTTTTCGCTGTGAGCTCTGCATCCCCTTAGGGACGTCTTTGGAGCTTCTTCTCTCTTTTTTTTTAGTTTCGGCACTCGATGGTGCGTTCTCAGCTGTTACATTTACATTCTTTGGGGGATTTTGCTCTTATAAAACTAAAAAGGAAATTACACATGATGGCCCCATTAAAAACCTTTCTCCCCCTTTAGAAAGGAAAAGGGTGCCATGAAAAAGAAAAGAAAAAACATAAAAATTACATCAAGTTATACATAGTATCGCCGAAGCTCATCCGCATTCCAAGATCTTGGAATTTCTTTGCCATCCATGTCCTTCAACCTGTACGATCCAGGCCTTGCCGAAGATACTACTAAGAATGGTCCTTCCCATTTCAACTGTAGTTTGCCCACTGTATCTGGGTTAGCCACTCTCCGAAGCACCAAGTGTCCCGGCTCAATATTTTTTAGCCGGACCTTTCTATCTCGCCATTTAACTGTTTCAGCCTAGTATTTATTGATATTTTCCACGGCCTGAAGCCTGATCCCTTCTAAAGCATCTTTTTCCACAAGGCAAGCATCTTCGGGATCTGATTCTGCCGAAGCTATTACTCTTATTGATCCAGCTTTGGCTTCTTCCGGAGTTATTGCTTCGTCACCGAATAATAACTTGAATGGGGTAAAGCCTGTAGACCTTGATGCTGTTGTATTGTGGCCCCACACCACTTTGGTTAACTGGTCTGGCCACTTTCCCCTGGGTTGATTGAAGATTAACTTCATTATTCCTGTCATTATAATGCCGTTGGCCCTTTCAACAAGCCCATTCGACTCCGGATGCCTGACTGATGCAAAATGGATCTTCGTTCCAATTTGATCACAGAAATTTCTGAAAGCTTCGGAGTCGAACTGCGTTCCATTATCTACAGTGATGGCCTTCGGTACTCCGAAGCGACAGACAATGTTCTGCCAGAAAAACTTTTGGACAGTGGCCGAAGTTATTGTGGCCAATGGCTTCGCTTCAATCCATTTGGAAAAATACTCCACAGCTACTATAACATATTTTAGATTCCCTTGGGCCGGTGGTAATGGACCCAACAAGTCAAGGCTCCACCTTTGCAGTGGCCAGATGGGTTGTATCAGCTGTGTCAAAGACGAAGGTTGCTTTTGATCTCTTGCACATTTTTGACAACCTTCGCACTTCTGAACTAACTCCGCTGCATCCGAAGCTGCCTTCGGCCAATAAAATCCTTGGCGGAACACTTTTCCAAGTAACGGCCTGGATCCGATGTGGGATCCACACAGGCCTGCATGTATCTCTTTCATCAACTCTATACCTTCGGCTCTAGATAAGCACTTGAGCAGCGGAGCGCAAACTCCATGTTTGTACAATTCCCCTTCTATCATGACATACGGACGAGCTCTTGCCTCTATTCTTTTATTGTAAGCTTCGTCATCTGAAAGGAACTTACCCTGAAGGTAAGAAATTATTTCAGTTCTCCAATCTTCGCTGTAAACAGGAGATATGTTGAGAACTGCTCTTTCAAGGAGCTCCACCGAAGGTGCCTTTATTGTTTCGAAGAACACATCCGAAGGTAACGGCAGCCCCTGTGCTGCAGACTTGGCTAGCAAATCAGCATGCTCATTTTGTCCTCGAGGGATATTCTTGACAGAGAATCCTTCGAAGGAGGCTTCGATCCTTCGGACCGTATCTAGATATTTTTCAAGCTTCGGATCTTTAGCCTTGCAACTTTTGTCAATATGACCCGAAACCACCTGGGAATCAGTTTTGAGAATTGCCCTTCTGATTCCCATTGCTTTTAATTTCCGAAGGCCCAGAAGCAGGGCTTCGTACTCAGTAATATTATTTGTACAGCTGAAATCAAGTCTTGCTGCATAACAAGTTTTGACCTTGGATGGTGAAACCAACACAGCAGCTGCACCTGCTCCGAAGGTTCCCCAAGAGCCATCACAAAACACTGTCCACACTTCGGCATCTTTATTTGCTTCTTCATCCTGAGCCCCTGGCGTCCAGTCGGCAATGAAATCTGCCAATGCTTGAGACTGGATCGAGGATCTGTGCACATAATCAATGTAAAATTCGTTGAGCTCTGCAGCCCATTTCCCAATCCGTCCAGTAGCTTCTCTATTTCTCATTATATCCTTCAACGGCTGCGAAGAAGGAACAATAATATTGTATGCCTGGAAATAATGCCGAAGCTTCCTGGATGCCATTAAAACGGCATATAATACCTTCTCCAGCTCTGTATAATTTTTCTTTGAGACACTAAGGACCTCAGATACAAAATATACTGGAACTTGCTTCTTGAGTTGGCCATCAAGCTTCTCCTGGACAAGTGCCGCACTCACTGCTGAGTGCGAAGCTGCCACATATAACAATAGAGGAGCCCCTAGCGTTGGTAGAGTTAGTGTTGTGAGATCTATCAAGTACTGCTTCAGCTCTTCGAAGGCTTTTTGTTGACTTGGGCCCCATTGAAAGACTTCGGCTGACTTCAGCACCTCGAAAAATGGTAAGTTTCTTTCTGCTGATCTGGATATAAATCTGTTGAGAGATGCCAGCCTTCCTGTCAATCTTTGGGCCCCCTTTCTTGTAGTTGGTGGCTCCATTCGAAGTATAGCTTCGATTTTATTTGGATTAGCTTCGATTCCCTTTGTTGAAACCAAACATCCAAGAAATTTACCCTTCTTTACTCCGAAAACACATTTTTCTGGATTCAGCTTCAGACCAACTTGTCTGAAGCTGGCGAAGGTCTCCTGCAGATCAGCAATATGATTTTCCTGCTTCGTGCTTTTTACGATAATGTCATCAACATAGGTCAACACATTTCTGCCTATTTGAGACTGGAGAACCTTCGCAGTCATTCTGCTGAAACTCCCTCCAGCATTTTTGAGCCCCTCAGGCATCCGAAGATAGCAATACGTGCCACTTGGAGTTATGAAGCTAGTCTTCGGCTCATCTTCCTTTTTCATCCAGATTTGATGATATCCTGAGTAACAGTCCAGAAGACTCATGAGCTCTGAAGAAGCTGCTGCATCGACTAGAGAGTCTATTCTTGGCAGCGGGAATTCGTCCTTCGGACAAGCCTTGTTGAGATCTGTGAAATCGATACACATTCTCCACTTGCCATTGGCCTTCTTCACCATAACAGTGTTAGCTAGCCACTCTGGATACTTCACTTCTCTGATAACTCCTGCACTGAGGAGTCTTTTGACTTCATTGCGAGCCCCTTCGGCCTTGTCATCAGACATTTTCCGAAGCCTCTGCTTTCGGGGTCTGAAGGATGGGTCAACATTGAGCGAATGTTCAATAACATCCCGATTTACTCCACAGAGATCATTAGCCGACCATGCAAAAACATCTTTGTTGTTGAATAAAAACCTTATCAAGGTTTTCTCCTGGTCTTCAGATAATTGCGAGCCCAACAGCACCTTCTGCTCTGCTATGTCCTCACACAATAGCATGGGCTTCGGCTGATCTGCTGAAGCTGCCTTCTCCCTTCTGAATTTGTACTGTTCACAAGCTTTAGTTCCATCTATATTATGGATTGCCTTGGAGTCGGTCCAGCTTCCTTCGGCCCTTCTAGCAGCTTCCTGGCTTCCATGAATAGCAATAGGTCCTTGGTCCGAAGGTATCTTCATGCAGAGATAAGCTGGGTGGAGAATTGCTTCGAAGGCATTAAGAGTACCACGGCCAATGATAGCATTGTAAGGATACTCCATGTCAACAATATCAAACACAATTTGCTCAGTCCTTGTGTTGTTAACAAATCCGAAGGTTACCGGCATGGTAATCTTCCCAAGTGCTACAATCTGCCGTCCTCCGAAGCCACAAAGAGGGTGCGTGGCATCATGAATCTTGTCTTCGGGCTCTTGCATTTGTCTGAAGGCTTTAGCAAATATAATGTCAGCTGCACTGCCTGTGTCAACTAGGACATTGTGAACCAGAAATCCTTTGATCACACAAGAGATAACCATGGCATCATTGTGAGGATAGTCCTTAAGCTGAAGGTCTTCCTGAGAGAAAGTAATTGGAATGTGGGACCACTTGGACTTGATAAAGGGTCCCTGCACTCCAACATGCTGCACCCTTCTCTGAGCCTCCTTCTTCTGCTTCTTGTTAGCCGGCTCTGAGCAAGAACCGCCTGTTATCGGGAGCACCAGCTTCGAAGCCGAAGCAGCTCCAGCTTGATTGTTGAACGAAGCCATCAGCTCAGAAAAGTGGAAGTGAGTTCACCGGAGGTGGGCGCCAATGTTGGGGACTTGTTCTCAAATGCTAAGAATTAAGAACAAGGCAACACAGAAAATGTTAAGTATTAAAGTCCTTCGTCCTCCATAACAATATATCCCATCAGGATATAAAGCATCTCGGACGAAGGTTACGAAGGACATACCTTCGTAAGCATAACAACGAAGGACGGAGTATTCACATAAATCATGAGATATGAAGTAAACACTTAAATGTTATCATAGAATTATTTCCATCTATTATTATGATCAAAATGTAAATAACTTCAAATTATAAATGTACCTTCGGTCCTGAAGAAGGCAAAAATACAAGTGTGATGCGAAGGCAAATGACAGGTTCGCGTGAACAGTACAGGGGTACTGTTCATCTATTTATAGACACAGGACGCAGCCTGTGACGAATTACAATTATGCCCCTTACAAAAGTTTACAACATTAACTTAGACCTCTATGGATAAAAAGGTCATTCTATCTTTACGTCGGTTTGTAACGCCGAAGCTCCATAAAAAGGAACCTTCGGCCATCTCCTGGGGGCGATTTCAGCCGAAGCTGCTTCTTCGTGTAAGACCTTCGGCGCAACGAAGCATGGCCCCAACAGGCACACTATCGGCTCGCCCGAGGCCCAGTCTTCACTGAGAAGCAACCTTGGCCACATCGCCACGCCGACCGACCAAATCGCAGGGGCATTTAATGCAAAGGTGGCCTGACACCTTTATCCTGACGCACGCCCACCAGTCGACAGAGCCGAAGTGACCGCGGTCACTTCGCTGCTCTGCTGACCGGTCTGACAAGAGGACAGCGTCGCCTGCGCCGCTCTGACTGCTGAGCCACCCGACAGAGTGAGGCTTACAGCAGCTAAGGCCAGCCTCGGACGTCATAGGAAACTCCGCCTCGCCCGACCCCAGGGCTCGGACTCGGGCTCAGCCCCGGAAGACGGCGAACTCCGCTCCGCCCGACCCAGGGCTCGGACTCGGGCTCAGCCCCGGAAGACGGCGAACTCCGCTCCGCCCGACCCAGGGCTCGGACTCGGGCTCAGCCCCGGAAGACGGCGAACTCCGCTCCGCCCGACCCAGGGCTCGGACTCGGGCTTAGCCCCGGAAGACGGCGAACCTCGCTCCGCCCGACCCAGGGCTCGGACTCGGGCTCAGCCCCGGAAGACGGCGAACTCCGCCTTGCCCGACCCCAGGGCTCGGACATGGGTTCAGCCCTAGAAGACGGCGAACTCCGCTCCGCCCGACCCAGGGCTCGGACTTGGGCTCAGCCCCGGAAGACGGCGAACTCCGCCTCGCCCGACCCCAGGGCTCGGACATGGGCTCAGCCCCGGAAGACGACGAACTCCACCTCGCCCGACCCGGGGGCTCGACCTCAACCTCGACCTCGGAGGAGCCTGTAACACCCTAAAGTTCAATTTTGTGAAGACAAGGGAAATTTCTCAAAAATTTTAAATCAAAACACCTTTCCTTAAAGATAATCATAATTTAGAAGTTTCTAGTCCCGAAATGAATATGTTAAAAATATATAATTAAAGATACTTAGATAATCTAAATTGCCTTTGGATTAGGTTATACAGAAGAATTATGATTAAACTATTTCTTAATATATATAGTCTACAATATAAAATTTGATTTCCCTAGAATTAATAAAGTATGGATTATTCTCTATTATATGATTAAAAGCTTGTCTAAAAGAACTAAAATAAATCAAGAAATATATAAAATATGTTTTTGCACATTATGCTGAAGTTCTATATGTGTATCTAAATTAAGGGTTTGAAATTTAAACTTGTGTTGATTTGAAATTCAAATGGAAAGGAAAATAGAAAAGGAAAAATAGAAAGAAAAAGGAAAAAGAATAAAACCTGCTGTTGGGCCGCAACCACACAATTCGGCCCACACCAGGAAATCCTCCTGCGGCCCAACTTCACCCACCTTACGCGCTGGCCCAGCTGAATTTCGGTGCCGACATGTGGGCCACCTCCGTCAGTCGCTCCCCCGCGCCTGCGTATTCCTTCTCTCGCTGACGTCGCGGGGCCCCCACGTCAGCCTCTCAGCTCATGCGTCGTCTCTGGTGGTGGGGCCGGGCTGTCGGATTCTTCCTCCCGAACTCCGCGCGCGCCGCCGAGTTCGTTGCGACGCGTCCGGCCGAGATCACCGGAATTCCCAACCAAACCCCGAAATCTAATCACAACGAACTTGCGGATTTGACATCACCGGTGCATAAAAGGGTAACCCCCCCTCCCTGCTAAACATCGGATCGGGCTCGTTGTGCCGTTTACAACAGCTTCGTGCCGCCACCTGGGATCTCTGTCGTCGGGGCCGATTGAAGTGCACTTTGGGGACCTTGGGTGCGCACGGGACCTCTGGTGGTTGGCTGCTACTCGACCGGACTGGTGGTGCGGTCGGTGCTCTGGAATTTCTCATCGGAGCCGGATCTCCGCCGTGCAACGAAGACAGAGAAAAGCACTGCGCAATCCATCGGTAAGTCCACTCCATCAAGCTCGCCTGGTTCGCCGCTATGTTTAGCATCCTTCGAAACGGAGTTTTGCGCATCGGGGTCATCGGATGTGTGGTCTCATCCATGGCGCCGCCGCGCTCGTGGCCCTGTACACGGCCGCCGGTCTTGGAAGGGAGGGTAGAAGTGGTGCGCTGGCCGTTGATCCCAACTTCAACGGCTGGGATTGAAGGCGGGTACCGGTTTGGGGCAAGCTCTGTGCGTCGTTAGATCGATCGTCGACGGCAATGATTAGATCGCGCATACCCCTTTGGCGTGTGAATCGGGATCGTTGATTTGTGATCGCACGGCTCGGAACAGATTGGGCTTCATAAAATCTGGGCCGTTCAGTCATGATCCAAGGATCCCGAGCCCATACCGGTTCGGTGGGTGTCTGATCTAATCCGAGCCCTCGGCTGGTGATCGGACGGCCTGGGTTGTTGGATACCCCTTCGGCTGGGTCGTTTTTCATATGAACCCCTGGGTTTTACGGAAATAGAACCCGCCGTCCATGGGCACTGTTGACTGAGTCTCGGTAAACTTGCGCAGAGACCCCCGTGCTTTCCAGAAATTGGCGCCCAGTCCAGTGATCGTTTAAATTGAATAAATGAAATAGAAAATAGATTTTTAATATGAAAATAATTGCTAGAACTTTGATAATTCATAGAAAATTCATTTTAGCTCCAAATTGATCCATTCCAGTTCCTAAATTTTTGTAATAATATTGTCTACTCATTAGTGCCTCTGTTTTGGCATGAAAGGCTCATTCAAATTTATCTAATACTTAATCTTGTATTAAATACATGAAAGCTACAGAAATTCATAACTTGAAATATATAACTCCAAATGTAGTGATTCCAGTTCCTATGGTTTTATTTTAATGTGTAGATTATTACTGTGTATTTTGTGTACATGTTTGATGTAATGTTAATTTTGCCTATACAATGTTTGTTTGTATTGCTACGACTAGAGCGAGGTCACGTGCCATCTGAAGAGCAAGTTGGTACCTGGATTCTCAAGGCCCAGGCAAGTTGTGCCCTTGATCACTTCTTTTCACCTACTCATGTTCTAATTAATCATAATGATCTGCATAGGTTAATTTTGATGGGACCCAATAGGTTACCCTAGTTTGTCTATCTTTATACCTTGTTTACCACTGAACTTTCTGGGTAGTACTTGCTAGTGCTATATGTGGTTTTGGGTATGAAGATACACTATTCATGGTTACACCTTTGTTATCAGTTGATATTTATTGTTCATGATAAGATCATTATGTTAATTGGAACATGGAGCGACCACCCGGGAAAACAGTGCTACCACAAGGGAGGAATGGGACCCCTTGGCTGATTAATTAGGAAAGCTAGTGGAAGACTACCTTACCCGAAAGGGGCAAGGGCAGTAGGGGAGTGGTCAGTGTAGGGAGGCCCTCGGGAGGATTTTGCTGCGATGGCGGTCCTGCAAGGGATTCCTGCATTGGAACTTCCTATAAACTGTAGCGGGTTTTCGGAAGCTAGTGGAACTTTGTAAAGGCCTCGTAGTGGATCCCTAGCCATTCACCTCGGAAGTGTCTAAGGGCCTTGCAAACCCTGGCGACATGGGATACACGACTTGTGGGTAAAGATGCGCAACCTCTGCAGAGTGTAAAACTGGTATACTAGCCGTGCTCACGGTCATGAGCAGCTCGGACCCTCACATGATTAATTTATGGAACTAAATTCAATTTGTCATATGCATTGCATCGCAGGTGAAGTTGATACTTTTGTTCTACTATTTAATTGGGTTGGTATTTACTTATACTTAGTAACTGCTAATAAAATTTTGACCAACTTTAAAAGCAATGCTCAGCTTCAACCATCTTCTTTGGTAAGCCTTACACTTCACGTGAGCTCCCACCTTTGGCGAGTTCATGCACATTATTCCCCACAACTTGTTGAGCGATGAACGTATGTGAGCTCACTCTTGCTGTCTCACACACCCCACAGGTCAAGAACAGGTACCGCAGGATGAAGCACTTGGAGGATGCTGTGGCGAGTTCGCGAGAGGTCTAGGTCGTCGTCTCCCAGTCAACTTTGGGTTGCTGGACCGTTGTCTCCTTATAATGTAATTATTTATCTTGTATAGAACTCCTGTTATATATAAAGATGTGACATTCGATCCTGTGCCACTATACATCATATGTGTGAGACTTGGTCCCAGCATACTTGGTGTTTATGTTCGCGCCCGGGTTTTGGACCCCTAAAATCCGGGTGTGACAGAGCCTCCACCTCGCCCAGCCTAGGGCACGGACTGACCACGTCAACAGGAAGCGCCATCATTACCCTCCCCGAGCTGACTCGGGCTACGGGGAACCAGATCGGCGTCCCATCTGGTTCGCTCCACCATGCGAGTAATGATGGGGCCCGGATGCCCTGTGACGACGGCGGCTCTCAGCCCCCTTACGGAAGAAAGAGGACGTCAGCAAGGACTCGACAGCCCCAACAGCTGTCCTCTCACCAGGCTCCAGCACTCCTCCAACGGCCACGACACCACACGAACCGGGTGCCAAAACCTCTCCGGCTGCCACGATGGCATGTACTTAGGGCGCTAGCTCTCCTCCGCTAGACACGTATCACTCTGCTACACCCCCCATTGTACACCTACATCCTCTCCTTATGCCTATAAAAGGAAGGACCAGGTCCCTCTTACAGAGGGTTGGCCCACGCGGAGAAGGACGGGACGACGCTCGCGCAAGGCCGCTCGCTCCCACTCCCGCGTGGACGCTTGTATCCCCCTACTGCAAGCGCACCCGACTCAGGCGCGGGGCTAACATGAAGGCCGCGGGATCCACTCTCTCACGCCTGCCTCCCTCCGGCCGTTTCCTTTCCCCCCTTCACGTTCCGCCTCGCGTCGACCCATCTGGGCTGGGGCACGCGGCGACAATTCACTCGTCGGTCCAGGGACCCCCCGGGTTTCGAAACATGGACAGTTGGCGTGCCAGGTAGGGGCCTGCTGCGTGTTGACGAACAGCTTCTCGTCAAGCTCCAGATGGGCAGTCTCCAGCAACCTTTCCAGCCCGGGACGGTGCTCCGTTTCGGGAATCTTGAGTTCATGTCTCTCGACGGCAGCTACGACATGATACTCCTTCCCCCGCCGTGCGACAGCAACAATGGCGGTCGACAACCCGCTCGCCGGCGAGGAAATCGACGACGCCTTCCCCACGTGGTGGAAGGACGACATTCGGGCTTGTCCCGTCCCCTCCCCCGCCGACGGAGGAGGAGGCGGGGCAACCAAGGCCAAGCGGGAAGCGGCACCTCGTTGGCTGTCGAGCGAGTCGACGGCGCCCCAACGAAGGGCGCGTCGGGCATCGATCTCGCGTCTGAGACGAAGACGAGCGCCGCCTCCCCGCAACACGCCAATCTCAAGCAAACGCACGACGCCAGCACGCTCGCGAAGGACTTGCTGGGCGTCACCCTCGTACCTGAGACAACGGTGCCGTCAGTCCCAGACGCGACCTCGTCACCGACCGTCGACCGAAAGGTATCGACCGATTCCCGTCTCGTGTCTTTTGGATTCGGCCTCGACCCACCAAGCGACTACGCTTCGGTGAGCACTTTCATAGAGGCGAGTCCAAACCCTCTGGGGTATCGTGTGCGGTCACCCTGGGACCGACTAACGGCCGACTCGACCTACGAGCCCTCGGGGTCCAAGGAAGATGGCGAGCCCGACCTCTGTTGGGATTTCTCCGGGCTTGGTAACCCCAGTGCCGTGCGGGACTTCATGACCGCATGTGACTACTGCCTTTTCGACTGTTCCGACGGCAGCTGCGGCCTCGACAACGAGGATCGCGGCCCAAGTCGTGAATGTTTCCACGTCGATCTAGGGGGTCCCGGCGAAGGCAACCATCTTGGTATGCCGGAAAACGGTGATCCCCCTAGGCCCATGCCTCGCGTTGACATCCTTCGGGAGCTAGCTATGGTCCTCGTCCCGGCGGGGGGTCCTGACCCACAGCTCGAGCAAATCCGCGAGAGGCAGGCCAGGCTCGACGAGGGAGCAGGAACGCTTGTGCCGATCCGCCAGGACATCGGGCAGGAATGGGCGGTCTAACCCCCGACCGGAGAAGCGCGTCATCTCCCCCAGGACATCCAGCACCGCATCGTCGACGACGTCAGGGTGAGGCCGCCGCCGGATTCCAGCGGAGTCGGCCAGAACCTGGCTGCAGCGGCAATACTCCTCCACGCGATGCCGGAGCCATCAACCACCGAGGGGCGGCGTATCCAGGGAGAGCTCAAGAATCTCCTGGAGGACGCCGCGGTCCGACGGGCCGAAAGCTCTGCCTCCCGAAGGCAGGGGTTCCCCTCGGAACGGCACACCGCGACTTCCCGATTCATGCGGGAAGCCTCGGTCCACTCCGGGCGCACGCGCAACACAGCGCCTGCGGCCCCGGGTCGCCTCGGCAACGAGCGCCATCATCACAGCCGTTGGGCCCACCTCGACGACTGGGCGCGCCGAGGCTACCACCCCAGGCGTGGGGGATGCTACGACAGCGGGGAGGATCGGAGTCCTTCGCCCGAACCACCCGGTCCGTAGGCTTTCAGCCGCGCCATACGACGGGCACCGTTCCCGACCCGGTTCCGAACCCCGACTACTATCACAAAGTACTCAGGGGAGACGAGACCAGAACTGTGGCTCGCGGACTATCGGCTGGCCTGCCAACTGGGTGGAACGGACGATGACAACCTCATCATCCGCAACCTCCCCCTGTTCCTCTCCGACACCGCTCGAGCCTGGCTGGAGCACCTGCCCCCGGGGCAGATCTCCAACTGGGACGACCTGGTTCAAGCCTTCGCCGGCAAGTTCCAGGGCACGTACGTGCGCCCTGGGAACTCCTGGGATCTCCGAAGCTGCCGCCAGCAATCGGGAGAGTCTCTCCGGGACTACATTCGGCGATTCTCGAACCAGCGCACAGAGCTGCCCAACGTCACCGATTCAGATGTCATCGGTGCGTTCCTCACCGGCACCACCTGCCACGACCTGGTGAGCAAGCTGGGTCGCAAGACCCCCACTAGGGCGAGCGAGCTGATGGACATCGCCACCAAGTTCGCCTCTGGCCAGGAGGCGGTTGAGGCCATTTTCCGGAAGGACAAGCAGCCCCAGGGCCGCCCACCGGAAGATGCTCCCGAGGCGTAAACTCAGCGCGATGCCAAGAAGAAGGGCAAGAAGAAGTCGCAAGCGAAATGCGACGCCGCCGACGCGGACCTTGTCGCCGCCGCCGAGCATAAGAACCCTCGGAAACCTCCCGGAGGTGCCAACCTCTTCGATAAGATGCTCAAGGAGCCGTGTCCCTATCATCAGGGGCCCGTCAAGCACACCCTTGAGGAGTGTGCCATGCTTCGACGACACTTCCACAAGGCCGGGCCACCCGCGGAGGGTGGCAAGGCCCTCGACGACGCAAAGGAGGAAGATCACAAGGCAGGAGGGTTCCCCGAGGTCCGCGACTGCTTCATGATCTACGGCGGGCAAGTGGTGAACGCCTCGGCTCGGCACCGCAAGCAAGAGCGTCGGGAGGTCTGCTCGGTAAAGGTGGCGACGCCAGTCTACCTAGATTGGTCCGACAAGCCCATCACCTTCGACCGGGCCGACCATCTGGAATACATGCCGAGCCCGGGGAGATACCCACTCGTTGTCGACCCCATCATCGGCAACGTCAGGCTCAGCAAGGTCCTCATGGACGGAGGCAGCAGCCTCAACATCATCTACGCCGAGACCCTCGGGCTCCTGCGTGTCGATCTGTCCTCGGTCCGGGCAGGCGCTACGCCTTTCCACGGGATCATCCTCGGGAAGCGCGTTCAACCCCTCGGACAACTCGACCTTCCCGTCTGCTTCGGAACGCCCTCCAACTTTCGAAAGGAGACCCTCACGTTCGAAGTGGTCGGGTTTCGAGGAACCTACCACGCAGTGCTGGGGAGGCCATGCTACGCCAAGTTCATGGCCGTCCCCAACTACACCTACCTCAAGCTCAAGATGCCGGGCCCCAATGGAGTCATCACCGTCGGCCCCACGTACAAACACGCGTTCGAATGCGACGTGGAGTGCGTGGAGTACGCCGAGGCCCTCGCCGAGTCCGAGGCCCTCATCGCCGACCTGGAAAGCCTCTCTAAGGAGGTGCCAGACGTGAAGCGTCACGCCGGCAACTTCGAGCCAGCGGAGACGGTTAAGTCCGTCCCCCTCGACCCCAGCAGCGACGCCTCCAAGCAGATCCGGATCGGCTCCGAGCTCGATCCCAAATAGGAAGCAGTACTCGTCGACTTTCTCCGCGCAAACGCCGACGTTTTCGCGCTTCATCTCACGCCTCGGTGAAAGAGGCCTGCCTCTGTACCGCCTCTTAAGGAAGGCCGAGTGCTTCACGTGGACCCCTGGGGCCGAAGAAGCCCTCGGGAACCTAAAGGCGCTCCTCACGAACGCGCCCATCTTGGTGCCCCCCGCTACCGGAGAAGCCCTCTTGATCTACGTCGCCGCAACCACCCAGTGGTTAGCGCCGCGATCGTGGTTGAGAGACGAGAAGAAGGGCATGCATTGCTCGTCCAGAGGCCAGTCTACTTCATCAATGAGGTACTGTCCAAGACCAAGATCCGCTACCCACAAATCTAGAAGCTGCTGTACGCGGTGATCCTGACACGGCGGAAGTTGCGACACTACTTCGAGTCTCATCCGGTGACTGTGGTGTCATCCTTCCCCCTAGGAGAGATCATCCAGTCCCGAGAGGCCTCGGGTAGAATTACGAAGTGGGCGGTGGAGATCATGGGCGAGACGATCTCGTTCGCCCCTCGAAAGGCCATCAAGTCCTAGGTCTTGGCGGACTTCGTGGCTGAATGGGCCGACACCCAGCTCCCGATGGCTCCGATCCAACCGGAGCTCTAGACCATGTTTTTCGACGGGTCGCTGATGAAGATGGGGGCCGGCGCAGACCTCCTCTTCGTCTCGCCCCTCGGAAAGCACCTACGCTACGTGCTACGCCTCCACTTCCCGGTGTCCAATAATGTGGCGGAGTACGAGGCTCTGGTAAACGGGTTGCGAATCGCCATCGAGCTAGGGGTCCGACGCCTCGACGCTCGCGGTGACTCGCAACTCATCATCGACCAGGTCATGAAGAACTCCCACTGCCGCGACCCGAAGATGGAAGCCTACTGCGATGAGGTTCGGCGCCTGGAAGACAAGTTTTACGGGCTCGAGCTCAACCACATCGCCCGACGCTACAACGAACTGCGGACGAGCTGGCTAAAATAGCCTCGGGACGAACAACAGTTCCCCCGGACGTATTCTCCCGAGACCTGCATCAACCCTCCGTCAAGACCGAGGACACGCCCGAGCCCGAGGCACCTTCGGCTCCGCCCGAGGCACCCTCGGCCCAGTCCGAGGTACCCTCGGCACTGTCCGAGGTACCCTCGGCTCAGCTCGAGGTACCCTCGGCCCCCGAGGGTGAGGCACTGCGCGTCGAGGGGGAACCGAGTGAGGTCACGCCTAATCAAAGCTGGCAGACCCCGTACCTGCAATATCTCCACCGAGGGGAGCTGCCCCTCGACCAAGCCGAAGCTCGGCGGTTGGCGCGGCACGCCAAGTCTTTCGTCTTGCTGGGAGATGGGAAGGAGCTCTACCACCGTAGCCCCTCAGGCATCCTCCAGCGCTGCATTTCCATCGCCGAAGGCCAGCAGCTCTTGCAAGAGATACACTCGGGGGCTTGCGGCCATCACGCAGCACCTCGAACCCTCGTTGGAAACGCCTTCCGACAAGGATTCTACTGGCCTACGGCGGTGGCCGATGCTACTAGAATTGTCCGCACCTGCGAAGGGTGTCAGTTCTACGCGAGGCAGACCCACCTGCCCGCTCAGGCTCTGCAGACCATACCCATCACCTGGCCATTTGCTGTGTGGGGTCTGGACCTCGTTGGCCCCTTGCAGAAGGCACCCGGGGGCTACACGCACCTGTTGGTCGCCATCGACAAATTCTCCAAGTGGATCGAGGTCCGACCCCTAAACAGCATCAGGTCCGAACAGGCGGTGGCGTTCTTCACCAACATCATCCATCGCTTTGGGGTTCTGAACTCCATCATCACCGACAACGGCACCCAGTTCACCGGCAGAAAGTTCCTGGACTTCTGCGAGGATCACCACATCCGGGTGGACTGGGCTGCCGTGGCTCACCCCATGACGCATGGGCAAGTGGAGCGGGCTAACGACATGATCCTGCAAGGACTCAAGCCTCGGATCTACAACGACCTCAACAAGTTCGGCAAGCGGTGGATGAAGGAACTCCCCTCGGTGGTCTGGAGTCTGAGAACAACGCCGAGCCGAGCCACGGGCTTCACACCGTTCTTTCTAGTCTATGGGGCTGAGGCCATCTTGCCCACAGACTTGGAATACGGTTCCCCGAGGGCGAGGGCCTACACCGACCAAAGCAACCGAGCCAACCGAGAAGACTCACTGGACCAGCTGGAGGAGGCTCGGGACGTGGCCTTACTACACTCGGCGCGGTACCAGCAGTCCCTGCGACGCTACCACGCCCGAGGGGTCAGGTCCCGAGACCTCAAGGTGGGCGACCTGGTGCTTCGGCTGCGACAAGACGCCCGAGGGCAGCACAAACTCACGCCTCCCTAGGAAGGGCCGTTCGTCATTGCCAAGGTCCTGAAGCCCGAAACGTATAAGCTGGCCAACAGCCAAGGCGAGGTCTACAGCAACGCTTAGAACATCCAACAGCTACGTCGCTTCTACCCTTAAGATGCTTTCAAGTTGCTCGTATACCTCGTTCACACACCAAGTCTGGTCGTCAAGGAAGGGTTAGCCTTGCCTCGGCAAAGCCCGACCCTCCCTCGGGGGCTAGAAGGGGGCAACCCCCTCAGAAGGGAGCAACCCCCTCTGCGTCGAAATTTTCCTCGAAAAAAGAAAAAAAAATCTTTTCTGCCAGAATGCCTTTCGTGCTCTTCGACTACTTCAAAAGTGGATCCTGAAAACGACGGAGTACACGTAAGCAGCCAAGGCTGACCGAGCCGAGGGACTCCTACGCCTCTGGGATACGGATACCTCACTCATCACCTTCTGCGATAAGTAACTCGCGTTCGGATAAGTGACTCCACGGACCGAACAAGTCTTCATGCTCGAGAGCTCCTCTGCCGAAATGATTTTTCGGACCTTCTCGACTGCGTCGATAACAGAACCCTATGGACGAGTAAGAGCGCGCGTAAGCGGCAAGGCCGACCGAGCCGAGGGATTCCTACGCCTCCGGGATACGGATACCTCACTCATCGCCTTCCGTGAAAAGCAACTCTCGCCCGCACAAACAATTTGTTACCGACAAATGAGTCCGGATACTCGAAACAAGAGGAAAAGAAACGCAGCTTTACAACACGACGACGGTGTGTTTAGGCCTCGGTGGCCGCAGAAAACATACACACACTACAAGACAACCTGATCCTGCAGGCTCGGACGTCGACAGCCGAAGGGGGCAGCAGCACCCTCGGCATCAACTACACCTTCAGCGGGGTCTGACCTAGCCTCGAACGGCGACGCGGTCGGAGGGCCCCCACTCTGAAGGACAACATCAGAACCACACCCGGGCCATCGCCGCTAGGGTCTTCTTCGAAAATCCGGCCCGAGCAGGCGGCTCGGCCGGCCACCCCGAGGCCTCGGCCAGCTGACCCCCAAAGACATCAGCTCGGCTTGTAGCCTCGGCAGCTCAACTCTGGCGTCGGCCCCGCCAGTGGACGACCCGGCCAGGCCCCGGCCGACCAAGTCTTCTTTTCGAGCCAACTCCGCCTCCGTTCGTGCTGACACCGCTACCTCCGGCTTCGGCTCGTCAAAGAGCGGCCGAGGGGTTCCTTTAACTAAGCAAGAAAAGCCTCGGACAGCAAGGTCGGCCGAGCCGAGGGACTCCTACGCCTCCGGGATACGGATACCTCACTCGTCTCCTTCGCACGAGGCGACTCACGCTTGGTGAAGCGGTTCAGATAACCAACAGGCGAGTCTTAGTGCTCGAAATGAAGAAAAAACACGGCTCCGCGCCGAAAATACATACACGTTTAGGCCTCGACAGCCGCATTGAACAAGACATCGGCATTCAAGGTGCCATTACAAACGGAACTCCGGTTCCGTCCCCACGGCAGCAGCGATGGCCCAGGGCGGAAGCCGCTGCAACCTAGCCCTCGCCCACGCCGACGCTCGAGGGGCGAGGACAAGTACAAAGAGCCGGAGGCCTGGAGCACGGATGGTGGCAGTGATCCCGTCGACGACGGGGACTTCTCGAGCCGCATCCACCTCGGCACCTTCGAGTGGAGCATCAGCCCATCGGCAGATCCCCACTCGGATCCTCCCGGACGAGCGGAGCACCGACCTCCGCGCGGAGGCCCCGTACCGTTGCAAAGGCAGGACAACCCTAGAACACGAACGCCGCTCTAGCGGCGTGCAATGTCTTGGGCGGTCCACCCGTGCGCACGACGCGACAACCGCCCTTGCGGCAGGAGGGGGCACCAGGAGCCAAGCCGGCGAGCCCAACGTGCTGGAGCTGGCGACACCCGCCGTCGACCGGCCCCACGTTGTCGAAGTCTGCCCCGCTAGCAGGGCTAGTGAGCGCCCTCTCCCTTGGATGCTGAAGGGGAGGCTGACCCACGAACCCGCGCGGGAGGTAGAGCTCCTGCTCAGCCCGGCCTCCGCCCCAGCAAGGATGATGAACATCCTTGAAGCTGAGGGCGGAACCAAGATCGCAACCCGGCTTGCTTCTCCCTGTCCAGAAGCTGGGGGTCACCGTCTTGGGTGACCACCGGCGAGGGGATGCAGCCGGGCTGTCTGATGAAAATCCTTGAAGCCGAACGATGGCTGAAAGGTACCAACTTCCGCGAAGTTGCATTCCTCCGACGACAAGGCGGAAGGATTGCGGGCATCCCCCATCCAGGGGCTCGGAAGGTGGAAAGGCACGATGCATGAGGGGAGCGCGAAGACATGGTTGCCCTCCAAGGGGGTCGCCCCCCTTTTAAAGGCGACTCTCCCCACTTGCGCCCTCAACCGTTGCGGGTTGAGTTTTCTCCAACACGCTCCAAGATTCTCCCCCCCACGGCGCGGGGGCTGGGTCCCACACGTCATGCAAGCCGGTCCAGAGCAGAAGAAGCCAAATCGCCGCGCGCGGTGCATGCAACCGCCCAGCGGTTACAAGCAGTTCTCCACTTTTGCCCAGACCAGCGGGTGAAAGGGCGGGCAGCCATGAAGGCGACATGCAACTGCGCCAAGTGGGCACACCTCTCCGACTTCCAATGCGCCCAGCATGGAAGCCCACGCCCACGTGTCATGCAACCGGCGCGCCGGTCGCTACGTGCAAGCAACTGCACCGCCACTCGCACCACTGCCACACCTCCTCGACTGCGAAACCAGTACCGCGACTCGAGGCAACCCTGCGTACGACCCAGCAGTGCCAGCCAGGCGCGACGGTCAATGCGGCCAAAAATGGGTCGGCAGTGATGGCGGTGACAGGCGGGCAGGAGCAGCGGTCACGTCGTCAGCCAAGCTTACGTCCCATCCAGGAGCAGCGAGGGAGCCCTCCCCCACGGCGTGAAGACGGTGCACCCGTGATCCGTTCCTCGAACGGCTCGCACACGCGCAACGACCGCCTCGCGAACCGCTCGCCCCGTCGCATTAACTCCGCGGCAGGACAGGCGGCGCCTCAGGCGGGAGAAGCAAGCGACGCTTCGCCTTCGCCATAATGACCGCGTCGAAAAAGGTACGCCACTTCATTCGACTTTGCATCCTTTTCCTTTTCCTCTTTCTCTCTCCTACAACAGGGACCGGGAAAGGGGGATACCCCGAAAAGGACCCTTCTCCATGAAGGAAACAGGCTCCGAGCCTCCCTACTGATCAGAGGTTCGAAGGCCGGCCCCTCGGAGGGGTTCAACGGCCGCCTCAGATCGATTGGGTTCTGCGCCCACTACTGGTCAGAGGTTCGATGGCCGGCCCCTCGATGGGTTCAACGGCCGCCTCAGGCCACTCGGGCTCCGCGCCCATTACTGATCTGGGGTTCGTAGGCTGGCCCTCGAAGGGTTCACAGTCGCCTCAGACACAAAGCGAGGGATGACCCTGGGTATGTTCGATACATAACCAAGGCTCGGGCTACGCTCCCGAGGTACCCTAGGACATTTCCGAGACCAGCGGGAGCGATCTTGTAACGGAATCCCATCAGAGGGAGGCATCGAGCCCTCGTACCCCGTCAAAGGGGACCGGGTCCGGCAGATCACCCGCAGGTACTTTTGGAGCGCGCCTCCGGGCCTCTAGCCGACCCCTAGCAAATGGGGCACGGGCGTCCGCTCGGATTACCCGCCAGCAGCTCACCGGAAACACCATGTTCGGCGCCCTCCGAGGGCAACATGGCGCATTCCCCCCTCCTTGCGGAAAGGCGACGCAGGGGCGTATGTAAAAAAGACGAGTCTTTCCTTGACTGTCCTCTCGCCCTGTGCAGAGGCTCGGGGGCTGCTCTCGCAAACCCGGCTCCGGCCAAACCGTTGACAGCGTCAACATACCAGCCCGAGAACTTGGGACCCGACCGTGCACTCGGGCTACGGCCAGCTCGCATGAGGGAACAACTAGACTAGCCGAAGTGTTGCGAAGCGCACTAAGACCTCGAAGGAGTAAAACTACTCCTCCGAGGCCTCGGGGGCTACACCCGGCGGGTGCGCTCGCGCGCACCCACCGGAACAGAATGCAACCGAAAAAGGCTGGTCCCCTTGCAAAAAAGTGCGGCAAAAGCCTCCAAGCGAGTATTAGTACTCCCTTGGAGGCTCGGGGGCTACTGTCGGGGACCATAATTAGGGGTACCCTCAAGACCCCTAAATCTCAGCTGGTAACCCCCATCAGCACAAAGCTGCAAAGGCCTGATGGGTGCGATTAAGTCAAGGATCGGTCCATTCAAGGGACATGATCGTGCCTCGCCCGAGCCTAGCCTCGGGCAAGGGAAGCCGACCCCGGAGAACCTACGCCTCGCCCGAGGACCCCCCCCTCCAGCAACGGGCACACTATCGGCTCGCCCGAGGCCCAGTCTTCACCGAGAAGCAACCTTGGCCACATCGCCACGCCGACCGACCAAATCGCAGGGGCATTTAATGCAAAGGTGGCCTGACACATTTATCCTGACGCACGCCCACCAGTTGACAGAGCCGAAGTGACCGCGGTCACTTCGCCGCTCTGTTGACCGGTCTGACAAGAGGACAGCGCCGCCTGCGCCGCTCCGACTGCTGAGCCACCCGACAGAGTGAGGCTGACAGCAGCCAAGGCCGGCCTCGGGCGTCATAGGAAACTCCGCCTTGCCCGACCCCATGGCTCGGACTCGGGCTCAGCCCCGGAAGACAGCGAACTCCGCTCCGCCCGACCTAGGGCTCGGACTCGGGCTCAGCCCCGGAAGACGGCGAACTTCGCTCCGCCCGACCCAGGGCTCGGACTCGGGCTCAGCCCCGGAAGACGGCGAACTCCGCTCCGCCCGACACAGGGCTCGGACTCGGGCTCAGCCCCGGAAGACGGCGAACTCCGCCTCGCTCGACCCCAGGGCTCGGACTCGGGCTCAGCCCCGGAAGACGGCGAACCCCGCTCCGCCCGACCCAGGGCTCGGACTCGGGCTCAACCCCGGAAAACGGCGAACTCCGCCTCGCCCAACCCCAGGGGCTCGGACATGGGCTCAGCCCCGGAAGACGGCGAACTCCGCTCCGCCCGACCCAGGGCTCGGACTCGGGCTCAGCCCCGGAAGACGGCGAACTCCGCCTCGCCCGACCCCAGGGCTCGGACATGGGCTCAGCCCCGGAAGACGACGAACTCCGCCTCGCCCGACCCGAGGGCTCGACCTCGACCCCGACCTCGGAGGAGCCTCCACCTCGCCCAACCTATGGCACGGACCGACCACGTCAATAGGAAGCGCCATCATTACCCTACCCCGAGCTGACTCGGGCTACGGGGAACCAGATCGGCGTCCCATCTGGCTCGCTCCACCATGCGAGTAATGATGGCGCCCCGCATGCCCTATGACGACGGCGGCTCTCAGCCCCCTTACGGAAGCAAGAGGACGTCAGCAAGGACTCGACAACCCCAACAGCTGTCCTCTCGCCAGGCTCCAGCACTCCTCCGACGGCCACGACACCACACGAACCGGGTGCCAAAACCTCTCCGGCTGCCACGACGGCATGTACTTAGGGCGCTAGCTCTCCTCCGCTAGACACGTAGCACTCTGCTACACCCCCCATTGTACACCTGGATCCTCTCCTTACGCCTATAAAAGGAAGGACCAGGGCCCTCTTACAGAGGGTTGGCCCGTGCGGAGAAGGACGGGACGACGCTCGCGTAAGGCCGCTTGCTCCCACTCCCGCGTGGACGCTTGTATCCCCCTACTGCAAGCGCACCCGACTCAGGCGCGAGGCTAACACGAAGGCCACGGGATCCACTCTCTCACGCCTGCCTCCCTCCGGCCGTTTCCTTTCCCCCCTTCGCGTTCCGCCTCGCGTCGACCCATCTGGGCTGGGGCACGCGGCGACAATTCACTCGTCGGTCCAGGGACCCCCCGGGTTTCGAAACACCAACACTTCTGTTTTAAAAACTTTTATCACTTACCTGCTGCATTAGGTGATAGGAGTTGTGTGAATAAACAATTGATGCATTACCATTCCTTGGAATTTGATTATCCTCCTTGCTACCTGTTTTATAAAGAGAACTAATGAGGCTTAGCCCTACCTAGAGAACTAAAACTTGATTCCTTTTAAAAGAATGCTGTGTAACACTGGTATGGGTTTGTTTTATGAAAAAGGACTTGTAATGCTGAGAGCATCATCTGTAGTGATGAATTCATCATTCAAGTATCGTAACTCTGTCAGGTACATGGTTTTGGGAAGGAAATAATAATCTGAGACCAGACGTTGAGCAGGAAAGGTCGCCCGTCTGTGTCGATTAAGGACCGTACCGAAAGTAGGCTTACTGATCTAGGACCCTTTAACTGGCCACATGCCTCGTCATGGGTAAGCTTAGCCTCGGTTGGACCAATAACAGAAAGGCCGACCCGCAATGGGAGTGGAGGATGGCGAGAGTATCGTGTATCCACCTGGCAAGAGGCTGGATGGTGGGGTACTGAGCTCTCGGTTGGCGGGACCCGTTCTGGTCTTGAGAAACCCGTGGGCGAGTTGACATATGCATGGGTTAAGTGCTACATATGTCGTGTGGTTGGAGATCCTCAGCTGAGTATTAATCGATTCGGATCGCCGTTACTTCTCGGATATGAAGACTGGATCACTGCCCTTCATCATAGATAACAAGTGAAACTAAAGCTGCTAAAATGAAGCTAGTGTAGGACAAGTGAATGCTCTAGATTAGGCAAATCTAGATTAAGGAAAAGTACTTATCTTGTGAAGTAAAATTTTGGCATAAGGATCCACTACTAGTAAGCTTTTTCTGCAAAAAAAACGAGTCTTTGAAATTTGATGAGCTTTACCTTGATTCCCGATAAAACAGCATACCCTTGAGAGTCTTTTCTTTAGTCGGGTAAGTCTTGCTGAGTAATTGCATACTCAGGGTTTTATTCCCTGTTGTTTTTCAGGTAAAAATTTTGTTCTGTTGTGGATGGTGCTAAGTGCCAGTGGGCTCGGCCTTCTTATATAAGTATAGCTCATCTTTAGCTTTGAGGATTGTCACTTAAGCTAGCATGTATTTGAAAACTTATAAATGTTTTATATATTCAAATTGTAATCTTTTTAAATCAATTTCTCTTGTAACCACTCCGATGATATATTGTAATATTGTTATAACATGTAAATGTTGTAGCTTGTAACCATTTTGTAATAAAGAATTTATTTCCGCTGCAAATGTGGGTGTGTGATTTGTGCTTACTTAATCCTGCGATCTTGGCGGTAAGTCGTTTATCCGGGGTCCTCGGGGCACTCAGACAGATCCTGTTAAGTTGTTTGGTGCACACACATAGCTGTCTGAGGTCTTTGAGACAAGGACAGGTGCATGTGGGCCCGATAACTTGGGAGGTTCTGCGACAGCTGGTATCGGAGCAGGATTAAGTATATACGGTCACATACGTATTTTCAAAACAAAAGTTTTGGTTTTAGAAAACCTATTTTCAACTAAACACATTGTTTGGTTTTGAAAAACAGATTTGAAAAACTATAATGCTAGCGACATCCTCTGTTAAGCCCTAAATTAAGGACTACTAGGTGGCTTAATTCAGAATACTGACCCACAACTTGGGAAGGGTAATGCATACATGTGTAATGTTATTTTTGAGGCCATTCAGTCTTGAATGGATCGACGCTCAAGGTAAGGTGAGATGTGAGAGCATGACCGAACAACCGTCGGTCTAGGGAAGAGCATAAAAAGCGCTTGATTATATACATGTTACACATATGTATATATGAAGGCTGCGAAGTGGAGTAATTACTTTTTGGGATTCAGTACCCCATGGATGTGTATGGGCATACAGACATGGGAATGCTGAAAAGTGTAATGTACCACAATGGGCTGCCCTGTGGTTAAAGTGTGGCAGTGGCGCCTATGCGTGGCTCGGCGCTTAATGAGGAGCTGGCCTCCATATAGTAATATATGGAGTATAAACTGTGATAAACTGTCATGTGTGAATTGCATCATCGGGAATTGGGCTGTGATGGAATTTTCTGCAGGTACACTAACTTCGAACTCGTATGTGTAGATGACGACTAGCAACATATCGAGAGAGAACGTAGATATGCCACCGATATAGAACGCTATTGCCACATTATGTTGGCGAAATTCGTGAGGACGAATAGAACGAGCATGCATCCTGATTGTTGCATTGTGTTTGTTGTTTGCGCACAAAAATGCTTCCCTCACCTTTATCCTAATAATTGGTGATTGTGAACGAACATGCTTTTCTCATCTTTATTCCGATAATAAATAATTGGAAACTTTATGAAGTATTACTGTTCTATAAGCAATTTCTAGCTTTGTTTGTTATGTCCTTTAGACATGTCTTTATGTAGTTTGTGGTTCCTCTTTATTTGACCGCTAGTCCAACTTGTGTTTGTTCTGGTGTGTTTGTGCCGGTAGAATGTTGGTGGTATGTTTGTGTAAGCTAAAAAAAAATTTGGCCATGTCCTCATCTAGGAGCCATGACCCAAATCGATGTTAATTCCCTGAAATTTTCCCCAGTTTCCAAACGTTGACGAGTCTGAATTTTTTCGTTGTTACTTTGTGATCAAGCTCATATAAACATATGTTTAGGTAATTCCCTTATTGGACCTAAGATGCATTCAAACATAAAAAAAAATATCTCGAGTCCCTGATCTTAACATCCAACTTGTAGCTCTTATGGTCATATTTTCATCCTAAAGCATACCTTTGTTCGGTTGGTGCAAGCTGATATCTCTATGTCAGTTTGCATCTCCATTAGGATCACCTTGTTGCTTTCTCAGTCCAACCTAGGAAAGGAGTGCCCAATTATTTTCTTGAATTTAATGCCTTCGATTTCTTATATCTCTCTAAGGCTTCTCAATTTAGTCTTATGATTGTGTCCCCTCTATATCTAATCTGACAATAATCATCGACCTTGTAATCTTTGCGATGGGCATAGAAATATGCTTGAGGCTGAAATAATAGTCTCCCATCGTACTCCCTCATCAACCATTTTAGGTTTTGGCAATCTCGTATTCCTTTCATCGGGCCAGGACCTATTTGGCTCTCTACCTGTAACCATTCTTATCGGTGTAGTCTCATTTTTCTTGACTTTGGTAGTGACGGCACCTATACAAGTTCCCTTTGCATCCTTTGTTGCAAAGGTGAAGCCTTGAAGCTTTTTAGTGTTGAAAGACAACTGATTAGTTCTCAAAATGGATATTTGTTTCCCCTGCTGCTTAAATGCAGGAGTTTGTTCATTCGCTTCCTTATTGGATTCATACATCTTCTACACATGTTAGTTTGTCTCGTGTGGAAGAGCTGAATAAATAATCTGATAAAATGAATCCTTATCCAAGTGCATGACCTCGTACTCGTAAATGTGAACTCCCAACCTTTGGTTTGCCGATGGGTAATAAGAGGACTTTCTCAATGCCAAAAGTAGTTCAACAAGTTGGTTTTATTAACTTGTAGCTACATTGTAAACAAAGATTGAGTTTAGAGATCGTTTTATCGAGTTGTCTAAACTCACTTTAGTTCAGCCTATCCTGAAGAGACCCTTGTGAGGATCAAGTGAAGATTATGAACATATGCAGAGAACTTGTGCCATATTGGGTTAGATTATGAGCATATGCATCTTAACTCTACATTGTTGGCTGGGATACTTTGTCACCCTTAGTCGATTGGTAACCACCTAATCATCGCTCTAGTCGGGCCTCGATCGCCTCACGTATGGTTTTCCAATGTGTGTGATCAAGTCGAGCCATGATTAGTGCTTGATGAAATGGATTGATCACGAAGTCAATATCTACAGATCCCTTCGCTGGTGTTTTTTCGAGTCTCTATCATTTTTCTTGGACTTAGATTCTCTTGCTAACACGAGTTAACTGTGATGTTATTCGACATCCATCCTCGTCTTATGTGCTAGGAAGTGCTATCCATTTGTCCACCGTTCTCAACAGACTCAGATAGTACAGTGTCATCAGAAAAAGCAAAATGCACACATGGAACCTTATGTGTTCTTTTGTCAGTTATAGCTTGTTTGTTGACGTCTCTAGTTAAACTAAAGTGGTATGTGCTATACCCACTAGAGAAGCAATATTTTGAGATGCTCGTCTTTGCTTGGAATTAGTTTATGCTATCGCTATTATGGACAGGGTTATACGCCTCTCTACTCTTAAAAGTCTTTCGTTCTGAATCTCGGGACGAGATTCTTTTAAGGGGGGAAGGCTGTAACACCCCTGGTGTTTATCGTCTACTCGACTACGAGCGCGGACGTTAACACGTGATAGCTGTGAATGTAAAGGTCACTAAATTTTAATCATCCTCGTCTATCGCGATTTTGATATCGTGTCTGTCTCCATCTGTCTAATTGTTCCTAATTTATTCTGCAAAAATTTAGACTTTGGTAATTTTCGGAACATCGAATCCAGTATCGTTTGGGTTGAGCCATCGACGTCTTGCCCAAACTCTAATCCTTGAAATCGAATCTGGTTCCTTAAATTTCGTTTAAAATTCTTTCACGCTTGCATTGCACGTGTCTTTCTGTGGCCTGGCATCGTGGCGCGTGGCAGGTGCTAACCGTTGTCTGGACAGCGCACAACCTTTCGCCCACGTGATAGTTGCGTGATGTCGATTCCGAAAGAATCACAATTTCGATGCTGTATCGATCTCGCGTATTTATTTCGCGAAATGTCATGTCCGGGTCCGTTTAAAATTTATGGATTAAGAGAATATAAATTTGGAATCTCAACTCACTCTTGTGAATTTTGACCCGAGTAAATTTTATTAGAGGCTCAGCAACAAGAGTGTTGATGCGAGATTAGATTCGACCGCGATAATTTGAACCGAAATGAGTATTCGTAATTAATCTGTTTCATTGTCTATAGCTGTAGAACAATTAGGCGTTCAATTTTTATAAATTGGATTGCGCTTACCAAAGAGAATCAGATGCAAGGGTAATAATCGGATTAATTCTACAGTATGTTATACATGATAGAGGAATTCAAGTGTTCGAATTTGTATAAATATGGAAATTTGTCTGATCCCGAAAATACCTACCAGTGTTAGTGTAGTCCAAAAATATTAAAATTGATATTGTTTTGAATGGTCTGTTTGCATCTCGTTCAGATTCAAATTCTAGATTTCATAGGTGTTTTCTTTTGTTACAAATTGGAGAAGGAAAAATCTGAATTCTCCTTATTCTTCCCACCGCCTAACTATCTCCTTTTTTTCTCTCTATTGATTTATCTGTACACAAGCTTCTAGAGCCGATCCACACGTCTTCCTAATCCTCTCCTCACACAAACATTATCTTCATCCCACACGTCACCCTCTCTTCTTGAGAGCATGCCGCCCCATCTCCTTTCCCCCATGGCGCCCATCTCTTCCCTGCTGCTTCTCCTGGCCATGGGCGGGCCCAGAGGGTATTCATGGGTATTCATTGAATACCCATGTTTTTGATGATCTATAGTGTTAGAACACTAATTTGTCAATAATGTATTACATAAAATAGTATTAGAACCCTAAATTCTTTAATCTTTTGAATTTTTGAATACCCAATCTTAAATGTCTGGGCCCGCTTCTGCTCCTGGCCGATCTGCTCCACCATCCGCTGCTGCTCCAGAACTCAGTGCCGACCACCATCTCCCATGGCGCAGGAGCTCCCCATCCTCCTCTTGCCAGGGCGCTGTTGCTGAGCTCGCCCTGCCCCCAGCCATGGACGTCGTCGGACCACCTGTTTCCTATCTCCTCTCGCCCTTATCCTCTGGCTGCTGCCCCTTCCTATTCCTGGTTGTTGAGTCTTCTTCCATGGACGCCAATAGCAGCAGCCCACTCCTTTTGTTCTCCATGGATGAAAGCCCAAGCATCTGCGCCTCCCCTAGGTTTTTGTACAATCGCAGCAGCACGTCGGACCTTTGCAACCCCGGTGAGACCAGCTGCTTGCGCTATATTTATTCTCCACCACTTCCTATATTTGATTATTTACTGTATATGTTTGTGTGTTTGTGGTGGAGGTAAATCCTAGGAAATTTA
The DNA here is from genome assembly GCA_029449295.1 of Zea luxurians. Classification (NCBI taxonomy): domain Eukaryota; kingdom Viridiplantae; phylum Streptophyta; class Magnoliopsida; order Poales; family Poaceae; genus Zea; species Zea luxurians. The sequence continues at coordinate 31,103,303 of JAOPSE010000014.1, forward strand.
GATGAGAAGAAAGCTTTAGCGAGGCGCTTGCCAAGTGCTTGGTGAATCGCCTCAACCGGATGGGGTTGTCGATCTCGCGGAGTCGAGTCGAGTTTAGTCGTGGTAAGTTGATCCATTGTTTTCGTTAGTCGGATGAATGATTAGTTTATGTGGATGTATAAGGCTTGTGCTATTAAATTGATTTGTGTGTGTGAATTTAATTATTTTCATGAGTATGTATTAGTATCAACATATGTTGGAGATAATTCTATGTTTTAGTGGTCATGTTACTTGATATTTATTAACCGAATTTCGGTTGATTGGATGTATATGCATAGTGTCATTAGAGTAGTTCTTCATTTGCAATATGAACTTTAGGTTGAAGATACAAACTCATACGAAGTGATCGTGTGTATGGTTATAAAGTATACCAATCTATCTATATGATTAAGTAGGTGGTTTTTAAGTCTACTTTAAGATAAGGTGTTAGTAGTATTTGAAGTACTAAGCACATGACAGTTGTAGGAGCCAAATAGGAGCTAAATTGAATATATTGCTGTTTAAAGCTATAGGTACAGTTTTAATTGCGCAACTAATTTGACAAAGTAAACTATGTTTTCTGTAGACATATTATATAGGAAAGTTGTAGCTCACTTCTTTATCTTGCTTGTGTAAAAATTTCATGACCATAGGCTTAGTAGTTTAGAAGATATGATTTTCTTAAATCCAGTTCCTGAATCTGTCCAAATTCTGTACAGGTTTCGAAAATTGGAATGTTTGCCCAAGTTAAACTGAGAATCAGCTGTTAGTAATTATAGGAGAATTGTAGTACTTTTCTTAAGCTTTCCAACAAATTTCAGATCACCCTTTTTGGTGGTTTAGAAGTCAGGTTATGGCTGTTTGAAATGTGATGTTTGAAGCTGTCAAAATCTGGACAGCAATGCTTGTTTATATTAACTTACTTCGATACACATTGAATCACCCTGAGATGATTATAAATGAATTATAGACAATTCTATTAGCTTTCTAAAAAGTCTAGGATCACCTGATTTGGATTTCTAAAACTCCAGTGATGGATTTTTGAAGTGAAGAGCCGAATTCTGTCCAAATCTGGACAGAATTAAAGTTTAGCACTGTTTGACCTTTTAAACTGTCGAATCTCATTATGATGATAATACCAAAGTTGTAGAGGACTTTATAAGCTTTCCAAAAAGTCTTAGTTTACTATTTTTGGATGCATATTTTGTGAGTTATGAATAAAACAATTGACTACTGTGCTGCTGTCCAGAAAATCTGCACACGTTAAACTGATTACTTAGAATCATTCTTGCTTGGCTAGATAGGATTAATTAGTTCTTGGTTCTTGATTGGTGAAGTCTTGAAGTAGCTAACCTCAAGTGAACATGTGTCCCATATTTAATGTGTTTAGTTATTGTTACATAATGTTTGGATTAGGTCCGATTACCTCAAAGTTCATGATTGTATAAAGTCAGAAGTATCTAGTGTTTATGCATATAAGTGTTTTAAACCTTTAAATTAAGATAAATACTATACTATAAAATTCTATGCTTGTTAAGAATGAGTTGTTCCTTAGTACTAAGAGTGGTGTTAATCATTCGGTAGGATATTCTAGTTCATGAGGTTGGAGTTATGTGTAGCCTTTTTTATGCTTGAGTTCGATCCGTTTAAATGAAAAAAATGTAATTGTGATACATAGTGATATGTCAACATATAGTAATTGTTTTTAAATATTGCGGTACATCAGTGTTATATTCATTCTAAATATATTAGGATTTGTATATTGCTAATGTTACTTGATGATGTGTTTAGGTCCAATTGACTAGAACGTCATGTCTGATGTAGAGTTAAATATATCTAGTTGTTACACCTAAGAATTGCGATGTCTTGCTTTAAGTCTGTATCCTCCTTAGTATAACTTATCTATCTTGTGCTATTTATGCTCCTATTCACTCATATGCATTATGCATATCATCTAGGTACGTTAATTAATCACGTGATGTGGAGGACAAGAGCTGGATTAATCATAAGACGATGCTGATGGACGAAGCTAAAGTGGATGAATCAATCAAGTGCCAGGATGGAAGATGCTCACCAAGTGGTCGTCATTTAACAACACTAACGTAGTGTTATCCCAGGCAAGCCCCGGTGCATTTGCCACATCCTTCTGTTTTAAAAACTTTTATCACTTACCTGCTGCATTAGGTGGTAGGAGTTGTGTGAATAAACAATTGATGCATTACCATTCCTTGGAATTTGATTATCCTCCTTGCTACCTGTTTTATAAAGAGAACTAATGAGGCTTAGCCCTGCCTAGAGAACTAAAATTTGATTCTTTTTAAAAGAATGCTGTGTAACACTGGTACGAGTTTGTTTTATGAAAAAGGACTTGTAATGGTGAGAGCATCATCTGCAGTGATGAATTCATCATTCAAGTATCGTACCACTGTCAGGTACATGGTTTTGGGAAGGAAATAATAATATGAGACCAGACGTTGAGCAGGAAAGGTCGCCCGTCTGTGTCGATTAAGGACCGTACCGAAAGTAGGCTTGCTGATCTAGGACCCTTTAACTGGCCACATGCCTCGTCATGGGTAAGCTTAGCCTCGGTTGGACCAATACCAGAAAGGTCGGCCCGCAATGAGAGTGGAGAGATGGCGAGAGTATCGTGTATCCACCTGGCAAGAGGATGGATGGTGGGGTACTGAGCTCGCGGTTGGCGGGGACCCGTTCTGGTCTTGAGAAACCCGTGGGCGAGTTGACATATGCAAGGGTTAAGTGCTACATATGTCGTGTGGTTGGAGATCCTCAGTTAAGTATTAATCGATTCGGATCGCCGTTACTTCTCGGATATGAAGACTGGATCACTACCCTGCATCGTAGATAACAAGTGAAACTAAAGCTGCTAAAATGAAGCTAGTGTAGGACAAGTGAATGCTCTAGATTAGGCAAATCTAGATTAAGGAAAAGTACTTAACTTGTGAAGTAAAATTTTGGCATAAGGATCCACTACTAGTAAGCTTTTTCTGCAAAAAAAACGAGTCTTTGAAATTTGATGAGCTTTACCTTGATTCCCAATAAAACAGCATACCCTTGAGAGTTTTTTCTTTAGTCGGGTAAGTCTTGCTGAGTAATTGCATACTCAGGGTTTTATTCCCTGTTGTTTTTCAGGTTAAAATTTTGTTCTGTTGTGGATGGTGCTAAGTGCCGGTGGGCTCGGCCTTCTTATATAAGTATAACTCATCTTTAGCTTCCTTATTAAGGATTGTCACTTAAGCTAGCATGTATTTGAAAACTTATAAATGTTTTATATATTCAAATTGTAATCTTTTTAAATCAATTTCTCTTGTAACCACTCCGATGATATATTGTAATATTGTTATAACATGTAAATGTTGTAGCTTGTAACCATTTTGTAATAAAGAATTTATTTCCGCTGCAAATGTGGGTGTGTGATTTGTGCTTACTTAATCCTGCGATCTTGGCGGTAAGTCGTTTATCCGGGGTCCTCGGGGCACTCGGACAGATCCTGTTAAGTTGTTTGGTGCACACGCATAGCTGTCTGAGGTCTTTGAGACAAGGACAGGTGCATGTGGGCCCGATAACTTGGGAGGTTCTGCGACAATCGTGACCGAAAATCATAGCCATTGATCTCGTATATATTGGCTGAGATCAGATCACAGGATCCTTTAATCTCAAGCATTGATTTTAGATTCGACCGCTGTGATAGAATACTAGTTCAGGTGAGATAAGGCTCTGATCCCTGCCGCTAGATTTGGATCCCACGGCTAGCAATCCACCGTACCCCTTCGCCATATCCATCTTTATAAAGAGGTACCCCTTCGCCATATCCATCTTTATAAAGAGGCCCTCGGATTTCTTTCAAATCAACCTGTCATCCAACCAGTTAGGAAATAATTAAAACCGAGTCCCCGATATTTATGAATTTAACCCCAAGTTTTCTGGAATTAATGCCCACAGTCCAGAGGTTAAATAAAATAAGTAAATTACTTCAGAAAATGTTTTCTAGTACAGAAATAATTCCAGAAATTTGTTTAATTCATAAATAATTCATTTTAATTCCTTTTTTGTCGCACCTAGTTTTAAGAGGTAAAGCCAGGTGCGTCTCATATGTACACCAAAGAAGAACATCACATATAATGACAAAGTGTATAGAGATAAATATCACAAATATAATTATTACATAGCAGAAGTATCTTACAAAAACAAATAATAATAATAAAGCGAACTAAATATTATTCCTTGGTGCCAATAAGCTGACTGGGAGACGCCACCTAGATAAACTCGTACTCTTTGTTGTAAGCCTCCTCCTGGACCACATGTTCTTCTCTTGTGGGGGGGGGTTTATATATCGCAAGAGTGAGCTCACAAAAGATCATAGCTCAACAAGTTGTGGGAAATAATGTGCATGAACACATCAAAGGTGGGAGCTCATATGAAGTGTAAGACTGATCAACAAATAATGGTTAAAGCTGAGCATTGCTTTTAATAAGTTGGTCAAATTTTATTGGCAGTTACTAAATGTAAGTATATACCAAACTAGAGTAATAATAGATCAAAATTAATAATAAACCACAATGTGATGCAAATGACCAGTTAAATTTAATTCCATAAGTTACTCATGTGAGGGTCCGAGCCGCTCATGACCGCGAGCACGACTGATATACCATTTTACACTCTGCAGAGGTTGCACCTCTTTACCGACAAGTCATGTTACCCATCTGCCAAGGGGTCATGAATCTCATACACCTCTACCAAGGAAGCGAGGCAGGGTAACACTACGAGGCCTTTACAAAGTTCTACTAACTTCAGAAAACCCGCTATAGTTTCTAGGGAGCGCAACATAGGAATCCCCCGTCTGAAAAGCCATCATAGCAAAATCAACCCGAGAACCTCCCTATACCGACCAACTCCCCTACTGCCCTTGCCCCTTTCGGGTAAGGTAGTACTCCACTAGCTTTCCTAATTAGTCAGCCAAGGGCGTCCATACCACCCTTGTGGTAGCACTATTTTCCGGTGGTCGCTCCATGTTTCAATTAACATAATGATCTTGTCATGAACAGTAAAAAACAAATTGATAATAAAAGCATGATCATGAATAATGTGTATCTTAACACCTAAAACCACATAAAAGCAATAGCAAGTACTACCCAAAAGTTCAGTGGTAAACAAGGTATAAAGATAGTCAAACTAGGGTGACCTATTGGGCCCCATTAAAATTAACCAATGCAGATCATAATGATTAACATGAACATTATTGGGTAAATAGAAGTGATCAAGGACACAACTTGCCTTCAACGAGCTCCTGCTCAGTAGTATCCACCTGCCTTAAACCTACGACCTCGTAGCAGCGCATAGAATATTCTTACGTTGTTTGTTCTCATGTTTGGTGTAATGTTATTTTTATGTACTCCTTGTCCATTTGTATGTATTGCTACTAATAGAAGTGAGGTCACGAGTCACTTGAAGACCAAGTTGGTGAAGTACCTGGGAATCTCGAGTCTAAGGCAAGTTGTGCCCTTGATCACTCATCTTTACCTAATAATGTTCCGGTTAATCACTATGACATGCTCAGGTTAATTTGATGGGACCCAATAGATTCCTCTGACACCTTGCAAACAAAAGAACTATTGTGTAGATTTGCTATTGCTCTACTAGGTTTTGGGAAATTAATGTTATATTATGATCATGTTCCAATGTTGTTGATGTTTAATTATTGTTCACGATAAGATTATTATGTTAATTGGAACATGGAGAACCACCCGCGAAAACAGTGCTACCACAAGGGTGGTATGGGACGCCCTTGGTTGACTAATTAGGAAAGCTAGTGGAGGACTACCTTACCCGAAAGGGGCAAGGGCGGTAGAGGAGCTGCGTATATGGAGGTTCTCGGGTCGATCATGCTACGATGGCTTTTCGGACGAGTGATTCCTATATTTCCCTTCTCAGAAACTGCAGCGGGTTTTCTAAAGGTAGTGGAACTTTGTAAAGGCCTCGTAGTGGATCCCTAGCCATTCACCTTGGAAGTGTCTAAGGGCCCTGCAAACCGTGGCTAGACGAGATACACGACTTATGGGTAAAGATGCGCAACCTCTGCAGAGTGTAAAACTAGTATATCAGCCGTGCTCACGGTCATGAGCGGCTCAGACACTCACATGATTAATTTATGGAATTAAACTTAATTTATCATTTGCATTTCATTGTGGCTGTTGTTATTAATTGTGATATCTTATTTAATTGGTTGGTATCTACTTACACTTAGTAACTGCTAATAAAATTTTGACCAACTCTACAAGCAATGCTCAGCTTTCACTATCTCATTTGATAAGCCTTACACTTCACATGAGCTCCCACCTTTGGTGAGTTCATGCACATTATTCCCCACAACTTGTTGAGCGATGAACGTATGTGAGCTCACCCTTGCTGTACTCACATCCCCTAGGTCAAGAACAGGTACCACTGTATGAGGCGCGTGAAGGATGTTGTGATGAGTACGTGAGTGGTCTAGGCCGTCGTCTCCCAGTCAACTAGGGTTGCTAGATCGTTGTCTTTGTATGATGTAATTATTTAACTATTTTGTATAGAATTCCGTTATATATTAATGATGTGACATTCATTTCTATACCATGAGTCATCATATGAGTGAGACTTGATCTTAGCACACCTGGTGATGATTCGTGCCCGGATTTGGTGCCCTTAAAACCCGGGTGCGACAGAAACACCATTGAGTTATGATTTATGAACTAAGTTAAATTGTGTGGAAGCACATTTAAGGCACTTGACGTATTTCTGGGACATCAAAATGTGAGGCACTAATGGTCTCACCAGGAGATAGTAATGCCATTTCTTGCAAAGGTAGTAAATCCAGCAGAGTGGAACAAATGTGACATGCAACAGGTAGTACACATATGGCACATCTTGTGGTCCTACAAGCAACACCAGAGCATTACAAAGTGGAACCAACAAGAACCTTATATTGTACAGTACGCAAACACTCAGTAAAATAGATCAATGCTGCAGTAGCATGCTATCACCCATAAGATAGCAAAATCCCCCAAATACAAGAACACCCAAATATTGTGTGACCTGAACATTTAAAACGAGTAGCACCATATGAGAACATTCCCTACACCCAATCCAGCAAATCCAATTATTACCACAATCTCTATAGTATAGTACGAGCAATAAAAGTGCAGGTATTTATATCTTTCTGCTAAAATGGTTGATAAAAAACCATCGCCAATAATTTCCTGTACTAATGGAACATTTACTTCACAGTATCACACAATGCCCTCCAAAACTGGTTGCGGACTGACTAGTTATGGCAATCATAGGAGAATGATTCCCTTAGATTCTGATAAAGAAAGGGAGCAAGAGAGTGGCATACTTTGTGGACATCAATTGCACAAGAAAGGCAGCAATAAAAGGATTAAATAGATGAAGCATCCGGAAAATGACCATAAAGGTGAAGCATTCGTGCCGCTTGGCCTTGGTGGCGATCTTGACTGCCTCCTTGGGCAGAATCACCTTCACCTGGTCCCTCTACATACAATATAACTCACCAAACAAGATCAGCACTCATAAGAGTAGCCAAAAGCAAATCCAAGAAAGAAAGAAAAATGAAAATCAAACGATAGAGCAACAAGGATCAGACAACATGACAAATGGGATATTATTTAATTACATGCTCATAACTATGTTGAGAAAAATATTTAGAGCCCCCTCAATGCTTGGTATGTGCTCTGTTTTTATTCCACAACATAGTTTATAAGTTTGGGAACAATCATTAATAGAAAAGTAGGAAAAAGGAGAACAAAACATGGTAGTAACAAAAGAAAAGGTATGAAATGTGTTTGATTCAGGTAAAGTGATTCTCTCTCACACTTGGTGATGCCAAGTCATAAACTCAACAGAAAACCATAAATAAACAATATCCTGACACAAAGACAAATGAATTTTATCCATTTTAATCCACTGTACCAAGTACCAATCAAATCTTGCTGTATCAAACTAATCCATCAGTTCTGCAGTCAAACGTAGTCTATGAAAGCCTAGATAAACATAACCTAAGGAATCAAGCTAATTCAACATCTAATGAAGACGAAGGAAAATATAACACTATTGATCACTTGTTCTCAAATGCTATGAGTTAAGAACAAGGCAACACAAATGTTAATGATTAAAGACCTTCGTCCTTCGAAGCATTATCTCCCTTAGGATATAATGATATTTAGACGAAGGTCGTGAAGGACATGCCTTCATCATTTCAATATGTAATAATATAAACAGGAACATATGAAACATATAAATAGCATGAATAATTATGTTAAATCTTTAGATTATTCATATTGTCATTATATAATCATGAACAAACATTAATAATAGTAAATTACATTTGTACCTTCAACTTGACAGAAGGTAAAAGTCCGAGAGCGACGTGCGAGTGATTACAAGTCAGCGTGAACAGTACGGTGTTACTGTTCATCTATTTATAGGCAGAGGACGCAGCCTGGGCGAAATTACATTCATGTCCATGACATTTACTATTAGCCAAAAGGTAAGCTGTCGAGGATTAAGCGGTCTTTTCCCCTTTAGGTCGGTTTCATTCTCCATCACCATCCTTGTGCTAAGCTGAAGCTTCTCCATCCATAACTTCGGAACTGGTTCATCCTTCTTCCAGATCGCGCCTTTCATACCATGTACACCTTCATCTCAAAGCTGAAGCCTCCTATGACAGTATACTATTCTGGAAAACATGTTAGTCGTGTTTTTGAGGACTTTCGGAAGACGAAGGCCCCCAATAAACACAATTTCAATATTGGACTCACTCAACATATACTAAATGTAGAATTTCAAAACCGAGAAAACAAAAGGCATACATACTATGATAATTCTAAAACATATTTCTCCAGGGATCCATAAAAACAAAGAAAAAGATTTCAAAATGGAAGAGATACCCCCTAATTGTACAAGTGTTATATCTGACCATGGCAATAATCATATATTGATTGTTTGGTTTCCAAATTCTGGTCGTAGTCATGCTAGAAGTGCAAGTGGAGGATCTTTCGAGGACGCATCTGTTACTGGTGGTAGAGCTTCGTGTCCTATGGTTGCAGATAGACATGAATAGACTGATCCCAGAGTGAAAACGAAGAAAAAATTCTAGCCTCATTTAACTTCTGATGTTAATGCAGAATCTTGGCATAGCAATGATATTGAAGGAATATCTGGTTCAGAGGGAGGTGACAATCACCATGTTCGTGGCGATGCAACTCTTCTCCTCCTCAACCTTGTGGACGAGCGCCTTGACCTAGCCACGTAAGAGCACCTCCCTGAAGTCGAGCATGCGACGAGTCTTGGCGGTGGTGGAGGCGGGGTGGTGTCGGTGGCGTGGAGACCGCCCGCCGCGAACTCGACGATGAGATGGAGGAGTCGTTGGTAATGTTGTTCAGTGTTAGGCTCACGGGGCTCAACCCTGCTCCTCCTCGACCTAGTGGAGGAGCGCCTTGACCTGGCCACGTAGGAACGCCTCCCCGTAGCCGGGTGAGCTGCGGGTCTCGTTGGTGATGTCATGTATGGCGGCGCGAGGCGGAGTCTCCCCAGCGGCAGCGTTCTTGGCCCGGGAGAGGAGGGTGACGGAGTCCAGGTGTCCGGCCTAGTGGAGGCGCTCTTCTCTGCGGTTGGATGTTGGTTGCTGGAGACGACGGCTTTGTGCAACGCAGGCGACAGATGGGCAGGGAACCAGAGCTAGGGTTTACGAGACAGTGAGGCATGTGTTGTGATGAGGATGGACTACGAATCAGATGCCCGGGGATCTAGCCTCGTGTCGCATACAGTACTGTGGGTTGGTTTAACTAAAGTTGAGGGAGTTTTTTTGCAAAATTTTAACGCAAGATGACTGCCGAAACTGATGCTTCAATATAGTTGAGATAGAGATAGAGATATTTCTTCAAATTTGAAGTCTAAAGTCATGTTTATTTACCCTCTAGATTATATAATCAAATTTAAATAACACAGATTATTAGGTGGATTATATAATCTAGATACCTAAATTACTATAATCCATAAGCAGGTCTTTAGTTGTTTATATAGGCTATGTTTGTTTCCTTCTGAGATTATATAATCTAGCTTACAAATTATATAAGCACCTAATAATCTGCTTATAGATTATCATAATCTAGATATCTAGATTATATAATCCACGTAGTAATTTTATGTTGCTTGTTTGTCTTTTAGCTTATTTAAGTTAGATTATATAAACTAGAGGGTAAGCAAATAGAGCCATGATCCATAAATTGGATTACATAATCCTGTAAGTCAACAAACATGGCCTAACTACCGACTACAAAAACAATGCAGATTATCTCGATTACTAACACAAATAGATGTATATATCGAATATGTTATACAGGACGATCGTGTTGAGCTAATTCGCTCAATAGTGTAAATATAGACGTTTTGTATATCATTTCATCCAAAAAATCATTGACTCATCACATCGTTGTCATGTGTTTTTTAATCTATAGTGTTCTGAAACACTTGGTCTTTGTTTCTAATCTTATAAGGAGCTAACGAAGGATTATGGAGATTCTATATAAGAGTAAAATGCAATTTCGGTTCTTAAACTTGAGTCGTTGTATCAATCTGATCCCTTAACTAATAATTGTCTCCTGAGAATATTATCACTTTTCCGATTTCTCTTAGGTCCTAACGAGGCCAAGTCAGGGAGCTGGAGGAGGCCAACCGCCAACGGCAAACTGTTGCGCGACGGCGGAGGCATGAGCGTCGGCCAAGTTCCTACAGCTCGACACTACAACCCAAAACTTTTGGTGGCCGCACTTATTTTTCTGCTACTACTGTAGCCGAAAATAAAAGACTAATCTTTGGTGGCCAACAGCAAAAAATAAGGTTATGTTTGGCGGTTGTCATGTAACCACAAAAAATATCTATTTTGGCGGCGGCTCCACAGTCGTCGAAAATAAGCTAGTTTTCGATGGCTTGCCATTCGCCGCAAAAAATTAGTTGTTTTATTTTTGTGTGGCTACTGTAGCCACTAAAATTTAAGTGTGCAATTTCGGTTCTTAAACTTCCTTTCGTGGCGGTGAGCCTGTTCCTATTCGCATTTTCTTCTCCCCTCGTGCCCTTTGCCACTCATCGCCGCTCTATCCCCCATGCCTACATTCCCTCTCCGGCGCTGCAGCGGCCTCTCCCATGGTGCCACGCGCTAGCCACGCCTTCGTGCCACCTTGCGTGACCATGCCGCTCTCCACCAAGCCGCTTCGCAGCACACCGCCTCTTACTACCACAATGCCGCACCACACGTCACCTCGCGCCACCACACCTCTCACTCTACAGCACCACAATGCCATCTCCCACGCTGCAGCAAGCTTGTCATCAGCATCACCGCTCGCGTCAGCACCACCTCTCGTTCACTGCTCATGCCAGCACCACCATTTGTCCTCACACCTTCGCGTTGCCGCTCACTACCAGCACCACCGCACGCCACTGGTGCCAACGCAGGAGCGTCACCGCTCCATCGTGCGCTCCCTATAATTGGTTTCGTTAGGAATCGAGGGCGGCACATGGCGTCATCGTGAAGGGTGCATCGAGGAGAAGCAACTTTGTGAAGAGCTCATGGTCGTTGAACTAAAATCCCTGGAGTTGGTCCATTTCTCCCCCGGCTGAGTGGATAGACTCTATGTATCTATGAGTAGTTTAGTCTAGTGGAATAACCCATTATAGGGTTGTTTCTAGCAGATCGCAAATATGGCCATGCAAAACACTATTTGCACTGTAGCATAGGGAGAAGTCTGAATATGAGTAAGAGGATGAATAAGATGCTGGAGATAGCCTAAATGAGTGGGAGGGCTATTGTTACAGCGATCTCTTTTGGCTTAGAGCACTTGCATGTCTTGTTTTTCACATCTCTAGGTATTGTTATAGGTTGAGATCTGTAGATGTTTTGAACTCATGACTGTGTACCGGTGACTGAGATTTTGAGAGGAAGTGTGGCTGTAACCACACCACGCTAGGGTGCATCCACCTAGTATTTTTCACTGGTCATACTTGCGTGTTTTGCACATTTGATTTGGATTTGTCTCCTCTCTCGATTCCTTCCTCTTCTCTTTGGATTTTGTAAGAGCCATCGACTTCTTGTGTTGTGGTTTGTTGTAACACCCTGAATTTAGGGGTATAAAATTTCTTTCAAATTATCAACCAAATTCAGGTGTTACTCTTCTCTCTCTCTCTCTTTAGTTTCTCTCTCTTTTTCTTTTTGGTAGAATTAGCTTAATTAGTGAGGGATTATTTATTTTATTTTGTCCAAACAATATGAGTCATGAAATGTTGCATCATGTTGAGCTCCAAATATTCTTTGAATTATTGCACATATTTGATTTGGTTTGAATTTGAAACTTGGTTTGAATTTGAATTGAAAACCCTAGAGAAAATAAATAGAAAAGCAATTAGAAATTCCCTGGAAAATGGAAAAGCGAATTCAGCCCACGTCGGCCCATTAGGACCAACCCCGCGCGCGTGCCCGCGCCTGCGCGCCCTCGGTCCGCCTGTCAGCGCCAACCCGCGCGCCCTTTCTATCCCTCTCTCCCTCTCGCTGCTCTGTGGGGCCAACCTATCGGCGCCGTTTGCTTTCGCACGCGCGCGCTCTCTCTGCCTCGCGGACCCCACCCGTTAGCCCATCCCTAACCTCCCGCCCACGTCCCTCGCCGTGGACGCGCCCACGTCCGCGCATTCGCCGGCCACCTCTGCACGCCCTCGCCCCTTTAGACCCCGTGCTCCGCTCGCCCACTTCCCCTTGCTCACTTGCGCCCACAGCCGAGCTCTCTCGCCCTGCGCACGCAACCATACAAGTTCCGCCACCGCTCACCGAAGACCGCCGCCGTTTCGCGACCGCCGTTGAGTCTCCGTCGCGTCCGTTGCCTCGGTAAGCTCTGCCTTATCACCCGCAGCTCAGGACACCCTTCGGTTCGTCCTTTCCCCCTCTGATTTGCTCGATCTGCCCTCATGGAGCACTTCTTGCACAGCCGAAGTCCGCCACCGTCGACCCGAGGCTTCACCGCCTCCCCGCCGTCCTCCAGGAACTCCTGAGTTCGCGCTTGTGGTAAGCAACCTTCCCATGCCCTTAATTCGTCCGTACTGCCCTAGTGCCTGCGCAATTCCTCGCTCGAGTTGATCCGCGCCGCCATTAGCCCGCCTCGCCGTGTCCCGCGCTCTCTGGTGCTCCCGCGCCGGCATGATGCCCAATGTCGAGTTCGCCAAGTCGCCCTGAACGCGCCTGAGCCTTTCCTCGAGCCCCTAGAGCCCCACAGTGGTCGTCCCCCTTGTCTCTGGCGAGACCTCACCGTGAGACCGAGCGGCGCCACCGCACCCATGCCCGGTTGCCGGCTGTTGGATCTCGGGCATCCATCCGAGATCTGGCGGTCTAGATTTAATCAGCGCATACCTAATCTCAACCGTCTGATGTAGATCCAGCAGCTTAGCCCCGCTCCCCTCACCCGCGCCCCTGCCGCTGGGCCCGACCTGTCAGCCCTACCCCGGGTCGCTGATGCCCCGAGCCCACCTGTCAGCGCTCGATCGCGAGACCTTATCTCGGCCGTCCGCTCGGGATCGTGCGATCCAGAGTGCCTGATACCCCTTCACGCGGTAATTTTGTTAAATAGACCCTCGGTTTGTTTGGAATCAACTCGTTGTCCCTGGTTTTCGCCAGCAGACCCCTGAAATCTTGCAGATTGAACCCTAGGCTTTTAAATAATTAGAGAATTAGGCATAATTTCATACTTTAAACTTCAAATCTTGTTTATTTCATATCTTTTCCATATGAACTCCAAATTGAGTGGTTCAAATTGCAAAATGTTCATAAGAATATTCTCTGTTCAAATAAATTATGTTCATCCACAGTCTGTGCACTTTAATTTTATACTTAGACTATAGGTTAGTGTATGTGTTGAATTACTCACTTAATAAAATAAATAAAAAGAAACCCTAGTGGTTAATGGATATTTAATCATGTGAGATTAATAATGTGTATTATATGAATTTATCTCTGGTTTAACTTTTAGGTCTCAATAAAATGAATAGAATTAGATTATGTAATCATGGACAACACTTAAAGAATAATCAACTCCTAAATAAGATTAGTTCATCTTATAATTTGATCTCCTTTTTTTAATTAATACTTTATCTTTTGAGATCTGTTCCAATATTTGTACATGATTGGTGTGCTGTTCGTTTGTCATTTACCAAATGTATTGAATGCATGATCGCTTTATTTAGACAACGAGCAGCCTGTGGTTCCTGAGTGTGTTGCCGAAGATCTTTGTAACACCTCGAATCCATCAATTAAAACAATCTAGTTTAATTCATTATCATTAGGAAAGAAAATATTTTCAAATAATTGATGTGGTAATATAACTGAGTTTAAACAAGTTTTGTGATGATTAAAATCTACCATGTGATTGATGCATTCATTATCCGTGCATGGTTTCTTTGTTTGTTAATGAATTGCAACACCTTTATTATATCCTGTTAGAGAAACCTAATATATTTAAATAATAAAAGTATGCCTAAAGATTAATTATAATGTATTTTATTTTACTAAAATATTATTTCTGAATTTATTATAATTTTTAAATATTTAAATATAATAACTATTTAAAAAAAGAAAAAAATCAAAAAAAATGAAACGGACGAGCTACTCGTCCTTGGCCAAGTGGCCCATTAATTCTACTCCCATGCGGCCATGCCTAGTAGACAACGATTAACCCTCCCTCTCTCTTATAGACTATGACAGGTGGGTCCCACTTTATTTTATTATTGTCTCGCTTCTCCACGGAACGGAGCAGCTGGCCGCTTCATCTGTTTTCGAAAAGACAGCTGTCGCGCCTGATTCCAGGACTCTACGGCGACCGCTTGCCTCCCCGCGCCACACGCGCCCTCAACCGTCGCATAGACGCCCAGCCACCCACAACGCGACGCGCGACCGTCAGCCGTTTTCTCCTCGTAGCATTTCTTTCTGTCGTAATATCGTCAGTTACCGTGACATTTACTCTCCACGGCATTTCCTCCATTAATGGTGAGTGATGCTGCTGTTACTCCTCAATTGTTCGTTGAGGCCTCTCTCCCTTGCCTATAAAGGGTCACAGACTCCCGCTCTCCTCTCTAGCGCACAGCACCATTTTCTGCCGCCTCTGCTTTTGTCGTCGACCGCCGGAGCCGTCGTACCGCTGTTCGGCGACCACGCTGTACGCCGTTCACCGGAGCTGCGCCGCGCCACCACGCTGTGCTCAGCCGCCGTCCGCTGTCGAGCCCTGTCCTGGCCGAACCTCCCTGCCCGCTGAGCCCCTGCTCGCCGACCTCCCTCTCTCCGTGCGCGAAGACCCGAGGTAGAAGAAGATGATTTAACATTTTAGTCCCTGCCTAAGTGTAAATCGCACTCAAGTTTTCCGCAGTGCATATAACTTCAATCTAGGTCCCTAAAATCTTATGTGCTACCCCTAGTGTCTACGTTTAATTTGAAATTAGCCCCTACAGCAACAGCTTGGATACGTAATGTATTCTTCGAGTATAAATAAATATTTTAGACTTTGTTAACTCCATAATTAAGTACTAAAAAGCTTTGCGTTAGTTTCTATGATTCAAACGTTATTTAGCATTATTATTAGTAATTGTTTAAATGTGGTTTTGCGAAAGAAGAAATTAAAAAAAATATACATCTCAATATGTGGTGTTGGAGGCTTGTTCTCAAATGCTATAATCAAGAACAAGACAACACGAAGATGTTAAGTATTAAATACCCTTCGTCCGCTGAAGCATTATCTCCTCGAGGGTTTAATGAACTTCGGACGAAGGATATAAACATAATATAACGAAGGTTACGAAGGAAAAGACCTTCGTTAAGTTGATAAATGGGTAAACAGAATAAACATATGTATAAAGTGCGAAAGTAATAATACCAGCATTATCATCAATACATTTCCATTATTAAATTCATGAAAACAAATTACAAATGTACCTTCAGACTGATGTAAGGCAAAGGTACAAGTCGTGATGCAAAAAGACGTGTGCCCAGTCAGCGTGAACAGTACGAGAGTACTGTTCACCTATTTATAGGCACGGGACGCAGCCCGTGTAAAATTACATTGATGCCCTTTACACTTATCAATAACTCTATAGTAATCCTTCAAGGTCCAATTTGGCTTTTCATCTTTAAGTCGGTTCCTCTTTTCTGCCGTTATGCCGAAGCTTTTCTGCATATGGCTTCATGATCGTCTTATCCTTCGTCATGACCGCTTTTCATTCCAGCTTTGTCTTAAACATGCCCTTGTATATTCACGACCTGACTCCGAAGGTGCCTGTTCCGAAGGTGCCTGTTCACATTTTACACTTGGAAAACATTGTTAAACTGTGTTTTTGAGGACCTTCGGGAGCCGAAGGCCCCCAACAGTAGCCCCTCGCAATATCAATTTATTGTAAAGATAAATTTATATTGCGACATGGACTAAGGCTTTAAGCCGAAGGTCCGTAAAAACACCTTCCTTTTGCTAGAATAGCAACAGTCATTGACAAGCGGGGCCCTCCAGTTTTCGACATACTGGGTGTATAAATACAAGCTCTCCGCGAGTTTATTTGACACGCCCTTTTGCCACCTGCTCTTTACTCACCAGCTTTCAACCTGCGCACCCTGCTTTTAGCCTGCGCGCGACATCATTTGCTCGGTCTTAAATTTTTAAGCTTCGGCTTCAAGTCTAGTTTGCCAGCATTCGCGAAAATGTCTGAAGATAAGACAACTGCTGGTGCTTCGAAGCTAAGCCTTTCAAAGGAGATGCACCTGGGTTTTCTTGAGTCAATGTCGAAGACCAATACTGAAAAGATTGTCAAGGAAACTTTGGAGGGTTTATCTGAAGATACTGGCGATAGTGATAGCTATGATGTGGATAGTGGCGGAGAGGATCGAAGATCGCCCGTGGCGGCCTAGTCACTCAATCTTCGGAAAATCAACTATAAAGCAGAGTCACCTTGAAAACATGAGGGGGAGATACTTCCGAGATATATCCATCGTGAGGGCGGATGACGGAGAAAAAACTACGCCGACCCCCGAAGATAATGAGGTTGTGATCTTCCGAAGCTTTTTAAAGGTTGGGCTACGATTCCCCCTAAGCAAGTTTGTAGTAGAAGTTCTGAAAATATATCAAATTTACCTTCATCAACTTACCCCTGAAGCAGTGATAAGATTGGGAATCTTTGTCTGGGCCGTGAGGAGCCAGGGTTTGGAGCCAAGTGATAAAGGCTTTTGCAATATACACGAGCTAGTATATGAGACAAAACCGTGGGGTAAAGAACAATATCATAATAATTTTGGTTGTTATAGCTTCGGTGCCCGCTCTGGGTCGAGCTGTCCCGTGCCAACCTTTTGGAAGAGATGGCCCGGGGAATGGATGAAGGAATGGTTCTATGTGAAAAACGATTTGACGGTTCGGGAAGATATCAAGGATATCATCATGCGCCCTATCTGGCAGCGCTTCGGACTTCGGAAACCAAAGGTAGAAATGGACGAAGCAGCTGAAGAATGTCAGAGGGCCTTCGGCGTAGTCTGTTCCTTTATTGGGACCAGGGATTTAATGCAAGAGCACATTGCCTTCAGAGTGTGGCCACTTGTAGATGACTGGGAAATGCCGAAGGAGACCATCAAAGAAGCTGACGAGGGTGGACTAATTAGACTGAAATATACATTCAAGTACGGAGATAAATTTGTTGAACCGGATGATGATTGGTTGAAAAGTATTGAGAATGTAAGTGATGAATTGCTTGGGACCTATTCAAAGGCTGAAAACACTGCATTATCAGCGGCTTTCGGAGGCCGAAAGAAGAAGAGGCTCAACCGAGTATTTGATGCTATTGGGTTTATCTATCCCGACTACTATTATCCAATGCGAGGTCAAAAGAGAAAAAATACTGCTCCTGCAAAGGACACTACTTCGGCTGCTCCCGGGGAGCCAGCACCGAAGAGGAAGAAAGTAAAAGTGTCCACACACCCTCTACGTTGTATTGAGCCGGCTACAGTGCCCGAGTTTATTGGCGAGGCCTCTTCGGCCACCGAAGCCAGAGAACCAACTGCTGCGCTAAAATCCGAAGAAATGGCCGAGGCACCAGCAATAAGAAAGGAGAAATCTGAAGAAAGAGAAACACCAGATGTTATAAGTCCTTCAACAAAAGTTGAGACAGCTAAAAGCCAGAAGGGGCCAGCAGCAACCCCGAAAAGAAAAAGAATGGTTAATGTGCTGGATGTCCTGGAGACGATTAAATCTTCAAGCACAACTCCAAAGAAAATTATTGAGGCGCCTATTGAAGCCTTTGCTGCTGAAACTTCGAAGCAGCAATCTGAAACTGAAGCTGGGCCTTCGGAATCCACCAAGATACAGCCTTTGGAGGCAAGTTTAGGAACTGAAAAAGCAACAATAACAGAACCAATTCTGATTGGGGAAATTGGTACTGCCACCCCCGAAGCATCCTCCAAAATACATGATTATATTGTGCGACATGCTTCGGGGAAGAAACTGTCTGAAGAAGAGATTTTTGAAGCCAATCACTATGCCCGAGAACTGAAATATCCGAAGGGGGCCGTAGTATTCAACGGGACAAACGAAGATGACTTCTTATATTGCCTCCCAGACAATAAAGAATTATCCGTGTGCCGGGAAATGGCTAGAAGCATGGGATTCCCGAAGCTTGAAGCTGGCCTTTGCGCCATGACGAAGGAGGATCTTGCGGATAGTCTTGCATATAACAGTCTAAAGGTACGAAGATTGTAAACTTTGAATTTTGTGGATTTTGAATGAATCCTTTACTGTTGTGTTAATCCATTCATTCTTTTTGAATAGGGCTTAATTCTCAGCAATGTCTTAAGGGCACAAAAGAATGCTGAAGACGAGAGCTGCACCATTGCTCTCAACAACCTTCGAACAGAGGTTATTAGGCTACGAAACGAAGCCTTGGAGAAAGACAGAATTCTGCTTACATTAGTGGAAAAAATGAAGGAGGACGAAGCTAACTCTAAAACTCAAGCCGAAGGACAGAGGCGTGAGATTGAAGATCTTCGCAAACAACTAGCCCGAGCCAAAGAAGAACGTATTCTTGAAGAAACAAAACGAGAGTTAAGTGAACAATGGGCAGATCATTTGGAAGTTAATGTTAAAGAGCTTCGTGCTTCTCAAAGAAAATGCTATGTTAAATCCATAGAGTGCGTTAAGAAGATAAAATCCAGCTTTGCCAACCTTGGCGCATTCTCTAGCGAGGAGAATTTCTCAAGGGGCAATCCCGAAGGTCCGATGGAATGGATTAGTAACGAAGCTGAGGCCTTCGAAGAAATCCTGAATAGCCGCGGAGACATATGTGCTTTTTCGGGTGCTAGAGGAATTGCTACTGTTTTGGAGAAGAAAGGTTGTGAGCATGTAAAATCTTTAGCGCAATCCGAAGCTACTTTGTCCTCCGAAGACATTAAAGACCCCTCAGCCGAAGCAAGCATGATCGGCGGAAAATTTTTCACTGATATCTGGGACAACGGCGGCCGAGAAATGGCACAAGAAATTATTCAAAAAAGCGAAAAAGGCATCCATGATGCCAGAAAAGTAGCGGCGGCTGCCGAAAAAAGTACCGAGCCCGAAGGGCAAATGGGTATTAATTAGTGATTTTTATTATGTTGTAATTTTTGATTCCAAACTTTGCTCACGGTTTGTAATAGTAATATAGCCGTATCTTCTCTTCGCTCAGAACCTGCTGAGGCATCTCCGGGCCCCCACCCGAAGGGGGACGATGAAATTAGAAAAATGGCCGAAGCCATTATGGACAAGGTTGTTGACCAGCTACTGAACGAAGCTGCAGAAATAGTTCTAAAAGAGGATTAAATGCTACTGTAAAAACATTTGGAACGTAACGTATGTAATATATTGTGACTTTGAATATGATATATAATCCATGTACAGTTTTAATTCTTTACGATGCATGAAATCTTGCATACATACCGTTTTTTGAGCCTTCGGCGAAAAAACACCTTCCCTTCTTTTCATGCTTCGTGAAGAAAATTTTATATCACCAGAAGTTGCATACGTTCGTGGTGAAGATTATCCAAGCTTCGTGAAATATTCTCCGAAGCTATAGAAAAGTTTTTGTTGCCTCTCTAATGAAGCTACACTTCTTCTCGGTTTGTTTTGTGCTTTAGCACGATTTTCTCTTTTCCGAATTATTCTCCGAAGATCAATACTGTATCCCCTTCTTGTTCCATATGCAATATGCTGTATGATGCTTATGTTATGCAGAATGATGTGATGATGTTATGTTATGCAAGATGACGTTCGTGCCACAGATACATATCCCTGTAATAGAGCATACACACTTTTTATATCAGCGTTGACTTTTCGCTGTAAGCCTCCCTTAGGAGCTTCGCCTTTTACTTTCAGCGGAATCAGCGTTTATTTTTCGCTGTAAGCCTCCCTTAGGAGCTTCTTCGCCTTTTACTTTCAGCGGAATCAGCGTTTATTTTTCGCTGTAAGCCTCCCTTAGGAGCTTCTTCGCCTTTTACTTTCGGCGGAATCAGCGCTGACTTTTCGCTGTAGGCTCAGAAAACTTACACTGCGCTCGCTTAGGAACGACTTTTTATTGTTTCGAACAACTTGCTCTGTGTCTATTAAAACAAAATTTTGATAATACAAAGGTCCTTCATGCCACCATAAATTCGTATGCTTCAACGATTCAAGCCTATGAAAAAGACACATTTTTATTAAAGCGGAAGACGAAAGTGTTACAAGGAATTAAAAAATGATAAAGGACACTTGATCTTCCCATAATTGTTCCTTATTAACAAAAAAAGTAATACCGAATGTAACAATGCGAAAAAACTGCTGTTGAGGTAGGATATTTATCAGTAAATGTGCTTCGACTCTGGCACAGTGCTATTGACTGTGCGAGCTTCGGAGTCCTCTCTGAAATCCCTCTGATTGTGGTGACTCCCTTCTGGCTGGAGCCCTGGCTGCGTCGGTGGCGGCGGTGGAGGCTGTTGCCAGGATGCTTGGGGTTGACTTGCCGAAGCAACAGAAGCTGCAGGGTGATTGCCTACATATTCTGGAATGTAGGGCGAATGGTACGAAGCAGTATGCAGGACCTGCTTCGGCTGATTCTGTTGTGCAGCAGCTTCTGCTAGCTCCTTTTGCTTCTGGATGGTAATGTGACACATCCTGGTGTTGTGGCCCTTACCTTCACCACAGAATAGGCAGTATATTTTTCTTGGTTGATCCCCAAATCTTCCCCCGAAGCCCCTGGCACCTCTGCCCCTTGGCACTGGCGGCCGGAAGGAGCTTTGCTGCTGCCCCGAAGCTTGGGAGGAGCACTGTGGCCTTTGCTGTTGACTCGCTTTGTCGTCATTTTAAGTAGAATTGTGAATTGACCTGACGTGCCTTGGATAAAATCTTCCTCCGAAGCCCCTAGTCATTTCAGAGAACCTGAGGGCTTCCTCCCTTCTTTGGAGAAAATCATTGTCAGCTCGAATGTACTCGTCCATCTTCTGGAGCAGCTTCTCTAGGGTTTGGGGAGGCTTCCTGGCAAAGTACTGAGCTGCAGGTCCTGGCCGAAGCCCCTTGATCATGGCCTCAATGACAATTTCATTGGGCACTGTTGGTGCCTGTGCCCTCAGACGTAGGAACCTTCGGACATATGCTTGAAGATATTCTTCATGATCCTGGGTGCACTGGAATAAAGCTTGAGCAGTGACTGGCTTCGTCTGAAAGCCTTGGAAGCTGGTTATCAGCATGTCCTTCAACTTTTGTCATGAGGTGATTGTCCCTGGCCTAAGGGAAGAGTACCAAGTTTGTGCGACGCTTCTGACAGCCATGACGAAGGACTTTGCCATGACCGCCGTGTTGCCACCGTACGAAGATATAGTTGCTTCATAGCTCTTCAAGAATTGTTTCGGGTCTGAATGACCATCGTACATGGGGAGCTGAGGTGGCTTGTAAGACTGTGGCCAAGGAACAGCCTGTAGTTCTGTTGACAAGGGAGAAGCATCATCAAAAGCAAAATTTCCGTGATGGAAATCTTCATACCAGTCATCCTCGTTGTAGAAACCCTCTTGATGAAGCTCTCGGCGTGGGGGCCTTTGGTTCTGGTCATCTTGAGCAAGATGTCGAAGCTCTTCAGAGGCTTCGTCTATCTGCCTTTGAAGATCAGCTAGACGAGCCATCTTCTCCTTCTTGCGTTGGACCTGTTGATTGAGCATTTCCAAATTTTGGATTTCTTGATCCAATTCGTCCTCCGGAGGTGCTGGACTAGTGGCCTTTCTTTTCTGGCTTCGGGCCTCCCTAAGAGAAACGACATCTTGATTGTGGTCTAGCGGCTGCAGAGCAGCAGCCCCTGTTGCTGAAGCTTTTTTCGGCGGCATGACGAAGGTGATGCTTGCCGAAGATTTTAAAAACTCAAAAAGTGGAAGTGAGTTCACCGGAGGTGGGCGCTAATGTTGGAGGCTTGTTCTCAAATGCTATAATCAAGAACAAGACAACACGAAGATGTTAAGTATTAAATACCCTTCGTCCGCTGAAGCATTATCTCCTCGAGGGTTTAATGAACTTCAGACGAAGGATATAAACATAATATAACGAAGGTTACGAAGGAAAAGACCTTCGTTAAGTTGATAAATGGGTAAACAGAATAAACATATGTATAAAGTGCGAAAGTAATAATACCAGCATTATCATCAATACATTTCCATTATTAAATTCATGAAAACGAATTACAAATGTACCTTCAGACTGATGTAAGGCAAAGGTACAAGTCGTGATGCAAAAAGACGTGTGCCCAGTCAGCGTGAACAGTACGAGAGTACTGTTCACCTATTTATAGGCACGGGACGCAGCCCGTGTAAAATTACATTGATGCCCTTTACACTTATCAATAACTCTATAGTAATCCTTCAAGGTCCAATTTGGCTTTTCATCTTTAAGTCGGTTCCTCTTTTCTGCCGTTATGCCGAAGCTTTTCTGCATATGGCTTCATGATCGTCTTATCCTTCGTCATGACCGCTTTTCATTCCAGCTTCGTCTTAAACATGCCCTTGTATATTCACGACCTGACTCCGAAGGTGCCTGTTCCGAAGGTGCCTGTTCACATTTTACACTTGGAAAACATTGTCAAACTGTGTTTTTGAGGACCTTCGGGAGCCGAAGGCCCCCAACATGTGGTCATTTACCTTCGCTCATAAAAGTGATTTAGGTATATATATTCAAGATTTATATGTGTATACGTATGTCTATATTGTTTATGCATACTAAGAAATAATAGAACTTCTAATAGATGTTGAAATGTTATAGTTGTGATCATGTCTACTATAGCCTAAAAAGTAGTTTAATGAATTACATGCTACTTATCTTATAAATAAACATCATATTGTTTTAATATAATTTTTGAAATAAATAGTAAAGGAAAATATAACCCACACCCTTTCCGGTAGAAATACAATAATTAATTGGTTAATTTTCTAGATTCTATAAAGTTTGAATTAGCGTCATATTTATGTATTTTTAAATGAATCCATATAGTATATACTTCCATAGTCAATTTACCATATAGATTCCTCTAGTGTATTCTTGAAACTAAATTATTAGTAGTTTACCTCATAGCAAATGAGATGATTGTCGATATGGATAGACTTATATTATAATTATAAATCAAGTTTTATTTTTAGATGTCTTCCTTTTATATGTATGATTTGTAAAGTGTATGTTTTATTGTTTGTTGAATGGTGTATGTTTATTTATTGGTGTATGCTTTCTTTTTGTATGACGATGTGCAACGTTATTAGAAGCTAATTGTGTGGTAAAGGATCCGAATTCGTTTGAGGACGACCTGCAGGACACTTTTGAGCAAGGCAAGTGGATTCTCCCTCTGCACATTCTATTTGTACCCAATCAATGCATATAATAATGTTTACTTTTTGATATATTGCATAATTTGATGGGATTTACCTAATTAAGGGTTTCCTAGATTTACCAACTGCATTCCTTGATTACCCTGGGAAATTATTAAGCTTTGCAAATTTGTGCTATCGCTCAACTTAATAATTCTGATGTCACTCATTATTTGATATTAATGTTCGAAAAAATGAAATTGGCTTTATGATATTAACCCGATGGTTAAAACAATATTATTTCATATTAATTGGAACATGGAGTGACCACCTAGAATAACAGTGCAACCACGAGTGCTATCATGGTTCTGGCTTTGGTAATTAGCTTTATATGCTTAGTACCTAGCAACCTTACCTGAAATATGGGCAAGAGGGGGAGCGGTAGTGGTGGCAGCTCACGTTAACATGGGGACGTATTTTTGGCTAAGGTACCTCACCCAGGGGGCCTCCACACCGACTTTAGAAACCTTAGCGGTTGCTTCGTATTAAGTGTATTTTATGAAAGCCTCATAATGGATCCCTATCCATTCACCTTGGTAGTGTTTACGGGTCTGATCAACCCAGGCTAGATGGGATACATGGCTTGTGGGTAAAGTTGTACCACCTCTGCAGAGTGTAAAACTGATATATCAGCCGTGCTCTCGGTTAAGAGCAACCTGGACTCCTCACATGATAATTGAACTTGTAAATAGAAATAAATCGAGATCTGATGATCTGCCAATGGTTTGCTTAAGTGGTTTCACTTAAGTGTTTTTGATATACTCATATTCCATTGTTTAATGGGATACTTGGGATTCACACTTATTAGTAAGACAGGTGTTGTTAATAAAATATTGACCAACTAAAATGCTTACTGCTCAACCTTAGCCTCACCTTGTTAAACCTGCATTATTTTTTCCTACACTTGCTGAGCCCCGACCATAAGTGAGCTCACCCTTGCTAACATTTTGATCAGAGGGTGATGCTGGAGACTTTGATGGAGATTTCGACGATGAATTCTAAGTCTAACGATGCGCCGGTCATCTTCCTATGGGAGATTGCCCATGTTATTTAGTTCCGCCTTACTTTGATGTGATACTTGTTAAAGATACAATGATGATGTAATAAAGTATTCTACTCTCTTTACGCCTTTATTGCATTGTCTTTTGATATATTACACTTATGATGTCAACATATGTGTGGAAATAGATCTTGGCATACATATGCTATGCGCTCGGTTCTGCCCCCTGGAACTGGGTGTGACAGAAGTGGTATCAAAGCTATGCTAAACCTAGGTCGTTAGACTAGTTAGAAATGGAAAGCCTAGTTTGTTCAAAACTTGCTAATTTAAATAAAAAATAATTATTATATTTAAATATTTGTCACACCCGGGTTTCGGGGCACCAAGACCCGGGCGCGAACATAATCACCAGGTGTGCTGGGACCAAGTCTCACACATATGATGAATCATGGCACAGGATCGAATGTCACATCTTTACTATATAATAGGAGTTCTATACAAAATAAATACATAATTACATTATAAGGAGACAACAGTCCAGCAACCCAAAGTTGACTGGGAGACGACGACCTAGATCTCTCACGAACACATCACAGCATCCTCCAAGCGCCTCATCCTGTGGTACCTGCTCTTGACCTGTGGGGTGTGTGAGACAGCAAGAGTGAGCTCACATACGTTCATCGCTCAACAAGTTGTGGGGAATAATGTGCATGAACTCGCCCAAGGTGGGAGCTCACGTGAAGTGTAAGGCTTACCAAAGAAGATGGTTAGAGCTGAGCATTGCTTTTAAAGTTGGTCAAAATTTTATTAGCAATTACTAAGTATAAGTAAATACCAACCCAATTAAATAGTAGAACAAAAGTAACAACTTCACCTGCTTTCAATGCATATGACAAATTGAGTTTAAGTTCCATAATTTAATCATGTGAGGGTCCGAGCTGCTCATGACCGTGAGCACGGCTAGTATACCAGTTTTACACTCTGCAGAGGTTGCGCATCTTTACCCACAAGTCGTGTATCCCATGTCGCCAGGGTTTGCAAGGCCCTTAGACACTTTCGAGGTGAATGGCTAGGGATCCACTACGAGGCCTTTACAAAGTTCCACTAGCTACCGAAAACCCGCTACAGTTTATAGGAAGTTCCAATGCAGGAATCCCTTGCAGGACCGCCATCGCAGCAAAATCCTCCCGAGGGCCTCCCTACACTGACCACTCCCCTACTGCCCTTGCCCCTTTCGGGTAAGGTAGTCTTCCACTAGCTTTCCTAATTAATCAGCCAAGGGCGTCCCATTAAACCCTTGTGGTAGCACTGTTTTCCCGGGTGGTTCTCCATGTTCCAATTAACATAATGATCTTATCATGAACAATAAATAACAACTGATAACAAGAGTAGAATCATGAATAGTGTAATCTTCATACCCAAAACCACATATAGCACTAGCAAGTACTACCCAGAATGTTCAGTGGTAAACAAGGTATAAAGATAGACAAACTAGGGTAACCTATTGGGTCCCATCAAAATTAACCTATGCAGATCATTATGATTAATTAGAACATGAGTAGGTGAAAAGAAGTGATCAAGGGCACAACTTGCCTGGCACTTGAAATTCCAGGTACCAGGATGATCTTCAGGTGACTCGTGTCCTCACTGCTAAACGTAGCAATATATACAAACATAGTATATGCAACATTAACATTACACCAAACATAAGTACAAACTGAATAATAATAATCTACGCGTTGCTACGAGATCGTAGGAACAAGAATCACTAAATTTGGAGTTGTAGTTATTTAGTTATGAATTTCTGAAGTTATTAAGCACCTAGAACAGATTAATTCAAATGAACAATTTTGCTTCAAGTTTCATGGCTAAAAAGTGTTACTAGTTGATAAATAATATTAAAACAAAATTATTGAAACTGGAATGAGTCAAAAAGGAATTAAAATGAATTAGTTATGAATTAAATAAGTTTCTGGATTTATTTTTGTATTAAAAACCAATTTCTATAATTAATTTTCTATTTTCACTATTTTCTGTACTGCGCACCAAATACTAGAAAGTGCAGGGGCCAATCCAGAAAATTTACATAGACACAGAGGCATCCCAAGTCGGACGGCGGGTTGATTCACAGAAAGAGAAGGGGCTCTTCTGCAAAATGCACAAGTCGAAGGGGTATTGGTGATCATGAGTCGCCCGATCATCAACGAACGGTCCAGATTAAAACCCGTCCTAACTGAACCGGTATGGAGCCCCAACCGTTGGATCAGCGATCCACGGCCCATATTAAAAGAACGATGGAGTGCTCATCTTTTAATCCCGACCGCAGATCCGACATCCCACGGCACGTATGGCTACGTCAATCTAGGCCGCCCATAGCCAATCGGACGACCAGGGGTCTTTCTTCCTCGCTCAGCTGCAGGGGTACGGCGGCACCGCCCAAACGACGGTAGCCATCGACGGTGAACGGCGCCCCGTGCCCAAATTCAAAACCGCTCGCAGTAAGCGCCCTACGGAAGATGGTGAGTGTCAGGGACGAATTCATACCGGAGTCTAGGGTGCGACGAAACCCGACCACACCAGACATAAATTCACGGCAATGGAAAATCTTCGGTGAGAAATCCCCATGGGTTTGAACCTTCTCCCGCCAAATTGAGGTGCTCCGAAGCCACACCATGCCCTCGCACATCACCCCAACCATCCACTGAAGTCCGCACGGTGCCCAGCACGCAGGGCTTCGCCTGCAGCACTCTTCCTCTCCTCTCTGCTTTCTTTTTCTCTCCACGGGCGCGCTTGGTCTTTCGGTGTCGGCTTAGGATGGAGGAGTATGGGGTGGCGGCGCATATTTATATTCCCGGCAACGGCCGAGGAATCCGGACGGAAGTAGCACAGTTGCGACAACCATGGCGAGGATCCAGTGTGGGTTCACGCGAGTTTGTTCGGGGTGCGCACGAGCTCGATTGAGGAATGAGAATCTGACTAGTGGGACCCACGCGGCGGCGACCCAAAGAATGTGCCTGGTGCACAGAGGATGCCCAGTGGGACCCATTGGTCAGGCGGCCGGGTTGAGGTGCGCGCAACGGAGAGGAAAAAAGAAAAAAACAAAAAAAAGGTGGGCCGAGCGACTTGGATGAAGTGGGCCGGCCGGAAGTCAGCCCAGCCGAGTCTTCACTGTTTTCTTGTCTTTTCTATATTCTTTTCTCATTTCTAATTCCTTATTTTAAATTCAATTCAAATTCAACTCATGTTTCAAACTCCCAATTTTCAGGTATCAAAAATAATCTTAATATGAACATAATCTCTATTGTTTACAATATTAATATTTATTTTTTTCCTATTATTCATTTATGGGAGAAATAAATGACCTCATTAAAATTCCCTTTTCCATTATCTCATTTTATGTCTTTATTTAAAATTGGAAGTCTAATTTAAGTTATGGTTTTGCTAAAGTGCCTCACACAAAATTATAAATAAGAGATTCATCCATCTTTGTTTGTTTACTGATTGCTCCACTATTTCAATATTATTGATAGATCATAATAAGGAAGGATCCTAATTAAATTTTCAAAGGTTTCAACAATTCCCAAATTACCATGATAAATATATTAGCTTATTTATTCTACTATTATTATTATTTCCAATTTTAGGCTTTACAAATCCTACCCCCCTTAAAAATAATCTCGTCCTCGAGATTAGTAATAAAAGGGATGTATGCTCATATTGTTCTCGGAACATATGCACAAACAAAGAAATCTCGGCATGATGCATAATTTATTTGCAACTCATGGGTCAATTAGACCTTATTATTCCTCCTAAAACAGCATCATACCATTTACTGACTAAAGTAATATCTGGGTCTTACAAATAGTAATAATATATATTGATATATTTATGTAGCTTGGTGAAGCTGGTGGTTAGGAAAGCATGGGTGTATATATGTATGTCCACTTTATTACGTAGGATAGAAGATGCCTTTAAACATAGATAGGTTTGGGCAAGAAAGAATAGGGTAAGGAAATATTCCATCCAAGATGGTGGATCTTGATTCCTTTGAAGATCTGGCTTGAATCTTATCCTTCCTTGATTTGATGAGGTCGATCATCTTCAATCTTCGTTCTTGCAGTTGTTATCCGAATTTGGGACATGTAGTGAAGGAAGATTCTTAGGTAACCAAAATAGATTAATAGGTGGTTATAAGTTAAATAAGTTTAAGTGGAGTCTGTCTTGTTGTTTTGCTTCTAAATTGGTTGGATAAGTTATATAACCTGTTATATCGGTCAAGTTTGGTGTTATCATCAAGGATAATGGGTATTGGTGTTACCATAACTAGGGACATAGTTGAGATAGGTGTGGGTACATGGGGTAGGTAGATTGAACAGAGTTTTTTTTTCTTGTAAGATAAATGGGTTGGGCAACCTATAACATAGGCTGGGTTGTGGTTTCACAGACGAGTTGGTCTAAGACACCAGTTTGGATTTAAAACTCATTTATCGGTATATGGGTTAGTTAATACTTGAGGTAGATCAGAATTTTCTGTTTAAAACAGAGGAGTTATACAACCATCGGATGGTTAAGTTAGTTGTATAAGGCCAGGTTGTTGTATGTGATCTAGTCTAAATTGGAATCTTAGTCCAACTTGCATTAAAACATATTTATAAAAGTAGGATCTAATCTTATTTTACCAGTATTATCTACCATGTTTGTCCATTAGGTTAGATCTGAGCAAATTAGATGGGATCAGAATTAAATGGGTGTAATCAGATTAGACTAGATAAGATCTACTTGATTTATTTCGGAATAGATCATGTTCGTTACAAGGTTATGATATAAGCCAAGTGGTTGGGATAAGTATGCTTGTTAGAACAAGACGAGTCTCTAAGAATAAGACATAATCTTTTGAGATTAGTTAGATCTAGTAGCATAGGGTAGAATCTTTTTCGAGATAAGATGGATCTATTAAGGTAAGAAAGAATCTTTTAAGATATGAGGGACTTCTATGAAATAGATACCTTTTAGTGGAGGATAATCTAAGTTGTTTAGATATCTTATGAATTCTATTTATGCCTATACGTATATGCAGATGTAATTGTGGACATTACTCCACAACTAATCGCACTCAAACAAAGATCCAAATCAGGCAAGTATCATAAGAACAAACATTCAAGTGCATAGGTACCTACAAAAATAGTTTTGTTTTTGTTCCTGAGAGTAGGTCTCCTATTCCTAAAGGTCACTTCAGTCACAGGATTTCAAAGTGTAAAATCCACATGTGTCTTTTAGAAAGAAAAGATAAGAATAATCAGAGTAAGCGGAAATAGATGAGAAAGATTAAGAAAAGTTTAGAAAAGATCAGAGTAGCAAAGGTAAGTAGACAATGGTTGTCCAGTTCTATCTAGGTTTCGTCCTACAGTCAACATTGCCTCTGATACCACTTCTGTCACACCCGGGTTTCGGGGCACCAAGACCCGGGCGCGAACATAATCACCAGGTGTGCTGGGACCAAGTCTCACACATATGATGAATCATGGCACAGGATCGAATGTCACATCTTTACTATATAATAGGAGTTCTATACAAAATAAATACATAATTACATTATAAGGAGACAACAGTCCAGCAACCCAAAGTTGACTGGGAGACGACGACCTAGATCTCTCACGAACACATCACAGCATCCTCCAAGCGCCTCATCCTGTGGTACCTGCTCTTGACCTGTGGGGTGTGTGAGACAGCAAGAGTGAGCTCACATACGTTCATCGCTCAACAAGTTGTGGGGAATAATGTGCATGAACTCGCCCAAGGTGGGAGCTCACGTGAAGTGTAAGGCTTACCAAAGAAGATGGTTAGAGCTGAGCATTGCTTTTAAAGTTGGTCAAAATTTTATTAGCAATTACTAAGTATAAGTAAATACCAACCCAATTAAATAGTAGAACAAAAGTAACAACTTCACCTGCGATGCAATGCATATGACAAATTGAGTTTAAGTTCCATAATTTAATCATGTGAGGGTCCGAGCTGCTCATGACCGTGAGCACGGCTAGTATACCAGTTTTACACTCTACAGAGGTTGCGCATCTTTACCCACAAGTCGTGTATCCCATGTCGCCAGGGTTTGCAAGGCCCTTAGACACTTCCGAGGTGAATGGCTAGGGATCCACTACGAGGCCTTTACAAAGTTCCACTAGCTTCCGAAAACCCGCTACAGTTTATAGGAAGTTCCAATGCAGGAATCCCTTGCAGGACCGCCATCGCAGCAAAATCCTCCCGAGGGCCTCCCTACACTGACCACTCCCCTACTGCCCTTGCCCCTTTCGGGTAAGGTAGTCTTCCACTAGCTTTCCTAATTAATCAGCCAAGGGCGTCCCATTAAACCCTTGTGGTAGCACTGTTTTCCCGGGTGGTTCTCCATGTTCCAATTAACATAATGATCTTATCATGAACAATAAATAACAACTGATAACAAGAGTAGAATCATGAATAGTGTAATCTTCATACCCAAAACCACATATAGCACTAGCAAGTACTACCCAGAATGTTCAGTGGTAAACAAGGTATAAAGATAGACAAACTAGGGTAACCTATTGGGTCCCATCAAAATTAACCTATGCAGATCATTATGATTAATTAGAACATGAGTAGGTGAAAAGAAGTGATCAAGGGCACAACTTGCCTGGCACTTGAAATTCCAGGTACCAGGATGATCTTCAGGTGACTCGTGTCCTCACTGCTAAACGTAGCAATATATACAAACATAGTATATACAACATTAACATTACACCAAACATAAGTACAAACTGAATAATAATAATCTACGCGTTGCTACGAGATCGTAGGAACAAGAATCACTAAATTTGGAGTTGTAGTTATTTAGTTATGAATTTCTGAAGTTATTAAGCACCTAGAACAGATTAATTCAAATGAACAATTTTGCTTCAAGTTTCATGGCTAAAAAGTGTTACTAGTTGATAAATAATATTAAAACAAAATTATTGAAACTGGAATGAGTCAAAAAGGAGTTAAAATGAATTAGTTATGAATTAAATAAGTTTCTGGATTTATTTTTGTATTAAAAACCAATTTCTATAATTAATTTTCTATTTTCACTATTTTCTGTACTGCGCACCAAATACTAGAAAGTGCAGGGGCCAATCCAGAAAATTTACATAGACACAGAGGCATCCCAAGTCGGACGGCGGGTTGATTCACAGAAAGAGAAGGGGCTCTTCTGCAAAATGCACAAGTCGAAGGGGTATTGGTGATCATGAGTCGCCCGATCATCAACGAACGGTCCAGATTAAAACCCGTCCTAACTGAACCGGTATGGAGCCCCAACCGTTGGATCAACGATCCACGGCCCATATTAAAAGAACGATGGAATGCTCATCTTTTAATCCCGACCGCAGATCCGACATCCCACGGCACGTATGGCTACGTCAATCTGGGCCGCCCATAGCCAATCGGACGACCAGGGGTCTTTCTTCCTCGCTCAGCTGCAGGGGTACGGCGGCACCGCCCAAACGACGGTAGCCATCGACGGTGAACGGCGCCCTGTGCCCAAATTCAAAACCGCTCGCAGTAAGTGCCCTACGGAAGATGGTGAGTGTCAGGGACGAATTCATACCGGAGTCTAGGGTGCGACGAAACCCGACCACACCAGACATAAATTCACGCAATGGAAAATCTTCGGTGAGAAATCCCCATGGGTTTGAACCTTCTCCCGCCAAATTGAGGTGCTCCGAAGCCACACCATGCCCTCGCACATCACCCCAACCATCCACTGAAGTCCGCACGGTGCCCAGCACGCAGGGCTTCGCCTGCAGCACTCTTCCTCTCCTCTCTGCTTTCTTTTTCTCTCCACGGGCGCGCTTGGTCTTTTGGTGTCGGCTTAGGATGGAGGAGTATGGGGTGGCGGCGCATATTTATATTCCCGGCAACGGCCGAGGAATCCGGACGGAAGTAGCACAGTTGCGACAACCATGGCGAGGATCCAGCGCGGGTTCACGCGAGTTTGTTCGGGGTGCGCACGAGCTCGATTGAGGAATGAGAATCCGACTAGTGGGACCCACGCGGCGGCGACCCAAAGAATGTGCCTGGTGCACAGAGGATGCCCAGTGGGACCCATTGGTCAGGCGGCCGGGTTGAGGTGCGCGCAACGGAGAGGAAAAAAGAAAAAAAACAAAAAAAAGGTGGGCCGAGCGACTTGGATGAAGTGGGCCGGCCGGAAGTCAGCCCAGCCGAGTCTTCACTGTTTTCTTGTCTTTTCTATATTCTTTTCTCATTTCTAATTCCTTATTTTAAATTCAATTCAAATTCAACTCATGTTTCAAACTCCCAATTTTCAGGTATCAAAAATAATCTTAATATGAACATAATCTCTATTGTTTACAATATTAATATTTATTTTTTTCCTATTATTCATTTATGGGAGAAATAAATGACCTCATTAAAATTCCCTTTTCCATTATCTCATTTTATGTCTTTATTTAAAATTGGAAGTCTAATTTAAGTTATGGTTTTGCTAAAGTGCCTCACACAAAATTATAAATAAGAGATTCATCCATTTTTGTTTGTTTACTGATTGCTCCACTATTTCAATATTATTGATAGATCATAATAAGGAAGGATCCTAATTAAATTTTCAAAGGTTTCAACAATTCCCAAATTACCATGATAAATATATTAGCTTATTTATTCTACTATTATTATTATTTCCAATTTTAGGCTTTACAATATTTTAAAAATTATAATAAATGCAGAAATAATATTTTAGTAAAATAAAATACATTATAACTAATCTTTAGGCATACTTTTATTATTTAAATATATTGGGTTTTTCTAACAAGATATAATAAAGGTGTTGCAATTCATTAACAAACAAAGAAACCATGCTCGGATAATGAATGCATCAATCACTTGGTAGATTTTAATCATCACAAAACTTGTTTAAACTCAGTTATATTACCACATCAATTATTTGAAAATATTTTCTTTTCTAATGATAATGAATTAAGCTAGATTGTTTTAATTGATGGATTCAAGGTGTTACAAAACCTACCCCTCTAAAAAGAATCTCGTCCTCGAGATTAAGGAACTTCTGAGAATAACTGAGGAAATTCTGCTCTGAGTTCATCTTCTCTTTCCCAAGTGGCCTCATCTTTCGAATGATGACTCCACTGAACCTTGCACATGTTAATGACCTTACTACGTGTAATTCTGCAAGATGTTTCCAGAATTCTGATAGGGTACTCTAAATAGGTCAAATCCTCATTGACATTCAGTTCTTCTATGGGTAACTGTTCCTCTGGTACTCTATAGCACTTCTTGAGTTATGATACGTGAAATACGTCATGCACATCCGATAAACTATTGGGTAGCTCTAACTGGTAGGCTACTTCACCTTTTCTTTCCAAAATCTTGAATGGGCCAATATAGCGAGGAGATAATTTTCCCTTAACCTTAAATCTTTTCATTCCTCTCATTGGTGAAACTTTAAGGTATACGAAGTCTCCTACTTCGAATATCAACTCTCTTCTTCTATTGTCGGCATAGCTTTTCTGTCTTGACCGTGTTGTCTTCAAATTCTCTCTAATAATCTTTACTTGCTTTTCTGCTTCTTGGAGAATTTCTGGACCAAATACTTGACTTTCTCCGGTCTGATTCCAATAAAGTAGTTTTCTGCACTTTCGTCCGTAAAGTGCTTCAAATGGTGCCATTTTTAGACTTGCTTGATAACTATTGTTATACGAGAATTCTGCATAAGGCAAACTTGAAAGGGAATTAGGCTTATACCTAGTCCCTAATTAATTTTGGTGGTTGAATTGCCCAACACAAATATTTGGACTGACTAGTTTGCTCTAGTGTATAAGTTATACAGGTGCCAAAGGTTCACACTTAGCCAATAAAAAGACCAAGTATTGGGTTCAAACAAAGGAGCAAGGGACAACCGAAGGCACCTCTGGTCTGGCGCACCGGACTGTCCGGTGCGCCACCGGACATGTCCGGTGCACCAGAGGACTCAAACTTCAAACTCGTCACCTTCGGGAATTTCTAGAGGCGACTCCTCTATAATTCACCGGACTGTCCGGTGTACACCGGACATGTCCGGTGCTCCAAGGAAGGGTGGCCTCCGGAACTCGCCAGCCTCGGGAATTCACTTCAGCTGCTCCGCTAAAATTCACCGGACTGTCCGGTGTACACCGGACTGTCCGGTGTAACAGCAGGGCAACGGCTATTTCGGCGCCAACGGCTACCTGCGACGCATTAAATGCGCGCGCTGCGCGCGCAGAGGTCAGGCACGCCCATGCTGGCGCACCGGACAATCTACAGTGCATGTCCGGTGCGCCACCGGACTTCCAGGTGGGCCCAGAAGTCAGAGCTCCAACGGTCGGAACCCAACGGCATTGGTGACGTGGCTGTCGCACCGGACATGTCCGGTGTGCACCGGACTGTCCGGTGCGCCATCGAACAGACAGCCTCACCAAACGGCTAGTTTGGTGGTTGGGGCTATAAATACCCCCAACCACCCACCATTCATTGCATCCAAGTTTTCCACTTCTCAACTACTTACAAGAGCTCTAGTATTCAATTCTAGACACACCAAAGAGATCAAATTCTCTCCAAATTCTACACAACGCCCTAGTGATTAGAGAGAGAGATTTGCTTATGTTCTTTCGAGCTCTTGCGCTTGGATTCCTTTCTTCTTTCTTGATTCTTTCATTGCGATCAAACTCACTTGTAATTGAGGCAAGAGACACCAATCTTGTGGTGGTCCTTGTGGGAACTTTGTGTTCCAAGTGATTGAGAAGAGAAAGCTCACTCGGTCCGAGGGACCGTTTGAGAGAGGGTAAGGGTTGAAAGAGACCCGGCCTTTGTGGCCTCCTCAACGGGGAGTAGGTTTGAGAGAACCTAACCTCGGTAAAACAAATCCGCGTGTCTCACTTCATTATTCGCTTGAGATTTGTTTTGCACCCTCTCTCGTGGACTCTATTATATTTCTAACGCTAACCCGGCTTGTAGTTGTGATTATTTTTGAGAATTTCAGTTTCGCCCTATTCACCCCCCTCTAGGCGACTTTCAATTGGTATCAAAGCCCGGTGCTTCATTAGAGCCTAATCGCTCGAAGTGATGTCGGGAGATCACACCAAGAGGGAGATGGAGACCGGCGACAAGCCCACTACAAGCCAAGGGAGCACTTCATCGGAAGAGTCCCGCACCAAGAGGAAGGAGAAGAAGAAGGACTCCTCCAAACGGAAGGAGAAAAGATCTTCTTCTTCACACCACAAGGAGAAGAAGGAGAAATCTTCTTCCCACAAGTCGCATCGGAAAGGCGACAAGCACAAGAGGATGAGGAAGGTGGTCTACTACGAGACCGACACTTCATCAACATCGACCTCCGACTTCGATGCGCCGTCCGTAACTTCTAAGCGCCAAGAGCGCAAGAAGTTTAGTAAGATCCCCCTACACTATCCTCGTACATCTAGATCTACTCCATTACTTTCCGTTCCATTAGGCAAACCGCCAACCTTTGATGGCGAAGATTATGCTAGGTGGAGTGATTTAATGAAATTTCATCTAACCTCACTCCACAAAAGTATATGGAATGTTGTTGAGTTTGGAGCACAGGTACCATCCGTAGGGGATGAAGACTATGATACGGACGAAGTGGCCCAAATCGAGCACTTCAACTCCCAAGCCACAACCATACTCCTCGCCTCTCTAAGCAAGGAGGAATACAACAAGGTGCAAGGGTTGAAGAATGCAAAGGAAATTTGGGACCTTCTCAAGACCGCGCACGAGGGTGATGAACTCACCAAGATCACCAAGCGGGAAACGATCGAGGGGGAGCTCGGTCGTTTTTGTCTTCGCCAAGGGGAGGAGCCACAAGATATGTACAACCGGCTCAAAACCTTGGTGAACCAAGTGCGCAACCTCGGGAGCAAGAAATGGGATGACCACGAAGTGGTTAAGGTTATTTTGAGATCACTTATTTCCTTAACCCTACTCAAGTTCAATTAATTCGTGGTAACCCAAGATATACACTAATGACTCCCGAGGAAGTAATCGGGAATTTTGTGAGCTTTGAATGTATGATCAAGGGCTCAAAGAAGATCAACGAGCTTGATGAACCCTCCACGTCCGAAGCACAACCGGTGGCATTTAAGGCGACGGAGGAGAAGAAGGAGGAGTCTACACCGAGTAGACAACCAATTGACGCCTCCAAGATCGACAATGAGGAGATGGCCTTAATCATCAAAAGCTTTCGGCAAATCCTCAAGCAACGGAAGGGGAAGGATTACAAATCCCGTTCCAAGAAGGTTTGCTACAAGTGTGGTAAGCCCGGTCATTTTATTGCAAAATGTCCTATATCTAGTGACAGTGACAGGGGCAACGACAAGAAAGGAAAGAGGAGAGAAAAGAAGAAATACTACAAGAAGAAGGGCGGCGATGCCCATGTTTGCCAGGAGTGGGACTCGGATGAGAGCTCCACCGACTCCTCCGACGACGACGAGGACGCCGCCAACATCGCCGTCACCAAGGGACTCCTCTTCCCCAACGTCGGCCACAAGTGCCTCATGGTAAAGGACGGCAAAAGGAAGAAGGTTAAATCTAAATCCTCCACTAAATATGAGTCCTCTAGTGATGATAATGCTAGTGATGAGGAGAATAATTTGCGTACCCTTTTTTCCAACCTTAACATAGAACAAAAGGAAAAGTTAAATGAATTGATTAGTGCTATCCATGAAAAAGATGACCTTTTGGATTCCCAAGAGGATTTTCTAATTAAAGAAAACAAGAAACATGTTAAGGTTAAGAATGCTTATGCTCTAGAGGTAAAAAAATGTGACAAATTATCTAGTGAGCTAAGCACATGCCATGACACTATTGCCAACCTTAGAAATGAAAATGCTAAATTAATTGCTAAGGTTGATTCTCATGTTTGTATTGATTCAACTTCCTATCCTAGAAATGATAATGTTGATTTGCTTGCTAGGATTGATGAGTTGGATGCTTCTCTTGCTAGCCTTAGAGATGAGAATGAGAAATTGTTTGCTAAGGCTAAAGAATTAGATGTTTGCAATGTTACAATTTCCGACCTTAGAACTAAGAATGATATGTTGCATGCTAAGGTTGTAGAACTAAAATCTTGCAAACCCTCTACATCTACCGTTGAGCACACTTCTATTTGTACTAGATGTAGAGATGTTGATATCAATGCTATTCATGATCACATGTCTTTAATTAAACAACAAAATGATCATATAGCATTATTAGATGCTAAAATTGCCAAGCATAACTTAGAAAATGAAAAGTTTAAATTTGCTAGAAGTATGCTCTATAATGGGAGACGCCCTGGCATCAAGGATGGCATTGGCTTCCAAAGGGGAGACAATGTCAAACTTAATGCCCCTCCAAAGAATTTAGCTAACTTTGTTAAGGGCAAGGCTCCCATGCCTCAAGATAACGAGGGTTACATTTTATACCCTGCCGGTTATCCTGAGAGCAAAATTAGGAAAATTCATTCTAGGAAGTCTCACTCTGGCCCTAATCATGCTTTTATGTATAAGGGTGAGACATCTAGCTCTAGGCAACCAACCCGTGCCAAGTTTCCTAAGAAGAAAACTCCTACTGCATCAAATGATCATAGTATTTCATTTAAAACTTTTGATGCATCTTATGTGCTTACTAACAAATCTGGCAAGGTAGTTGCCAAGTTTGTTGGGGGCAAACACAAGGGCTCCAAGACTTGTGTTTGGGTACCCAAAGTTCTTGTTTCTAATGCCAAAGGACCCAAAACCGTTTGGGTACCTAAAGTCAAGAACTAAAATTGTTTTGTAGGTTTATGCATCCGGGGGCTCAAGTTGGATACTCGACAGCGGATGCACAAACCACATGATAGGGGAGAAGAAGATGTTCTCCTCATATGAGAAAAACCAAGATCCCCAAAGAGCTATCACATTCGGGGATGGAAATCAAGGTTTGGTCAAAGGATTGGGTAAAATTGCTATATCACCTGACCATACTATTTCCAATGTTTTTCTTGTAGATTCTTTAGATTACAATTTGCTTTCCATATCCCAATTATGTCAAATGGGCTACAACTGTCTATTTACTGATGTAGGTGTCACTGTCTTTAGAAGAAGTGATGATTCAATAGCATTTAAGGGAGTGTTAGAGGGTCAGTTATACTTGGTAGATTTTGATGGAGCTAAACTCGACACTTGCTTGGTTGCTAAGACTAACTTGGGTTGGCTCTGGCACCGCCGACTAGCCCATGTTGGAATGAAGAATCTTCATAAGCTTCTAAAGGGAGAACACATTTTAGGACTAACCAATGTTCATTTTGAGAAAGACAGGATTTGTAGCGCATGCCAAGCCGGGAAGCAAGTTGGCACTCATCATCCACACAAGAACATCATGACTAGTGACAGGCCACTGGAGCTCCTACACATGGACCTATTCGGCCCGATCGCTTACATAAGCATCGGCGGGAGTAAGTACTGTCTAGTTATTGTGGATGATTATTCTCGCTTCACTTGGGTGTTCTTTTCGCAGGAAAAATCTCATACCCAAGAGACCTTAAAGGTTCTTGAGACGAGCTCAAAATGAGTTCGGCTTAAGGATCAAGAAAATTAGAAGCGATAATGGGACGGAGTTCAAGAACTCACAAATAGAAGGCTTCCTTGAGGAGGAGGGCATCAAGCATGAGTTCTCTTCTCCCTACACCCCACAACAAAATGGTGTAGTGGAGAGGAAGAATCGAACTCTATTGGACATGGCTAGAACCATGCTTGATGAGTACAAGACACCGGATCGGTTTTGGGCCGAAGCGGTCAACACCGCCTGCTACGCCATCAACCGGTTATATCTACACCGAATCCTCAAGAAGACATCCTATGAACTCCTAACCGGTAAAAAGCCAAATATTTCATATTTTAGAGTTTTTGGTAGCAAATGCTTTATTCTTGTTAAGAGAGGTAGAAAATCTAAATTTGCTCCTAAAACTGTAGAAGGCTTTTTACTAGGATATGACTCAAACACAAGGGCATATAGAGTCTTTAACAAGTCCTCAGGACTTGTTGAAGTTTCTTGTGACGTTGTGTTTGATGAGACTAACGGCTCTCAAGTAGAGCAAGTTGATCTTGATGAGATAGGTGAAGAACAGGCTCCATGCATAGCGCTAAGGAACATGTCCATTGGGGATGTGTGTCCTAAGGAATCCGAAGAGCCTCCACATGCACAAGATCAACCATCCTCCTCCACGCAAGCATCTCCACCAACCCAAAATGAGGACGAGGCTCAAGTTGATAAAGAGGTAGAACAAAATGATGAGCCTCCTCAAGATGACAGCAATGATCAAGGGGGAGATGCAAATGATCAAGACAAGGAGGATGAACAACCAAGGCCGCCACACCCAAGAGTCCACCAAGAAATCCAACGAGATCACCCCGTCGACACCATCCTCGGCGACATTCATAAGGGGGTAACCACTCGATCTCGGGTTGCACATTTTTGTGAGCATTACTCTTTTGTTTCCTCTATTGAGCCACATAGGGTAGAGGAAGCACTCCAAGATTCGGATTGGGTGATGGCGATGCAAGAGGAGCTCAACAACTTCACCAGGAACGAGGTATGGCATTTAGTTCCACGTCCTAATCAAAATGTTGTAGGAACCAAGTGGGTCTTCCGCAACAAGCAAGACGAGCATGGTGTGGTGACAAGGAACAAAGCTCGACTCGTGGCCAAGGGGTATTCACAAGTCGAAGGTTTGGATTTTGGTGAAACCTATGCACCCGTAGCTAGGCTTGAGTCAATTCGTATATTATTGGCCTATGCTACTTACCTTGGCTTCAAGCTTTACCAAATGGACATGAAGAGTGCCTTCCTCAACGGACCAATTAAGGAGGAGGTCTATGTTGAGCAACCTCCCGGCTTTGAAGATAGTGGGTACCCTAACCATGTTTATAGGCTCTCTAAGGCGCTTTATGGGCTCAAGCAAGCCCCAAGAGCGTGGTATGAATGCCTTAGAGACTTCCTTATTGCAAATGGCTTCAAAGTCGGCAAGGCCGATCCTACTTTATTCACTAAAACTCTTGACAATGATTTGTGTGTATGCCAAATTTATGTTGATGATATCATATTTGGGTCTACTA
Source organism: Zea luxurians (assembly GCA_029449295.1). Taxonomy (NCBI): domain Eukaryota; kingdom Viridiplantae; phylum Streptophyta; class Magnoliopsida; order Poales; family Poaceae; genus Zea; species Zea luxurians. The sequence goes on from JAOPSE010000014.1 coordinate 31,144,431, forward strand.
ACAAATCTACATGTGAAGAATTTAGTAGGATCATGACACAGAAATTTGAGATGTCGATGATGGGGGAGTTGAAGTATTTTCTAGGATTCCAAGTCAAGCAACTTCAAGAGGGCACCTTCATTAGCCAAACGAAGTACACTCAAGACATTCTAACCAAGTTTGGAATGAAGGATGCCAAGCCCATCAAGACACCCATGGGAACCAATGGGCATCTCGACCTCGACACGGGAGGTAAATCCGTCGATCAAAAGGTATACCGGTCGATGATTGGTTCATTGCTTTATTTATGTGCATCTCGACCGGACATTATGCTTTTCGTATGCATGTGTGCAAGATTCCAAGCCGACCCTAAGGAATCACACCTTACGGCCGTAAAACGAATCTTGAGATATTTGGCTTATACACCTAAGTTTGGGCTTTGGTACCCTCGGGGATCCACATTTGATTTGATTGGTTATTCGGATGCCGATTGGGCGGGGTGTAAGATTAATAGAAAGAGCACATCGGGGACTTGCCAGTTCTTGGGAAGATCCTTGGTGTCTTGGGCTTCAAAGAAGCAAAATTCGGTTGCTCTTTCTACCGCCGAAGCCGAGTATATTGCCGCAGGCCATTGTTGCGCGCAATTGCTTTGGATGAGGCAAACCCTGCGGGACTATGGTTACAAATTAACCAAAGTTCCTCTTCTATGTGATAATGAGAGTGCAATCCGCATGGCGGATAATCCCGTTGAGCATAGCCGCACTAAGCATATAGCCATTCGGTATCATTTTCTTCGGGATCACCAACAAAAGGGGGATATCAAGATTTCATACATTAACACTAAAGATCAATTAGCCGATATCTTTACCAAGCCTCTTGATGAACAAATCTTTACCAAACTTAGGCATGAGCTCAATATTCTTGATTCTAGGAACTTCTTTTGCTAAACTTGCACACATAGCTCATAAGTATACCTTTGATCATGTCTCTTTTATATATATGCTATGACTAATGTGTTTTCAAGTGTATTTCAAACCAAGTCATAGGTATATTGAAAGGGAATTGGAGTCTTCGGTGAAGACAAAGGCTTCCACTCCACTCTACTACTCATCCTTCGCCGTCGCTCCGCATCACTCTCCATCTTTGGTATAATCCTCACTCATATGTTTTATTTGCCAAAGGGGAGAAAATAGTTAGGCAAGGGCTTATATCTCACTCAAAGTATCCGTTTTTGGCGATTCATGCCAAAGGGGGAGAAAGTATGAGCCCAAAGCAAAAGGACCGCCCCACCACCCTAATTTTAAAAATTAATGGTTTTCAATTGAAAATTTCAAATTGGTATCTCTTTGTGTTCTAAAGGGGGAGCAAGTAGTATTTTCAAAACTTGATATCTTAAAACCCTCTTGAACACTAAGAGGAGAATTTATTTGAGGGGGAGTTTTGTTTAGTCAAAGGAAAAGCATTTGGAACAAGGGGAGAAAATTTCAAACTTGAAAATGCTTTGAAAAATCTTATTCATTTACCTCTAACTATCTTGCAAAGGGATTTTGAAAAGAATTTACAAAAGGATTTGCAAAAACAAAACATGTGGTGCAAATGTGGTCCAAAATGTTAAAAACAAAGAAACAATCCATGCACATCATGTAAGTATTTATATTGGCTCAATTCCAAGCAACCTTTGCACTTACATTATGCAAACTAGTTCAATCATGCACTTTTATATTTGCTTTGGTTTGTGTTGGCATCAATCACCAAAAAGGGGGAGATTGAAAGGGAATTAGGCTTACACCTAGTCCCTAATTAATTTTGGTGGTTGAATTGCCCAACACAAATATTTGGACTGACTAGTTTGCTCTAGTGTATAAGTTATACAGGTGCCAAAGGTTCACACTTAGCCAATAAAAAGACCAAGTATTGGGTTCAAACAAAGGAGCAAGGGACAACCGAAGGCACCTCTGGTCTGGCGCACCGGACTGTCCGGTGCGCCACCGGACATGTCCGGTGCACCAGAGGACTCAAACTTCAAACTCGTCACCTTCGGGAATTTCCAGAGGCGACTCCGCTATAATTCACCGGACTGTCCGGTGCTCCAAGGAAGGGTGGCCTCCGGAACTCACCAGCCTCGGGAATTCACTTCAGCTGCTCCGCTAAAATTCACCGGACTGTCCGGTGTACACCGGACTGTCCGGTGTAACAGCAGGGCAACGACTATTTTGGCGCCAACGGCTACCTGCGACGCATTAAATGCGCGCGCTGCGCGCGCAGAGGTCAGGCACGCCCATGCTGGCGCACCGGACAATCTACAGTGCATGTCCGGTGCGCCACCGGACTTCCAGGCGGGCCCAGAAGTCAGAGCTCCAACGGTCGGAACCCAACGACATTGGTGACGTGGCTGTCGCACCGGACATGTCCGGTGTGCACCAGACTGTCCGGTGCGCCATCGAACAGACAGCCTCACCAAACGACTAGTTTGGTGGTTGGGGCTATAAATACCCCCAACCACCCACCATTCATTGCATCCAAGTTTTCCACTTCTCAACTACTTACAAGAGCTCTAGTATTCAATTCTAGACACACCAAAGAGATCAAATTCTCTCCAAATTCTACACAACGCGCTAGTGATTAGAGAGAGAGATTTGCTTGTGTTCTTTCGAGCTCTTGCGCTTGGATTGCTTTCTTCTTTCTTGATTCTTTCATTGCGATCAAACTCACTTGTAATTGAGGCAAGAGACACCAATATTGTGGTGGTCCTTGTGGGAACTTTGTGTTCCAAGTGATTGAGAAGAGAAAGCTCACTCGGTCCGAGGGACCGTTTGAGAGAGGGTAAGGGTTGAAAGAGACCCGGCCTTTGTGGCCTCCTCAACGGGGAGTAGGTTTGAGAGAACCGAACCTCGGTAAAACAAATCCGCGTGTCTCACTTCATTATTCGCTTGCGATTTGTTTTGCACCCTGTCTCGTGGACTCTATTATATTTCTAACGCTAACCCGGCTTGTAGTTGTGATTATTTTTGAGAATTTCAGTTTCGCCCTATTCACCCCCCCTCTAGGCGACTTTCAAAACTTTTATCCCAGCTTCTACCATGCTTTAGAGCGCAAGCTCTTAGCATATCTTCCAACACTTGGTTTGTTCTTTCCGTTTGCCCATCCGTTTGCGGATGATAAGCTAAACTAAAGTTTAGCTTGGTATCCATGGACTCATGTAGTCTTTTCCAAAAGCGCGAGGTAAACTGGGTTCCTCGGTCTGATTCGATCTTCTTCGGTACTCCATGCAGACAAACAATCCTCTACATGTATAGTTCTGCTAATTGGGCTCCTGAGTAAGTTGTCTTCACAGGTATAAAGTGTGCCACTTTAGTCAACCTGTCTACTATGACCCATATTGAATCATAGCCATCCCGGGTACGGGGTAGTCCAACTATGAAATCCATACCGATTTCTTCCCATTTCCATTTAGGTACCTTGAGAGGTTGTAGCAATCCTGCTGGTCTTTGGTGTTCGGCTTTAACTCGCTGACACACATCATATAATGCAACATGTGTAGCAACATCTCTTTTCAAACCATACCATTAATACTTTTCCTTTAGATCCTGGTACATCTTTGTGCTTCCTGGGTGAATAGAGTAAGTCGAATCATGAGCTTCTCTCAAAATAAGTTGGTGTAGGTGTTCGATTTCGGGTACACAGATTCTCTTCTTAAACCATACTGTGCCTTGATTATCTTTCGTGAAATCTGGGGCTTTACCCAACCCAATCAAAGTTTTAGTTTCTTTAATCTTCTCATCATATTCCTGTCCTTTACGAATCTCTTGTTCCAACATAGATTCAACTTCCATAACCGTTGCTTCCATATTATTGAGTATACCAAGGTTGAGTTACTCCATTTCCCAGCACAATTTCTATGACATCAAATGAGTAGTGATGTTGTTCACTTGACCCTTATGGCTTAAAGCATCAGCCACTACATTTGCTTTTCCTGGGTGATATTGTATTTCCAAATCGTAGTCTTTGATCAACTGAAGCCATCTTCTCTGTCTAAGGTTGAGTTCTTTTTGAGTGAATATGTATTTCAAGCTTTTGTGATCTGTGAAGATTTTGCACTTGTTTCCAATCATATAGTGCCTCCAAATCTTCAAAGCATGCACTACGGCAGCTAGTTCCAAATCATGCGTAGGATAATTCTTCTCATGCTTCCTCAACTGTCTTGAAGCATAAGATATTACTTTTCCTTCTTTCATTAGCACACATCCAAGTCCTAGGTGTGATGCATCGTAGTACACATCAAATCCTTTGTGAATGTCTGACATTACCAATATTGGTGCAGTGGTTAACCTTTTCTTGAGTTCCTCAAAACAATTCTGGCATGCTTCATCCCACTTGAACTCTTTACCTTTCTCCAGTAGTGAGGTAAGAGGTTTCACTAACTTGGAAAAACCTTCAATAAATCTTCTGTAATATCCTGCCAATCCAAGAAAACTTCTGATCTTGGACGCATCCTTTGGTTGCTTCTAATTTAGTATTTCGCTTATCTTTCCTGGATCTACTTTAATTCCACCATCAGTAACAATATGTCCTAAGAAAGCAACTTCCTTTAGCCAAAAATCACACTTCGAGAACTTTGCATATAATTGGTTGTCACGAAGCTTTTGTAGGACTAGCCTTAGATGATCTTCATGTGTTTCTTCATTCGGAGAGTATATCAGTATGTCATCAATGAATACGACCACAAACTGGTCTAGATATTCCATGAATACTTTATTCATCAAGTTCATAAAATATGCCGATGCATTGGTCAGTCCAAACGACATGACCAAAAACTCATATAATCCATATCTCGTAGTGAATGCTGTCTTGGGTACATCTTCTGCTCGAATTTTTAACTGATGATATCCCGACCTTAGATCTATCTTTGAGAATATCTTAGCTCCCTTCATCTGATCAAATAAATCTTCTATCCGAGGTAATGGGTATTTATTCTTGATGGTTACTTCATTCAAACTTCTATAATCAACACACATTCTCCTCGAACCATCTTTCTTGCTCACAAATAGAACTGGGGCTCCCAAGGGGATGAACTTGGGCGAATGAAACCTTTTTTTAATAATTCCTCTATTTGTTTCTTTAGTTCAACTAAATCTTTGACATCCATTCTATAAGGTCTTTTCGAGATAGGTGCAGTTCTGGGTAATAATTCAATAGAAAACTCTATATCACGGTCAGGTGGCATACCTGGTAATTCCTCCAGAAATATGTCTGGGTATTCACACACTACCTTGATATTTTCCAGGGGCTTTTCTTCCAAGTGATTCACCACTGTCTTTCCTTTTGCATTTGTTGGCTTATCTGGGCTAACTTGGATTCTTTCACCTTGTGGACTTGTCAACATAATTGTTCCATTGGCACATTGTATCACTCCATCACAAATTTTCAACCAGTCACATCAAAGAATCACATCAATACCGTTGGATCCTAAGACCACTAGGTTGACTAGAAAATCTATTCCTTGAATCTTGAGATTAACATGGAGGCATGAATGTGTAGCCTTCATGTCACCTCCTGGTGAACTAATGTGTAACGTCTTCTTAAGAGGGTGCTTTGGTATGTTATGTTTTTCCACGAATGACTCAGTTATAAATGAATGCGATGCTCTAGAGTCAAATAAAACTAAAGCAGGTATGGAGTTGATAAGAAACATACCATACACTACGTTGGCATCATCAGGCACTGATTCTGCTGTGACGTGATTGATCCTTCCTCTACTCTGGTTCCGCGGAGTCCTATTCTGTGCAGATTTATGACCAGGGGTGTTCTAGTCATTCCTCTGATTGTTGCTCTTCTGAGGTGTCTGCTGGTTGCGCCTTGGGCAGTTGTTAGCATAATGCCAAGCTCACCGCACTTGAAACAGCCATTGGGTTGGACTGGTGCGTTGTTGCTTTTGGCCTGCGTGTTCACGTTGATACCTTGACGAGTCTGTGAACTACCACCAGGCCTTTGGTTGGTCTGAGAGTTGTTCCTCTGCTGGTTTTGACTTTGATTGCTCCTCTAGCCTTGATGTCCAGAGCGTTGCACCTGATAATTATTTTCGCCCTGATTTCCAGAGCGAAACTGAGAACCTTGCGAGTTGTTTGGGCGGGTGTTCCTGCTAGACTGACCTTGGAACTTCCTTTTGTGGTCAAACAGTTCCTTTCTTTTCCTTTCAAGGCCAATTGTCTTGTTCAGCAGAGTTTGGAAATTGGGGAAGGACTCTGTAGTTGATAGTTCAGAGGTCCAATCAATCCTTCGAAGAAGCGCTCTTGGAGCTTCTCATTTGTATCCACTTCTTCCGGTGTGTAGCGTGAAAGCTACGTGAAGCGATCACGGTACTCACTGACAGTCATATTCATCTGAGTAAGGGAAAGGAACTCCTTCTTCTTCAGTTTCATAATTCCCGAGGGAATATGATTAGCGTGGAAGTTCACTTGGAACTCCTACCAGGTTATGGTATTCGCATTGGGGTGTGCCGCTGTGAAGGCATCCCACCAATCGGACGCGGAACCCTCGTCTTCCCGAGGCATACAAGACCTTCTCCCGGTCATTGCACTAGGTGATATCCAACTTCTTTCCAATGACCTTGAGCCAGTCATCGGTATCCAAAGGATCAACCGCATGAGAGAACGTAGGCGGGTGATGGCTCATAAAATCTCGGTGCTTATCTCTAGCCGGGGGTGCATACTGCTGTTGCTGCTGGTGTTGCTAATTCTACAGGTTTTGCTGAATCTGCTGCATAGATGCGGTGAGACCCTGCAGAAGCTGCATCTAAGCGGTGATGAACTGTTCCATGTTACAGATTGGTGGTGGTGGTATTTGTTGACCATGCTGATTCCTGTTGTTGTTGGGTCCTGAACGGGCGTTCACCATCTGATTGGTTAGAAAGTGAACTTCTTAGAGGAGTGAGGAGTAGAAAAGATTCGAGAGGGGAATATCTTAAGTTTATGTTTTTTATATGCTCGTATGGCCATCATTCCATAAGACCGTTGCACTCAAACAAAAATCCAACTCAAACATGTCAACCAACACCATCACATGGTTGTTATTATTAAAAAGATAACTTTAAAAGAGTACTCATCGTCTGACGTGAGAACTAACTTATTACATCATAACTTAAAAATTCAAAGTAGCCTAGTGATGGATCCAGGCTCCCCATAGCGAAGCCTCTTGCGGGGAGGAGACAACGCCATGGCGGGGACCTGAGCTTCAGGCGGATCCCGTCCTTGAAGTTGGGCTTCCAGGGCTGCAATCCTGGCATGGGCATCCTCTAGCTCCAAGTGCACCCTAGAGAGATCCAGGGTGGCACTGTCCAGGTCGGTGTTGAGTCCGGCCACTACACCAGCTAGGGTGTTGAGGCGATCCTCACCAACTTCACCTGGAATGATGCTGATCTGGCTTCCTCCACTCAGACACAGAGGGAGATGCCTGAACCTTGTGTCATGCAGCTGCTGCCGGTAGGTGTGGCTGAGAGACCACAGGGTCCGTCTGGCAGCATTGCTGACCGAAGCAGCGTAGGTGGATAGCGGTGTCAGGGACTCATGAGCAGATAGAGTCCTATATCCTCTATCCCCTGCATCCATCACCCTGACGTGGATGCGAGTGATGTAGTAGCAAGCCTGGGGAGGCTCGCTCACTCGCCTTGTTTCATACAGGGGGCAGACGTAGGTTCCTAGCGTGTGCAGCATGTCTTGCAGCAGGTTGGGGAAGTGCCCCGTCTCGAACATTGATGTGTAATGTTTGACGACAGGACCAAACCCCATGAAGTAGTCCTGCTGGGTGTAGTTGGCTTCCTCGTTGACTTGTTCCTCTTCGTCCTCGTCGTCGTCGTCATCCTCCTCATCGTCATCCCTAGAGTCGTCTGGGTCGTCGCCTCTGGGTGCAGGAGCTTGGATGGCTGGTGCAGGCGGTGCTGAGGTCGATGACCTGGCTGCGAAGGCCAGTGACTCTGCCAATGGGGTGGGCGTCGGCAGAAGTTCCTCCGAGCTATCTTCCAGGATGACTCCATGCTCCACTCGAATGTGAGGGAGATCCACCGGAACTTCCTCTACTACCACTAGGTAGACAGAGATTTGCCGAGGCGGAGGGGATAGCTGGTGTTAACCCGGGTGGTTTGAAGGGTACGAACCATCTACAAGAGAAAGTGTCAACTCAGTTGAATTTTAAAGAGGTAAGACTGATAAGTTTTTTTAAGAATGAAATTAGCAAGTTTTGAACAAACTAGGCTTTCCATTTCTAACTAGTCTAACGACCTAGGGTCTGATACCACTTCTATCACACCCAGTTCCAGGGGGCAAAACCAAGCGCATAGCATATGTGTGCCAAGATCCATTTCCACACATATGTTGATGTCACAAGTGTAATATATCAAAAGACAATGCAATAAAGGCGTAAAGAGAGTAGAATACTTTATTACATCATCATTGTATCTTTAACAAGTATCACATCAAAGTAAGGCAGAATCAAATAACATGGGCAATCTCCCATAGGAAGATGACCGACGCATCGTTAGACTTAAAATTCATCGTCGAAATCTCCATCAAAGTCTCCAGCATCATCCTCTGATCAAAATATTAGCAAGGGTGAGCTCACTTATGGTCGGGGCTCAGCAAGTGGGGGAAAATTAATTCATGTTTAACAAGGTGAGGCTATGGTTGAGCAGTAAGCATTTTAGTTGGTCAACATTTTATTAACAACACCTGTCTTACTAATAAGTCTGAATCCCAAGTATCCCATTAAACAAAGGAATATGAGTATATCAAAAACACTTAAGTGAAACCACTTAAGCAAACCATTGGCAGACAACCGGATCTGGATTTATTTCCATTTTCAAGTTCAATTATCATGTGAGGAGTCCAGGTTGCTCTTAACCGGGAGAACGGCTGATATATCAGTTTTACACTCTGCAAAGGTGGTACAACTTTACCCACAAGCCATGTATCTCATCTAGCCTGGGATGATCGGACCCGTAAACAATACCAAGGTGAATGGCTAGGGATCCATTATGAGGCTTTCACAAAATACACTTAATACGAAGCAACCCGCTAAGGTTTCTAAAGTCGGTGTGGAGGCCCCCTAGGTGAGGTACCTTAGCCAAGAATACGTCCCCATGTTAACGTGAGCTGCCACAACTACCGCTTCCCCTCTTGCCCATATTTCAGGTAAGGTTGCTAGGTACTAAGCATATAAAGCTAATTACCAAAGCCAGAGCCATGATAGCACTCATGGTTGTACTGTTATCCTGAATGGTCACTCCATGTTCTAATTAATATGAAATAATATTGTTTTAACCATCGGGTTAATATCATAAAGCCAATTTCATTTTTTGGAACATTAATATCAAATAATGAGTGACATCAAAATTATTAAGTTGAGCGGTAGCACAAATTTGTAAAGCTTAATAATTTCCCAGGGTAATCAAGGAATACAGTTGGTAAATCTACGAAATCCTTAATTAGGTAAATCCCATCAAATTATGCAATATATCAAAAAGTAAACATTATTATATGCATTGATTGAGTACAAATAGAATATGCAGAGGGAGAATCCACTTGCCTTTCAAAAGTGTCTTGCGGGTCGTCCTCAAACGAATTCGGATCCTCTACCACACAATTAGCTTCTAATAACGTTGCACGTCGCCATACAAAAAGAAAGCATACACCAATAAATAAACATACACCATTCAACAAACAATGAAACATACACTTTACAAATCATACATATAAAAGGAAGACATCTAAAAATAAAACTTGATTTGTAATTATTATATAAGTCTATCCATATCGACGATCATCTCATTTGCTATGAGGTAAACTACTAATAATTTAGTTTCGGGAATACACTAGAGGAATCTATATGGCAAATTGACTATAGAAGTATATACTATATGGATTCATTTAAAAATACATAAATATGACACTAATTCAAACTTTATAGAATCTAGAAAATTAACCAATTAATTATTGTATTTCTACCGAAAAGGGTGTGGGTTATATTTTCCTTTACTATTTATTTCAAAAATTATATTAAAACAATATGATGTTTATTTATAAGATAAGTAGCATGTAATTCATTAAACTACTTTTTAGACTATAGTAGACATGATCACAACTATAACATTTCAACATCTATTAGAAATTCTATTATTTCTTAGTATGCATAAACAATATAGACATGCGTATACACATATAAATCTTGAATATATATATATATATATATATATCTAAATCACTTTTGTGAGCAAAGGTAAATGATCACATATCGAGATGTATATTTTTATTTTTAATTTCTTCTTTCGCAAAACCACATTTAAACAATTATTAATAATAATGCTAAATAACGTGTGAATCATAGAAACTAACGCAAAGCTTTTTAGTACTTAATTATGGAGTTAACAAAGTCTAAAATATTTATTTATACTCGAAGAATACTTTGTGTATCCAAGTTGTTGCTGCAGGGGCTAATTTCAAATTAAACGTAGACACTAGGGGGTAGCACATAAGATTTTAGGGACCTAGATTGAAGTTATTTGCACTGCGGAAAACTTGAGCGCGATTTACACTTAGGCGGGGACTAAAATGTTAAATCACCTTCTTCTACCTCGGGTCTTCGCGCACAGAGAGAGGGAGGTCAGCGAGCAGGGGCTCAGTGGGCAGGGAGGTTCGGCCGGGACGGGGCTCGACATCAGACGGCGGCTGAGCACAGCGTGGTGGTGCGGCGCAGCTCCGACGAACGGCGTACAACGTGGTCGGCGAACAGTGGTACAACGGCTTCGGCGGTCGACAACAAAAGCAGAGGCGGCAGAAAATGGTGCCGTGCGCTAGAGAGGAGAGCGGGAGTCTGCGACCCTTTATAGGCGAGGGAGAGAGGGCTCAACGAACAATTAAGGAGTAACAGCAGCATCACTCACCATTAATGGAGGAAACGTCGTGGAGAGTAAATGTCATGGTAACTGACGATATTACGACCGAAAGAAATGCTGCAAGAAGAAAACGGCTGACGGTCGCGCGTCGCGTTGTGGGTGGCTGGGCGTCAATGCGACGGTTGAGGGCGCGTGTTGCGTGGGGAGGCAGGCGGCCGCCATAGAGTCCTGGAACGAGGCGCGATGACTGTCTTTTCGAAAACAGATGAAGCGGTCAGCTGCTCCCTTCCGTGGAGAAGCGAGACAATAATAAAATAAAATGGGACCCACCTGTCATAGTCTACAAGACAGAGGGAGGCTTAAACGGTCGTCTGCTGGGCATGGGAGTAGAATTAATGGGCCACTTGGCCAAGGACGAGTAGCTCGTCCGTTTCATTTTTTTGAATTTTTTTTTCTTTTTTTCTAAAAAATAGTTATTATATTTAAATATTTTAAAAATTATAATAAATGCAGAAATAATATTTTAGTAAAATAAAATACATTATAATTAATCTTTAGGCATACTTTTATTATTTAAATATATTGGGTTTCTCTAACAGGATATAATAAAGGTGTTGCAATTCATTAACAAACAAAGAAACCATACACGGATAATGAATGCATCAATCACTTGGTATATTTTAATCATCACAAAACTTGTTTAAACTCAGTTATATTACCACATCAATTATTTGAAAATATTTTCTTTCCTAATGATAATGAATTAAACTAGATTGTTTTAATTGATGGATTCGAGGTGTTACAATCTTCCTGAGCAACAACCTGGTGAAGGCAAGTGTCCTCAGACCTATTACGTCCTACATACATTATAATTCACTGTCCCGCATTACATTATTGAGAACTTAAGGATTGACTAGCCTAACTTTACTTATCCTTGTTTACCTTTGGGCTATCATGGTTAGCTTTACGCTATTGCTTTACTTTAATCAATGAACATGATGTGAATACTTATGATACGATGATGTTATCCCGATTATGTTATTGTGATACTTTAGGGGACTCAGGCCATTATCCTGCGTACCTCTCCGTAAGGACCTGTTTGGGGAGTGACAACCCGGGATAACAGTGCAACCATGAGGGTGGAATGGGGCGTTGTCGGAGAGAAAATCCTCCGGCCGGGTGGCGGAATGCACCCGCCCTAATCCTTAGATGAGGAGGGGGCCTAAGCGTTCGCCTAATTAGTGAATTATCGATGAACACAAGAACACTCGAGGGTTTATAGTGGTTCAGGCCGCAGGAGCGTAATACCCTACCTCCACTGTCTGTAAGTTGTATTGAGTGTGTCTCTTGTAACGCTGTGTCCCTTCCATTTTATAGTTTAAGGGAGGTACATACAAGGATGCTAGGCCCGAACATGCGGGCCCAGGAGCATAATGGAAGGAATACATTTTGTGAATAATAGATGCCGACAGCACACAGAGATCTTTGTCGGACTCTGTGTTGTCCGCCTTAGTAACGCATGAGTAATTAGCGGATGTCATGATGACTGAAGCCCATGCAGCATTGATAGGCAGTAACCCTTCTCTTGGAAACGCACGAGTAATGGCGAGTCACTGCCCTCGCTACAGTAACGTGTGAGTAACTGCACGACCCACGCAACATGGCACGTCTTATATGTAATGAATGCAAAGACGCGCGTAGCCCAGAGGCTTTATGCCAGGCTCCGCCTGTTGGCTTACACCGCGCGTAGTAGGCCACGTGGTGGCGTCGGGTCTCCGCCTGGGCGGGGAGCAGGAGTGTATGTGATAAGGTCTGGATCCCGCCAGATCAGGTCTGGACACGTGTCGGCACCGGACCCCCGCCTGGGTCCTGATTAAGGCCCGAATATGTTCTCTCCTAGAACCCTGGGACCCTACTGTGGGTGGCCCAGACCCCATTTAGGGGAGTCCGGATCCCATTCTAGGGGTCCGGTTCGCACACGTGGAGGTCCCGGACCAAACTTGGAGGCCCAAACCGTATATACAGGGGGTCTGGCACCTTCCCATGGGGGTCCAGACTCACTAGTGATGCCTCAGAGTATGTCACTTTCTCTAGACACGTGGCGGTACCGGACCCACCCATGTGGTGGGGTCAGGTGTTGTCGCTGGCCCAGAGTAGTCGCCCAATGCTGGGGTGAGTCATGGCCTGGTCCCACATACAACTCTTTTATCATGCGACTAAAGATAGCCGCGTGGGTACTGCGTCTTTATACAGCAGTAAGGGGTACCCTAGTTTTAGGGTACCAACAGACGCCCTTAGCTGATTAATTAGAGGAACTAGAGGAGTAGTTGGCTTCGCCGTAGGGCCGTCAATGGGGTCCGAGCATAGTACTTGCTCTGTCGAGGCTGGTTGCAGAGGTTCTCGATTTGGTTTTGTTAGTCACCCTTCCTTTGGGGAGATGTACTGTGTTTATCAAACTAGAGAAACCTAACGGGCGGCTATGACCTCTAGGGAATCTTTGTAAACGCTACGTAGTGAGACCCTTCTAGGTCACCTTGGTAGTGATCAATGGGGAGGCTAGAACCCTGGGCAGAATGGGAATCACGACTTATGGGTAAAGTGTGCGACCTCTGCAGAGTGTTAGAAACTGGTATATCAGCTGTGCTCACGGTTAAGAGTGACCTTGGGATCCTCTTTGATTAGAAGAACTTTGGTTACTTTTATGATGATGGTTAATAATGATGTTTATAATTTTGATTTCTAGTATTCCTCTTGGAGGGAGTGCTTTTGGGTAATAACTGGGTTTATTACTAAAATTTGGCTCTACTAATAGTTATAAATACTTGACCAACTAAAAGCAACTGCTTAGCCTTAACTCCACATACAACTAGTCCACTTTAGCCAAACGGGACATTTGCTGAGTACGTTGATGTGTACTCACCCTTGCTTTACAAACCACCCCACCCCAGGTTGTCCCCACTGTACTCAGTGCTCAGGAGGAGATGCTGGCAACATGGAGGACTTTGAGAAGTTTCAGGACTACGATGAGTTCTAGTTTATCTTAGTGGAAAACCCCCAGTCAGCTGCCTGTGTAGGCCTTATCTACTACGTTACGTATTTCCGCACTTTGATATTAATGTTAAAGACTATGGCTATGTATTAGACTCTGTGGATGTCTTGGACATCTTGATGTAAATAAAGTACCTTTCCGCTATTTACTTTGAGCATTGTGTGATGATGTCCAATTATGTTATCGCTGTGTACGTGAGTTCTGATCCTGCACGTACATGGTTCGCATTCGTTTTGCCTTCCAAAACCGGGTGTGACATTTGTGTTGGGGGTTGTTTTTGGATCAACACCACTCTCATGAGCATATCGTGGTCGTGATCTAATAAGTTCATCTCGTTTTGAGTTTATTTGATGTTGATTTGTTCGAGATGAGACTTCACAAAGCATGTATTCCTAAGTGCAAACATTCTATGATGTTCGAAGTGGTTGCATGCAAGTTTCCCTAAGCGGCACTACCGGCCATCAGAGCGACAATGTGAATATATTATAAATATTGTATGATGGCAGCCGATATATGTAACAATTGAAGCATGGTGTGTTACAGAGAAGCATGCAGCCAACAAAGCCACTTAATTCTTGGTTATATATGAAGTCTACACCTAGGGATACTAAAGATAAGGTGAGGCAATGCGTCGATCCAAGGCTCATAGATGAATACCCTCCAAAGGTTGTAGTTGTTGAGCACCAAAAGTGTCAGGCGGACGGTCCGGCCCTAAGGCCGAACGGTCTGTGGTCTAAACTGTCTACGATAGCAGCGTGGATCATCCGCGCGTACGTAGAATCAGTTAGGGTTCTAGATTTCTTATGGGAGTTGTTAGGTAAACATGCAGGATTAACTCAAGAACCAAATTGTAATGGTTTCCAGACCTCTCCCCTTAATATATATGAAGGGCTACGGCCGATTACAGCCCCCACAATCGATCGAATGAACTCTACTTATTGTTTTACCTTATGCATTAGGAGTAGCTCTAATTTTGCCCTAGTTTAGCCTTCCTCTACCTCAAAGCTTCACCTATCTTTGGCTCTACGTCGACTAGAGGCGATTTGGGTGGCCTGTCGGTACTAAGACACACCTTAAGATCTCTCCTCCCCGATGGGGTCCCTCCTGGGAGACGAGATCTAGGCCTGCTGCGAAGAAGACAACTCTCTGCACCATCGCGGATCGTCCAAGCCCTAAACTCGGACCTTCCGGTCTTACGTAGAGGAGGAGCCACTTCTGTGCCTAGGTTGCGGACCGTCCGGCCCTATGACGTGGACTGTTCGCACCTCCGCAGAGAGCACCGCTAGGTGGTTCGTTCCATTGTTTGGCTCCCAGATCGGTGCTAACACACTTTTTGGCGACTCCACTGGGGAGACAGTGTCTAGATATACTAAAAACAGGCCCTCAAATGGTAGGTTCTAAAGATCACACTGATATCTCCCTAGACAATATTCTGAAGTCGGTTGTTGAAAGTCTGACGGTCGATGAACAATAGCAATACGAAGACTACATGTGTCAAGCGAAGGAGAAATTCTTGTCACAATACACGGTGGATCGCCACCAGAAGATGGTCAAACATGGAGAGATCGACGTCGCATCTCTTCTATCTTCACTTTAAATCTCTAATGTAAGTAAACCCGACGACATCCAATCTATTAAGCAGTATGTAGATCAGCAGCCGAATCAAATGAAACAACAAATTGGAGGGTTAGAAGAATCAATTAGAAAATTAACATGTTCATTGCAGAAATTTGTTGCTCCTAGTTTTCCATCATATGAAACTAGTAATAAGATATCTATGTCTAATACATCGGCAACAAATGGGGATTTGCAGCCCCAGCCATTATATGGTATGCCATTGAACTCATATCAAGGGCAAATACCACCACCGTGGTCCCTGCTTGGCATATTGGTGCCCTTGGACACGATCAGACTGTCCGAGCTTTTACCCAGAAAGTCCGACCCTTACGTAGACCGTCCGGCTTTCCCTATCGGATAGTCCATGTAACATCCCATCCACTCCTAGACCGGCGGTACTTACTCCTAGCAGCTCTCTAGGATCATATATTGTCCCACAGACCAACACAAGTCTTTTGTGCACACTTTGTCCTCACTCATGCGCACCCGAGAAAACTTCTCGGTCGGTCACCCATCCCAAATTGCTCCAATCCAAGCACGCTTAACCTGGAGGTTCTTTCGAGATAGGCTTTCAAAAAAGAAGATGCATCTTGTTGATATGAGTACTCTATTAATTCTATTAAGCCTTAGGTCAGGATATCACCATCCCCTGGGGTCAGGATATCACAATCTGAGGCTGCACCAGGACCACCATGTGGCGCCCCAATAGTAGCAAACATAACCAGACAGTCCGGACTTACCATCGGACAGTGCTACATCACGCCGGACTGTCCGACCGCCTGGGTTGGACAATCTAGACACGCATACACAGAACCTACTGTTGCACACTATGCACCAATTTATCACACATCGCAGTAGCAGTATGTTCTACCCCTACATATTTGAACTACAATGCAACATATGATCATAGGCCGATCAACATTATCGATTGGTCACGGCAAGGTCGGAATAACAATGCCTAACTGAATGAGCCCCACAGCCCAAGGTTCGGTGGTCTGCCACTGGCGCAATGGAGAAAATTAGGGAAGAGACAGCTCAACTATTTTGAAATAGGCTCGAAGTTAGTGTAGCTAGAGTAGGGAAGTCATATCAAAAGCCATATGATCACCAGTTTGACACTATCATGTACCCACAAGGGGAAAGGATACCGGAGTTTTCTAAGTTTTATAGTGAAAGTGGTAGAATCACACACGAACATGTAGGCTAGTTCCTAACACACCTAGGCAAATTGGCCAATGGGGAAGCCTTTTGTGTTCATTTACTTTCTTTATCCCTTACTGGTACCGCTTTTGCATGGTACGCGGCCCAGCCTCCTAATTCCATTAATTCCTGGAATGATTTAGAGAGTAATTTTCATGAGCATTTCTTTTCTAGGGAATATGAATTATTGTTGGCTAATTTAGACTCAGTCTAAAGAATCGGTTAATGATTATATCTGGAGGTTCCAGGACAATAGAAACCGATGCTTTCGAATCCATGTCGCTGACAAAGAACTAGTAGGGCTGGCTTTTAATGGGTTTGAAAGTCGCCTAGAGGGGGGTGAATAGGCGTAATCTGAAATTTACAACTTAAAACAACAAACTACAAGCCGGGAGTTAGCGTTAGAATTAAATCCGAGTCCAGGAGAGAGGGGAAAAACAAATCAAGAGCAAATCAAGCGAATGACATGGTGATTTGTTTTACTGAGGTTCGGTTCTAAAGAACCTAGTCCTTGTTGAGGTGGTCACAAGGACCGAGTCTCTTTCAACCCTTTCTCTATCTCAAACGGTCACTTAGACCGAGTGAGCTTTCTCCTTAATTCCACGGGTCACTTAGACCCCGCAAGGATCACCACACACTTGGTGTCTCTTGCCTTGCTTACAAGTCACTTTAGAACAAGAAAGAGGAAGGAAGAAAGCGATCCAAGAAACAAGAGCGCAAAGAACACAAACAAACTCTCTCTCAAGTCACTAGGTGAGCGGAATGAATTTGGGACATGGAGAGGCTTTGATTCTATTGGAAATGTGTCTTGGAGTGAATGCACTAGCTCTTGTATTGAATGAGATGTCTGAAAAACTTGGATGCTTGGAGTGGTGGTGGTTGGGGGGTATTTATAGCCCTCAACCACCACATAACCATTGGGGGTGGCTGCTGTTGATGGGCACAACGGACAGTCCGGTGCGCCAGCCACGTCACCCAACCGTTAGGGTTTGGGAGCTTCTGACCGTTGGAGGGTTTGTTCTCTAGTGGCACCGGACAGTTCGGTGCCGCACCGGACAGGTACTGTTCACTGTCCGGTGCGCCTGTGCCAGGCGGCTCTGACTCTGCGCGCAATGTTCTTCACTGTAGCTCTGGTTCTTCAGCTTTTGCAGTCGACCATTGTGCGAAGGAGCCATTGCTCCGCTGGTGCACCGGACAATCCGGTGAATTATAGCGGAGCGCGCTGGTTGAAACCCGAGAGTGGCGAGTTCATTTCTGTACGGCCCCTGGTGCACCGGACACTGTCCAGTGGCACATCGGTCAGTCTGGTGCACTAGACTAGGGCACACTCGGTTTCATTTGCTCCTTTGAATTGAACCCTATCTTCAATATTTTATTGGTTTGATTTGAACCTTTATGCACCTGTGAACATGTATTCTAGAGCAAACTAGTTAGTCTATTATTTGTGTTGGGCATTCAACCACCAAAATTATTTATAGGAAAAGGTTAACCCTATTTCCCTTTCAATCTCCCCATTTTTTGTGATTGATGCCAACACAAACCAAAGCAAATATATAAGTGCAGAAATGAACTAGTTTGCATAATGTAAGTGCATAGGTTACTTAGAATTAAACCAATTTAAAATGGCACTAGATATGCATGGATTGCTTTCTTTTATTTAACATTTTGGACCACGTTTGCACCACTTGTTTTGTTTTTGCAAATTCTTTTAGAAAATCTTTTCAAAGTCTTTTTGCAAATAGTCAAAGGCATATGAGTAAGATTGCAAGAAGCATTTTCAAGATTTGAAATTTTCTCCCCCTGTTTCAAATGCTTTTCCTTTGACTAAACAAAACTCCCTCTGAATGAAATTCTCCTCTTAGTGTTCAAGAGTGTTTTACCAATTTTTGTAAATGCCAACAAGATCAAATACATTTAGATAACAATTTGAAAAATTCTTGAAAATTTTGAAATTGGTGGTGGTGCGGTCCTTTTGCTTTGGGCTAAATACTTTCTCCCCCTTTAGCATTAATCGCCAAAAACAGATACTTCGAGCGCCCTCCTTAGAGTTTCTCCCCCATTGATAAAAGAAATATGAGTGAAAGAGTATACCAATGTGGAGAGATGGTGGAATACCGGCAAAGGGTAAATAATACCGATGGAGTTGAGTGGAAGCGTTGTCTTTGCTGAATACTCCATTTCCCTTTCAATCTAAGACTAACATAAGAAATACTCATGGAAGCGCATTAGTATTAGCTTTGGCATAAGAAGAATAAGAAATATGTATATATACCTAATGAAAGAGATATGATCAAAGGTATATAAATGTGCTATGTGTGCAATGTTTCAATCAAAATTCCGAGAATCAAGAATATTTAGCTCATTCCTAAGTTTGCTAAAGGTTTTCTCATCTAATGGCTTGGTAAAGATATCGGCTAATTGATCTTTGGTGTTAACATAAGCAATCTCGATATCCCCCCTTTGTTGGTGATCTCTCAAAAAGTGATACTGAATGTCTATGTGCTTAGTGCAGCTGTGTTCAACGGGATTCTCCGCCATGCGGATAGCACTCTCATTGTCACATAGGAGAGGGACTTTGCTCAATTTGTAGCCATAGTCCCTGAGGGTTTGCCTCATCCAAAGTAATTGCGCACAACAATGGCCTGCGGCAATATACTCGGCTTCGGCGGTAGAAAGAGCTACTGAGTTTTGTTTCTTTGAAGCCCAAGACACTAGGGATCTCCCTAGAAACTGACAAGTCCCTGATGTGCTCTTCCTATCAATTTTACACCCTGCCCAATCGGCATCGGAATAACCTATTAAATCAAATGTGGATCCCTTGGGGTACCAAAGCCCAAACTTAGGATTGTAAACTAAATATCTCATGATTCGCTTCACGGCCCTAAGGTGGACTTCGTTAGGGTCGGCTTGGAACCTTGCACACATGCAAACAGAAAGCATAATATCCGATCGAGATGCACATAAGTAGAGTAAAGATCTTATCATCAACCGGTATACCTTTTGATCTACGGATTTACCTCCCGTGTCGAGATCGAGATGCCCATTTGTTCCCATGGGTGTCTTGATGGGTTTGACATCCTTCATTCCAAACTTTGTAAGTATGTCTTGAATGTACATGGTTTGGCTGATGAAGGTGCCTTCTTGGAGTTGCTTGACTTGAAATCTTAAGAAATATCTCAACTCCCCCATCATAGACATCTCAAATTTTTGTACCATGATCCTACTAAACTCTTCACAAGTAGATTTGTTAGTAGACCCAAATATAATATCATCAACATAAATTTGGCATACAAACAAATCATTTGCAACTGTTTTAGTAAAGAGTGTAGGATCGGCTTTTCTGACTTTGAAGCCATTAGTGATTAGAAAATCTCGTAGGCATTCATACCATGCTCTTGGGGCTTGCTTGAGCCCATGAAGCGCCTTTGAGAGTTTATAGACATGGTTAGGGGCTCACTATCTTCAAAGTTGGGAGGTTGCTCAACATAGACCTCTTCCTTGATTGGTCCATTGAGGAAGGCACTTTTCACGTTCATTTGATAAAGCTTGAAGCCATGGTAAGTAGCATATGCAAGTAATATGCGAATTGACTCAAGCCTAGCTACGGGTGCATAAGTTTCATCGAAATCCAAACCTTCGACTTGTGAATAACCTTTGGCCACAAGTCGGGCTTTGTTCCTTATCACCACACCATGCTCATCTTGCTTGTTGCGGAATACCCATTTGGTACCTACAACATTTTGATAAGGACATGGAACCAAATGCCATACCTCATTCCTTGTGAAGTTGTTGAGCTCCTCTTGCATTGCCAGCACCCAATCCGAGTCTCTTAGTGCATCCTCTACCCTGTATGGCTCAATAGAGGAGACAAAAGAGTAATGTTCACAAAAATGTGCGACTCGAGATCGAGTAGTTACCCCCTTATGAATGTCACCGAGGATGGAGTTCACGGGGTGATCTCTTTGAATTGCTTGGTGGACTCTTGGGTGTGGCGGTCTTTGACCCTGAGCTTCTTGATCATCTTCTTTCTCTTGATCAACTTCATCTCCCCCTTGATCCTTGTCCTCCTCTTGAGATGGCTCATCCTCTTGATCTTCTTTTTCATCACCTTGAGCCTGTTCCTCATCTTGAGTTGGTGGAGATGCTTGATTTGAAGATGGTGGTTGATCTTGTGCTTGTGGAGGCTCTTCGGATTCCTTAGGACACACATCCCCAATGGACATGTTCCTTAGCGCGACGCACAGAGCCTCTTCATCATCTAATTCATCAAGATCAACTTGCTCCACTTGGGAGCCATTAGTCTCATCAAACACAATGTCACAAGAAACCTCAACTAATCTAGTGGATTTGTTGAAGACTCTATATGCCCTTGTGTTTGAGTCATAGCCATGTAAAAAGCCTTCTTCAACCTTAGGAGCAAATTTAGATTTTCTACCTCTTTTAACAAGAATAAAACATTTGCTTCCAAAGACTCTAAAATATGAAACATTGGGCTTTTTACCAGTGAGGAGTTCATAAGATGTCTTCTTGAGGATTCGGTGAAGGTAGAGCTGGTTGATGGAGTAGCAAGCAGTGTTGATTGCTTCCGCCCAAAACCGGTCCGGAGTCTTGTACTCATCAAGCATGGTACTTGCCATATCTAGTAGAGTTCTATTCTTCCTCTCCACTACACCATTTTGTTGAGGTGTGTAGGGAGAAGAGAACTCATGCTTGATGCCCTCATCCTTAAGAAAGCCTTCAATTTGTGAATTCTTGATTTCCGTCCCATTGTCGCTTCTTATCTTTTTGATCCTCAATCCGAACTCATTTTGAGCCCGTCTCAAGAATCCTTTGAGTGTATCTTGGGTCTGAGATTTTTCCTGCAAAAAGAACACCCAAGTGAAGCGAGAATAATCATCCACAATAACTAGACAGTACTTACTCCCGCCGATGCTTATGTAAGCTATCGGACCGAATAGATCCATATGGAGTAACTCCAGTGGCCTGTCCACTGTCATGATGTTCTTGTGTGGATGATGAGTGCCAACTTGCTTTCCTGCTTGACATGCGGTACAAACCATGTCTTTCTCAAAATGAACATTTATTAGCCCCAAAATGTGCTCCCCCTTTAGAAGCTTGTATAGATTCTTCATCCCAACATGGGCTAGTCGGCGATGCCAGAGCCAACCCATATTGGTCTTAGCAATTAAGCAAGTGTCAAGTTCAGCTCTATTAAAATCAACTAAGTATAGCTGACCCTCTAACACTCCCTTAAATGCTACTGAATCATCACTTCTTCTAAAGACAGTAACACCAGTATCACTAATAAGACAGTTATAGCCCATTTTACATAATTGAGATACAGAAAGAAAATTGTAATCTAAAGAATCTACAAGAAAAACATTAGAAATAGAATGGTCAGGCGATATAGCAATTTTACCAAGTCCTTTGACCAAACCTTGATTTCCATCCCTGAATGTGATAGCTCGTTGGGGATCTTCGTTTTTCTCATAGGAGGAGAACATTCTCTTCCTCCCTGTCATGTGGTTTGTGCATCCGCTGTCAATTATCCAACTTGAGCCCCCGGATGCATAAACCTGCAAAACAATTTAGGCCTTGTTCTTAGGTACCCAAACGGTCTTGGGTCCTTTCACATTAGAAACAAGCACCTTGGGTACCCAAACACAAGTCTTTGAGCCCTTGTGTTTGCCCCCAACATATTTGGCAACTACTTTGCCTGATTTGTTAGTTAAAACATAAGATGCATCAAAAGTCTTAAATGAAATAATAGGCTCATTTGATGCATTGGGTGTTTTCTTTTTAGGCAATTTAACATGTGTTGATTGCCTAGAGCTAGAAGTCTCATTTTTATACATGAATGCATGATGAGAAACAATGTGAGGTTTTCTAGCATGGATTCTCCTAATTTTGTGCTCAGGATAATTAGCAGGATATAAAATGTAGCCCTCATTATCCTGAACCATGGGAACTTTGACCTTTACAAGGTTAGACAATTTTTTAGGGGCATTAATTTTGACATTGCTTCCCAGTTGGAAACCAATGCCATCCTTAATGCCAAGGCGTCTCCCACTATAGAGCATGCTTCTAGCAAATTTAAATTTTTCATTTTCAATTTCATGCTCATTGATTTTAGCAGTTAGTTGAGCTATGTGATCATTTTGTTTTTTAATTAAAGCAAGGTGATCATGGGTAGCATCAACATCAATATCTCTACATCTAGTGCAAATAGACACATGATCAATAGTAGATGTAGAGGGTTTGCAAACATTTAATTCATCAATCTTAGCATGTAAAATAGCATTCTCATTTCTAAGACTGGAAATAGCATTATTGCAAACATTTAAATCTTTTACCTTAGAAATTAAATTATCATTTCCATTCTAAGGCTAGAAATTGTATCATTCAATTTATCAATCTTAGCAAATAGAATAGCATTTTCATTTCTAAGACTGATAACTGAATCATTACAAACATTTGACTTTTCAACCTTAGCAATTAAATTAGCATTCTCAGTTCTAAGGTTGAAAACAGTGTCATGGCAAGTGCTAAGCTCCTTAGTGAAGTTTTCACATTTTTTTATCTCCTGAGCATAAGCATTTTTTACTTTAACATGCTTTTTGTTTTCCTTAATAAGGAATTCCTCTTGGCTATCCAAGAGTTCATCCTTCTCATGAATAGCTCCTATCAATTCATTCAATTTTTCTTTTTGTTGCATGTTAAGGTTGGCAAAAAGAGTAAGCAAATCATCCTCATCTTCACTAGAGCTACCCTCATCACTAGATGTAGTATATTTGGTGGTGGCTCTATATTTTACCTTCTTCTTTTTGCCGTCCTTTGCCATGAAGCACTTGTGGCCGACGTTGGGGAAGAGAAGACCCTTGTTGATGGCGATGTTGGCGGCATCCTCGTCGGAGGAGGAGTCGGTGGAGCTCTCGTCAGAGTTCCATTCCCGACATACGTGGGCATCGCCCCCTTCTTCTTGTAGTATCTTTTCTTCTCCTTCTTCTTATCTTTCTTGTTGTCGCCCCTATCACTATCACTTGACATTGGACATTTTGCAATAAAATGACCAGTCTTACCACATTTTTAACACACCCTCTTGGAGCGGGGTTTGTAGTCCTTCCCCCTCCTTTGCTTGAGGATTTAGCGGAAGCTCTTGATGATAGGCGCCATTTCCTCGTTGTCGAGTTTGGAGGCATCGATGGGGAGCCTACTTGGTGTAGACTCCTTCTCTTCTTCCGTCTCCTTGAATGCGATGGGTTGCACCTCGGGTGTGGAGGTGGCGCCTTGCTCCAAGTTCACAATGTGTTTGGAGCCTTTGACCATTAGTCCAAAGCTCACAAACTTTCCTATCACTTCCTTAGGAGACATTAGCTTATATCTAGGATCACCACGTATTAATTGAACTTGAGTAGGATTACAAAATACGAGTGATCTAAGAATAACCGTGACCATTTCATGGTTATCCCATTTTGTGCTCCTGCGGTTGCGCACTTGATTCACCAAGGTCTTGAGCCGGTTGTACATGGCTTATGGCTCCTCTCCTTGGTTGAGGACGAATCGACTGAGCTTCCCCTCGATCATCTCCCGCTTGGTGATCTTGGTCACCTCGTCGGACGTCCCAAATTTCTTTGGCGGTCTTTAATCCTTGCACCTTATTATACTCCTCTCGACACAAGGAGGCGAGGAGTGTAGTTGTGGCTTGGGAGTTGAAGTGCCAAATTTGGTCGGCCTCGTCCGAGTCATAGTCCTTGTCCCCTACCTTTGGTACCTGCGCTCCATACTCAACAATATCTCAAATGCTTTTGTGGAGTGAGGTTACATGATGCCTCATTTTATCACTCCACATACAATAATTCTCACCATCAAAAATGGTGGTTTGCCTAAGGGAACGGAAAGTAATGGAGTGCGCTTAGAAATGCAAGGGTAGCGGAGGGGCATCTTACTATACTTCTTGCGCTCATGGCGCTTAGAAGTAGTGGACGACGAGTTGGAGTTGGAGGTGGAGGGCCACGAAGATTCGGTCTCGTAGTAGACCAATTTCTTCATCTTCTTCTTGTCGCCTCCCCGATGAGTCTTGTTGGAGGAAGAGGATTCCTCCTTTTGCTTATGGCCGGACTTCCTTGAGAGGGTTCTCCCCAAGCTTGTGGGCTTGTCGCTGGTCATGATCTCCCTCTTGGCGTGATCTCCCGACATCACTTCGAGTTGTTAAACTCCAATGAAGCACCAGGCTCTGATACCAATTGAAAGTCGCCTAGAGGGGGGTGAATAGGCGTAATCTTAAATTTACAACTTAAAACAACAAACTACAAGTCGGGGTTAGCGTTAGAATTAAATCTGAGTCCAGGAGAGAGGGGAAAAACAAATCAAGAGCAAATCAAGCGGATGACACGATGATTTGTTTTACCGAGGTTTGGTTCTAAAGAACCTAGTCCCCGTTGAGGTGGTCACAAAGATCGGGTCTCTTTCAACCCATTCCCTCTCTCAAACGGTCACTTAGACCGAGTGAGCTTTCTCCTTAATTCCACGGGTCACTTAGACCCCGCAAGGATCACCACACACTTGGTGTCTCTTGCCTTGCTTACAAGTCACTTTGGAAAAAGAAAGAGGAAGGAAGAAAGCGATCCAAGAAACAAGAGTGCAAATGATGAGGACATCACTCCCATGGATACACACAACACTCCTCAAGTTGACTCCCCAATTACTCGCGCACGCACTCGACAATTGAATTTACAGGTGATCTCGTTCCTAAGTAATTATTCTTGTGCATTTGAGAGTAGTATGCTACCTAATGATTTAATTGTACTTAGGAATGAAGGAGAGGACTAGCTAGGATGTCTGGATCAAGATGGAGGCCCAAACCGATTCGAGTTCATTTCAGTCTCGGATTCCAGGAACAACCCGTAATAAAATGGGCACCCAAGTCGCATACGAAGTCGGATTTGGACGTTCTTTATATGGATGGAAAGATAATTTCGAGGAGCTTCCAATGGCACTGGTTTCAGGTCCAAATTCATTCAGAATCCACGGGAATTGTCTAAACATGTTGACGTCTAGAATCTGACCGGCGCTGCGACGCCGTCTTTTGGCCTATTGGGCAGTGTATCTTTGTTGAGCCCATTAGGGGCGCGTCTAGGGTTTTGCATAACCCTAGAGTATTTATTAATAGCCGCCACATCCTTGTTAGAGGTGGGTTTTGCTTAAGTTAGATCTATCAAAAATAGTTCGTTGTAGATCGGTTTGTGAGACCCCAACTCGAGAGCTTAATCATCCATCCACAATTTTTTAGATTGTGTTCTTTCTCGTTCTTGCTTGTGTCTTCGATTCACAGGCAAGGATTAGCCCTCGTGGCGAGGTCAATCGAGCAGCGCACAGTTGATAACTAGAGGAGAAGTGGTGCTGCGATTGCGGGGTTCTAGTCTTGTTGATTGGAAGCTGGATCGTCTGTATGACATCTCCACCAAATCGATAGTTACCTACACCTGACAGAAGATCGGGCACCCCGTTCCTATTAGCAAAGAACACAAACAAACTCTCTCTCAAGTCACTAGGTGAGCGGAATGAATTTGGGACTTGGAGAGGCTTTGATTCTATTGGAAATGTGTCTTGGAGTGAATGCCCTAGCTCTTGTATTGAATGAGATGTCTGAAAAACTTGGATGCTTGGAGTGGTGGTGGTTGAGGGGTATTTATAGCCCTCAACCACCACATCGCCGTTGGGGGTGGCTGCTGTCGATGGGCGCACCGAATAGTTCGATGCGCCACCGGACACTATCCGGTGCGCCAGCCACGTCACCCAACCATTAGGGTTCGGTAGCTCTTGACCGTTGGAGGCTTTGTCCTCTAGTGGCACTGGACAGTCCGATGCCGCACCGGACAGGTACTGTTCACTGTCCGGTGCGCCTCTGATGGGCGGCTCTGACTCTGTGCGCACTGTTCTTCACTGTAGCTGTGGTTCTTCAGCTTTTGCAGTCGACCGTTGCGCGAAGGAGCCGTTGCTCCGCTGGTGCACCGAATAGTCCGGTGAATTATAGCGGAGTGCGCTGGTTGAAACCCGAGAGTGGTGAGTTCATTTCTGTACGACCCTTGGTGCACCGGACACTATCCAGTGGCACACCGGACAGTCCGGTGCGCCAGACCAGGGCATACTCGGTTTCATTTGCTCCTTTGAATTGAACCATATCTTCAATCTTTTATTGGTTTGATTTGAACCTTTATACACCTATGGAACATGTATTCTAGAGCAAACTAGTTAGTCCATTATTTGTGTTGGGCATTCAACCACCAAAATTATTTATAGGAAAAGGTTAACCCTATTTCCCTTTCAGGGTTGCTATCCGACTTAAGAGACAAATTAGATGGCACTCAGTTCTTTTCAATAGCTCATCTACATCAGTGGGCTTTGGTCTATGAAAGCCGATGTAAAGAAACATCAAAATCGGCCACCCATATTATTTATCTAGTAGAGCATGATAGTTCAGATGCTGAATCCACAGATGTATATACCATTGAGCTTGCTTGGCCAATGAAGGCCAAATCTTCTGCATGTTCTTCTTTATAGCCAATTCAAAAGAATCAGCAATAAGAAGTTAAATTTACTTTTAATGTTGCCAAATGTGATAAAATATTTGACGAGCTAGTAAAAAATGGCAACATTAAATTGACACATACTATTCCTCCTATGGATGAATTAAAGAGACGTGCTTATTGCAAGTGCCATAATTCCTTTTCCCATGCCACCAATGATTGTAATGTTTTTCGTCGACAGATACAATCGGCCATAAATGAGAACCGATTGGTTTTTCAGGAGATACAAGTGGACACATAACCATTTCCTATCAATACAATAGAACCCACAAGCAAAAAAGTCTTGGTTCGGCCAGAAATGACCAATGAAGGCAAAGGCAAAAGTATCGTCATTGGTGATCCTCGCACGTCGAACATATCGCAAGGAGAGATTGCTCAGAAGGCTCCGAACAAGAGGACTAATAAGTCCAAAGGTGCTAGGGGGTAGGCTCAATTAAGCAGCCAAGCATGGCTCCCTGACTCGAGCATCGCGGACGGTCCAGCACCTATGTGCGGACGGTTCGATGCTCAAACAAATGATCTAGCTGACTCAGCCAGATAGTCCGCTCATACCCAGGGGCGTCAGCCTCCACACAAAGCAAATAAGGAGACGCAGAAGTAAAGCACATATAACGTACATGATCGGATGGTAAAAGCCAACCCTACTTGTTGGGGGCCTTCGTTTTTCGAAGGTCCTCAAAAACACAACTAACCATTTGCTTTCAGCATACTACTAAATATTACAGGAGCTTCATCTCCAGAAAAGCTTCGACATAACTCAATAGAAGTACGACGAAGCAAGCTTCATCATGGCGAAGTAGGAAGACGATGTAGGGAGAAGGTGTTGTTCAAGTTATTGAATACAAATGACAAGACTATCCTTGTGACATTTGTAAACCCTGTATGTAATTTTTGAGGGCATGAATATAATAACGTACCAAGCTGTACGATTGCCTATAAATAGATGAATAGTACCCCCCGTATTGTTCATACTGGATTGTAATTGCTCTCGCGTCATTGCCTTCAAGCAAGCCGAAGGTATCGATGTAATACAAGCTTTAATATTATCCATACCTTTGTTATGAAATAAATATATGTCTTGATCTTACATATTGTAGATGCATTCTTACAATAATGCTTCGAAGGACGAGGGTCTTTAACATATAACAAATGTGTTGCCTTGTTCTTGATATGAAGCAGTTGAGAACAAGTGACCAACATTGACGCCTAGCTCCGGTGAACTCAAACGACCACCTTCGATAGAAAGAGCTCGAACAACTACCTTTGCCATGCCGCCGAAGAAGGCAGTAGCGCCAGGGGCTGCCCTTGCGTCGCTGGACACCAACCAAGAAGGGCTCCTTTTAAGGGAGGCCCCAAGCCAGAAAAGGAAGGCCATTAGCCCAACACCACAGGAAGAAGAGTTGGGTCAAGAAATTAGAGATCTAGAGGCTATCCACCAACAAGTGGAGAGAAGAAGGGAGAAAATGCTTCAGCTGACGAAACTCCAGAAGAAGATTGATGAAGCTGCCGAAGAGATGCGTCACATCACACAAGACAACGAGCAAGGACGTAGGCCACGACAGAGAGAGCTTCGTTAGGAAAGCCCAAGCTATGATGATGTATGGTATGACAATTTTCATCATGATAACTGTAACACCCTAGTGTTACTTAGGGTTTTTCCCCAGTGCCACAACTTGTGACCATTATCACATGTGATTTTAATTAAGCAAGAGACATCAAACTTAAGGAACTAAAACCTAAGCTAAGTCTCTTTCATCTCAAAAGCCACACTCTAAACACACCATACACCTCAAGTGAGAAACAATCTAAAACCCTAACACCTTTCAAAAGGGCCATTAAGCACATAAAGGAAATTGGAGAAAAGACTTGGGAAAAATACAAAATTTTGATATGAACCAATTAACAAAGTTTTAGTGCACTAAATAACCTACAAAATATAGTAAGGGAGATTGGTCATTTGAAATTTCCAAAATCCCCAAAACAGCCCATGAAGTAATGACCCATGGAAAAATTTAGAAATTCAGAAATCTGAATTTCAGCCCCTTTTCAAAGATCAACTGTGTTCTCTGTTTTTCAAAACTTGAATCAAATAAGTCCAAATATAAAAATGGTGCCAAACTACCTTGAACATACCCTGGAAAAATTTGGGAGCAAGACTCGGTCGTTTGACATGATCTTGTCAGGGATTTACCTCGGAACTTGGCATTGTGACATTGGCACATTGACGAGGCGACAACTCTCTGCCCTTGACCCAAAATCGCTCGGCTCCACGCGCTGACGGTAGAGCTCAGTCGGTGGAACAAATCTCTCACAGCGATCTTGCCCAAATTCGTGAAGATCTGCGCCCTATCGGTGTTAGAACACGGGCAGAAGCAATGGTGCCACATGCTCGACCGCGGTTGACATGCCCGGTGCATGCCTGCCCGTGCACCCGTGCCAAGCTGTGCGCGCCCGCGCGCCTGCGCTGGTCCACGCCCACCCGTGCACCGCGCACGCGCCTATAAGAGCAAGGAAGCCTCGGCCGTACTCCCTCCGCGCCTCACCTGACTCCCCAGACCAGCACTTAGCTCCGGCGAGCTCTGCGCCGCCCGCCGAGCAGCCCGAGCACTCGGCCACCATGGCCAGACCACTCCCAGCCATCTCCACTCAATGTCGTGCCTCGGCTAGCTTCCCTAGAGCTCTGTAAAGCTCCCGGAAGCAAGAAATCGGATGTTACTTCACCGGAGAAGCCGTTCCACCCTCGTCGGAGTTGTTCTCCCCGCCGACGCGTGGCCACGATTAACCCGTAAGCCATAGTCTAATTCCTCGTGCCTACGCCTCCCCTAGCCCCTAGTGAAGCTCACTGACCAGTTTAATTGAACTCTACCACACTGGATAGGCAGGAGCCCTCGCTGCCGATGAGCTCCCCCGCCTGCGCACGTGAACCGACCTACTCCGATCATCCCCCGAGACGATCCACACGTCGACGTGACCGTCACAACCTCCCCTACACCCTCGGCCACCTCACCGGAGCAATCTCGCCGCCGGTAAGCCCCTTCGCCCTTTCCTCCACCGCGGTTACTGTTTAATTGGGAGAAGGACCTCGGGTTAGGTTTAGCCAAACCCCAGGGGGTTTTCTGAACTGTCAGTGGCACATTTGAATAGTGACCCGAGGTCTAGTCTATAAGGAAACCTAAAAACATTCGCCAGGGATCCCGATGCAAAGTTAGTTTCCATTTAACCATTTCTGAATATTCTTTTTAATGAACAGAGAACTTAGGAAATTCATAACTTGAGAAATATTTAACCAAATTTAGTCAAACCAATTTTGCTGAATTCCAAATAATATGAACTATTGAACAAAAATAGTAAACCTCATGTTTTCTGTAATAATTTTTAGAGTTTTGAATTAAATAAAGAAACTGCCCAAATCTTATTATTATGAAGAAAAATAGTTATGCTTCTGTACTAGGCTTAAGAAAATTTGTGGAGGTACATACCCAACATATGCACTGTTCAAAAATACTAAGCACCCTAGTATACAAGATTAACTCAAGTTTTGCTATTAAAAACTATATGTGTCCAAAACTTAGAAAATTAAGAAAGGTAGTGGAAAATAATGAATAGAGAAGGAAAATATTTTTCCTAATATACTTAAGTGATGAGGAACCTAGGAAAAAGACAGGGAACCCTAGTCCAAGACTAATCCAGGGTTAAATAATTTATTAGGCACTAAGAAAACAAGGAAAACCAGGATTTAAAAATATAAGGGCCATTTCAAAAATGGTAAGAAAAATTTAGTAGACTCCTAACTACTAGTACACCACTACAAAAATAATAGACACCCCAACCCATCATAATAATTGGATTGAACAATTAAAACTTGATTTTGGCCCATGTTCTAATTAAATCATGAGAAAGTATAAAATTGCAACAATAGGCAAATGAATTTTTACTAAAGTATTAATGAAGTAGACCACCAGAGAAAAATATGAAACCTAGCTAAAAAGGAAAGGTAAAGCACATTACCCCCTACCCCATGAAAAAGGCCATATAATCCAAAAATTTATACCACCCCCTCCCTTAAGCAAAAAGGTGCCAAACTCTAGAATGATGGCTCTTGCACAAAGATGGAGATAGGAAAAATTAGCAATCTGTTGTTTGACATTTTTCAAGTATAGTGGTAGTAGAAAGCACCCCCCTTTGGCCAAGAACTTTAGAAAATCACAGTAAAATAACCAATAAGTATTAATATCTAAAATTTGGTACAAAGTCATGTTATTACACCGAAATGCCAGCAAAAATAAGCCTTAGGGAATAATTCACTGTTAGAGGAGAGTTGTAGTTCAAAACACCCCCCTCTGCCCTAGGATTTGATAATTTTGTTCAGAGAGAACCCTTAACTTTTTATGCCCCAATTTTTGAGACGGAGAATTATACACCAGTGAGAAGCTACTGTAATTTTTACAGAATTTTTTTAAATTTATAAAAGCTATGTTGTAGTTCAAGCCCACCTTAAAGGCATAAAAGAAAAAGAGAAGAAGAGATAGATTAGGAAGAATAATGAATCTCACCCCAATGGATTCAGCTAGGAATCATAACAAACTTTCACCGAGATACTAGAAGGAAAATCAGCGGAACACTAAAATAATCTGACCATTTAACTTAACCAAACTTGATCCTAAATTGGCTAAGTATACCACTAGAATTCTCGAAGTAAGATTTAACCTTACTTGTCAATGTTAATCATTTCTATTACTACCACATTGCATATCATGGCATACATATATCTCACTCTTTGCATTCATTAGACTGCAACCTCACTGACGGAGAGTACGTGCTCATTCCCGAGCAAGGAGCTGTCCAGGAGGAAGATCAAGAGCCAGCTCTCGAGCCTGCCACAGAAGATCTCCCCGCAGCCCCAGCATTTGAAGGCAAGCCCTAGTTTTATGCATAACCTGTTTATATATATATGCTATTTTACTACACTTAATGATTGTAGGCTTGTAATGTGCACTTAAGTGTAGGAGTTGCTTGAAACCCTTAGTTGCACGAACTCAGGATTCCTTTTTGAGATGGATACTAGTATGCTAGGTCGAGTAGCTGCCTTGCTAATTAGGATCTCGGTAGAAGTCGAGTGATTTTTCTAGCACTCGCGTGAGGTCAGGAATTGATTGTATTCATCTTGATAACAGGATCTATGATGGTCTATGGACTTGGATCCAGGGTGGATGCCTTGTCCATGAGACGGGAAAAAGGAACTAAGGATTAATGTGTGGATACCTGAGTTAAGCGTTTGAACGTACTAAACACATGCTGGGAAATATGGTAACCGGTAAACCTAGTACCTGATTGAAGCCGGGCGCAGACTTTCCTCCTCACTTGTCCTGAGACTGGGTCTCCCATGCTAGCTATGGTGGGTACAAGTGCAGTCACTGCACGGCGGCAGCCGGGGTCAGTGGAGCATTGTATGCCAAGGCGGTGAGCCCTGGCCACGAACGGGGAATCGATGGGGACAATTGATATGTGTGGGGACAGAGTGCCCCTACATGTCGTGTGTTTAGGTTTACCTTGCAAGGTTTAAAAACTCGATTTGAATCGTCTGCTTCTCGTAGTTAATGAGACTGCTTGACCCCTTGTACTGCATCGAGTAAAAAGTGAAACGAGGATTTACTTGAGATAATATGTTGATTGTACTAAATGATTGCTACCATGTATTCTTAGAAGGAGCAAACTTAGCTAAAATGAATAATACTAGAATTGGAAAACTAAAAGTGATTTTAGACTCAGCTAGTGCTTTTGGCAAACCAAACCCCTCAGCCAAACAGCTGCATGGTCTAAGGGTAGAGGAGTAGATTCCTCACACCGGGTAAGTCTAGCTGAGTATCAGTATACTCAGCCTTGCTTGTGGCAAAATTTTTGCAGGTACGCTTCAGGATATGGTTGATGGTGTGACTTGGCTTTCTACCCTGCCACCGGGTTGGACGGTCGAGTGGGATACTGCTCCAGCAGGAGGGGAATAGGAGTAGTGGGCCAGGCCTTGCCCTATTCCTCATCTTTCGACGATATCGATTGTCCGCTGCAATTTAAATTATGAACTTGTTTTAATGAAAAAATCTGATTCATGTAATAACTCCAGTACTTTAATTTGAGGTTTCCTGTTTTATTGTATTTTTCTATGACTCACCATCGAGTGAGTTAGTGGTATTTGATTTTGGATGAGTGGCTTTATCAGACTAGATTTGAGGGACTGACGGGTTATTTCGATTTAAGTGTGTTGCGACCTTTAAGGCGTGACTTGGGCACTCAAGCTGGAATAATTCGGGCGGTTCTACCACAATAACATTGCTTTTGATGATGCTTCCCCCTAGCTACTGAATTGCAGGCTACCCCATGGCCACCATCATACAAACCACCAATAGCTTCTTATGTATGACGGGCATTCAGACCCGAAGCAGTTCCTCATGAGTTACGAAGCAACCATATCATCATATGGTGGCAACACTGCTGTCATGGCGAAATCCTTCGTCATGGCAGTCAGGAGTGTTGCTCAAACATGGTATTCTTCTCTTCGGCCAGAAACAATCACATCGTGGCAGAAGCTGAAGGATATGCTAGTCACCAGCTTTTAGGGCTTTCAGACGAAGCCAGTGACTGCTCAAGCTCTATTCTAGTGCACACAGGACCACGCGAAGTATTTGCAGGCATATGTCTGAAGGTTTCTACGTCTCAGAGCTTAAGCGCCAACTGTGCCAAATGAAATTGTTATCAAAGCCATGATCAAGGGACTTCGTCCAGGACGAACAACATAATATTTTGCTAGGAAGCCCCCACAAACCCTAGAGAAGCTTCTTGTAATACCCAAATTATAAAACTTATAAAAGAGTTGCTGTCCTTATGTGGTTTGCCATCTACTTCTTGAGACATGTGACTAAACGTAATTAAAAGAGAATAATTCTTTACTAAAACACAAAAAAGAAAAGCCTTGCATCATATTGGAGTTTCATTTGTTTGTGCATTTAGTAGTAATAACAATAATACTAATAAAAATATAATAATAAGTTGAGAACTTGAATAAAAAAACCTAAATTGAAATTTGGATTTGAGAGTGGTCAAGAGAAAGAGAGAGAGAAATAGTATAAAATATAAAATAAAATTTATAAATAAATAAATTTATCCATACTGGTATGTTTAAATTCTACCTCTAACTTGAGTGCAAAATCCACAACCATACTTGAAATTCCAATGGAAATTTAAAAGTAAGGAGGAAAGAAATTAGAAAAGGAAAGAAGACATTAAAGAAAAAGATAAAGCTGATTCGGCCTGCTCGGCCCATTTCACGCGCCGGCTCGTTGCTGAGGCCTCATTGCCTGGCCGACCCCAGCCACCAGCCGGTATCGCGTGCACCCTCGCGAGCCCGCTCCGCATTGACGCGTGGCCCCACTTGTCAATCTCAACGCGATCGCGCCAATCCATCTCCCACTTTTGGGCGGACCGTATCTGTCAGTGTCGCGCGCACGTGCCGGCCTTCTCCTTACCCTGGCATGTGGGACCCCCTGGCTACTATTCCTCTTCTCCGCTCCGGTAGCTTCGACGTGAGCTGTTACATGCGCCGCACGATCGAACAAAGCGTGCGGGTCATTTTCTAGCGTCGGGGATTAAAACCCCGATGGATCCGTGACCTTTTTCCCTCTTCTATTCGACGCTCGCGCTAGCACACCGCTCTCGCTGTCGCCATCGTGGGTTGTGGAGAGGAAACACAACCGTCGGCACTGTTCCTCGCATAAATCGGTTGCCGGGGACCATGAAGTAGGTGCAAGGTATCGCCTGGTCTTGGGGAAGATATCCCCACTGCCAATTTGATGAACGACCGATCAGAACTCGGGCAATGGTTCACCGGAGCAGTGGCGTCCGTCGTGGGTCACTTCTCATCATGGGCAGAGACTCTGCGCCACCGTCTTGGTGAGGCCCTCTCACCTTTCATTTTGACTTCATTCCCTAGTAACTATGCGCCTTTCAAATTGGGGTTAGGATCACCTGGGCCACGAATTCATGGTCGCCGATGATGACCCCGCCATGGTGGCCGGCGGCGCCACCACTGTCAAGGCAGGGAGGGTGAAAGAAGTGCGCTGGCCGTTGATCCTAACTTCAACAGCGGGATTTTAGGCAGGTACCGGTTTGGGGGCAAGCTCTGTGTGTCGTTGATCTCGTTGCGAACGGCCAGGATTCAATATGAAGTATACCTTTTCGCGCGATAGATCTAAACCGTAGGTATGAGATCCGAGGGATAGCGTAGTCTGGCAGGGGTGATCTACTGTAGAGCGTTGATCTCTGATCGGATGGATCACGTTGACTACAAGTCTGGGCGGGGTGCCGATCTAATCTGCAGCGTCAACGTTGGATCGGACGGCTCCGATGGGCCGATACCCTTTCAGCTGTTAGTTTTGTGTGAGAATCCCTAGAAATAGTTGAAACCAACCCACAATCCTCACGGCTGTGGACTGGGTCTAAACATCTTTTCGCTTAAGTCCCTGTGTTTTTGGCTAATAGTAAGCGCAGTCCATACCTTTAATAAAACCAGAGAAATTATCTAGGAAATGATTTTCAATATAAAATTAATTGTAGAAACTTAATAAATTCCTAGAAAATGCATTTTAACTCCTTTTTAGTCCATTCCAGTTCCTATAATTTTGTAATAATGTTGTTTTATCACATAGTGACACTGTTTAACATGCAAATGGTATTAAAATTTATTTCTTAATTAATCTTGTATCAAATAATGAAACCTTCGGAAATTCATAACATCCCCATTTTAATTCCGATTTGACCCGTTCCAATTGCGTTAGCTTCGTGTAAATATTTACTACGCAGTAACAACATTGATTATACCATGTCTCATACTTTATAATTAGATATTCATTTATCCTATGCTAATTGGATTAATCTATGTCTATTGGATTAACTTCTTGTTGGGGACTTGTTCTCAAAGGCTATGAATTAAGAACAAGGCAACATAAAAATGTTAAATGATAATACCCTTCGTCCGTTGAAGCATTGTCTCTCCAAGGATTCAATGAACTTCGGACGAAGGTTGCAGATTATATATTACGAAGGTCATACTTTTGTGTTCAGGTTTTTAGAATAATGTAAAATGAAGAATAACATACAGAATATGTGTTAGAAGCAGATAACATTATCCTTATATCTCATTATATCGATCTGAATACCAAAACATGACATTTGAGTACATTTATGCCTTCTTCTTGACGGAAAACAATAATTCCAGTGTGATGCGTCAACAATTACAAGATTGCCCGAACAGTACAGAGGCACTGTTCATTTATTTATAGGCACAAGACACAGCCTATGTGAAATTACATCTATCCCCTTTATAATCAATTACAACATTGACACAAAACATCATGGGTTTTTTAGTCATTTGATCTTTAAGTCGGTTTTCGCCCCTTTGTCTTGGGACTTGCCACTGTGCCGAAGCTCTATCGATGATAGCTTCGGCGCTGTTTCTTGAAAGGATCTTATCGAAGGTGTTTTCCTCTTTTAGGATCTTCGGCTACGAAGCATACCCCCAACAGTAGCCCCTTCGCGGTGCTAGGTCGTTTTTCGTGACAAGCTTGATCCGTGAAAAAATCTTCTAAGCTTCGGGATGCCGAAGATCCGAAAAAACACCTTCCCTGAGCTCGTTGACGAGAAACGGTTAAAATAATCCGCGCGCGAGGTGGCCCTATCTTGCAGCAGTTGCGCGCGCCCTGGCGATTCACGTTTGCGGACCTTGTGGCCCACCGGTCAATGAGTGTGAGTGGCTGTTTTTCCGGTGCGAAAGACCTTGACGATCTACCTTCCCACCTGTGACGCTATATAAACAGACGGGTAGGTGTGAAGTTACCACAGCATTCATTGCTATTATACTGTTGTGCTGTCAAAAATTTAACCATAGCTGAAGCTTGATCGTCGTGCTCAAGCGAAGCACCGCTTTCGATTCTGCTTCGTCACCAGAAAAAGAGCTTCAGAGAAATCGAGAAAATCAACAACTTCAAAAAATTTCAAAAAATTCATAATCAGATGGCGAGATTGCGTTCTACTGCCAGGATTGACCGTGAGGGAGATGAGGCCGAAGCTAGTGGAACTGTTCCAATTTCCGAAGCAATGAGGCGGTCTGGGCTGGTAACATCAGAGGATATTCCTGTCGCCGAAGCAGGATAAGCTGATGTTGAAGAAACTGATTCCGAAGATGATTACAGCAGCGCAGTACCGAGCAAACCTAGCCACCTGGACTTTGGAAAGTCCACCATCTCCGAAGCTGATTTTCCTAAGATGGTGAAGTTAGGCTATCTTAGTGAAGCGAAGAAGGAGTTGATTCATTTTGGTGGAAAAGAAACTATCCCGGAGCCGGGAAAGAACGAAGTAGTGGTTTTCAAAAGCCTTTTTAAAGCTGGTTTAAGATTCCCTTTGAACAAGATGATTGCTGAAGTGCTGAAGAAATTTGGGATCTGTCTTCATCAGCTAACCCCTAACGCTATCGTTAGGCTAAATGTTTATATCTGGGCTCTCCGAAGCTAGGGGGTGGAACCATTTGCTGAAGGTTTCTGCCGAGTGCACGAACTACACTACCAGACTAAGGCTAGGGGAGATGGTCTTCATGAAAATTTTGGCTGCTACAACTTTGCTTACCGTAAGACTACAAAGTTCCCAGTGATCAGTTACCGAAGCAAATGGCCAGCTGGATGGAAATCTAAATGGTTCTACGTGAGAGTCGACGAAGATGAAGATAAGTTGGTCTAGAGTCCGTTGGAATTAATCTTCGGAGAGACCCGACCCCCGTGCAACATGTTACCAGGGAGTCCAAGTCAGATTGCTCTAGCTGAATTTAGAGTGATTGCAGATCATATTGGCACTAGGGACTTGGTGCAGGAATTTCTGGCCTTCAGAGTATTCCCGACTTTGAAGGAGTGGGAAATGCCGAAGCTAGAGGGGAAGAAGAAGAAAGGAGAACTTGTTCGGTTGCCCTACCATTTCAAATTCAAGAAACTTTTCAAGGTACCTTGCCAAGAGTGGCTGGACACAATCGAAGTGATGTGCAATGAAATACTTGGAAATTATTCTAAGAAAGAAGACCAATTGATGACTGTAGCCTTCGGCACCCGTCCGAAGCGGAGGCTAAACCGTGTAATGGATGCGCTGGGTTTTGAATATCCTGACTACGAGCAGCTAGATAAGGGTGCTGAAGGCCAAAAGAGAAAACGAGTAGCTGATGTTCTAAACAAAGATGACGAAGAACAGACGAAAAAGAAAAAACCAGAGTTTGAGCCAAAAATAAGTGTTTCGAAGAAGAGAAAAGCTTCGTCGCCGAAGCAAAAAGCAATTGATGAAGAAGGAACTCCTGCAACACCCTCTACTACCGAAGTAGAGGAAATCTCAAAGGTAATGACTGAATCCTTGCCTGTCAAGCTAAGTCCACTGGGGCTACAACTGACGAAGCTTTTACAGAAGGAAAAGGAGCCCATAAAACCGAGAGAAGTAGTTAAAGCAAAGAAGCAACGAATCATCACGGTGACAGAGGTCATTGAAAAGACACCACCAGGAGCTTCAGCTCCGAAGGCGCCAGTTGCTAAAAGTTCAACAGCTACTGAAGCTGCACCTTCGGAGGCTACGGATGCCGAAGCTACTGGAGCCGAAGATATTAATTTAGAAAGCATGGTTGCTGATATAGATAAAATTTTGGTAGACCTTGCCGCAGAAGAAGCTGCTGGGGCCACCGAAGAAGCTTCGACCCCAAAACCCGGGAAAAATAAAGAAGTTGCCAAAGAAGCATCGGAAGACGAAATTTTCAATTTTCAAAACTTGATTGGGCAAGAACTGACGAAAGCCGAAAAAGAAGAACTAAAAGAGTATGCCATATCTTGCGGTTATCGGCCGGGGGCGATTCTCTTCGGGGGTGTTGATGATGAGAAGCTAGGCTGCATTCGAGATCAGGCCGGAGCAAAGGTTATTGGTACTCTATCAAAAAGTATCGGTTTCCCAAAGCTCGAAGCCGATATTAGCCGCTACCGACGACAGCACATCGTCGGTAGTTTGTTTTATTCCAATTTTAAGGTAAAAAATTTGTCTAACATTTTATTTTTCATAACAAAAATGTTTCCTAACGAAAGTTGTTCACGTACAGAGTATGCTACTGAGCAAAGCTTTGAAGATGCAACAGGATCTGGAAGATAAAAAGCACGAGGTTATAATTGAAAACTTGGAAAACAAAATAAAAGAACAATCTGCTGCTCTTGAAAAGAAAAAGTTTGAACTCTAGACAGCTGAAGGCTTATTAGCAGAATCCGAAGCTAAAATAACAGAACTCAACACAAAGCTTCTCTGCCAGTCAGAAAGTTTTGAACAGGAAAGGCTAAAGCTCAATGAAAAACTTGAGGCCAAAGTCCAGAAGGGTTTAGATTTGAAAAAATCATTGAAAGGCCTTCAAAGTAAATGTTTGGACTTCAGCAATCAATGTATTCAACGATTGAAGATGGTATTTCATTCGGTCGGGGCCAGCATTGAAAAATTTACTCCTTCAGCTAAAGATCTACTAGGAGCCTTCGAACACATCGAAGGTGAGATTGATGACCTCGATGATGTTATTGCCGGACACGGTGACTTCTGCGCCCTGGTAGCTTCTCGGGGCACTGCTGCATTCCTGAAATCTGGCTGTGAACACGGGAAAATTATCAACAGACCCGATTTCAACCTATCACCAGCAATTCTGGATGATATTCCCAGCCTCGCCCGAAGCATTGGGAACAAATTTATAAAGGTGGTATGGACAAAGGGCGGGCGAGAGAAAGCTGGTGACGAAGCTCGGAATCATCTTAAGCCGGTAACAAAATTATACCTTCGTGTTTACCTCTTCCTTTGAAATTGAACTTCGCTTATGATACCTTTAATTCGTGTAGGATGATGAAGCCGAAACTGAAGCTTGAGGAGCAGGAAGATGACGCCGAAGCTTTTATTGGATAACAACGCTGAAGCTGAAGCTCAGTGAACATTGATGAAGCTTAGATGAATGAATGTAGAAGAGATTCTAAAAACTTTCTATAGTAACTTTTACAAGTGTAATTAATTGTATTCTGTGAACTATGTCCATACCTTGTAATATATTCTTACCTTTCCGTCAATATATGGAATGCTTTGGTGTGGACGAAATTATCATTTTTGAGCCGAAGGCAAAAAAAACACATTCCCTTCTTTTCGTACGCAGCGAAGCAAAAGAACTGCTTCTTTTTCCTCCTTTGCCGAAGCATGATCTTTAGAGCCGAAGCGATTACTTGCGTTATGATGATGATGAACCTATGTATGTCTAAATGAATGTTTATGAATGCAAATGCTATGATGTGATGTATCATGCAAATGATTGTTCAAACACATATCCGAAGCCCTAACCATAGTCTTCGTTCCCTTAGGAATAGACACAGTCTCTTTGCCGTTTATTTTTCGGCTTCACCATTTACTTTTCGGTGTATCAGCGCTGACTTTTCGCTGTAAGCCTCCCTTAGGAGCTTCTTCGCCTTTTACTTTGGCGGAATCAGCGTTTATTTTTCGCTGCAAGCTCTGCATTCCCTTAGGAACGACTTTTGAGCAGAAAAACTTACGCTGCGCTCCCTTAGGAATGGCTTTTTGTAGCTTCGTCGAGCTCTGCATCCCCTTAGGGATGTCTTTTGAGTTTGTCTCTGTTTTCTTTTCTTTTTTCTTTGCACTCGATGGTGCGTGCTCAGCTTTTACATTTACATCTTTGGGGGATATTGCTCTTATAGAGCTGAAATAAGGAGAAGAGAATTTACATGTTATGGCCCCATTAAAAACCTTTCTCCCCCTTTAGAAAGGAAAAGGGTGCCATAGGAAAGAACAGAAAAAATTACATCAAGCTAGACATAATATCGCCGAAGCTCATCCACATTCCATGATCTAGGAATGTTGTTGCCATCCATATCCTTTAATCTATAAGAACCGGGTCTTGATGAAGATACTACCAGAAAAGGTCCTTCCCATTTCAGCTGTAACTTGCCTACTGTATCTAGGTTGGCCACTCAGCGAAGCACCAAATGTCCTAGCTTAATGTTCTTTAGCTAAACCTTTCTATCACGCCATTTTATTGTTTCAGCTTGATATTTATTAATATTTTCCACAGCCTGAAGCCTGATCCCTTCTATAGCGTCTTTCTCCACAGAGTAGTCAGCTTCGTCCTCTGTCGAAGCCATTGTTCTTATTGATCCCGCTTTTGCTTCTTCTGGTGTTATTGCTTCGTCACCAAATAATAACTTGAATGGTGTGAAGCCTATTGACCTTGATGTTGTTGTATTGTGGCTCCACACCACTTTAATTAATTCATCTGGCCATTTTCCCCTGGGCTGATTGAAGATTGATTTCATTATTCCCATCATTATGATGCCGTTGGCTCTTTCGACAAGCCCATTTGACTCTGGATGCCTAAATGATGCAAAATGGATCTTCGTGCCAATTTGTCCACAGAACTCTTTAAAAGTTTCGGCATCAAACTGTGTTCCATTATCCACAGTAATGGCCTTCGGCACTCCAAAGCGACAAACAATATTCTGCCAGAAGAATTTCTAAATGGTAATCGAAGTTATTGTGGCTAGAGGCTTCGCATCAATCCACTTAGAAAAATATTCTACTGCCACCACAACATATTTTAAATTTCCTTGTGCTGGTGGTAGGGGGCCTAACAAATCAAGGCCCCACCTTTGCAATGGCCAAGTTGGTTGTATTAACTGAGTCATAGACGAAGGTTGTTTTTTATCTCTTGCGCATTTC
This sequence comes from Zea luxurians, assembly GCA_029449295.1. NCBI lineage: Eukaryota > Viridiplantae > Streptophyta > Magnoliopsida > Poales > Poaceae > Zea > Zea luxurians. The sequence goes on from JAOPSE010000014.1 coordinate 31,186,552, forward strand.
AGACAGCCTTCGCATTTTTGAACTAGCTCTGCTGCATCCGAAGCTGCCTTCGGCCAATAAAATCCTTGACGAAAAACTTTCCCAGCAGTGGCCTAGGTCCAATGTGAGATCCACACAGGCCCGCGTGTATTTCCTTCATCAATTCTATACCTTCAGCTCTGGATAAACATTTGAGCAATGGAGAACAAACTCCATGCTTGTATAGCTCCCCTTCTATTATGACATATGGCCGAGCTCTTGCCTCTATTCTCTTATTATAAGCTTCGTCATCTGAAAGGAAATTACCCTGGAGGAAAGACATAATCTCAGTTCTCCAATCTTCACTATGAACAGGAGATATATTGAGTACTGCTCTTTCAAGAAGTTCCACCGAAGGTGCTTTTATTGTTTCAAAGAATACTTCCGAAGGTAGGGGCAGCCCCTGTGCCACTGACTTGGCTAGCAAATCAGCATGTTCATTTTCTCCTCGAGGAATATTCTTGACAGAAAACCCCTCGAAGGAAGCTTCAATGCTTCGGACCATATCCAGGTATTTTTCAAGCTTCGGGTCTCTTGCTTTACAACTTTTGTCAACATGACCAGAAATAACTTGGGAATCAGTTTTGAGAACCGCCCTTCTAATCCCCATTGCCTTTAACTTCCGAAGCCCCAAAAGCAAAGCTTCATACTCAGCAATATTATTTGTGCAGCTAAAATCAAGTTTTACTGCGTAGCAAGTTCTAACTTTGGAAGGTGCAACTAACACAGCAGCTGCTCCTGCCTCAAAGGTTCCCCAAGAACCGTCGCAGAATATTATCCAAGCTTCGGCATCTTTAGTTGTTTCTTCTCCCTGAGCCCCTGGCATCCAATCAGCAATGAAGTCTGCTAACGCCTGAGACTGTATTGAGGATCTATGCACATAATCAATGCTGAACTCGTTGAGTTCCGCAGCCCACTTTCCAATTCTTCCAGTAGCTTCTCTGTTCCTCATGATATCCTTCAAAGGTTGTGACGAAGGAACAACTATATGATATGCTTGAAAGTAATGCCAAAGCTTCCTGGAGGCCATTAAGACAGCATATAACACCTTCTCCAGTTCTGTATAGTTCTTCTTTGATAGACTGAGGACTTCAGAAACAAAGTATATTGGGGCTTGCTTCTTGGCTTGTCCTTCAAGCTTTTCTTGAACAAGTACCGCACTCACTGCCGATTGCGAAGCTACCACATACAACAACAGAGGAGCCCCTGGTGCAGGTGGAATTAGGGTCGTTAGTTCTATCAGATACTGCTTCAGCTCTTCGAAGGCTTTCTACTGGGCTGATCCCCATTGAAAGACTTCGGCTGACTTCAGCACTTCAAAGAATGGTAAATTTCTCTCTGCTGATCTAGATATGAATCGATTTAGAGATGCTAATCTTCCTGTCAGCCGTTGAGCCCCCTTTTTTGTACTTGGCGGCTCCATCCGAAGGATAGCTTCAATTTTATTTGGATTAGCTTCAATTCCTTTTGTTGAAACCAGACAACCAAGGAATTTCCCCTTCTTCACTCCGAAGACACATTTCTCTGGATTTAGCTTCAGACCAGCTTGTCTAAAATTAGCAAATGTCTCCTGCAGATCAGCAATGTGATTTTGTTGCTTCGTGCTTTTCACTATAATATCATCAACATAGGTTAGCACATTTCTGCCTTTCTGAGAATGGAGAACCTTCGCTGTCATTCTACTAAAACTTCCTCCAGCATTCTTAAGCCCCTCAGGCATCCGAAGGTAACAATATGTTCCACTAGGGGTTATGAAGCTGGTTTTTGGCTCATCTTCTTTCTTCATCCAAATTTGATGATAGCCTGAATAACAATCTAGCAGACTCATAAGTTCTGACGAAGCTGCTGCATCTACTAGAGAATCTATCCTTGGTAATGGAAACTCGTCCTTCGGGCAAGCCTTGTTGAGATCAGTAAAATCAATACACATCCTCCATTTACCGTTGGCTTTCTTCACCATAACAGTGTTGGCTAGCCATTCTGGGTATTTCACTTCTCTAATGACTCCAGTACTGAGAAGTCTTTTCACTTCATTCCGAGCAGCTTCGGCTTTGTCATCAGACATTTTTCGAAGCCTCTGCTTTCTGGGTCTGAAGAATGGATCAACATTTAGCGAGTGCTCAATGACATCCCTGTTAACACCACAGATATCATTGGCTGACCATGCAAAAATATCTTTGTTGTTGAACAAAAACCTTATCAGGGTTTTCTCCTGCTCTTCAGACAATTGAGAACCCAGCAGCACCTTCTGCTCTGCAATATCTTCACATAAAAGCATGGGCTTCGGCTGATCAGCCGAAGCAACCTTCTCCCTTCTGTACTTGTACTGCTCACAAGCTTCGTTTCCATCTATATTATGGATTGCCTTTGAATCTGTCCAGTTCCCTTCAGCTTTTCTGGCAGCTTCCTGAGTCCCATGAATAGTAATAGGTCCTTGATCTGAAGGTATCTTCATGCAAAGATATGCTGGATGAAGAATTGCTTCGAAAGCATTAAGTGTTCCACGACCAATGATTGCATTATAAGGGTACTCCATGTCGACAATATCAAACACAACTTGCTCGGTTCTGGTGTTGTTAACAAATCCGAAGGTCACTGGCATGGTGATCTTGCCAAGTGCTACAATCTGTCTTCCTCCGAAGCCACAGAGAGGGTGTGTAGCATCATAAATCTTGTCTTCTGGCTCTTGCATTTGTCTGAAGGCCTTAGCAAATATGATATCAGCTGCACTGCCTGTATCAACCAGAACATTGTGGACCAGAAACCCTTTGATAACACAAGAAATAACCATAGCATCATTGTGAGGGAAATCCTTGAGCTGAAGGTCCTCTTGGGAGAAGGTAATTGGGATGTGAGACCATCTTGACTTGATGAAGGGTCCCTGCACCCCGACATGTTGTACCCTTCTCTGTGCCTCCTTCTTCTGTTTCTTGTTGGCCGGTTCTGAGCATGAACCGCCTGTGATCGGGAGGACCAGCTTCGAAGCCGAAGCAGCTACAACCTGGTTCTTGAACGAAGCCATCAACTCAAAAAGTCGAAGTGAATTCACCGGAGGTGGGCTCCAATGTTGGGGACTTGTTCTCAAAGGCTATGAATTAAGAACAAGGAAACATAAAAATGTTAAATGATAATACCCTTCATCCGTTGAAGCATTGTCTCCCCAAGGATTCAATGAACTTCGGACGAAGGTTGCAGATTATATATTACAAAGGTCATACTTTTGTGTTCGGGTTTTTAGAATAATGTAAAATGAAGAATACCATACAGAATATGTGTTAGAAGCAGATAACATTATCCTTATATCTCATTATATCGATCTTAATACCAAAACATGACATTTGAGTACATTTATACCTTCTTCTTGACGGAAAACAATAATTCCAGTGTGATGCGTCAACAATTACAAGATTGCCCGAACAGTACAAAGGCACTGTTCATTTATTTATAGGCACATGACACAGCCTATGTGAAATTACATCTATCCCCTTTATAATCAATTACAACATTGACACAAAACATCATGGGTTTTTGAGTCATTTGATCTTTAAGTCGGTTTTCCCCCCTTCGTCTTGGGACTTGCCACTGTGCCGAAGCTCTATCGATGATAGCTTCGGCGCTGTTTCTTGAAAGGATCTTGTCGAAGGTGTTTTCCTCTTTTAGGATCTTCGGCTACGAAGCATACCCCCAACACTTTTGATCTTATGGTTATAATTTGACTAGATGATCTTTAATCAAATAATGACTTAGATTAAAGTTGAGATAATTATTTATAGAATAACCTCTCATATGATTTATACTAACCAATTTATAATATAGTTTAATATTTTAATCACATAGATCTTCTATAAAATCATAACTCCTTAAGCGTAACTCGGATCTTAGTAATTCTCGAACCCACGATCTCGTAGCGACGCGTAGATCATTATTATTCAATTTGTTCTTATGTTTGGTGTGATGTTAATTTTTCCTATACCATGTTTGTTTGTATTGCTACGACTAGCATCGAGGTTACGAGAACCTGAGGATCATCCTGGTACCTGGAATCTCAAGTCCCAAGCAAGTTGTGCCCTTGTTCACCTTCATTTACCCAATAATGTTCTTTTAACCATTTTATCATGCATAGGTTTAATTTTGATGGGACCCAATAGGTCAGCCTAGTCTGTTTATCCTTTTACCTTGTTTACCCCCGAATCACTTGGGTAGTTATGCTATTGCTTTACATGGTTTTGGGTTAATATTTCATTATATCCATGTTCTAATTATTTTGTTATTTTATTTATGTTCATGTCAAGATCATTATCTTTAATTGGAACATGGAGCTTAACTTGAGAAACACGTGCCACCACAAGGGTGGAATGGGATGCCCTTGGCTGACTAATTAGGGAAGCTAGTGGAAGACTACCTTACTCGAAATGGGCAAGGGCAGTAGGGGAGTTGCATGCAGGGAGGTTCTCGGGTTGATTTTGCTGCGATGGTGGTCAGATGAGGGATTCTTGCAAGTGCTCTTCCCATAAACTGTAGTGGGTTTTCGGAAGCTAGTGGAACTTTGTAAAGGCCTCATAGTGGATACCTAGCCATTCACCTCGGTAGTGTGTAAGGGTCTAGCTAACCTTGGTGACATGGGATACATGACCTGTGGGTACAGGGTACAACCTCTGCAGAGTGTAAAACTGGTATACTAGCCGAGCTTACGGTCAAGAGCAGCTCAAGACTCTCGCATGATTAAACTAAGAAACTAAATTCAATTTGTCATATGCATTGCATGAGATTATTTATTAATTTTGTTCTATTATTCTTATTATGGTTTGGTATTGAAAGGGAAATAGGGTTAACCACCATTTCCTATAATTAATTTTGGTGGTTGATGAGCAACGCAAGCATATGGACTAATTAGTTTGTCTAGAACACATGTATTACAGGTGCATAAGGTTCAACACAAACCTAGGGATGGCAACGGGTAAACTATCCGCGGATAGTATCTCTGGACATCCATATCCGCGACTTATATCCGATATCCGAACCCGTACCCCGTTACCCGCTATGGATAACAAACAGTATCCACATCTGTTACCCGCAGGTAACGGATATCCGTGGATATATCCGTTTGCCCACTACACATACAACATATTTAAATCCAGCAAATTCAAACATGATATCATATTTGTCCAGCAAATTTAAATATGATAAAACATACAGCCATACAAAATTTGTCCAGCAAATGAAATCTGATACATATATTAAGGCATACAGCGAGCAATATAAAATTGTCTAGCATCAAATCTGAATTGATAAAATTACAAACACACAAGCCATAAGTATCAACACCAAAGACCAACTGGTTATTCATAATTAGCAGCCAACACACAAGGTTCTTCTTTCATGTCTTCTTCATTATCTTCAAGGCAAGACCAAAAACTATTGAATCTTTCATCACCAACATCTAAAATAAAGTTGCATGCACATTAGTATCTATATACTTCAAATATAACATATTGGAAAAATGAAGAAAAGTTCACCTTTAAGAGTGTGACGAAGCCAACTTTGACTGCACATCAAAGCTTCCACCATTTCAGGAATGAGACGACTGCAATGGTCACTTAAAAGCCTGCCACTTGTGGGACGAGAGTACAAGATATTTTAACGGATATTCGGGTATTTGGGTATGGATATTGATTTTTCGTACCCATTTCAAAAATATCCACGGATATCAAGTGCTACCCATATCCATATCCAAGGGTATAAACTCGTACCCAAAACCGTGCCCAACGGGTTTTTTATCCGCGGGTACGCGGATAAATCACATCCATTGCCATCTCTACACAAACCAATATAAGAATCAAGTTAGGGACTCAATTTCAAAGGAGCAAAAGGACTTGAGTGTGTTGAAGAATGGCGCATCGTATTGTCCGGTGTGCCATCGGACATTGTCTGGTGCACCAGGCCGTACAACTCCAAACCAGCCACTCTCGGGAATTCCAGGGCGCGCCCTGCTATAATTCACCGGACTGTCCGGTGAGCCAGCGGAGCAACAGCTCCCTGTGCCAACGGTCGACTCTGCAAAGTGCTACAGTGATGAACAATGTCGTGCAGAAGTCAGAGCAACGAAGTCAGAGGGGCACCGGACTGTCCGGTGCCGCAAAAGGACAAAGCCTCTAATAATCAACCAGCTCCGAACCCTAACGGTTGGCTGACATGGCGGCGCACTGGACAGCGCATAATACCTGTCCGGTGGCGCACCAGACTGTCTGGTGCGCTCATCGCCAGCAGCCTTTGGCCAACGGCTACAAGGTGGTTGGGGGCTATAAATACGCCCAACCACCACAACATTTGACATCCAAGTTTTCTGAAGATCACATTCAATACAAGAGCTCTAGCATTCAGTCTAAGACACAACTCAAAAGATCAAATGATCAAATCCTCTCCAAGTCCCAATTTAATCCCAAACACTTAGTGGCTTGTGAGAGAGATTTTTGTGTTCATTTGCGCTCTTGTTGCTTGGATTGCCTTTTTCTTTTCCCATTCTTATTCTCAAGTGCTTTGTAAGCGAGGCAAGAGACACCAAGTGCGTGGTGGTCCTTATGGGGTCTTAGTGACTAGTGAGATTAAGGAATAAGGCTCACTCGGTCTAAGTGACCATTTGAGAGAGGGAAAGGGTTGAAATAGACCCAATCTTTGTAACCTCCTCAACGGGGACTAGGTTCTTTGGAACCAAACCTCGGTAAAACAAATCACCGTGTTCATTTGCTTGATTCTCACTTGATTTGTTTTCCCCTCTCTCCCGGATTTGAATTTAATTCTAACGCTAACCCCGGCTTGTAGTGTGTGTTTAAAGTTATAAATTTTAGGATTCGCCTATTCACCCCCCCTCTAGGCGACTTTCAATTGGTATCGGAGCCAGTGCTTCATTAAGAGTCTAACCAACTCGAAGTGATGTCTAGAGATCACGCCAAGAGGGAGATCATGACTGGTGACAAGCTCTCAAGCTCAAGGAGGACCCTTTCAAGGGAGTCCGGCAACAAACACAAGGAGGAATCCTCTTCCACCATCAAGTCGCATCGGAGAGGTGACAAGAATAAGAAGATGAAGAATGTGGTCTATTACGAGACCGACTCTTCGTCACCCTCCACATCAAGCTTCGACTCGTCCGTCGCTTCTAAGGGCCATGAGCGCAAGAAGTATAGTAAGATGCCCCTACGCCATCCTCGTATTTCAAAGCGCACTCCGTTACTTTCCATTCCCCTAGGTAAACTACTAGATTTTGATGGTGAAGATTATTGTATGTGGAGTGATAAAATGAGGCACCATCTAATCTCACTCCACGAAAGTATTTGGGAAATTGTTGAGTATGGAGCGCAGGTACCGAAAGTCGGGGACAAAGACTACGACTCGGACGAGGCTGCCCAAATTAGGCACTTTAACTCCCAAGCCACGTCTATACTCCTCTCCTCCTTGTGTCGAGAGGAGTATAACAAAGTGCAAGGGTTAAACAACGCCAAATAAATTTGGGACGTCCTCAAGACCGCGCACAAAGGAGATGAGGTGACCAAGATCACCAAGCGCGAAACAATCGAGGGCAAACTCAGTTGATTCGTCCTCAACAAAGAAGAAGAGCCGTAAGCAATGTACAACCGGCTAAAGACCATGGTGAACCAAGTGTGCAACCTTGGGAGCACCAAGTGGGGTGACCATGAGGTGGTCAAGGTTATTCTAAGATCCCTTGTTTTTCGCAATCCTACTCAAGTGCAATTAATTCGTGGGGATCCTAGATATAAACTAATGTCTCCCGAGGAAGTGATTGACAAGTTTGTGAGCTTTGAGCTAATGATCAAAGACTCTAAACATATTGTCAACTTGGAGCAAGGCGCCACCTCAACACCCAAGGTGCAACCTGTCGCATTCAAAGCGACGGAAGAAGAGAAGGAGTCTACATCAAGTAGGCTTCCAATCGACGCCTCCAAGCTTGACAACGAAGAAATGGCGCTCATCATCAAGAGCTTCCGCCAAATCCTGAAGCAAAGGAGGGGAAGGACTACAAGTCCCGCTCCAAGAAGGTGTGCTATCGGTGTGGTAAGTCCGGTCTCTTTATTGCTAAATATCCAATTTCTAGTGAAAGTGACAGGGATGAAGACAAGAAGGGGAAGAAGAAGGAGAAGAAGAGGTACTATAAGAAGAAAGGTGGCGATGCCCACATATGTTGGGAATGGGACTCTAACGAGAGCTCCAGCGACTCCTCCTCTGACGAGGATGCCGCCAACATCACCGTCAACAAAGGCCTCCTCTTCCCCAACGTCGGACACAAGTGTCTCATGGCTAAGGACGGCAAGAAAAAGAAGGTACACTCTAGAGCCACTCCAAATATACAACATCTAGTGATGAGGGTAACTCTAGCGATAGTGAAGATAATTTAATGTCTCTTTTTGCCAACCTTAGCATGGACCAAAAGAAAAAGTTAAATGAGTTAATAGAAGCCATCAACGAGAAGGATGAACTCTTGGAAAGCCAAGAAGGCTTCCTTATTAAAGAGAACAAAAAATTTGTTAAATTAAAAAATGCTTATGCTCAGGAAGTAGAAAATGTGAAAACTTAACGAAGGAGCTTAGCATTTGTCATGATTCTATTTCAAGTCTTAGAACTGAGAATGCTAGATTAATTTCTAAGATTGAAAAATTGAATGTTTGCAATGATTCCATTTCCTGTCTTAGAGATGAAAATGCCATTTTAAATGCTAAGATAGAAGAATTAAGTACTTGCAAACCTTCTACATCTACTATTGATCATGTTTCCATTTGCACTAGATGTAGAGATATTAATGTTGAAGCTATTAATGATCACATTGCTGTAATTAAAGAATAGAATGATCACATAGCTAAATTAACTGCTAAAATTGTCGAGCATGAACTAGAAAATAAAAAATTTAAATTTTCTCGTAGCATGCTCTATAATGGGAGACACCCTGGCATTAAGGATGGCATTGGTTTCCAACAGGGAAGCAATGTCAAGCCTAATACCCCTAAGAAACTATCTAATTTTGTTAAGGGCAAAGCTCCCATGGTTCATGATAGGGAAGGCTACATTTTATATCCTGCTAACTATCCTGAGCACAAAATTAGGAGAATTCATGCTAGGAAACCTCACACTGTTTCTCATCATGCATTTATGTATAAGAATGAGGCTTCTAGCTCTAGACATTTCACTCATGTTAAAATGCCTAAAAAGAAAACTCCTGCTGCAGCAAATGAACATAACATTTCATTTAAGACTTTTGATGCTTCTTATGTTTTAACTAACAAATCTGGCAAAATATTTGCCAAATAAGTTGGGGGCAAACACAAGAGTCCTAAGACTTGTGTTTGGGTACCCAAGGTGCTTGTTTCTAACGCCAAAGGACCCAAGACTATTTGGGTACCTAAGAACAAGGCCTAAATTTGTTTTGTAGATTTATGCATCCGGTGGTTCAAGTTGGATAATCGATAGCGGGTGCACAAACCACATGATAGGGGAGAAAAGAATGTTCTCCTCCTATGACAAAAATGAAAATCCCCAATGAGCTATCACATCGGGGATGGAAATCAAGGTTTGGTCAAAGGATTGGGGAAAATTGCTATATCACCTGACCATTCTATTTCCAATGTTTTTCTTGTAGATTATTTAGATTATAATTTGCTTTCTGTTTCTCAATTATGCAAGATAGGTTACAACTGTCTTTTTACTGGGTTAGGTGTTACTATATTTAGAAGAAGTGATGATTCAATAACATTTAAGGGAGTGTTAGAGGGTCAGCTATATTTAGTTGATTTTAATGATAACAAAGCTAAACTTGACACTTGCTTAATTGCTAAGACTAATATGGGTTGGCTCTGGCATCACCGACTTGCCCATGTCGGGATGAAGAATCTTCACAAGCTTCTAAAGGGAGAGCACATTTTAGGACTAACCAATGTTCATTTTGAGAAAGACAGGGTTTGTAGCGCATGCCAAGCAGGGAAGCAAGTTGGAGTCCACCTTGCACACAAAAACATAATGACAACGGACAGGCCACTCGAGTTGCTCCACATGGACCTATTCAGCCCGACTGCTTACATAAGCATCGACGGGAGTAAGTACTGTCTAGTTATTGTGGATGATTATTCTCGCTTCACTTGGGTGTTCTTTTTACTGGAAAAATCACAAACCCAAGAGACATTAAAAGGATTCTTGGAAGGGCTCAAAATGATTTCATATTGAGAATCAAAAAGATAAGAAGCGATAATGGGACGAAGTTCAAGAATTCACAAATAGAAGGATTTCTTGAGGATGAGGGCATCAAGCATGAGTTATCTTCTCCCTACACACCTCAACAAAATGGTGTAGTGGAGAGGAAGAATAGAACTCTATTCGACATGGCGAGGACTATGCTTGATGAGTACAAGACACCGGACCGGTTTTCGGCCGAGGCGATTAACACCGCCTGCTACTCCATCAACCGATTATATCTTCACCGAATCCTCAAGAAGACATCATATGAACTCCTCACTGATCAAAAGCCAAATGTTTCATATTTTAGAGTCTTTGGGAGTAAATGCTTTATTCTTGTTAAAAGAGGTAGAAAATCTAAATTTGCTCCCAAAGCTGTAGAAGGCTTTTTTACTAGGTTATGACTCAAACACAAGGGCATATAGAGTCTCCAACAAATCCACTGGATTAGTTGAGGTTTCTTGGGACATTGTGTTTGATGAGACTAATGGCTCCCAAGTGGAGCAAGTTGATCTTGATGAGCTAGATGATGAAGAGGCTCCGTGCGTCGCGCTAAGCAATATGTCCATTGGGGATGTGACCTAAAGAATCCGAAGAGCCTATACAAGCATAAGATCAACCGTCATCTTCCAACCAAGCATCTCCACCAACTCAAGATGAGGATCAGGCTCAAAATGATGAAGATGAAGATCAAGAGGATGAGCCACCTCAAGAGGAGGACAACGATCAAGGGGGAGATGAAGATAATGAAAACAAGGAAGATGATCAAGAAATTCAGGGTCCAAGACCACCACACCCAAGAGTCCACCAAGCAATTCAAAGAGATCACCCCGTCAACTCCATCCTTGGTGACATTCATAAGGGGGTAACTACTAGATCTCGAGTTGCTCATTTTTGTGAACATTACTCTTTTGTTTTCTCTATTGAACCATACAGGATAGAGGATGTACTAAGAGATCCGAATTGGGTGTTGGCTATGCAAGAGGAGCTCAACAACTTCACGAGGAATGAGGTATGGCATTTAGTTCCATGTCCTAACCAAAATGTTGTAGGTACCAAGTGGGTATTCCGCAACAAGCAAGATGAGCATGGTGTGGTGACAAGGAACAAAGCCCGACTTGTGGCCAAAGGTTATTCACAAGTCGAAGGTTTGGACTTTGATAAAACTTATGCACCCATAGCTAGGCTTGAGTCAATTCGCATATTACTTGCCTATGCTACTTACCATGGCTTCAAGCTTTATCAAATGAACGTGAAAAGTGCCTTCCTCAATGGACCAATCAAGGAAGAGGTCTATGTTGAGCAACCTCCTGGCTTTGAAGATAGTGAGTACCCTAACCATGTGTATAAACTCTTAAAGGCGGTTTATGGGCTCAAGCAAGCCCCAAGAGCATGGTATGAATGCTTGCAAGATTTTCTTATCACTAATGGCTTCAAAGTCGGTAAAGCCGATCCTACACTCTTTACTAAAACTGTTGCAAAATACTTGTTTATATGCCAAATTTATGTTGATGATATTATATTTGGGTCTACTAACAAGTCAACTTGTGAAGAGTTTAGTAGGATCATGATTCAAAAATTCGAGATGTCTATGATGGGGGAGTTGAAGTATTTCCTTGGATTTCAAATCAAGCAACTTCAAGATGGCACCTTCATCAGCCAAACCAAGTACATTCAAGACATACTTAACACTACAAGAAACTCCTAAATTTTCGTGGGCCAAAAACCCACGAAAATAAGCCTAAACCGACGAAAATAGATAATTTTCGTCGGCAGGCCGACGAAAATAGCCGCCGAAAATAAGTTCGACGAAAATATGCGGCTATTTTCGTCGGCACCGACGAAAATAAGTTATTTTCGTCGGCTTTCCCAAAGCCGACGAAAATAGGCAGTCGACCATCAATTTTCGTCGGCCGGTGGTGGCCGACGAAAATACGTGCAGGCTATTTTCGTCGGCCTCGGTGGTGGCCGACGAAAATAGCCTGGGAAAATATTTTCGTCGGCCACCACCGAGGCCGACGAAAATTGATGGTTCCCCCCCCCCCCAAAACAGATTTTTCTGCACCTATTAATAATTCACAGCAATATACACAATATATCACAATTCACATATACAGATTCACAAGACTAATACATAATTCACAAAACACATTCACATATACATAGATAGTCCATAGTCCATTCAAATAAGTCTAGAGTCTATAAGTCCATTGTCCATTCAAATACACAATTCACAAAACTCTAGTCCATAAGTCTAGAGTCCATAAGTCCATAAGCTACTCACTACTCACTACTCACTCCTCACTGATCACTCCGGCGGGCTGTGGGAGTTTTGGCCACTCCCTCCTCCGCCACCAGGAAGGTGGCCACTCCCTCCAGCACCATGGACGTTGACACCACCCTCCGATCCATGAGCATGTGACGCTGAACCCTGCAATTCATCAATCATTCAAATAAGGCTGTATTTTGCTATCACTATACATATACATTGATGTGTTTGGTCAATATTTGCATAAAACTAAACATGGAACGTCACCTGTGATCCATGGTGAGTAGGAGGTTGTGCATGCATCCACGGATACTGTTGTGGTGGCCACCCCAGCGGTGGTGGCACCCACCCCGTCGGTGGCGGTGCCATCCACGCTTGAAATGGCTGAGAGCCCGCCGGTGGCTGGGAGACCGGTGGCACCCATCCCGGGACTGGCTGCGATCCTTGGGGTGGATGCGTCCAAGTGCCTGGAGGTGCCTGTGTCCACCCAACACCGGTCCACTGTGGCTGCGACGCTGGAGCTTGTCCTGGCCACTGTCCCCATTCTTGTGCCTGCGAGCCATTTTTGATAATAAAGAAAGAGTTGCTATGGAATTGAAGTGTTCAGATAGTGTTACCTGGGGAGGGCGAAAAGCGGGCAAGTTCATATCAGGGCCGAGTCGAGTAGTCATTTCCTGCAAATGGATGCAACGTTAGAATCACAACATTATACTTTGAATTCAATGACGACACGTGATGAGATAGACGGATTACCTGAAAATAAGAAGCCATATATTGCGTCAGCTGTCCAACCTGCTCCTGCGCTGCTAGAGCCTGCTCCTGTGCTGCTCGAGCCTGCTCCTGTGCTGCCCGAGTCTCCTCCTCCAGCTTAGCCTCTCGAGCAGACCTGGAGGAGCGAGAACTCCCTCCCGAAGACGATGCCTTCCCTTGACCTATTGTCCTGTTATATTCCACAACGCCGGTGCCAAAGGCAAACCTGCATGATACACATAGTTGAGCCATTAAGTGGACACATTCTTGTTAATGAAATCGTCGAATCAAACACAAACACCTCACCTGCCATGCTTTCTACCCCCACCACTATGGTACAACGCCGAGGCATCTAAGTCTGAATGCATCCAGTCGAAGTCAGGCCCATGGCGTTGAGTCATTTCCTCCCCATATGCATTCTGCAAAGAAAGTTGGAGTTAGACACAAAACATGCAATTTAATTCGTAAATACATACTTGTTTACCATTTTCTCCCTTGCCGCCTCGCTGCATAGCACATCAGGGTTCGCCGGATCAGGGCCACGGTGACCACGGACGTAAACCTCCATAAAACTTGGAGCAACTCCACTTTCAGCTTCCTGCATGAAAAAGAAGAGTTAAACCATATAATTTTCATAGATGTAACATACAAGTTTGATTTATATACTTACCATGCGGCGTGCGGTACCAAGGTGTCCATCGGCGCCGTACCTGTGCCCCGGTCCTTCAGTGCCACGGTTGGCACGGTGCTTGTTGGACTCTGCAATCCACTCAGGCGACGCCCATCTCTTAGCCAACCACCTCTAGGCTTCCATGTCCTTCGACAGCCAATCCACAACGCTCTCCAGGTACTGCTCCTCTGTGAGGTAGATCTCATTGGCCCCTAATGCTTTGCTCATTTTCTGACCCTTTATCTTCTTGTAGTAGTAGTTGACGGCCGCGATGCGAGCATTGTACATGGCATCCTTGATTATCTTATCAGCGCACTTCCGAAAGTGCCTCTTCACACGTGTCCACTGAGCCTGATCCTCCTCGATGTCATCCGGCAATTGGAACCTCCCCTACATATCAATCGAGAAGTTAAGTTAAAGTAAGATTAGGAGAAGCAATAATTCAATGAATTGCTTATATACGAAAGTAAACTCACCCAGAACTCGTCCCACACAGCCACCTGACAAGTCCTTCGTTTTTTTTCCGAACTTCCCCCTCCGCTACTGCTTTCCCCTGACTCCCCTGGCTCGACATAGTCCTTTAGACCCCAGTCAGCCCACTGCATAGCCGCGAACCTCTCGCCATTGAGCTCCACCATGCCAGGGTAGTAGAAGCGACAGAGGCTACCCAACACCGCGTTCACCTTGGGACGTCTGCCTGTACCGTCCCAAGTCAAGTCTTCCCATGACCTACAAAAATTAATAAAACAAGTAAACTAGTGCAATCACGTTCACATTAAAAAATTAACACAACAAAAATAAGCCCCACCATTCTCCATGCGGCCGGAAGGACGTAGATTCAATATGATGAAATGATTAGAAACTAATATCAATTAAACTAATATGCATAATAATACCTGAAGGACGTAGAACCATCTGACGCGTCGCCCGCGCTGCCTGCCCCCATTGGGTCAACCTCCTCATCCTGCTCACCCTCCTCATCCTGCTCACCCTCCTCACCCTGCACATGAGCATCCTGCTGAGGAGTCTCCTGCTCACCCTCCTCACCCTGCACTTCGTCTAGACAGTCGAGAAGTTGCTGCTGCCTCTGTCGGCTCTGTGAGGTGCCCTGAAAAAGCCCACTGCCCGAGCTGTCCTCGCTGGCCGCGCTGCCCCCACTCCTCCTCGATCTCCTATGCTTGAACATGTTCAACTGTAGATAAATTAATGTCAAACCACAGTATATGAAACAAATAATATGAAAATTAATAATGTGGAAATTGGAATACATAGCTTAATTGATTAACTAAAAGAAACATACTAATCAAAAGTCATCCGCATCCGATGATGCTTCTTCGGCTCGTTGTTTATTCATACGCTCTTGATTTCGTTGGATCCTTACTGATCTTCTAACGACGACAGGTCGTTTGCGCTTTGACCTAGGTTCTTCAATTAAGTCGCTTGAATTGCAACAGAGATTTTCAAGTCCTTCTCCATTGGTCACATGGAATCGGTGAGCTATGTCTTGATTCGACGCCGCTTCTGGTTGAAAAACAGCATCATCGTTGTCCCTGCTTGTACTCACGTAGTCAGCACTCTCTGGAGCGACGACTTGTGGGTTGACTTTGATTGCAACCCACCAAGCCCTAAGGCTTGGGTGAGGATATGGCAGGTAGTACACCTGTTTTGCCTGATTTGCAAGGACAACATCGCTCATACTGCTCGGAATCCTAGAGCTATGCTTCACCTCGACATTACCATACTTGTCGACACGAGTCCCACTATGAGCATCAAACCAGTCGCACTCGAAAAACACGACTTTAAGTTCTTTGGGGCCATCGAAAATCAACTCTACAATGTTTTGAAGAACACCGTAATAGTCCACTACTTTGTCATCGTCAACATATGAACTTGCCAACACACCACTATTGGTGGTGGCTTCCAATGGTCGACTCTTCTCCAATTTCGCGGTTCGGAAGCGATATCCATTTACATCATAGCGAGTATAGTTTCGGACGGACACAGAGGTATGTGCCATTTGCTGCAAGTCCGGGTGCACAGAGTATTTGGAAACCTATACAAGTAATTAGTATATGCATTATATCTTCCAAGTCCAAAATTCAAAGATTAAGTATGGACAATGAGAGAACGACAATTACTAACATAATTACGAAACCACTGCACGAAGTTTGGTCCACCTTTCAACCCATCACGTCGAAGATTTTCTAATTGGATGGCCGTAGGTTTACTAGTAGATTTCCAACATTCTTCATCAAACATGCTGGACATATTACAAACATGGAGATTACACACTATAGAAATTATGAGATGAGAAAATGGACGTAACTATGAGGAAAACTTACTCGAACGCCTCCTGTGTGCTGTCAATATTGCTATACATATATAGCATTAGCGTGTTCAAATCTGATGCTTCAATGTGACGTACACTCCCTTTTCCATCTGCTTTACCCGGATTCACAAAAATTTGAAGGGTGCTTTGGGGTGATTCATTTTCGACATGAAGTCGCACTGAAGGCGCAAACACATTGTTGGCTCGAGCGAAATACCTGGTTGAGAATTGAGATATCTCCTTAAGGGCAAAAGCCTCCGCAATACACCCTTCGACTCTAGCCTTGTTCCGAACAGACGCCCTGAGCTTTTTCAACGCCCTTTCTATAGGATACATCCACCTGAATTGCACTGGTCCGCCTACCAAAGCTTCCCAAGGCAAATGCACAATTAGATGTTGCATCACATTGAAGAATCCTGGCGGGAAAACCTTTTCAAATTTACAAATAAGAATTGGAATTTCTTTCTCAAATTTCTGCATCAACCTCTTCGATACCGTCTTTGCGCATACTTCCCTATAGAAGTAACTCAACTCTGCAAATATGCTCCAAAGCTCATCCTTAAAATAGCCTCGAAACATCACGGGCATCAGCCTCTCCATAATAATATGGTAGTCATGGCTTTTCAAACCGATCAATTTACCGGTCTTCAGATTGACTGCCCGTTTCAGATTTGCCGCATACCGATCTGGAAATTTCAGATTCTTCAACCACTTAAATATTTCTTTCCTTTCATCCGGCTTGAGGCAGTAATCAGCTCGCGGCCTACTTTCATGCCCTTTATCGCTTACTTTCAACTCGAGCATCGGCCTCTTACAAATTTCAGCCATGTCTTTTCTTGCCTTCATATTATCTTTCGTTTTATCAGTCACATCGAAACATGTGCTTATGATGCTTTCGGCAACGTTACGCTCTTGGTGCATCAAGTCTATGTTGTGCGGCATGATCAAGGCTTTTGCATACGGAAGCTCCCATATTGATGAAATATGGGTCCAGTTATGGTCCTCCTCGTAGCCTTGGAACCTATCATTTTCTCCTTGCTTCAGACAAGCATGCCATGCCATTATCTGCGGTGCAGTTTGCCTCTTTGGTGGCCCATTTCTGATTTTGGCTCCACCTCTGAATGCAGTAAGCGAATTCCTAAAATCATGCTTGAATGGAGTCCAACGTCGATGAGCATCAAAGAATGACACTTTCCCACCATGCTTCAATCTAAATGCATCCGTATCATTCATACATATGGGACAGCACAACCGACCATGGACACACCATCCAGACCAATCTCCATACGCCAGCAGATCATGCACTGACCACAAATAAGCAGCGCGCATGGTAAACTCCTTTTCAGTATGGCTGTCATAAGCCTTCACACCTCTCCACAATTATTTCAGCTCTTCAATTAAAGGGCGAACAAACATATTCAGCTTTGGCCCTGGATGCTCGGGGCCTAGGATGACTAGTGCAAGGAACATGAACTCTTCTTTATTGACCAACTCAGGAGGAAGATTATATGGCACAATGAAGACAGGCCAACACGAGTAAGGGCTTGCACTGGTATTGAAAGGTGTGAATCCGTCTGTCGATAGACCAAGCCGTACACTCCTAGGGTCGTTTGCAAATTCGGGATCAAACTCGTCAAATGCCTTCCACGCATCACCGTCCGACGGATGGACCATTATGTCTGGATCAGTGACGAGACGTACACCATTCTTTGGCCACGTCATATGCAGAGCTATTTCCTTGTTGAGGAACAACCTTGAAAGCCGAGGAATGATGGGCAACCGACGAAGTTGCTTAGCTGCGACCTTCGTAACTACCAATTCACCCTCATCATTTGTCACCTCGACATATCTAGAAGCTTCACAATGCTTACAACGGTCCAGCTTGTCATCCTCCTCAAAGAATAGCATGCAACTGTTGGGACACACGTCGATCTTCTCATATGTCATCCCAAGACCAGCCAACATCTTCTTTGCGAAGTACATATTTTTTGGCAACTTATGATTCTCCGGTAGAACCTCGCCCATAAGTTGGACGATGTCGTTGTAAGCACTGTTTGAAATGTTGTGCTTCGAATTTATCGCCATTAGTCTTGTGAGAGTCCCAAGAACTGACATCTGAGTGTGCTCGTGCAGTCTCTCTTCTCCTGCGGCGAGTAGCCAGAAGAATTCTTGAGCATCGCGTGGAAGCTGCCCCGGCTCCTCAGCGTTCATTTCAACCTCCCTACCAAGATCATGCAACATATCGTCCATCCTATCATGATCGTCATCAAGCTCCACATCCGCGTCAACGTGTCTAATAGACTCTCCATGCCGGTACCATACAAGGTAGTTCGACATAAACCCACTTTTGCAAAGGTGTTTCTCCATTTCTTCCTTCTTCTGAGGCCACTTGTTCTCGCAGCGATTGCAAGGACACTTCACTAGACGACCAGTTGCATCTTTGAAAGCGTGCTCAAGAAAATCCTTTGTTACACCCATCCATTCATTCGAATGTGCCCCATCCTTTCTCCACCCGTCATACATCACCCTCCGATCACCGTCCATTTCAAAGGCTAAACAAAAGTCAAAGAACATCAACGATCGTCTGTGGCTTATTTAGGTGAACTCCCTATTAGGTAAAGGCCCTAAACCCACCCAAGAGTGTAGGCCGATGCTTGTGATTTATGACGTGTAGCCTACGATTGCCGCGAAATTTCGGCAGCATAACCCCGCTGCTCTCCAAGCACACGCTTGAACATGGTGTGTTGGAGAACAACTGGGTTACAAAACTGAAATTCCGCGTCAATCGTAAGGCACATGTCACAAATCACAAGCATCAGCTTACACTCTCAGGCTGTCCAAAATACGTGGACAATTCCGGAACGGCGAACCTCACAAGCCAATGTGACGTTCGCCGTTCCCGAATGGGTGACGCATACGGTTTGCTACGGTTAACGATTAAAACTGAGAATAATGTATACATGAGAAATTACGAAAACAATGTATACCTGAGAATAATGTACGAGTCTAGCTAACGGTGGAGAAGGTCAAGTCGGAAGAACACCTATATACAAAAAATATTATTGTCAATAAAAAATTCGGCAGCACCTCCCCTATAAAGTGATGTTTCTAAAACCTGCAAATAAACGACAACACGATGGTTGCCAACACAGAAAACTACATGATAGCTACATAATAAACAATATGCTGACCAGTATATGCTAAACAATATGTTGACAAGTATATGCTAAACAATATGCTACAAGTATATGCCCTTACAATTATAGTTAATTAATTAACACATGCTATTGATTCTATACCTATGTAGGCTTCACCAAACTTTAGTTGCTATCAGGATGATTGGTTTTTGTGTGTAAATAAGAATCTCATCTGCTAAGTGTGTATTATCTTCATCTCAGGCTAAACAACACATGGCCTTATTATGGACATTTCTATCATACTGATATGAGGGTCAAGCAGGCACATGGACATGATGAGGAGCGGATGGCATCTCTGTAGCTGCGCTGCAGTGTATCTACATCAATATGGCAATGCTTGTCTGGACACAAATGCTACATCTACATGTAAATGCAGAGTTGCAGGTAGATAGCAACCCCTCTCCCCTGAGATGCCAACTCCGACTCCTGTCCTACTGTGTGTACTGATCTGTACAGCAAGCAATATTCAATCAGCAGTCAATTCCTAGGATGTCCTAAGGTACTATGGAAACATTTTTCCTTCGAATACTGTTATACTAATGAAAAAAGGGAGTGTCGAAATGTTTGTTGTCAACTGACGAAAATCCAGCCAGCAGGCCCGTGTCCTACCTGCAGACAGATTGGATAACAAGCTTATGAATCCGAAGTGCATATTTATATCGCATATCATATATTAATCAATCCTGTCTTTCTGCCTGCTCCTATTTGTAGGTCACGACAATGATCCTATCTAAGTACATAAGTCACTAACACCATTTCCTGCTTGTGGAAAGGTTTGGTCTTGCAGGAGATGAGCTCGCCAGACAGTCCATCACACTGCGGGCTTGATTGCATCTTCACAGGACGTGGACTTGTGGGCACATGATCCACAGGCAACGGTTCGGCATCCTCCTGGCGTTCTTGTGGCTGGCAGCAGCCGCGAGAATCTGTGTGGAGCCCTGGGCTGGGCTCGTTGCAAGATATGCCAGCCTCTCATCTTCAGACTGGAGGAGGAGGAGGGGTTCCCTCTCCAGGCTTTTTCCATGATGTTACAGCATTGAGTGCATGTTACATTCACGGCCCTATCAGCACATGCTGTGGGCAGCCGGTGATGATAGGATCAGATGCTCATATCTCCTGTGGTTTTCTGTCTACCGCATTTGGATTGGATTGGATTGGATTTGGACCCCCCTGTACTGTACTTCCTCCTTGCTCCCCTGCTGCTTGGCGCTTTGTCCATGTGCTTTGTCCATGTGCTTGGGTTGTAACACTATGGTTAAAAACTTGGAGTGGTGGTCACATGGACATTTCTATCATACTGATATGAGGGTGTTACCTTTGGGGGTATTTGATGCCATACTTGGTTATGCATGGTTGATGGAGCACAGTCCTATGGAGTGTGATTGGATTGATAAAGTATTACAGTTTAAGGATGTTGGCCAATGGGTGAAGTTGTATGGAGATGGTGCTGGGAACAATTCTTCCATTCAGAATGTGTCAGTTCTGCAAGTGCAGAAAATGCTCAAAGGTCATGACGTGTGGGTCATGGTTCTGCTAGAGGAGGTTAAGGAGGATAACAGCACTGTTCATATTTCTCATGTACTCAAATTATATTACCCTCATCCAGTCCAAAACCATGGTATATACTCTATAAATCAATGAACGAACTACATTCAGAATTAAAATTGGTTAACACATGAAGCATAAAAGGATCGACAGCAAACCTGTCCTAAGTCTACTGCAGGGTTCAAGCTCTTCCCACAGTCGTACACAAGATCGCCCCTTATTATAGTGATTGCTCCCGTAAGAAGATCAATCTCCACCTGCACGATTTTGAATAGAAATAGCAATCCGCCTATAAGACATCCAAACATGACTTAGCTGCCCCGGCCTGTTGTAATTAAACTAGTCTTGAGGATTTCGACGCGCACCTCGCTTATACCAGCTCCGTAGTTAAGGTACTTGTTAGAAACTTGACCAGGTACCCAGTACGCACTCGCGGACATATCGACATCGTCTTCATAGGCCTGCATCATGGAAACACCACAGGACGTTTTCTGATCGCTGGAAATAGCAAGCGATGAGAACGAACTAGAGAGGAGGATAAACTTGCCTGCGAAACCAAGGTATCCCACGAGACGTTCTCTGATTGCTGCTGCAGCCTGTCCAAGACTAGCTTTAACCTATCGTACAGCGTATCGCATGCCTGGAGCCAGAGAACGGTGAGGTGGGGCGCGAGCGCGGCGAGGCGCGATGGAGCTCGCCGAGCTTGCGTGCGTGCGACGGCCACGGGGAGCCAGAGAACGGCGGGCGCGCGCGACGGAGCTCGCCGAGCAGAGAACGGCGAGGCGGGGCGCGAGCGCGGCGAGGCGGGGCACGACGGAGGTCACCGGGCTTGCGTGCACGCGACGGCCACGGGCTTGCGTGCGCGCGACGGCCACGGGCGCAAGCGAGCGCGGCGAGGCGGGGCGCGACGGAGCGAGGCGGGGCACGAGCGCGGCGACGGCGGGGCGCGAGTGCGGCGGCGGCAGGATTTAGGGCAGGCGGGGCGCGAGCGAGGAGGTTGTGTGCTGAGTCAGGGATGGACGATTAAGGGACACTATTTTCGTCGGCCTCACGGAGGCCGACGAAAATAATGGTCGGTTAATAACGTATTTTCGTCGGCCTGTCTGAGACCGACGAAAATACACCACATTTTCGTCGGTCCTGAGGCCGACGAAAATAAGTTTTGTATTCTCGTGGGCCTACCCACGAAAATATTCACTGGCCCACGAAAATAGCCACATTTTCGTCGGTAACGACGACCGACGAAAATAACATTGCATTTTCGTGGGCCGGCCGACGAAAATAATCCGGCCCACGAAAATTTATGCGTTTCCTGTAGTGTAAGAAGTTTGGAATGAAGGATGGCAAACCCATCAAGACACCCATGGAAACTAATGGGCATCTCGACCTCGATATAGGAGGTAAATCCGTAGATCAAAAGGTATACCGGTCGATGATAGGATATTTACTCTACTTATGTGCATCTCGACTGAATATTATGCTTTCAGTATGCATGTGTGCAAGATTTCAGGCAAATCCTAAGGAAGTTCACCTTAGGGCCGTAAAGAGAATCATGAGATACTTAGTTTACACTCCTAAGTTTGGGCTTTGGTACCCCAAGGGATCCCCTTTTGATTTAATAGGATATTCTGATGCCGATTGGGCAGGGTGTAAATTTGATAGGAAGAGCACATCAAGGACTTGTCAGTTTCTAGTGAGATCCCTGGTGTCTTGGGCTTCAAAGAAACAAAACTCTGTAGCTCTTTCCACCGCCGAAGCTGAATATATTGCCACAGGCCATTGCTGTGCGCAATTACTTTAGATGAGGCAAACCCTTAGAGACTATGCCTACAAATTGAGCAAAGTCCCTCTCCTATGTGATAATGAGAGTGCAATCCGCATGGCGGATAATCCTGTTGAGCACAGCTGCACTAAGCACATAGATATTCGGTATCACTTTCTGATAGATCACCAATAAAGGGGGATATCAAAATTGCGTATGTTAACACTAAGGATCAATTAGCCGATATCTTTACCAAGCCACTATATGAGAAAACCTTTAGCAAACTTAGGAATGAGCTAAATATTCTTGATTCTCGGAATTTTGATTGAAACTTTGCACACATAGCTCTTTTATATACCTTTGAGAATCTCTTTCATTTGGTACAAATGCATATTTCTTATCATTCTTGTGCCAAAGCTAAGACTAACATGCTTTCATGAGTATCTTTTGCATTAAGTCTTAGATTGAAAGGGAAATCCAGTATTCAGCAAAGACAAAGCTTCCACTCCAAACTCTGATGGTATCATTTAACCTTTGTTGTTACTCCGCCATCTCTCCAATTGGTATAATCTTTCACTCATATTTCTTATTATCAATGGGGGAGAATATATAAAAAGGGCTCCAAAGTTCTCTGTTTTTTGCGATTAATGCCAAAGGGGGAGAAAATATTAAGCCCAAAGCAAAAGGACCGCACCACCAAAATTCAAAATTTCTCAAATGTTTGTTTTCAATTAGTATCTAATTTTACAAACGATCTTTCAATTGATATCTTTTAAAGTCAATTTTAAAATTGGTATCTATTTCAAAAACCCTCTTGAAAGCTAAGGGGAGAATTCATCCAGGGGAGTTTTTGTTTAGTCAAAGGAAAAGCATTTGAAATAGGGGGAGGATTTTCAAATCCTAAAAATGCTTCTTGCAATCTTATTCCTATACCTTTAACTATTTGCAAAAAGACTTTGAAAAGATTTCCCAAAAGATTTGCAAAAAAACAAAACAAGTGGTGTAAATGTGGTCCAAAATGTTAATAAAAGAAAGCCAATCCATTCACTCTTATTTATTCCTAGTAAAACTTTCAGTTGGTTTAGTTCCAAGTAACCTATGCACATTCTAAATGCAAACTAGTTACATTTCTGCACTTATTATTTGCTTTGGTTTGTGTTGGCATCAATCACCAAAAAGGGGGAGATTGAAAAGGAAATAGGGTTAACCACCATTTCCTATAATTAATTTTGGTGGTTGATGACCAACGCAAGCATATGGACTAACTAGTTTGTCTAGAACTCATGTATTACAGGTGCATAAGGTTCAACACAAACCAATAAAAGAATCAAGTTAGGGACTCAATTTCAAAGGAGCAAAAGGACTTGAGTGTGCTAAAGAATGGCGCACCGGACTGTCCGGTGCGCTAGGCCATACAACTCCAAACCAGCCACTCTCGGGAATTCCAGGGCGCGCTCTGCTATAACTCACCGGACTGTCCGGTGTGCCACTGGACTGTCCGGTGAGCCAGCGAAGCAACGACTCACTGCGCCAATGGTCGACTCTGCAAAATGCTAAAGTGATGAACAATGCCGCGCAGAAGTCAGAGCAGCGAAGTCAGAGGGGCACCGGACTGTCTGGTGCCGCAAGAGGACAAAGCCTCCAACGGTCGACCAGCTCCAAACCCTAACGGTTGGCTGATGTGGCGGCACACCGGATAGCGCACAGTACCTGTCCGGTGGCACACCGGACTGTTCGGTGCGCCCATCGCCAGCAGCCTTTCGCCAACGGCTACAAGGTGGTTGGGGGTTATAAATACCCTCCAACCACCACAACCTTTGGCATCCAAGTTTTCTGAAGATCACATTCAATACAAGAGCTCTAGCATTCACTCCAAGACACAACTCAAAAGATCAAATCCCCTCCAAGTCCCAAATTCATCCCAAACACTTAGTGGCTTGTGAGAGAGAGAGATTTTTGTGTTCATTTGCGATCTTGTTGCTTGGATTGCCTTTTTCCCATTCTTATTCTCAAGTGCTTTGTAAACAAGGCAAGAGATACCAAGTGTGTGGTGGTCCTTGTGGGGTCTTAGTGACCCGTGAGATTAAGGAAGAAGGCTCACTCGGTCTAAGTGACCGTTTGAGAGAGGGAAAGGGTTGAAATAGACCCGGTCTTTGTGACCTCCTCAACGGGGACTAGGTTCTTTGGAACCGAACCTCGGTAAAACAAATCACCGTGTTCATTCGCTTGATTCTCACTTGATTTGTTTTCCCCTGTCTCTCGGGCTTGAATTTAATTCTAACGCTAACTCCGACTTGTAGTGTGTGCTAAAAGTTATAAATTTCAGGTTTCGCCTATTCACCCCACCTCTAGGCGACTTTTAGGTATTTACTTACATTTAGTAACTGCTAATAAAATTCGAGCAACTTATTAAAAGCAATGCTCAGCTATAACCCCCTATTATTGATCAGCCATACACTCCACATGAACTCCCACCTTTGATGAGTTCATGCATATTATTCCCCACAACTTGTTGAGCTATGAACATATGTGAGCTCATCCTTGCTGTCTCACACCCCCATAGGTCAAGGACAGGTACCACAGGATGAGGCGCATGTTGGATGTTGCGATGTGTTCGTAAGAGTTCTAGGTCGTCGTCTCCCAGTCAACTTTGGGTTGCTGGATCGTTTCTGTACCACTATTTATTTATTTTGTATAGAACTCCTATTGTATAATAAAGTTGTGACATTCGTTTCTATACCACTATTCATCATACGTGTGAGACTTGGTCCCAGCGCACCTGGTGTTTATGTTCGCGCCCGGGTTCCTAAAACCCGGGTGTGACAGAAGTGGTATCAGAGGAATGTTGACTGTATGACGAAACCTAGATAGAACTAGACAATCCTTACCTACTTACCTTACTCTGATTCTTTTCTAAACTCATCTTAATCTTTTCTCATCTATTTCCGCTTTACTCTGATTACTCTTACCTTTTCCTTCTAAAGACAAATGTGGATTTCACACTTTGAAATCATGTGCCTAAAGTGACCTTTAGGAATAGGAGACCTACTCTTAGGAACAAAACAAAACTATTTTTATAGGTATATATACACTTGAGTGCTTGTCCTTATGATACTTGTTTGATTTAGATTTTTGATTGAGTGTGATGAGTTGTGGAGTAATGTCAACAATTGCATCTACATATACACCTAGACATAAGGGAAAATATTTATAAAATGTACAACACAGAATATTCTCTATTAAACTAGATATATTTTTAATAGATCCATCTTATCTTAAAAGATTCTCTCTTAGTTTAATAGATCCATCATATCTTAAAAGATTCGCTCTTATCTTAATAGATCCATCTTATCTTGAAAGGTTCTCTCTTATCTTAATAGATCCATCTTATCTCAAAAGATTCTATCCTATTCTAATAGATCTAACTAATCTTAAAAGATTCTATCTTATTCTTAGAGACTCATCTTGTCCTAGTAAGCATACTTATCCCCACCACTCTGCTTATCTCATAATAGTGTGACAAACATGATCTATTCTAAAATAAATTAAGTAGATCTTATCTAATTTAATCTGATTACACCAATTTAATTCTGATCCCATCTATTCTAGTCAGATCTAATCTAATGGACAAACATGTTAGATAATACTGGTAAAATAAGATTGGATCCTACCCTAGTAGATCTATCTAACTCAAACTAGTCTAATCCAGTTATATTCAATCTAATATAGACCCTACCTAATATAATATGATCTGATCTAAAGAGAGTTACTTAAACAAGTTATTTAATACTAGTAACATAGATTAGACCATATTCCTATAAATGGATTTTAAATCTAAATTGGTGTCTTAGACCAACTCATTCGAGGAACCACGACCTAGTCTATGTTATAAGTTGTCCAAACCCATTTATCCCAAAAGCAAAGTAAAACTTAGTTTAAATTTACCTACCCCATGTACCCTTAATTGTTATCCCAACTCAGATAATGGCATCCAACACCACAACAGATGGTCCCTAAATCAGATCCAAGAAGAAGGTTAACCTCAACAATTAAAGATATGAGTAGAAACAAATCTTCAGATGAATCAAGATCTACCACTGGAATAAAAGTCTCTCTTACCTAACCTTCTTTTACCCCCAAATCTTCTCTACACTCACCTAATAGCTAAAATCTGATGTACCCTTGTTTTCTATGCCACACATGCTAAGGGCATTAAAATTTTGGGTGTATAAAAATATAATAATTGGAAGTTCCACATAGATAAGAAAGAGAGATACTAGAATTTCATAAAGATAAAGTCAGCTTGATATGCTTAACTAAATGATATTCTTAAATAGGGTTATCTAATCTAATGTGATCTAATCTAATGTGGTCTACTTGAACAGATTAGTGATATTGGTAGAAGAGATTATACCCTAATAGCCAGGTGTAGACCAACTCAACCATGAGCAGAAGAGCTAACCAAAGAGTCATGATGGATTGTATAATCTGACTACCCTCACCTAACATCAAACAAACTTTTGACCTACATCGTGTGGTTTATCTCATCTAGATAGATTCCATCCTACCTTTGGAAACTCACTTTATACGACTAGTTACCCCAATCTGGACATAAAACAAAGATTAAGCCCTACTAAAGAATCTTCAGATCATAACCAGCTACTAGCCTATTCATTCTGCTTACCAAATACTTTCCATTGCAAAACTATCCTACCATATGCTTCTAACTCTCATGGTCAATACCAGGAAGGGAGGATTATCAGGCAACAACAAACAGAAATGAATCCTCCAAATCATCCACCGGCTAGAACTGATCCAGTGGTTGCCGCCCAAACGCTGGTACTACAACAAATGACAAACATGGTTAACGAAATGCAAAATCAGATAAGGCAAGAATGCCAGGAAATATGTCAGGACCAGCTAGAGATGCATCAAGAAATGAGGCAAGCACGGTTGGAAAGACAACAACAACGCCCACTACCTCCTCCACCACCACCAGCTCCACCAAGCTACAAATATATATATATATATATATATATATATATATATATATATATATATATATATATATATATATATATATATATATATATTCCTATTTGTAAGACCTAAATGTTACTTTAGTTAGTAGCTAGTATCTTACTATTTTAGGAATAATAAGGTCTACCTGACCCTGTGTTTTGCTAATGAGTCATGCATCATGCTGAGATTTTGTTTGTGCATATGTTTTGAGATGACATGGTTATACACCCTTTTCTTACAAATCTCGAGGACGAGATTTCTGTTAAGGGGATAGGTTTTGTAATACCCAAATTATAAAACTTATAAAAGAGTTGCTCTCCTTATATGATTTGCCATCTACTTCTTGAGACATGTGACTAAACGTAATTAAAAGAGAATAATTCTTTACTAAAACACAAAAAAGAAAAGCCTTGCATCATATTGGAGTTTCGTTTGTTTGTGCATTTAGTAGTAATAACAATAATACTAATAAAAAATAATAAGTTGAGAACTTGAATAAAAAACCTAAATTGAAATTCGGATTTGAGAGTGGTTAAGAGAGAGAGAGAGAGAGAAATACTATAAAATATAAAATAAAATTTATAAATAAATAAATTTATCCATACTGGTATGTTTAAATTCTACCTCTAACTTGAGTGCAAAATCCACAACCATACTTGAAATTCCAATGGAAATTTAAAAGTAAGGAGGAAAGAAATTAGAAAAGGAAAGAAGACATTAAAGAAAAAGATAAAGCTGATTCGGCATGCTCAGCCCATTTCGCGCGTCGGCCCGTTGGCGAGGCCTCACTGCCCTGCCGACCCCAGCCACCAGCCGGTATCGCGCGCACCCTTGCGAGCCCGCTCCGCATTGATGCCTGGCCCCACTTGTCAATCTCAACGCGATCGTGCCAATCCGTCTCCCACTGTCGGGCAGATCGTATCTGTCAGTGCCACGCGCGCGTGCCGGCCTTCTCCTTACCCTGGCATGTGGGACCCCTTGGCTACTATTCCTCTTCTCCGCTTTAGTAGCTTCGGCATGGGCTGTTACATGCACCGCACGACCGAACGAAGCGGGCGGGTCGTTTTCTAGCGTTGGGGATTAAAACCCCGATGGATATGTGACCTTTTTCCCTCTTCTATTCCCCGCTCGCGCTAGCACACCGCTTTCGCTGTCGCCATCGTGGGTCGTGGAGAAGAAACATCGCCGCCGGCGCCGTTCCTCGCATAAATTGGTTGCCGGGGACCATGAAGTAGGTGCGAGGTATCGCCTGGTCTTGGGGAAGATATCCCCACCGCCAATTTGATGAACGACTGGTCAGAACTCGGGCAATGGTTCACCGGAGCAGTGGCGTCCGTCGCGGGTTGCTTCTCATTGTGGGCAGAGACTCTGCGCCACCGTCTTGGTGAGGCCCTCTCACCTTTCATTTCGACTTCATTCCCTAGTGACTATGCGCCTTTCAAATTGGGGTAAGGATCACCTGGGCCATGAATTGATGGTCGTCGACGATGACCCCGCCGTGGTGGCCGGCGGCGCCACCACGGTCAAGGTAGGGAGGGTGAAAGAAGTGCGCTAGCCGTTGATCCTAACTTCAACGGCTGGGATTGCAAGCAGGTACCGGTTTGGGGGCAAGCTCTATGTGTTGTTGATCTCATCGTGAACGACCATGATTCAATACAAAGTATACCTTTTTGCGCGATAGATCTAAACCGTAGGTATGAGATCCGAGGGATAGCGTAGCCTGGCGGGGGTGACCTGCTGTGGAGCATTAATCTCTGATCGGATGGATCACGTTGACTACAAGTCTAGGTGGGGTGCCGATCTAATCTGCAGCGTCAACATTGGATCGGACGGCTCCGATGGGCCGATACCCTTTCGGCTGTTAGTTTTGTGTATGAGTCCCTGGAAATAGTTGAAACCAACCCGCAATCCTCACAGTTGTGGACTGGGTCTGAGCATCTTTTCGCTTAAGTCCCTGTGTTTTCGGCTAATAGTAAGCGCAGTCCATACCTTTAATAAAACCAGAGAAATTATCTTGCAAATGATTTTCAATATAAAATTAATTGCAGAAACTTAATTAATTCCTAGAAAATGCATTTTAACTCCTTCTTAGTCCATTCCAGTTCCTATAATTTTGTAATAATGTTGTTTATCATATAGTGACACTGTTTAACATGGAAATGGTATTAAAATTTATTTCTTAATTAATCTTGTATCAAATACATGAAACCTTCAGAAATTCGTAACATCCCCATTTTAATTCCGATTTGACCCGTTCCAATTGCGTTAGCTTCGTATAAATATTTACTACACAGTAACAACATTGATTATACCATGTCTCATACTTTTATAATTGCGATTTGACCAGTTCCAATTGCGCGCGGGCGAAGGAGACCCCTATTCCACCGGAGCTAGTGCAACTACCCGTGCCGACCTCATCAGGTGGTTACAACTACCCCGCTTGGACGGAGTGCTGACCCGGGTACAAGACGCATCGCCATAGTTCCCCATCGTCGTGTTCGGTCGAGCGGAACCAGGGGTGAGGGAAAGAGAAAATAGTTGTTGCGGCGTCGGGGAAAACTCGGTTAGCACGGTCGGGCGGACCCAAAACCCTCCCAGAATCTTCGTCGCGGCTCATGGAGGGCGTCCCTGGCCTCGTCGCGCGGGAATGGCGACTGGAACCGGTGATTTCGCATCGGCACCCCTCTTCACCTCGGATCCACGAGTTGTCATGTGCTGCGCTACTGCCGGGACCTCGGATGGCATGTAGGGAGCGTCGCCAGCTTTTGTGGTAGCTAGTGCATGATTCGGCTTGACGTGGGGTAGCTCGGGGTGAGCGCAATTCATCGTCGGAGTGGAGTCGGTACCGTCGATGCGCAGCTCGCCGCGGACAGTATCACTGGCGCCCAAAACTACGGTATGAATGCCTCCCCGTGCCTCGTAATCCTCTATTAGGCGCATAGCAAACCTCGTCTAATCAATTTGGTGGCCGGAACATGGAGCATGGTTACTTCGGCGAGGGGCACCGCCGTGCTCGTGTTCCTAGGCGCGGGTGCGCTTGTGGGGGCGACGTCAGGATGTCGATCCGGAGATCAACGGTTCCGGTTAGGGGTTAGGGTGATGCATTGCGGGCCGTTGAGCTTAAGATGGGCGGGTAGGATTAAATCCAGGGTGTATTCTTTCGCTTGATGCGTGTGGACCATGGATCTGTAGATGTCCGGCTCTCGGGGCATGCAATCCAATGTATAATATGGACCGATAGATTATGATCGGATAGCTGCCGATGTGTCCCGGCTCTTATCTAATCTGGAAAGTTTGATTTTGATCCTAAGGCCTAGATCACATCATACCCCTTCGCCGAGCCCAATTCGCATTTAAGCCCCTCAGCTTTATTATAATGAACACGCCGTCCATTGCACAGTAGCCTGAGTCTTGGAACATTTGCGGGTTAGCCCCTACGTTTTTCAGATTTCATGCGCGCAGACCAGAGGTAGTGAATTTCATTTCAGAACTGATTTTTAATGTAAAAATAATTATTAAAACTTGTATAATCCGTAGGAAATTCATATGAAGTTCAAATCATTCCATTCCAATTTCTATAATTTTGTAAGATAATTGTTTATCATCTAGTGTCTCTGTTTTGACATAAAACAATAATAAAATTGATCTCCCAATTAATCTCATATCAAACACATAAAACCTTCGCAAATTCATAACTCACAATCCGTAACTCCGATTTGGTCCGTTCAAGTCGCGTTAGACTCATATAAATATTTACTATACAATAACAACATCTATTATACCATGTCTCATTCTTTTATAATTATAACTTTATTTAACTTATGTTGGTTAGTTTTGTTAATGTGCTCATCATATTCTACTAAAATATGATCTATGGTCAATTTATAATTTGGATTAAAGTTAAGATAATTATATATAGGATAACCTCTCATATGATTTATATTAACCAATTTATAATATAATTTAATATTTGAATCACATGGATCTTCTATAAAATCATAACTCCTTGATCGTAACTCTGATCTTAGTAATTCTCGAATCCACGATCTCGTAGCAACGTGTAGATCATTATTATGCAGTATGTTCTTATGTTTGGTGTGATGTTAATTTTGTCTATACCATGTCTGCTTGTATTGCTACGACTAGCAGTGTGGTCACAAGGATCAGAAGAATCACCCTGGTATCTGGAATCTCAAGTGACAGGCAAGTTTTGCCCTTGATCCACTTTTGTTACCCAATAATATTCTTTATTATCACTACTCAATGCATAGGTTTAATTTTGATGGAACCCAATAGGTCACCCTACTCTATTTATCTTGTTTACCTTGTTTACCCCTAAATCACTTGGGTACTTCTGCTATTGCTTTATATGGTTTTGGGTTAATATTTCATTATATCCATGTTCCAATTATTCTATTATTTTATTTATGTTCATGTCAAGATCATCATTATTGTTAATTGGAACATGGAGCTTAACTTGAGAAACATGTGCCACCACAAGGGAGGAATGGGACCCCTTGGCTAACTAATTAGGAAAGCTAGTGGAAGACTACCTTACCCGAAAGGGGCAAGGGCAGTAGGGGAGTTGCATGCAAGGAGGTTCTCAGGTTGATTTTGCTGCGATGGCGGTCAGACGAGGGATTCTTGCAAGTGCTCTTCCCATAAACTGTAGCGGGTTTTTGGAAGCTAGTGGAACTTTGTAAAGGCCTCGTAGTGGATCCCTAGCCATTCACCTCGGTAGTGTCTAAGGGCCTTGCAAACCCTAGCGACATGGGAAACACGACTTGTGAGTAAAGGGTACAACCTCTGCAGAGTGTAAAACTGGTATACTAGCCGAGCTCACGATCAAGAGCAGCTCAGGACTCTCGCATGATTAAATATGGAACTTAAATTCAATTTGTCATTTGCATTTGCATGGCATTATTTTCTAATTTTGTTCTATTATTCTTATTATGGTTTGGTATTCACTTACATTTAGTAACTGCTAATAAAATTTTGACCAACTTTAAAAGCAATGCTCAGCTTTAACCATTCACTTTGGTAAGCCTTACACTCCATGAGCTCCCACCTTTGGCGAGTTCATGCACATTATTCCCCACAACTTGTTGAGCGATGAACATGTGTGAGCTAACCCTTGCTGTCTCACACCCCCACAGGAGAAGAGCAGGTGGTTCAAGAGGAGCCACACAGCGAGGAGTTCGATTCGATCTAGGTGGCGTCTCCTAGTTGACTTTCTGGCGCCAAGGATGGATTTTAGATCCTGTTATATTTATATTTTATTTTGTAAGACTTCCGCTATGTAATAAGTACTCTGATTATATTGTGACATTTATCTCTATACACTCTGTTATTATATATGTTGTCTTCTTTGGTGCATGTATGAGATGCACCCGGCTTTGTCCCTTAAAATCGGGTGTGACAAAAGTGGTATCAGAGGAATGTTGACTGTAGGACGAAACCTAGATAAAAATGGACAAAACCATTACCTACTTACCTTACTCTGATTCTTTTCTAAACTTATCTTAATCTTTTCTCATCTAATTCCACTTTACTCTGATTATTCTTACCTTTTTCCTTCTAAAGACAAATGTGGATTTCACACTTTTGAAACCCTGTGCCTAAAGTGACCTTTAGGAATAGGAGGCCTACTCTTAGGAACAAAAACAAAACTATTTTTATAGGTATCTATGTGCTTGAATGCTTGTTCTTATGATATTATCTGATTTGGATCTTTAATTGAGTGTGATGAGTTGTGGAGTAATATCCACAATTACATCTGCATATACATATAGGCATAAATATAAATAAATAAAATTCATGAGATAACTAAACAACTTAGAATATCCTCCATTAAAGTGTATCTATTTTATATAGATCCCTCTTATCTTAAAAGACTCTCTCTTACCTTAATGGACCCCTCTTAACTTAAAGGAATCTATCCAATCCTAATAGGTTCATCTTGTGATAAAAAATCTTATCCCCTTAAATTGTTTATAAGATAAACAAGACCCACTAGAATATGTCAAATAGATCCATCCTACATACTCTCTTATCTTAATAGATCCATTTTATCTTAACAGATTCCATCTTATCTTGGAAGGTCCTCTCTTATCTTAAAATGATCCTTCTTACCTTAAAAGATTCTTTCTTACCTTAATAAATTCATCTTATCTTGAAAAGATTTTATCTTATCTAACTAAAAAGATTCTATCTTACTCTTGGAGACTCATCTTGTTCTAATAAGCATACTTATCCCCACCACTTTGCTTATCTCATAATAATGTAACAAACATGATCTATTCCAAAATAAATTAAGTAGATCTTATCTAGTCTAATCTGATTACACCAATTTAATTTTGATCCCATCTAATCTGGTCAGATCTAATCTCATGGACAAACATGATAGATAATACTGGGAAAATAGATTGGACCCTACTTCTATAAGCATGTTTTAACCTAAATTGGTGCTCTAGATTAACTAGACCACATACAACTACCTAACCATATGCAACTACCTTAACCACCTGATAGCTGCATAACCCCTCTATTTGAACCGATAGAGATTCTGACCTACCTACACCATAGAATCAATCTTATCTCAAAAGATTCTAACATATCCTAATAATATATATTTTACCCTGACAGCTATATCTAAACTAATATGGTCTAATCTATGTTACAAGTATTAACTAAACCATATTCCTATAAATTTGTTTTAAACCTAAATTGGTGTCTTAGACCAACTTGTCCAAGAAACCACGACCTAGCCTATGTTATAGGTTGCCCAACCCATTTATCTTACAAGCGAAGTAAACCTTTGTTCAATCTACCTACCCCATATACTCGCAATTGTTATCTCAACTTGGATAATGGAATCTAACACCACGACTGATGGTCCCTAATTCAAACCCCCAAAGGAAGCTCGATTATGCCATAGTACACTCATTCTATGTCAACACTCACCAAATAGCTAAAACATGATGTACCCTTGTTTCTATACCACACCAGCTAACGGCATAAAAAGAATTTCAGGTGTATAAAATATATATATATATATACTGGAATTTCATAAAGATAAGGTCAGCTTGATATGCTTAACTAAATGGTATTCTTAAATAGGATTATAGAATCTAATGTGATCTAATGTGATCTGGACTAATGTGGTCCACTTAAACAGATTAGTGATACTGGTAGAAGAATATCAGACCCTACTAGCCATGTATTAACTTAACTTAGCACATTGGATCAACTCAACCATGAGCTAATCCAACCCATAGAGTCATGATGAATGGTATAATCTATCTGTCCCCACCTAACATCAAATAAACTTTTGATCTACATCATGTGGTTTACCTCATCCATGTTTATCTTAACCATATTCCCCAACCCTGATGATAAACACTAACCTCGAATCAATGAGACCAAGACCGGAGAAGAAAAGATCGACATCGACAAGGAAGGATATAATAGTCAAAGCGAATCTCGAGATGAATCAAGATTTAAACATTTCGGATAAAGTCTTTTCCTTGCCATAATCTTTCTTACCTCAACCTATCCAGCTTAAATCCTACATAATAGGTGGCTGAATACCTATGCTCTCCTAATCAACCACTATTGACTATAAAGAAAAAAATATGAGACTCTGGATTTTGAATAAAAAAACTAAATTACAAACCAATCCTTATGTATTCCTTTTCTTACAAATCTCGAGGACGAGATTTCTGTTAAGGGGGGTAGGATTTGTAAAGCCCTAAAATATGTATAAGAAAAAAATGATAAAATAAATAAACACATATATAAAAGTGTTTTGGGATCATGGAACCCTTAGAGATTATCTAGTTTTCTTTTCTATATGCATATTCAATTAATGGGAATCTATTAAAACTCTCTACAAGCTTTAAACTGGAGTACCCTTCAATAACAATTTTCTTACCCTTGAAATTATTTAAAATTAAATATATATATATATAAATCTGAAAATCAGCAAATTAAAAATATGAATGTAAATTATTTGTTTGATGGAGTCATCCATTTATGAATTATGCATTAAAGAGAAATAAGTAAGTAAATAAGTAACTCAAATAAAAAACTATAATAGCATCATGTTGGGTTTCATGTGTTGTTGCATTTATGACCAAATTTGAGACTCAGATTTGAATTGAAGTTATGAATTTGAACTTGAATTTGAAATAAGAAAAGAAAGAAAAAACGAACCTCTTGCTTGTGGGCCAAAAACATCGTGGCCCACTTACCTCCTCTCTCTGCACCAGCCCACTACGCGGGCATCTCACCGACGCGCGAGTCCCGCACGTCGGTCTCGCTTCTCCGCTGTGCACATGCGTGTGCCACCTCTGGCAGGGCGCTCCCTTCTCACCGGTATGTCGGGCCCACCCGTCAGCCACCTTTCTTCCTTGTGCGCGTGAGACACTCGCGTGTGGTCCCGCATTGCCAGTAGCTTCTTCCCCCTTCATCGTGGTCGTGGAAGACCCGCAACACACACCGCGCGGGCGAAGGAGACCCCTATTCCACCAGAGCTGGCGCAACTACCCGCACCAACCTCATCGGGTGGTTACAACTACCCCGCTTGGATGGAGTGCTGACCCGGGTACAAGACGCATCGCCATAGTTCCCCATCGTCGTGTTCGGTCGAGCGGAACCAGGGGTGAGGGAGAGAGAGAAATAGCTATTGCCGCGGTGGGGGAAAACTCGGTTAGCACCATCGGGCAGACCCAAAACCCTCCCAGAATCTTCGCCGTGGCTCATGGAGGGCGTCCCTGGCCTCGTCACGCGGGAATGGCGACTGGAACCGGTTATTTCACATCGGCGCCCCTCTTCACCTCGGATCCACGAGCTGTCGTGTGCTGCGCTACTATCGGGACCTCAGATGGCATGTAGGGAGCGTTGCCAGCTTTTGTGGTAGCCGGTGCACGATTCGGCTGGACGTGGGGTAGCTCGGACTGAGCGCAATTCATCGTTGGAGTGGAGTCGGTGCCGTTGATCCGCTGCTCGCCGCGGAGAGTATCACTGGCACCCAAAACTACGGTATGAATGCCTCCCCGTGCCTCGCAATCCTCTATTAGGCGCGTAGCAAACCTCGTCTAATCAATTTGGTGGCCGGAACACGGAGCATGGTTACTCCAACTAGGGGCGTCGTCGTGCTCGTGTTCCTGGGCGCGGGTGCGCTCGTGGGGGCGATGTCAGAATGTCGATCCAGAGATCAACGGTTCCGGTTAAGGGTTAGTGTGATGCATTGTGGGCCGTTGAGCATAAGATGGGCGGGTAGGATTAAATCAAGGGTGTATTCCTTCGCTTGATGCGTGTGGACCATAGATCTGTTGATGTCCGGCTCTCAGGGCATGCAAGCCAATGTATAATATGGACCGATAGATTATGATCGGATGGCTGCCGATGTGTCTTGGCTCTGATCTAATCTAGGACATTTGATTTTGATCCTAAGGCCCAGATCACATCATACCCCTTCACCGAGCCTAATTCGCATTTAAGCCCCTCAGCTTTATTATAATGAACCCGCCGTCCATTGCAGAGTAGCCCCTACGTTTGCGGGTTAGCCCATACGTTTTTCAAATTTCATGCGCGCAGACCAGAGGTAAGGAAATTCATTTCAGAATTGATTTTTAATGTACAAATAATTATTAAAACTTGTATAATCCCTAGGAAATTCATATGAAGTCCAAATCATTCCATTCCAATTTCTATAATTTTGTAAGATTATTGTTTATCATCTAGTGTCTCTGTTTTGACATGAAAACAATAATAAAATTGATCTCCCAATTAATCTCATATCAAACACATAATACCTTCGAAAATTCATAACTCGCAATCCGTAACTCCGATTTAGTCCGTTCAAGTCGCGTTAGACTCGTATAAATATTTACTATACAATAACAACATCTATTATACCATGTTTCATATTTTATAATTAGAACTTTATTTAACTTATGTTGGTTAGTTTTGTTAATGTGCTGATCATATTCTACTAAAATATGATCTATGGTCAATTTATAATTTGGATTAAAGTTGAGATAATTATATATAGGATAACCTCTCATATGATTTATATTAACCAATTTATAATATAATTTAATATTTTAATCACATGGATCTTCTATAAAATCATAACTCCTTGATCGTAACTCCGATCTTAGTAATTCTCGAATCCACGATCTCGTAGCAACGCGTAGATCATTATTATGCAGTATGTTCTTATGTTTGGTGTGATGTTAATTTTGTCTATACCATGTCTGCTTGTATTGCTATGACTAGCAGTGCGGTCACGAGGATCCGAAGAATCACCTTGGTAACTGGAATCTCAACTGCCTGGCAAGTTGTGCCCTTGATCCACTTTTGTTACCCAATAATAATCTTTATTATCACTATTCAACGCATAGGTTTAATTTTGATGGGACCCAATAGGTCACCCTAGTCTGTTTATCCTGTTTACCTTGTTTACCCCTGAATAACTTGGGTCGTTCTGCTATTGCTTTATATGGTTTTGGGTTAATATTTCATTATATCCATGTTCCAATTATTCTGTTATTTTATTTATGTTCATGTCAAGATCATCATTATTGTTAATTGGAATATGTTGCTTAACTTGAGAAACACGTGCCACCACAAGGGAGGAATGAGACCCCTTGGCTAACTAATTAGGAAAGCTAGTGGAAGACTACCTTACCCGAAAGGGGCAAGGGTAGTAGGGGAGTTGCATGCAAGGAGGTTCTTGAGTTGATTTTGTTGCGATGGCGGTCAGACGAGGGATTCTTGCAAGTGCTCTTCCCATAAACTGTAGCGGGTTTTTGGAAGCTAGTGGAACTTTGTAAAGGCCTCGTAGTGGATCCCTAGCCATTCACCTCGGTAGTGTCTAAGGGCCTTGCAAACCCTAGCGACATGGGAAACACGACTTGTGAGTAAAGGGTACAACCTCTGCAGAGTGTAAAACTGGTATACTAGCCGAGCTCACGATCAAGAGCAGCTCAGGACTCTCGCATGATTAAATATGGAACTTAAATTCAATTTGTCATTTGCATTTGCATGGCATTATTTTCTAATTTTGTTCTATTATTCTTATTATGGTTTGGTATTCACTTACATTTAGTAACTGCTAATAAAATTTTGACCAACTTTAAAAGCAATGCTCAGCTTTAACCATTCACTTTGGTAAGCCTTACACTCCATGAGCTCCCACCTTTGGCGAGTTCATGCACATTATTCCCCACAACTTGTTGAGCGATGAACATGTGTGAGCTCATCTTTGCTGTCTCACACCCCCACAGGAGAAGAGCAGGTGGTTCAAGAGGAGCCACACAACGAGGAGTTCGATTCGATCTATGTGGCGTCTCCCAGTTGACTTTCTGGCACCAAGGATGGATTTTAGATCCTTTTATATTTATCTTTTATTTTGTAAGACTACTGCTATGTAATAAGTACTATGCTTATATTGTGACATTTATCTCTATACACTCTGTTATTATATATGTTGTCTTCTTTGGCACATGTATGAGATGCACCCGGCTTTGTCCCTTAAAACCGAGTGTGACATACATTGAGAGGAATAGTAAACACAATCCTTTAGACTATTGTATGCCAATATGTCTGCCAGATGATCGTTCGGCATTAAGGATAGCCCAAGCTCAAGCTTTGGGTAACCCATCTTGTCCATCATCTCTCGGCAGACATCGATATCCTTGCTATCAGGAGGACAGTATAGAAAGTCGTTTTCTTCATCTTTTTCATACACCAAGGATCCCCGAGGATATTTCAGTTCCTTAGCGTAATGATGGGCCTCAGCAATTTGCCTCTATGTCAGCTGCTTTCCCGAAGCGTGGCGGATAAAAAATCAAGATCTTCGATCGATGTCGCTTTGGGTATCAGCAGTGTTAACTTTTCTGGCAGACTTTCCTTTACTTCCCCTATTGGCCTAGTTTCCGAAGTTCCAGACTTAGCGTAATCAGGAGCAGCGCTTGCAGCGACATCTTCTTCCAATTCTTCAACTTTGTCTTGGGAAACCATAGTAGGAGCAGGAGTAGCTACCTTCGAAGGTCTCAGAACAGCGTCTAGAACGCTGGCCATTCTCCTCCCGTTCCTAGGAGTCGCCGCTGGAACGATTGTTGTCTTCGATAACTCTGGCAGTGCTGGAGAAATCTGCAGCATCGGCTGCTGGTCATTTTTCAAACTTTATGATTTTGACTCCTCTGGTGGAACGGTGGTAACTTCAGCTGCCGCAGCAGGTATTACCTCCACAACTGAAAGGGTAGCTTTGGCAGATTCAACAACCTCTATCTTTGAACCTTCTACAACAGGTATTACAGTAGCCCTCTCCAAAAAATAAGACTTTGACCGATGAGTTACAATCTTCATCCTTTTAGGTTTCAGCACTATAGAAGGGGCAGTCGATGCAATCCGCTTCTTTGCCCCTTGCTTCCGAATCGAAAAGCAGTAATTGGGGTACACAAAACCAACAACATCAAACACTCAATTCAGCCTTTTCTTTCCACGAGCACCGAAGGAAGTATTCATGGCTTCGTCTTCAACCTTCGTATATGCCCCCAACAGATCATCAGCGGTCGCCTCAATAGCCTTCAGCCACTCATCATTTGGCTCCCCAAACTGATTTCTGTAGCGGTATGTATATTTCAAATAAACTAGGCCACCTTCGCTTGAGCTACCAGTGGTCTCCTTCGGCATTTCCCATTCGTTAACAAGGGGCCATACTTTGAAAGCTATGTGTTCTTGAACCAAGTCCCTGGTGCTAATGTAACTGCACACATTATTGAAGGCCACCAGGCAAGCTTGAAACCTATCACTATTCATGATCAAGGGCACCAATGTTGGTCACTTGTTCTCAACTTCGGCTTGCTTGAAGGCAATGATGCGAGAGCAATTACAATCCAGCGTGAACAGTACGGGGGTACTGTTCATCTATTTATAGGCAATCGTACAGCTTCGTACGTCATTACATTCATGCCCTCAACAATTACATACAGGGTTTATGAAAGGGAAATTGAGGTTAACCATTTCCTATAACTAATTTTGGTGGTTGATGATCAACACAAACACATGGACTAACTAGTTTGTCTAGAACTCATGTATTACAGGTGCATAAGGTTCAACACAAACCAATAAAAGAATCAAGTTAGGGACTCATTTTGAAAGGAGCAAAAGGACTTGAGTGTGCTGAAGAATGGTGTACCGGACTGTCCGGTGTGCCACCGGACAGTGTCCGGTGCACCAGGACCGTACAGATGTCAACCAGCCACTCTCGGGAATTCCTGGGCGTGCTCCGCTATAATTCACCGGACTGTTCGGTGAGCCAGCGGAGTAATGGCTATCTGCGCCAACGATCGACTCTGCCAAGTGAACAGTACGCTACAGTGCCACACAAAAGTCAGAGCAGCGAAGTCAGAGGGGCACCGGACTGTCCGGTGCCGCAAGAAGACAAAGTCTCCAATGGTCGTCCATCTCCGAACCCTATTGGTTGGCTGACGTGGTGGCGCACCAGACAGCGCACAGTACCTACCCAGTGGCCTACCGGACTGTGCGGTGCCCCCATCGCTAGCAGCCTCCACCAACGGTTATGGAAGTGGTTGGGGGCTATAAATACCCGCCAACCACCTCATTCATATCCATCCAAGCATTCCAAACACCTCATTCAATACAAGAGCAAAAGACTCCACTCCAAGACACATCAAATAGATTGAATCCTCTCTAAGCCTCCAAATCAACTCAGTTTCATTAGGGACTTGAGAGAGGGTGTTTTGTGTTCTTGTGTTGCTCTTGTTTGCTTGGCTTGGCCTTTTTCTTTTCCCATTCTTATTCTCAAGTGCTTTGTAAGTGAGGCAAGAGACACCAAGTGTATGGTGATCCTTGCGGGGTCTAAGTGACCCATGAGATTAAGGAAGAAGGCTCACTCGGTCTATGTGACCG
This sequence comes from Zea luxurians, assembly GCA_029449295.1. Lineage (NCBI taxonomy): Eukaryota > Viridiplantae > Streptophyta > Magnoliopsida > Poales > Poaceae > Zea > Zea luxurians. The sequence continues at coordinate 31,228,291 of JAOPSE010000014.1, forward strand.
TTTGAGAGGGAAAGGGTTGAAATAGACCCGGTCTTTGTGACCACCTCAACGGGGACTAGGTTCTTTGGAACCGAACCTTAGTAAAACAAATCATCACGTTCACTTGGCTTGATTCTTGTTTGATTTGTTTTCCCCTCTCTTTTAGACTTGAATTTAATTCTAACGCTAACCCTGACTTGTAGTGTGTGTTTAAAGTTATAAATTTCGTGTTTCGCCTATTCACCCCCCTCTAGGAGACTTTCAATTGGTATCAGAGCTAGTGCTTCATTAAGAGCCTAACTAACTCGAAGTGATGTCTGGAGATCACGCCAAGAGGGAGATCATGACCGGTGACAAGCCCGCGAGCTCGGGGATGACCCTTTCAATGGAGTCCGGCAACAAGCATAAGGAGGAATCCTCTTTCTCTATCAAGTCGTATCAGAGAGGTGACAAGAAAAAGATGAAGAAGGTGGTCTACTATGAGACCAACTCTTCGTCACCCTCCACATCAAGCTCCGACTCGTCCGTCGCTTCTAAGCGCCATGAGCGCAAGAAGTATAGTAAGATGCCCCTACGCTATCCTCGTATTTCAAAACGCGCTCCATTACTTTTCGTTCCCCTAGGTAAACCACCATATTTTGATGGTGAAGATTATTGTATGTGGAGTGGTAAAATGAGGCACCATCTAACCTCACTCCACGAAAGTATTTGGGAAATTGTTGAGTATGGAGCGCAGGTACCAAAGGTGGGGGACAAAGACTACAACTCGGACGAGGCTGTCCAAATTAGGCACTTTAACTCACAAGTCACATCTATACTCCTCGCCTCCTTGTGTCGAGAGGAGTATAATAAGGTGCAAGGGTTAAAGAACACCAAAGAAATTTGGGACGTCCTCAAAACCGCGCACGAAGGAGACGAGGTGACCAAGATCACCAAGCGTGAAACAATCAAGGGCGAACTCGGTCGATTCGTCCTCAACAAAGGCGAAGAGCCGCAAGCAATGTACAACCGGCTAAAGACCATGGTGAACCAATTGCGCAACCTCAGGAGCACCAAGTGGGTTGACCATGAGATGGTCAAGGTTATTCTAAGGTCCCTTGTTTTTCGTAATCCTACTCAAGTACAATTAATTCGTGGGGATCCTAGATATAAACTAATGTCTCCCGAGGAAGTGATTGGCAAGTTTGTGAGCTTTGAGGTAATGATCAAAGACTCCAAACATATTGTCAACTTGGAGCAAGGCGCCACCTCCACAGCCGAGGTGCAACCCGTTGCATTTAAGGCAACGGAAGAAGAGAAGAAGGAGTCTACATCAAGTAGGCTTCAAATCAACGCCTCCAAGCTCGACAACAAGGAAATGGCGCTCATCATCAAGAGCTTCCGCCAAATCCTCAAGCAAAGAAGGGGGAAGGACTACAAATCTCGCTCCAAAAGGGTGTGTTACCGATGTGGTAAGTCCGGTCACTTTATTGCTGAATGTCCAATCTCTAGTGAAAGTGACAGGGACGAAGACAAGAAGGGGAATAATAAGGAGAAGAAGAAATACTACAAGAAAAAGGGCGGCGATGCCCACATATGCTGGGAATGGGACTCCGATGAGAGCTCCACCGACTCCTCCTCCGACGAGGACGCCGCCAACATCGCCATCAACAAGGGCCTCCTCTTCCCCAACATCAGCCACAAATGTCTCATGGCCAAGGATGGCAAAAAGAAGAAGGTACACTCTAGAGCCACCCCCAAATATAAAACATCTAGTGATGAGGGTAGCTCTAGCGATAATGAAGATGATCTAATGTCTCTTTTTGCCAACCTTAGCATGAACCAAAATAAAAAATTAAATGAATTAATAGAAGCCATTAATGAAAAGGATGATCTTGTGGAAGGCCAAGAGGACTTCCTCATTAAAGAGAACAAAAATTTTGTTAAGTTGAAAAATTCTTATGCTCTAGAAGTAGAGAAGAATGAAAACCTGTCTAAGGAGCTTAGCATTTGTCATGATTCAATTTCTAGTCTTAGAACTGAAAATGATAGTTTAGCTTCTAAGGTTAAGGAATTGAATGTTTGCAATGATTCTATTTCATGTCTTAGAGATGAGAATATTAGATTAAATGCTAAGATAGAAGATTTAAATGCTTGCAAACCATCTACATCTACTGTCGAGCATGTTTCCATTTGCACTAGATGTAGAGATGTTAATGTTGAAGCTATTGATGATCACCTTGCCATGATTAAGAAACAAAATGATCACATAGCTACATTAAATGCTAAAATTGCCGAGCATGAGCTTGAAAATGAAAATTTTAAAATTGTGACGCCCTGGCATTAAGGATGGCATTTGTTTCCAACAGGGGAGCAATGTCAAGCTTAATGCCCCTAAGAAATTATCTAATTTTGTTAAGGGCAAGGCTCCCATGGTTCAGGATAGTGAGGGTTACATTTTATATCCTACAAACTATCCCGAACATAAGATTAGGAAAATTCATGCTAGGAAACCTCACAATGTTTCTCATCATGCATTCATGTATAAAAATGAGGCTTCTAGCTCTAGGCATACCACTCATGTTAAATTGCCTAGAAAGAAAATTCATGCTGCATCAAATGAGCATAACATTTCATTTAAGACTTTTGATGCTTCATATGTTTTAACTAACAAATCAAGCAAAGTAGTTGCCAAATATGTTGGGGGCAAACACAAAAGCTCCAAGACTTGTGTTTGGGTACCCAAGGTGCTTGTTTCTAATGTCAAAGGACCCAAGACTGTTTGGGTACCTAAAAACAAGGCCTAAATCTATGTTGTATGTTTATGCATCCGGTGGTTCAAGTTGGATAATCGATAGCGGGTGTACAAACCACATGACAGGGGAGAAAAGGATGTTCTCCTCCTATTAAAAAAATGAAGATCCCTAACGAGCTATCACTTTCGGGGATGGAAATCAAGGTTTGGTCAAAGGTTTGGGTAAAATTGCTATCTCACCTGACCATTCTATTTCCAATGTTTTTCTTGTAGATTCCTTAGATTACAATTTGCTTTCTGTTTCTCAATTGTGTAAAATGGGCTACAACTGTCTATTCACTGATATAGGTGTTATTGTCTTTAGAAGAAGTGATGATTCAATAGCATTTAAGGGAGTGTTAGATGGTCAGCTATATTTAGTAGATTTTAATGATAATCAAGCTGAGCTAGACACTTGTTTAATTGCTAAGACTAATATGGGCTGGCTCTGGCATCACTGACTTGCCCATGTTGGGATGAAGAATCTTCACAAGCTTCTAAAGGGAGAGCACATTTTAGGACTAACCAATGTTCACTTTGAGAAAGACAGGGTTTGTAGCGCATGCCAAGCAGAGAAGCAAGTGGGAGTCCACCATCCATGCAAAAACATAATGACGACGGACAGGCCGCTCGAGCTACTCCACATGGACCTATTTGGCCCTATCGCTTACATAAGAGTCGATATGCCCAGGGCGGCCAACAGCTTTCCGAAGAGGATATATCAGAATTGAAGGAATTTTCTATATCTGGCGGCTACCAGCCTGGTTCCGTTCTCTTCGGCGGCGTGGATGAAGAAATTTTAGGATGTATCCGTGATCGCGCTAGAGCAAAAATTGTGAGCACGCTGTCAAAGAGTATCGGATTTCCAAAGCTAGAAAAAGACATTAGCTGTTATAGAAGACAACATGTTATAGGCACCTTATTCTGCTCAAATTCTAAGGTATGATTCCTCTACTGTTTTTCCTTCGTCGAGCTGATTTTAGCATTTCATTAATGAAGGTCTAACTCAACTTCATCCTTTAACTCAAAGCTTACTGCTGAGCAAAGCTCTAACGATGCAGCAAGATGATGAAGACAGGAAAAATGAGTTTGTTATCAGTGGCTTGGAGAAAAGGATTGAAGAACTTGAAAATTCATTGAAGGAAAAAGACATCTTGCTCAGCTCAACCGAGGGCTCTCTTGCCGAAGCTCGGGCTCAGAATGAGAAATTGAGTAAAGAGTTGAAGGGAGCACAAACACTTTTGAAAGAAAACTCAAGTCGATTCAGCCGTGAGTCCAAAGCTTTAAACATGACAATCAAGGCTGAGGCTGAAAAGAATCTTAAGCTGGGAACACTTAAAGCTCTTCGGGATAAATGCTTTGACTTTGCAACCCAATGTATAGCTCGGTTAAAAACTATCTTTAATTCTGTTAGAGCTATGTCTGAAGAAGCCAACCTTTCTGCTGAAGATATCCCAGGAGCACTTGGATGTATTGAGAAGGAAATTGATATCCTTGACGAAGTTATAATTGGTCATGGTGATTTTTGCGCGTTAGTGGCTTCTCGTGGGACAACTGCTGCCTTCGCCAAGACTAGGTGCAATCACATAAGAACTGTTAATAAACCAACCTTCAGCCTCTCGCCGTCAGACTTAGTTAATATCCCATCTGAAGCTAGAAGTGGGTAACAGATTTATTACCCAAATCTGGACTAAGGGCGACCGAGAGATTACTAGAGATGAAGCTCAAGCTTTGATTGGCAAAGTATGACAATTTTCTTTACTTTCATGTTTTTATTTCAGGTTTTTTCTTATTAAGTTTCTCAATACTTTTGTCTTATTGGTTTTTTAGAGCGATGTTGTCGAAGACTGATGACGAAGCTTGTTCTGAAGCTCTGAAGAAGCCTTTCCTTCTGCTGATGACTAAAAGATGCTCTTGAAGCTTCTTTGTAAAAACATATTATTTAGCAAAAGGTTGTCATTGAATGTAAAAATCTTTGTAAATATTCATGGATACCTTGCAATTACTTTACCTTTCTTCCACTGTTGCTTGCTTTGCTGTGGACGAAACCAATGCTCCCAGCTTTTTGAGCCGAAGGCCAAAAACACCTTCCCTTATTTTCATTCACATCGAAGCATCTTCAGACCAAAATCAAAGAATGGCCCTTTCTTTCATAAAGAAGCATTTTCGCTTTGAAGGCAAAAACCTTTGTTTCTTTTTTCGTTAGTGTATTGTGCGGTATGCCATGATGCAATGAAGCTACATATGTCTAATGTATGTTCGTATGAATGCAAAAGATGATGTGATGAAGTATGCAAGTGCATGCCGAAGATAAAAAAACTCACGCAAATACACACCCAGACTCTGCATCCCCTTAGGAACGACTTTGGAGTCTCTTCACCTCTTACTTAGGTTGTATTTCAGCTCTGCATTCCCTTAGGAATGACTTTGAAGCTAAGCTTTGCATCCCCTTAGGAACAACTTTGGAGCTTCTTCACCTTTGACTTAGGTGGCATTTTAGCTCTACATCCCCTTAGGAACGACTTTGGAGCTACTTCACCTTTTACTTAGGTGGTATTTTAGCTCTACATCCCCTTAGGAATGACTTTGGAGCTTCTTCACCTTTGACTTAGGTGGCATTTTAGCTCTGCATCCCCTTAGGGACAACTTTGGAGCTTTTTCATATTTTTTACACTCGATGGTGTAATCTCAGATCTTTACATTTTACACGTGGGGGAAACTGGCCCTTGTATTGTGCAGGGCTGTGTAAGGAAAAATGAAAATTACAACCTATGGCCCATTAAAAACCTTTCTCCCCTCTTGAAAGGAAAAGGGTGCCATAGGGAAAAGAAAGAAAATTACATGGTTTACACATAGTATCTCCGAAGCTCGTCTGCATTCTAGGACCTTGGAATGTCATTCCCATCCATGTCTTTTAGCCTATATGATCCGGGTCTTGACGAAGATACTACCAAGAAGGGGCCTTCCCACTTGAGTTGTAGCTTCCCCACTGTGTCTGGGTTGGCTATTCTTCGAAGCACCAAATCTCCTGACTTAATATTCTTTAGTCTTACTTTCCTATCTCGCCACTTGACTGTTTTAGCTTGATATTTATTGATGTGATCTATTGCTTGAAGTCTGACCCGTTCTATAGCGTCTTTTGATATTTTGCAAGTTTCTTTGTCCTCTGCTGAAGCTAGAGTCCTTATAGATCCTGTCCTTGCTTCTTTCGGTGTTATTGCTTCATCTTCGAACAAGAGCTTAAACAGAGTGAACCCTATTGACCTTGAGACAACAGTGTTATGATTCCACACTACTTTCACCAATTTGTTTGGCCATTTTCCTTTTGGCAGATTAAAGATTGATTTCATTATTCCTGTGATAATGATTCCGTTGGCTCGCTCTACCAAACCATTGGATTCTGGATGTCTCACAGATGCAAAGTGTATCTTCGTGCCAATTTGATCACAAGAAGTTTTAAATGTTTCAGCATCAAATTGTGTCACATTATCAAATGTGATAGCCTTCGGCACACCGAAACGACAAATGATGTTCTACCAGAAGAACTTTTGAAATGTGGCTGAAGTGATCACAGCTAGAGGTTTAGCTTCAATCCATTTTGAAAAATACTCCATTGCTACCATGACATATATCAGATTCCCTTGTGCTGGTGGGAGTGGGCCTAGTAAGTCTAAGCCCCACCTTTGCAGTGGCCAAGTGGGTTAAATTAGCTATGTTAGAGATGAAGGTTGCTTCTAATCTCTAGCGCACTAATGACAGTTTTCACATTTTTGAACCAGATCCGTTGCGTTCGAAGCTGCCTTCAGCCAATAGAACCCTTGTCTGAAAACTTTTCCAAGAAGTGGCCTGGATCCGATGTGGGTTCCGCATATTCCTGAATGTATTTCTTTGATTAGCTCTTGACCTTCGGCTCTATATAGGCATTTCAATAGTGGAGAACAAACTCCTTGTTTGAACAATTCCCCTTCTATGATCACATATGGCCTTGTCCTAGCATGCATCCTTTTTATGTAAACTTCGTCATCTAAAGGATAATTGCCTTGGAGGAAAGATTTAATTTCTGTTCTCCAATCCTCGTTGTGCACAGGTGAAATTGTAAGTACTGCTCGCTCCATGAGCTCGACCGAAGGTGCTTTGAGAGTTTCGAATAACATTTCTGAGGGGAGTGGGAGCCCATGTGCCGCTGATTTAGCTAGTAAATCTGCCTGCTCATTTTCTCCTCTTGGGATGTTTTTCACTGAAAAATCTTCGAAGGAGGCCTCCATCCTTTGAACTGTATCAAGATACTTTTCGAGCTTCGGGTCTCTTGCTTTGTTGCTTTTATCAACATGCCCGATGATGACTTGTGAATCAGATTTAAGAACTGCCCTTCTTATCCCCATTGCCCTAAGCTTTCGAAGCCTCAAAAGAACGGTTTCGTATTCTGCAATGTTGTTTGTGCAATTGAAGTCCAATCTGGTTGCATAGCAGGTTTTGATTTTGGATGTAGCGACTGCACCTGCGTCGAAAGTTCCCCATGATCCATCACAAAATACTGTCCACGCTTCGGTATCTGTTAGGTGTCCTTCTTCATGAGCCCCTGACATCCAATCAACAATGAAGTCTGCTAGTGCTTGGGATTGGATCGAGGATCTATGAACAAAATCAATGATGAATTCGTTCAGCTCTGCAGCCATTTGCCAACTCTTCCTATTTCTTATGATGTCCTTTAGAGGTTGAGATGAAGGTACTATGATATGGTATGACTGGAAATAGTGCCGAAGCTTTCTAGAGGCCATTAGTACAACATAGAGTACCTTCTCCAACTCTATGTAGTTTCTTTTCGATGGACTTAGTACTTCGGAGATGAAATATATTGGGACTTGCTTCTTTGCTTGTTCATCTTGTTTCTCTTGCACTAGCGCTGCACTGACTACAGCGTGGGAAGTAGCTACGTACAGTAGCAACAGAGCTCCTAATCAAGGTGGAGTCAAGGTCGTTAGCTGTATAAGATATTGTTTCAGATCTTCGAAGGCCTTTTGTTGATCCAGTCCCCATTGAAAGACTTTGGCTGATTGTAGTACTTCAAAGAATGGTAAATTCCTTTCTTCTGATCTTGAGATGAATCTATTCAATGATGCCAGCCTTTCTATTAACCTCTGAGCACCTTTTCTTTACTTTGGTGGCTCCATTTGAAGTATAGCTTCTATTTTGCTTGGGTTAGCTTCAATCCCTTTTGTTGATACTAAGCACCCAAGAAATTTTCCCTTCTTCAACCTGAAAGCACATTTTTCTGGATTTAGCTTGAGGCCAGCCTTCCTAAAGTTGGTAAATGTTTCTTGCAAATCGCAATGTGGTTTTCTTGCTTCGTGCTCTTGACTGTGATATCATCAACATATGTCAGAACATTCTTGCCAATCTGAGTGTTGAGAACTTTAGAAGTCATCCTACTGAAGCTTCCTCCAGCATTCTTGAGACCCTTGGGCATCCGAAGATAGCAATACGTTCCACTAGGAGTTATGAAGCTTGTTTTGGGCTCATCTTCCTTCTTCATCCAGATCTGATGATAGCCTGAGTAGCAGTCCAGCAGGCTCATGAGCTCCAAAGTAGCTGCCGCATCTATGAGGGAGTCTATTCTTGGCAAGGGGAATTCATCCTTCGGGCATGCCTTGTTGAGATCTGTGAAATCAATACACATTCTCCACTTTCCATTAGCCTTCTTTACCATAACAGTGTTGGCTAGGCATTCTGGGTATGTTACTTCTCTAATCACTCTGGCACTGAGAAGCCTTTTAACTTCATTTCTTGCCCCTTTGGTTTTATCATCTGACATCTTCTGAAGCTTTTGCTTCCTTGGTCTAATAGCTGGGTCTACATTGAGACAGTGTTTGATAACATCTCTGTTGACACCACAAAGGTCATTGGCTAACCAAGAAAAAACATCCTTGTTATTGAACAAGAATTTTAACAGAGCCTTTTCTTTTTCATCAGACAGTTGGGACCCAAACAACACCTTTTCCTCAGCTATGTCTTCGCACAGAAGCATAGACTTTGGTTGATCCGCTTATATACTTATGTTGCTAGTGGACTTCGGCTTCATCTATGTTGTGAATGGCCCTGGAATCTGTCCAATTCCCTTTGGCCCTTCTAGCAGCCTCTTGGCTTCCATGCACGGCAATAAGACCCTGGTCAGATGGTATCTTCATACACATATATGCTGGATGAAGTATTGCTTCGAAAGAATTCAATGTCCCTCGTCCAATGATCGCATTATAAGGATAATCCATGTCTACGATGTCAAATACAATTTGCTCTATTCTGGTGTTGTGGACATAACCGAAGGTGATTGGCAGTGTTATTTTTCCAAGAGCGGAAGTGCCACTATTTGCTTTCCTTTCAAGCCACACAGGGGGTGTGTTGCATCACGTATTTTGTCATCCTGCTCTTGCATTTGTCTGAAGGCTTTTGCGAAGATAATGTCTGTTGCACTACCCGTGTCTATGAGGACATTGTGAACTAGGAACCCTTTGATAACACATGATATGACCATGGCGTCATTGTGAGGGTAATCCTTGAGCTGAAGGTCTTCTTAAGAAAATGTGATTGGTACATGAGACCATTTGGACTTGATGAAGGGTCCTTGCACTCTGACTTGTTGTATCCTTCTTTGTGCTTCCTTCTTTTGCTTCTTATTAGATAGTTCGGAACTTGAACCGCATATGATTAGGAGCACCAGCTTTGTAGCCGAAGGTGACACGACATGATCACCTTGCGAAGCCATTATCGTGGTCGTGGAAGTGAGTTCACCGGAGGTGGGCGCCAATGTTGGTCACTTGTTCTCAACTGCTGTGAATCAAGAACAAGGAAACACAATTGTTATAATGATCTTCAGACGAAGTTCATGAAGAACACGTCTTCATCGTTTATATCAATAGGGATTTAAATACACAAAATGTGATGTCCAGTCGCATATTTATTTCATAATAAATGTATAAACATTGTCAAACTTCATATTACAATAATATCTTTGGCTTGTTTGAAGGTGATGATGCGAGAGCAATTACAATCCAACGTGAACAGTACGGGGGTACTATTCACCTATTTATAGGCATGGGACGTAGCCCAAGTAAAATACATTGATGACCTTGATATGTACACATAATCATAACATAAATCATCAAGGATTAACTAGTCTTTTCCTCTTCGACTCGGTACCATGTTTGACCTTCGTCGCCACCTTAAACCGAAGTTGTCGTCCTTCAACTGTAGCTTCGGCATTCGATGTTGTCGCTTATAGACAATGTCTTCGTCTTGAGGACCTTCAGTGGAGAAGAAGACCCCCAACATCGCTTACAAACAATATCTTTGTCTTGATGACCTTTGACGGAGATGAAGATCCCTCGCAGGTTTCTTGAAGAACTGAAAGCAAGTTATCATGCAGCAACCAGTAATTTTCGAATCTAAAGATGTTGGGTTTTGGAATACATGTCTTTATTTCAATCAGCTAGGGCAGGTGGTCTGACACGTCTCTTATGAGTGTACGAGCTTTTGTACTTAGGAAGTGCGAGATCCATTCTTGTGTCACAAAGCACCAGTCCTATTTTTCCAAGAGTGGTTGTTGTTGTTTGTTCGACCAAGTGTAGGATTGCCCTCTTAAAGCAATTTCGAGAACGCCAAGTTGACTTATTGCACTATTAAATTCAAGCATCAGTGTTGTACTTCCTCCAACCTTGTTTTTGTTGTCAAAGTTGCGAATAAGATTGAAATCTCCCAAAAATATTATAGATTGATCAGGGTTAGCTTTAAAGTTAGAGAACCATTGCAGAAACTCCATTTTTCCAGTCGTAGTGGAAGGCACATAAATGTTTATGAGGAACCATTCTTGGTTTGTTATTTTGGATTTAAATTTGACCATATGCGTGTGTTCATTGTGAAAAATCCTTTCTCCATAAAACTTGGCCCCTTTGCTAGGTAGTGATCAAGCCACCATATGAACCAACTGAAGGGTTATAACAAAAACCATCATAATGTCGAGGACAAAAATTTCTAATGTTTGGTTCATCAAAAGATTCTCTTTTTGTTTCTTGGAGGCATATTATGTCACATTTAGATTCTGCAATTCTATTACGCAGGAAATTCTATTTTTCTAATGCATTGATCCCCTAGTATTATGGACTAGTATCTTCCATTCTCCTTGATTTTTTGTCATAAATAAAAAGATTGTGATTCATAAGACGAGGAACAAACACGTAGTGTGCGTTTAGAATGCCATGTGCCACGGTGCATACGTAATGCCAATTATGCTAGAGGGAATCAATAGAGCACCTTGAATTACAGCGGTCCATGCACTTAATATATAAAGCCAAAAAATAGGGAGCGACGAAGTACTGTCATATATATAATATAGTGATGTGCAACCGTCCATGCAAACGAGTGCATAAGTCCAAAATAAATTTAACCAACCAGCATTAGAGATAAAGCCAACCTTCAACCTGTCAGTTCTATGATTATCCAAAAGTAAGAACACACGATCAAAAATGTCCGACTGCATGTGAGGCCCCACAAGACTTGTAGTGTGTCTATTCATGGGAGACAAAATAAGAAACCCCAAAATGAAATAATCGTTGCAACAAGCAAACATGGCACAGTAGAGCAACCATGCTCTACTTTTTGTCTGGGCTCTTGGGCCCTTTCTTCTTGTCATCTTTCTTTTTCTCTGTCTTGCCCCTAGTGTTGGAGTTAGTTTTGCAAGGACGCTGGATCACCCCTAGTTTTGGCTTGGTTGCTACTAGAGCTTCAGGAGAGCACATCTCTTTGTCAACCTTGCAGAACTCCGCTCCAAGCCTTTTGATGATTCTTGGGTTGATAGGGGGCAGTGCAAGGTAGCAGGCATTATACAAGTGTCTAGACTGCATGAAGCCACTTGATTTCTCACGAAGCCTGGTGTTTCGCCTCACATCAGTGTCAACTATCACAAATTTCTTCTTCTTTGTGGGGCCCTAGCCTTCTACCTAGTCTTCTGTGGGATCAACGATTGTGGGGCACCTTTTAGGGATGCGCAAATGCACTGTTTCAGTGTCCTTGTCTACGAGGGCCAAAGGTGCTCTAGAATAGAGGAACTTTTTGGCCCACTCAAATGTTCGAGGCTCCATCATATGTTGTATAAAGAAGTCTGCCCAAACTTTTGGAACCAGCTCTTTATTGTCAGCATTTACCCCAGCGAAAGAGCTGGACCACATGTGCAGTCCTTTATTGATCATGTGCTCATTGAAGATACTTTGGAGAATGTTGCCACTGCATGGGAAGAGCCTGCACCTGAGCATCAATGTTCCCCTCAGCAACCACCTGATCCTGTTCTTGGATTCTCGGGACTAAAGCCACTTCCAAAATAGGTTCATTTCCTTCAAAGGGAGCTACAGGAAGGGCCAAAACTGCATGTATTTGAACTTGCTGGATTTCTTGTTCTATCACCATATCATTTCACCTTGTACTTCAGCAATGGGATTGGGAGGGTGGGCAGGCATGAAGATCTCAAAGCCTTTCCCCGCCGAGCTGTCTGAAGATTGCAGGTCCTCAATACCAGAAAGGTGAATGCTGAAGGGTTCTTCTTCGTCTTCTGGCGGCACTTGCAGGTTCTCTTGAGGAGAGTGAGGTAGTTGTTCTTCCATAAGCCAAGCATCCCACCCATCATGTGCTTCATCATTGCACTGTCTAGGAAACTCTTTACCTATGTTTTGTTTTTGTACACCAGTGGGCAGCTGTGGCCACACTCTACATGCAATACGAGGGTGAATTCTGTCCCAACTCCCAACATGAGCATCATCATCAAGGCTCTGATTTCTCGTCGGCCTACTACACAGCTGGTCTGGCAACCGCCCTACTACATCGTCGGCCTCCCCACTCTGTAGCAGTAGCAGAGTGCAGAGCGACCCGGGCTATGATTTCCCATCGCCGTGACGACTTTGGGTTCATGAAGAAGACCGTCTTGTAGAGCGTTGTGTTGCATTGCATTGCTGTGTCGTGGTTGTCAAGCCTTGTAACCGATGTCCGATGTACTTACCAACTGTTTGGTCTCTTTTGGAATGAAAAATGCAGCAATTGGCTTACTATGTGTAGATCGTCTTTGCTGTTCTATTACTATAAACTGTAAGTACTATAACAACAGTATGAATATATTATAACTACTATATGATGGTAGATGGTATATGTAATGGTTGAAGCATGGTGTGTAACAGAGAAGCATGCAAATCATGCATGGCAGGACAGGAACCATGCACTCTTGGACTATTGTCCTAGTCATGATAGTGGCATCTAGATAAAACGAAAATTGAATTTCATTTCAATTATTAGCTAGCCAGCGTATCGATATGCAACACAACACAAAATGTTTTCTCACACAGTCAGACACCACGATGCACAAGGCGGGCACAACATAGTGCAGGCTTTGTTCGTAACTAGAACAGACGGCACCCTTACGGGCGCCCTATCCAAGGTTATATCGTGGCGGCGAAGATGTGGATTTAACAATGCACCAGATAACGATCGGAAACTTACATGACATAGACAATAATAGTATGATACATACCTCTTCTATCTTTTCTGCTAAACAATACTCTTGTTCAAAATCCTTCAGATGATCCTCTTTGATACAATTAAGGAGTTCTGTGATATATATACATCCTTCCAAGGCCGTTCCTCTGTGAAAAAGCCTTCGGGCAATGAAGAATCTTTTAGTTTGTCGTATATTTCCTGGAGTGATGGAAAATAGATTAATAACAATGATTACGGGTTCTCAAGTTGATGCACACGAACACAACAATACACACAAAAAAATTATTGTCAAGGCAATCCTTCAATATATTCACAAGAAATATCTCATTTGTAGACACAAATGATCAGGAACACACCTGAATATCCCCTCCTATTGCAGTCGCTTTGTTGTTTTCATCAGAGATTGTAGATCCCTTCTGTGCTCCCTGAATGCATATCCTTAGTTACAAAATTATGAAGCAGAATGCCACAAGACAATGTGTAATAAAATATAAAGCCACAAGACAATGTGTTCAGCATAAGAAAACAGACAAAGCCGCCTCTTTGCTATAAAATGAATCTCATCCACAAATAATTCAATCTTCCCCAAAACATAAGCCCAACCAGAACCAAGGCATATCATTCCTTTCAGCAGCACACGCTCTGATCCCACTGGCACCCTCAAATCCACGGGAACAGCATACACGTACTCATAAACGCAAAAATCACACATCCCTAAGCCACAACACACTCGTACACTAATTCCAGAACGAAGTTCCAACGGGAATACACATTACGACCCAATCCAGAACAAGCAAACAAACCACCCCGCAGCTCAGTCACAGCGCCCGCACGCTCACGCTCTTAACCTGAGAGAGGCAGCAAAGGTGTGATGAGGAGCAGACGAAGGGGAACTCACGGGCGAGGCCGTGGAGAGGCCGGTCATGCGCCAGAACATGGCGGCGGCGGTGGGACGACCAACGGCGGATCTAGGGTTTGGGGCGCTGGGGAGAGCGAATTTGAGGGCGAGCCCACGCGAATCCGAGCAGCGGCGGCCGAATTGCCCGGCCGCGGAGGGCGGGTCGGATCGGTAGAGCGGGCGAGCGAATCGAACTGGGATCGCGAGATGGGGAGGGAGGCGCACGCTCGCTCGCACACACGAGACACGAGAGGATGAAAAAACAGCACGCTTTCACCTGCGGGACCGCGTCGGCGGTGTGGGGCGGCTGAGATCCGTAGAGGCCAGCTATGAGGTCCTTCAGATCCGCGGGGCGCGACCTGTTGGATGGGACGGACAGAGCGCACTGGGGCGCCGTGGCCATCGGCGGCGGCCCGGCCGGCCCTTCCTCCTCCTGGCCGTCGTCGTCGGCATCGGCGCCGAACAGGGAGAGGGGCAGCGGGCCCCGCGGCTTCTCCCAAGGCGAGGAGGAGGGAGCGGCGGCTGGTGCGACCGTTGGGGCAGATGTGCCCGCGTCGGATCCGAGCCCACTTGCCACAAAGTCGCCCCAGTCGTCGTCGAAGGCCGCGATGGCGGCGGTGGGCGGCTGCGGCTGTAGCGCGGAGGCGAAGGTGAAGTCCCCGAAATCGAGGTCGTCGTCAAGGAACGGTGCGAGCGACAGCAGGAACGCGACGGCGTCCATTGGCACACGTGGCGAGACGCGGTGGGCGGAAGCCCCGTCGAATGCGGAGGAGCCTCCAATTTGTAGTGGCTTTTAACAAGAAGTAATATGGATCTTTGTTGGTTCTAGTGTCTGAAACCATCATAAAAGTCGCATAACCTTCCACTTGTTGACCTCAATCCCCCACTTTAAGGGCTGATTTGGTGATCAGGGATCTCAAGGGGAAGAAATCCTCTTGCAATTTAATTTTGAATAACAAAAGGATTCCTTCCTCATGGATCCCCTTGGGATCCCTGGGGAAGCCGCATATCTATGGTTCGCCGGAGTCGGCAGCTGCGACATCGGCAGCCGTTGTCTGCTCCCTGTTAGCTTGTTCACCGGAGTCGGCAGCTCGGACATCGGCAGTCGTCTGCTCCCTGTCTGACTGGCTCTTGATCTCCATCTGGGACAACAGAGATGTTGTTTGGTCGAAATCAGTTTTATCCGTTCCTTCGTCACCAGTCCCCCGACTCGAGTTCCCACGTGCATCATGCATGCGGAGAATGGGGATATATTAGCAATGCATCTTAGAAACGACAGTTCTATCGTTACGTGCATAAGATCAGGATATATCATGTACATGCACGATGTGCATTTTTAATTGGATGGTAAGTGGATTATCAGTCAGAACAATCTATATCTATACCCCTATATAAGTTATCAGTTTAAACTTTACAAAATTCACCCAACCAAATTACTCTCACATCCATAAACTTCTCTAGATCCACCATACAAATTGCATCTATATATAACACATCGTCAAAACCAACGATTCAGATCACCCCTCACCTTCCTCATCACTAAAATTCAATGGTCAATATTGTTTGGATCATCCTTTCTTCTTCATCACTCACGCCACCCCTTTCCCTCCCTCCACGACCCGAACGTCCACTCGCTCTCACTTGCGTTGCCATTGTTGAGTCCTCCGTGCGCCACCGCCATCCCCTCTGTAACCCTTAGCGACCCCGCCACCTCTCCCCTCTCCCTCACTCGCGTCATCACTGTCAGCCGCTGCATCGCGTCACCACCGCCACTCCACGACCCCGTCGCTCGGGCCTCCATCCTCGTCCTCTCCCAATCCCTCCCCATAACCGTAGTGTTAGTACGAATAATTAGGCTAGTGTTTAGATGGAAAACAACAAAATCGCATTGAGGATGCGGGCGTACGTATCGACTGGCGCATCAACGTCGTCGAGAAACACAAGTATCGATTGGAGCATATGTTGGCATCGACTACCAGACTGGCTGCGCCGACTACGATCTACAAGTGCTGGCGAACTCGCTCTCACTGTTGTCGCTCAGGAACACGATAAACTGAAAGTCGAGAACTGTGTTTGGTGCCGCCCAAAACTTGCAGCAATTTTCTAGCTTTCTTCTACTCTTTATTCAATCGATGTTTACACAATTGATGTGATCCGTCTTTTCCGCCACGTTGTGCACGCTGCGACGCGCCCGCCTAAAGCGCGGGGCCGTTTTCCATCCGGCGTGGCGTAAGACCTGGTCACCACCTTGTGAACGCAGCACAAGTCATGGTGCTCACACACACACCGTTCATTACACCTTGCAACAGCTAACTCAAATTAAACTATCAACATGCTATGCAACTATACTAGCTAATTCCTGACTATGTGTGCACGGGATTAAGTTCAACAATTCACCCCTTAATTCTGCTGCACATCTATAACTCCTAGCTGCTGGCGAAGCTCCCCGAACCTGATACGCCCGAGCGTCTTTGTCAGAATATCTGCAAGTTGGTCTTTGGTACTCACATGATTGACATCCACTTCACCCTTTTCGACACAATCTCTGATGAAGTAAAACCTTGTATCAATATGCTTACTTCTGTCATGATGAACCAGGTTTTTGCTTAGAGCAATAGCCGATTTGTTATCTACCAAAAGTTTAACCGTTTGAGCCTTGATGTTCAGCAATTCTCCTAGAAGCCGGCTCAGCCAGATACCTTGACAAGCTGCATTTGCACTTGCAATATACTCAGCCTCACATGACGATAGAGCCACCACTTGTTGTTTCTGTGAAGCCCATGTCACAAGGCTTGACCCCAATAGAAATACACACCCACTGGTGCTCTTCCTGTCATCAATATCGCCGGCCAGGTCACTATCACTGTAACCTACAAGTTCAGTTGAACCCTGTCTTTTATACACACACCCAAAATGCATGGTGCCTGCAAGGTATCTCAGTATGTGTTTTACAGCAGCCCAATGACTTGCTCTAGGCTCTTCCATATACCTGCTAACAATCCCAACTTTTTTTTTGAAAATGTACAGCAGGGTAAGCCCCTGCTGTGGTAGATATTTATTAATATAAAGAAGAAGACGGACAAAGAGCATTAGCAGTCGCTCCCAAGACATAAACCAGAAGGAAACTAACTAAAGCATAGGGAAAAGAACTATCCGCTATCTATAGGAATTCACAAGCGAGGAGAAAAGAGTTGATTTCTCTTCAGAAAAAACGGTTAGCTTGCAGAAGAGCTTCGACGCGAAATTCTTTTTTCCAGCCAATGAAAGATGGTCGTCCCCTGTCAAAGATAAAATTGTTTCTTTGCTTCCAGATTTGCCAAGTTGCTATGATAAAGACCTCCATAAAGAATGGTGAACCATGCAAGTCCCTAGCTTGTCTGCATATGCTATATCTGGCCTTGTATTAACCAAATACCGAAGACTTCCAATTATACTCGTGTACTTGGTTTTGTCGACAGCAGGTGTCTTGTCATTCTTGCTCAACTTAAGTCTATTCTCCATGGGCACCGCGCAAGGATTACATCCCACCATGCCGGCATGCTCCAGAATTTTTAGAGTATACGAGCTCTGACACAGTTTTGTCAAACCTGTCTGCTGATCCACTTGAATTCCCAAGTAATAACTAAGTAATCCCAAGTCGCTCATGCTAAACTTCCCCATCATCTCCTGCTTGAACAGTTCTATGCTTGCTTTGTCTGTTCCTGTTATAATAAGATCATCAACATAAACGCCTACTATCAGAAGACCATTTTTATCTGACCTGTAAACAGCGTGTTCCAATGGATTTCTGACAAAACTAAGCTTCATCAGTTCACTGTCAAGTTTTGCATTCCATGCCCTTGGGGCCTGACGCAACCCATAAAGTTCCTTGTTCAGTTTGAGCACTTTGTCATCTCCACTTTTGGCAACAAATCCCGGAGGCTGTTGGACATACACCTCCTCCCTCAGTTCACCATTCAAGAACGCTGACTTGACATCCATGTGATGCACTTGCCAACCCTTTTGAGCAGCCAAATCAATCAACAACCTTACTGTTTCAATTCTTGCAACTGGTGCAAAAACCTCATCAAAATCCACCCCCCACGCTGTGCATATCCCTTTGCTACCAAACGAGCTTTGTGCTTAACTACCTTTCCCTCCGGATCCTTCTTCACTTTGAATATCCATTTCAGGCCAATAGCACGGTGACCAGCAGGTAGCGTAGACGGATGCCAGGTTTTGTTTGCTTCGATCGACTGCATCTTGGCCTCCATGGCTTTTCTCCAACATAGCTCATTCAGAGCGGCCTCAACACTCCTAGGTTCTTATGCTGCAAGGTAGCACACCCCACTGTACTCAAATCTCAAAGTCAGTGATCTCATCAGTTGTGTCATTTATATTTTTCAATGTTCTGAATCTTTGTGGCACTCCTTTAGAGTTGATAGACTCTCCAATAAGTGGAGTTGCAAATTCAATCCCTTGCATAGATGAACTGCCAGGTGGTGTTGAATGGTTGGATGAGCCATCTAAACCAGCGTCGACAGCCCAGTCATCTTGGAGAGGAAATTCCTGATCTGGAGTTTCAGGACCAGCCGACTGCGCTACTGTGTCATCTGAATTTTCAGTTTCTGCTGCACCATTTGAATTTTAAGGTTCTATCCCTCGTCCGGCAACTGAGTAATACTCAACATCAAACACTGATGTTGTAGATTCTGCCTGAGTTTCTTGTTTCCAGTCCCAAGCTTTACTCTCTTGAAAAATAGCATCACGGGATATGCAAAGTTTCTTCACCACAGGATCATAGAAACGATATCCTTTTGTACGCAATAAATATCATTGGTGTTGATCTGTCTGACAATTTTGAAACACCAAGTCCTATGTTCTTGACATGAGCCACACACCCAAATGTACGCAAGTGAGATACTTTGGGTTTTCTGGTATGCCATGCTTCATAGGAAGTCCTTCCTTGTAAACTTTTCGTTGGAGCTCAGTTCAGTAGATACACAGTTGTTGTAACTACTTCGCCCCAAAACTCTCCTGGAACACTCTTTCTTTTCAGTAAACACCTTCCCATTTCCACCACAGTACGGTTCCTCCTCTCTACAACATCATTCTGCTGCGGTGTATATGAAGTCATGGTGAAATGTTTGATGCCAAATTCATCACAGTAATTTTTGAACTCAATAGAATTAAATTCACCACCACGGTCACTACGAAAAGCTCTGAGTTCTCCACCTGATTCAGTTTCGGCCAGTGTTTTCACCTTCTTGAAGCAGCTGAACGCTTCATTTTTTGTTGCCAATAGCTGAATCCACATATATTTACTATGATCATCCACTACAAGCATGAAGTAACTCTTGCCCTCCGGTGTCTTGGGTCTAATCTGCCCACAGAGGTCTGTCTGAAACAGATCCATTTTCTTGTCAGCTCTGTAATTTGCTACTTGAGGAAATGGCTGTCGATGTTGCATGCCAAGAGCACACCCTTCATAGAACTCTTTGTTGAGCACCAAATTGAGCGCGCGGACGGTCCGGCCCTGAGGCCGGACGGTCCGCGGTCCGGACGGTCCGCGCCTGTGGGCCGGACGGTCCGCGCGGGCGCAGAACAGATTAGGGTTCCGAGTTTTGTGCTACGGTTGTTAGCTAAAATCATGGGATAAGCTCGGAAATTAGTTTGTAAAGGGTCCAGCCCCCCTCCTCTATAAATAGAGAGGTATACGGCCGATTAATCATCATCAATCGAATCAATACAACTTCTATTTCGCATTTTATCTTAGAAGTAGTTCTAGTTTAGCCCTAGTTTAGCCTTCCAATCCCCAAATTCTCGGCCTCTCCTCGACTCTACGTCGATTAGAGGAGTCTAGGTCGGTCTACCCGAGCCTAGACACCACCTAGGATCTCTACTCCCCGACGGGGTCCCTCCCGGGAGCGAGATCCAGGCGCCGTCGGCGATCTTCCGCCGTCCCTGCGTACGCGCGGACCGTCCGGCCCCAGGGCGCGGACCGTCCGGCCGTCAGGCAGGAGCCCTAGCCGCGCACCAGGCCGCGGACAGTCCGCCCTTGCGCAGAGAGCACCACCGCGCCTCGCACCAGGCCGCGGACCGTCCGGCCCCTGCGCGCGGACCGTCCGCCCCTGTGCAGAAGGCACCGCCACGGTTCTTGTTGAGTGATTGGCGCTCCAAAAAGGCGTCAACATACTTTTTGGCGACTCCGCTGGGGATAACACATCTAAGCTCATCAAATCGGCCCTCAATGGCCGGTTCAAAGGATAGCTCCGAAGTTTCCACCAGCAATATCATCACACCGATATGGGAAAATTTGCCGGCTGAAGAACAACTCCTGTTCGAGGAGCGCCAGGAGCGGCTGATCCAAGAAGCAAAGGCGAGGTTCCTGGCCGACTTCAAAGTGGACAGGAACAACAAAGTCGTTCGACATCGGGCGACGGATCCGGCTTCGCTCCAACCCACGCCAGACATCCCCAATGTAAGTAATACGAACGAGCTGCAATCTCTTAAGAATTATGTAGATGAACAGCGCGAACAGATGCAAAATATCATAGGGGTTATGCAAAACGATTGTAGGAGACTAGTACGTGCATTTAATAAATCTAGTATAGCAAATTTTCCTTCACCCGAGGTTGAATTAGGAGATAATACACGTAATACATCGGTTAAAGGTTGTCACGACCAGTCACAACCCCCTTATGGGATGCCGATGGACACGTACCCTGAGCAGACGCAAATCGGCAGCAAATCAGCCGATCTGCACATGCCCGGACCGTCCGCACGTGAGCGCGGACCGTCCGGGCCAGCAACAGTCGGGCCTATTTTTAATGAGTTACCTAGATATGCGCCCGAGCCACCACATACGGCACAAAATCTAAACTACCAAGTCGGACCGTCCGCATACAACGACGGACGGTCCGCATATAATCACGGACGGTCCGGGCCAATGTCCGGACAGTCCGCGCATGACCTTTTTGAGGAGGATTGTTACCTGAATCCTCACCCGTCCCAGCGACACGTCCCATCGCGCTATGCAATGCACCAGCCCATTAATTCAGGATCCAGAGCCCAGGAAAGCTTTCCGGCCCCACCTAGAAGGCCGGAAAGAAACGATCAAACATATGAGCCATATAGGGCAAATGGAAATGCACCACGTAGCTCAAACCAATGGGGGGAACGACAACATACTAACATGCAACCAACCCCACCTATGTTTGACCAGAGAGCCGGTGGTCTTGCACCGGCTGCAATTGGTATAGTGAGGGAAGAAATAGCCGGGGCGTTCCGAGATAAGCTCGGAGTAAGCATGATCCCTGGGGGGCAATCATATCGGAAGCCTTATGACAGCCGATTTGATCGCCACCCATACCCACAGGGAAGCAGGATACCCGAGTTTGCAAAGTTCTCGGGTGACCAAGGGAAGAGCACGCGTGAGCACATAGGCCAGTTTCTAGCACAATTAGGAGAATTGGCCGATACCGAAGCATTCCGTGTGCGTTTACTTTCATTATCCTTAACAGGGACTGCATTCACATGGTATGCCACGCTCCCTCCTAATTCCATTTTGTCATGGGGAGACTTAGAGCAAAAATTTCATGAACATTTCTTCTCTGGTGATTATGAGCTAGATTTAGTAGACTTAGTGACCCTACGACAAGAAAGGGATGAATCGGTTAGTGATTATATCCGGAGATTCCAGGATACGAGAAACCGATGCTTTCAAATTCATTTAACAGATAAACAACTGGCGGGAATAGCCTTTGATGGATTGCGCTATTATTTAAAAGAGAGATTAGAAGGCATCCAGTTCTTTACTCTAGCACAATTACATCAGAGAGCTTCGGCTTGTGAAAGCCGAAGCAAAGAACTAGTCAGAACGGTTCATCATAATGTCCCTATAGTAGAACACAATCAAAGTAGTTCGGACGATGAACCAAAGAAAGTTTACACTGCCGAAATAGTCTGGCCCGAGCAGGCCAAATCTTCGGCTTGCTACTCCTTGCAGTCAATTCAAAAGGAACGACAGGAGGAGGTTAAGTTTACATTTAATGTCGGCAAATGTGATAAGATATTCGATGAATTACTAAAAAATGGTAACATTAAAATTGATTATATCGTTCCACCTGCCAACGAACTAAAGCGTCGCGCATACTGCAAGTGGCACAACTCATTTTCCCATGCCACTAATGATTGTAATGTGTTCCGACGACAAATTCAATCGGCCATTAATGAGGGACGATTGAAATTTCAGGAGGACACGGAGCCCTTCCCAATGAATGTGATCGACTTTAATGGCAAAAAGATCCTAATTCGGCCCAACACAGCCGATAAGGGCAAAGACAAGGAAGTCATCATCGGCAACGCACGGGAGGCCGATGGAAACAACAAAATTTCTTGCAGGAAAGTGATGGCCGAGAAGACTCCTGATGGAGGGGAGACACTGAAGGTAACCATCACAAACTCCAGCGCTGGGGGGCAAGCACAGACAAAGGGCTATGCGCGAGAACCCATACTACGCATCGCGGACGGTCCGGTGTCTAGGCGCGGACGGTCCGTAACATCACCGGACGGTCCGAAGCGTTCCGACGGACGGTCCGGCAACGTCGAAGAGCCGCGGCGACCACGTACCTTCAAACCACGACGACCAGAAATAGGTACGTGGAAAACTAACACGTTCAAGGCAACTGGTCGGTTGGTAAAATCTAGCCCGACCTTTGATCAATTATTGTCTAAATATGTGAAAAAGAAGGCTGGCCCCAGCGACCGGCCACCAAACGGACCTCGCTTACCCACCCAGGTGCGACGGCAGGTTAGGCCGATTGGACCACCACACCAATCGGAAAAGACGGGAGGTCATAATGTTCAATTAAGACCTAACGTACCTGCATGGACACCTCCACCACCATATCCACCTATGCCATATCCATACACATACATACCTCCACCATATGTCCCAAATCAAATGTGGGGCATGCCACCATACTCATTTGGGATGCCACAGTACCCCGCTTGGGGGGCACCCCAAACATCTGTATTCAATAGGTTGACACCTCCAGTACAAGACCGATTGAGAGCCCCTCAATCCGGTCCACGAGCACATGCCCAGCAAGATTGCCGAACAACTCGGCCCCAAAGGCTGACTAATCCGGCAAGGGGGCATACAGCTACAACCTCCAACAGTACGAAAAAGGAAGATGTCATTAAAATAGGAACGACAGATGTCATCGTACAACAAAATAACGAAGGGCCGATGATTTTTGGTGAATCGGCCAACACAAACAAAAAAGAAAGTACGACTGTCAATAAAATAGCCGATCCAAAATACTCCATGCCCCGATGGTGCCCATCGGGATTGACACGATCGCAAAAGCGAAAATTACAGCGCCTTAGGGCAAAGGAGAATCAGGAGAAGGAGGCGGAAAAAATATTCAATGACACACATCCGCAATATCCGCCACCACAAAAGAGATGGAGACCAAAGGCCGTTGAGGAAAATCAAACGGCCATGAAGACAGAAAATAAAACAGCAACTGTGCAGCTCTTTGCAGGTATAGCAGACAGTCCGACTATAAAGACCGGACCAACCGTACAGGGCACGGACCGTCCGACCCCTGAGGCCGACTCATCTGCAATAAACCATGACACCTCCGACGACGTACCGACGCCCATGGAGGAAGACGACCTGCAAGGAGAAGACCTGGTCGACTACGGAGCTACGCCAGAACACTTAGAGAATTAGGAAGGCAATGTGACGAATTGGTCAGGACTAGTATGACGCTCGGCGATGTTGGGACTGACAGTTCGATCAAATCTAAAGGGATCACGTCCGTTGAGTCAACCATCGAGACCAAGGCCACTGCGTACCATCCTAGTAAGTGGCAAGATGCCTAAGAAAACCGATGTGATAACATCGAGTTAGTTGCTTTTGGTTCGCTCAGCCCCACCAAAAGGCAGGGGGGCATATGTTGAGCACCAAATTGAGCGCGCGGACGGTCCGGCCCTGAGGCCGGACGGTCCGCGGTCCGGACGGTCCGCGCTTGTGGGCCGGACGGTCCGCGCGGGCGCAGAACAGATTAGGGTTCCGAGTTTTGTGCTACGGTTGTTAGCTAAAATCATGGGATAAGCTCGGAAATTAGTTTGTAAAGGGTCCAGCCCCCCTCCTCTATAAATAGAGAGGTATGCGGCCGATTAATCATCATCAATCGAATCAATACAACTTCTATTTCGCATTTTATCTTAGGAGTAGTTCTAGTTTAGCCCTAGTTTAGCCTTCCAATCCCCAAATTCTCGGCCTCTCCTCGACTCTACATCGATTAGAGGAGTCTAGGTCGGTCTACCCGAGCCTAGACACCACCTAGGATCTCTACTCCCCGACGGGGTCCCTCCCGGGAGCGAGATCCAGGCGCCGTCGGCGATCTTCCGCCGTCCCTGCGTACGCGCGGACCGTCCGGCCCCAGGGCGCGGACCGTCCGGCCGTCAGGCAGGAGCCCTAGCCGCGCACCAGGCCGCGGACCGTCCGGCCCTAGGCCGTGGACAGTCCGCCCTTGCGCAGAGAGCACCACCGCGCCTCGCACCAGGCCGCGGACCGTCCGGCCCCTGCGCGCGGACCGTCCGCCCCTGTGCAGAAGCCACCGCCACGGTTCTTGTTGAGTGATTGGCGCTCCAAAAAGGCGTCAACATACTTTTTAAAAAGTATGTTGGTGCTTTTTTGGTCACCAAACACTATAATGAACCGCTTGGCAGTACTTGGCACCTTTAGATGATGTAGGGCCAAATAAAGTGGTTATCCTAAATATGGGACAACACCTCTATGATGGTCACCACCTATTTGGAACCAAATAGCAACGAACCCTATGACCTTCTCGTGATGAGCAATACCTTGGGTTCGACTCCGCGAGGTGAACAGCGGTGGCGGCCTGCGACAGGTCGCCGGGTTGCCTGATAGTGCCCTCTGCGGCGGCGCGGACGGTCCGCGACCTTGGGCCGGACGGTCCGCGACCTGGACGCAGGAGCGGTGTCTTCCCTGCGTCACACCGGACGGTCCGCAGCTCTGGGCCGGACGGTCCGCGACCTGGCGACAGGGTCGTCTTCCTCCTCCTTGCTGGAATCTAGATATCGTCCCCTGGGGGGAAAAGATCTTAAGATGCTCCGGGTCGACAGGTCACCCGGGGCGTCCCCAGACGACGTGGAGTCGCCTAGGAATTAAGAGATCAATTCGAGGAAGAGGTCTCGAGTGGACAACTAGATCTTGCCCCCCGGAAGGGGTGAGATCCTAGGGTCGTCTTGGGATCGGCAGGCCACCCAAGACGGATCTAGACGACGTAGAGTCGAATAGGGGTGGAGGTGGATATGCGGAAGGCTACAACTAGAACTATGCTACATCTACTCCTAGGGCAGAAAAAGTAAATAAGGTAATTGGTTCGATTGGAATGTGTTCGGGGGTTCTCAATCGACCGTACCCCTTTATATTTATAGGGGAGGAGGTCTGGACCTTTTCCTAAGAGATAGCAACAAACTCCCACGTGATTAGATGGATAATCACGCACGAGATAAGGATAAATATCCGAGTCAATCTTATCTCGGGACACGCGGACCGTCCGGGCCTAAGGGTCGGACCGTCCGCTCATTTTGGTGTCCAACATATGCCCCCCTGCCTTTTGGTGGAGCTTGGCGAACCAAAAGCATCAGTGAAAACTTCGGAAACAATTGACCTCATGAGCTTTTGTTCCCGAAGTAAGGACTCAGCTCGATGCAAGTCATTGGCTCTTGCGATCAGATAATATAAATACTTGATGGAACTTTAATGCACAGAGGCCGTTTCGGATCGCATCCTCTTCGGCCATGTCTACCTGATCAACCTGTCAATAGGCAAAAACTTGTGGTGCCCCCCAGCCCAAATAAGCAAACGGATTGGACCAGTAATATGAATTCATCGCCGTACCACCCCACACATGAGCAGGACAACACATCGGCGATGGATAGAACGGGACGCACCATGCTATCCCCGAAGGAGGATGACAAGGCGATCTTGGTTGTGCTACCTTTTGGGTCCATTTAGTCGGCTTTTGCTTTCGCACAGATCGCCCTTTTGACTTCGTCTGTTTTATTGGCCGGTTGTGTGGAACGGCCTTCTTCATATATTTGGCAAGCAACTGACCAAAAGTAGGGCCGACTCTACTGAGTCGTCTAGACGTCTTAGTATTATTTTGTTTCCTAACACTTGTTTTGGAACCTTGTGGTCCGGTGGTCTGAGGTTGCTGCTTCTGACTGTCCGTGGACCGTCCGACCATTATAGCCGGACCGACTGCTCCTGTCTCGGACTGTTCAGCCTTAGTACCCGGATCGTCCGGCGTACGCAGGACAGGTGACCGTGATCGGGTGTCCGATCGTGCTTGCCCCCCGGTGCCTCCGGTCTTTCTTTTGTCCGGAGTCTTCCGAGTAACCATTCTGTGTGACATATTTGGTGTGCGGGGATCACCAATGACGATATTTTTATCTTTGCTTTTATCGGCCGCACAGGGCCGAACTATGACTTTTTTGCTTGTCGGCTCTAATGTGGTGGCAGGGACAGGTGGCCTGTCAATCCTCACCTCCTTTTGAAACCTCAACCGGCCTTCGTTTATAGCCGATTGTATTTGCCGATGAAAGACAACACAATCATTGGTGTTATGAAGAAAGGAGCCATGCCATTTACAATATATACGCCCTTTTAATTCTTCCACCGGAGGAATTATATGTGATAATTTAATATTACCATGTTTAAGCAACTCATCAAATATTTTATCACACTTAGTAATATTAAATGTAAACTTAACCTTTTCCTTCTGTGTCGAGTGCGGGTGAGAGCGAACAGAAGGTTTGGCCTTAGTGGGCCAAACAAGCTCAGGGACATGTGACCTTTTTGGTTCTTGGGGCTTGGGTGGCCGGTTATATTTATGTCGGCCTTCCGCACTAGGCGGATCACAGGTGACTTCTGGTGTTCCGGATGGTCCGACCTGCACAGTCGGACGGCCTGCGGGTGGATCCGACGGTCCGGTAATATCCTCGGACTGTCCAGTCACGCCAGGCAACACCTGTGACCCTTGTGGTGGGCTCTGTGTAACTTCGGACTGTCCGGCGTAGGGTGCCGGACGGTCTGACGGAGGGCCGGACGGTCCGCGATTGTGTGCGGACGGTCCGGCCGTGCTCAGAGTTGACTCACCATTTAGCGAAGATGGTGGTGACAGTCGTCCTGGATATGAGTCCATCGGCATACCAGAATATGGTTGGGACTGAGAAGCCTCATTTGTCGCCGATGTTTTTGACGCAGTTATTTTAGTGCACAATTTAGGTGACAAAAAATCAGGTGTATGAGTATTTTCTAATGCATGCGTCATATTCTCTATATCCTCTATTATAATTTTAATCTGATTATCAAAAGAAATTTTAACAGATTGAATATCGGCTAACGGCGTGGTGTTACTTACAATGGGGAGCTGATGAAGCAAGGCTGAGAGCGAATCGTACTTTACTTCCCTCTTCTTGACGACCTTCTGGTGGTGATCTACCTTGAAGTGCGAGAGGTACCACTTTTTCGCCACCTTGCTTATCTGAGCCTGTTGTCGTTGGAATTCCTCGTCCAGCCTTTTCATGTGGTCTTCTAATTTCTCATCCTCATTGGTCGGCGAGTTAGTCAGCCTTGTGTTAATGTCTAGGACGACATTGTTGTGATCTTTGGGATTGGCCATTGCGACCGATCTGATAGGTCTAATTTAATAGATCTGATCTAATGGATCGGATTTGATAGATCCGATTTTTCGTCCCCAGCGGAGTCGCCAAAAGTATGTTGGTGCCTTTTTGGTCACCAAACACTATAATGAACCGCTTGGCAGTACTTGGCACCTTTAGATGATGTAGGGCCAAATAAAGTGGTTATCCTAAATATGGGACAACACCTCTATGATGGTCACCACCTATTTGGAACCAAATAGCAACGAACCCTATGACCTTCTCGTGATGAGCAATACCTTGGGTTCGACTCCGCGAGGTGAACAGCGGTGGCGGCCTGCGACAGGTCGCCGGGTTGCCTGATAGTGCCCTCTGCGGCGGCGCGGACGGTCCGCGACCTTGGGCCGGACGGTCCGCGACCTGGACGCAGGAGCGGTGTCTTCCCTGCGTCACACCGGACGGTCCGCAGCTCTGGGTCGGACGGTCCGCGACCTGGCAACAGGGTCGTCTTCCTCCTCCTTGCTGGAATCTAGATATCGTCCCCTGGGGGGAAAAGATCTTAAGATGCTCCGGGTCGACAGGTCACCCGGGGCGTCCCCAGACGACGTGGAGTCGCCTAGGAATTAAGAGATCAATTCGAGGAAGAGGTCTCGAGTGGACAACTAGATCTTGCCCCCCGAAAGGGGTGAGATCCTAGGGTCGTCTTGGGATCGGCAGGCCACCCAAGACGGATCTAGACGACGTAGAGTCGAATAGGGGTGGAGGTGGATATGCGGAAGGCTACAACTATGTCGGCGTTCCGAGACCGGGGGGTCCTCGAGCCGACGAGTGAGAGTGCCGCGTGCCCCAGCCCAGATGGGTCGAGCGCGTGGAGCGAGCGCAAAGGGGGGAACGGAGTGAGAGAGAGGTCGGTGGCCGGAGCCGGATCGCGAGGGAGTCGGAGAAATTCCCACGGCCTTCGTGTTCGTCCCGCGCCCAGGTCGGGTGCGCTTGCAGTAGGGGGTTACAAGCGTCCGCACGAGGTGAAGGGAGAGGGCGGCCCCGAGAGAGCGCCTGCCCCTGCCTTTCGTCCCCGCGAGGCCAACCCCTTTCAAGAAGGCCCTGGCCCTTCCTTTTATAGTCGTAAGGAGAGGGTCCAGGTGTACAAGACGGGGGTGTAGCAAGGTGCTACGTGTCTAGCGAGGGAGAGCTAGCGCCCTATGTACATGCCCAGGTGGCAGCCAGAGAGATCGTGGCACCCTGTTGGAGTGGCGTCGTGGCTGTTGGAGGAGTAACGGAGCCGGACGGGGGGACAGCTGTCGAGGTGGCTGGGTCCTTGCTGACGTTCTCCTGCTTTCGTAAGGGAGCTGGGAGCCGCCGTCGTCATGATCTAGCGGGGCGCCATCATGGCCTATCTGGCATAGCTGGCCAGATGGGACGCCGGTCTTGTTCTCTGCGACCCAAGTCGGCTCAGGGCAGGGTGATGATGACGCTTCCTGTTGACGTGGCGGTCTCGTATCCTAGGTCGGGCGTCGTGGAGGCTCCTCCGAGGCTGTGGCCGAGTCCGTCCTGCAAGACAGAGACAGAGTCCGAGCCCTGGTCGGGCGAGGCGGAGATTATTCGGCAGAGGCCGAGGCGGAGTCCGAGCCCTGGGTCGGGCGAGGCGGAGGTCGCCGTCTTCCGAGGCCTTAGCCTGAGTCCGAGCCCTGGGTCAGGCGGAGCGGAGTTCGCCGTCTTCCGAGGCCTTAGCCTGAGTCCGAGCCCTGGGTCGGGCGGAGCGGAGTTCGCCGTCTTCCGAGGCCTTAGCCTGAGTCCGAGCCCTGGGTCGGGCGGAGCGGAATTCGCCGTCTTCCGAGGCCTTAGCCTGAGTCCGAGCCCTGGGTCGGGCGGAGCGGAGTTCGCCGTCTTCCGAGGCCTTAGCCTGAGTCCGAGCCCTGGGTCGGGCGGAGTCTCCTATGGCACCACTGGCGAAGTCTGGCCGCCCGTTGGTCTTACCTTTTGCGTTAAACGCCCTGGTGACTCGGTCGGTTGGTGCGGTGATTTAGTCAGGGTTTCTCCTTATCGGAGGCGGGGCCTAGGGCGAGCCGGGGATGCGCCTGCCGTGAAAGAGGAGACCTCAGGCGAGACGGAGTCATCTTAGGGTCGGCTGCCCTCGCCCGAGGCTAGGCTCGGGCGTGGCGTGGTCAAGTCACTCGTGTGGACTGATCCCTGACTTAATCAAACCCATCAGGCCTTTGCAGCTTTATGCTGATGGGGGTTACCAGCTGAGAATTAGGCGTCTTGAGGGTACCCCTAATTATGGTCCCCGACAGTAGCCCCCGAGCCTCGAAGAGAGTGTTAACACTCGCTTGGAGGCTTGCATCGCACTTTTTTGCAAGGGGACCAGCCTTTCTCGGAGGTACCTTGTTCCGGTGGGTGCGCGCGAGCGCACCCGCCGGGTGTAGCCCCCGAGGCCTCGGAGGAGTGGTTTCACTCCTTCGAGGTCTTAATGCCTTGCGTAATGCTTCGGCGTGACTAGCGGTTCCCTCATGCGAGCAGGGCGTAACCCAGGTGCACTGTCGGGGCCCAAGTTCTCGGGCTGGTATGTTGACGCTGTCAACGGTTCGGCCGGAGCCGGGTTTGCGAGAGCAGCCCCCGAGCCTTCGCACGGAGCGAGAGGACGATCAGGGTCAGACTCGACTTTTTCTATACGCCCCTACGTCGCCTTTCCGCAAGGAGGAGGGGGGGAGTGCGCCATGTTACCCTCGATGGGCACCGAACATGGTGTCTCCGGTGAGCTGCGATCGGGTAATCCGAGTGGACGTCCGTGCCCCGTTCGTTAGGGGTCGGCTAGGGGCCCGGAGGCACGCCCAAAAGTACCTGCGGGTGATCTGCCGGACCCGGTCCCCTAGCGACGGGGTCCGAGGGCTCGTTGCCTCCCTCCGATGGGATTCCGTTACAGAGTCGTTCCCGCCGGTCTCGGAAATGTCCTAGGGTACCTCGGGAGCGCAGCCCGAGCCTTGGTTATGTATCGAACGTACCCCTGGTCATCCCTCGCTCGGCGTCTGAGGCGGCTGTGAACCCTTCGACAGGCCAGCCTTCGAACCCCTGATCAGTAGGGGGCACGGAGCCCTAGTAGCCTGAGGCGGTCATGGAACCTTTCGGGGGCCGACCTTCGAACCCCTGACCAGTAGTGGGTGTCGGGCCCACGCGATCTGAGGCGGCTGTTGAACCCTTCGGGGGGCCAGCCTTCGAACCCCTGATCAGTAGGGAGGCTCGGGGCCTAGTTCCTTCACGGGGAAGGATCCCTTTGGGGTTATCCCCCTTCTCGGTCCCTGTTGCAAGAGATAGAGAAAGAAGGAAAAGGGAAAAAGGGATTCGAAATTGAACTTCGTGGCGTACCTTTCTCGGCGTGGCCGTTTTTGGCGGAGGCGAAGCGCCGCCAGCTGCCCCTGCCAGAAACGTCACCTATTTCGCCGTGGAGTTAACGCGCTGGGGTGAGTAGTTGGCGAGGTCGCTGTTGCGTGCGCGAGCCGTTCGAGGTACGGGTCACGGACGCGTCGTCTTCACGCCGTGAGAAGGGTTCTCTTGCTGCCCCCGGATGGGACGTGAGCCTGGCCGATGGCGTGACCGCTGCCCTCACACGCCTGCCACCGTCATTACTGCCGGCCCATTTTTGACCGCGTTTGACCGCTGCGCCAGGCTGGCGCCGCTGGATCGCAGGCTGGGCGGCCTCGAGTCGCGGTATCGGTTCCGCAATCGAGGAGGTGCGGTGGTGGAGCGAGAGGCGCAGCGGTTCGCATGCAGCCAACTGTCGGCGTTCCGAGACCGGGGGGTCCTCGAGCCGACGAGTGAGAGTGCCGCGTGCCCCAGCCCAGATGGGTCGAGCGCGTGGAGCGAGCGCAAAGGGGGGAACGGAGTGAGAGAGAGGTCGGTGGCCGGAGCCGGATCGCGAGGGAGTCGGAGAAATTCCCACGGCCTTCGTGTTCGTCCCGCGCCCAGGTCGGGTGCGCTTGCAGTAGGGGGTTACAAGCGTCCGCACGAGGTGAAGGGAGAGGGCGGCCCCGAGAGAGCGCCTGCCCCTGCCTTTCGTCCCCGCGAGGCCAACCTTTTTCAAGAAGGCCCTGGCCCTTCCTTTTATAGTCGTAAGGAGAGGGTCCAGGTGTACAAGACGGGGGTGTAGCAAGGTGCTACGTGTCTAGCGAGGGAGAGCTAGCGCCCTATGTACATGCCCAGGTGGCAGCCAGAGAGATCGTGGCACCCTGTTGGAGTGGCGTCGTGGCTGTTGGAGGAATAACGGAGCCGGACGGGGGGACAGCTGTCGAGGTGGCTGGGTCCTTGCTGACGTTCTCCTGCTTTCGTAAGGGAGCTGGGAGCCGCCGTCGTCATGATCTAGCGGGGCGCCATCATGGCCTATCTGGCATAGCTGGCCAGATGGGACGCCGGTCTTGTTCTCTGCGACCCAAGTCGGCTCGGGGCAGGGTGATGATGACGCTTCCTGTTGACGTGGCGGTCTCGTACCCTAGGTCGGGCGTCGTGGAGGCTCCTCCGAGGCTGTGGCCGAGTCCGTCCTGCAAGACAGAGACAGAGTCCGAGCCCTGGTCGGGCGAGGCGGAGATTATTCGGCAGAGGCCGAGGCGGAGTCCGAGCCCTGGGTCGGGCGAGGCGGAGGTCGCCGTCTTCCGAGGCCTTAGCCTGAGTCCGAGCCCTGGGTCGGGCGGAGCGGAGTTCGCCGTCTTCCGAGGCCTTAGCCTGAGTCCGAGCCCTGGGTCAGGCGGAGCGGAGTTCGCCGTCTTCCGAGGCCTTAGCCTGAGTCCGAGCCCTGGGTCGGGCGGAGCGGAGTTCGCCGTCTTCCGAGGCCTTAGCCTGAGTCCGAGCCCTGGGTCGGGCGGAGCGGAGTTCGCCGTCTTCCGAGGCCTTAGCCTGAGTCCGAGCCCTGGGTCGGGCGGAGTCTCTTATGGCACCACTGGCGAAGTCTGGCCGCCCGTCGGTCTTACCTTTTGCGTTAAACGCCCTGGTGACTCGGTCGGTTGGTGCGGTGATTTAGTCAGGGTTTCTCCTTATCGGAGGCGGGGCCTAGGGCGAGCCGGGGATGCGCCTGCCGTGAAAGAGGAGACCTCAGGCGAGACGGAGTCATCTTAGGGTCGGCTGCCCTCGCCCGAGGCTAGGCTCGGGCGTGGCGTGGTCAAGTCACTCGTGTGGACTGATCCCTGACTTAATCAAACCCATCAGGCCTTTGCAGCTTTATGCTGATGGGGGTTACCAGCTGAGAATTAGGCGTCTTGGGGGTACCCCTAATTATGGTCCCCGACAGTAGCCCCCGAGCCTCGAAGAGAGTGTTAACACTCGCTTGGAGGCTTGCATCGCACTTTTTTGCAAGGGGACCAGCCTTTCTCGGAGGTACCTTGTTCCGGTGGGTGCGCGCGAGCGCACCCGCCGGGTGTAGCCCCCGAGGCCTCGGAGGAGTGGTTTCACTCCTTCGAGGTCTTAATGCCTTGCGCAATGCTTCGGCGTGACTAGCGGTTCCCTCATGCGAGCAGGGCGTAACCCAGGTGCACTGTCGGGGCCCAAGTTCTCGGGCTGGTATGTTGACGCTGTCAACGGTTCGGCCGGAGCCGGGTTTGCGAGAGCAGCCCCCGAGCCTTCGCACGGAGCGAGAGGACGATCAGGGACAGACTCGACTTTTTATATACGCCCCTACGTCGCCTTTCCGCAAGGAGGAGGGGGGGAGTGCGCCATGTTACCCTCGATGGGCACCGAACATGGTGTCTCCGGTGAGCTGCGATCGGGTAATCCGAGTGGACGTCCGTGCCCCGTTCGTTAGGGGTCGGCTAGGGGCCCGGAGGCACGCCCAAAAGTACCTGCGGGTGATCTGCCGGACCCGGTCCCCTAGCGACGGGGTCCGAGGGCTCGTTGCCTCCCTCCGATGGGATTCCGTTACAGAGTCGTTCCCGCCGGTCTCGGAAATGTCCTAGGGTACCTCGGGAGCGCAGCCCGAGCCTTGGTTATGTATCGAACGTACCCCTGGTCATCCCTCGCTCGGCGTCTGAGGCGGCTGTGAACCCTTCGACAGGCCAGCCTTCGAACCCCTGATCAGTAGGGGGCACGGAGCCCTAGTAGCCTGAGGCGGTCATGGAACCTTTCGGGGGCCGACCTTCGAACCCCTGACCAGTAGTGGGTGTCGGGCCCACGCGATCTGAGGCGGCTGTTGAACCCTTCGGGGGGCCAGCCTTCGAACCCCTGATCAGTAGGGAGGCTCGGGGCCTAGTTCCTTCACGGGGAAGGATCCCTTTGGGGTTATCCCCCTTCTCGGTCCCTGTTGCAAGAGATAGAGAAAGAAGGAAAAGGGAAAAAGGGATTCGAAATTGAACTTCGTGGCGTACCTTTCTCGGCGTGGCCGTTTTTGGCGGAGGCGAAGCGCCGCCAGCTGCCCCTGCCAGAAACGTCACCTATTTCGCCGTGGAGTTAACGCGCTGGGGTGAGTAGTTGGCGAGGTCGCCGTTGCGTGCGCGAGCCGTTCGAGGTACGGGTCACGGACGCGTCGTCTTCACGCCGTGAGAAGGGTTCTCTTGCTGCCCCCGGATGGGACGTGAGCCTGGCCGATGGCGTGACCGCTGCCCTCACACGCCTGCCACCGTCATTACTGCCGGCCCATTTTTGACCGCGTTTGACCGCTGCGCCAGGCTGGCGCCGCTGGATCGCAGGCTGGGCGGCCTCGAGTCGCGGTATCGGTTCCGCAATCGAGGAGGTGCGGTGGTGGAGCGAGAGGCGCAGCGGTTCGCATGCAGCGCCTGGCGCGCCAGTTGAACGACGCGTGGTCTTGAACCGTCGCGCTGGCCTGTCAGGAGTCGGGGAGGCGCGTCCACTTGGCGTGGCTGCATGCCGCTTGCATGGCCGCTCGCCCCCTTTGCCCGTTGGTCTGGGCAAAAGTGGAGGGTCACTTGTAACCGCTGGGCGGTTACGTGCGTCGTGCGCGGCGGTTTGGCTCCCTCTGCTTGGAGCTGGTCTGCATGACAGGCGGGCCCCAGCCCCCGCGCCGCAGGGAAGGGCCTTGGAGGCGTGTTGGAGAAGACTCAGCCCGTGACGGTTGAGGGCGCTAGCAGGGGGAGTTGCCTTTAAAAGGAGGGCGACCCTCTTCGTGAGGCGACCATGTCTCCTTTCTCCCTTATGCATTGTGTCTCTCCATCTTCCAGGCCCCCGGATGGGGGGAACCGCCGTCTTTTCGCTCCATCGTTGGAGGAACGCGACCCCGCGGGGGTTGGTACCTTTCAGCCATCGTTCGGCTTCAAGGATTTTCATCAGGCAGCCCGGTTGCCCCCCTCGGCTGGGGGTCACCCGAGACGGTGACCACCAGCCCCTGGGTGGGGAGGAACAAACCGGGCTGCGATCTTGGTCCCACCCTCAGCTTCAAGGATGTTCATCATCCTCGCTGGGGTGGGTGCCGGACTGAGCCGGCGCTCCTCCTCCCGCACGGGTCCGGGGGTCATCCCCTCCCACGACATTCGAGGGAGAAGGTGCTCCCTGGCCCTTCGGGCGGCGCGGATTTCGACGACGCGGGATGGATCGGCGGCGAACGCCGTCGCCTCCGGCGTGTCGGGTCCGCTAGCTCGGCTCCGGCGGGCCCCTTTGTCGAGGGGGGGGCTGCCGCGCCGTGTACACGGGGGGTCCACCCTAGACACCGCACGCCGCTTAGGGCGGCGCTCGTGTTCTGGGGTGGGCCTGCTTTTGCACCAGGGCGGCGGCTTCGCGCGGGGGCCGGTGCCCCACTCATCGGGGAGGATTTGAGTGGGGATCTGGCGGTAAGCAGGCGGCTCCTGGCGTCGGTGCCGAGGTGGAGGCGGCTCGAGAAGTCCCCGTCAGCGACGGGATCACCGCCACCATCGGCGCTTTGGGCCTTCGGCTCTTCGTACTTGTCCTCGCCCCTCGGGTGGCGTTATGGGCGAGGGCAAGACAGCAGCTGTGCCTCCCCCTGGGGTCTGCGCCGCCGTAGAGGGAGGAACCGGAGTCCCGCCTGTAGTGGCACTTTGAGTGCCGGGTTTTTTGTTCATTTCGGCTTTCGGGGCCTGAACATGTATGTAACTCCGGCACAGAGCCGTGTTTTTTCCTCATTTCTGAGCAATAAGACTTGCCTATCGATTGTCTGAATCGCTTCACCAAGCATGAGTCGCCCCGTGTCCAGGTGACGAGTGAGGTATCCGTATCCCGGAGGCGTAGGAATCCCTCGGCTCGGTCGGACCTGTTGTCCGAGGCTCTTCTAGCTTAGTTAAAAAGACCCCTCGGTCGCTCTTCGACGAGCCGAGGCCAGGGGTAGCGATATCAGCACAAGCAGAGGCGTTGTTGGCTCGGAAATGGAACCTGGTTGGCCGGAGCCCAGCTGGGTCGTCTGCTGGCAGGCTCGGCGCCGGAGTTGATTGGCCGAGGCCTCGGACCGAGCTGGCGCCCTCGGAAGGGGTCGGCCGAGGCCTCGGAGGTGGCCGGCCGAGCCGTCCGCTTGGGCCGGATTCTCGGGGAAGCCTCTGGCGGAGGTTGCTCGAGCGCGGTGTCGACGTCGTCCTTTGGAGCGGAGGCCTTCGGACCGCGTGGCCACCCGAGGCCAGATCGGGTCTTGCCGAAGGTGCTGCTGATGCCGAGGGTGTCGTCACCCTCTTCCAGCGCCGAGGTCCGCGCCTGCAGGGTCAAGTCGTTCTGTAGCGTGGGCCTTGTGCGGCCGTTGAGGCCAGAACACACACCCTTGTCGCGTTATAAAGCTGTGTCTCTTTTCCTCTTGCTTCGAGTATCTGGACTTTTTGTCGGTAGCAGGGATGTTAGTGCGAGCAAAAGTTGCTTCTCGCGGGAGGTGACGAGTGAGGTATCCGTATCCCGGAGGCGTGGGAGTCCCTCGGCTCGGTCGGCCTCGCCGCTTACGCGTACTTTTACCCATCCATGAGGCCCTGTCACCGACTCGGTCGAGAAGGCTCGAAGAACCTGCTTCAACAGAAGAGCCTCCGTACGTAAAGACTCATTCGATCCGCGGAGTCACCTTATCCGAACGCGAGTTACTTATCACAGAAGGTGACGAGTGAGGTATCCGTATCCCGGAGGCGTAGGAGTCCCTCGGCTCGGTCGGCCTTGGCTGCTTACGTGTACCCCGTCGTTTCTAGGACCCACTTTTCGAAGTAGTCAAAAAGCACGAAAGATGTTCTGGTAAAAGAGGTTTTTTGTTCGAGGAAAATTTTGACGCAGAGGGGGTTAACCCCCTTTTAGCCCCCGAGGGAGGGTCGGGCTCCGCTGAGGCGAGGCCGACCCTTCCTTGTTGACTAAACTTCGCGTGGGTACGGGGTATAAGAACAACTTGGAAACATTCTTAAGGATAGAAGCGACGTAGCTGTTGGATGTTCCAAGCGTTGCCGTAGACCTCGCCTTGACTGTTGGCCAGCTTGTAAGTTCCGGGCTTCAGAACTTTGGCGATGATGAACGGCCCCTCCCAGGGGGGCGTTAGCTTATGCCTCCCTCGGGCGTCCTGCCGCAGCCGAAGCACCAGATCGCCCACCTGGAGATCTCGGGGTCGGACCCCTCGGGCGTGGTAGCGTCGCAGGGACTGCTGATACCGCGCTGAGTGTAGTAGGGCCCTGTCCCGAGCCTCGTCCAGCTGGTCCAGCGAGTCTTCTCGGCTGGCTTGGTTGCTTTCTTCGTCGTAAGCCCTCGTCCTCGGGGAACCGTATTCCAGGTCCGTGGGCAGGATTGCCTCGGCCCCGTAGACCAGGAAGAACGGCGTGAAACCCGTGGCTCGGCTTGGAGTCGTCCTCAGGCTCCAGACCACCGAGGGGAGTTCCTTCATCCATCGCTTGCCGAACTTGTTGAGACTGTTATAAATCCGAGGCTTAAGCCCCCGTAGAATCATGCCATTGGCACGTTCCACTTGCCCATTCGACATGGGGTGAGCTACGGCGGCCCAGTCCACCCGGATGTTGTGATCGTCGCAAAAATCCAAGAATTTTTTGCCGGTGAACTGGGTGCCATTGTCGGTGATGATGGAGTTCGGGATCCCGAAGCGATGGATGATGTTGGTGAAGAATGCCACCGCCTGCTCGGACCTGATGCTGCTTAGGGGTCGGACCTCGACCCACTTGGAGAATTTGTCGATGGCGACCAGCAGGTGCGTGTAGCCCCCGGGTGCCTTCTGCAGTGGGCCGACGAGGTCCAGACCCCACACAGCGAAGGGCCAGGTGATGGGTATCGTCTGCAGAGCCTGAGCGGGCAGGTGGGTCTGCTTCGCATAGAATTGGCACCCTTCGAACCCCTGATCAGTAGGGGGCACGGAGCCCTAGTAGCCTGAGGCGGTCATGGAACCTTTCGGGGGCCGACCTTCGAACCCCTGACCAGTAGTGGGTGTCGGGCCCACGCGATCTGAGGCGGCTGTTGAACCCTTCGGGGGGCCAGCCTTCGAACCCCTGATCAGTAGGGAGGCTCGGGGCCTAGTTCCTTCACGGGGAAGGATCCCTTTGGGGTTATCCCCCTTCTCGGTCCCTGTTGCAAGAGATAGAGAAAGAAGGAAAAGGGAAAAAGGGATTCGAAATTGAACTTCGTGGCGTACCTTTCTCGGCGTGGCCGTTTTTGGCGGAGGCGAAGCGCCGCCAGCTGCCCCTGCCAGAAACGTCACCTATTTCGCCGTGGAGTTAACGCGCTGGGGTGAGTAGTTGGCGAGGTCGCTGTTGCGTGCGCGAGCCGTTCGAGGTACGGGTCACGGACGCGTCGTCTTCACGCCGTGAGAAGGGTTCTCTTGCTGCCCCCGGATGGGACGTGAGCCTGGCCGATGGCGTGACCGCTGCCCTCACACGCCTGCCACCGTCATTACTGCCGGCCCATTTTTGACCGCGTTTGACCGCTGCGCCAGGCTGGCGCCGCTGGATCGCAGGCTGGGCGGCCTCGAGTCGCGGTATCGGTTCCGCAATCGAGGAGGTGCGGTGGTGGAGCGAGAGGCGCAGCGGTTCGCATGCAGCGCCTGGCGCGCCAGTTGAACGACGCGTGGTCTTGAACCGTCGCGCTGGCCTGTCAGGAGTCGGGGAGGCGCGTCCACTTGGCGTGGCTGCATGCCGCTTGCATGGCCGCTCGCCCCCTTTGCCCGTTGGTCTGGGCAAAAGTGGAGGGTCACTTGTAACCGCTGGGCGGTTACGTGCGTCGTGCGCGGCGGTTTGGCTCCCTCTGCTTGGAGCTGGTCTGCATGACAGGCGGGCCCCAGCCCCCGCGCCGCAGGGAGGGGCCTTGGAGGCGTGTTGGAGAAGACTCAGCCCGTGACGGTTGAGGGCGCTAGCAGGGGGAGTTGCCTTTAAAAGGAGGGCGACCCTCTTCGTGAGGCGACCATGTCTCCTTTCTCCCTTATGCATCATGTCTCTCCATCTTCCAGGCCCCCGGATGGGGGGAACCGCCGTCTTTTCGCTCCATCGTTGGAGGAACGCGATCCCGCGGGGGTTGGTACCTTTCAGCCATCGTTCGGCTTCAAGGATTTTCATCACACAGCCCAGCGGCTTCCCTCCGCCGGTGGTCACCCAAGGTGGTGGCCTCCAGCTCCCGAATGGGGAGGGGCAAACCGGGCTGTGGTCTTGGCCCTGCCCCCAGTGTTGAGGGTGTTCGTCGTCCTCGCCGAGGCGGAGATCGAGGCGAGCCGGGGCCCCACCTCCTACGCGGGCCGGCGGGCCACCTCATTTTCCAGCTTCTGGTGGCGGCAATCGCCTTTTAGCCCCATGGCGGAGACATCCTCCAGCCATGCCGGGGAAGGAGAACTGTTGCTGCCCAGCTAGGATGCAACATTCCGCCTCCCTCCTCGCGTTCGCGGCGAGGGCGGCTGCGAGGATCTGCCGGGGTGATTAGGGGTGTCCCGCGTTTGCTGGTGATTCGCCCGGAGCTTGTTGCTCCACGGGCTTCCCAGGCGGGGAGGTTGTCCGTACCCGCGGGGACGGAACCAGAGTTCCGTTTACGATGGCGCTTCGAGTGCCGGGTTTTTTGTTCATTTCGGCTTTCGGGGCCTGAACATGTATGTAACTCCGGCACAGAGCCGTGTTTTTTCCTCATTTCTGAGCAATAAGACTTGCCTATCGATTGTCTGAATCGCTTCACCAAGCATGAGTCGCCCCGTGTCCAGGTGACGAGTGAGGTATCCGTATCCCGGAGGCGTAGGAATCCCTCGGCTCGGTCGGACCTGTTGTCCGAGGCTCTTCTAGCTTAGTTAAAAAGACCCCTCGGTCGCTCTTCGACGAGCCGAGGCCAGGGGTAGCGATATCAGCACAAGCAGAGGCGTTGTTGGCTCGGAAATGGAACCTGGTTGGCCGGAGCCCAGCTGGGTCGTCTGCTGGCAGGCTCGGCGCCGGAGTTGATTGGCCGAGGCCTCGGACCGAGCTGGCGCCCTCGGAAGGGGTCGGCCGAGGCCTCGGAGGTGGCCGGCCGAGCCGTCCGCTTGGGCCGGATTCTCGGGGAAGCCTCTGGCGGAGGTTGCTCGAGCGCGGTGTCGACGTCGTCCTTTGGAGCGGAGGCCTTCAGACCGCGTGGCCACCCGAGGCCAGGTCGGGTCTTGCCGAAGGTGCTGCTGATGCCGAGGGTGTCGTCACCCTCTTCCAGCGCCGAGGTCCGCGCCTGCAGGGTCAAGTCGTTCTGTAGCGTGGGCCTTGTGCGGCCGTTGAGGCCAGAACACACACCCTTGTCGCGTTATAAAGCTGTGTCTCTTTTCCTCTTGCTTCGAGTATCTGGACTTTTTGTCGGTAGCAGGGATGTTAGTGCGAGCAAGAGTTGCTTCTCGCGGGAGGTGATGAGTGAGGTATCCGTATCCCGGAGGCGTGGGAGTCCCTCGGCTCGGTCGGCCTCGCCGCTTACGCGTACTTTTACCCATCCATGAGGCCCTGTCACCGACTCGGTCGAGAAGGCTCGAAGAACCTGCTTCAACAGAAGAGCCTCCGTACGTAAAGACTCATTCGATCCGCGGAGTCACCTTATCCGAACGCGAGTTACTTATCACAGAAGGTGACGAGTGAGGTATCCGTATCCCGGAGGCGTAGGAGTCCCTCGGCTCGGTCGGCCTTGGCTGCTTACGTGTACCCCGTCGTTTCTAGGACCCACTTTTCGAAGTAGTCAAAAAGCACGAAAGATGTTCTGGTAAAAGAGGTTTTTTGTTCGAGGAAAATTTTGACGCAGAGGGGGTTAACCCCCTTTTAGCCCCCGAGGGAGGGTCGGGCTCCGCTGAGGCGAGGCCGACCCTTCCTTGTTGACTAAACTTCGCGTGGGTACGGGGTATAAGAACAACTTGGAAACATTCTTAAGGATAGAAGCGACGTAGCTGTTGGATGTTCCAAGCGTTGCCGTAGACCTCGCCTTGACTGTTGGCCAGCTTGTAAGTTCCGGGCTTCAGAACTTTGGCGATGATGAACGGCCCCTCCCAGGGGGGCGTTAGCTTATGCCTCCCTCGGGCGTCCTGCCGCAGCCGAAGCACCAGATCGCCCACCTGGAGATCTCGGGGTCGGACCCCTCGGGCGTGGTAGCGTCGCAGGGACTGCTGATACCGCGCTGAGTGTAGTAGGGCCCTGTCCCGAGCCTCGTCCAGCTGGTCCAGCGAGTCTTCTCGGCTGGCTTGGTTGCTTTCTTCGTCGTAAGCCCTCGTCCTCGGGGAACCGTATTCCAGGTCCGTGGGCAGGATTGCCTCGGCCCCGTAGACCAGGAAGAACGGCGTGAAACCCGTGGCTCGGCTTGGAGTCGTCCTCAGGCTCCAGACCACCGAGGGGAGTTCCTTCATCCATCGCTTGCCGAACTTGTTGAGACTGTTATAAATCCGAGGCTTAAGCCCCCGTAGAATCATGCCATTGGCACGTTCCACTTGCCCATTCGACATGGGGTGAGCTACGGCGGCCCAGTCCACCCGGATGTTGTGATCATCGCAAAAATCCAAGAATTTTTTGCCGGTGAACTGGGTGCCATTGTCGGTGATGATGGAGTTCGGGATCCCGAAGCGATGGATGATGTTGGTGAAGAATGCCACCGCCTGCTCGGACCTGGTGCTGCTTAGGGGTCGGACCTCGATCCACTTGGAGAATTTGTCGATGGCGACCAGCAGGTGCGTGTAGCCCCCGGGTGCCTTCTGCAGTGGGCCGACGAGGTCCAGACCCCACACAGCGAAGGGCCAGGTGATGGGTATCGTCTGCAGAGCCTGAGCGGGCAGGTGGGTCTGCTTCGCATAGAATTGGCACCCTTCGCAGGCGCGGACAATTCTAGTGGCGTCAGCCACCGCCGTTGGCCAGTAGAAGCCTTGGCGGAAAGCATTCCCGACGAGGGTTCGAGGTGCTGCATGATGACCGCAAGCCCCCGAGTGTATTTCCTGCAGGAGGTCCTGACCCTCGGCGATGGTGATGCATCGCTGGAGGATGCCCGAGGGGCTGCGGTGGTAGAGCTCCTTCTCGTCGCCCAGCAGGACGAACGATTTTGCTCGTCGCGTTACCCGCCGAGCCTCGGTTTGGTCGAGGGGCAGCTCTCCTCGGCGGAGATATTGCAGGTACGGGGTCCTCCAATCTTGATCTGGCACGACCCCGTCCTGCCCCTCCTCGACGTGCAGCGCTTCGCGCTCGGGCCCCGAGGGTTCCTCGGATTGAGCCGAGGACGGCTCGGGCTGAGCCGAGGTCACCTCGGACGAGGCCGAGGGTGCCTCGGGTTCGGGCGCGTCGCCTATCTTGACGGAGGGTTGGTGCAGATCGCGGGCGAAGACGTCCGGGGGAACCGTTGTCCGCCCCGAGGCTATCTTCGCCAGCTCGTCCGCAGTCTCGTTATAGCGTCGGGCGATGTGGTTAAGTTCGAGCCCGTAGAACTTGTCCTCCAGGCGTCGAACCTCTTCGCAGTAGGCCTCCATCTTCGGGTCGCGGCAGAGGGAATTCTTCATGACTTGGTCGATGACGAGCTGCGAGTCGCCGCGTGCATCGAGGCGTCGAACCCCTAGCTCGATGGCGATTCGCAACCCGTTGATCAGAGCCTCGTACTCAGCTACATTGTTAGACGCCGGGAAATGGAGGCGAAGCACGTAGCGCAGGTGTTTTCCGAGGGGCGAGACGAAAAGCAGGCCCGCGCCAGCTCCCGTCTTCATCAGCGACCCGTCGAAAAACATGGTCCAGAGTTCTGGTTGGATCGGAGCCGTTGGTAACTGGGTATCGACCCATTCGGCTACGAAATCCGCCAGTGCCTGGGACTTGATGGCCTTCCGAGGGGCGAACGAGATCGCCTCGCCCATGATTTCCACCGCCCACTTTGCGATCCGTCCCGAGGCTTCTCGGCACTGGATGATCTCCCCCAGGGGGAAGGATGACACCACAGTCACCGGATGGGACTCGAAGTAATGTCGCAACTTTCGCCTCGTCAGGACCACAGCGTATAGCAGCTTCTGGACTTGTGGGTAGCGGGTCTTGGTCTCGGACAGCACTTCGCTGACGAAGTAAACTGGCCTCTGAATGGGCAAAGCATGCCCTTCTTCCTGCCTTTCGACCACGATCGCGGCGCTGACCACCTGAGTGGTTGCGGCGACGTAGACCAGGAGGGTCTCTCCATCAGTTGGGGGTACCAAGATGGGCGCCTGTGTGAGGAGTGCCTTCAGGCTTCCGAGGGCTTCCTCGGCCTCGGGAGTCCAAGTGAAGCATTCAGCCTTCCTTAAGAGGCGGTACAGGGGCAGGCCTCTTTCGCCGAGGCGCGAGATGAAGCGGCTCAAGGCCGCGAGGCATCCCATGACCCTTTGTACGCCTTTTAAGTCCTTGATAGGTCCCATGTTTGTGATTGCTGCGATCTTCTCCGGATTGGCTTCGATGCCCCGCTCGGAGACGATGAACCCCAAGAGCATGCCCCGGGGCACCCCGAAGACGCACTTCTCGGGATTGAGCTTGACGCCCTTCGCCTTGAGACACCGGAATGTCAGTCCGAGGTCGGAGAGAAGGTCGGAGGCTTTCCTCGTCTTGACCACGATGTCGTCGACGTAGGCCTCGACCGTGCGACCAATGTGTTCGCCGAACACATGGTTCATGCACCGTTGGTACGTTGCACCCG
Organism: Zea luxurians; assembly: GCA_029449295.1. NCBI lineage: Eukaryota > Viridiplantae > Streptophyta > Magnoliopsida > Poales > Poaceae > Zea > Zea luxurians. The sequence continues at coordinate 31,272,156 of JAOPSE010000014.1, forward strand.
CGTTCCTCAACCCGAACGGCATTGTGACATAACAGTACATGCCGAAGGGCGTGATGAAAGAAGTCGCGAGCTGGTCGGACTCTTTCATCTTGATTTGATGATACCCTGAGTAGGCATCGAGAAAAGACAGGGTTTCGCACCCTGCTGTGGAGTCCACAATTTGGTCGATGCGAGGTAGAGGGTAGGGGACCTTTGGACATGCTTTGTTGAGGCCAGTGTAGTCTACACACATCCGCCACTTCCCCCCTTTTTTCCTCACAAGTACAGGGTTGGCAAGCCATTCGGGATGGAATACCTCTTTAATGAACCCTGCTGCCATCAGCTTGTGGACCTCCTCGCCTATCACTCTGCGCCTTTCCTCGTCGAATCGGCGCAGAGGCTGTCTGACCGGTCGGGCCCCGGCCCTAATATCTAGCGAGTGCTCGGCGACTTCCCTCGGTATGCCGGGCATGTCCGAGGGACTCCACGCGAAAACGTCGGCGTTTGCGCGGAGAAAGTCGACGAGCACTGCCTCCTATTTGGGGTCGAGCCCCGAACCGATCCGGATCTGCTTGGAGGCGTCGCCACTGGGGTCGAGAGGGACGGCCTTAACCGTCTCTGCTGGCTCGAAGTTGCCGGCATGCCGCTTCACATCCGGCACCTCTCGGGAGAGGCTTTCCAGGTCGGCAATGAGGGCCTTGGACTCGGCGAGGGCCTCGGCGTACTCCACGCACTCCACATCGCATTCGAATGCGTGTTTGTACGTGGGGCCGACGGTGATGACCCCGTTGGGGCCCGGCATCTTGAGCTTCAGGTAGGTGTAGTTGGGGATGGCCATGAACTTCGCGTAGCATGGCCTTCCCAACACCGCGTGGTAGGTCCCTCGGAACCCGACCACCTCGAACGTCAAAGTCTCCCTTCGGAAGTTGGAGGGTGTTCCGAAGCAGACAGGGAGGTCGAGCTGTCCGAGGGGCTGGACGCGCTTCCCGGGAATGATCCCGTGGAAGGGCGCAGCGCCTGCTCGGACGGACGACAAGTCGACGCGCAGGAGCTTGAGAGTCTCGGCGTAGATGATGTTGAGGCAGCTGCCCCCATCCATCAGGACCTTGGTGAGCCTGACGTCGCCAATGACAGGATCGACGACGAGCGGGTACTTCCCCGGGCTCGGCACGTGGTCGGGGTGGTCGTCCTGGTCGAAGGTGATGGGCTTGTCGGACCAGTCTAGGTAGACTGGCGCCGCCACCTTCACCGAGCAGACCTCCCGACGCTCTTGCTTACGATGCCGAGCCGAGGCGTTTGCCACATGCCCCCCGTAGATCATGAAGCAGTCGCGGACCTCGGGGAACTCTCCTGCTTGGTGATCCTCCCTTTTGTCGTCGTCGTGAGCCTTGCCACCCTCGGCGGGTGGCCCGGCCCGATGGAAGTGACGCCGAAGCATGACGCACTCTTCGAGGGTGTGTTTGACGGGCCCCTGATGGTAGGGGCACGTCTCCTTGAGTGCCTTGTCGAAGAGGTTTGCACCTCCGGGGGGTTTCCGAGGGTTCTTGCGCTCGGCGGCGGCGACAAGGTCAGCATCGGGAACGTCGCGTTTCGCTTGCGACTTCCTCCTGCCTTTCTTCTTGGCGCCGCGCGGAGCAGACGCCTCGGGAGCATCTCCCGACGGGCGGCCCTGGGGCTGCTTGTCCTTTCGGAAGATGGCCTCTACCGCCTCCTGGCCGGAGGCGAACTTGGTAGCGATGTCCATCAGCTCGCTCGCCCTGGTGGGGGTCTTGCGACCCAACTTGCTCACCAGGTCGCGGCAGGTGGTGCCGGCGAGGAACGCGCCGATGACATCGGAGTCGGTGATGTTGGGCAGCTCGGTGCGCTGCTTCGAGAACCGCCGGATGTAGTCCCGAAGGGACTCTCCCGGCAATTGCCGACAGCTTCGGAGGTCCCAGGAATTCCCGGGGCGCACGTACGTGCCCTGGAAGTTCCCGGCGAAGGCCTGGACCAGATCCTCCCAGCTGGAAATCTGCCCCGGGGGCAGGTGCTCCAACCAGGCGCGAGCGGTGTCAGAGAGAAATAGGGGGAGGTTTCGGATGATGAGGTTGTCATCGTCCGTCCCACCCAGCTGGCAGGCCAGGCGGTAGTCTGCAAGCCACAATTCCGGTCTCGTCTCCCCCGAGTACTTCGTGATAGTAGTCGGGGGTCGGAATCGGGGCGGAAACGGCGCCCGCCGAATGGCTCGGCTAAAGACCTGCGGACCGGGTGGTTCGGGCGAGGGACTTCGATCCTCCCCGCTGTCATAACGTCCCCCACGCCGGGGGTGGTAGCCTCGGCGCACACTTTCGTCGAGGCGTGCCCGACGGTCACGATGAGGGTGCTCCTCGCCGAGGTGGCCCGGGGCCGCAGGCGCGGTGTTGCGCGTGCGCCCGGTGAAGACCGAGGCTTCCCGCGTGAGTCGGGAAGTCGCGGCACGAGGATCCGGGGTGTATCCCCGCCTTCGAGAGGCAGAGCTCTCTGCCCGCCGGGCCGCAGCGCCTTTCAGGAGATGCCTGAGTTCTCCCTGGATCCGCCGTCCCTCGGTGGTTGATGACTCCGGCATCGCGCGGAGGAGCATTGCTGCAGCGACCAGGTCCTGGCCAATCCCGCCGGATGCGGGTGGCGGTTTGTCCCTGGCATCGTTGGCGATGCGGTGCTGGAGACCTTGGGGCAAGTGACGTATTCCTCCGGCCGGGGGTTGGCTCGCCCATACCTGCCCGATGTTCTGACGGATTGCCTCGAGCGCTCCTGCTCCTTCATCGAACCCGGCCTGCGCCCCGCGGACTTGCTCGAGCTGTGGGTCGTGACCTCCCGCCGAAGCGGGGACCACAGCTAGCTCCCGCGGGATGTCAGCGCGAGGCGCTGGCCTAGGGGGATCACCATCCTCCGGCATGCCGAGACAGCCGCCTCCGGAGGGATCCCCTAGCTCGATGTGGAAACATTCGCGACTCAGGCCGCAGTCCTTGTCGCCAAGGCTGCGGCTGCCGTCGGAACAGTCGGAGAGGCAGTAGTCACATGCGGTCATGAAGTCCCGCATGGCACTAGGGTTGCCAGATCCGGAGAAATCCCAGCAGATGCTGGGGTCGTCGTCTTCCTCGGACCCAGAGGGTCCGTAGGTCGAGACACCCGTCAATCGGTCCCAAGGCGACCGCACAGGAAACCCCAGAGAGGTTGCACTCGCCTCAATGTGAGCGCCCGCCAAAGCGAGATCGCCAGGCGGGCTGAGGCCGAGTCGAAATAACGAAAGATGGGTAGCAGTCGATACCTTTTTGTCGACGAGGAGCGATGAAGTCGCGTCGGGGGCTGACCGCGTCGTCGTCTTGGGTCCGAGGGTGACGTCCTGCAGGCCTTCCGTGAGCGTGCTGGCGTCGTCCACTTGCTCGGAGTCGACGTGTTGCGGGGGGATGGCGCTCGCGTCTGCCTTGAACGCGAGGGCGACGCTTGGCGTGTCCTCCGTCGAGGCGCCGGGGACGTCGATTTGCCCGACAGCCGTCGGAGCGCGACCTCCCGCTCGGCCCCGGTTGCCCTGCCTCCTCCTCCTCCGATGGCGAGGGAGAGGATGGGGCGAGCTCGAAAGTTGTCCTTCCCCTACGCGGGAAAGACGTCGTCGATTCCGCCGCCAGCGGGCGGGCTGTCCGCCATCAATGTCGCCGTCGCGCGGCGGTGGAAGGAGTATCATGTCGTGGTCGCCGTCGAGCGAGATGAACTCGAGGTTCCCGAAACGGAGCACCGTCCCGGGTTGAAGAGGTTGTTGGAGACTGCCCATCTGGAGCTTGACGGGAAATCGGACGTCAACACGCAGCGTGCCCCTACCTGGCGCGCCAACTGTCGGCGTTCCGAGACCGGGGGGTCCTCGAGCCGACGAGTGAGAGTGCCGCGTGCCCCAGCCCAGATGGGTCGAGCGCGTGGAGCGAGCGCAAAGGGGGGAACGGAGTGAGAGAGAGGTCGGTGGCCGGAGCCGGATCGCGAGGGAGTCGGAGAAATTCCCACGGCCTTCGTGTTCGTCCCGCGCCCAGGTCGGGTGCGCTTGCAGTAGGGGGTTACAAGCGTCCGCACGAGGTGAAGGGAGAGGGCGGCCCCGAGAGAGCGCCTGCCCCTGCCTTTCGTCCCCGCGAGGCCAACCCCTTTCAAGAAGGCCCTGGCCCTTCCTTTTATAGTCGTAAGGAGAGGGTCCAGGTGTACAAGACGGGGGTGTAGCAAGGTGCTACGTGTCTAGCGAGGGAGAGCTAGCGCCCTATGTACATGCCCAGGTGGCAGCCAGAGAGATCGTGGCACCCTGTTGGAGTGGCGTCGTGGCTGTTGGAGGAGTAACGGAGCCGGACGGGGGGACAGCTGTCGAGGTGGCTGGGTCCTTGCTGACGTTCTCCTGCTTTCGTAAGGGAGCTGGGAGCCGCCGTCGTCATGATCTAGCGGGGCGCCATCATGGCCTATCTGGCATAGCTGGCCAGATGGGACGCCGGTCTTGTTCTCTGCGACCCAAGTCGGCTCAGGGCAGGGTGATGATGACGCTTCCTGTTGACGTGGCGGTCTCGTATCCTAGGTCGGGCGTCGTGGAGGCTCCTCCGAGGCTGTGGCCGAGTCCGTCCTGCAAGACAGAGACAGAGTCCGAGCCCTGGTCGGGCGAGGCGGAGATTATTCGGCAGAGGCCGAGGCGGAGTCCGAGCCCTGGGTCGGGCGAGGCGGAGGTCGCCGTCTTCCGAGGCCTTAGCCTGAGTCCGAGCCCTGGGTCAGGCGGAGCGGAGTTCGCCGTCTTCCGAGGCCTTAGCCTGAGTCCGAGCCCTGGGTCGGGCGGAGCGGAGTTCGCCGTCTTCCGAGGCCTTAGCCTGAGTCCGAGCCCTGGGTCGGGCGGAGCGGAATTCGCCGTCTTCCGAGGCCTTAGCCTGAGTCCGAGCCCTGGGTCGGGCGGAGCGGAGTTCGCCGTCTTCCGAGGCCTTAGCCTGAGTCCGAGCCCTGGGTCGGGCGGAGTCTCCTATGGCACCACTGGCGAAGTCTGGCCGCCCGTCGGTCTTACCTTTTGCGTTAAACGCCCTGGTGACTCGGTCGGTTGGTGCGGTGATTTAGTCAGGGTTTCTCCTTATCGGAGGCGGGGCCTAGGGCGAGCCGGGGATGCGCCTGCCGTGAAAGAGGAGACCTCAGGCGAGACGGAGTCATCTTAGGGTCGGCTGCCCTCGCCCGAGGCTAGGCTCGGGCGTGGCGTGGTCAAGTCACTCGTGTGGACTGATCCCTGACTTAATCAAACCCATCAGGCCTTTGCAGCTTTATGCTGATGGGGGTTACCAGCTGAGAATTAGGCGTCTTGAGGGTACCCCTAATTATGGTCCCCGACAAACTAGAACTATGCTACATCTACTCCTAGGGCAGAAAAAGTAAATAAGGTAATTGGTTCGATTGGAATGTGTTCGGGGGTTCTCAATCGGCCGTACCCCTTTATATTTATAGGGGAGGAGGTCTGGACCTTTTCCTAAGAGATAGCAACAAACTCCCACGTGATTAGATGGATAATCACGCACGAGATAAGGATAAATATCCGAGTCAATCTTATCTCGGGACACGCGGACCGTCCGGGCCTAAGGGTCGGACCGTCCGCTCATTTTGGTGTCCAACACTCTTCCACCCTATCAATCAATGGCATGCCTTCTACCATTTTCTTGACCCCAAGCTCTCTGAGAGCTTGGAAATTAAGATGACCAAATCTCCCATGTCACATCCAAGCCACATCATCAGCATGAGCTACTAGACAGACAGGTGTTGCAAGACTAGTCTTCAGCAAATACAATCTATTCTTGACTCGAGGTACTTTGACCAACAGTGAACGCTCGACATCAAAAACATTGCAAAAACCATCCTCAATCACAACTTTACACCCACCATCTTCTAGTTGACCCAAACTAATGATGTTACTCTTTAATTTTGGTATGTAATAAACTTCTTGAGTACCTTGTGTCCCTTCTGCTTGGTTTGAAGCATTACCGATCCAATGCCCTCGATCTGGACGCGTGATCCGTCGTCGAAACGAACTGTGCCACGCACAGAAACGTCCAGCGATACAAGTGCTTCACGCTGCCCTATCATGTGGTTGCTAGCCCCTGTGTCAGGGGCTGTTAGTCAGCGCCCCGGCTTTAGTCCCACATTGGCTAGCCAAGGGGGCCGTGGGCAGCTTAAAAGGGAGAGCCCCCTCCTCCCATCAGCCTGGCTTTTTTGGGATGTGAGTGGTGGACTCTCTTGGCTAAGCCGACCCGTGTGGGCTGGGCCGGGGTTGGACGCTGACACCCTGTGTCAAGAACCCCAACTGGCTCGACGTTTTCCCTGTGAACGCGCACAGTGTCCACCGTCACCAGGAGCAATGAAGGATTCTCCTGCTCAGCCTGCACGACATGCGCTTGCGCCTCCCCCTTGCGTTCCTTCTTAGGTGGCCGCTTGCAGTCTACACGCCAGTGGCCGTATATGCCACAGTTCCTGCATCTACCTTTTCGCTGCGGAGTTCCTTCTGATGTTAGCTTCACAGGGTTGTCTTTCTTGTCACTGCGACCTCCGTTCTTCCATTTGCTAGGACTGTATCCAGACTTTTTCTCGCCGCCGCCTGACGACGACGACTCCGGCAGAAGGTGATATCGATTTCTCGACACCAATCCTCCTCTGTCAACAATAACTGTCCTGCCTTGTCAGTGACAGATTCAATCCCGATCCGGTCTTTAGCCATGCGAAGACGGCCGACCAGCTCCTCGACAGTCAAAGTCTTCAGATCGAGTAGAGTTTCGATCGAGATTGTGATCTGGGCAAATCGCTGAGGTAGTACTTCGCAACATCTTCTTCACAACCCGGGTATCTTCGATCTCCTCGCCAGATGTGCGCAGATCCGTCGCCAGTGCGTTGATGCGCATGGCGAAATCATCCATCGATTCACTATCGTTAAAAGTGATATTCTCAAATTCTTTCAATAGGCGCTGCGCATTTGCCTCCCTCACGCGATCTGCTCCCACTCGCATACTCTTCACTGTCGCCCATGCGTCCTTCACAGTCTTCTTGGATCCGAGCATCTGCCACATTTCCTTCGGCATGGATCGCAATAGACAGCCCATGGCCAGTCTATCTTGCGACCTCTTGACCCCATCACCGCCAGGTTCAATTACTTCCCATACCTCCATAGCTTCATAGTTGCACTGCATGAGCATTCCCCACTCCGTGTAATTTGAGCGGGTTAGCATCGGCCACATCAACGAGCTTTCGCGTACGCCGCTCGCTGAACCGCTGCTTGGTATCTCCCTCTCGCTCATCTCCGTCGCCAGACGTCTCCGCTTCGGATTTGGAGGCTCACGCTGTGGATTAATGGAACCACTATGGAACACACAATGGCTCTGATACCAGTTGTTGGCATCAACTACCAGACTGGCTGCGCCGACGACGATCTACAAGTGCCGACGAACTCGCTCTCACTGTTGTCGCTCAGGAACACGATAAACTGAAAGTCGAGAACTGTGTTTGGTGCCGCGCAAAACTTGCAGCGATTTTCTGGCTTTCTTCTACTCTTTATTCAATCGGTGTTTACAAAGTTGCTGTGATCCGTCTTTTCCACCATGTCCTGCACGCTGCGACGCGCCCACCTAAAGCGCGGGGCCATTTTCCATCTGGCGTGGCGTAAGACCTGGTCACCACCTTGTGAACGCAGCACAAATCATGGTGCTCACACACACACCGTTCATTACACCTTGCAGCAGCTAACTCGAATTAAACTATCAACATGCTTATGCAACTATACTAGCTAATTCCTATGTGTGCACGGGATTAAGTTCAACAGCATCAACTTTGGTGGCAGCTCCCAGACATCAACGAAGCGGGAGGTCTGGAACCTGAGCTCCCTGTTATCGAAGTCTATCAAGTATCCTTCCAGGCGGCGGACGACCAGCCCTGCGCGTCCGTCTACTATGTAGAGCGTCGTGTCCTGGAAGAAGTAGAGAATGTTGGGGCTCTCGGGGTCTACGAGCGCGAGCGAGGGCACCTCGCCCCAAGGCATTACAGCCAAGAAGTCGTTGCTCCAGATGTCGGCGAAGGACACCGTGTACTCGTGTACCCAGTAATGTTGGCCATCCTGGCTGACGAGCGTGAACATGCAGACCTGGGGAGTGGGCTTCTCGTTGGCAGCCGGACCGTTTGGGACTTCGTGGATCACGACGTAGCGCAGCTTGCCCTCGCTGGGCCTGACGAGGCGTTGCTGGTGCATGAGCTCGGAGGGGCGGACGCGCTCGGCGAGCCCCTGCATCTGGCAACCGACCGGGAGTGGGATGAAGCGCAGGTGCAGGTCGTCATCGTCAGCGAAAGGGTCGCAGACAAGCATGCCGTAGTCGATGTCGATCCACCAGAGGAGGTCGCCGTGGGCGAGGAGGACGCCGTCAGCGCCCCATGGCTCGTGGTTCGTGTCGGAGGCCAGCGGCCTGGCGGTCCACTTGTCGGTGACGGTGCAGTAGCAGAGCAGGGTCGTGGGGGTGGGTTGGAGATGGGCCACCATGTAGTGGCCAACGTGTCGCGTGTCGGCGATGAGGGCAATGCTGCGTTGCGGGAAGGTGTGGACGCCTAGGTCGGCGGGGACGTCGGGGAGGAAGGCGGCAGTGCGGGCGTGAACGTCGCCGAGGAAATAGGCATAGTCGCAGACGCCGTCGCCGCGGGTAACCCGGAAGAGGATGCGGTCGGTGCAGGCGGAGACGACGTACGGGAAGCTGGATGACGTGGGGCCCTGGACGAGGCGCTCGGGCAGGACCAGGTAGGAGGCGCCGATCCGCGGGTGCTGGATGTGGATAAGGAAGTCGGAGACGCCGGGCGCGAGCATCGATTCCTGCTCGTCTGTGGCGTCGAGGACGACGGGGATGGAGGAGAGTGCCACCCACGGGCGGGGCTGGAACTGGACCTCCTCGTCGCGCTCCGGTTGCTCGTGGGCGTGACACGATTCGCCCGCATTGAGCGACGACGACATGGCTGGTCGGCTGTGGGGTTGGTCTGCGGCTTGGGAGGGTGGCGATTTGGTTGGTTTGGTTCGTTTCGATCCGTATCGCTGCTGTTTCATTTGTTTCGGGTTCTTGCAGCTTCTGGCGACCAAAATCTGTTGTGGACTGCCAAACGCTCAGCTTTTCAGCCAGCTTCTATAAAATTTATTGAAGCAAAAATCATCCAAAATCAACATAAACATATAATCAGTTGAACCGTTGTAATAGTAGAAATCCGTTACTTTATAGATCCTGAGCCCTATGAACAACTTTATCTTCCTTTATACGTAATCGTAATGATACTCAGATTCTCCCCACAACCAGATTCTACCCACATCCAGATTTTCAAAAAAGCTGGTCAGAAAAAAGCTGAACCAAACAAGATAGGCGAGCGAGCATGCAAGCAGACAGGCTTGAGGAGCAAGTCGGTTGCGGGCGTGTGTGTTCTGTGTTCCGGCGCCGCCGCGCCGAGGATGATTCTTAAAGCCTTGTTCGCTTACATCAGCCTTGTTCGTTTATATCGGATTGTATCCGGAATCGTTCCAGCTAATCAAAGTTTATATAAATTAGAGAAACAATCCGGCTAGAAATCATTCCGACCCATCAATCCAACACAAACGAACAAGGCCTAAGTAGTTCACAGACCCCCAGCGGAGGCTAGGCCTGGACTATAGATGTCCAAACGGGCGGCACGGCCCGGCCTAGCCCGAGCTCGACCCGTTTGAATCCAGCCCGTTTGAGCCCGAACTGTTAACCGGGCCGGGCCGGGCCGCCCGACGGGCTGCCTATGTCGTCCGAGCACGGCACTACACAGGCCCATCTGTGCCGGGCTGGCCCGGAAAGCACGGTCCATGAAAAAACCCGGTCTAGCCCGAGCACGGCAAGTAACACCCCCTTTAGCCTACTAGCACACCGCGGCCGCCGTTATGCCGCTTCCCCACCCCAGCACCTCCTCCTCAAGATCCCATCCTTTGTTTTTCTTTCTCGCCTCCCCTCCCTTTGGCCCTTTCCCGTCACGTGCTGCGGCAGGAGCGAGCAGGGGCTACTGGTGGCCGTGTTGCATCGCCATCGTAGCAGGGCAGCAACATGGGGCCATGGGACTATAGAAGCAAGCAGCAGCGGCGGCGGTAGAGATGTAGAGTACGGGGCGCGTCGCTTCCAGCGTCTTGCTCCCTCGACTGGGCTCGGCGCAGCTGGAGATGCCCCTCTCGGTCCTCATCCAACGACACTCACACCCGTCACTCGGAGGAGGAGCAGGGAGCGCCACGCTGGAGGGAGAGGGACCCCGAGAGGCCGAGACCGAATCGCCGATGCCGAGACAGAGAGCCGCGGCCGCCGTACGGAGACGCAGTAGGACGCAGGTGGGAGGGAGAGTGCGTTAGGGTTAGGATTGCCGCTTGCCGGACACGCATGCCATGACTTATACAGGGAGTTGCGGCCTGCGGGCTTGCGGCCGCTGCGGCGAAGTTGGGCCGTCCGCGTGCGTAAGGCAGCCTAGGTCCCAACTGAAATTGTTGAACGGGCCGGTTTAAAAGCCCGGCTGATAACGGGCTGTGCTCAGGCCAGTCTAACGGGCTCAAATTCCTGTCGAGCTCGGCACGCTATCCGGGCCAGGCTAAGCCTGGACCCGCTTCATTCCATGCCGTGCAGGGCTCGTGTTGTGTTAAAAAACCGTGCTTCGTACCGTGCTAACAGGCCACGTGCTTTCTGGACATCTATAGCCTGGACTGTTTGTTGGATGGGCCCATATAGCCAAAAAGCTGACGACGCCAGCAGAGTCAGAGACACAAGACAACCGGCGCTGGCGTTCGCACTTCCCAGCAAACAACGGTGCGCCAATCTCATGTCTGTTTTTCTTATATATATTTCTTCAAATTTAAAGTCTAACTAACGAGTACAAAAAAGAATGCAGATCACCTCGATTTACAAATAACACAAATAGATGTATGTCGAATATGTTATACAGGACGATCCTGTTGAGCTAATTCGCTCAATAGTGTCACTATAGACGTTTTGTATGTCATTTCATCCAAAAATCATTGACTCATCACATCGATATCACGTGTTTTTAATGTATGGTGTTCTGAAACCACTTGGTCTTTGTTTCTAATCTAATAAAGAGCCAACGAAGGATTAAGGAGATTCTAATGCATAAACAACGTGGGGGGCATAGCAGTAGTGTAATAATTCACGTTGGTTGGCTGCTCTTTTTTTACGTATAATCTCTACTACTCCTTAAGAGAGTAAAGAGGGCGTTCACACCCTCACCACGGCTTTGTCCTCCACCACATGGTTCCACCCTCCACCGCCGTGCTAATCTCGCCACGCACGCCCCTGTCTTCGTCCACCCTAATCTCGCCGCCGCATCCATGCCCCTGCCCCCGCCCCCGTACGAGCCGCCCCCACGACGCCGACCCCATGATTGTCGAGCCCGCACTTCCGACTCCCACAAACCTAGCGCTCGCCTCTACCATTCTCGTCGCTATCCTCGCGCCCCCGCCCCTGTCTGCGACTCCTCCGCCATTGTCGTGCCTCCACCCTTGTACGAGACCCCCCCCCCCCCCCCGCGACCGTCGAGCCCATGTCTCCCGCCATTCTCATCGCCATCGTCACGCCCGCGCCTTCAAAGTAAGCCCACAATTGCCTTCCATCAGGGACATCACCCACACCCTCGTCTGCCTCTTCCCTCGCAATGCCTACCAATGCCTTCACCGCGCGCACATGCCTCCTCCCCGCGATGGCCGCCGAGGCAGCCCCCCTGCCACATCCACGACTTCCCCTACCCTCTCTGGATTTTCTCCGCTGCATTACTGATGGCTGCAGCCAAGCCATGGTCGCATCGGCATCGCTGTCTCCTCCACTCAGGGCACCACCGCCATTCCTCCTCTCCGCCGCCACCATCAGGAGGCGCCAGAGGGGACCTGCACTGCGGCGAGGCATGCATGGCGGCGACGACGGCTAAACCATAGCGAGACAGCTCGAGGTGAGGCAGCACGTCGTGCCCGGTAGTGGCGGCATCGCTTTCTTCCTGTCCTCCCCCAAGCAGTTCACGGTACGCCTCCTTCCTGCATTAAACACATGATTCTGGGCCTCCACCCTTGGATCTATGTTAATCTGGTATCTAGGTTTACTTTTTCACTCGTGGAGCTATGCCAAATTGACTAACAAATTGACCTTAAGTGTTATGAGTTTACATCGTATACTCCATCATTTATAAAAGAAAACCCATTCATGAGATCACACAGATTCTGTCAGCATCCCAAAAAAATTTCACTGAACATTAGCATCTAACACATGACATTACTTTGTATCAGCTTCAAATTTTTTTTACTAACACAAAAGAAAGGGACCACTACCTTGATCTATCGTGGTATCTATAATAAAGTTATAGAGTATCGCCGCACAGTGAATGGGTACCATCAAAAGTCATGCACAAACTGAAATTGGAACAGTTCAAATAGAAGTTACCTAGATAAAAGTCGTGCACAAACTCATAGTGAGCAACCCGTCGTCGTGCCTCCCCGACATGGCACACCTCGTAGAGGTTAGTTTCTCCCACTCTAAAAACGTTTTGTGTTTGTAGGTCGCTGTGTTGGAACCTGGCGTGTGCACGTGTCGTAGATGTGCATTGCAGATGTTCGTTCACCAGCGAACCTGCAGCTGTCGAATCTACAGAGACTAGAGGTGAGCAACGACGTAGGGAAATAGGGCTGGCGGGGGCACGAGGGTAACTTGGTCCTGGAGCATTGGAGAAGGAGCATACCACAAGGAAACCAACACGGTCAGTCAAAACCAAATCTAGATAATCATCATGCTACTTCTATGTTTTATGTCTGTTTTTGTCTGCTATCAAGTGTCCATGCAAGTGTTATCAAGTGTTCATCCATGCCAAGATGGTTACTAAGCGAACACACACAGCATGCATGGATCTACCTTATCTTAAGTGGTCTCCATCTGATATTGCTTCAGTATCCTTTTATCTTTCCTAATCAATAAACCATTTATAGCTATGGATGTTTTTTGATCAATTATTATGTTTCATTCTCAGTCATTCTACTATATTCGAAAAGGCTTACTGTATTAGTTATGCGGTTGTGTATAAGGAGACTTGGAACTACTCCAGTTCTATTCTTCAGGCATTTTTAGTACTGGTAGTTCCAAGTTTGGTTAGTGTGTGAGCTTTAAGGAGCGATGTAGAACATCACATATTCAACTTTCCTGAACACTAAGTTTTGATTTATTATCTCTGAGGAGTGTGTGAGCTTTAATGGCTTTGACGGAGAAGGCTGTTAATTGGCCTATTGTTCTGACAGGTTCACTAATTTTTTTCCTTTTTAATGATTTTAAGAAAAGAATGTGTTCAATATCTCTTAATATAGGCAGAGATGGATTGGACTCACCCAAGCTTAGTCACTGGTGGATGCCTGATGCTAATTATATCATGAGTATGTTGTTGTTTAAAATAACTGAAATATCTTATGTAAGCCAGATGAAGTATACCTACAAAAATTTCACTGAATTTCTTTCTTTTTAAATTATTTTAAGAAAAGGAAGTATACATCTGAGTTTTCTATTATCCTGCTGGGCTACCCCTTTTTTGGAGTGACTGTAGCAACCACTTCTAATTCATTTTCTACCGTGACAACTGGCGCTGCAAGGTACTGCTTCTCTCCCATTCTCACTATTATGGTATGATTAGCGTAGTTAGATGCAGATAAGAAGGGCATACTTGTGATCTGGGCAAGGCATAAACCAAGGCGAGCCTTCCGACAAATATGGAGAGGCTGTTTTGAACTAGCAAATGTGGAGATTTAGTGAGAATGCTCTCATAATGTCTCACCACTGCATGGGACATGCCCTTCATCACAGTTAGATGTAGATCTCGTGGTAAATTGTATTTTGTTAGGAATTGTGTTTTATTTTGCTGTTCGTACTCTTTTATGCTCAAAGTAAGATATTTTCATTCTTTCCGGACTTCAAAAGTCAAAACATAATCCCAAATTTTGTTGTCTAAATCATGAGCATTTGTTCCTTCAGGAACTGTCTCTATTGTATTTTAGTTAAGATACTTAAGCAACAAATCCTGAAAGAATGACATCAATGTATAATCAGCAATGAAATTTGATAAAAGTTGACACAAAAAATTATGGTACTCTCTCTCTCTCCCTTGGGTTTAGGGTTGGGTTCGGCGGGAGGCCGGGAAACGGGTACTGTTCTACTCCTCCGTTTCCTCTTGTTTCTGAAAAAGATAGGCGTCAGTCAACTCAATCCAATTTTTCTTTTATTCTGCAATTCATCCCGAGTTCCCTTCTCGGTCCAGTTAGAGAACTGCACATTCAGTTTTAGCGACATTGTTCCCCCCCCCCCTTTGTGGTGGCAAATATGGCACGAATCCTCCACTGGCTATTGGTTGGCTGACAAGGGGTTCAACATTTGCATTTCATAGCATTTTAGGTTTAGGTCTACTGCTAATATTGCCGGCATTGCCTAAATTTAACTACAGGAAATGATTTGTTCATTTAAATTAAATATACGATGTTAGAGGTAGAGGCCAGGCTTCTTCGGGGAATGTTGTTTAGGATTCTTGTTTCTGGAGGCATACTGAACTTTGTGATGCAAAATTTTACCTAATGTTGGGATGTGCAAGCAGGAATTTATTTCACCAGTATGCAACAGATGGCCATGCCATCGTTCGCCGTAACCTCACCTCCATCGCATGGCACTACCTTGTGGGCGCCTCATGCTCGTCGTCCTCAAAGACTGCACAAGAGACACGTGCGCAGCCAAGTCCGGGCAGTGGCACAAGCATAGCTGCAGTACCAGAAGCTAGGGGACTCAGACCTCCTCATTAGTGAGGTCACTCTTGGAACGGTGTGTATGACTCTGGAGCTTTAGAGTTCAAACCCTCTTGCTGCAAGTAATGTTTTCTCCATCTCAAGGTGAATCCTTTTCTTTCTAGATGACTTTTGGTGAGCAAAACACGGAGAAGGAAGCACATGACATTATCGCTTATTCTTTCGATCAAGGTGTCAATATCCTAGACACATCAGAAATTGTCAGTACAAGATTCCTTCCTTACTTTTATTAACTATCCCTCTCTCTGTATTTTCAAGTGATCGGATATACTTCTCCATTTTCCCTTTTGGCCTTTAGTACCCAGTTCCAATGAACAAGGAAACTCAAGGGAGAACTGATCTTTATATTGGCAGGTGGATGCAATCAAAACCACGAGACAAGCTAACCTAAATGGATTGTTAAATTTTTATTTCTGTTCTAACAATGATTCTTACACAATACACTTGCTTTTGTCCTTCAAATTGGTGCTAGAGTTTAGAAGCATAACTTTTACTAATAAGTAATAACACCGTGCTACCTATCAGTTCTTTTAATGCACAATCTCCAAGTTTTACACTATGTGATGTTATGTTTAATGACTAACTGTAAGATGTGTCTTGTTTTTTCCTTTGGATTTTAGATAATTTTGGCCACCAAAGTTGTCGGTTATTCAGAGCGGTCTACATTTCTTCGAGACAATGCAAAAGTGGTTCGTGTTGATGCTGCCAATATCAAAGAAAGTACTGAAAAGAGTCTTAAACGCTTGTCTACAGATTACATTGATTTGCTTCAGATACACTGGTCAGTGTCAGATTGTTCCACTTGTATAGCTATATGCCTGACAAAAACAATATTTAGGACTTTAGGTTCACTTTTCTGTTGTCAGTATTTTACCAACATACATGGAAACATTCCATTAGACATCAGTTGGAATTTTCCCCCTCGTACAGAATTATGCCAATTTTTTTAAGGAAATTGATGAATGTTTTGGTCGGGAAAGTCAATATGCATTGTATAATGTAAAATCAGGTCTGAGGACTCAGGTCTGGCGACTGAAGGTGCCTTTTCTATTCTATGCTTCACATAAGGTTCAGCTTGCTCTCATATTGCTGAGTAATATAGAGAAAATACAAATGAATATATTAACTGAACTCTTCTTGGACTTCTTTTTGTGTTCCTTGTAAAATATAGGTTATAATATGTGAGATATCTAACCAAGTACATTTCACTATTTTAATTCAGTTTATTTCTCCCGCTCGGTCAATTTGAAGTAACCAGTTCTTTTTTTTCTTTGCCTTTGACACCAGCTTTCTTTGAGTGCAGTTCTATGAGTTTTATGAACTAATTTCCCCTTCAATTCCCTCTAATCCCCCCGTGAGATTTTTTCCCTTGGTTGTGTCGCGGTTAGGCGTAATGGATGCCTCTTTTGCTGCTCGCATGTGCTTGTTTTTTTCCTGCTTTGCTTAGCATTCATAAGAAAATGTTGTCGTCCCCGTATTTGGATAGATAAATGAATCTAATTAAATATCACGTGCCTACCATAATGTTCACGTTGCTAGCAGATTTAAAAGGGGTAGTGGGGAAACACCATTTTCCACTGGTCAAGTGAAAGTCGCCTAGAGGGGGGGTGGATAGGCGGAACCTGAAAATTAAAACTTTATCCCCCAACTAGATCCCTTGATTAGTGGTTAGAACAAGATATATAATTATCGGAGTATAAAAACTAAGTCCTTGCTCGAAAAGAGTATTGCTTTCAAATAATGTGGAATTGATAAGACAATACAACTAATAAGTCTATGAGAATAAAACAAGAAGGCTTAAATGAGAGGAGCAATAAGTCAAGTTGTTTCTTGCGAAGTGTTGCTTCACTAAATGAGAATTTAACTTGAAGCAACACCAAATGATATTAACAAATAATAGCACAAGAAAACTTAGAGTAAGGGAAAGCAAACAAATCACAAGCAATAAACACAAATGACACGGGTGATTTGTTTTACCGAGGTTCGGTCCTCGAAGGCCTAGTCCCCGTTGAGGAGTCCACTAAGGACGGGTCTTTTTCAACCGTTTCCCTCTCTCCACCGATCACTCAAGGATCGGCGAGCTCTTCTTCTTCTCAAGGATCACTCTCGATCCCGCAAGGACCACCACACTCTTTGGTGTCTCTTGCTAGCTTTTATAAGCCTCCAAAACTTTGGAGGAAGTTCAATGGGAGTCAAAACTCCACGCACAAATGAACACAAAGATGTAGCACACACTATCTCTCAATGAATCTCACAAGGCACTAGGGCTAAACTCAATTGAGTAGCTCTCAATTTCTTGCTCTCTCTTTTGTGGCACTTGTGTGGGTTGTAGTGGTCTAAATCTTGTGTATAGGATGGATCAATGAATATATGTGGTTGGGAGGGCTTGAGAATGTCAACTAGATGACTTGGAATGTTGCTTGGGCTCCCACACCTTGAAGTGGCCGGTTGGGGTGGTATTTATAGCCACCAACCAAATTGTAGCCGTTGGAGAAGTCTGCTGGCGATGGGCGCACCGGACAGTCCGGTGCACCACCGGACAGTGTCCGGTGAGCCGCCACGTCAGCCTGTTTGTCAGGGTTGGAGCTGGTCGACCGTTGGAGCTCTGTCCTCATGTGGCACCGGACAGTCCGGTGCGACACCGGACAGTCCGGTGCCCCTCTGACCGTCTGCTCTGACATCTGATTTGCACTGTTCACTTTGCAGAGTCGACCGTTTCGCGCAGATAGTCGTTGCTCCGCTGGTACACCGGACAGTCCGGTGTGCACCGGACATGTCCGGTGAATTATAGCGGAGCAGCGCCTGGGAAACCCGAAGGTGAAGAGTTCGAGCTGAAGCACCCTGGTGCACCGGACATTGTCCGGTGGTGCACCGGACACTGTCCGGTGCGCCAGACCAGGGCAGCCTTCGGTTTCCTTCTTGCTCCTTTCTCTTGAGACCTAACTTGTTCTTTTGATTGGTTTGTGTTGAACTTTTTGCACCTGTAGAATATAATCTTGAACAAACTAGTTAGTCCAATTATTTGTGTTGGGCAATTCAACCACCAAAATTAAATAGGAAAAGGTTTGACCCTATTTCCCTTTCAATCTCCCCCTTTTTGGTGATTGATGCCAACACAAACCAAAGCAAATATATAAGTGCATAATTGAACTAGTTTACATAATATATGTGCAAAGGTTGCTTGGAATTAAACCAATCTATATTTCATAAGATATGCATGGATTGTTCCCTTTTCATTTTCAACATTTTGGACCACGCTTGCACCACATGTTTTGTTTTTGCAAATTCTTTTTGTAAATCCTTTTCAAAGTCCTTTTGCAAATAGTCAAAGGTAAATGAATAAGATTTTGCGAAGCATTTTCAAGTTTTGAAATTTTCTCCCCTTGTTTCAAATGCTTTTCCTTTGACTAAACAAAACTCCCCCTCAATAAATTCTCCTCTTAGCGTTCAAGAGGGTTTTAAGATATCAATTTTGAAAATACTACTTTCTCCCCCTTTTGAACACTATAAGATACCAATTTGAAATTCACCAATTGAAAATCATTAGTTTTAAAAATTAGGGTGGTGGTGTGCGGTCCTTTTGCTTTGGGCTAATACTTTCTCCCCCTTTGGCATGAATCGCCAAAAAGGATACTTAGAGTGAAATATAAGCCCTTAAAGAGTTCTCCCATTTGGCAAATAATATATGAGTGAAAGATTATACCAATGTGGAGAGACAGTGTGGAGTGATGGCGAAGGGTAGATAATACCGATAGAGTTGAGTGGAAGCCTTGTCTTCGCCGAAGACTCCATTTCCCTTTCAATATACTTATGACTTGGTTTGAAATACACTTAAAAACATATTAGTCATAGCATATATAAAAGAGACATGATCAAAAGGATATATCAAATTAAGCATGATCACAGTTCTATATAACATAGATTGCTCCCCCTAAATATGTGCATGGAGAGAAACACATATTTTGGCCTTAAATGTTAAATGCACATAATTAGGTTAATAAGAACATATCTATATCATACAGAATGTGAAGTGCATTTGTGTCATAGTATAGGTGTGATGCTCATGACAGTTTATGCACTTATGAAAGCATGTTATGAACAATTTAAGCATTTCCCTTAAGGATTTCAAAGAGGCTTAAGGACCATCCACCTTTGGAACAAAGGTAGCTTATCCTCGTTACAAGGTTAAGCTTTAAGCTCTTTGACAATAAAATCACTTCATCTAGTTTAAGCAAGGATGCATTAATGCAGGAGTGAAATTTTAAGAGGTTAAACTAGGTATGAAGCAGGGATCATGCATGGACATGCTTTCACTTCCTTTTATACAAGATATACAAAGAATGTATAGAAAGAGGAAGATTTAGGTACATGTGTAAATAAAAGGAAGCAGTTTTACCGTTTTGTACCTTCACATAGAGACGCTCTCTTCATTGTGCTTTGTCCTTAGTCTTAGATTCTTAAGACCTATACTCAATGACAATATATGGATATATTTTGCACAAGAGAGAGTTCTACAACTAGTGATCCTTTTTCAAGTTATTGTAAGCATATGTCAAATGGATCATAAATTGCATAAAAGTATCATGAATTCTCCTTTTAACTTAGTGCATATCAAGTAGCAATAGATAGTATACACGACACTAAGAAACATGATTGTTAATTGAAGTCATTCAATGACCAAACAAATAACAGATGTGATCAAAAGAACAACATACGCATAAAATTATCAAATAGGCTTAAAGTAGGAGAATCCAACAAATATGCTACTTTGGCAATGAAAGCTATAATCCTTTATAAAGATGACATTACTTTTAACAAGATGGATTAAATTGAAGTAGCATACTTCATGAGAAACTTAATCTCATGCAAGAGACTATATGAAATTGCTAAGATAAAGCAATAGTCTCAACATAATCAAGATATAAGAATAGACTCCCCCTAAAGATATGCATCAAGTATTTGAATTTCCTTTAAAGACAAATGGGGAGAAGCATTATACATCTTGATCAAGGATTATAAAATTTGCAATAAACAACTTAAGCCTAGAATTCTCATTATGAAAGGGTTTAGAATACTCACAACCACACCATTGATTGTTTTGTAGATCTTATTATCCAAGTAGGTGTTGTTGTTCTTGATGTCCTCCACTTTCATGTGAGTATCCTCCCTTTGTAGTTGTTTCTTTTTCCTTTCAAACTTATTGAAAATACTCAAGAAAGATGTTAACAGTATAGGGAGCATATGATGAAAGATGATCTCTTTAGATAGGAAATATAAACAATTCATCATTTTTAAGTCACACAGACATGAAGTAAAATCCTTAACATTAGTGCATTTCATTTGAGAAAGAGGAATGTGCATTTTTTAAGCATTTTAATAATCATTGGAGATTTTACTTCATCATATTGACTTTAGTAATCATTACTTAGAAGCAAATCAATATGAGAATGGATATAGCAAAGGCATGAATTAGATTCTAATGGACAAACGCATTTATGAAAATGATATTAAATGCACACTTAGTTAATTTAGGTCCAATAAAGAATCTATTCCTCACAAGGGTAGAATATGATAATTTAGATTAAATACCCATTGAGATGGGAACTAAACTTGATTAAGAAGATGAGTTCCCATACCTTTGCTTTTACCTTTCTTCCTTTGGGTGAAGAGCAACCCATGAGGCTTGTGCACTTTCTCTTTTGTGGAAATTTATAAGTAGGCTCAAGAGATACGTTATTAGTAACACAAGCACTAGTTTCCATTTTTGTAATCATTTTTGATAGGGAATGAAAAGCTAGATTACTCAATGCATGAAAACTTTATAGCATGAACTAGATTATCCATAGATGATGTTATGCTCAATTTTAACTCGTAAAACAAGCATAGATAATCCTTTAAGATTGAGGGAATAAATCTAATTCATGATATGGAAAGCGATAAATGTGAAGGAATCAAATCCAATTTAAGCAAGTAGAAGTACATCACAAATCATTGGATTGATTTTTCTTTTCATGTTAGATTACATGCTTTTCCAAAGAGAAACCTATTCTCTACAAGTGAGACTACTTTGGTTACTTAAATAAAATCATTAGTCTCACTATTCTAGTTATAGAGAGAGTTTTCCTTTTACAAGTGTCCTAAGGATTTGAATTCCTTACATGACACCTTATTCCTTTAAGAACATGAAAAATCTCTCTATATCCAGAATCATGGCAATAATAGAATAACTTAGCTAAAAACGTGCCATGAGATACTTTCAACAATTTAAAACATGTAGATTGCCATAGGATGGAATTGATAAGAGTGCAATCTACCATAAGAGAGGAAATTTTTCAAAGAATGGTAATATAAATTTAAAGACATTTGAAGTGCTACATATTTCTATGTGACTACACAAGACACATAAGAAATGATAGTTTAAAATACTTGTACTTAAAAAGCATAGAAGTTACCATCCTTTGACTTTCCTCCATGTTGTAGGCCTTGATTTTTGACACATGATAACTCTTTATTTCCTACAACATCAATATCTACCTCGAGATGATATGTGTTTAAGACATAGTAATTTGAAAAATAACCTTGGGTCAATCATGGATATAGATCATTAAAGATTGATAGCTTGAGTTGATAAGAATTGAATGAGCTCTCTCAAGCACCCCAAGGCTTCATATCATCTCCTTTTTCCTGCAAAGCTTGTCAAGCATATTTTGGTACCCATCGCTTGATGGGTCCATCTTGGTTAGTCAACAAAAATCTAGGAACCCAAGAGTCCTTTGTGTTAGCACTTGGTAAATTCATTACCTTTCTAACACAAGTTGCAATTTTGGGTTTCCTAGTTACATGAGAATCAATTGACAAGTTAGGAGTGGGATTGTCACCAATGGGACAATTCTTGCATTGATGTCCCTTCTTTCGGCATGTGTAGCATAGGCGTTTTTCAAGCCTCGAAGATTTCTTCCTTCCTTGTTTCTTGTTTGCTACATGGTTAGTGAATGTTTTCTTATGCTTTTTTGTTTTAAATGAGGACAAGATCTAAGTGTCCCTTCTTGGAGCATTTAAAACAAAGTCTATCATCCTTGTTAATAATCAAGCCATTTTTAATGTAGGGACAAGACCTAATCAAGTGTCCCTCTTCAAAGCATTCATTACACTTCTTATTTTTCTTAGTGTGAAGTGTGGCTTGATCATTACCTTGGATGTTACCTTGTATGGAGGCATGGTTGAGGCTTTTGGAAGAGGTATTGATTTTCTTCTTTTGTTTCCTCTTCTTGGCAATCCTCAAGTCCTTGACATTTTCTTCAAGGGATTTAGTGCATGCCACGGTTGTTCCCGTCTCAAGCTTCTTCACCATGTGGTCACGGTTATCTTGAGAAGGTTGAGCAATGCCCTTCCCTCTAAGTTGTGTCAAGTTCATCTTTAGCCTCTCATTTTCTTCCTTGAGCTTTTGATATGTATCATCATTTGTTCCTGCAAGTTCTAGCTCAAAAACAGATTTGCTTGTCGACGGACAACAAGCATTAGCACATGGTAATATAGTATCAATTTGGATACATGTGCATGAGTGAGGTTGTTGGGATTTTAAGTTTTCTATCACAACCTCATGAGCAATGTTTAATATGATATGATCATCTCTAAGATTTTCATGAGAGCATAGGAGCATATCATATTTTTCTTGAAAAGCTAGATTTTCAATTTTTAGCTTTTCTACTTGGTCTTTAAGCAAGGTATTCCTATTTACTAATTGAGCGATACAATGTAAAGCGTTATCTTGCTCAATTGAAATAGTTTCATACCTTTGGACCAAATCAACATGAGAGCATTTTAGCTCCTCATGTTTTTTAGTCAACTCGTCAAAGCATTGCATCTTTATTGAGAGAATACTTTCTAGCCTTTGACGAGTTTCGCCTTGCTCTCTCGCTCTTTCTAGAAGTTTGAGCATGACCGCCTTATCTTCTTGGCTTAGGCGAGCGTAGAGTTGCATGAAGCTTCTTTCTTCCTCCTCATCCTCATTTGTGCTTCCGCTATCATTTTCATTAGCCACACAACATATGTGGGAATCGAAATGGGAAGACAAACCTCTTGGAGAGGTGGATTCATCGTTTGGTCTCCACCATTCATTTTCTTCTTCTTCCTTGCAAGGGTTAGTATCACAAATACCAAAGGAAGTAGAAGCACAAAATGAACTATCATGTTTGGACTTATTAAATTTGCTTTTAATTCTAGTCCAAATATCATGCACATCACAAATGGGTTTGTCATATTTTATTATGAAGGCATGATAATCTTCTTTGCTAAGGGATTTACTTAAGATGTCATAAGCTAGATAGTTTAAGCGTATACATCTTAAATCTTCTTCGGAGGCATTTTCCCTAGCATAGTTAGGAGGAATAATACTCTTGTCTAAAATTTGTTCTAATTGAGGATCTACCGCTCTAAAAGCATTTATCACTCTAGTAGACCATGAATCATAATTAGAACAATCGGAAAGTAATATCTCAAGAGTTACCTCCTTGGTCTCCTAGGTCTTCTTGTTCTTTTGGGATCTTCTACGAGCCATCACTTCGAGTTGTTAGACTCAAGATAAAGTGCCTAGCTTTGATACCAATTGAAAGTCGCCTAGAGGGGGGGTGGATAGGCGGAACCTGAAAATTAAAACTTTATCCCCCAACTAGATCCCTTGATTAGTGGTTAGAACAAGATATATAATTATCGGAGTATAAAAACTAAGTCCTTGCTTGAAAAGAGTATTGCTTTCAAATAATGCGGAATTGATAAGACAATACAACTAATAAGTCTATGAGAATAAAGCAAGAAGGCTTAAATGAGAGGAGCAATAAGTCAAGTTGTTTCTTGCGAAGTGTTGCTTCACTAAATGAGAATTTAACTTGAAGCAACACCAAATGATATTAACAAATAATAGCACAAGAAAACTTAGAGTAAGGGAAAGCAAACAAATCATAAGCAATAAACACAAATGACACGGGTGATTTGTTTTACCGAGGTTCGGCCCTCGAAGGCCTAGTCCCCGTTGAGGAGTCCACTAAGGACGGGTCTTTTTCAACCCTTTCCCTCTCTCCACCGATCACTCAAGGATCGGCGAGCTCTTCTTCTTCTCAAGGATCACTCTCGATCCCGCAAGGACCACCACACTCTTTGGTGTCTCTTGCTAGCTTTTATAAGCCTCCAAAACTTTAGAGGAAGTTCAATGGGAGTCAAAACTCCACGCACAAGTGAACACAAAGATGTAGCACACACTATCTCTCAATGAATCTCACAAGGCACTAGGGCTAAACTCAATTGAGTAGCTCTCAATTTCTTGCTCTCTCTTTTGTGGCACTTGTGTGGGTTGTAGTGGTCTAAATCTTGTGTATAGGAGGATCAATGAATATATGTGGTTGGGAGAGCTTGAGAATGTCAACTAGATGACTTGGAATGTTGCTTGGGCTCCCACACCTTGAAGTGGTCGGTTGGGGTGGTATTTATAGCCACCAACCAAATTGTAGCCGTTGGAGAAGTCTGCTGGTGATGGGCGCACCAGACAGTCCGGTGCGCCACCGGACAGTGTCCGGTAGGCCGCCACGTCAGCCTGTTCGTCAGGGTTGGAGCTGGTCGACCGTTGGAGCTCTGTCCTCATGTGGCACCGGACAGTCCGGTGTGACACCGGACAGTCCGGTGCCCCTCTGACCGTCTGCTCTGACATCTGATTTGCACTGTTCACTTTGTAGAGTCGACTGTTGCGCGCAGATAGCCATTGCTCCGCTGGTACACCGGGCAGTCCGGTGTGCACCGAACATGTCCGGTGAATTATAGCGGAGCAGCGCCTGGGAAACCCGAAGGTGAAAAGTTCGAGCTGAAGCACCCTGGTGCACCGGACACTGTCCGGTGGCACACCAGACAGTCCGGTGCGCCAGACCAGGGCAGCCTTCGGTTTTCTTCTTGCTCCTTTCTCTTGAGACCTAACTTGTTCTTTTGATTGGTTTGTGTTGAACTTTTTGCACCTGTAGAATATAATCTTGAACAAACTAGTTAGTCCAATTATTTGTGTTGGGCAATTCAACCACCAAAATTAAATAGGAAAAGGTTTGACCCTATTTCCCTTTCATCAAGCAATTAACTCGTTTGAGTTAGTGTGAGCCATTGCTTGCTTTACTGCCACACGGGGGGTCTTGTTGCAGTTATGCAACTGTCTGATTTGTATGCCTTTTTGTTACTTACTCCCTCTGTGCCAAACTATAACATGTTTTGGCATCTCCAGGTTCGTAACTTTACCATATCTAGATGCGTAGCAAAAGTTATCAATCTAAAATAGCCTAAATATTGTATAATCTATAAGAAATTTTTGGTGTATGCTTTTTTAGCATTAGACACGTAGTATGCTATGTTAGGCTTGTTTACTTTATTTAATTATTGCAGTTTGAGTACCAATGTCATGATTTTATTTGATGTTGTGTTGTGGTAATTCATCTTCAGGGTTATGTTGTGTACCTTGTCCGTGTGAGGTGTGGTGGTAGGAAGAGGCCTTTGCCCAAGTGTATTATCTATGGCAAGCCCAAGCACCAGGGTATCACCCAACTCAAGTTCTGGAGGTACAAGAGGTCTGTCGCTGAGGAGAGAGCTAGACGCAAGCTTGGTGGACTAAGGGTTCTTAACTCCTACTAGGTGAACAAGGTACATCGGATTGTAACATGAACATTCCTCTTTGAACATACTAGCTTGTTGATTTCTGTCAAATCTTTTTTTGCTAATTGCTTGATGTGCCGAGCCCATCTATACTAACATAGGATAGCACCTACAAGTACTTTGAGATCATCCTTGTGGGCGTTGCCTACAAAGACATCAAAACAGACCCGATGATCAACTAGCTATGCAACCCTTTGCACAAGCATTGTGAGCTCCATGGCCTCACCTCGGCAAGCAAGAAGTTTTGTGGCCTGCACTGCAATGGCCACACCCACCACAAGAACAGGCCCTCGAGGAGAGCCACTTGGAAACGCAACCAGACCCTCTCCCTCCACATGTACCGTTGAGCAGCTCGTTGGGTGCTTGGATACTATCAATGTCCGACCAGTCCCAAGCAAGACAAAAAGATTGGTTGTCTCTTGTTGCATTTTCAAAGTTTTGCTATTTGTGTTCTCGGCACTTAATGTTAGATTAGAAGTCAATTATGGATCATATGTCATGAACTTTTTGCAATTTGACTGTATTATCAGACAACAAATGGTTACTGATAAAATGATGTCTACTGTTGTGAACTACATGATTGGTTTTGTCACCATTTTCTGTGATATTCGTTTTGTTATATGAAAAATATCACACTTTCTAGGAAGACAGAGACACATTTTTTTGCCAAGATAGGAGTTTCTCATGTTCATTTGGATAAGGAGAAAATTACTAGAGCTTCTCGGGTCCATTTTTTGCAAAGATAGGAATTTCTCATATCCATTTTCTATGATATTCGTTTTGTTATATAGAAAATAGTTTGCCACCATTTTTTGTGGTCACTTATGCACAGACCAGAGTGCCCCTTATGTTACTTCTGGTTGGTTCATCAAAAATTTTCTTTTATCTTTGCTTTGCTAAGTATCATACTTCATATATCTCTAGAGATTCCAAATTTTGTTCAAAATGGCACTCGAACTAGAATTTGCATGTGCATGTATCAATGTATAGTAAAGTAATTTTCTATTAATACTGTGTGCTTCTTTTCAAAGAATAATATATAACAAAACCAAATTATGGAATAGCTCTTCATATGTGTACGATTGGGTTGCAGTCAGGTTAGGGCTTGAATTGAAATTTGGAACGACAGTTTTGGATAATGTTTAAGCCATGAATTGCATCCCTAGGACCCATACATATGAAAGCGCTACTATTGTAACCGTGAGATGATCTAATGGCTGGTTTGGCGACGACGGCGTCTTGGTGCAGGTGGAGCTGCTATTTATGGAGAGGAGCGTTGATAGTCATAGTCGTGGGATGGTAGTCCACATGGCTGAACGTTAGTCATCACTTCTAAGACTTTATTTTGGTTATATTCGTATTGTAGTATAATTTGATTTGTACAAGTTTAGTTCTATATTGATTGTTAACAAAGAATTTGTGAGAGATTGAGGTCAATGATAATATGTGTTTTGTTTTTATGTAATCCTTCTGCTCTAATATTTTATATTAAATTTTAACTTTTGTATATTTGTATCGTAGTGATGTTTGTCATTCTATATCTATATTTTATACTAAATTTTAACTTTTGTGGCATCGCACGTGCACAAATAGATTCCGAAACATTTTCTCATAACAATATAATACACATATGTACATAAATTATCGTGTTATTATACGGTTCCATTGCAATGCACGGACACTCACCTAATTATTATAATAACGATCGTCAGTCATCCTTGTATTGCATAATATTTAAATTTAAGCAAATCCAATATATTTCTAGATATTGGTCCGATGCATCTTTCTAAACTATCGGATAATTGTTAAATTGGACTCCCTTCATTCCAAAACAAAATGCGCATTTCGTATTTCAACAAAAGTTAATTTCAAATTTGATTATGTTATAAAATTAATATCGACATTTGTACATCTAGATAGGTACGTACCATGCATGACGAACAAGAAGGAAGAGTAAAGGAATTATACAAGAGATGCAAGTTTCTTGAGCAAAACGCAGTTACTTAACACTTATGAGAGGCTTGCAGAGGAGCGACGATCCCATTTTTAGTTCTTAGGATCTGTACTGTGTCCAACTTAGTCAATCCGAGACCATTGGATAGATAATGAAGGGATCTACACGTGTTCACTGCTAACACGTGTAACAGAGGGGATAGAGAGACATATCTTGATCATGTAGTGGTGGAGACGAATATGATCCTTACTGACGAACGCCTCCGTTCCCACAGTCGCCACTGTCTTGTAGAAGAGGAGGCGGCGGATCTAGTACCACCATTAGGTTGTACCTCTTCCTGTTACTCCGATGCCCAGGCGATAGGCCTGTCTGTGGATTAGAGTTTAAGGCGAGGTACTAGTGTTTACTATCCTGCGACCCCTTTAATCCGTTATATATAGCGTATTGTGTCCGGGGCTTCAACTGAGGTTAGTATGGGCTCTCCCAATCAAGGGTCTGATTAAAGAGATGATTAGTTGGGTTAAGCCCAATCCGATCGTTGTTGACCGGTTGTAGAGGACACACCTAACAATCTCCCATTTCTTCTCTACATTCCTTATACTCAACTTTTTTGGATTCCATTCCTCAACAAATTTACATATAGAGACTAATGTGTGACAATAACCGATTAAGTATCACCGCACTCATTGAGTAACATGCTCCCCTGCTTCAGAACAAAAAGATATTTTACTAGGTTGCAATCTGTAGCCCCTATGATTCAAGATCATAGGCACTCCTTTAAACATGTAGCGCCTACGTGATGTCTTAACACGTTGGGTGGAAGACCTTTTTGTGAGCGGATCTGCTGGCATCTGCTATCTTCTGTTATGCTCATCTTTTATGGTTTGATCCTGAATCTACTCCTTAAAAATATAACACTAAATGTCAATAAACTTGGCAGCACCACATGACTTGTTCTTATAGGAGTAAAATACCGCTGGCTCATTATCACAGTAAATTCTCAGTGGTCGCTATATGCTATCAACCACTCTTAATCCGGTTACGAATTTCTTTATCTATATTGCTTGCCCCTTTGCCTCATGCATGGCTACAAACTCAGTGTGCATCATCGACGATGCTCTCGTTGTCTGTTTGCAACTCTTATAAGAAATAACTCCCCTAGAGAGTGTAAGTACATACCCAGAATTAGACTTTGATGTATCTGTACAACCTCCTAAGTCAGCAGTTGCATAGCCAACTATTCGTAGGGAACTAGATCTTCTGTATGTTAGCATGAGACCATTTTAGTACCTTGGAGGTACATTAGAGCCTTCTTAACTGTTTTACAGTGTTCTATACCTAAGTTGATCTGATATCTCCCAAGCATCCCGGTAGTAAGTTCTAAGTCAGGTCCGAATATATATTTGAGTATACATAATGCTTTCGATAGTCATGTGGTGAGGTTGCGAGTCACCTGAGGATTAAATGGGAGAAGTACCTGGAGTTGCACCAAAAAGGCAAGTTGTCCCTTTGATCACTCTTCCTTATCTAATAATGTTTTTGTTAATCATTGTGACATGATCAGGTTAATTTTATGGGACCTAATAGGTTTTCCTAGTTTTGTTCACCCTACACCTTGCAAACAAATGAACTACTGGGTAGTCCTGCTATAGCTCTACCTGGTTTTGGGGATTAATATTATATCTGGATTATGATCATGTTCCATTATTATTGTGGTTTAATTATTGTTCATGATAAGACTATTACGTTAATTAGAACATGGAGAACCATCCCAGAAAACAGTGCCAACACAAGGGTGGAATGGGACGCCCTTGGCCAAGTAATTAGAAAAGCTAGGGAGAGATTACCTTACACGAATGGGGTAAGCGGGGAGCGCGTCGGTGCAGAGTATAGGGAGGTCCTTGGGTCGAACTGTCTATAAAGCTTTTCGGACGAGGGATTCCTATGCTTCGTTCTTCTTAACACCTTAGCGGGTTTTCTTGAACTAATGGATCTTTGGAAAGGCTTCGTAGTGCTACCCTGCCTCGCCTCCTCCATAAAGGTGTATGGGATTCATGACCCCATGGTAGATGGGTATCACGGCTTGTGGGTAAATATGTGCAACCTCTGCAGAGTGTAAAACTGGTATATTGGTCGTGCTCACGGTCATGAGCGGCTCAGACAATCATATGATTAACTTATGGAATTAAATATTAATCTGTCATTTGCATTGCATTGTGGGGTTTATTATTAATTGTGATCTCTTATTTAATTGGAATGATATCTACTTATATTTAGTAAATGCTAATAAAATTTTGATCTACTTGTTAAAAGCAACGCTCAGCCATTCTCTCTGGTAAGCCTTACACTTTACATGAGCTCCCACCGTAAGTGAGCTCATGCACATTATTCTCCACAACTTGTTGAGCAATGAACGTATGTGAGCTCACCTTTGAAGTACTCACCCCCAGGTCAAAAATAGGTACCGCCAAGATGAGGAGCATGAAGGATGCTATGATGAGTTTGTGAGGGGTCTAGGTAGTCATCTCCTAGTCAACTATGGTTGCAGAGGATTGTTGTCTTCATATGATGTAATTATTTAGTTATTTTGTATAGAACTCCTATTAAAGTAATAAAGATGTGACATGTGTTTCTGTACCATGGGTCATCATATGTGTGAGACTTGATTCTAGCACACATTTGATTTGCACCCGAGTTTGCCCTTAAATCCAGGTGTGACAGTCATCAAGTGGACAATAACAATCTCCACAAGGCAAGTTTCACCCACCAACTTCAAGGGGGGGAAGAGGGGTCGAGGCTTCGGAGATGGATTCAACCAAAATACATAGCCATGAAAACTCTATTGTCTATTCTTTAGAGAAAACAAGGGCCACACCACCAAAACTTGTCAAATTACAATATAAAAGCAAAAACAACTTGCTACTGTAGCACAAATGGGCCAACCTAAGGAGTAAGGAGGCCTTTCACACATCTTCATATTGTTCTCTGTATGTCCCTCAGCATGTTCAACACCAGGAGCCGAAGCCACAACCTTCAGTTTCCACCGCTTCAGCCAACCCATCGCCTAGCCATTATGGCGTTCCTCGACCCTTCATCCTAGGGCACTTACCCTATGAGACATCAATCACCAAAAAGGTGGAGATTGTATAAAAAATAAACTCCGACCCATTTGACTAAATGATTGTGGTGTTTGATGAACAACATGACTGGTGAACTAATGTTTTCCAAGCGTTTGTGTTTTGTAGTTCATAGAATGTGAAGTGGATTGGACTTAGGATCTGAGGATGCAACGCCTCAAAAGAAGACCTAAAAAACACATAGAAGAGTGACAAATATTCAACACAAGTCCAAGACACAATACCAAAAGAGCCTAAGAAAAGAAGATAGAAGATTCAAGAAATGGGCTGTCAGCTGGCGCACCGGTGGCGTACCGAACCGGTCCGGTGGTGCACTGGACCACGTGCACAGAAAGCTCTACAATCGAATCTTAGGTAGCTGACGGACCGGACGTTCCGATGGTGCACCGGACCATGGTTCAATGGCTAGTTCCAACAGTCATTTGACATGACTCGGTCACCGGACAGTCCGATGGCACACCGGACTAGCTACAATGTTGTCAGACATCCAACGGCTAGCTGGTGGGAAATCAAACAGGCGGTCCGGTGTGCACCAGACCAGTCCAGTGCACTGCTGATAGGGAATCTGTAGGTTTCCCCAACGGCTAGAATTGAGTGGGGGCACTATAAATACTCCCTAGCCGGCCATTTGAAGTTGTGTTAGACCGCCTATGCGCTTGCTCTAGGTTGCTCCTAGTTAGTTGAGTGAGTTTAGAAAAAACCCACAAAAGCCCTTGGCTTTTGCATGAGCCGTTGTAATTATACCGAGTGGAGCGAGAGTCTTGCGAGACCGCATTAACCGTGTTTATGGTGCGGCCGCCACTGTGTACCGGAGGAAACATGCCCGCGGCGTTTCGGTTGGAAGCTCGACAGTGAAGACGGCGGGAAGAGATCGAGAGAAGCCGAAAGCAGAGCACCACATGTGTGTGGAGAAGGCTTGCGACTCTCTATGGAGTTACTCATCCATAGTATTTGGTCCCCTATGTGGACTACCCTTTGCGTAGGGGCACTAACGAGGATTAGCCGGGATCTTGCGCGATTCCAGATACCTTGGTAAAAATACTGCCCTCATCTGCGGGAGTTTGCAATCCTTACCTTTGCTCTTTAGCTTCTGTATTTACTTTAAGTACTTAAGTTTCAATCTCTCTATTCCTAGCTTAGAATACTTAGGATTGAAACTTAGGTTACATAACTTTTTTTCGGTAGAGGTAGCCACACTTAGACAAAACCTAGATTGCACATTCACGTTTCCTTATTTACATAGATTTTGTTCTAGGGATTCATTTATGGCCTAGATTAGCAAAGTTTTAGAAATCCTAATTCAACCCCCTCTTAGACGTCTGTGTCCTTTTAAATAGCAAAGCCAAGGACTTAGCCATCATCGGAAGTCGTCTGCATTTGCTGCACACATATTAATCGAAGAATTTCTTACTAGAACAGCAGAAATGCTTAGAATTTTGTGTAACTATTTCACTTTTATGTAATTGTAGGCCTAATCTACATTTTTAGCCTTTTGTATTGTGGCTGCTGATGGTGCTTACAAGTTAATGGCTGATGATGGTGTTTATATTTTTGGCTTCTCTGTATCTGATTTTGGAACATGCAGTGAAGATTGACATGTATGAACTTTGGAATGGTTAGTTAGCTTTGGACTGACGTATGGAAATTAGCCTTTTATGTAATTTGGATTTGTATGAAATGTTTTCCTCCATTACATGTATTTATACTGAACAAAGTTTATCCTTGCTATTAGGGTGGTAGCAACATTTACAATTATCTGTTTTTTTGTTGGTCGAGATACCCCTACCTCTCACAAATGGACATCGAGTAAAATTGCCCCTAAGGGCTGATTTGATGGATAGAGATCACAAGGAGATCCATGGAAAGAATCTCCTTGCTATCAGCCCTAAGGGTTATAATCACCTAGTGATTACCCCTAGAACCCCTATCAGCCCTAGAGGGTTATAATCACCTAATGATTACCCCTAGAGGGTTCTAATCACCTAGTGGAACAGGGGATGTACAGTGCAGGGTAGAAATTCCCTCTCGGGTGTAAACCCATAACCCATATGTATTTTCTTCTCAACCATTCGAAGGAGCCCTAAGTAGATTTGAGTTCCCTTATGATTGTTATTGGTAAATTGACCATATACTAATGGCCCAAATGGGAAGGAGGCTTTCATTTTAAACATAATCATTTCAAAT
Source organism: Zea luxurians (assembly GCA_029449295.1). NCBI lineage: Eukaryota > Viridiplantae > Streptophyta > Magnoliopsida > Poales > Poaceae > Zea > Zea luxurians. The sequence continues at coordinate 31,304,941 of JAOPSE010000014.1, forward strand.
ATTGTGGGCATTCCACCAGTATTCATGATGCTACACCTGTACACAATGTTAAAAACTTACAGCAGCAATTGTCAAGAGCACCGGTAGTACACATTGATAAGTACAAAAACCAATACCTTCTCTACAAATAAATCACAAATTGTTGCAACAAAAAGAAAAGAAAAGAAAAGAAAAAATAGTTCTTTCTTCAGAGCTTTCAGTTACCAATTCGTCAGCAATGTAAAATAGAAGTAGCCCCCAGTCCATGCAATGTGCCGAAGACTGTAATAGGTGAAATGCTGGTTTGCTCATTTGGACGACGATGCTCTGGTCCTGCTAGGTTTCGAATCTGCATTATCACTTTTCTCCGTGTCGGAGTTGTTGTCCTTTTGCGAATCCATTTCTGTGCTCCCTCCACGGTGGTGCTTAGATCTTCTGTCCTGCTTGCGAGAATTTATATTTTCGCTATGAAGTTTGAAGTACAATGGAAACCAGCAGTATATGAACTACTACGAATTAAAAAAAGGTTTTCCATTTATTTATTTATTTATTTATTTATTTATTTTTGCTACGAGTAGGACATACCCCTCGAGGAATTGGATCATCCGATTCCAGCATCCGGACAACTTGACCCATCTTCGGTCTCTTCTCTGAATCTGGATCCACACACCTCAGAGCTGTCAAAAGTGCACGCTTTAGAGCTCTCGTCGAAGGTCGTGTCTCTATGGTGGGATCCACTACTTCTTCTGACCGCCTGCTGGCAACCATCATTTTTAGCCAGTCAACTAGATTCACCTGCAAATGGCAAAAAATAGGTTCAGGTAGAGAAGTGAAAGAAACCATTTCCTATTTTCGTGAAAGAATGCATCATGGAGGTCAAATGGATATGATCATCGTTAAGTTCTTAGGCCATCTCCAGCAGGCCATGTAAACGGCTGTGCAATGGATTGCACTGTTTGCAGAGTGTGGTTTGAAATATGGAGTAAGATAGGGAGTGGGGTAGAGAGTCTGTTGGAGATAGTCTTACTGAAGTTGTGGACAACACTTTAGCGATTGTGCTCTTTACGCATATACTATTATGATCTCTAAACGACACAGTAATATAAAAAATAGTTACTGATAGTAACACACAAGCAGGCCAGCCAGCCCGCCCACACATGATGCACATGCACACACGCGTGCCTGCATGCGCGCGCACGGGTTGCTATCAGTAGCCATTCTTTAATGAATGTATACTGTTTCGTTTAAAGGTCATAATAGTATATGCGTAAATAGCACAATGGCCAAAATGTTGTCCACAACTGCAGTAAGAACACACACACACACTAGTATATCCAACCACTTCGTCTGAATAAATTAATATGCCAAATACGTAAACCAGAGGCAAAGTTATCAGTTCAACAAGCAATATGGATGGACACAATGCATATTTTATACATTAACAACCAACCACAAAGTGTCATTAGAAAATTCTTAAATGAACACACCAACACCCATTTCAAAAGTAAGCTATTTTCTAGAGAGAGAAAATGTCTTTTATGCCAAGCATCATGCACATGCTTTAGTAAGCAAAAAATGGGAGCAGGATGATCAAAAGGTTCACATGAAGGAAACAGGCAAACAGAAAATACTATGTAGAAAATAACTGGATGTACAGAGCAATTTCTTAGCCAACATGAAGCATTCCAGTGCCAACAGAAACAGAACAGAACTTTTGAGTCACTCAATTTGGTGAGATGTCTGTTATTGCTTCAAACCTAAACATATCTAACTACACAAGCAAGGTCTATCATGTAGGTTAGCACTAAAGCAAAGAATATTGACCAATTTATCAATACCTCGTTTGGTGGGCGTCCATAGTCAACAGGATCCCTTCCAGTAATTGCTTCAAGGAGAACGACTCCAAAGCTGTAAATGTCACTCTTTTCGTTCAAGAGTCCAGTGTTTGCATACTCTGGTGCAACATACCTGCAGAGTGATTCAGACCATCATAACCCTGTACTAATATAACTTCATGGAAACCTTGGTCACAAATAGCGGAACATACCCAAAGGTACCCATAACCCTAGTGGTGACATGACTCTTTCCAGCACCAAGAAGCTTGGCTAAACCGAAATCTGATACTTTGGACTCGAACTCATCATCAATCAAAATATTGCTGGATTTGATGTCACGGTGCACAACTTTGGGTTCAATCGCCTCATGCAAGTAAGCAAGCCTGTGGACAAATATAAAAAACTCTTGTTTTCATTTCAAATCATTCACACATGACAAAACTGAAAGGAGAAAACATATTATGCAAGTGTAGCAACAATTAAGGCAATGCAAATAGTAATTGGAAGTTTTTAGCTTAACATCAGATACACTGGCTCACTTTGAATTGAGGGGTGCTATGGTAGGATTATTCCCGTCTAGAAAGATAATTAGCTTAAGAATTTTTATAGCATTCATATCCTAAGGTGGGCTAGAAAATAATGCAGGAGACAATGGTAATAAAAAGTTAAAGTGTATTTTGCACTGACGCTTTAGCAGTCCCAAGAAGAATCTTTATGCGGGCCTCCCATGTAAGAGAGCCATGTTGACTCATAGCTCCATGAAGCCATTGTTCTAGGTTTCCATTGTTCACATACTCATAGACAAGCATCCTGAAAAATTCATTTCAAGTTAGATATGATGTCAGAAAAATGATATGCTTATTGCAACTGTAATAGGAACTACCTTTGGGTACCCTCCACGCAATAACCAAGAAGCCGGACCAAGTTCTTGTGTCGAACATGACCAATAGCCTCAACTTCTACTCTGAATTCCTTCTCAGCTTGACCTCTACAGATTCACAAAACATCAATTGGAGAAACTAAATGCACCATTGGTAAGGAAGACAAGCAGGTAAATAACGAGCTGAAATTAGATAAGGAAGGCTTACAGGTTATTGAGAAGCTTTTTGACAGCAACAGGGGAGCCATTGATTAGCTGCCCGCGATAAACTACACCGTATCCACCCTCACCAATAATGTTGTCCTTTGAAAAGCGATTGGTAGCAAGCTCCAGATCCCTCAGCGTAAACCAGTGACCCCAACCAAGGTATGAAAACTCGGGCAGGCCAACCAGAGGTGAAGGAGCAACTATGGCATTAGCTGAAGCCTGCCGAAACGTTCCAGAGCCACCTTCCTCAGCTGACTGGAATCCTGCATCCTTGTCCATGTAGCGAAATGACCCCGAATGGCTCTCATCACCACGCTTCGATTTGCTAACACCCAAATGGGCGTTGACCTTGTCCGAATCCCGGTCGCTGGTCTTGTCCTGGAACGTGAGGAGGACGCCATCATGCGCCACAAAGTCGCTCGCCGGCACTTGCTCCACCCTCACCTCCTTGATTTCCTTGGAAATTGCAGGGATTTGGGTGATTGGGATATTTGCGGATGCCCGCCGCCTTACCCTCTTCTTGCTCCTGAGCGTGAGCCACGCGGTGGCAAACAAGACGAGCACCATGAAAGCTCCCAAGGCAATGCATATGACCTCCCATACTTTGAGATGCAAGGGGCCTGTAGGCGTGGAGAGATGGTCCTTCAGAGTAGGGGAGGGCATCGGTGACGACATGGCGGGATGCCAGCTTCTTGCTCCTACAGACCAAAGGAAAAAAAAATAAAGAAAACACGGACGAGCGAGTTAGCTGCCCATGCAGCCCGAGAAATGACATCACACAATGCAGGAAATACGCCGATGGGCATACAGCAGCTCTCCACGCAGCAAAATGCAAATGCATGAATCTGGATCCACGGAACATGCGCAAAGGAAAGGACAGCTTCCTGGACTAAATGGGAGCAGTTAAGACGGGCAGTACACGGGAGTACATTATCTTGGGCTGGAAGGGAAGCAAGAATAGTAGCTGTCCTCCAATCAAGACTAGGTAATAAATTCCACGATGGCGATCTCGGTACGGGTCGTGTACAGGTACACGCAAGGATCAACAGCTAGCACATTTAGCTTTCATCGTGTGTGTCTGCAGCTGTGGCGGCTGTGGGAAATAACCCATCAGGATTTTTATTCATTTATATTTTTTTTTGGCAACCTCAATTTGGTCCCAAGAGCCCGAATTGCATGATCCTGAACACTGCGGAACAAGCAGAAGAAGCTAATCTCACACCATGGATGGAGTCCGCGCTACAGGTAAATCGAGAGCAAACAGAATGGGCAGAGAGATAGAGGAAGGGAACCAAGGACAATTTGGATCTGACTGAGAACAAGAACAGCTCAGAGGCATGGAATAAGAATAAATAACCCACCAAGATTCCAGTTAGGAAGGCCAACTCACCGGCAGAACGAGGAAGCAGCCGACGCCCGAGCGGCCGGATCTCCGCTCCACCGGACCGCGAGAGGCCGGAGGATCCAGCGGAGAGAGATAGAGATGGGCCTCCCGGCAGCGGCCTCCTGCGCGTGCGCTGTGCGGAGGAGGGAGACGGAGAAAGAGAAAGGGAGCGAGATATTGGTTGCGCTTGGTGGCCGGATCGGAGCGGTAGGTGAGTGGTATCTGTGGAGTATTTCCGCGCTTGCTTCCTTTTTCCTCGAAAGAAATCGCAAATGGCGATGGCACAAAACGCAGCAGAGGGCGAGCAGAAGCAGCAGGAGCAGGTGTTGGTGCCGGGCTGCTGGACTGTGCTCCTGCCTGCCTGCCTGTTGCGGTGTTGCCTGCGGCTGCTCCTTTTCTTCGCTCTGCTAGTTTTCGCAGCGGCGCGGCGCTTAATAAATTTTATAAAAAAACGCTAAAAAGGTGGTGGATTAGTGGGGGTTAATAAACATAAAACAGGCAGGTGGCGGATTAGCGACCTTTCATGTGACGTGGAGTTTCGGGGTCGATGAGGGGGACAGCGAAATGCATGCGGCACTGAACGAACACCTCAGCGGCAGTGACATGGCATGTGACTGTCTTTTCACGCCTCCTTACGATTCACTTGCTGCTGTGTCAACGTGCGAATCTGCGCAAGGGAAAACATTAGCAATTGCATGTCATGAATCTTGCCAGAAGAGTCATCGTCTTCGCTTCACGCTTTGTTCGGTTATTATAATTTTATATAGTTTATAGAGTATTAGAATAAATTGGGATAGATTTTAACATGACTCAATATCATCTAATCCATATAGATTAATGCTGAAACGAACAAACCCTTATTGGAACCTTTTTTCTGGTTATATGTACGCTCCTTTCAGGCCTTGTTTTCTGTTCAATATTACTCGAGCAGAAACTCAATGCCGATTGGTATGAACATCCCGTCTGGCTAATAAACCTCTCTTTTTACTCGAAAAAAAAAGAATTTGCTCAAACAGAACTGTCTAAATCTTCTTTATTTCCGTTCATTCATGAATCATTAATAACATAATATCGAAGCATTTCGACCCACTACACAGTTCATAATACGATGTTTTCTACTATCATCTTGAACTGTGCAAATTTCATAAAATTACAATTATGAAAAAGAATAGAGCAAGGATTACCAAATTCAACTGCTATTGGAGCCTAAATTTCGAGACAGGAAATTTGTAACATTCTGCTTCCCATACGAGTATGCGACTTATGTTATTTGATATATTTTACGCTCAAAGTTGTAACAGTAGCTTTTTCGTATCGTAGTTGTTAGATAATTTAGGCTTGACTTGTATAATAATTCCTATAAATCACAAAAACACACTCACACATGCATGGTATGGTGGAAACTTTAGTAACACCTTTTTTATTTCAAGATAAGGATATTTGTGCGTATTCTGTCACTAGCACTAGGATATTAACTGCTAGTGAGTTATACATCTACGAAGCATGTCACTATTTCTTGTATTATTATTATCAGAATCAATTTGTTCATCTCTAAATTCCTATTATTTCCAATAATGCAAAAACCTGATAGACATTTAATGATGGATAATTACTCTCACAGGATGAAATCGGATAAGTTCACTGGTGTGATTTTCAAGAGATGGAAGACGAGAGCCCAGTTATGACTCTTGGCTATGGGCGTGTTTTGGGTTGTGAGTAATCCTCCCGCACTACCTCTCGGGTCTGAGAAACATGTGCAGGAGTTTACTGCGGCCACGACGGTTTTCGTCGGATGTGTTCTTAGTGTTCTCTCTGACTAGCTATCTGATGTTTATATGAACATCAAGAGTGCTGCTCAACTGTAGGAGGCGCTCGAACATAGGTTCACTTCCTCGGACGATAGGCGCGAGCTATATGTGATGGAGCAGTACCATGACTTTAAAATAGTTTATGATCGTTCTGTCGTAGAATAGGCTCATGAGTTCCAACTTATTGTGAGCGAACTCAAACAGCGTGGACACATCTTGCCTGATAAGTTTGTTGCTGGTGGCATTATTTCCACGTTGCCTTCATCATGGAGGGACTTTGTGACAACTCTGAAACATAAAAGACACCAAATTTCTGCTGACGATTTGTTGGTTGGTCTTGATGTGAAAGATAAGGCTCGGGCAAAGGATGTTCCAAGAGCAGCCGAAGGGCAATCTAGCGCTAACATGATGCAGCATTGCTGGAAAGAAGAATTATAAGTCCAGTCAGACTACTCAATTCATAAAGAAGAATAAGATGATGAACATGGATCAAGTTGTGTGCTTTATTTGTGGTGAGGATATGCATTTCGCCAAGAAGTGCAAGAACTGCAAGGGCAAGAACAATTAATCAGCGCAGAAGTCTACCAACGTGACTATTGGCGATCCTAGCGGATCTGGGTATGGTAATTTACCGTATATATTTTCTATGTGTCAATCTAATGATTGGTGAATAGGTACAGGAGCCAATATTCATGTTTGTACTGATATCTCCATGTTTTCATCCTACTAGGTCATGCGACGTTCAATCATCATGATGGGGAACGACTCGCATGCTACTGTTTTTGGTGTTTGTACGGTCGATCTGAAGTTTACTTTGAGAAAGATCATGTGTCTGAAGAATGTGAAGCATGTGCCCTCAACAAATAAGAACCTCGTTAGTGGATCCCTCCTATGTCAAAATGGGTTCAAGCTGGTATTCGAGACGAATAAAGTAGTGATTTCAAAATATGGCCAATTCATTGGCAAAGGCTATGATAGCAGAGGCTAGTTCCGTTTTTCTCTATCTGATTTCTGTAATAAAGTTGTGAACCATGTGTGTGATTCAAACAATTCTATGGATGATATATGGCATTCTCGTTTGTGTCACATTAATTTTGGTTGTATGTCGCTTCTATCGAGTATGAGTTTGGTTCCGAATTTTAATACTGTCAAAGGCTCTAAGTGTCAAGCGTGTGTGCAAGCAAAGCAACCTCGTAAGCCACACAAGGCTATAGACGAGAGGCGCACGACACTATTAGAGCTCATAAAAGAAGGTAAAAGATACTTTGTGACTTTAATTGATGATGCAATTAGGTATTGTTATGTGTTTCTACTAAAAACTAAAGATGAGGCGCTAGAATGTTTTAAGAATTATAAAGCTAAGGTGGAAAATCAATTGGGAAAGAAAATAAAACATGTTAGGTTTGACCGTGGTAGGGAGTATTTTTCCAATGAGTTTGATCTTTTCTGTTTGGAGAATGGAATAATTCACGAATGGACACCTCCATATTCGCCTCAATCTAATGGGGTTGTCGAAAGGAAGAACCAGACGTTAATGAACTTGGTGAATGCCATGTTGGGAATGTCTGGTATGACAAAGACATGGTGGGGGAGGCTGTTTTGATAGCATGTCATGTTCTGAATAGAATGCTTAATAAAAATAGTGAGATAACTCTGTATAAAGGATGGAAAGGAAGGAAACCATCACTCCATTACTTGCGTATGTGGGGCTGTTTGGCCATGGTTAGTGTACCAATTAATAAGAAATGCAAGCTTGGACCTAAAACAATTGATTGTATCCTTTTGGGCTATGCACACCATAGCACGACTTATAGGTTCTTGGTGATAATCAGACACACCTGATATTTTAGTGGATTCACTCATGGAGTCGCGGGATGTCACTTTCTTTGAGAACATATTCCCGATGAAAGAAACTTATTCTTTGCCTAGTGTTGCAAATGAATTTATTCCTGAACCCACACTTACAATTGAGTCAATTGAAAATCCACTTGAAGACAAAGAAGGTGATAGTGAGTTAGCTCCTAAAAGGAGTAAGATACCAAATATTGCAAAGTCCTTCGGCAAATATTTCACTGTGTACCTTGTCGAGGATACCCCACAACCATAGCAGAGGCATATGCATCGCCCGATGCAGAATATTGGAAGGATGCAGTCCGTAGTGAGATGGACTCCATCACTACAAATGGAACATGGGAGGTTATAGATCGACCTATGGGCTGTAAACCAGCTGACTGCAAGTGGGTATTTAAGAAGATACTTAGGCCTCATGGTACTATTAAAAAGTACAAGGCAAGGCTTGTGGCTAAAGGGTATACACAAAAGGAGGGTAAGGATTTCTTTGATACCTACTCACCTGTCGCCAGATTAATTACAATCTAAGTACTATTATCCTTGGTTACTTCTCATGGTCTTCTTGTCCATCAGATGGATGTGAAAACGACTTTTCCTTAATGGAGAGCTAGAGTAAGAAATTTACATGGATCAGCCTGACGGGTTCGGTGCATGCCAAACCAGCCAAGTTTTGGCTCTTTTGAGCCAAACTTCTCCAACTCTTCTTGACTCTTTTTGAAAGGTTTCCTAGCTCTTAAACAAACATAATTAGAGCATAACCCACTTGACTAAGTCTTGGGATTATATCTCCTTCACTTCTTTTCTCCGGGATTTCTGTTTCACCTCAAATAGAGCTCCAAATGACATTTTTCTACAAACATGATTAGAGAGCAAAACCAAAGTGCCATATGCATAGTAGTTGGTGTATGCAACATATTTGAACACTCAAACATGCATACTTAACATTCTTCACTGTTTCCTACAAACTTGATGTATGGACTTATTTGCTAGACTTATGTACTCCAAATGGGCGCCCAGGGGTCATTTTATAGCCCTAATTGAGCCCCTAGCCATTGCCCCTTTCCTTGCAAAGAAGATCTTAATTCGTGGAAAACTGCCTCTATTGCGGGGGCATCGGAATGTCCAGTGCGCCACTGGACTATCCGATGCACCATCAGGCAACCAGGCAGCAACGGTCACCGAATCACAGATTGGGCGCTTTCTACTTCAGGGGGACACCAGACTGTCCAATGTACCTAGTTGACCGATGCTACTAACGTGGCCAGGTAGCCATTGGCCACCTGTCACACTGGACTTTCTGGTGAATTTTAGCTGACATGGTCGAGCAGAGTAAAGCACATACTTAGGCTAAGTGTGAAGCATTACTATATCTTAGCATCTGTGGGGTGCATTGTGTCAAGAATCAAATTGTGATGTGCATAACACACAAATGCACAAATCAGAGTAAAGCACCATATAAACACCAATTAAGTAGATATAACACAAGGCATCAACCTACCACTATTCACCATAAAGATACCAATTAAAGAACCATGATTATAATCAAGACATGAATATTTAACACAAGATAAACAACGAGCACCATAGATATCAACATCAAACAAGATGATATCAACACTAAAGCATCGATTAGCAACGGAAGCACAATATATGCATTATCAACAAAACTAAAACAATATCAACACATTCCCCCTTAAGTTTAAAAGGAACTTAAGGAAACCCCACCTGAACCAAGGTGAGCTCATCCACATCACAAGGTTGAGCTTTGAGCCCTTGAGCACACAAAACTCCTCCACCCTTAGATAAGCTTCCCTCTCAGGTCGAGGTAAGCTTTAATGCACAAATTCTCCCCCTTTGACATCTCCAAACACATGAATAACCCAAGCTAAAGGTCAAAGTGAACTTAGCTCTTTTGGGTTGTTTCTAGGTTTTGGCTTTGACACTATTCTTCCTTCTTATGACCTTGTTCTTCATCTTGAGCTTGATGTTGAGCCTTATGACTTACATCACATAACCATAGATGTTACCTCATTGGTTGTAAGTCACGTCCTTAGATAGTTGTAAGGAAAATGAACCCCGGGCCTTTTGGCTAATTGAGTTTTGGTGTTTGATGATTAACACAACCTGTGGACTAATATGTTTGCTAGTGTTTATAATTATAGCTCACAGGATGCAAAGAGAATTGGACCAAGGCAATGAGGATGCAACACCACAAAAGAAGACATAAAAAGATGCATAGGAATCCAATACTTAAGAACAAAAGAAGCCCGAAGAAATCAGCAAAGGAATCCAAGATGCGGGTTGTCAGCCAGCGCTTGGTGGCACACCGGACAGTGCTGTCCGGTGTGCACCGGACTGTCCGGTGGAGCACCGGACAGTCTGCGCAGAGAGGCCACAGACAGGCGCTCTCTGGCTATAGCACCGGTCTGTCCGGTGGAGCACCGGACAGTCGGCACCGGACTGTCCGGTGTGCACCGGACAGACGGCAATGGTCGGATCCAACGGTCGACTGCTACAGGCGCCAACGGTCGGCTGATGTGGTGTGCACCGGACACTGCACAGTGGCTGTCCGGTGCACCCGACGACAGAAAGCTGCTGCTTTCTGTCCAACGGCTAGTTTGGGGTTTGGAGGCTATAAATACCACCCCAACCGGCCATTCTCTTGTGTGGGAGCCCAAGCAACATACCAAGACACATAATGCATATTTCCAAGAGCTCAAACACCCAAGTGCTTAATAGAATCACTCGGTGATTAGCGTAGGTGCTTTGCGAAGTGCTTAGGTTAGTTAGACCGCTTTAGCGCTTGCTCTAGGTGAACCCTAGTTAGTTGAGTGTGTTTTGTAAAACCACACAACCCCTCGGCTCTTGCGTGAGTCGTTGTAATTGTACCAAGTGGGGTAAGAGTCTTGCGAGACCGTGACAACCGCGTTTGTGTCACGGCCGCCACCGTGTACCGGAGGGAACGAGGCCCGCGGCGTTTCGGCCGGAAGCTCGATAGTGGAGACGGCGGGGAGCATCCGAGAGGAGCCAGAAGCGGAGCACCACTTGAGCGTGGAGAAGGCCCGCGGCTCTCTACGGAGTTACTCGACCGTGGTGCTTGGCCCTCGCGTGGGCTTCCCTTTGCGTAGGGGCACCAATGAGGATTAGTCGGGACCTTGCGTGGTTCCGAATACCTCGGTAAAAATACCGGCGTCATCCACAAGAGTTTGCTTCTCTACTTTGCTCTTTAAGTTTCCGCATTTATATTAAGCATTTAAGTTTCAATCTTATATTCATACTCATTTAGTGTAGATTGAAACTTAGCCTTTGCAGTAGAGATAGCAACACTTAGACAAAACCTAGTTTGCACATTCTAGTTTGATTATTTGCATAGGTTTTGCTCTAGGGATTTAATTGTGGCCTAGTTTAGTAAAAGTTTTAGAAGTCCTAATTCACCCCCCCCTCTTAGGCGTCACCCGTTTCCTACAAGTGGTATCAGAGCCTGGTTTGGCTCATTTGAAATGCTTTAGCTTCACCGCTAAAAGAGCCGACGCTTTTTAGAGGAAGGGATGGATACCCATAGGCCACCACATTTCGATGGCACTAACTTCCCATATTATAGTGCTAGAATGGCTTGTTACCTAGAGGCTGTTGATCTAGGTGTTTGGAGAGTCACTCGTGACAGGATGAAACCCCTCAAGAATCCCGAGAAACCCACCACGAGTGAGGAAAAATAAATTCATTTAAATGCTAGAGCCAAAAATTGCTTGTATGAATCTCTTAGCATGGATATTTTTAATCAAGTATTTACCTTGAAAACTGCTAATGAGATTTGGCTAAAATTGCATGAGCTCCATGACGGCACATCCAATGTCCGTGAGCAAAAACATTGCCTAGTCTTAAATGAGTATAATTCTTTTGCTATGAAAGATGATGAGCTTGTTAGAGACATGTATTCTCGTTTGAATCTAATTATCAATGAGCTCAATTCTATTGGCATTAATAAGCTAGGTGATGCGGACATTGTGAGGAAGATTATCTCCCTATACCACAACAAAGATATGGGAGCATCATCGCCATTGAAAGTCGCCTAGAGGGGGGGTGAATAGGGCGAAACTGAAATTTAAAAATAATCACAACTACAAGCCGGGTTAGTGTTAGAAATATAAACGAGTCCGCGAGAGAGGGTGCAAAACAAATTGCAAGCAAATGAAGAGTGTGACACGTGGATTTGTTTTACCGAGGTTCGGTTCTCGCAAACCTACTCCCCGTTGAGGAGGCCACAAAGGCCGGGTCTCTTTCAACCCTTCCCTCTCTCAAACGGTCCCTCGGACCGAGTGAGCTTTTGTCCTTCTCAATCAAACGGGAACAAAGCTTCCCCGCAAGGGCCACCACACAATTGGTGCCTCTTGCCTTGATTACAATTGAGTTTTGATTGCAAGAACAAGTGAGAAAGAAAGAAAGCGATCCAAGTGCAAGAGCTCAAAAGAACACGACAAATCTCTCTCTCTAGTCACTAAAGGCTTGAGTGGAATTGGAGAGGATTTGATCTCTTTTGTTGTGTTCTAGAATTGAATGCCTAGCTCTTGTAAGTGGTTGGAAGTTGGAAAACTTGGATGCAATGAATGGTGGGGTGGTTGGGGGTATTTATAGCCCCAACCACCAAAAGTGACCGTTGCTGGAGGCTGTCTGTTCGATGGCGCACCGGACAGTCCGGTGCACATCGGACAGTCCGGTGCCCCTGCCACGTCACCATTGCCGTTGGATTCTGACCGTTGGAGCTTCTGACTTCTGGGCCCGCCTGGGTGTCCGGTGCACACCGGACATGCACTGTTCAATGTCCGGTGCACCGGTATGGGCACGCCTGACGTCTGCGCGTGCTGCGCGCGCATTAAATGCACCGCAGGGAGCCGTTGGCGCCGAAAAGAGCCGTTGCTCCGCTGGTACACCGGACAGTCCGGTGCACACCGGACGGTCCGGTGAATTTTAGCGGAGCGGCTGTCGCGCGAACCCGAGGCTGGCGAGTTCCGGAAGACCGCGCTTCCTTGGAGCACCGGACATGTCCGGTGCACACCGGACAGTCCGGTGAATTATAGTGCGCCGGCTTCCGAGAAATCCCGAGGGCGAAGAGTTTGAGTTGGAGTCCTCTGGGTGCACCGGACACTGTCCGGTGTACACCGGACAGTCCGGTGCCTCCAGCCAGAGGTGCCTTCGGTTGCCCCTTTGCTCCTATGTTGAATCCAACACTTGGTCTTTTTATTGGCTAAATGTGAACCTTTTGCACCTGTATAACTTATGCACTTAGAGTAAACTAGTTAGTCCAATATTTGTGTTGGACAATTCAACCACCAAAATTATTTAGGAACTAGGTGTAAGCCTAATTCCCTTTCAGCCATCCTTCACAACATGGAAGACTTGAGCAACATGACCCTGACCATTGTGATTGGGAAAATCGTGGCTTTTGAGATGTCGCAAAAAATGTGTCGGGGAGAGGAGCCAACTTCCTCAAGACCATATGCTTTTGCATGTGATGAAAAGAAGGGCAAAAAGAAGGCTCCCACTCCAAGTTCCTCAAGTGAAGAAGAGGAAGAAGAAGAAAGTGATGATGATGAAGATAATCAACCATGCACATCATCCTCCGAGGACGAAGAAACAATCCGACGCGTCGGAAAGGTAATGAGGATGATCCGCAAGATTAATCTAATGGGTGTGCCCCTGTAGGTCGAGGATCTTCTCTTTAACATTGACAGGAAAAAGCAAAGGAAGAGAGGATGCTTCGCATGTGGGGGAGAAGGGCCACTTCAGGGACAACTGTCCAAATATGGCCAAACCCAAAAAGGAGAGGAGCAAAGGCAAGGCGCTAACAAGTGTTAGAACTTGGGATGATTCTTCAAGTGAAGATGAACCTCCAAGGATGCGCAGCCACCGGTCCTCGTCACGCTCATCACGGTCATCACACAAATGCCTTATGGCAAGAGGTAACAAATGCATTACATCCTCTAGTGATGAAAGTAGTAGTGATGATGAAGGTGAGGGAAAGCCCTCTCTAGATGAGCTTGCGGAAGCCGTAGAATTTTTCCAGGATGTTTGCACTAAGCAAAAAGCTCAACTTAAAACTTTGAAAAATAAGTTGGTTAGCTCTCAAAATGATTACAAAGGTTTGCTAGAAAAATTTGAAACTTTTGCAAACCTAAATAGTGAGCTATCAACTAAAATTGAGCTATTAGAATCTAGTGCTCCATCCACTGCTACCGATGATAGCCTTATTAAAAAGAATGAAAAACTCAAGGCTAAGTTAGCTAGCTCGCAAGAAGCTATTGAAAATTTGCTAGAGAAAATGGAGATTCTCAGCATACATAATAATGAGCTAACTACTAAGCTAGAAAACATTGGTAGCACCCCAGCAGCATCTTTAGTTGAAATACCTAAAATAATTAAGAAAGATGCTTCTACTTCCTGCTTTGATTTAATTGATGATTGTAACCCCTGCAACCAAGTCGTTGTTGAGAATATTGTTGTAGAAACATGTTCGGATGAGGTTGCAAAGGAAAATGAACAATTAAAGCAAGAAGTGGCTCGCCTTGGCAAGACTTTATATGACAAGAAAGGCAAAGCCAAACAAATCCGACCTCCACAGGATAACACCACTGCGGGAGTGAACAAGCATATGGAGGGAGAAACTGTGATTTGTAGGCTATGCCACATGGAAGGCCACAAGTCTTTCCAATGCAAGGCGATGACCGGGGATAAACAAAGGCAAAAGCTCAAGCAAAATCTCAAGCAAAAGCCATCAAGCAAAATCTCCAACACCTACATTAAAAAGGTGAACAAAAAGGATGCTACACCATATTTGATCAAGAAGAAAAAGAATGGGAAGGTGATAGCAATCAAGGCCAACAAGCAAGCCAACAAAAGAAAAGGGGCCAAACGCATCTGGGTGCCAAAGGAAATAATTTCAACCATGAAAAGCACCAAGAAGGTTTGGATCCCGAAAGGGAAGTGAGTGGACCGAAGGTCGTCGGGAAATTTGGAGACTTGGCAAAGTTGGGATGTATATCATGGGATACATCATATTGGATCAAGTTTATTGCCAAGTGGGTTAGTAAGTATCTTGGACCCAAATTTCCCACCCATGACTAAGGTAACTAGTTTTATTGTATTTCCTGTTTCTAGATATGCGTATCTATTTACCTTTTATCTAGTTTACCTCTCTTACCTAGTATTACATTTGTTATTTACCTTTGTTTTAAATTATGCATACTAGGTGAATCATATGGTAGGATTGCTTGTTTTCAATTCATATACTTAAGCAAACCTACATGGCTTAAAATGTTTAGTTAAGCATGGCACATAGCTTCTATATCACTCCATAGTAAATGATGCATCAATTGAAAATTTTGATTTCTACAAGTTGTATCATTTAACTTATATGTGCCAAAGTTCGGATTATAGATAATTTGCCCCTCTTGATATCAAATCAAAGTGCATGTCTCCTACAAGTATTCAAAACTTGTACGCACACCTTTAGGGGGAGGTTACTCTATAATCTAATACTTTGAGACTAACACCTTTTCAAGTCTATTTCATGTGATAGTCTCATTGTAAGGAAAATAAGGTCCCCGGAGAAAGACAACAATCTTCCACTGCAAAATCTCCAAGAACTCTCATGTCTCTCAAGCTCGCCATTGACTTTCAATTGGTATCTTTTGAGACTACATCTAGTATCATTTACATGTCTTCTCCAATATTTGATTAGACTATATTTCATATCATATACTTCCATGTTGCTAAAAATGCATAAGTACTTAACTCATATTCTGTTACCTATGCATAAGGGAAGTTAGTCTTTTCAAATCATGTCTTACACCTCTAATTTTCACATGCTTTTTCCTAAATAGAGGATCTCTGTCAAGGGGAGTATTTTTTCATCTCTAAAAAGGGGGAGAAAATTCTTTCTAAAGAGAACACTCATTTAGGGGGAGTAATCCTTTCAACTGATATCATTCATGTGGTTTAATTTAGTATCCTTCAAATGGTATCATCTAATTTGAGGGCAAGCTTTTATTTACTTCCTACATGCTTTTAATGTCTTCCTTTTCGGTGGTTGATGCCAAAGGGGGAGAAGTTTAGGGACCAAAGCAATGAAAACTATATCAAACACCAAACACCACCAATTTCAAATTTTATATCTCCAAATGGTTTTTCAAGTGGTTTTGGTTATTTGGTCCTAAAATAGGAAGTAAGTGAATTATGGAGTTAGGGGGAGGCTTAAGTCCATAATATCACATTGTGGGAAAATCATGCATCCTAGCAAGTAGATTGCATATTTTAATTCAAATACTTGTATTATTTGCTTGCTTTGGTTGTGTTGTCATCAATCACCAAAAATGGGGAGATTGTAAGGAAAATGGACCCCAGGCCTTTTGGCTAATTGAGTTTTGGTGTTTGATGATTAACACAACCTGTGGACTAATATGTTTGCTAGTGTTTATAATTATAGCTCACAGGATGCAAAGAGAATTGGACCAAGGCAATGAGGATGCAACACCTCAAAAGAAGACATAAAAAGATGCATAGGAGTCCAATACTTAAGAACAAAAGAAGCCCGAAGAAATCAGCAAAGGAATCCAAGATACGGGCTGTCAGCCAGCGCCTGGTGGCGCACCGGACAGTGCTGTCCGGTGTGCACCGGACTGTCCGGTGGAGCATCGGACAGTCTGCGCAGAGAGGCCACAGACAGGCGCTCTCTGGCTGTAGCACCGGTCTGTCCGGTGGAGCACCGGTCAGTCGGCACCGGACTGTCCGGTGTGCACCGGACAGAAGGCAACGGTCGACTGCTACAGGCGCCAACGGTCGGCTGACGTGGCGTGCACCGGACACTGCACAATGGCTGTCCGGTGGTGCATCGGACTGTCCGGTGCACCCGACGACAGAAAGCTGCTGCTTTCTGTCCAATGGCTAGTTTGGGGTTTGGAGGCTATAAATACCACCCCAACCGTCCATTCTCTTGTGTGGGAGCCCAAGCAACATACCAAGACACATAGTGCACATTTCCAAGAGCTCAAACACCCAAGTGCTTAATAGAATCACTCGGTGATTAGCGTAGGTGCTTTGCGAAGTGCTTAGGTTAGTTAGACCGCTTTAGCATTTGCTCTAGGTGAACCCTAGTTAGTTGAGTGAGTTTTGTAAAACCACACAACCCCTCGGCTCTTGCGTGAGTCGTTGTAATTGTACCGAGTGGGGCAAGAGTCTTGCGAGATCGTGACAACCGCGTTTGTGTCACGGCCGCCATAGTGTACCGGAGGGAACGAGGCCCGTGGCGTTTCGGCCGGAAGCTCGATAGTGGAGACGGTGGGGAGCGTCCGAGAGGAGCCAGAAGCGGAGTACCACTTGAGCGTGGAGAAGGCTCGCGGCTCTCTACGGAGTTACTCGACCGTGGTGCTTGGCCCTCGCGTGGGCTTCCCTTTGCGTAGGGGCACCAACGAGGATTAGTCGGGACCTTGCGTGGTTCCGGATACCTCGGTAAAAATACCAGCGTCATCCACGAGAGTTTGCTTCTCTACTTTGCTCTTTAAGTTTCCGCATTTATATTAAGCATTTAAGTTTCAATCTTATATTCATACTCATTTAGTGTAGATTGAAACTTAGCCTTTGCGGTAGAGATAGCAACACTTAGACAAAACCTAGTTTGCACATTCTAGTTTGATTATTTGCATAGGTTTTGCTCTAGGGATTTAATTGTGGCCTAGTTTAGTAAAAGTTTTAGAAGTCCTAATTCACCCCCCTCTTAGGCGTCATCCGTTTCCTACAATAGTGATCCCCGATGCACCATAGCTCTTCTCAACTCGATCAACCTTGACTTAGCAAGTCTTCTTTTGCACCCCTATCTTTGGGTTCCTCGGCCTCCTTGACCTTCTCCCGTGCACTCAGTACCTTGATGTTATTCTTGCCTCCATCCTTAGAACGATCAATTGTCTCCAAGATATGCACACCAAGACTCACTTAAGCAATGTTCTCCTTCAGTTGTGATGTCCACAATCATGATTCACTCAGTCTTTGGACTATCGCATTTGTTCACTTATGTTGAGCCATGTAAGCTTTTCACTAAGCACTTGTTCAAGACTGAAAGGATTACGATGCCCAAGAGGGGGGGTGAATTGGGCTTTTCTAAAAATCAACACTAATTAAAACCTAAGCAAGAGCTAAGCAAGAGCCCAACTTCACCCCAACAACTAGCACTAAGAAAATAATACTAGAAATACAACAATGCTAAGACAATACTTCATTTACTTGCTAAACAAATACACAATGTGAAGTGCTTGAATTAGTGCGGAATGTAAAGCAAGGTTTAGAAGACTCCTCCAATTTTTCCCGAGGTATCGAAGAGTCAGCACTCTCCACTAGTCCTCGTTGGAGCACCCGCGCAAGGGTATCGCTCCCCCTTGGTCCTCGCAAGAACCAAGTGCTCACTACGAGATGATCCTTTGCCACTCCGGCGCGGTGGATCCCTCGAGACCGCTTACAAACTTGAGTCGGGTCACCAACAAGATCTTCACGGTGATCACCGAGCTCCCAACGCCACCAAGCCGTCTAGGTGATGCCGATCACCAAGAGTAACAAGACGTAGACTTTCGCTTGACCAAGAGAAGCCTAATGCAAGTGGTGTGTGCTCTAGGTGGCTCTCGCTAGCGCTAATGAGGAACAAATGCGGGATTAAGGTTCTCTAATCCCCTCACTAGGCTTTTGGTGCTTGCAATGCTCTAGCAATGTGCTGGATTTAATGTGGGCAGCAAGACATTGAATATGGTGGGTGGAGGGGGTATAAATAGCCCTCACCCACCAACTAGCCGTTACCAGCAATCTTCTGCGCATGGGCGCACCGGACAGTCCGGTGCGCCAACGGTGCGCCACCGGTGCGCCAACGGTCGTTTCCAACGGCTAGTTCTGACAGGTAGCCGTTGGACTGATGGCACACCGGACAGTGAACAGTCGCTGTCCAGTGCACACCGGACAGTCCGGTGCACTGTCCGGTGCGCCACTAAAATTCATTTCTTGAACATGCGCTCTCGGGTTTTCTGCTCGGGGAAGCCTTCCCTAGGGCCAGCCTGGCCCCACCTGGCAGAGGGTGCACTGGACAGTCCAGTGCACACCGGACAGTCCGGTGCCCCAAGGCCAGAAACCCTATTTCTTGTTTTTCAGCTGATTTTCAAATCGGTTTTCGTTCTAACTTGTGAGTGAGTTCTAGAGTGACACCTAGCACTGTATGTGAGTGTGATTGTGCACCAACACTACACTAGAACTCTCTTGGTCAAACTACTCATCGACAACCCCTCTTTATAGTACGGCTAAAAGAGAATAAAAGACCTAACTAAATCACGAGTGTCCACATCTCCTTGACACTTGGACTCCGTAGTCCTTCACCTTTTGTTTCATCGTTTTAGCCATCGCTTCGAGTTCTTATCTCCAGGATTGTTTTCACCGTTGTGGTACTTCTACCTGTAATGCGACCTAACTTACCATTTATCTCTGCAAAACACACGTTAGTCACATATAACATTACGTTGTCATTAATCACTAAAACCAACCAGGGGCCTAGATGCTTTCAAAGACTTAGCACACTTAACAATCCTTTAATTGGGTTGTCATCCAAACAACCAAAACCCACAAGAGATCTTTCAGTAACCCAACCTATGTGATCGAAGATCCCGTGAATTAGAATACGCGACGAACAAGTTGTTGGTTAACGAGAGAGTACACCTTACTTCTAACTCACTCCATTGAAGATGCAGTACTCTCATTTCAGTAAGGTAGGTTGACTTAGTCTTATGTGTTCTGAGGCTTTATAGCAATATACTGTCCTACAGAGTATTCTTGCAAGAACACACCTATGTGTGCTCAACTATTGGTAGTAGTTCATGGCATTTGGGATTTCCTTAAGAAGCTAATGAAGAGTAATAGGAGCATGACCTATATGCTCCACTCGCGGGGTAGGCAATTGGTAGGCTAGTACCAGTTCAAACGTCGAGTGAAACTTGTTCACACCAAACTGCCAATTTAAGGCTCAGTCCATTGTGCAGTTGTGGATGAGCCTAGCTAGTCATTCTAAGTAGATGTTCAACCTTTGTCGGTCTCCACCGAAAAGCTTGTTTATTAATAGTACTTTGGTATGGGAGGATGAATTGTGCCTCTGGGATCTAGTGGGGGATTGTTAGAGAATTGTGGCTTGGCCCAAATAATAATTCATGTAAATCCCAAAGGCCCACTCACACATGCATATTATGCTAGAAACTTTAGTACCACCTTGCTACTCCAGGTGAAGTGAGGCCAACTTAAATAGTTGAGCTGTCTCTACCTGGTTGAAACCATTGAGGAGAGGAAAAGGGAGAACCCATGCACGCGCTCGCTCGTCTCGCCTCACTGGGCCAAGTGGGCTAATGGGTGCGGGCGCACGACATGCGCGCAAATGGTCCGACGATTTCTCGCTTCTGACATTAAGGGTGTGCGATTTCCTTTTGCTACTTGATATTTTGCATGCATGGAAAAAATTGTGCTGGCCTGTTTTGTTAAACAATTATTCTCGCATTAATTGTGTTTGATTGTCACATTAGTTGTGATTATGTGGCCGATTACTTGTCTATTTTGGCCGCGTCGTATGCACATATTAAGTGCGAGACGTCGACCCTCGGAACATACTTTTCTCCTCCTCACACAAGAGTGTTGTGCTGCCTTCATCTTCCCCATCTCGTCGTCGACATGACATCGGGGTTGGGAGAGCAGGATCTTCGAAGCCTATGTCCACCCGTGTCCCTGCACGGGGTAGGGACCGTATCAGGTTTTTGGGAAGCTCGCATCGCGACTGCTGGCTATTTGTCTGCTTCCTCTACGCCGATGTCGTCGTCCTCACCGGTCTGCTACGTCTACTCTTGCACTGTTCTAGGGCCGACAACACCACTGTAAGGATGTTTGTGCGTATATTTATTATGTTACTAGCTTTAGGATATGAACTGCTAGTGAGTTATACATCTATGAAGCATGCTATTGTGTTTTGTATTGGTATCAATTATTCATCTCTAAATTGCTATTTATTTCCAACAATAGTGATGTAATTTATGGTGCCTTTGAAACTGTTCCACCTGAAATTTTTTATTTTTGCCCTGTGTCGTTTTATCCAAACAGGTTTTAGTTCCACATAACTCTGAATTTCTGATCGATAGAAAAAGTTAAAGTTATGAGATCACAAAAAAGATACTGTATAAACTCCATATTTGCTTTGGAGCTGCTTTTCATACATTGGAGTATGGGAACAACAATGTCGGGTACCATAATTAGGGGTACCCCCAATGCTCCTAATCGTGGCTGGTAAACACCCTCAGACCAACTGACGGGTGCGGTTCAAGCCAAGACTTCGTCTACCCGAAGGACATGATCTCACCCGAGCCCAGCCTCGGGTTGGAACAGTAGTCCCAGACGAGTTCACGCCTCGCCCGAGGGCCTCCTCAGGCAGCGGGCGCCCCCTCGGATCTCCCATGGCCCAGCTCGGGAAGGCTTCATTGTGAAGCAACCTTGGCCATACCGCCTCACCAACCGACCGCTTCGCAGGCGCATTAAATGCAAGGGATGCCTGACGCCGTATCCTGACACACGCACCTCAGATGGGCAGGCCGAAGTGACCGCAGTATCTTCGCCCCTCTTCTTTACTGTCCGATATGACAGGAAAACAGCGTCGCTCGCTCTGCTCCGACTGCCGTGTCATGCACCCTCGCAACGACTGACAACAAGTCACGATAAACCACTGAGTTCAGCCTTGGGCGCAACAGAAAGCTCCGCCTCGCCCGACCTCATGCTCCGTCCTCGGGAGGAGGTCTCCACCTCGCCCGACCTCAGGCTCCGGCCTCGGGAGGAGGTCTCCGCCTCGCCCGACCCCCGGACTCGGCCTCGACCCTGGTCTCGGGAGGAATCACGTCCTCGCCCGACCCCGGCCTCGGCCTCAAGAGAAGTCTTCGCCTCGACTGACCCTAGGCTCGGACTGACCGTACTAATAGGGGATGCATCATTTCCCTATTCCTAGCCTGCTCAGGCTACAAGGAATAAGACCGGCGTCCCATCTGGCTTACCCCGTCGACAGGTAATGATGGTGCCCCGCGTGCGCCATGACGCCGGTGGCTCTCAGCCCCTTACGACAGCAAGGAGACGTCAGCAGGATCCTCGCCGCGCTGCCAGCTGTGCTCCTACAGGACTCAGGCGCTCCTCCGGCGGCCACGCCATCACATGTACAGGGCCCAAGCTCTCCCCCAACGGCCACGTTGGCATGTACACAGGGCTTAGGCACTCCACTGTCGGACACGTTAGCGCATAGCTACGCCCTCCGTTGTACATCTGGACTCTCTCCTTGCCTCTATAAAAGGGAGGTCCAGGGCCACCCTGAGGGGGGTTCGCGCGAGGGAAGCGGCAGACGAGCTCTGCGTCCCTCTCTCTCTCACGTGACGCGCTTGTAACCCCTACTGCGAGCGGCACCCCTGGTGCAGGATAATACAAGGCTTGTCCCACCTCTTGTGTTTCATCCCGCGCCAACCCATCTGGGCAGGGACACGCAGCGACAATTCACTCATCGGTTCAGGAACCCCCCGGGTCCAAAACGCCGACAGTTGGCGCGCCAGGTAGGGGCCTGCTGCGTGTTAACGAACACCTTCCCGTTGAGTTCCAGATGGGGAGTCTTCAGCAACCTCTCTAGCCCGGGACGGTGCTCCGCTTCGGGAGTCTCGAGTTCATGTCCCTCGACGGTAGCTACGACATGGTACTCCTCCCCCCGCGGTGTGACGACAACGATGGTCTCCAACTCGCCCGGCGGCGGCGAGCTCTACGACAGCATCTCCTCGCGGCAGAAGAGGAGCACTCCGGTCGTCCCCGCCGCCCTCCTCATCGGAGGAGGCGGAGACGAGGCAACCATGGCCACGCAGGAGGCGGCACCTTATCGGCTGTCGCACCAGAGCGAGTCGACGACGCCGACACTCCCCCGGGGGACATGTCGGACATTGCCCTCGCACCTGAGGCGACGACGGGTGTCACTTCCCTGCGACGTGTCAGCCCCAAGCGGACTGATGACGCCAGCACCCTCGCAAAGGACCTGCTGGGCGTTACCCTCATACCTGAGATGACGGTGTGCTCCGCCCCCGACGTGACTTCACCACCGTCCAACGACCAAGAGGTACCGTCCGTTTTCCACCCCGTACCTTTTCGGTTCAGCTTCGATCCACCTAGCGACCCTGCTATGGTGAGCGCCTTCGTGTGGTCGACCTGGGACCGACTGACAGCCGTCTCAACCTTCGGACCGGCGAGTTCTGAGGAAGAGGACGACCCCGACTCCGGTTGGGATTTCTCTGCCCTTAATGACCCCGGTGCCATGCGAGGCTTCATGTCCACATGTGACCACTACCTCTCCGGTTGTTCTGACGATGGCCATGACCTTGACGACGAGTGTTACGGCCCAAGTCGTGAATATTTCCACATCGATTTGGGAGATCACAACGAAGGCAACCACCTCGGTATGCTAGAGGTTGACGATCCCCCTGGGCCCACATCTCGCGTTGACATCCCGCGGGAGCTAGCTGTGGTCCCAGTCCCTGCGGGGGGTCAGGACATACAGCTCGAGCAAATCCGTGAGATGCAGGCCTGGGTTGACGGGGAAGGAGGCCGGCTTGTACAGCTCCGACAGAACATCGAACAGGAGTGGGCAGGCCGATCACTCACCGGAGAAGCCTGTCATCGGCCCCAAGACATCTGGCGCCGCATCATCGACAATGCCAGGGCAGCGCTGCCTCTGGCCGTCAGCGGGTCCGACCAGGACCTAGCTGCAGCGGCGATGCTGCTTCAAGCCATGCCGGAGCCATCCACCACCGAGGGACGGCGTATCCAGAGCGAACTCAAGAATCTCCTAGAAGGCGCCGCGGTTCGACGAGCCGAGAGCTCCGCCTCCCGCAGGCGAGCTGACCCCTCGGAGCATCACGCGGTGTCCTCCTGGCACATTTGGGAAGCCTCGGTCCATCCCGAGCGTACACAGGACGAGGCGCCCGCCGCCCGGGAACGCCTCGGCAACGAGCATCACCATCTCGACCATCGAGCCCGCCTCGACGAGAAGGTGCGCTGAGGCTACCATCCCAGGCGTGGGGGACGCTGCAACAGTGAGGAGGATCGTAGTCCTTCGCCCGAACCACCCAGTCCGCGAGTCTTCAGCCGGGCCATATGACGAGCGCTATTCCCTGCCCGTTTCCGAGCACCGACTACTATCACCAAGTACTCGGGGGAGACGAGGCCGGAGCTGTGGCTCGCAGACTACTGACTGGCATGCCAGTTGGGAGGGGCGGATGATGACAACCTCATCATCCGTAATCTACCCCTTTTCCTCTCCGACGTCGCCCGAGCCTGGCTGGAGCATTTGCCCCCCACGCAGATCTCCGACTGGGACGATCTAGTCAAAGCTTTCGCGGGAAACTTCCAAGGCACATACGTGTGCCCTGGGAACTCGTGGGACCTCCGAAGCTGCCGCCAGCAGCCAGGGGAGTCCCTCCGAGAGTACATCCGACGATTTTCAAAGCAGCGCACCGAGCTACCCAACGTTACCGACTCGGATGTCATCGGGGCTTTCCTTGCCAGCACCATTTGCCGAGACCTGGTGAGCAAACTAGGGCGCAAGACTCCCACCCGTGCGAGCGAACTGATGGACGTCGCCACCAAGTTCGCCTCCGGTCAAGAGGCGGTCGAAGCCATCTTCCGAAAGGACAAGCAGCCTCAGGGGGAGCCGAAGACAGACGCCCCTAAGGCGTCCACCCAGCGGGGCACGAAGAAGAAGGCTAAAAACAAGTCGCGAGCGAAGTGCGACGCCACAGACACGAATCTCGTCGCTGCGGCCGAGCATAGGAACCCTCGGAAACCTCCTGGAGGGGCCGGCACGTTCGACAAGATGCTCAAAGAGCCATGCCCCTATCACCAGGGGCCCGTCAAGCACACCCTCGAAGAATGTGTCATGCTCCGGCGCTACTTCCATAAGACCGGGCCCTCGGCGGAGGACGGCAAGGGCCATGACAATGACAAGAAGGAGGGCGGCAAGGAAGAGGGATTCCCAGAAGTCCATAACTGCTTCATGATCTACGGCGGGCAGGCGACGAACGCCTCGGCCCAGCACCGCAAGCAGGAGCGCTAGGAAGTCTGCTTGGTGAAGGTGGCGGCGCCAGTCTTCCTAGACTGGTCCAACAAGCCTATCACCTTTGACCAAGGCGACCACCCCGACTTCGTGCCAAGCCCGGGAAGGTACCCGCTCGTCGTCGATCTGATCATCGGCAATGTTAGGCTCTCCAAGGTCCTCATGGACGGAGGCAGCAGCCTTAACATCATCTATGCCGAGACCCTGGAACTCTTAGGGGTTGATCGGTCCGAAGTCTGGGCCGGTGCGGCACCCTTCCACAGGATTGCGCCCAGGAAGCAAATCCTACCCCTCGGACGGATCGACTTACCCGTCTTCTTCGGAACTCCCTCTAACTTCCGAAAGGAAGCTCTCACCTTTGAGGTCGTTGGGTTCCGAGGAACCTACCATGCGGTGTTTGGGAAGACCATGCTACGCCAAGTTCATGGCCGTCCCCAACTACACCTACCTCAAGCTCAAGATGTCGGGCCCGAATGGGATCATCACCGTCGGATCCACGTACCGCCACGCGTACGAATGCGACATGGAGTGCGTGGAGTACGCCGAGGCTCTCGCCGAGTCCGAGGCCCTCATCGCCGACCTAGAACGCCTCTCCCAGGAGGCGCCCGACGCGAAGCGGCACGCCGGCAACTTCGAACCAGTTGAGGCGGTCAAGTCCGTCTCTCTCGACCCCAGCAACGACGCCAGCAAGCAAGTTTGGATCGGCTCCGAGCTCGACCCCAAATATGAAGCAGTGCTCGTCGACTTTCTCCGCGCAAACGCCGAAGTCTTTGCGTGGAGTCCCTCGGACATGCCTGGCATACCGAGGGATGTCGCCGAGCACTCACTGGACATCAGAGCTGGAGCCCGACCCGTGAAGCAAACCCTGCGCCGTTTTGACGAAGAAAAGCGCAGGGCCATAGGCGAGGAGATCCAGAAGCTACTAGCGGCAGGGTTTATCAAAGAGGTATTCCATCCCGAATGATTAGCTAACCCTGTTCTTGTAAGGAAGAAGGATGGGAAATGGAGGATGTGTGTAGACTACACTGGTCTAAACAAAGCATGTCCGAAAGTTCCCTACCCTCTACCTCGCATCGATCAAATCATGGACTCCACTGCTGGGTGCGAAACCCTATCATTCCTCGATGCCTACTCAGGCTATCACCAAATCAAGATGAAAGAGTCCGACCAGCTCGCGACTTCTTTCATCACACCTTTTGGCATGTACTGTTACACTACAATGCCATTTGGGTTGAGGAATGCAGGCACCACTTACCAGAGGTGCATGAACCACGTGTTCGGAGAACACATCGGCAGAACGGTCGAGGCTTACGTCGACAACATCGTTGTCAAGACGAAGAGAGCCTCCGACCTCCTCTCTGACCTTGAAACGACATTCAAGTGTCTGAGAGCGAAAGGCGTGAAACTCAATCCCGAGAAGTGTGTCTTCGGAGTCCCCCGAGGCATGCTCCTTGGATTCATCGTCTCCGAGCGGGGCATCGAGGCTAACCCGGAGAAAATCGCGGCCATCACCAACATGGGACCGATCAAAGATTTGAAAGGAGTACAGAGGGTCATGGGATGCCTTGCGGCTTTGAGCTGCTTCATCTCACGCCTTGGCGAGAAAGGCTTGCCTCTGTGCCGCCTCTTAAGGAAGGCCGAGTGCTTCACTTGGACCCCCGAGGCCGAGGAAGCCCTCGGAAATCTTAAGGCGCTCCTTACGAACACACCCATCCTGGTGCCCTTCGCCGCAGGAGAAGCCCTCTTGATCTACGTAGCCACGACTACTCAGGTGGTCAGCGCCGCGATCATAGTCGAGAGACGAGAAGAAGGGCATGCACTGCCCGTCTAGAGGCCAGTCTACTTCATCAGCGAAGTGCTTTCCGAGACCAAAGTCCGCTACCCACAGATCCAGAAGTTGCTCTACGCAGTGATCCTACACGGCGAAAGTTGCGACACTACTTCGAGTCTCATCCGGTAACTATGGTGTCATCCTTCCCCCTGGGGGAGATCATCCAGTGCCGCGAGGCCTCGGGTAGGATAGCAAAGTGGGCGGTGGAGCTTATGGGCGAAACGCTATCATTCGCTACTCGGAAGGCCATAAAATCCTAGGTCTTGGCAGACTTCCTGGCTGAGTGGACTGACACCCAGTTACCGACAACTCCAATCCAGCCCGAGCTCTAGACCATGTACTTCGATGGGTCACTCACAAAAACAGGAGCGGGCGCTGGCTTGCTCTTCGTTTCACCCCTCAGAAAGCATCTCTGCTACGTCATTCGCCTCCATTTTCCGGCATCAAACAACGTGGCCGAGTACGAGGCACTGGTTAACAGGCTACGCATCGCCATCGAGCTAGGGGTACGACGCCTCGACGCTCGAGGTGACTCGTAGCTTGTCATTGACCAAGTCATGAAGAACTCCCACTGCCGTGACCGGAGGATGGAAGCCTACTGCGGCGAAGTCCGGCGCCTGGAAAACAAGTTCTACGGGCTGGAGCTCAACCACATCGCCCGACGGTATAACGAGACTACGGACGAGCTGGCGAAAATAGCCTCGGGGCGAACGACGGTTCCCCCGAACGTCTTCTCCAGAGATCTACATCAACCATCCGTCAAGATCGACGACGCGCCCGAGCCTGAGGTACCCTCGGCCATCGAGCAAGAGGCCTTGCCCGTCGAGGAGGAACAGAATGGGGTCACGCCAGATCCGAACTGGCAGACCCCGTACCTGGTATATCTCCTCCGAGGAGAGCTTCCCATCGACAAGACCAAAGCTCGGCGGCTGGCTCGGCGCGCCAAGTCATTCGTCTTGCTGGGTGATGAAGAAGAGCTCTATCACCATAGCCCCTCGGACATCCTCCAACGATGCATACCTATCGCCCAAGGACAAGAGCTGTTGCAAGAAATACACTCGGGGGCTTGCGGCCACCATGCAGCACCTCGAGCCCTCGTGGGGAATGCCTTCCGACAAGGTTTCTACTGGCCAACCGCGGTGGCCGACGCCACTAGGATTGTGCGCTCCTGCCGGGGGTGTCAATTCTACGCAAAGTAGACGCATCTGCCGGCACAGGCCTTGCAGACGATACCCATCACCTGGCCATTTGCTGTGTGGGGTCTAGACCTCGTCGGTCCCTTGTAGAAGGCACCTAGGGGCTTCACGCACCTGCTGGTCGCTATCGACAAATTCTCCAAGTGGATCGAGGTCCGACCCCTAAACAACATTAGGTCCAAGCAGGCGGTGGCATTCTTCACCAACATCATCCATCGCTTTGGGGTCCCAAACTCAATCATCACCGACAATGGCACGCAGTTCACCGGAAAAAAGTTCCTGGACTTCTGCGACGACCACCACATCCGTGTGGACTGGGCCGCCATAGCTCATCCCATGACGAATGGGCAGGTGGAGCATGCCAACAGTATGATTTTGCAGGGGCTCAAACCAAGGATCTACAACGACCTCAACAAGTTCGACAAGCGGTGGATGAAAGAGCTACCCTCGGTAGTCTGGAGTCTGAGGACGACGCCGAGCCGCGCCATGGGTTTTACGCCATTCTTTCTAGTCTATGGGGCCGAGGCCGTCCTCCCCATGGACTTAGAACATGGCTCCTCGAGGACCAAGGCGTACGACGACCGAAGCAACCAGACCAGCCGAGAAAACTTGCTAGACCAACTCGAGGAGACTCGAGACGTTGCCTTACTACATTCGGCACGGTACCAGCAGTCGCTGCGGCGCTACCACGCTCGAAGCGTTCGGTCCCGAGGCTTCCAAGTGGGAGACTTGGTGCTTCGCCTGCGACAGGACGCCCGAGGGCGCCACAAGCTCACTCCTCCCTGGGAAGGGCCCTTCATCATCGCCAAGATCTTGAAGCCCGGAACATACAAGCTGGCCAACAACCAAGGCGAGGTCTACAACAACGCTTGGAACATCAAACAGCTATGTCGCTTCTACCCTTAAGATGTTTTAAGTCGTTCATGTACCTCGTTTACATACACAAAGTCTAACCGTCAAGGAAGGGTCGGCCTTGCCTCGGCAAAGCCCGACCCTTCCTCAGGGGCTAGAAGGAGGGAACCCCCTCTGCGTCAAAATTCTCCTCGAAAAGATTTTCTACCAAAACAACCTTCGTGATTTCGACTTCCGTATCGATAGCGGGATCCTGAGAACGACGAGAGTACACATAAGCGGCAAGGCCGACCGAGCCGAGGAACTCCTACACCTCCGGGATACGGATACCTCACTCATCACCTTCCGCGAGAAGTAACTCACGCTCGGATAAGCGATGCTGCTACCGAACAAGTCCTAACACTCGGGTAGAAAACAACTTTCGCGCCTTCTCGACTATACCAATAATGGAATCCTTTGACCAAATGAGAGCACACGTAAGCAGCAAGACCGACCGAGCCGAGGGACTCCTACGCCTCCGAGATACGGATACCTCACTCATCACCTTCTGCGAAAAGTAACTCTCGTTCGAATAAACGATTCTGCTATTGACAGACAAGTCGTGATGCTCGAAACAAGAGGAGAGAAGACGCAGCTTTTTAAACACGATGATAAAGTGTTTAGGCCTCGGCGGCCGCGAAAAAGCATGCGCATGCTACAGACAAACTGTTCCTGCAGGTTCAGGCATCGGCAGGGGGAGCAGCAGCACCCTCGGCGGAACCAGGCCCAGCCTCGGACGGTGACCCGGGCAAAAGGACCTCCACCTAAGGGAGGACGCCAGCACCACGCCAGCAGATGCCTTGGCCAAGCTCCAGCGGTTGCTACCACATCTTCCTCGGCCTGGGGAGCCGCCATCTCCCGGGCCGACGAAGTCTCCTTCCGAGCCGACTCCGCGTCTGTCCGCGCTAACACCACTGCCTCCGGCTCCGACTCATCGCAGAGCAACCGAGGGTTCCAAAAACTGAGCAAGGGAAGCCTAGAGCGGCACGGCCGACAGAGCCGAGGGACTCCTACGCCTCTGGGATACGGACACCTCACTCGTTACCTTCCGCGAAAGGCAACTGACGCTCGGTTAAGTGGTTCGGCTAGCCAACAGACAAGTCCCAGCGCTCGGAATGAAGAAGATACACAGCTTCATTCTCGAATACCCAAATATTCAGGCCTCAACAGCCATAAAGAACAAACACATATACCTAGGGTAACTATGCTACACAGACTTAGACTTCAGCAGAACCCTCGGCGGTTCTCCCGATCTACGACAAATGTCTAAGTACTTGAAGCAGTTACATTTTGCTCCGGCAAAAACCCGGTACATCTCCTTACAAACGGGACTCCGGTTCCGTTCCCGCGGGTACGAACTACCTCCACACCAGGGGGCCCGCGGGACGACGAACTCCAAGCGGCTTGCCGGCGACCCATGACAGCAGCGACAACGACCCCCGCTTCGGGCGGCTAAACAGCAGCAGCGATGACCTTAGGGCCAATGCTACTGTGACGAGGCCCTCGCTCACGTCTCTGCTCGAGGGGCGAGGACAAGCCATCAAAGCCAAAGAGCCGGGGTCCGGCCGTAGCTGGCGCCGATGGTGTTGTCGGCGGAGAAACCTTCTCCGGCTGCCACCACCTCAGCACCGACGACAGCGGCCACCTGCGTGCCAGCGCCACGCCGACGAATGGCGGACGCCCCAGCCTGCACCGGCAGATCCCCACTCAGGTCCTCACGGACGGGCAGGCCCCAACCTCCGCACGGAGGCGCCGTGCTGGAGTGAGGACAAGACAATCCAAGAACACGAACGCCACCCATGCGGCATACGACGTCTTGGACGGTCCACCGGTGCGCACGGCGCAACAGACGCCCAAGCCCGGATCAAGCGACAGGAGGCAGCGTCGGAGGCCGTGACAGAGCCAGCTGAGCCAGTGAGCCAGGCACGCTGGAGCTGACGACGCTTGCGGCCGACCGGTCCTGCGTTGCCGAAGTTCGCCCCTCCGCAAGGTCGGTGAGCGCTTTCTCCCCTGAATGCTGAAGGAGGAGATGGCCTGCCGGCCCATGCGGGAGGTAGAACCCGGCTCAGCTCTCCCTCCGCCTCAACAAGGATGATGAAGGTCCTTGAAGCTGAGGGCGGGGCGGAGGCCGCAACCCGGCTTGCTTCTCCCCACCAAACTGCCCATTGGTGAGGGAATGCAGCTGGGCTGCACGACAAAAATCCTTGAAGCCGACCAATGGCTGAAAGGTGCCGATCTCCACGAGGCCGCGCTCCTCCAACGACAGCAAGAGCAAGGCGACGCTGGAGCACCCCATCCGGGGGCTCAAAAGGTGGAAGGGTGCAATGCATGGGGGGAGAACGAAGGCATGGCCACTGCCCAGGGGATCGATCCCCCTTTTATAGGCAGGCCTCCTCACTTGCACCCCTTAGCGTTACGGGCAAAATCCCCACTGACATCCTCCAGGGTTCTCCCCCTACGACACGGGGGCTGGGACCCACACGTCATATGAGCTGATCCGAAGCACGAAGAAGGCGAACCGCCGCACGCGGGGCATGTAACCGTCCCGCGGTTACAAGCGCTCTCCCATCTTCGCAGAAACCGGTGGTCGAAAGGGTGGACTGCCACGCGATAGGCATCCAACTGCACTGCAACTGTGCACCCCTTCGGCTCCGTCCACATCCGGTGGACCAGCGCAAAGGAAGCGGGCCCGCATGTCATGTAACCGGCGCGCCGGTTACGACGTGCAAGAAGCTACACCGCCACTCACGCCAATGTTGCGCCTCCTCGACTGCGGAACTAGTATCGCGACTCGAGGTACCCCTGCGCATGACCCAACAGTGCCAATTAAAGGCGACGGCCATGGGTCAGTCAGCCGCGGGGTAGGCACGGCGGTTGGCATGGTCAAAAGTGGGCCAGCAGTAACTGCAGCGGCAGACGAGCGGAGGCAGCAGTCAAGTCGCCTGCAGGCTCGCGTCCCCTCCTGAAGCGACAGGAGAGCCCTCTCTCACAGCGTGAAGACGACGCACCCGTGCCCGCTCCTTGAACGGCTCGCACGCGCAACGGGCGCCACGCGAATCGCTCGTCCCGTCGCATTAACTCCCCGACGGAGCAGGCGACACCTCTGGCAGGCGAGGCGGGCGTCGCTTCGCCTTCGCCATAATGACCGCATCAAAAAAGGTGCGCCACCTTATTTAAATTCATATCCTTCCCCTCCTCCTCTCTCTATCTCTTGCCACAGGGACCGGGAAAGGGGACGTGGTGGAAAGGATCCTTCTCGGCGGAGGAAGCGGGCTCCGAGCCCTCCTACTGATTAGGGGTTCGAAGGCTGGCCCCTCGGAAGGGTTTCGACAGCCGCCCCAGAGCACTCGGACTTCAAGCCCATTACTGATCAGGGGTTCGAAGGCTGGCCCCTCGGAAGGGTTCGACAGCCACCCCAGAGCGCCCGGGCTCCGTGCCCACTACTGATCAGGGGTTCGTAGGCTGGCCCCTCGGAAGGGTTCGACAGTCGCCCCAGAGCACATAGAGTGAGGGATGACCCTGGGTACGTTCGATACATAGCCGAGGCTCGGGCTACGCTCCCGAGGTACCCTAGGACATTTCTGAGACCAGCGGGAACGATTTGTAACGGAATCCCACCGGAGGGAGGCATCGAGCCCTCGGACCCTGTCGAAGGGGTCTGGGTCCGGCGAATCACCCGCAGGTACTTTTGGAGCGCGCCTCTGGGCCACCAGCCGACCCCTAATGAACGGGGCACGGGCGTCCACTCGGATCACCCTTTAGCAGCTCACTGGAAACACCATGTTCGGCGCCCTCCGAGGGCAACATGGCGCTTTCCCCCCTCCTCCTTGCGGAAAGGCGACGCAGGGGCATATAATAAAAGTCGGGAAAGTCCTTGATCGTCCTCTTGCTCTGTGTAGAGGCTCGGGGGCTGCTCTCACACCCGGCTACGGCCAAAACTGTTGACAGCGTCAACAAACCAGCTTGATAACTTGGAACCCGACCACGCACCCGGGCTACGACCGGGCCGCATGAGGGAACGATCAGACCGGCCGAAGCACCACAAAAAGCATTCAGACGTCAGAGGAGTCAAACCACTCCTCCGAGGCCTCGGGGGCTACACCCGGCGGGTGCGCTCGCGCGCACCCACCAGAACAAGGCAACAACCGAGAAAGGCCGGTCCCCTCACAAAAAACGTGGCAAAAGCCTCCAAGCGAGTACCATCACTCCCTTCGAGGCTCGGGGGATACTGTCGGGTACCATAATTAGGGGTACTCCCAATGCTCCTAATCGTGGCTGGTAAACACCCTCAGACCAACTGACGGGTGCGGTTCAAGCCAATACTTCGTCTACCCGAAGGACGCGATCTCACCCGAGCCCAGCCTCGGGTTGGAACAGTAGTCCCAGACGAGTTCACGCCTCGCCCTAGGGCCTCCTCAGGCAGCGGGCGCCCCCTCGGATCTCCCGAGGCCCGGCTTGGGAAGGCTTCGTTGTGAAGCAACCTTGGCCATACCGCCTCACCAACCGACCGCTTCGCAGGCGCATTAAATGCAGGGGATGCCTGACGCCGTATCCTGACACACGCGCCTCAGACGGGCAGGCCGAAGTGACCGCAGTCACTCCACCCCTCTTCTTTAGTGTCTGATATGACTGGAAAACAGCGCCGCTCGCTCCGCTCCGACTGCCGTGTCAGCCACCCCGGCAACGACTGATAACAAGTCACGATCAACCACCGAGTTCAGCCTCGGGCGCAACAGGAAGCTCTGCCTCGCCCGACCTCATGCTCCGGCCTCGGGAGGAGGTCTCCGCCTCGCCCGACCTCAGGCTCCGGCCTTGGGAGGAAGTCTCCGCCTCGCCTGACCCCCGGACTCGCCCTCGACCCCGGTCTCGGGAGGAATCGTGTCCTCGCCCGACCCCGGCCTCGACCTCAAGAGAAGTCTCCGCCTCGACCGACCCTGGGCTCAGACTGACCGCGCTAATAGGGGATGCATCATTTCCCTATTCCTAGCCTGCTCAGGCTACAAGGAAGAAGACCGTCGTCCCATCTGGCTTACCCCGGCGACGGGTAATGATGGTGCCCTGCGTGTGCCATGACGCCGGTGGCTCTCAGCCCCTTACGACAGCAAGGAGACGTCAGCAGGATCCTCGCCGCGCTGCCAGCTGTGCTCCTACAGGACTCAGGCGCTCCTTCGGCGGCCACGCCATCACATGTACAGGGCCCAAGCTCTCCCCCAATGGCCACGTTGGCATGTACACAGGGCTTAGGCACTCCACTGTCGGACACGTTAGCGCATAGCTACGCCCTCCGTTGTACATCTGGACTCTCTCCTTGCCTCTATAAAAGGGAGGTCCAGG
This sequence comes from Zea luxurians, assembly GCA_029449295.1. NCBI lineage: Eukaryota > Viridiplantae > Streptophyta > Magnoliopsida > Poales > Poaceae > Zea > Zea luxurians. Next base: position 31,339,313 of record JAOPSE010000014.1, read on the forward strand.
GCCACCCTGAGGGGGGTTCGCGCGAGGGAAGCGGCGGACGAGCTCTGCGTCCCTCTCTCTCTCACGCGACGCGCTTGTAACCCCTACTGCGAGCGGCACCCCTGGTGCAGGATAATACAAGGCTTGTCCCACCTCTTGTGTTCCATCCCGCGCCAACCCATCTGGGCAGGGACACGCAACGACAATTCACTCGTTGGTCCAGGGACCCCCCGGGTCCGAAACGCCGAAAACAATCACAAATAACTCCTTAGGGTTGATTTGGTGACAAGGGGATCACGGGGGATTAGAGGGGATTGGGGGGAAATGAACTAATTTCCTCTTCAATCCCCTCCAATCCCTCCGTGATCCTTGGTCACCAAATCAGTCCTTAGTCTCATGCAGCGGTTTTCATACATTTATGAGAACCAACTTCTTCAAGTACAATATCAAGAAACACCAATATATATTGGATGACTCCAGCGTGGAGCTATAGTTTATAATATCAATTTTAATAGTTTTAAAAATATTTTAATCTAAATGATAAATAAAATGACTTATCTAAATGTCTTTTAAAGGTTTATAGCTATAGCTTCACAATTTTTCGAAGCACTAAATAGCCTGCTCTATTAACTTTACCATTTTTTTTTGGGACCGGAGTTATCCCAAAGAGGACCTAAGTAGGAGAAAATGCAAATGGAAGCTCTGATTTTTCTTGTTGGAGTTCGTTTGTACCAAAGCATAGCAACATTAGTCAAATGAAATAATGACTACTTTGTTGAAATGCTCACAGATTTCCAGGGGGGGGGGGGGAGATGCCACTGCCCCTAAACTACGGACATGGACGTAGTGAGCGCAAAAATTGGCCTTTCCCCAAACTAAAGCTATTGCTGGAAAGCAAAAAAAAGGCACAGACTCACCACCTAGACCCATCATTTTACCAAGAAAATTGAAATAAAGATAAGACGGTCTTCAGTGGATCGTGTAAAATAGAGGACGTAAAACTGTAGATGGTACCATTTGACACTGTTTACAAAGTGGAGTTCAAAATAAATGATATAATAGGGGATCTGCTGAAGGTATCAGAACTGTAGATGACATCATTTGACAGTGTTTGCAGAGTAAAGTTTAAAATAAAGAATGAAATAGGAGATGAGAAGCATCAACTTTCCTTACGGACGACAAACTCTTCTGACGATACTTCTTTTAAGCCTGCTTATTTATTCATCTTACTGAAACAAAACTACATATCATATGCCTAAATCCTCTTTATTTGGGGAAAAAAAAATAAAGAAACGACTATTTCGATAGCCTTGGTTTCAGCCATACTGGATCTTGCATTGCTGTCAAAATAACAGCATGGTCTAAGAACAGATCTAAGCTAGACGTCCACGTCCATTGTTCCAAAATTTATGGGAGCTCATTCCTTATATATATATGTAGTACAATACTATTGGGCAATAATGAGCAGGAGAGAAATGTCAAGCTCTTTTTCAGTTTGGGACTGGTTGTACCATGTCTTATAGCAATAAACATCGATATGAATTTAATAACGACCGTACCGCTTGTTGAAGTTAGTTTCTGTAAGCATCCAAAAAGTAAATAGAAATATAAATTCCACTGTCCTAAACTTAAGGACGACAAGAAGGAAGAGACTTTCGGTTTTTTCGTAACAGAACATGTTTGAAAATGAGAACACACAGGCGGTACGTCCCCAACGCTTTAGCTATAGCTAGATCTATCTGTCGATCGTCTCCCAAGGCAGGAACTGAAACGGAGTAAAGACAAGAACAACTCCAGCTTTTCTTCAAGGACGACGTCTGTCTACATGCATGTTGCTTAGGCCAGTGGTGAAAACGACAAGCTTTGGTGCCGGTCAAAGAAGGGGGGTACGTCTTGCCTCCAGCTCCAGCTCCAGCTCCAGCCAGCCAAACCATTGCATGCAGGTGACTGGTCATCATCCACACCGATCTCCTCTCACCTCGTTTCGTTTGTGTGAAACATAAACATGCGTTGCCTTTGCCTCCTCGCTACTCGATCAGTCAGAGAGAGAGAGAGATGGAAGCCTTGTGTAAAACGAGAATAGAGATGGTTCGCGAGAAAATCCATCTGCCAACGTCACGTGGTGGCGCGTTTGATCGCCCCGAGCTAACTGCGCACTATCAAGTTGGTTAGCCTGTCCGTTTGCTGGAAGGGCTGGGATATATGTATGGTGCCGGCGGTATCATCATATCTGGTCCAGAAGAGACTAGGCACCGCCAAAAGAGGTCTCTCTTTAAAATAAAATAAAATAAAATAAATTAAATAAATAAATGTGCCTCACGATTCGTAGCTTTGGCGGCCTTCGTTTTTAAGATTCGTCCGTCCCACTAGCTATTGGCTTCTAAACTGTGCAACCTAACCAATTATACACTGCTTATTTTCCAACCTTTCGTTTTTAAAGCATAGGCAGCTGGGGCTAAACCCATGCATTACTGCTTTCTATCCTTCTAATACACGTTTTAATACATCAAGAGCTAAAACGACTAATATTTTAGAACGGAGGGAGTAATACACTAATTAGGTCTTATTTGGTTAGGAAGGATAAAATCCCACCATGAATTTAATCCTTGTCTGGATTGTGCAAATCCATACCTCACACCTAATCCCGTAGTGGGACTAAAATCCATCATTTAATCCATAAAGCTAGTTATTTTTTTATCCATGAATTCTAATATAAACTTGTGCAATATCTTTATGGACTTGTTCCATATCTAATGCGCTATAGATAGAATACATGCCTTCCATAGTTTAAAAAAATCTCAAACACTTGGATTATAATCCATGATGAGTTTAATCGAATAAAAAAACTTGAGTAGGCTTGGATTATTTTGGGACATGGATTGTGATATGAATTTAATTTCAATCTATACTAATTCAGAGCTGAATTGGTGTAAACGAACAAGATCTTATTTGTTGCAGCGGTCAGAATTTAATATGTGCAAAGATTGTTTCCTTAAGTGTCACCACGTGTTGCCAGCCGTATTTAGAGATCAATTTCCAAGGATAAGGGGTAAGATCACTAGACTCCTACTAGGTCGATATGTGAGGACGGGTGGTAAAGAAACCAGTTTCTAGAACCGGTTACAATTTTGATAGCATTTGTAAGGAACAAGAAGCCAAATTGACTAGTAAATTCCGTTCTCAAATATTTGTCACCGTATAGTATATTTTTAAACTAAATTATAACAAATAGAAAAGAATGAAGAAATGAGAAATAAAAAAGAACGAAGAGAGTATATTAAACGAGACCAAAATTCATCTATGAAGAAGTGATTTTTATGGTAAGTATGCTACTTAGGATTCCACGAATATATAGAAACTACAAGCCTGACTAATGAACCATTTCACGTCTTAAAGAAAATACGGTACAAGATGGTGTATTCGTTCCTCACAAACACAGGACGAAATTCTCATCAATTATGGTATTTGTTGTGATTCATTTTTTGATCAAAATTACTGTAGGTGTGACCTACAGTACTTTTATTCGCGTGAAACAATTATAGGTCGGTCAAAAGTGTTTACATCGGGGATATTAGAAATTCCGCAGTCAGAGCCTAACCGCATCCGCTGCTGCGTGCTTCATTCTGAAACAAAACAGATTAGAAGTATTTCTTTTTCAAACATTGATAAAGAATCTGTGAACCGTCGGTGGCGTGGCTTCAAATATCCACTCATTTCTACATTTTTCATATGCACCAGAGTGCCACAATGGCCGCCTTCACCTACTATGTGTTTGCTTGCCTATATTTGTTGATGCTTGCATGACGGGGTGTAATGAGCTGGTGTTTGGTTGTTGTCACCCACTACAGTTTCTAGGAAGCTCCAATACAGGGACCCCTTGCCTGACCGCCATCGCAGCAAAATCAACCCAATGGCCTCCCTACACTGACCAGTCCCCTACTGCCCTTGCCCCTTTCGAGTAAGGTAGTCCTCCACTAGCTTTCCTAATTAGTAAGCCAAGGGCGTCCCATTCCACCCTTGTGGTAGCACTGTTTTCCCGGGTGGTTCTCCATGTTCCAATTAACATAATGATCTTATCATGAACAGTTATCATGAACAGTAATTAACAAACTGATAACAAAAGTATGAATAATGTGTATCTCAATGCCTAAATCCACATAAAGCACTAGCAAGTACTACCCAGAAGTTCAGTGGTAAACAAGGCATAAAGATTGACAGACTAGGGTAACCTATTGGGTCCCATCAAAATTAACTTATACAGATCATTATGATTAATTAGAACATGAGTGGGTAAAAAGAAATGATCAAGGGCACAACTTGCCTAAGACTTGAGATTCCAGGTACCAACTTGCTCTTCAGATGACGCGTGTCCTCACCGCTAAACGTAGCAATACAGGCAAACATGGTATAGGAAAAATTAACATTATATCAAATATAAGAATAAACTGTGTAATAATGATCTACACGTCGGTACGAGATCGTGGGATCGAGAACCGCTAAAATCGGAGCTGTGGTTAATAACATATGGTTTTTCGAAGATCTATGCAATTAATCAATTAGATCTAGGTCTTTATGTTGATTTTGTAAATCATGTGATAAAGATATTTAAGGAGTAACTTTAATCTATATTATACTATAGCAGAAATAATATTTTAGTTACATTATAACCATAGACAAACTAACTTCGATTAGTAGGAATAATGTACTAAGCATGGATTAAATGAATATTTATTTTTGAGAACATGCTATTAGCTAAAATAATGTTACAAAAGCGTATGCAAAATTATTACGAAGATAACACAACTTGAACAGATTGAAACGAACTTAAAATGAGAAAGTTATGGATTATACAAATTTGTTTGGATTTATTTGTCTATTGAAAATTATTTTTGAATTTAACTTCTAGGTTTACAGCGACTTAAGGACCTCAGACACAAATTTCTGGAAAGATAGGGGTTAGACCGTTAAAAACCGGACGCATACGTAATATTCTTAGAACTATAGAGGACGGCGGGTTGATTTGGAAATTTTACGAGGGCTCTTATGAATAACCACCCAGCCGAAAGGGTATGATTGAGTTTCGGTCGTCCGATCCGATCTCAACGGCCCAGAACAAACCGAGCCAATAGTTACCCTGGTTTTGATCTCACCCGTGGATCCATCAATCTACGGCCCAAGGGATGCCTCATGCACTGATCTAATCTCCCCCGCCCACATCAGATCGAATGGCCAGAGCGCTTCTTCAACCTAACGTCCACCCGAAGCAGCGCCTGGAGTTGAGCGGGGCGCGGCGGCGCGCCATCGGTGAAGCACCGCCAGGCATACCCGAGGGCCAAACCAAAACCACCACGTGCAACGCAACATATGGAACACGGGGGACTACATGGAGAGCATCTTACCGCCATTGAATTGATGAAGCATCCCAGCCACGACACGAGGCGGCCGACGGCGAAGGGTTTGCTCCGTTGAGGAATTTCGGGGTCATTAGCCTTCATCCACCCTGTCACGGCCACGAGCACCACCCCAGAGATTCCAAGTCGCCCCTAGGCCAGACCACGTGCCCCGAACGACAACGCAGGCAGGGAACCGCGGCGGCGCTACTTTCTCTCCCGTGTTCTTCTTTTGCTCTCCTGGTGTGTGGCGTTGGTAGGAGCGGCCCCGATTTTATACGCCGAGGAGCACGATCGAAGTAGTCGGAACCCGAGCCCAAATCTCGCCATGGTGGTTCAGTCCCCGGAGTTCATGACATGGAGGAGATGCGCGCTCCATTGCCGCAGATTCTGTTCCTGTACCGAGGAGGAAGCTGACACAGGTGGCCCCACGATGCAGTGAGGCGCGGGTGTGAGGGAGGAGCTGAGCGATAGGGCCCGCACGTCAGCGAATGTGACAGCAACGCGCAGTGACTATTTTGTTTGCAAATTCAATTCAAATTCAAATATAGTTTGAACTCTCAATTTAATTACAATGCATAGTCAATAAATTCCAGCATGGCTTGAAGTTATTTATTCCATTTATATTAGTTATTCATTTGTTTAGACAAATGCAACACACATATATTTCCTTTGATGACATGTCCCAAATCAAATAATAAATAGTAACTCATATTTATCCATCTATTACTTTATCCTTTCAAATATATGTTCCCAGATATAATGGTAAAACAAATAAAACAATATTTAGTTTGGGAGAATATTTTCTAATGTATAACTACGCCAAGGTATGTTTTTAGCGTAAACCTTTTAGAGAGTACTTTTAACCTCATAGTGGGATGACTAATTTCATGTGGGTCCGTTTTAAGTAACTATTTATTAGGAAGGATATTTATTTTAGGGGATATGACTTCAAAAGTCTCTTTTAAAAAATATTCTAACTCAAAATCTTTGGAAAATTTTACCTAATTCTCAAAATGAGATTTTGAGGTGTTACACAGATTCCCGCCGTCCTGGCTCATACACCTAGGCTACGGGAGAAGCCAACCAAACAAGGCCATAGTGCCGGTCCTGAGATTTCAAAGACCCAGATTGATACTTAAAAGAGAGACCTGCAATAAATATCCATACTTATCTACAAAAGTGAATAATAAACGGACAAATACACATTATAATCGCACATTAAAACATATCGAGATAGTATAGTCGTCCTGCAAATAAACAAATAAATATTTCATATCAATATATCGTATTATACTTTATCAATCAATCTAATCAACAATCAGTACATCTTACATCTACTGACTAGATATGTGCCCGTGCGTTGCCACGAGGCAGGGGAGCGTGAGGAATGACGCCTCGGCTATAAATATATTTTCTATTTATTATAAACACTAAGATATGTATGGTGTGTTGGTTAGTCCTAAATTTCTAGAGCATTGCGAGCGCTGGGTATGAGAGGGTGAAGTCGTCGTAGTGCAGGTGTCTCACGTTAGGTTTTTAATAGAACAACTAGTAGGGTGCCCGTGCGTTGCAACGGAACCGAATTAAAACACGATAACTTACATGTCTCTGTTGTATGTTATAGATATGTGCCCGTGCGTTGCGACGGAAGTAAAAGATTTGTATGAAACATTAATACAGAACGACAAATATCACTATAATATGCAAAATCCGTGTGGCAAACATTATCAATATCACACTAATCAGCTAATCCTTTTTAGCGATATCGATAAGTCTCTGTTGTATGTTTGCAGGGATGACATATCGGCACGAATTATCCTCATAACTTAACAGATCAATCACAAAGTTCCTTCGAACAATCTTTGCATCCTACAGACAAAGACATAAGAGAACAAAACATATTATCTTGTAAAAAGAGATATCTGTAATATATGTTTTGAACATAGAACGAACGTACTACACTTACCCCAACAAATTTCATTCGTCTGTCATTCCCCCACATGGACATAGTTTGTAGAACGATGTAGCTGGTATTAAACCTATAATATAATGTTTGGGCAACTATGTTTTATACAATAATTATCATAGGAAAAATTTAAACTGCTGATAAGGTGGTACTTAGAAAATACCCTCTTAAGTCAATTGGAACACCAGTCTGAATGGTATGTTCCCACTTAAAGATATCCTCCGCCCATCCAGAATGTTTCTTGCTGTAAGCAATCTTATATTTCTTTGAGGCCATGATAATCGCTTCCGCAAACCTCTTGTATGGCATGTGTTTACACCAATCTTGAGTCGGTGTAAAGTCGATAAAAGTCACATGCTTTTTAACATGATCTATTACGAAAAGGGCATGACATCCGTTGAATTTCCATGGCATAAGAACCTGCAAAATATCAGTCATTAGGATTGCAAAGAAGTGTCCTTTATAAATACATTCGAAATGAACACATACTTACATATCTACAACCCGTGATATAATAATTCATTGATGGCCAACAATTGAGTGTTTTTGCTAACTCTTCTGCTGTAGGGTCCTGATGGTACTTTGGAAGTTTACCAAAGCCAACCATTCTCTGGACAGTATATATACATGTCCACATGAGGATTAGATGTAGATATACTATATATTAATACATTAATGATTGGAAACAAACTTACCCAGAAACGCATGTCCATATAATGCTTTCTATTATTTATGATTTCTCCTTTCGGCCTACGTGACTCTTTATTGGCAAGCAGCCGAACAGCCATGTCAAAACATCTTAGAATCATATCTTGATTTATCGTTAATATGTTTTGCAGGTCTTTGACATAGATTTCTATCTTAAAAGGATTGAAATTTCGCATCCATGTCATCCTGTAATGTATCATGACGAAAGTCTATACCAAGAATCTAAGTAGTTGATATACATAAAATAGATAAATAAATGAGCACTTACTCGAGTATCATATCGTCTTCTATTGCCATGATATAATCACATAAAACATCTATTGAATCGGCTTTGGTCACTGGCATGTCCTTTGTGGAAAGACCAACCATTAAAAAGTCATTGGTGCACCCATCGTTAGAGACTTTTACAGGAGCTCTTTTATCCCAATCATCAACAAACCACTTTTGCAAGTCTGCTTGAGTAATAGGGCCTTCCTCATCTTCATACACTACTTCGCTATCATGAAGCACGTGGAGTAGTTTCCTCTTCTTAGAATCTATTGAATTTTCTAATATCTCAACATCTGATGGGCTTCCAGAGTCAACTTCTTTATCATTTTTGTATAACAGACACCCCCTTCTCTTATTCAGGTCTGAAGATAGTAATATAGCAGCCATTTTTTTCCTAAAGTGTGACATGTCATCCTACAAATAAGAAATAATTATTTAGCATTATATATGTAACACTGACTGTAGATGTGCATATATGTCGTAGTAGTAATAATATACCTGGGTAAAACTGTCAGACAGTTCATCCCCTGTCCAGTATTCGATATAGTTCAAAAGAAAGAGACCACATGAAGAGCTACAATATACATTAATAAAAACATAAAGATTAGTATGAATGAAGAAATTGGTAAAGAAGATTTTAGGGCGTACCTATCTGTCTGCTTTGCATATCCCATGTCTATTTCTCTGAGCGGCCAAGAAGCAACTTGGAGGTCTGGCCACCTGTGGTCTTTTAACTCCTTACGTTGAGATATCATATCAATTTGTCTTTGGAGACCTTTAATCTTTATATATTGTAAAACAAAATTAGAGATTGAGATAAGTTAATAATGAATTCATAATTGTTTAGTTTGTGCATACTCACAGAGTTAGTGGGGTCTTTACGGTCTTGTGAAGTACCAAGTGAATCGAGAACTTGAATCTCCATATTTATTGCATGGATCACGGCAAGATACCAGTGCGTCTCTCGGATGTTTATCAGAATAAACACCTACAAAAACAGTTATAAATACTTGCATAAGAATAAAATACATGTACACACTAACTTTTTGTTTAGATTGTAAACTCATATGTACCATGTCATGGTCTAGGTAAAGTAACACCCTTCGTTCAACGCTACATATTTGTGTCATGTCTTCAATTGGATATAGCTCCTCTGTTTTAATTTCAACATCGCCATCTCGCTTCAAGAAATTAAACTGGAAAGCATTTTCTATGTGAACGCGACCTCCAGATCGGCACTTTAGATGCTTTTGAGTTTTTATCAAATTTATATAACAGTCTATAACCTGCAAGTGTGTAAGTTGTGGTAAAAAATACCAGGGTGAGTAAAAAAACCTATACATAACAAGGTCACCAAATTTAAAAACTAAGCATGGATTACCTCGTCACCTATATATGCATTCGGTTGAAATAAACATTCCATCGACTTTCTTTCAACAAAGGCATCATCAATAAGCACGACATCTACCCTTGGTTCACAAGGGATTTCCTTAATAAAATCGATGAGGGCAGGATCACCCTGTGTGCAAATATAGTCTAGAGCAAACAATCGTGAGATAAAAATAAAATTAGTTATTACAATAAAAAACAAATTGATCCATACAGAACTAAGAAAATTATTAATACCTTTCGGAACTATTGCGGTTGCCGCCGATTTTTTTGGCTTGTTATGACACAAGCCTACGGATAGAGATTCCATTCTCGGGACAAAAACCTACATTCATAAAGTAAGATACGCTAGTGTCCATGCTTTGCCATGTTAGTGGAAAAAATAAATGACGATTTAGGATAGTAAGCTAACATGCATAACAAATTGTTAGATGCATAATAAATTAATAAATAAATCACGGAGCCATCTCTGAAATAATAGAGTGGACAAAATAAAAAAATGACACATGATTGCTTCAATCTTTACGAGAACAAACATGTTACTTTCATGTCAGAAAATGAACCAAGACCAAGTTGTTTTTGTAATAATGTATTAGCTTTTTTTCTTCACTATTCATGGTACTATAGAGTATTAGGAGATACATGGGTGTGATGGGTTCGTCTCTGGTGCAGCAAATGAAATTGTCTATTGGCAGCATTCTAGAAACCTAGCGCCGAGCAGGATGGGGGTTGGTGTGGCTGCCACGCTGACACAGAGCACACATGAGAACATGCATAAAAGAACCCAGACACGAGATCGATCTGAAGGTGAGTGAGTGACACAAATTAATACACAGAATGATTTGCTTGGGTACTGTTCTGTAGCATCTTTTTGTTATACAATTTTATGCAACTTGATTCTTTTTATTGTTCACTCTGCAAACATAGTCGATGAAACTTTATGCTATTCTATATTTGTGTCCTAATGATGTGGTAGTATTGATTCATAGGTGTGCACAGCAAACATGAAGCCGAACCTTCAGAAAATAGTTTTGAATTTCTGATGATGTGAAGTGTACTCATGGTGCCGAACCTTCAGATTATCACCAAGAACATGCAAACATATCAATGCCTCTGTCTATGTCTAGCTATAGTCCATCAACATTGTTAAGTTTTAACACGAACTGCTATTTTAAAATTCAGGCATTCCAACAGTTCACTTGTATCTCCAACTCGCCAGAAAACAATATAGATAACGATTAATCTAGATGATTCTATATTAAGTGAACATGTAGCTAAACCAGAACATATGCATAAAAGAACTCAGACACGAGATCGATTTGAATGGAGGATAAAAAAGACAGAGAAAAAACGTTGGGATGGCAGGTTTCTTACGGCACCTTGTAATATGTCTTTGATGTCACAGGCAACTTCGATGGCAACTTCGATGGTAGCTTCTGCGGCCTCGAGTCGTCAGCGGCTCTGCATCACGCGATGGCACCAGCGCTCCTCTCCATCTACGAAGAGCAGAGTGGGAGCGAACATCTGGTTTTTATCACGGCTCTGCATCACGCGCGGGCACCAGCGCTCCTCTCCAAAGATGGAAGGGCGTCAGGGGCGAGCATCACGGGGCTGTCGCGGGCGAGGACCGTGGGGTGGGGCAGCTGCGGGGGCATCCACGCCCTTCCATCTACGGAGAGCAGAGTGGGAGCGAGGATGGCGGGGGTTGGCGCGGGGGCATCCTGGAATGGCGCTGTTTCCATCCACGGATAGCGAGCGTGGGGCGAGGATCGTGGGGTGAGGGCGGCTGCGGGGGCATCCGCGCCCTTCCATCGACTCGTGGCAGAGTGGGAGCGAGGTTGGCCGGGGCTGTCGCGGAATGACGCCCTTTCCATCGACCCGTCATCTGCAGCTTGCGTCATCGGCTCTGCATCATGCGCGGGCACCAGCGCTCCTCTCCATCACGCGCGGGCGTCAGTGGCGAGCATCACGGGGCTGTCGCAGGCGAGGACCATGGGGTGGGGCGGCTGCGGGGGCATCCACGCCCTTCCATCTACGAAGAGCAGAGTGGGAGCGAGGATGGCGGGGGTTGGCGCGGGGGCATCCTGGAATGGCGCCCTTTCCATCCACGGATAGCGAGCGCGGGGCGAGGATCGTGGGGTGAGGGCGGCTGCGGGGGCATCCGCGCCCTTCCATCGACGGGTCGCAGAGTGGGAGCGAGGTTGGCCGGGGCTGTCGCGGAATGGCGCCCTTTCCATCGACGGATAGCGAGAATGGCTGCGCAGACCGTTGGTAACTCAGTATCCGAGTTTCTGTCGGGCTTCAGCGATGGGAAGACAGACTCGGCAGCGAGAGTTTCCCTCGCTAATTAACCCATGGAAATTAACCTCGCTGGGTGATTTCCACGTCAGTTCGTTTCCCTGTGTGAAAATACCTCTCTTAGAGAATTTCCTATGACCATTTGGGAGGCTGACACGTTGTTCGTGGAGAAAGAAACAAATAAACGCAGATGCTCATTCATGCTGCTGCTGCTGCCTCAGCATGACGATGCTGCTCCTACACAACAAGAGAACCGGATGAACAAAGGAACGTGTGATGTTGTTGCTGGTTGCTGCTATGCGGGCCTCTAGCACGCGACATGACAGGGACGACCACACGGGGAAGGCTATCCGATGTCCGTAGGTCGGGCGTTTTTACCCAGGTAATTTGGACTTACGGTTGTGTTGTATTCCCGTGATGTGCGCTCCTAAACGAATCAAAGAAATAACCTGTGTAAATTTCTCACGTGAATTGCTGCCGCGGGAAAATGCCAGGGATCCCGGCGGGAAAGTTGGCTGCCAAACTGACCCTCAAGGTTAGCTTTCCCCTTCTGCACCATGCTAGCGTTGGAAGCTCTAAGGATTAGTACCTTGAGTTTTGCTCGTTTTGCTGATGAAACTGCCCCGACTCCCGAACCTTTTCTTGTTATGATTCAGTACGGGTGCACGAGGGGAGTCTTTGGCGCGCCGTTTTTCTTTGTGAACGGTTTCCTCGAGCCTGGGGGCGGATCTCCCATCGACTACAGCACGTGGATTGGCATCCTGGACCACCTTGTTTCCCAGAACGGTGAACGGGTCGAGATTTTTACTTCGATGTAAGTGATTGAAGTGGCCTTGCTACGGAGGATACGACCGTACAGATGTTTGGCTAGTGCCGACGACGGACAAGCAAACAGCTATTATGCAATTGCAAACTGTGTGTAAGCTCTGCAGTGGTAAATAGCATCCCACTTTGCTCGTTGGACTGTTAAGCTAGCAGTTGTGTGCTAGCTACAGCTAGTATATCGGGTAAGTATGTGAAGAACCTCTTGCATTGGAGCCTGCGATATGTTAAACTTCGCATGATCCTATATTCGCATTCGCTCTTCTCCATGATTTTTCTTAACTATTAGCACTCCTCTGCCTTGTCATTTCGTTGACTAACGATACTATGTTTATTGGCCTGTCGTGTCTCAGTGTACACGTATGGTGCCCGTGCTTTGCAACGGTATACAAGAACATACAGAGATTTGCAGGCTTTCTATTGCAACATACACTCTCTAACATACGGATGTGAGATATTCACATACCACTCCCATATATACTTGTAACGGCGAATAGCCAGCTTCAGCCACGGTTTCATGTTTCCATTATATAGCACAACAGCAGCACTCTCAATCAAACGATCATCTATGTCTACATCATACCCAAGACACGCCATCTGCGGTCTAGGGGCTCCATCAGGCCGTAAAATGTCAAAAGGCCTGCAGGAAGAATTCCCGTTCTCCAGAGCAATAGATCTGAATTTTGCTCTTGCCAATAATGGTACAACGATGTGGTGTTCGCCTTCCTCCAGGATATCAAGTCAAAAATGTTCATTCCAAAAGCCCATCCACAAGTATGTGGATCAATCTTGGAGCTGATGGTAGGGTGCGAAAAATTTAGATACTTGCTGTATCGAAGAAACGACTCCAAACAGGTTTCCACAACTCCAATGACATTGCCATGCAACTCAATGGAGAACAGCTGAGTCAGGTCCTTTTGCACCACAACATCATCATCAAGAAACACCACCTTTCTCCAAGTTGGGAAGTATCTGAGGAATGTAGAAACGTAAATGGTTCAGTAGAGAAACAAACTTTGGATTATGGAATTTTGTTTCTCTTTCAGGATTCTTGGAACCAGCTGAGTAATAGTAACCTTGAGTTTCCGCCTCAGATAGCTGCCGCCTACCTGACAAGTGGAGATGAAGAAGCATTCAACCACGAGAACTCATCTATGCAGTGGGCACACCTCTGTCAGTTTCACAGTTATACAGTATAGAATTGGATGCGGATGTGGATCTGGAGCCGCCTGGTCATGGCTCCTAAGCATCACGCCGAGGCCGGGGAGGACGCCCAGTCATGAGCACCATTTGTGGCTGAGCCTCTGGCGCCCAGGGCATCCGACGACGACATTGTCGAGCCCGACCATCGGTGACGCTGAGGCGGTGACGAGCTCCATGAGCCCAGCGGCCGTGGTGAGGGCGGTAATCTCCCTGTCGCCGGCGGCGATGCAGTGTGAGAGGTCGACGACCTCCAGCCTTGAGCACACCGCAATGAGCACCTCCAGGCCACGCCAGCCGACGCCGCTAGCCCGCGCGAGGCGCACCTGACGGACGGACAGTGGGTCAGTGGCGGCTCCTCGGGCAATGTGGCAGCGAGGGAGGCATCATCGAGGCCCACGCACGCAGAGAGGTCGAGCGATGACAGCGTTGGAAGGCGCGCAGCGCCTCCTAGCGAAGTACTGCGCGGTGCGGCGGGACGGGACGCAGCTGGCGAGCCGGCATGACTTGTGGTCCCTGTGGGTCAAGGACGGCCGCTAGTGCGTGGGTCAGCAGGTCTAGCGAGAGGGACTCCACGACAGCGCGGAGTCGTGGCTCATCGCGATGAGATCAGCAGCGGGCGGCGGCGTAGGACAAGAGAAGAGTGTGTGGTGGTGGCAGGGGTCAAGGGCGGAGACAGGGTAGCGGTGGCGGTGGGGGGCATGGATTCTGCACCGGACTTTGCTGCCGAGCAGAGCAGATCCTCCGGCACCTCCCTTTTTTGCAGGCATGGCGTTGGGGGAGGGGACGGGCGGTTGTCGCGTCAAGCATCGCGCGAGAGGGGCGGTCGTCAGGGGCTCTCGCGACGGGAATCGTGCGATGCAGGCGCAGCGGGGGCACGGCGGGGGCTTCACCAAGGAGATGTGGACGCCCACGTTATATCCGGATCACAAGTCTATTTGTTTCTACGACATCCCATGAATTAATGTAAGGGGTTCGCTACTAACATACAACTGATCAACTGAGTCATCTGAATTGCAGATGCACAGAACCTATAAGCCTATAACAGTTTCATACTTCAAATATGCTTCGAAATGGACAGGTATAGAAACCTTTCACAGAAAAACTACAACAGAAATCAAACGTACTGCATTCACAACAATATTACAAGGTCTGGAGCAATAAGTCCATTTTCTGGAGCCTAGAAAAGAGGATAAATAGGCATCACTTCTTAGTTTGCTGCTATATATTGACATGAATGAAAGAGAGCAAGTCATTATTCATCCGTATGGCACGCAGCTCACCTTGCACCACTCAATGTCAAGGCCCTTAGCAGCTGAAAAGGCCACTCCCGAATAGGAGTAGCGGTCTACAATGGGAGTAGTTCCACTAAGTAGCTTGCTCTCCATCAAAGCTCTGGAAGTGACAAGCCAAATCAACAGATTCATAGTTACAGCATCTCGAACACTAAACCCATCACATCTTTAATTTTTAAAAACTGGTGACTTACTTTTGCAAACCTATGAACTTCATTTAAAAAAGCTTCTAGAGAGAGTATGACAGCCAATAAAAATCTCAGCACATGTTGAATTACAAATAAAATTACAACAATGACATCCAATCTCTCGCTCCCATGGACTATTCAGAAGAAGACCAACTTAAGCTGTTGGTCAACATTGGCTTACAGAAACGCGAAGATGGGGGTGAGCCCGAGTTTAGAATACACACATAACCATAGTTGTACGCATGTCTACTCAATAATCCCAAGTCCAAAAACCCCATAAAATTCATAATAGACAATTACGGATTAGAGTGAAATAATGAATTGGCCAGTTCAGCAAAGAGCTGAAACTCAAGGTTTGCGTGGGAACTTGGAGAAATCTGGGCGTCGTCTCTCCATGTACGCGTTCTTCCCTTCCTTTTCCTCCTCCGTGCCGTAGAATATATGCGTGGCATTCCCGCCAAGCTCCTAGAGCAGAAGCGTAAACATCAGTAATGCAACATGCAGACAGAAGTTCACCAGCAGCAGTCCCAACTTCCAATGGAAGGGTTAGCATTTTGGCAGGCTTTACTTGAAGGCCTGCATGGCCATCCTCTGCCGCGTTGAGTGCAGATTTCAGCACGCGAATAGCCATGGGGCTGTTTCTTAAGATCTGACGGCACCATTTGACAGTTTCCTGCTCCAGTTCAGATTGGGATGTTAAAATATAGGATAACTTACATGTCCCTCTGAAGGTGTATATGAACTCAAGCATGACAAGGTGTTCATATACAACAAGTGTTCTGATCTGTGCTTGTGTCAAGTCTGAAAGTGAACAGCGGGAGAGTGATGAACTGAACTATGACTGAAGCAGTAGTAAAAGGAACAAACATGCAGAGAGGGCAATTAAAAAGGTAATAAAAAAGGCAAGAACAATAGAAGGGTCCCAGTTCCGATGGGCACATGGGCAGGAAGGGAGACATAAGTTTCAGAGTAACAACATATGTCCTTTGAATGCACAAGCATAAACATGAACCTATCACCGCTTAGAAACTGAATCTAGATCTAGATTTATCATAGAGCAGTTCTACTGATGAATCTAAAAATTATCGTAAAAAGTGTTCAGCTAGCTATTATCTTCAGGTCCACGCAAGAGTATTTTAGTTAAAATGGGTTAGATTACGCTTGCGGTAGTGTCTGGAAGCAACATACCAAGCACAGGAGATCGTAGCATCTGGAAGCAATATATACCAAGCTCAAGAAGTGAAGCATGAATACCCCAACCTATCAAACAGAACAGTTACAAACAAATCAATATTATTTTATAAAGCTCCTTAACATCTCCTCATCAAAACGTCACAATTACATTTGAGTGTTAGTCTTGTGTCGGTGTCTTTTTATTGAAACAAACAATTGAGTTTTGACAGACTTACCGTAGGTCTAGTTTGTTAGGACCTCCTTGTAGACGATGTTCTTAGTATATGTCCCACAATCTACTGTGGGGTTCTTTCTTACACCCTTCCTCGACGTTTTTTTCCCATCAACGGGTGGGATTGCAAGAATCTATGTTTGATCGGGCTGTCGCTCTAGATAGAGCAACATATAGTTGGCCATGAGAGAACACTGGTTCGGGCAAGTATACACCAACATTGGGAATAGTCTGACCCTGTGCTTTGTTAACCGTCATTGCAAAGCTAAGCCGTACAGGAAACTGCTTTCTTTTGAACTGGAAAGGGAACATCTCTTCATCGGAGGGACACAGAGGTATACGCGGCAGGAAAATGCGTTTTCCAGCGTGTTGACCCAGTACAATTTCTGCGTCAATGCTATTTCTTTGGAAACCACGAACGACCAGCCTGGTGCCATTGCAAAGTCCATTCGCAGGGTCTATATTTCGAAGCAATATAACAGGGCATCCAATCTTGAGCTTCAAAACATGTGGTGGCAGCCCATTAGGTGTCAGTGTGTTTAGGAACTCGGGTGGGTAGTAGTTATGGGGATCATCCATGGCGCTATCGAAACTATGGTACACCATATGCTCCCCTTGAAAACGATCAATCATCTTAACATTTATCATATCCACCCATTCGTTCCGTGTTGACAGTATCACCCTTGAAGTGATGTAGGTCGAATCAGACATATTTTTGTTGAGATTTGGGAAAACGAAGTCTATTAGGTTGTCAAGATCGTTGTCACTCCCACTGTAAGGCACACATACCTCGTCAGGAAGACGGATGTCGCCGTCAGTATTTATGTCCTCAGTTCAACCGCCTACACGCAGCAAATACTCCGCAAACCAAGGGTCGTTTTTTGCCCTCATATTGGTAACAAGCTTTAAGTGGGACATGGACTCCCATAGGTAAGACATCCATAGCGAAGAAGCGACCACTTGAGCCCTTGACCCTTTACGAACAACAGGCAAGACCTGTCTGAAATCCCCACCGAAGACAATGGTTTTACCACCGAATGGCAGTCCGGGTCGACCCATTATATCGCGCATGCTATTGTCCAGTGCCTCCATGGCTTGTCTCTTAGTCATAGAAGCCTCGTCCCAGATAATGAGAGATGCTTTCCGTAGCAACTCTGCGGTTCCACTCTGCTTCGTGAAGCTACATACAGCGCCATCATCAATAGTGAGAGGTATCTTGAAGCGTGAATGGGCGGTTCTTCCTCCAGGCATTATGGAAGCAGCAACGCCAGATGTAGCTGTTGCCACTGCAATCTTGCCCTGGCTGCGTAGAGTCACGAGCAGCACTCTATATAGGTAAGTCTTTCCGGTGCCACCAGGTCCATCCACAAAGAATAATCCGCCCTGATCAGTGTCAACGGCAGACATAATCTTATCATAGGCGGCCCTCTGTTCCTTGTTAAGACAGTCTTTGAGAGCCACATCTCCTGCTGCCGGTTCGATAATTTCCTCCTTGTAAACCTCCCTAGCAGTACTAATAGCATCGTCATACGCATCCATGATAGGAGGAAGAGGGAATGTCTTTATGTCCTTTCCCATTGACTGCAGCATGTTCCTAATGTCAATCAATACCATCTGCTCAACATGAGTTTTGCACGGATTCCTGTGTTGATAGTCCTCGGACATAGAATCTAGGTGTTTCTGCCAGAGTACAACCACATCGCTTGGCTCACAGTACACAAGTATTGTGGCAAAAAGTCGGCGCAGCGCCGATGACATCTGGAAAAGAGCACGTTCAGTGAGACACTCATCCAGTGTGTTGTCCGACTCAAGCAGTCCCCTTCTCTCTGCGGCCTCACAAAAAGTCGGTAGCGTGACACCATCTACTGTCCTTAGATCCACATAGGAAGTGGCGCCAGTCACATGGTTTAGGAGAACACGAAGATAGTAGCACTCCCCCTCGGCTGGATGAGCAGAGACTATTCTACCGACTTGTCCACCCGTATCTCGTTTCCTCTATTGCCATACTTTTCCCTTACCACTCTGCCAAGTGTACCATTCAGGGAAGTCACGATACAGGATGCCACGAGCCTCCTTGTGTAGACTATTCGCCTCAAAATATGCTGTGAGCATTGACCTATCAACACCTGGACGGTTGACGACTCGCTCGACCATTTGCCGCTCGTGAAACGACACCATGTGCATGTTTGGAAGATGGAGTTGCAACTGCATCACAGGTGGAGATATCTGACTAAGCTCAAAGCCATATATCCTCCATAAGGCTTCTGGAGGAGTCACCCACCTTGCATCTCTGTACTTCTTGATCTCATCTACATCATCATCTGCCTTGCTCGCATCTCTCATAACAACAGAAGCACGATCATGGCCTTTGTATATGTACTTGAACAGGTATTTAACAGCCTTGATGCTCCCACATGCCTCAACATTGATGTGACAGTTGAAGAGACGAAGGAGGTATGGGTTGTAAGGGACAACCCATCTATTGTCCAATTCGCACCCTCGAACCTTTTCGGTACGACCATCGTCACGACGTCTATAAACAGGGTACGAATCCTTCCCTTGCAAGGTTGTGTCACTGAAATTCCGAGGGTAATGATTCTTGCACGATTTACGACCCTTAGTGCATGGCAGTTAGGGTTTAGCGACCCACATGGGCCATGCATCATATGCTTGATAACCATCTTTCGTAGTTCAGGGTACTTGTTGCTTGGGATCTCAGCTGAGATCAAAAGGTCATACTGCTCAGGGCATGTGAGCTTGTACTTCCTCTGCATTATGAGTAGAAAATGGGCATGCAGCAAACCCCGCTTCTGAAACTCCACGACATAGACGTAGGCTCGGACCTTACCAAGAATATCCTGTTTAGTCAGCCTATGCTTTAACTCCTGTAGCTTTGCATGAAAGACACGCACTACAAGATCCGGACGATCTTGTGGTGTCTGCCCAGGGAGAAGCTCCCTCCTTATCTCATCCCAGTTAGGGTTACATGTCATGGTAAGAAAGATGTCTGGTTTACCAAACTTGCGCACCAGAGCCATAGCATCCATATACCGACGTCTCATGTCACGAGGACCGCCAATAAACGATGTCGACAACACAGTTCGCTTGCCAATCTTCTTTGCTCTAATATCTCCATCTAGCATGCTATCCACCAAGCCCTGGTATAGGTCTGCCCTTAACCGATCTTGGTTCTTACGTATGAAATCTAAACGAGAGCTCTCAATCTTTATGTATGTGTCGACCGCGAACTGCTGGAAAAGCCGCTTTCCATGAAGTATTGGATTGAATACCCCGGGACGAATCTGGAATTTGTAGCAGTAGTAGTCACGTACAGACACACATAAATGGCTAGGAGATTCTGCATATGCAAGGATTGAAAAGTGAGTGATGTCGAAAGCATAGTTAATAATGTGCAAATATCTCAAATATCAAATTAACAACTAACCCGCATCTTCATCATTTGCATTACTTGCCCTATGTGTCGCGCGGTATGCATCCACTTCGTCCATGGATACTCCAACCTTTGGGATATTTGCATGCCATCCAAGTTCGCCTCTAGGGAAGAACAATGGATATGATAGTGCATCATAGCATCCATGGTATGAGCGGATGCAGTGGCTTGAACTGTCCTTCCCATGGAGCATAACACTCTTGCTGAATTGGCCTCACCCTTCGCTCCTTTCGATCCAGACAGCGGCCACCTCCGAAGTGAGAGGTGTGTTATATGTCTTCTGGTTCAACGTCTGGTCAAGGTTCAACGCGATACGATAGTCATCAAAGTTGTCAACGTGGCCCATGGTCCTAAGGTGCTCGGAGTACGGGTTTCCACGTAGTATGTCGACTATCTGTTTGATAACCTCCTTGTCTTTCTGTTGATGCTCTTCATGGCACTTACGGTACCGATGCTCGAGGCTGGGATCGTCATCATAAAAGTAAAGCTCAAGGTGTTTATGCTCTGCCCCACCTTCCCTACCAAATGACTTGATATTGTGGTACATCATGCCCTGTGCTCGAAACGTGTATATACCAGAACCCCTTACATTAGTTGTCATACTATCGAGGCAACAGTATAGGGAAGTGAAAGAGAAATGGCCATTGAAAAACCTAATGTTCTCACGAAAGTGCCTAGCATCAGAGTCTGCACTATCCCACAACCTCTTGAGTTGGGGAGGGGTCTCCACTGGAGCTAGCTCAACCTTCCCACCACGACAACAAAACCCAGGTGGCTCATACTCAAACTTCTTCGGGGGGCAATAACCGCAGTTGGGAACAAGATTGAGCATATGTGTTTCTTCAGGGATGTTGCTGTACACCTTATCGTACGGGTCAGAAACATAAGTGGCAGTAGATTCTTCTTGAGTACCACCGATCTCGATATCCTCATCGGTATCCTCATCTGATATTTTTTTGAAAACAATGAGTAAGACATGAATATTTACATAAGCCTTGCTAGGATAATAATAATCGAAAATAGTACATTGCGCAGCGAATAGGTATCCCTCGTTCTCATCATCGTCGTCTTCGAATATGACACCCTCATCGTCATCACCTAAATGGATCCAAGATGATGTAAGCACATGTTTAGTCAGACTACATACTATCGATGTCTTGCAAGATCCATATAAACTTGGATAGTAATTACCATTGTTGGTGATCTTCATAGGCGTATGGCGCTGTGTCCAATCGTCCCCTTCAACAGCGTCACCGCTAGTATCCTCAATCGAAGTACCCACCTTCCTTGATATGGCTGATTCAAATAGCTGGTTTCGACGAGCTAATATAGCTTATATTTCCCCACGAGGAACATGACGTTTATGCTTTAGTGTATTGGTAGACATATCGGGCGAAGCGACATCCTCGGTCTGGGTTGGAGATGGCAAGAAAGGTGCGTTGATAAATTCAGGGATAACCCAGTCGCAGACAGTTAATATGGATCCATCAGATCCCTTTACATCTGCTGTAGGGTGTACCAACTCAGGGGTATATGTTGGGTCCTCCATGGCGATGGATGTGGGATTCAAAGTGTCGGCTTGCATAACTCTACGTCTCCTGTTGTGGTCTACCTTTGCCTCTTTTCGCCTTGGTGTTCTATTATACAACCTAAGGCGTTCACGCCTAAACTCCCTCTCGACGGGAGTTAAGTTTTTGTACCGCTCGCTAAAGTATACGGTCCTCTGTCTAGTATGCTTAGGTGTGTGGCCAACATTTTCGTGCACACTGCCTGTAATAAGGCATACTACGTTAAACCGTATGAAACTTTATATTTTTTTTGCATGTTTAGTCTAATGAACAGTCATGTACCTAGTGTTAGAACTTCTGCCGTTGCATCAATGTCGTTTGACTGTAATGTATAATTGATATGGAACCAGTCGGAATCATCATCTGGATCAACATTTACTTTTTCGTCTCCACCTACAAAATATGAACACATTACTTTCAGTAGTAGGTTTATGCACAGAAACATTACTCTAAAGTTGGAATTTCATCACCTCTTGGCGCGTTGGGCATCATATTTTGGCAATCATTTCGTTGACTTGCTTCAGGACGCTTCTTATTCAACTCTTTATTCCGTAGACGTGCTTCTCGACGCTTTTTGTTTTTCTCGTTTTTCTGTTCATCAGACATCGTGGCATATCTTTCCTTATCTCTTTGCCTCTTACGTTCCTTAGCATCAACAATTGGTCGTAACGAGTTTGATCCATTTTGATCACCTACAATGTAACTTTGTATATTAGTGTTCTATTACATACTACGTTGCATTCATTAATCTACACGCATGTACTAAGCTTTACCTGTATTAATGGTGTTTGAGATGTCTGCACATGGTGTGCGAGCAACATTATGTGCCATCTGATTTGTTTGTGTTTGTTCTCTGTTCTCCATAAAGAAAACCTGATAGGGGCAATGGACTTTTTAAATAATTTTCAAGTCCGTCAAGGTTCACAGACCATTTCAAACAAACATGTCCACAGAACCAATCTAAAATGTAGTTCAGAAGTGTAGTCTGTCAAAGGACCAGGAGAGTACTAAAGAAAGAAAAGAACTCATTGACCAACAAATGTAGTTGAGAAGCAAAGATTCAAACCAAATGAGCAGTCGAATCTTGTGCAAAATTCAGGCCCAAAGACATGCCATTCTCATTGCTTTCAGTTTTATCCTACCAATCTAGTGAACCAAACAGTTTATTACAAGTGAATCAACAGGAAACAAGATCTATAGACTGCAAGTATCAAAATTAACTAAGAGCAGTGATTGGAACATAGAAAATTGAGTTCACTAAACATAACAAGCATATCAAAGTCACAAAATGGTGAAGCAGTGCCCAGATTCATAGGAGCTAACAAATTATTTTTTAGCCTCATACTAGCCAAGTGACATGCTAGAAACACCCAACACATGGTAGACCAAAAGATTTGTATGTGTTTGTGTGGCATACATTTGTTAAGTTCTGTTGTCTTATACCCTTTTTAAATCTAGTTAAAGGATACACCGGAGAATGTCAAACAAGAAACAGGTGTTCCCTTAAAATTACTGGGTTTACATGCCTAAGTAGAGAAATTCCATAAAAACAATCTTGGATAGGTCACTGAATGCAAACATAGTGTTGGACAAACTTTTTGCTAGTAAAAGTGTTGTCATGGAACGATTAAGATAGGTCCTAAGCCTAAGTGCTTCACTCAAACAAGAATATTACCAGACTAAACTTGATTTAAAATGTACATTCTAAATTACTTGCCAAGAGAATTTACATGAATAGGATGACAAAATGAATAGGGATATCTTTCCTGTTAATACTTTTAGCAACCATTACCCAAGTAACTTTGGCAATAGAGCATCTGAATAATAAGTGGTCAATGGTTTCAATCTGATTACAAAAGCAGCAGTTGTAATGACCCACCCACTTTTTTACTCAGATTGTCTTTGGTTCACAAAATTCTATTTTCAAGGGACCACTTGAAAATTTTAATTTTAGGAGGGATTTTTTCCTTCCATATATGGGCCATAGTTACAAGGTTCAACATGAGCATACATAGATTTCATAACAAATTTCATGGCGATTTTGAAAGGAAAGGAAGAAACTTTGTAACGTCTGATTGAACAGGTTTCATGAACTTGAAACCTGTTTAGAGAGGCCCTCAATCAGTTTGACTGGGATTTATTTCTGCTCTTGAAATTTCGTCGCACATTTAGCGATTCTTTGAGTACTGTATACTATTTATTATTGTGTTATCGTATTCAGTAACACTTGACTGACTATTACGTTGTCTATTAACACTTGACTGACTATTAATCCTTACCACTTTACCAGCCCAGCAAGGATGAGTAATTGAGGATCCTGCTGGAAGGATAGGATGAAAACACACATGATGCAGGCCAAACATGAAGAATCCACTGGTGGTTTTCCATGTTGAATTCTGACTGGTGTTTATTTCAGCTATGGCAAAACTAATGATGCTCAGTGAGTATTTTCTTTTTTCACAGTTCCTTAACTCTGCTTTATGTGCTATTGAACATGTTTTTTCCCTAGAATTTCAATATAGCTAAAACTACCTTTCATTACGAGATACTAAGCCTTAGATAAACACTATAATATTAGAACCAAGCAATAACAAAAGTTGTCATATATAAAGAAGGGTCCATAACTACAGTTGATAGAGATATGTGTCGGGCATTGTCATGCGTTGTTGTAATAAAATCTGAAGAACTCGAAATGACAATTGTTACTTATAGTATCGTTATGTATCAAAATCCAGAACTAAGATATTTATATCTTCGGAGATCTCATATTTAGATTTCTAAGATTTTTAATCCCAAGACCTCCATTGGTTTTCTTAGTACAAGCTCTAGATCATTTTACCAAATAATACTTATTTTTTTATCTCCCCCATGTCAAAGGAAACGTCTCCTTTTCATATCGAGCTTTTTAATTACGGTTTTTGGCATCAGGTACATGGACATGTGGTATATATGAGTATTAGATAGGCAAGCATTAATATGTGTAATTCTCCCAACTATAGTCAGAACACTGCCTTTACAACTTTGAAGTCCTTTTATCAACCTTTTCCACCAGCTTAACCCAGTCATTCACACGAAGCCTGCTAGGACTTACAGGCACTCCAAGATAGTTCATGGGGAGATCACTGATCTTACTGTCGAAAAGGTTAGCATGCTGTTCTGACTGTCGAAAAGGTTAGTCATGGGCGAGGTTTTTTCTAACTGCAATACTACAGTATGAAGGTTGTTGGGGTGACTGAATAACTACAGTAGTCACCCCACATTGATGATTGGTGTCCTAGCTATAAACTGAAGCTGGTTGATTATGTGCTTACTGGCACAATCTGTGCCTAGCTTAAATTAGCAGACAATGGCTTAAAAGACTCACTCTCCAAGATAGCTTAAATTAGCTTAAATTAGCAGACAATCTGTGCTCATTGTCAGAAACACTCACTCTGCAACCGTGTGTAAATTAGCTGGCAGATTGTATGTTGTGATAGTCTGAACTTTTACATGACAGACCAGCAGATATTGTCATGGCTCAGGATGAAGCTGTGGCTACCTAGAAGACTGGAAATACAACATCTCCTTCAGACCTACATGTCTCATGTGTTCTTAATCTGTCAAAATATGACATGTATAGTGAAAGTTGCCTGGTCATGCTCATTCTTATTGCTGTTTTTGAGATCTTACGAGGAATGATAACATAATTTATTTCTGACTGCGAGTGTTTGATAACATTATACGTATCGAATTCAACACAACAAAGAGCCAGTTTTTAATACATAAACGACGAAATACAAATAATTGTGACCATCTTTAGTTGATAACAAGCTATCACACTACACATCCGGAACCACTATTGCCAGATAAGCGCGTCTCCTCTCTAGATAATTGTTGATTAAAGCACTCCTCAGATTTTGGATCATGGAGCGCCGAATTGCTGCAATTTAGTAAATGATATGTAATAACATGATTACTTAATTATAGTTTCTAAATTATTGCAAGAAACACTCACTCTGCAACCGTTGTGTGGTGTGATGATCTGGATCGAATTCAACAGTGCTATGGTCCGAGGTTTGCAAGCATCCTATTGTTATAATAGTAGACTTAGTTACTAAAGAAGGTCATTGAGTTTACTCCAACAAAGGTGTTCAAGGATAATATAATTTACTGTGTAGCTTGTTACGACGCAGCATAGTTCCGATAATTATGCTCTTGTTTTCTCTAGCTAACACCCACCGTAGAGCATTTCTTTGCAACAGTTCAGGCCATATACCCACGGCGATTATATCCCACCTATAAATAAAGCTTGTATTGTTTGAATAAAATATAACACGTCTGCAGTTTAAAAAAGATTGTAGTTATAAATTAATGACCTGGAATCCATTAGTATGGCCTCTCTGTGCGGCCTTCCACCGATGTGCTCTAACGGCGCTAAATGAATGACAATTCCTATTACATCTGAGACATTCATATATGAGGGATTAAATTTTTTTATGGTTTAGTGCGGTATAAGTATACTCCATATAGAAAGACGGGCACATACCTATAAACCTCTTATGAGGTTGTTGGAGGACCTCATGAAATGGTATAAGATGTTTTGGATAAGGCGGGAACTGAATTGGCAAGTGGAATGGTTCCACAACAATATAGATTTAAAGGACTGATCTTATTATATTTCCCTCTCTACTGTCTTCGTCACCATCAGTGTAGCACTAGCAGGCGGAGGCAGTAGCGGTAGAACAGAGGTCTGGGCGTTAATCACAGAAAGCTGAGCCGCAGAGGTCTGGGCGACTGGGCGGTAGCGTCAGACTCCAAGGAGGAAAGAAGAAAGCAGCGCTGCCAGCCGCCAGCCGCCGCAGTCCGCAATACCCCCAGGCGCTAATCACGGACGAAAGGCCAGGGGCAGCGCTGATCAACCCGAAGCCGAACTCGTAGGCCAAACCGCCTAGTGACGTTTCCTTACTAGCAGATGTCAGCCCAACTAATATTGGGGCCAGATCGGTGGCACTGCTAGACCCTCCAGGGCTGGCACTGCCTCCTCACTCCAGGGTCGAAGGAGGCTCCGATTTTATCGCAGTATGGAGATTTGATTTGAAGTGTATGATGATGGTAGCCTAATCTGTTGTCAGCATCTCTTTACAAAGTTGCACAGAAGGAATATGTGTGGAATAGTTTCTTCCCTCTGCACCATACAATTTTCATAGGTATAATAATCTAATTTCATATTTCGCCTTTTCAGCATGGCTTTTGTGTTTAATCTGTCTTGCACTAGTAGCCAGAAGAAAAGTTTTTGTTTCGGTTGGCACTTGGATTTCCACATCCAGGCGAATGTCGGTGGTGCTATGTCAGTGGTGCTAGTGATGCGTCCATCATGAACTTATCTCTACTACTCCATAAGTCTCTAACGTGGGCGTCCACCGCAGCTTCACCGCACCCCCGCTCCTGCGATCCTCGCCCCGTCCCGCATCTCCCCTTCCCCCGCTCGCGTCACCCCCGCCTCCCCCCCCCGCTCAGCCCCTCCGTGCCCCGTCCGCGCGTCCCCTCCCCCTCCCTCGCAGCCCCAGCCCCTCCTCCACCGAGCCGCACCGAAAACCTCCACGGCGTCTGATTCCTGCGATCCACTCCCCCACCGGGTTGCTTTCCCTCCGGGGTCGCGATCTCCTCCACAGCGAGATCCATGCTGATCTCCAAGGAAGGACGGGGACTTGCTCTACCCCGCGATCCACTCCCCCACCGAGCTGCTTTCCTACCGAGGTTGCAAACTTCTCCTGTGCGAGATCCACGCTGCTCTCCATGGAAGGCCGGGGACCTACTGTACCCCGATGTGGAAATCTCCTCCTCGGCGATTCAAGGTGTTCTGCTCACCCCGTCCTTCTCGCTCTTTACTCTTTGATTGAGATGAGGGTTCTAGGGATTTATTTCTTAAAGATTACGTGCTGACGATTTGATCTTTGGCCAAACCTCTTATCCCTCCTGTTGATGAGTTAGTTTAATTTTTCTGGGTGGAGTGTGTTCTACGCTTGAAACGGCCCCACCCTGCTTCTTCTCTGCTCTCCTTGATTCTTTTCTTGTTGCGTGCTGGTAGATATAAAACCAGTTGTAGTCACACAGGTGGTTGTCCTCGTCTGTGTGGGTGCGTGAATTTGTTGGGATCTGTCTGTGTGCGTCTCTTTCTGTGTAGAAAGTAGCAACACGAGAGGAAAGAATTTGGTCGTGAGTAATGACCAGGGAGCGAGAAGCGCATTTCCAATTCGCCTAAGGCGTCTTAGGCGACGCTACTCACCTCGGCCTACCACTCCTATCGCACCCGGTTTTGGAAGGCAAACTGAATGCGAACCATGTACGTGCTAGGATCAGAAACTCACGTGCACAGCGATTACATAATTGGACATCATCACACATTGCTCAAAGTAAATAGCAGAAAAGTACTTTATTACAACAAGATGTCCAAGACATCCACTGAGTCTATAACATAGTCATTAACATTAATATCATCAAAGTGCGGAAATACAAAACATAGTAGATAAGGCCTTCACAGGCAGCTGACAGGGGGTTTGCCACTAAGATAAACTAGAACTCATTGTAGTCCTGAAACTCCTCAAAAACCTCCATGTTGCCAGCATCTTCTCCTGAGCACTGAGTACAGTGCGGACAACCTAGGGTGGGGTGGTTTGTAAAGCAAGGGTGAGTACACATCAACGTACTCAGCAAATATCCCGTTTGGCTAAAGTAGACTTGCTGTATGTGGAGTTCAGGTTAAGCAGTTGCTTTTAGTTGGTCAAGTATTTATTACTATTAGTAGAGCCAAGTTTTAGTAATAAACCCAGTTATTACCCAAATGTACTCCCTCCAAGAGGAAATACCAGAGATCATAATTATAACCATCATTATTAATCATCATCATAAAAGTAACCAAAGTTCTTCTAATCAAAGAGGATCCCAAGGCCGCTCTTATCCGTGAGCACAACTAATATACCAGTTTCTAACACTCTGCAGAGGTCGCACACTTTACCCACAAGCCATGATTCCCATTCTACCTGGAAAGAGCCAATGTCCATTGACCACTACCTAGGTGGCCTATCAGGGTATCACTATGTAGCCTTTACAAAGATTTCCCAGAGGTCATAGCCGCCCGTTAGGTTTCTCCAGTTTGATAAACACAGTACCTCTCCCCAAAGGAAGGGTGACTAACAAAACCAAATCAAGAACCTCTGCAACCAGCCTCAGCAGAGCAAGTACTGTGCCCGGACCACATTGATAGCCCTACGACGAAGCCAACTACTCCTCTGGTTCCTCTAATTAATTAGCTAAGGGCGTCCCATTCCACCCTTGTGGTTGCACTGTTATCCCGGGTTGTCACTCCCCAAACAGGTCCTTATGGAGAGGTACTCTGAAAACAACCTAAGTCCCCTAGAGTATCACAGGAACATCATCATGATAACATCATCGTATCATAAGTATTCACATCATGTTCATTGATTAAAGTAAAGCAATAGCATAGTGCTAACCATGATAACCCAAAAGGTAAACAAGGATAAGTAAATACAAACTAGTCAATCCTTAGGTTTTAATAATGTAATGTGGGACGGTGAATTATAAAGTAAATAAGACATAATAGGTCAGAGGACACTTGACTTCATCAGGTTGTTGCTCAGGAAGATCTTCGGCAACACACTCAGGAACCACGGGCTGCTCGTTGTCTAAATAAAGCGAGCATACATTCAATACATTTGGAAAAGTACAAATGAACAGCACACCAAACATGTACAATCAAGTGAACACAAGTTTGATAAAACACTATGAACATAAAGGGTAGACTTAAATGCTAGGGATTAATATAATTAGAGATCAGTGATTCCCTAGATATTATGGACTATTTAGTTTAGTTCTACTAATTTTAGTGAGACATAAAATTATGACAGGGATCAATTCTTACACAACATTTTATTAATCTCACAAAATTAGACATCTAAGTACCATTAGCATTTCCTTTTTATTCATTTTACTAAACAAATAAATTATTACTTAAACTTAACCTTTAGTCTAGGCATAAAATTAAAGTGCACAGACCGTGGATGATCATAATTTATTTGGACAGAGAATATTTCTACGAACATTTTGCAATTTGAACCACTAAATTTAGAGTTCATATGAAAAAAGATATGAAATAAACAAGTTTTGAAGTTTGAAATATGAAACTAAGCCCAATTATGTGATTATTTAAAAAGCCAGGGGGTATGATTATAAGAGTTCAGGGGTCTGTGCGCTAAAACATAGGACGACGGGTTGATTCTCAGAAACCCGAGGCTCTCTTAAGCAAAACCGCCATGCCAAGGGGTATCGGGTAATCTTGACCACATGATCACAAGCGAACGGCTGAGATCAGATCCCACGGGCAAGCGCGCAGGCGCGACTGACAGGTGGGGCAGGGAAGGGCTAAGGCACCGGCGCACGGGCCCATGGGTCAGCGGGGTGCTAAGAGCGTGGGGCGCGCTGGCCGCTAGATCGTTGATCAACGGTTCTGGCTCCACGGTCCATGCTAATCATTATCCGTGCATCTAGACCATCTGATGACGACTGGTCGGTTAGGATCAGGCACAAGGGATTTTGTCCTCTCCGGTCTGCCAGGGGCAGCACCATTCGCACCCACGACGGCGTGGCCGGCGGCGGCGAAGTGGATTGGGGCTCCTAGGGGCGCTAGAGGTGGTCTGAGTAACCAGGGAGGTTAGAGAGGACTCGATGAACACTATGGCGGGATCGAGGTAGCAGGAACAGGGGTGAGGCAGCTGGACGGCAGAGGGGAGGTCCTCGGTGGACCGGGGGCACTCCGGCGAGCAATCACGGGGGAGAAAGTGCAAGGCAGGGGAAAATAAGGGCAGGGTTGGGATGGTTACCTCAGGTGGAGACTCAAGGGCTCACGAGGAGACTCAGGGGCTCACGAACGGTGTCTGGGGCACGGCGAGGCCGCGGGTCGACGACGGCGGCTCTCCGGTTGCGCAAGTAATGCTCCGGTGAGCGTGGACCAGGCAAATCAGAGGGGGAGAGGGCGAACCGAGGGCTATTTTAGGTGGCTGGTGATAAGGCGAAGCTTACTGGGGCAACGAACACAGCAGGGGGCTCGACGACGACCGTAGAATGGCGGCAGAACCACAGCGAGCGGCAAAAACTTCCTAGGCGCGTGCAGGGCATGAGAGAGAGAGAGCGAGAGTGCTCGGCTGAGGCCGCAAATGAGATAGGGGAAGTGGGCGAGCGGGGTGCAGGCTCTAAAGGGGTCGAGGACGTGCGGAGGAGGCCGAGAAATGCGTGGACGTGGGTGCGTCCTTGGAGGGAGTGCACGAGCGGGAGGTTAGGGACGAGGGGCCTGACGGGTGGGGTCCGTGGGGCAGAGAGAGAGAGAACGAGCGCGTGCGTGAGGGGATCGGCACCAATAGGCCGGCCCCACAGAGGAGAGAAAGAGAGAGGGAGGGAGAGGGGGGCGCGCGTGGGATAGGCTGACAAGCGGGGGGCGCTTGTCAGGGCGAGCAGGCGCGCGGGCTAGGCCAACTAGGCTGGCTTGGGCCGAAATGGCTTTTCCCATTTTCCTGGAATTTCTAATGCTTTTCTATTTTATTTTCCCTAGGGTTTTCAATTCAAATTCAAACCAAATTTCAAATTCAAACTAATTCAAACATGTGCAACAATTCAAAGAATATTTGAAGCTCAGCATGATGCAACATTTCATGACTCATATTGTTTTGACAAAATAAATAATTAATCTATCACCTAATTAACTCAATTCTAGCTAAAAGAAAAAGAGAGAGAGAGAGACTAGAGAGAGACAAGAGTAACACCTAAATTTGGTAGATATTTAGAAAGAAATTTTATACCCCCAAATTCAGGGTGTTACAGACGAATCCCCCTTAAAAAGAATCTCGCCCTCAAGATTCAGGGTTGGCTAGCAAATAGTTCAGGGTACTTGGCTCTCAGGTCATCTTCTCTTTCCTAGGTTGCTTCTTCTTCTGAGTGATGGCCCCATTTGACTTTGCACATCTGGATAGTGCTTCTTCGAGTGACCCGATCAACTGTCTCTAGAATTTGAGTTGACTTCTCAATATAAGTCAGATCTTCTTGAACTTCAAGGTCCTCTATTGGCAACTGCTCTTCTGATACTCACAAGCATTTCTTCAGCTAAGACACATGAAACACGTCATGCACGGCTAACATATTTTTGGTAAGCTGAGTTGATATGCCACTTCTCCACGTCTTGCTTGAATCTGGTATGGCCCGATGTATCGAGGTGCTAGCTTGCCTTTAACTGTGAACCTTTTGATTCCTTTGATTGATGACACTTTCAAGTAGACATAATCTCCCACTTCAAAACTCAGTTCTCTTATTCGGGTGTCAGCATAGCTTCGCTGTCTGGACTATGCTGTCTTCAGATTCTCTCGGACCATTCTGTTGTTCTCTTTAGCTTCAAGCAGAATATCTAGACCGAACGCCTGCCTTTTGTCGAGTTGGTCCCAATGCAACGGAGTTCTGTAATTCCTCTCGTAGAGTGCTTGGAATGGTGACATCTTTAGATTGGCCTGATAGCTGTTGTTGTAGGAGAATTCTGCATACGGTAGCCTTATGTCCCAACCTAACTTGTCTTGCAATGCACAAGCCCTCAACATATCTTCGAGGATCTGGTTGGTTCTCTCTGTCTAACCATCTGTCTACGAGTGATAAGCTGAACTGAACTTAAAATGTGTGCCCAACGCTTCATGCAACTGCTGCCAAAAATGAGAAGTAAACTAGGTGCCTCTGTCTGATACTATCTTCTTTGGAATGCCATGCAAGCACACAATCCGAGACATGTTTAATTCTGCCAACATTGCGCTGCTATAGGTGGTCTTGACTGGTATGAAATGGCCGCCTTTGTTAAACAGTCCACTACTACTCATATGGAGTCATAACCAGCTCGAGTGCGGGGCAGACCAACTATAAAGTCCATCCCAATCTCATCCCATTTTCATTGGGGAATCTGCAACGGCTGCAACAAACCTGCGGGTCTCTGATGTTCTGCCTTGTTCCTCTAACAACTGTCGCATCTGGCAACATACTCTGCTATCTCCCTTTTCATACCGTACCACCAGAATCTTTTCTTCAGGTCTTGGTACATCTTCTCGCTACCAGGGTGTATAGAATATGCTGTCTCATGAGCTTCCTTGAGAATCAGTTCCCGAATCGATTTGATGTCGGGAACACACAGCTTATCCTTGAACCATACCACTCCTTATGTGTCTTCATGTAAATTTGGTCCTTTCCCATCTATGATCAGCTAACGGATCTCGTTGATCTTCTCATCGTCTTTCTGACCCTTCCTGATATCTTGCTCTATAGTGGGTTCCAGCTCGACTGCCACTCCTTGAGTGTTGTTTAGAAATCCGAGACTCAGCCTATCGAATTCCTTTGCTAGCTCGTACGGCATCAGGTGAGCGGCCAACATATTGACTTGACTCTTTCTACTCAGGGCATCTGCAACCACATTTGCTTTGCCTGGATGATATTGTATTTCTAGCTCATAATCTTTAATCAACTATAGCCATCTTCGCTACCTCATGTTTAGCTCTGACTGAGTAAATATGTACTTGAGGCTCTTATGATCCATATAAATATCACACTTTTGCCCATATAAATAGTGTCTCTAGGTCTTCAGTGCATGAACCATTGCTGCTAACTCCAGATCATGAGTGGGGTAATTCTTCTCATGAACCTTTAGCTGGCGGGATGAGTATGCCACTACTTTCCCTTCCTGCATCAACACACATCCTAGTCCGGTGTACGAAGCATCACAATATACTGAGAATGGATTGTGGACATCTGGCAGAATCAATATCGGTGTTGTTGTCAGCTTCTTCTTCAACATCTCAAAAGACTCTTGGCATGCTGGGGTCCATTTGAACTCAACATTCTTTGTCAACAAGGCTGTCATTGGACTGGCAATCTTGGAGAAACCTTCAATAAAACGCCGATAGTAACCGACCATTCCGATGAAACTCTTGATTCCTCGGACATCTTTTGGTGCTTTCCAGTCCAAAATTGCTGCTACTTTCTTTGGATCCACAGCTAGTCCATCTCAGTTTATAATGACCCAAGAATAGGACTTCGCTGATCTAGAACACGCACTTGCTAAGCTTGGCATACAGCTGACAATCTCATAGCCTCTAAAGTACTTTCCTCAAATGCTCTTCATGCTCTTGCTCATTCTGGGAATATACAAGAATATCATCAATAAACACTACTACGAACTTGTCGAGGTAGTCCATGAACACACTGTTCATCAGGTACATGAAATAAGCTGGTGCATTCATCAAACCGAATGACATGACCGTGAACTCATATAGTCCATACTTGGTGATGAATGTTGTCTTCGGTATATCCGAAGGTCGGATTCTGAATTGATGGTAACCTGACCTCAGATCTATCTTTAAGAACACACTGGCTCCTCTCAACTTACCGAATAGGTCTTCAATTCAGGGCAGAGGGTACTTATTCTTGATAGTGACTTCATTCAAGGATCTGTAATCAATGCACATCCTCTTTGTTCCATCCTTCTTCTCCACAAATAGCACTGGAGCTGCCCAAGGCGAGGTACTTGGTCTGATGTAGCCTTTCTCCAACAACTCATCAATCTACTTCTTTGTAACACCCCAGGTGTTTATCTCCGGTAAACAACGATTATGGATTTAAGCGTGAGATATCAATAAATAAAGTGGACACTAAATTTTAATCATCTCGCAAAAGTTCGAGTTTGGTGTCGTATTCATTTAACAATAATCTAGGCAATTAAAAAGGGGTTCAAGAAACTTTTGGATAATAGAATCTTCGTTTGCTGGCGAGTTTTGAACTGTTCAGATCACGCATGTAAGTGAATGCGAAAATCAGAAAACTTCTGATTTTATGTAAAATTTGGAGCCCGCGCTGTCCGAAAAGAATAATATGCCAACGCATTAATTGAATTGTTTCTCTCAGCATGTGATTCTTGGTGTCTGATCGAACGATCGATAGCTGCGGAGAATCGTAAAAATTAGACGGGACTAAATACAGTCTAAAATACCGAAGCCGAACTCATTTTAATATGGTCCGTTTATGTCTTGCCCAGATAGTTGTAACACCCCAGGTGTTTGTCGTCTTCTCGACCACGAGTGCGGACGTTAACACGTGATAGCGGTGAATGTAAATGTGACTAAATTTTTAATCATCTTTGTCTATCACGATTTTGATATCGTGTTTGTCTCCATATGTTTAAATTGTCCTAATTTAGTTTGCAAAAATTCAGACTTTAGTAATCTTCCGAAACATCAGATCCAATATCGTTTGGGTTGAGCCATCGACGTCTTGCCCAAACTCTAACCTTTGAAATCGGATCTGGTTCTGTAGAATCCATTTTTTTAATTCCCTCGCGCCTGTGTCGTGCGCGTCCCTCTGCAGCCTGGCATTGTGACGTGTGGCGAGCGTTAACCGGTGTCTGGACAGCGCACAGCCTCTCGCCCACGTAAACGATGCGTGTCGTCGCTTTTGAAAGGATCACAAGTTCGATGCCATATCGATCTCGCGTATTTATTTCGCAAAATGTCAAGTCTGGTGTCCATTTAAAATTTATCGATTAAGAGATGATGAATTTGGAATCTCGACCCACTCTTACGATTTTATCCCGAACAAATTAATTGGAACTTGACGATAATGGTTTTCAGTCAGAAACAAATCAGACCAAGTTAATTAGAACTGAAAGCGAGTAATTGGTAATTAATTTGGTTCTCTAATTTGTAGTCCGAAAAATAAAATGTGTAGTCTAAAATGTATTTTAGGCTGACTCATTTAAACTCTCATACACTCTGGAAACTTGATAATTGCATTTAACTTTGTGTAAAGAAAATGGGAGAAGAGAAATTTTGTTTACATAGTTATTTCCACCGCCCTCTCTCTTCCTTATCTTCTCCATGTTTCCTGAGTATTCCACCGCCGTCTGATCTGCTCCTTGTGTCAAACACCAGCCGATCTCCCTTCCATTGCTCCCCCACGCGTCTCTCTCTCTCGCTGAATTTCATCTCCCAGCCCCTCTGCTCGCTGCCCTCCCCTATCCCCTTTCTGGCAGCAAGGTGCTCGTTCCTTCCTGCTCTGAGCTGCATAGGACATCTCCATCTCTCTATAGATGGCAGCCAGCTGCGCCCTCACCTCCTCCCATGGTGAGCTTGCCCATGGTGGCTCCCCCTGCTCGATTTCAGCTCTGAACCTCCCTCTCCTCGCCCCCATGGTCGGCTGACCTTGCTAGTGTTGTTTTCTTGGTGCTTGTTGGACGCCGCTGGCTTAATCTCGGACCTAAGCTCCCCTGCAGCAGCGCCCTAATCACCAGCACATTGGACCGTTTCCTGCGAGCTCCAGTCTTATCACTTATCCTCGCTCTAATTGTTTTTGGTTGAAGCGGTGATTCCCCATCTCCTCTCTGTTGTTTCACTAATTCTTAGTATAAATAGATCCTTGTTAAAATATTGCTGTTGTGGCTGCTTTGTATGTATGTGTATATGAGGAAGAGCAAGCTCCGACATGACGGCTGCTTGGTGTTCGATGATATACCCGAACCGGAGATCTTTGCTGTGTTGGCGAATACTGAGTCATATTGTGATGTGTTAAGCTAAGTCACTTCTCTTGCTGCTTAGTGATGATTGGATTGGATGGATAATTATTGCAATGATTCTTTTATCTGAAGTATAGGAATGTTACAGTGCTGCTCTCCAAATTTTTGTTGTTTCAAGTGCTATTGTGTGACGATGCTTAGAGAAGGATGTCCTTTCTCTAATTTACTTGTGATGGTTGTGCTTGTATGAGATGAAGTAGTATGGCATGGTTAAATTAGTAGTGCCAAGAATATGTTTATTATTCATAGCACTTTGCCGATAAGGGTTATTAGTGTTGCTTGGATGAAATCATAATGTAGGGTAACATTAATGGCTTATCTTAGTAAGTGTCAAGAATAGGATAATTGTAGAAGCCAACTAGGACCTAAATTGAATTCTTGCTATTTGGGACTGCATGACCAGTTTTACTTATGCAGCTAGTTCAATGAAGTAAACCATATTTTCTGTAGAAGTGTTATATATAAAGATTGTAGTTAACTTCTTTATCTAGCTTGTGTTAAAATTTCAAGACCATAGGCCCAATAATCTGAAAGTTATGCTTCTCCTAAGTTCAGTTTCAGAATCTGTCCAGATTCTGTACAGATTTCGAAAATGACCTTGTTTGCCCAAGTTAAACTGAGAATAAGCTCTTAGTAATTATAGGAGAATTGTAGTACTTTGCTTAAGCTTTCCAACAAATTTTGGAGCACCATTTTTGGTGGTCTAGAGACCAAGTTACAGCTGTTCAAACTATAGAGTCTGAATCTGTCCAAATCTGGACAGCAATGTTTGTTTATATTAACTGACCTTTCTACGCATTGAATTAACTGGAGATGTTTATAAATAAATTATAGACAATTCTATTAGCTTTCTAAAAAGTCTAGGATCACCTGATTTGGATTTCTGAAACTCCGGTTATGAATTAATGAAGTAAGCAGTCGAATTCTGTCCAAATCTGGACAGAAATTGCATTTAGTACTGTTTGACATTTTTAAATGTCGAATCTCATTGTGATGATAATACCAAAATTGTAGAGGACTTTATAAGCTTTCCAAAAAGTCTTAGTTTACTATTTTTGGATGAATATTGTGTAAGTTATGAATAAAACAATTAACCACTGTGCTGCTGTCCAAAATCAGCAGGCATTAAAATGATTTGCTTGGAATTTCTTTTATGTAGGTAACTAGATTTGGTTAATTCTTGTCTTAATAAATGAAGTCTTGTAGTTGCATATAGTTGTTTATTTTCTTTCTTAATACTTGCTTTAGACTTGAATGAATTAAGGATGTAAACACTTTTGTGAAGGTAAATGAATTGTGATTATTTAGGTTTGTGTAAGTATGGTGAGATCAGTGGTACGAAGTAAAATTAAATTAGTCCTTCGTGAGCGATGTTTGGTATAAATAACAATGCGAGAGATAAATTAGCATTTTAGTAATTAGCCGATAAGTTATGTTTAGACTAATTGTGTTAAATGCGTTAGTGTGCTTCTCCCCGTATGTTAGTGCTAGCAGCCGATAGTGGTGAATTTAATTGGATGAATCTTTTGGTATTATACTCTACCTAAGGAAGATATGACTTGTATTCATTTAAGATTTCTTGATGTTTGAGTTAAATTCGTTTAAACTGGAGAAGCGTACTTGTTGTACTTATGATATCTCGACATCTAGTGTTTCCACATTAGAGATGTAATGCTTTGCTATAATTGTTTTATCCTATTCATTGTAGGATATCTATCTTGTGCTAGTTATACTTGTTCTCATTCATGTGCATTATGCATATCATTCAGGTTCGTTAATTGATCACGTGATGCGGAGGACAAGAGCCGAGTTGATCTCAAAATGATGCTGGTGAACGAACCTAAGGCTAGATGATCTGATTGAGTGCCAGAATGGGAGATGCTCACCAAGTGGTCGTCATCTAACAACACTAACTTAGTGTTATTCCAGGCAAGCCCCGGTGCATTTACCACCTCCTTGTTGTTATAAAACTTTTATCACTTATATGTTGCATTAGGTGATAGGAGTTGAGTGATGAAACAATTGATGCATTGCCATTCCTTGGAATTTGATTACTATTCCTTGATTCCTGTTTATAAAAGAGAACTAATGAGGCTTAGCCCTGCTTAGATAATTAAAAGTTGTTTCTTTTAAAAAGATGATGTGTTACATGGGATATGGGAAATTGGTGTGAAAAAGAAATTGGGATGGTGAATCCATATGGCCATGATGGATTCAACATCCAGAAAAAGTACCTCTGTCAGGTACATGGTTTTGGGAAGGAAATAATAATATGAGACCAGACGTTGAGCAGGAAAGGTCGCCCGTCTGTGTCGATTAAGGACCGTACCGAAAGTAGGCTTGCTGATCTAGGACCCTTTAACTGGTCACATGCCTCATCATGGGTAAGCTTTGCCTCGGTCGGACTAATACCAGAACAGCTCGCACGCACTGGGAGTGGAGAGATGGCGAGAGTAGCTTGTACCCTCCGTGGCAAGAGACTGGAAGGTGGGGTGCTGTACTCTCGGAAACATGGCGGGCACCATGGCGAGAGTAACGTGTACCAACCAGGCCAATGGCTGGACGGTGGAGTGCTGTGCTCTCGGGTCGCGTGAACCCGTTCTGGTCTTGAGAAACCCGGTGGCGAGTTGACATATGCAAGGGTTAAGTGCTACATATGTCGTGTGGTTGGAGATCCCCAGCTGGGTATTAATCGATTCGGATCGCCGTTACTTCTCGGATATGAAGACTGGATCACTGCCCTGCATCGTAGATAACAAGTGAAACTAAAGATGCTAAAATAAAGTTAGTGTAGGACAAGTGAATGCTCTAGATTAGGAAAATCTAGATTCAGGTAAAGTACTTAACCAGTGAAGTAAAATTTTAGCATAAGGATCCACTACTAGTAAGCTCTTTTGCAAAATGAGTCTTTGAAATTTGATAAGCTTTACCTTGATTCCCAATAAACCAGCATACCCTTGAGAGTCTTTTCTTTAGTCGGGTAAGTCTTGCTGAGTAATTGCGTACTCAGGGTTTTATTCCCTGTTGTTTTTCAGGTTATAATTTTATTCTGTTGTGGATGCTGCTAAGTGCCGGTGGGCTCGGCCTTCTTATATAGGTGTATCCCATCTTTAGCTTCTTTATTGAGGATTATCACTTAAGCTAGCATGTATTTTAAAAACCTATAAATATTTTATACATTTTAAATTGTAATTCTTTTGAATCACTTTCTTTTGTAATCACTCCGATAATTGTATAATGTAAACTTATTGTAACATGTAATCATTTTGCAATAATGAATTTATTTCCGCTGCAAATGTTGGTGTGTGATTTGTGTTTACTTAATCCTGCGATCTTGGCGGTAAGTCGTTTATCCGGGGTCCTCGGGGCACTCGGACAGATCCTGTTAAGTTGTTTGGTGCACACGCATAGCTGTCTGAGGTCTTTGAGACAAGGACAGGTGCATGTGGGCCCGATAACTTGGGAGGTTCTGCGACAGCTGGTATCGGAGCTTGATTAAGTATGATACGGTCACATACGTATTTTCAAAACAAAATTTTGGTTTTGGAAAATCTATTTTCAGCTAAACACATTGTTTGGTTTTGAAAAACAGATTTGAAAAAAACTATAATGTTAGCGACATCCTCTGTTAAGCCCTAAGTTAAGGACTACTAGGTGGCTTAGTTCAGAATACTAACCCACAACCTGGGAAGGGTAATGCATACATGTGTAATGTTATTTTTGAGGCCATTCAGTTTTGGAATGGATCGACGCTCAAGGTAAGGTGAGATGTGAGAGCATGACCGAACAAACGTCGGTCTAGGGAAGAGCATAAAAAGCGCTTGATTATATACATGTTTTACATATGTATATATGAAGGCTGCGATGTGGAGTAATTACTTTTTCGGGATTCAGTACCCCATGGATGTGTATGGGTATACAGACATGGGAATACTGAGAAGTGTAATGTATTTGCAACGACGCACCTACGCTCAGGTAAGAAGGTGAGTTACCATAATGAGCTGCCCTATGGTCAAAGTGTGGCAGCGGCGCCTATGCGTGGCTCGGCGCTTAATGAGGAGCTGGCCTCCATATAGAAATATATGGAGTATAAACTGTGATGTGTGAATTGCATCATTGGGAATTGGGCTGTGATGGAATTTTCTGCAGGTACACTAACTTCGAACTCGTATGTGTAGCTGACGACTAGCAATATATCGAGAGAGAACGTAGATATGCCACCGATATAGAACGCTATTGCCACATTATGTTGGCGAAATTTGTGAGGACGAATAGGACGAGCATGTATCCTGATTGTTGCATTGTGTTTGTTGTTTGCGCACAAAAATGCTTCCCTCACCTTTATTCTAATAATTGGTGATTGTGAACGAACATGCTTTTCTCATCTTTATTCCGATAATAAATAATTGGAAACTTTATGAAGTATTACTGTTCTATAAGCAATTTCTAGCTTTGTTTGTTATGTCATTTAGACATGTCTTTATGTAGTTTGTGGTTCCTCTTAATTTGATCGCTAGTCCAACTTGTGTTTGTTCTGGTGTGTTTGTGCTAGTAGAATGTTGCTGGTATGTTTGTGTAAGCTAAAAATTTGGCCATGTCCTCATCTAGGAGCCATGACCCAAATCGATGTTAATTCCCTGAAATTTTTCCCCAGTTTCCAAACGTGGACTAGTCTGAATTTTTTCGTCGTTACTTTGTGATCAAGCTCATATAAACAGATGTTTAGGTAATTCCCTTATTAGACCTAAGATGCATTCAAACTTAAAAAAATATCTCGAGTCCCTGATCTTAACAGCCAACTTGTAGCTCTTATGGTCATATTTTCATCCTAAAACATACCTTTGTTTGGTTGGTGCAAGCTGATATCTCTATGTCAGTTTGCATCTCCATCAGGATCACCTTGTTGCTTTCTCAGTCCAACCTAGGAAAGGAGTGCCCAATTATTTTCTTGAATTTAATGCCTTCGATTTCTCATATCTCTCTAAGGCTTCTCAATTTAGACTTATGATTGTGTCCCCTCTATATCTAATCTGACATTAATCATCGAACTTGTAATCTTTGCGATGGGCATAGAAATATGCTTGGGGTTGAAATAATAGTCTCCCATCGTACTCCCTCATCAACCATTTTAGGTTTTGGCAATCTCGTATTCCTTTCATCGGGCCAGGACCTATTTGGCTCTCTACCTGTAACCATTCTTATCGGTGTAGTCTCTTTTCTCTTGACTTTGGTAGTGACGGCACACATACAAGTTCCCTTTACGTCCTTTGTGTAAAGGTGAAGCCTTGGAGCTTTTTAGTGTTGGAAAACAACTGGTTAGCTCTCAGAATGGAGATTGATTTTTTCCCCTGCCACTGAGATGCAGGAGTTTGTTCATTCGCTCCCTTAATTAATCCATGTAGTCCCGAACCAAGTCAATTCATCTCGCATGAGGAAACAGATGAACAATTTGACCAAATATATTTTTTACCCACATACATAATCTTTTGCTAACAAATGTGAACTCTCAACCCTTGGCTTACCGATGGTATTGAGAGGACCTGCTCAATGTCAAAAGTAGTTCAACAAGTTGGTTTTACTAACTTGTAACTGCCCAATGAACGAAGGTTGAGTTTAGAGATCGTTTTGTCGAGTTGTCTAAACTCACTTTGGTTCAACTCACCCTAAAGAAAACACTTACAAGGATCAAGTTAAAATCGACTGATAATCACCTAATTATCGCTCTAGTCATGCCTCGATCGTATCACATGTGATTTTCTAAC
The DNA here is from genome assembly GCA_029449295.1 of Zea luxurians. Lineage (NCBI taxonomy): Eukaryota > Viridiplantae > Streptophyta > Magnoliopsida > Poales > Poaceae > Zea > Zea luxurians. Next base: position 31,381,645 of record JAOPSE010000014.1, read on the forward strand.
ATGTGTGATCATGTCGAGCCGTGCTAAGTATTTGATGAAATGGGTTGGTTGCGAAGTCAGCATCAATGGATCTTTTCATTGATATTTTCTCAAGTCTCTACTATCTTTTGTGGACTTGAATTCTCGGGTTAGCCACATGTTAACCGCGACAGTATTCACATCCACACCCTTCTCATGTGCTACGGATTTACCGTGACCCCTTGTTGGTAAACCTCTTTCTGTGTGATTTATCCAAGAGGTTGCATCTGGTTCTGTTTGGGTAAAGTCGTATATCTACCGCTCGCCCACCAGACTCAGATAGTACAGTGTTATCAGGAAAAGCAAATTGCACACATGGAACCTTAGGTGTTCTTCTGTCAATCATCGTCTCTATAGTTGTCATCTCTAATTAGCATAAAGATGATACATGCTACACTCACTTGAGATCTTGAGATAATTGTCTTTGCTTGGAATTAGTTTATGCTATCACTATTATGGATAGGGTTATATGCCTCTCTACTCTTAGAAGTCTTTCGTTCGGAATCTCGGGACGAGATTCTTTTAAGGGGGGAAGGCTGTAACACCCCAGGTGTTTGTCGTCTTCTCGACCACGAGTGCGGACGTTAACACGTGATAGCGGTGAATGTAAATGTCACTAAATTTTTAATCATCTTTGTCTATCACGATTTTGATATCGTGTTTGTCTCCATATGTTTAAATTGTCCTAATTTAGTTTGCAAAAATTCAGACTTTAGTAATCTTCCGAAACATCAGATCCAATATCGTTTGGGTTGAGCCATCGACGTCTTGCCCAAACTCTAACCTTTGAAATCGGATCTGGTTCTGTAGAATCCATTTTTTTAATTCCCTCGCGCCTGTGTCGTGCGCGTCCCTCTGCAGCCTGGCATTGTGACGTGTGGCGAGCGTTAACCGGTGTCTGGACAGCGCACAGCCTCTCGCCCACGTAAACGATGCGTGTCGTCGCTTTTGAAAGGATCACAAGTTCGATGCCATATCGATCTCGCGTATTTATTTCGCAAAATGTCAAGTCTGGTGTCCATTTAAAATTTATCGATTAAGAGATGATGAATTTGGAATCTCGACCCACTCTTACGATTTTATCCCGAACAAATTAATTGGAACTTGACGATAATGGTTTTCAGTCAGAAACAAATCAGACCAAGTTAATTAGAACTGAAAGCGAGTAATTGGTAATTAATTTGGTTCTCTAATTTGTAGTCCGAAAAATAAAATGTGTAGTCTAAAATGTATTTTAGGCTGACTCATTTAAACTCTCATACACTCTGGAAACTTGATAATTGCATTTAACTTTGTGTAAAGAAAATGGGAGAAGAGAAATTTTGTTTACATAGTTATTTCCACCGCCCTCTCTCTTCCTTATCTTCTCCATGTTTCCTGAGTATTCCACCGCCGTCTGATCTGCTCCTTGTGTCAAACACCAGCCGATCTCCCTTCCATTGCTCCCCCACGCGTCTCTCTCTCGCTGAATTTCATCTCCCAGCCCCTCTGCTCGCTGCCCTCCCCTATCCCCTTTCTGGCAGCAAGGTGCTCGTTCCTTCCTGCTCTGAGCTGCATAGGACATCTCCATCTCTCTATAGATGGCAGCCAGCTGCGCCCTCACCTCCTCCCATGGTGAGCTTGCCCATGGTGGCTCCCCCTGCTCGATTTCAGCTCTGAACCTCCCTCTCCTCGCCCCCATGGTCGGCTGACCTTGCTAGTGTTGTTTTCTTGGTGCTTGTTGGACGCCGCTGGCTTAATCTCGGACCTAAGCTCCCCTGCAGCAGCGCCCTAATCACCAGCACATTGGACCGTTTCCTGCGAGCTCCAGTCTTATCACTTAACCTCGCTCTAATTGTTTTTGGTTGAAGCGGTGATTCCCCATCTCCTCTCTGTTGTTTCACTAATTCTTAGTATAAATAGATCCTTGTTAAAATATTGCTGTTGTGGCTGCTTTGTATGTATGTGTATATGAGGAAGAGCAAGCTCCGACATGACGGCTGCTTGGTGTTAGATGATATACCCGAACCGGAGATCTTTGCTGTGTTGGCGAATACTGAGTCATATTGTGATGTGTTAAGCTAAGTCACTTCTCTTGCTGCTTAGTGATGATTGGATTGGATGGATAATTATTGCAATGATTCTTTTATCTGAAGTATAGGAATGTTACAGTGCTGCTCTCCAAATTTTTGTTGTTTCAAGTGCTATTGTGTGACGATGCTTAGAGAAGGATGTCCTTTCTCTAATTTACTTGTGATGGTTGTGCTTGTATGAGATGAAGTAGTATGGCATGGTTAAATTAGTAGTGCCAAGAATATGTTTATTATTCATAGCACTTTGCCGATAAGGGTTATTAGTGTTGCTTGGATGAAATCATAATGTAGGGTAACATTAATGGCTTATCTTAGTAAGTGTCAAGAATAGGATAATTGTAGAAGCCAACTAGGACCTAAATTGAATTCTTGCTATTTGGGACTGCATGACCAGTTTTACTTATGCAGCTAGTTCAATGAAGTAAACCATATTTTCTGTAGAAGTGTTATATATAAAGATTGTAGTTAACTTCTTTATCTAGCTTGTGTTAAAATTTCAAGACCATAGGCCCAATAATCTGAAAGTTATGCTTCTCCTAAGTTCAGTTTCAGAATCTGTCCAGATTCTGTACAGATTTCGAAAATGACCTTGTTTGCCCAAGTTAAACTGAGAATAAGCTCTTAGTAATTATAGGAGAATTGTAGTACTTTGCTTAAGCTTTCCAACAAATTTTGGAGCACCATTTTTGGTGGTCTAGAGACCAAGTTACAGCTGTTCAAACTATAGAGTCTGAATCTGTCCAAATCTGGACAGCAATGTTTGTTTATATTAACTGACCTTTCTACGCATTGAATTAACTGGAGATGTTTATAAATAAATTATAGACAATTCTATTAGCTTTCTAAAAGTCTAGGATCACCTGATTTGGATTTCTGAAACTCCGGTTATGAATTAATGAAGTAAGCAGTCGAATTCTGTCCAAATCTGGACAGAAATTGCATTTAGTACTGTTTGACATTTTTAAATGTCGAATCTCATTGTGATGATAATACCAAAATTGTAGAGGACTTTATAAGCTTTCCAAAAAGTCTTAGTTTACTATTTTTGGATGAATATTGTGTAAGTTATGAATAAAACAATTAACCACTGTGCTGCTGTCCAAAATCAGCAGGCATTAAAATGATTTGCTTGGAATTTCTTTTATGTAGGTAACTAGATTTGGTTAATTCTTGTCTTAATAAATGAAGTCTTGTAGTTGCATATAGTTGTTTATTTTCTTTCTTAATACTTGCTTTAGACTTGAATGAATTAAGGATGTAAACACTTTTGTGAAGGTAAATGAATTGTGATTATTTAGGTTTGTGTAAGTATGGTGAGATCAGTGGTACGAAGTAAAATTAAATTAGTCCTTCGTGAGCGATGTTTGGTATAAATAACAATGCGAGAGATAAATTAGCATTTTAGTAATTAGCCGATAAGTTATGTTTAGACTAATTGTGTTAAATGCGTTAGTGTGCTTCTCCCCGTATGTTAGTGCTAGCAGCCGATAGTGGTGAATTTAATTGGATGAATCTTTTGGTATTATACTCTACCTAAGGAAGATAGGACTTGTATTCATTTAAGATTTCTTGATGTTTGAGTTAAATTCGTTTAAACTGGAGAAGCGTACTTGTTGTACTTATGATATCTCGACATCTAGTGTTTCCACATTAGAGATGTAATGCTTTGCTATAATTGTTTTATCCTATTCATTGTAGGATATCTATCTTGTGCTAGTTATACTTGTTCTCATTCATGTGCATTATGCATATCATTCAGGTTCGTTAATTGATCACGTGATGCGGAGGACAAGAGCCGAGTTGATCTCAAAATGATGCTGGTGAACGAACCTAAGGCTAGATGATCTGATTGAGTGCCAGAATGGGAGATGCTCACCAAGTGGTCGTCATCTAACAACACTAACTTAGTGTTATTCCAGGCAAGCCCCGGTGCATTTACCACCTCCTTGTTGTTATAAAACTTTTATCACTTATATGTTGCATTAGGTGATAGGAGTTGAGTGATGAAACAATTGATGCATTGCCATTCCTTGGAATTTGATTACTATTCCTTGATTCCTGTTTATAAAAGAGAACTAATGAGGCTTAGCCCTGCTTAGATAATTAAAAGTTGTTTCTTTTAAAAAGATGATGTGTTACACGGGATATGGGAAATTGGTGTGAAAAAGAAATTGGGATGGTGAATCCATATGGCCATGATGGATTCAACATCCAGAAAAAGTACCTCTGTCAGGTACATGGTTTTGGGAAGGAAATAATAATATGAGACCAGACGTTGAGCAGGAAAGGTCGCCCGTCTGTGTCGATTAAGGACCGTACCGAAAGTAGGCTTGCTGATCTAGGACCCTTTAACTGGTCACATGCCTCATCATGGGTAAGCTTTGCCTCGGTCGGACCAATACCAGAACAGCTCGCACGCACTGGGAGTGGAGAGATGGCGAGAGTAGCTTGTACCCTCCGTGGCAAGAGACTGGAAGGTGGGGTGCTGTACTCTCGGAAACATGGCGGGCACCATGGCGAGAGTAACGTGTACCAACCAGGCCAATGGCTGGACGGTGGAGTGCTGTGCTCTCGGGTCGCGTGAACCCGTTCTGGTCTTGAGAAACCCGGTGGCGAGTTGACATATGCAAGGGTTAAGTGCTACATATGTCGTGTGGTTGGAGATCCCCAGCTGGGTATTAATCGATTCGGATCGCCGTTACTTCTCGGATATGAAGACTGGATCACTGCCCTGCATCGTAGATAACAAGTGAAACTAAAGATGCTAAAATAAAGTTAGTGTAGGACAAGTGAATGCTCTAGATTAGGAAAATCTAGATTCAGGTAAAGTACTTAACCAGTGAAGTAAAATTTTAGCATAAGGATCCACTACTAGTAAGCTCTTTTGCAAAATGAGTCTTTGAAATTTGATAAGCTTTACCTTGATTCCCAATAAACCAGCATACCCTTGAGAGTCTTTTCTTTAGTCGGGTAAGTCTTGCTGAGTAATTGCGTACTCAGGGTTTTATTCCCTGTTGTTTTTCAGGTTATAATTTTATTCTGTTGTGGATGCTGCTAAGTGCCGGTGGGCTCGGCCTTCTTATATAGGTGTATCCCATCTTTAGCTTCTTTATTGAGGATTGTCACTTAAGCTAGCATGTATTTTAAAAACCTATAAATATTTTATACATTTTAAATTGTAATTCTTTTGAATCACTTTCTTTTGTAATCACTCCGATAATTGTATAATGTAAACTTATTGTAACATGTAATCATTTTGCAATAAAGAATTTATTTCCGCTGCAAATGTTGGTGTGTGATTTGTGTTTACTTAATCCTGCGATCTTGGCGGTAAGTCGTTTATCCGGGGTCCTCGGGGCACTCGGACAGATCCTGTTAAGTTGTTTGGTGCACACGCATAGCTGTCTGAGGTCTTTGAGACAAGGACAGGTGCATGTGGGCTCGATAACTTGGGAGGTTCTGCGACAATAGTCACAAAAGTTATTCAAACCAAATTTAGCTAGAACTGTTAATCTTCTGATTTTTCCGTTTCGTGATTCGGAGAATGAAATGTGTAGCTGTATAGCGCGTCGACCCACTATATATCACTAAAATCTTGGTTCAAAATATCTGCGATTTTCCTTAAAAAAATAGAAATTAAAAAAGGGAAAAAAATCTTCTCAACTCTATCTGTTGCCACCGCCCTTTTCCCTTGATCTTTTTCACACGCACAAGTATATCTCCTGGCAGCCGCGCCCTGCTTTGCTCACAGCGCTCCCTCCTTGTCTTCTATGGCCACGCGCTACGGTGCTCCAACTTGCTCCAGCTATGGGGTGCCTGACCAAGCGACCAGATCCTCCAGCTCGCCAGCGACCTACGTCTTCCCAGTCGCGCCCAGCCAAGGCCCCTTCCTCGCGTGCTCCACCTCGCCTCCATGGCCGCCACGCCCTCCCCTACTGGCAGCCGAACTCCCTATCTGGCCGCACCCTGGAGCTCCTGCACGCCCCTCCCTCTCGGCTCCCTCCTTGCTTCTCTCTCTCCCTCGAATTTGTCTGCGCCGCTGTTCTCCCTGCGCGCAGCCGTGGGTTCCTCTGCGCGGCGCTTCTGTTCCAGCTCAGCCTTGTCCTCTGTCAGCGTCCTCTGCCCTCATCTTCTTCCCTAGGTCCGACCGGTGTCCTCCTCTACTCTCGGCTCATCCCTGCACTTGGACAAGGTGGATTCCGTGTGGCAGAACCTCCCAAGTTATCGGGCCCACATGCACCTGTTCTTGTCTCAAAGACCTCAGATGGCTATGCATGTACACCAGGTAACTTAAAAGGATCTGTCCGAGTGCCCCAAAGACACCGGATAAACCACTTACAACTAGGACCGCATGATTAAGTAAACACGAATCACACCAACATTTTGCAGCAGAAATCTTATTACCAAATTTTACAAGTTACATCAAGTTTACATTGTACATGATCGATGTGATTCAAAGAAATAACTTTGAACTATTATAAATTATTTGTAGTTTTGAAATATATGCTAGCTCGAGTGACCATCCTCAATAAGAAGTATATAAGAGTTACTTAGACTTATAGGAAGGCCGAGCCCACCGGCACTTAACACCATCAACAGCAGCACAAAATTATAACCTGAAAAACAACAGGGAATAAAACCCTGAGTATGCAATTACTCAGCAAGACTTACCCGACTAAAGAAAAGACTCTCAAGGGTATGATGGTTTCAAAAGGATTCAAGGTATGGCTTATCAAGAATCAATGACTTTGTTTGCAGAAAAGCTTACTATGAGTGGATCCTTAAAAATCCATTTTTACTTGTCAGGTTAAGTAAAGTTACTTACATCTAGATTTCTTTCTACCCTAGTTCAAGCACTTGGCCTATACTAGCCGTCTTTTATCATCCCATCAGTTCACTGTATTGCTACGTGTAGGGCAGTGACCAAGTCTTCATGTCCGAGAAGTAACGGCGATCCAAATCGATTAATACCCAGCTGGGGATCTCCAATCACATGACATATATAGCACTTAACCCTTGCATATGTCAACTCGCCACCGGGTTTCTTAAGACCAGATCGGGTTCATGCCAACCGAGAGCACAGATACACCACCGTCCAACCTCTTGCCATGGAGGGTACACGCTACTCTCGCCATCTCTCCACTCCCATTGCATGTTGGCCTTTCTGGTATTAGTCTGCAATCAGCAAGCCTACATCGAGACGGTTTTTAATCGACTCAGACGGAGACACTACACCGAGACTATCTTCTCGTGCAAGTCACCCGTCCGGTCTTAGCTTTATCAGTTCAAACCCAAAGTTTGGTACCTGGCAGAGGTACATCTTTTCCGATGTTGAACCCATCACGGCCGTGATGGATCCACCATCAAGTTTTATTTTTGAAAACTTCCCATCCAATCTGAAGCATCATCTTTTGTTTTAAAACAAAACATTTTGTTTTTCTAGAGCAAGGCTAAGCATCATAAAAATCCTTTTTATAAAAGGGAGTCAAGGAAGGGTAATCAATTTTCCAAGGAAGGAAATGCATCAACGGTTTAGCACACAACTCCTATCACCTAATGCAGCAAACAAGGTGATAAAGATTTTAAAACAACAAGGAGGTGGCGAATGCACCGGGGCTTGCCTGGATAACACTAGGTTAGTGTTTGTTAGGTGGCGACCACTTGGCGATCAGCTTTTGTTCCGATACTTGTTTCGTCTGTCCATCTTCAGTTTCGTCCATCAGCATCATCTCTCACGCTTTCTATCCTCTTATGGTCGACTCAGTTCTGATCCTCCGCATCACGTGATTAATTAGCATACCTGAATGGAATGCATTATGCACATGAATGTATATAGACAGGAATATCACCAGCCTAAAATAGTGTTACGCGATAGCGAATTAAACACCTATAACAAGACATCGCAAATCTAGTACGAAAATACTAGATATCGATATCATATTATTTTATGACTTAGCAGGTAGAGTATTTCTAATGAATCACACCATGCCTACAATTTATTAACATATTCTTCACATCATTTATACCTTAGACCTATCCTCTATGTCACCATTTGGACCAAACAAACCAAATTCATGACAAACAATACTAACAACACTTATCAGTCAAGTGTTGACAAATTCTAAACTCATTTATCTACATTCATTAAATAATTGAGCATTAACAAGAGAACTAGTGGTGCCCTGCTAACAGTAAGAACATGATTATTAACCTAAACCAATCACATAGAATGTAATATCTACTAAGACTAAGCATAAATTTCATATCCTTGACACAAATAATTCTAGTCGAATAAGTAGACTAGCTGATAGAAACACATCACGACAACCATCTAATACCTCGACAACGCACCCGTGCTAAGAATAAAATAATCTTCACGAATAACAAATTCAACCAATCCATTCATCAAACCAGTCAGTACGAAGAGCAAATCAGCTCACCGTTCCAATATCTGACTCGAATCCGTGAGATCGATAATGGTTCTCCGATTCAGGCAATTTGTCGAGCGCTTGGTAGGTACTACACGAACTTCACGCTGCTAGCTTCATCTTCACCCGACTCTTGGGATTTCTTGATGACGCACGGAACGACAACGAGATCGAGTCTGGAACGAGCTAGCGAGGTGTGGTCGAGCAGGTTAGCGTGAGCTCTAGCGACACAGGGTCAAGCGGCAAACTCGTTTGGTGTGCATACGTGAGCCAAACCGAAGGCGAGGAATTGATAAAGTGAAGTTCGTCGACAAGCACCATGGAGGAATCAGCGACGTTGCTGAACGACAACAACCGGCATGAAAACCCGACGCGACTGAGGAAGGGGTTCGACGGTTCGACGGCGCCCGCGGCCGAACACACAAGGCAACCAGCACATGCGGCGATTTTTTGGGAAAAAACACAGGGGATCCCCATCGACGACGACTCACTGGACCGACGGGCAACGGCCCGAATCAGCAGCGCCGACACATGAAACACCTGCAGGAAGCCCTCGCTGCGACAAACGCCACCAGGTGAATCCTCATCCAACCTGGGCGAGCAGGGAGAGCAGAGAAAGGCGGAACTCGGCAAGTCGCGGCTGAGGAGAGCACCATGGCCGAGAGAGAAAATCTGAGCGCAAGGGCGAGCAGGGAGGAGCGACCGAGCGGAGCTCGCAGCTGCGCGCAGGTAGCAGATCGCGGACGGCGGGACCTGGGCGAGCGCAGCAGGGAACCTGACCGCGCGGCCATGGCAGGAGCCAAGAGCTAGGGCACGGTGGCCAGCGCGCAGGAAGCAAAGCGCGCCATGGGAGGGAGCCGACGAGCTGGAGCATCGGCGAGCCGCAGGCGCGGGTGAGCAGAGCAGACAGGACACCGGGCGTCGCGGGCGAGCTCCATGGGAGGGAGATCCGAGCTGGGGTAGGGAGGAGCAGAGGCCGGGGTGAACTGGAGGCTAGGCGCGGTCCGAGTGGGGCACGTTGGCCATGGCAGGGGAGCAGGGAAAGAGTCCCCCGGCGAGCAGAGAGGGATGCCGAGCAGGGAGCTCCGGCCGGCTAGGAGAACGCCAGGCAGAGGAGGAGCTCCGCGAGCTGGAGGAGCACACGGCCGAGCTGGAAGCAGGCGAGCAGAGGGGGCGCGGCGCTGGGAGCAAAGCGCGCGCAAGAGAGATGGAGGGAGGAGAGAGGAGCGACTGGGGGAAGAAGATAAGGATGGCACGCGGTCGGGAACAAAAATCAGGGAGCAGGCGGTGACAGCAGATAGAGGCGGCTGTGCGTGGTAGAAAAAAATCAAGATGGATATTTTCTTCCTCTTTTTCTTAACGAGATCGTACGAAAATATCCCGGATCCAGTATTACGGTTTAAAAGGCAATAAAGAGTTGGACCAACACAATATTGGGTACAATATTTAGATATGATTTTGACTTGGTGAATACTTCGGAATCATATGAATTTTAATCAGTTATTTATATATGAAGTTGTAGATCTGAGTGAGAAGCAACAGACCGAATTAAATGACATTTCGGCTACACATATTATTTTCTTGGACTTTGAAATAGGACACCGAATCGGCTAACAATTGTTTTGGTTTCATTTAGTTTGGGTTCAGCTCATTTTAAACATCCTGTTCTTAATATTGTCGCTACCGAATTCGTATTCACTGTATAACTTTTAAACGGACACACGACTCGACATAACGCGAAATAAACGCGTGATATCGATGTGGCATCGAGAGTGCGATCCATTCCGGAAACGACGACATGCATCACACATGTGGGCGAGAAGTTGTACGCATTATTCTTTTCAGATAGCGCGGGGCTCCAAATTTTACATAAAATCAGAAGTCTTCTGATTTTCGTATTCACTTGCGCGCGTGATCCGAACAGTTCAAAATTCGCTAGTGACGAAGATTCGATAATCCAGAAGCTTCTTGAACCATTTTAATTGCGTAGATTATCGAAATGAAAATGGCACCAAACTCGAACTTTTGCGAGATAATTAAAATTTAGTGTCCATTTTATTCATCGCTATCACGTGGTAAAGTCCGCACTCGTGGTCGAGCAGACGATAAACACCTGGGGTGTTACATTCCGTGCCCTCTGCTACATCCCTGTTAAGCTTATCTTCCAGCTCGTCCATGGTCGCCGGGCGTAGATGTGGTTTCATCGTCAAGCCACCGTCTCGACCTTGCTGTGTCCCTGCTCCTCAACGCCCAAGCTGTGCTAGCCGTTGTGTTGTCTCTATTGGACTGCTCGTCGTGGCATGGTCGTGGAACATCCTCAGCGTCGTACGAGTCAGATCGTCAGGCCCTGCGCTATTGTTTCTCGTCCTCGGCACTAGCGTTCGCCGTTGATCCCCTGCTGTAGCTCCTCCACTTCGAGTTCCCTCAAGATGTTGTGCAGCACCCTGCCATGCAGTTGTCCTTGTGTCGCGTTGCTCGCCGAGCCCCTTCCCCAGTCCGCTCTCTCTCCCTGTCCACTGTCGCGTCTTTCGCCGTCAACCCGCTTGGACCCCGCCTCGGCCAAGCCTTCCTATTCCTGTCATCGTGGGTTCTCGTTGTTCGTCGTCGTGTTGTCTATGCAGCAACGTCACTGATTCCTCCATGGTGCCTGTCGACGAACTTTGTTTCATCGATTCCTCGCCTTCGGTTCGGCTCACATATGCACGCCGAACGCATTCGCCGCTTGACCCTGTGTCGCTAGAGCTCGTGACCTCGCCGTCACTGGAGCCCTCACTGGATTCGTGTCCTCGCCAGAGCTCGTGCTAACCTGCTCGACCACACCTCGCCAGCTCGCTCCAAACTCGATCTCGTCGTCGTTTCGTGCGTCATCAAGAAATCCCAAGAGTCGGGTGAAGACGAAGCTAGCAGTGTGATGTTCACCAAGTGCTCAACACAAGGGCTGAACCGGAATCCTTGCCGTGTTCGTGGATAGCGTGTCAAATTTAGTCATGGGTAAGCCAATTTATATTTCTGTTAGCTTATATATTAAATTGATGAACGTCTAGTATTAATGAATTAGTTTGATGAATGTCGATAGATGAGTTTAGAATTTGTCAATAATTGACTGATAAGTGTTGTTAGTATTGTTTGTCATGAATTTGGTTTGTTGGGTTGAAGTGGTGACGTGGAGGATAGGTTGGAGGTATAAATGATGCGAAGAATATGTTAATAGATTTGTAGGCATGGTGTGATTTGATTAAAAATACTCTATCTGCTAAGTCATAAAATAATGTGATGTTCATGTATTTGGCATGTTATGCAAATTAATCCGAATAAATGGTTTAGAAAGTGATTAACAAGCTTCCCATCCTTATTTTGAATTATTGGTATTTAAAAGTAGTGAATCAAAGTTTGGCGAGTCATTTAACATTGGGCGTTAGCTAAGAACAGCATAGGGCTTGTGTTTAGTTTATTATCGCTTGCTGTTCGAATTGGACTCAGTTAAGTTAAAATAGCGTGGACGTTATATTTAGTAATAATGTATTTCAAATTTTGGTCGGTTTTCTGATTGTATGTATTGTATAGCAGCAGTAATATGCTCGCAAAGGTAATTTCCATAGAAACCCAATACGGTTAATTAAATAACTCATATCCTTATTCCAAGTTTGAGTATCCTAGGATAGCAAGTTTAAATGTGTGATCTATCGATGTTATGCTCTAAAACTTAAGACATACGCTTAATTATTGTTGTTTGATGTTTGAGTTAAATCCGATTTTCTCGAAGCTTAATATTATCATAGAGTCGTAGTTATCGAGTGTGTGCTCATAGGAATTGTGATGCATCATCACTAAGTGTTTAGTTCGTTTTCGTGAAGCATTATTTAGTCCTGCTATTTCTTCATATGATTCATTCATATGCATCATGCATCTCATTAGGTATGCTAGCTGAGAATCGTGCAAAGCAAAGAGCATCGCTCAAAACAACCCACAAGACGATGTCATCAGTCGGACCAACCTGAAGATGGATAATCTGAACGAGTGCCAACACAAAAGGCTGGTCGCCAAGTGGTCGTCATCTGACAAACACTAACGTAGTGTTTATTCCAAGCAAGCCCCGGTGCATTTACCTTTCCTTGTGATTTTAAACTCTTTATCACTTGAATGATGCATTAGGTGATAGGAGTTGAGTGCTACACAATTGCTGCATTTCCTTCCTTGAAGTTGACTACCATTCCTTGATTACCTGTTTTATTAAAAGGCTTTCTGATGCTTAGTCTGGCTTTAGAAAACAAAAATGTTTTGGTTTGAATAAAAAATAATGCTTCAGATGGAATGGGATGTTTTCAAAAATAAAACTTGATGGTGGATCCATCATGGCCATGATGGGTTCAACATCTGACAAGATGTACCTCTACCAGGTACCAAACTTTGATTTTTAAATAATAAAGCTGAGACCAGGCGGGTGACTTGCATGAGAAGGAAGTCTCGGTGTAGTGTCTCCGTCTGAGTCGATTAAGGACCGTACCGATGTAGGCTTAATGATCGAGGACCTTTTAACTGGCCACATGCCTCATCATGGGTAAGCTTTTCCTCGGGCAGACCAATATTAGAAAGGCCAACATGCAATGGGAGTGGAGAGATGGAGAGAGTAGCGTGTACCCTCCGTGGCAAGAGGCTGGACGGTGGTGTATCTGTGCTCTTGGTTGGCGTGAACTCGGTCTGGTCTTGAGAAACCCGGTGACATGTTGACATATGCAAGGGTTAAGTGCTATATATGTCGTGTGGTTGGAGATCCCCAGCTGGGTATTAATCGATTTGGATAGCCGTTACTTCTCGGGTATGAAGACTTGGTCACTAACTTACACGTAGCAATCCAGTGAACTGATGGAATGATAAAAGACGACTAGTATAGGTCAAGTGCTTGAACTAGGATAGAAAGAACCTTATATGCAGATAACTTTACTTAACCTGACAAGTAAAATGAATTCTTAAGGATCCACTCGTAGTAAACTTTTCTGCAAAAGAGTCTTTAAATCATGATAAGCTTTACCTTGATTCCCAACAAGCCAACATATCCTTGAGAGTCTTTTCTTTAGTCGGGTAAGTCTTGCTGAGTAATTGCGTACTCAGGGTTTTATTCCCTATTGTTTTTCAAGTTATAATTTTGTGCTGCTGTTGATGATGTTAAGTGCCGGTGGGCTCGGCCTTCTTATATAAGTATACCCCGTCTTTATCTTCTTATGAGGATTGTCACTTAAGCTAGCATATACTTCAAACTTACAAAAAGTTTTGCAATATTTCAAAGTGAAATTATTTTGTAACTACTCCGATTTTGTAACTTGTATACCCTTGTAATAAGATTCCACTACAAGATGTTGGTGTGTGATTGGTGTTTACTTAATCCTGCAATCCTGGTTCTAAGTGGTTTATCTAGGGTCCTTGGGACACTCAGACGGATCCTTTTAAGTTACCTGGTGTACATGCATATCCATCTGAGGTCTTTGAGACAAGGACAGGTGCATGTGGGCCCGATAACTTGGGAGGTTCTGCCACAGCTGGTATCGGAGCAAGATTAAGTATATACGGTCACATACGTATTTTCAAAACAAAAGTTTTGGTTTTGGAAAACCTATTTTCAACTAAACACATTGTTTGGCTTTGAAAAACAGCTTTGAAAAACTATAATGCTAGCGACATCCTCTGTTAAGCCCTAAACTAAGGACTATCAGGTGGCTTAGTTCAAAACCACTAACCCACAACCGAGGGTATTGCATACATGTGTATTGTTATTTTTAAGGCCATTCGATTGTGAATGGATCGACGCTTAGGTAAGGTGAGATGTGAGAGCATGACCGAACAACCGTCGGTCTAGGGGAGTGCTTAATTGTGGCGCTTGACTATATACATGTTCCAAATATGTATATATGAAAGCTACGATGTGGAGTAATTACTTTTTCCGGGAATTCAGTACCCCATGGTTGTGTATGGGTATACAGACATGGGAATACTGAGAAGTGTAATGTACTTGTAACGACACACCTACGCTCAGGTAAGAAAGTGAGTTACCACATGGTTAAAGTGTGGCAGCGGCGTATATGCGTGACTCGGTGCTTAATGAAGAGCTGGCCTCCATATAGCAATATATGGAGTATAAACCGTGATAAACTATCATGTGTGAATTGCATCATGGGAAATTGCGTTGTGATGGATTTTTCTGCAGGTACACTAACCTCGAAAACGTATGTGTAGTTGATGATTAGCAAAATACTGAGAGAGAACGTAAGTATGCCACTGTTATAGAACGCTATTGCCACATTAGATTGGCAAAAATTTGTGAGGACGCATAGGATGAGCATGCATCCTGATTGTTGCATCGTGTTTGTCACCTATACATCCAAAATGCTTCTCTCGCCTTTATTCCAGTAACCAATGATTGTAGATAATGTGGTGTAATGTTGTATTATGAACGTCAGTGAAATAGTTATTCTCCGTTTTTAGGTATTAATTGTGTTTTCTCTTGTGCTTGATGTGCTGATAAAATATTTGTGACATGTTTGCCTAAACCGAAAACTAGGTCCTATTCTTATTTAGTGCACCACGACCCAAATTCGAATTTTCCATTATCACTCCATGACCAAGCCCATGCAAATGAATGCTTAGATAATCTGTTTGTTAGACATAAAATGCAAGCAAACTTAAAATAAGGATCTCGAGTACGTGTTCTCGTTGTTTAATATGTGACTCTTCTGTGGTCATGTTTTCTTCCTAAGCTTTGCCTTGTTTCGGTTGATGCAAGTTGTTATCCCTATTCTATTTTGCCTCTTTTTAAGGATCATATTGTCGCTTTATCAACCTAACCCAGAAAGACATGTCCGATCATTTTCTTGAGTTTAATGCCTTTGGTTTTCTCATATATCTCGAAGGCATACTAATTTAATTTTCTGATCGTTTGCCTGCGTATCTAATAGATACTAATCCTTGACCTTGTGATCTCTATGATGGGCATAGAAATATGCTTGAGGCTGAATTAACAGTCTCCCATCGTACTCCTTTCATCAACCAATTTAGTTTGTGGCCATGTCTTGTTCATTTCATCGGGCCATGATCTATTTGGCTCTCTACTTGTAACCATTCTTACAGGTGGAGTATCTCTTTGTATATTGTCACCTTGCTCAGTCTATTTGTGTCGCGTGAGATTTCTTATTGGTTACGTTCGGTAATGGTGTTGTGACTAAAACTGATGGTGCCGCTATGAAACTGAGGGCCTCCTGTGGACGATCGACACATGGTTATGCTGCTCGACACGCACTGGTATCATGGTTAGTAGTTGTAATCCATTATGAGACTATATCAATGTGTTATCTTGGCACAATCTGTTTTCGCTACGTGGGATTCATTATTGGTGAAGTTTAATTATGGTGTCCTAGTTAATGACTAATGGTGCCACGTAAAGCCGAAAGTCTCATGTGGCGGCCGATACATGATAGTGCTGTTCGGTACGTTGGTATCGAAGTCTCTAGCTATGATCCATTATGGAACTACACTGATATGTTATCTTCCATAAACTACTTCCTTGAAACAATTTCTATGTTGTTTGTCAAGTAATCAAGCAACATCTATCATCTCTGTTGGATCAAAAGGGCATACCACTTTCATGTGTGGTTTCTTTTCTGTTGATTTTGGTAGTGACTACTTACACAAGTTCCCTTTTCGTCCTTTGTGTAAAGGTGAAGCCTTGAAGCTTTTAGTGTTGGAAGACAACTGATTAGTTCTCAAAATGGAGATTGACTTCTCCTGCTCTGAAATGCAGGAGTTTGTTCATTCGCTCTCTTATTTAATCCATGTATTCCCTAACCAAGTGGATAATTCATCTCGCATGAAGAAACGTATGAACAATCTAACCAAATGGATTTCTACTCCAATGCATGACCTCCTGCTAACGAATATGAACTCTTAAACCCTGATTTGCCGATGGATAATAAGAGGACTTACTCAATGCCAAAAGTAGTTCAACAAGTTGGTTTTACTAGCTTGTAACTGCATTGTGATCAAAGGTTGAGTTTAGAGATCGTTTTGTCGAGCTGTCTAAATTCACTTTGGTTTAACCCATCCTAAGGAAGTACTTGCAAGAATCAAGTCAAGTCGACTGATAACCACCTAATTATCGCCCTAGTCATGCCTCGATCGCTTCACATGTGCTTTTCTAGCATAAGTGATCAGGTCGAATCATGCTTAGTGCTTGATAAAGTGGATCGATTGTGAAGTCAACATTCGTTGATCATCTTCACTAATGCGTTCCTCAAATTTTTATCATCTTCCTGGAACTTGAATTCCTCAAATGACACTTGTTGGTAAACCTCCTTCTGTGTGTTTTACCCGAGAGGTTGCAACTAATTCTGTTTGGGTAAAGTCGCATATCTACCGCTTGCCCAACAGACTCAGATAGTACAGTGCCATCAGAAAAAGCAAACTGCACACATGGAACCTTATGTATTCTTCTTGCAGACAATGTCTCTATTGGTGGATATCTCTAAGTTAGCTTAAGGCGATACATGTTATATCCACTAGAGAAACAACCTTCTGAGACACTCATCTTTGCTTGGAACTGTCTTATGATTATCACTGCTATGGATAGGGGTTATATGGTTCTCTACTCTTAAAAGTCTTTCGCTCCGAATCTCGGGACGAGATTCTTTTAAGGGGGAGGGCTGTAACACCCTAGGTGTTTATCTCCCGTAAACAGCGATTATGGATTCAAGCGCGGGATATCAATAAATAAAGTGGACACTAAATTTTAATCATCTCTTAAAAGTTCGAGTTTGGTGTCATATTCATTTAACAATAATTTAGGCAATTAAAAAGGGGTTCAAGAAACTTTTGGATTATCGAATCTTCGTTTGCTAGTGAATTTTGAACTGTTCGGATCACGCGCGTAAGTGAATGCGAAAATCAGAAAACTTCTGATTTTATGTAAAATTTGGAGCCTGCGCTGTCCGAAAAGAATAATACGCCAGCGCATTAATTGAATTGTTTCTCTCAGCATGTGATTCTTGGCATCTGATCGAATGATTGATAGCTGCGGAGAATCGTAAAAATTAGACGGGACTAAATACAGTCTAAAATACTGAAGCCGAACTCGTTTTAATATGGTCCGTTTACGTCTTGCCCAGAATAGTCACAAAAGTTATTCAAACCGAATTTAGCCAGAACCATTAATCTTATGATTTTTCCGTTTCTTGATTCGGAGAATGAAATGTGTAGCTGTATAGCACGTCGACCCACTATATATCACTAAAAAATCTTGGTTCAAAATATCTACGATTTTCCTTAAAAGGGGGGGGGGGGAAATCTTCTCAACTCTATCTGCTGCCACCGCCCTTTTCCCTTGATCTTTTTGATGCGCACAAGTATATCTCCTGGCAGTCGTGCCCTGCTTTGCTCACAGCGCTCCCTCCTCGTCTTCTATGGTCGCGCGCTACGATGCTCTAGCTTGCTCCAGCCGTGGGGCGCCTAACCAAGCGACCAGATCCTCCAGCTCGCAGGCGACCTGCGTCTTCACAGTCACGCCCAGCCAAGGCCCCATCCCCATGCGCTCCACCTCGCCTCCATGGCTATCGTGCCCTCCCCTGCTGGCAGCCAAACTCCCTATCTGGTCGTGCCCTAGAGCTCCTACGCGCCCCTCCCTCTCTGCTCCCTCCTTGCTTCTCTCTCTCCCTCGGATTTGTCTACGCCGTCGTTCTCCCTGCACGCAGCCGTGGGTTCCTCTATGCGGCGCTCCTGTTCCAGCTCGGCCCTATCCTCTACTGGCGTCCTCTGCCCTCATCTTCTTCCCCAGGTCCGACCGGTGCCCTCCTCTACTCCTGGCTTGTCCCAGCACTCGGACAGGGCGGATTCCGTGCCCTCTGCTACATCCCTATCAAGCTCTTCTTCCAGCTCGTCCATGGCCGCCGGGCGTAGATGTGGTTTCGTCATCAAGCCACCGTCTCGACCTTGTTGTGCCCCCGCTCCTCAACGCCCAAGCTGTGTTGGTCGTTGTGCTGTCTCTGTCAGATTGCTCGTCGTGGCATGGTCCTAGAACATCCTCAGCGCCGTGTGCGTCAGATCATCAGGCCCTGCGCTGTTGTTTCTCGTCCTCGGCACTAGCGTTCACTGTCGATCCCCTGTTGTAGCTCCTCCACTTCGAGTTCCCTTAAGATGTTGTGTAGCACCCTGCCATGCGGTTGTCCTTGTGTCGCGTTGCTTGCCGAGCCCCTTCCCCAGTCCGCGCTCTCTCCCTGCCCACCGTCGCGTCATTCGCCGTCAACCCGCTCGGACCCTGCCTCAGCCAAGCCTTCCTGTTCTTGTCATCGTGGGTTGTCGTCGTTCGTCGTCGTGTCGTGTGTGCAGCAACGTCGCTGATTCCTCCATGGTGCCTATCGACGAACTTCGTTTCATCGATTCCTCGCCTTCGGTTTGGCTCACGTATGCACGCCGAACGCGTTCGCCGCTTGACACTGTGTCGCTAGAGCTCGTGACCTCGCTGTCGCCAGAGTCCTCGCTGGATTCGTGTCCTCACCCGCTTGCTCTAGACTTGATCTCGTCATCGTTTCGTGCATCATCAAGAAATCCCAAGAGTCGGGTGAAGACAAAGCTAGCAGTGTGATGTTCACCAAGTGCTCGACAGAAGGGCTGAACCGGAATCCTTGCCGTGTTCGCAGATAGCGCGTCAAATTTAGTCATGGGTAAGCCGATTTATATTTATGTTAGCTTAGTTATTGAATTGATGAATGGATGCGTCTAGTATTATTGAATTAGTTCGATGAATGTCGATAGATGAGTTTAGAATTTGTTAATACTTGACTGATAAGTGTTGTTAGTATTGTTTGTCATGAATTTGGTTTGTTGGGTTGAAGTGGTGATGTGGAGGATAGGTTGGAGGTATAAATGATGTGAAGAATATGTTAATAGATTTGTAGGCATGGTGTGATTCGATTAAAAATACTCTATCTACTAAGTCATAAAATAATGTGATGTTCATGTATTTGGCATGTTATGCAAATTAATCCGAATAAATGGTTTAGAAAGTGATTAACAGGTTTCCCATCCTTATTCTGAATTATTGATATTTAAAAATAGTGAATCAAAGTTTGGCGAGTCGTTTAACATTGGGCGTTAGCTAAGAACAGCATAGGACTTATGCTTAGTTTATTATCGCTTGCTGTTCGAATTGGACTCAGTTAAGTTAAAATAGCATGGACGTTATATTTAGTAATAATGTGTTTCAAATTTTGGTCGGTTATCTGATTGTATGTATTGTATAGCAGTAGTAATATGCTCGCAAAGGTAATTTTTATAGAAACCCAATACGGTTAATTAAATAACTCATATCCTTATTCCAAGTTTCAGTATCCTAGGATAGCAAGTCTAAATGTGTGATCTATCTATGTTATGCTCTAAAACTTAAGACATATGCTTAATTATTGTTGTTTGATGTTTGAGTTAAATCCGATTTTCTCGAAGCTTATGATTATCGTAGAGTCGTAGTTATCGAGTGTGTGCTCATAGGAATTGTGATGCATCGTCACTAAGTGTTTAGTTTGTTTTCGTGAAGCATTATTTAGTCCTGCTACTTCTTCATATGATTCATTCATATGCATCATGCATCTCATTAGGTACGCTAGCTGAGAATCGTGCAAAGCAAAGAGCATTGCTCAAAACAACCCACAAGACGACGTCGTCAGTCGGACCAACCTGAAGATGGATAATCTAAATGAGTGCCAACATAAAAGGCTGGTCGCCAAGTGGTCGTCATCTAACAAACACTAACGTAGTGTTTATTCCAGGCAAGCCCCGGTGCATTTACCCTTCCTTGTGATTTTAAACTCTTTGTCACTTGAATGATGCATTAGGTAATAGGAGTTGAGTGCTACACAATTGCTGCATTTCCTTCCTTGAAGTTAACTACCATTCCTTGATTACCTGTTTTATTAAAAGGTTTTCTGATGCTTAGTCTGGCTTTAGAAAACAAAAATGTTTTGGTTTTAATAAAAGATGATGCTTCAGATGGAATGGGATGTTTTTAAAAATAAAAATTGATGGTGGATCCATCATGGCCATGATGGGTTCAACATCAGACAAGATGTACCTCTGCCAGGTACCAAACTTTGGGTTTTAAATAATAAAGCTAAGACCAGGCGGGTGACTTGCACGAGAAGGAAGTCTCGGTGTAGTGTCTCCGTCTGAGTCGATTAAGTACCGTACCGATGTAGGCTTGATGATCGAGGACCTTTTAACTGGCCACATGCCTCGTCATGGGTAAGCTTTGCCTCGGGCAGACCAATACCAAAAAGGCCAACACGCAATGGGAGTGGAGAGATGGCGAGAGTAGCGTGTACCCTCTGTGGCAAGAGGCTGGACGGTGGGGTATCTGTGCTCTCGGTTGGCGTGAACCCGGTCTAGTCTTGAGGAACCCGGTGGCGAGTTGACATATGCAAGGTTTAAGTGCTACATATGTCATGTGGTTGGAGATCCCCAGCTGGGTATTAATCGATTTGGATCACCGTTACTTCTCGGATATGAAGACTTGGTCACTCACTTACACGTATCAATCTAGTGAACTAATGGGATGATAAAAGACGGCTAGTATAGGCCAAGTGCTTGAACTAGGATAGAAAGAACCCTAGATGCAGGTAACTTTACTTAACCTGACAAGTAAAATGAATTCTTAAGGATCCAATCATAGTAAGCTTTTCTGCAAAAGAGTCTTTGAATCTTGATAAGCTTTACCTTGATTCCCAACAAGCCAGCATATCCTTGAGAGTCTTTTCTTTAGTCGGGTAAGTCTTGCTGAGTAATTACATACTCAGGGTTTTATTCCCTATTGTTTTTCTGGTTATAATTTTGTGCTGCTGTTGATGGTGTTAAGTGCCGGTGGGCTCGGCCTTCTTATATAAGTATACCCCGTCTTTATCTTCTTATGAGGATTGTCACTTAAGCTAGCATATACTTCAAACTTACAAAAAGTTTTGCAATATTTCAAAGTGAAATTCTTTTGTAACTACTCCGATTTTGTAACTTGTATACTCCTTATAATAAGATTCAGCTGCAAGTTGTTGGTTTGTGATTGGTGTTTACTTAATCCTGTGATCCTGGTTCTAAGTGGTTTATCCGGGGTCCTTGGGACACTCTGATGGATCCTTTTAAGTTACCTGGTGTACGTGCATAGCCGTTTGAGGTCTTTGAGACAAGGACAGGTGCATGTGGGCTCGATAACTTGGGAGGTTCTGCCACATTCTTGAGTTCCACCAATTCTGATCCGGTCACTCGATTGTGTCTTTTGGAAATTGGTGCGGTGCCTGGGATAAGCTCTATGGAAAATTCAACTTTCCTTTCAGGTGGCATGCCTGGTAACTCCTCAGGGAACACATCGAGGAATTCTGACACAATTCTAATATCATCAATCAGGTTGGTCTCCTTGTCTTCTACTGACAAGTAGTGACAGGCTCCTTCTTCTAGTTTAGGCAAGTACAGCTCGGTTACTACTTCCTTTCCGGATGGGGACACCAACTTGACTGTTCTCTTGTCACAACTGATGGTGCTTAGTTTCTGTGTAGCTAATTCATCCCTAGGATGAAATCTAACCCTTGAGTACCCATTACTACTAGGTTAGCAGGGAAGTCTATCCCCTTATTTCAATCCTTAGATTCGGATACATCCTATCAGACTGAACTTTTCCCCAACTGAATTAACTCTTAAAGGTGGAATCATTGGTTCTATGGGGATGTTATGTGCTTCTACCCAAGACGTAGAAACAAAAGAATGCATGGCACCAGTGTCAAATAATACTTTTGCTGGATGGGATTCGACTAGAAACATACCTACTACCATGTCCTGAGCATCCTAGATTGCTTTGGCCTCTAGGTGGTTCACCTTTCCACGGTTGTAAGCCTGACCACGACCTCCTGGTGCTTGCTGTGGTGCTCCTTGTCTTGCTAGGGTATTGACTTCTGGCGACTACTGAGTTGCCTTCTTTGGATAGTGCTTCGCCCAGTGGTTTTGTTCCCCACAATAGAAGCATGCACGGTCTCCTACTTGCGCTGGAGCTGCTTGGTTGTTCTGGTTGGTTGCTAGGGCAGGAAGGCAAGCTGCCTGATTGTTCTGATGCTGGTACTGACTTCCTCCCTGCTGGTTGCTTTGACGGTACTACTGATGCTGCTGCTGCTATTGAGGAAACTGCCTCTGATACTGCTGCTAGTGTTGGTGACCTTGAGGGTGACCTTGCTTGAATTGCTGGGGTGGGTTACCTAAGTAGCGGGGGCGACTGCTACTCCCGGCCTAAGATCCACCAATCTTTCTTTTCCTGTCCTCCATCTTCCGACGCTTCCTTTCAGCCATGATTGCTCTGTCGATCAAATGCTGGAAGGTGGGGAAAGTGTGGTTCATCAGCTGGTAGTGAAGGGGGTCAACCAAACCTCTTAGAAAACGGTACCGCCTCTTAGCATCTGTGTTGACGTCTTCTGGTGCGTAACGTGACAGCTGCAGAAACTTGTCCCTATATTCACTGACAGACAGGGGAGCTTGCTTCAAAGCTAGAAACTCCTTCTTCCTTACTATCATCAGTCCTGCAGGCACATGGTAACAATGGAAGTTGTCCCTAAACTCCTCCCAGGCGATGGCTTTAGGGTCGGCATGGGTGGCGAGGTAAGACTCCCACCAAAACTGTGCTGCTCCCCTTAGCAGATGGGGACCATATAGAACCTTTTCGCGATCGTTGGACTGAGCAGTGTGCAACTCGCGCTCCACAGTATGTAGCCAATCTTCGGTGTCCATGGGATCAGCAGAATGGGCGAAGACAGGGGATGGCCTCTCATGAATTCTGCCTGCTTGTCTCTAGGCACCTGAGGCATCTTAACTTGCACTCGAGGCTGAGGTGGGGTGGCTGCTGCTGCTGCACCTGCTGCATTGCCGCTAAGGTCTGACCAATCTCTTGGACTGCTTGAGTCTGCATCAGGAACATCTGCTCAATGGTCATCGAGGGTGGCGGTGGCAACTGCTATTGCTAAGCTGCCTCCTCCTGGGATGCCTGCTGCTCCGGCTGAGCATGCCTTGCACCTCGGCGCCTGTTCTCAGACATCTATAGAAAGCACACACAAATTAGATCCGACTCTACAGTCTTTCAGCATAAGAAAAGATATATGGAAATCTTCATTGGAAGGGATGCTACATATAGAGTTTAACTTTTATGGAGAGTTAAATAAAGAGTCAAATAGAAAGTAAAAAATATAGAGTCTCTTGGAGATGCTTTACCGAACATAGTCTGTTTACCTAGGACCTGTTTGGTTCAACTTTTTTCTGAGGAGCTTGTCTGAGAATCTGGCTGTGGGGATAATCTGCCAGTGGAGAGAATCTGAGTATCATGGAGATTACGTGTGGAGGAAGATATAAGAGTATATATGGTTTATAATGTAGAAGTGACAGTTTTCTACTATTGCAATGACTCGTCGGATTTTGTGTTGACGTTAATTTTATCTTTTATTGGTTTATGTTGAAACTTTATGCACCTGTAGAACATATAATCTAGAGCAAACTAGTTAGTCCAATTATTTGTGTTGGGCAATCAACCACCAAAATTATTTATAGGAAAAGGTTAACCCTATTTCCCTTTCAATCTCCCCCTTTTTGGTGATTGATGCCAATACAAACCAAAGCAAATATATAAGTGCATAATTGAACTAGTTTGCATAATGTAAGTGCATAGGTTACTTAGAGTTAAACCAATTTATAATTTTATTAGATATGCATGGTTGCTTTCTTTTATTTAATATTTTGGACCACGTTTGCACCACTTGTTTTGTTTTTGCAAATTCTTTTGGAAAGTCTTTTCAAAGTCTTTTTGCAAATAGTCAAAGGCATATGAGTAAGATTGCAAGAAGCATTTTCAAGATTTGAAATTTTCTCCCCCTATTTCAAATGCTTTTCCTTTGACTAAACAAAAACTCTCCCTGAATGAAATTCTTCTCTTAGTGTTCAAGAGGGTTTTACCATTTTTTGTAAATATCAATTGAACAAGATCAAATACATTTAGATAACAATTTGAAAAATTCTTGAAAATTTTGAAATTGGTGGTGGTGCGGTCCTTTTGCTTTGGGCTAAATACTTTCTCCCCGTTTGGCATTAATCGCCAAAAATGGAGACTTCGAGAGCCCTTGTTATATTTTCACCCCCATTGGTACAAGTAAATATGAGTGAAGAATTATACCAACTTGGAGAGATGGCGGAATACCGACAAAGGGTAAATAATACCGATGGAGTTGAGTGGAAGCGTTGTCGTTGCTGAATACTCCATTTCCCTTTCAATCTACAACTTGGTATAGAAGTACACTTGAAAACACATTAGTCGTAGTTTTGGCACAAGAAGAATAAGAAACATGAATATGTACCAAATGAAAGAGATGATCAAAGGTATATAAATGAGCTATGTGCAATGTTTTAATCAAAATTCCGAGAATCAAGAATATTTAGCTCATTCCTAAGTTTGCTAAAGGTTTTCTCATCTAGTGGCTTGGTGAAGATATCGGCTAATTGATCTTTGGTGTTAACATAAGCTATTTCGATATCCCCCCTTTGTTGGTGATCTCTCAGAAAGTGATACCGAATGTCTATGTGCTTAGTGCGGCTGTGTTCAACGGGATTCTCCGCCATGCGAATAGCACTCTCATTGTCACCTAGGAGAGGGATTTTGCTCAATTTGTAGCCATAGTCCCTAAGGGGTTGCCTCATCCAAAGTAATTGCGCATAACAATGGCCTGTGGCAATATACTCGGCTTCGGCGATGGAAAGAGCTACTGAGTTTTGTTTCTTTGAAGCCCAAGACACCAGGGATCTCCCCAGTAACTAACAAGTCCCTAATGTGCTCTTCCTATCAATTTTACACCCTACCCAATCGGTATCGAAATATCCTATCAAATCAAATCTGGATCCCTTGGGGTAATAAAGCCCAAACTTAGGAGTGTAAACTAGATATCTCATGATTCTCTTCATGGCCCTAAGGTGAACTTCCTTAGGATCGGCTTGGAACCTTGCACACATGCATATAGAAAGCATAATATCCGGACGAGATGCATATAAATAGAGTAAAGATCCTATCATCGACCGGTATACCTTTTGATCCACGGATTTACCTCTCATGTCGAGGTCGAGATGCCCATTGGTTCCCATGGGTGTCTTGATGGGTTTGGCATCCTTCATTCCAAACTTGTTAAGTATGTCTTGAATGTACTTTGTTTGGCTGATGAAGGTACCATCTTGGAGTTGCTTGATTTGAAATCCTAAGAAATATCTCAACTCCCCCATCATAGACATCTCGAATTTTTGAACCATGATCCTACTAAACTCTTCACAAGTAGATTTATTAGTAGACCCAATGTAACACCCCATTGCTCCCACACAAGGAATGTTACCAAATACCCTTCCCACAAAAACTTAAACAACATAAGAAAAGAAATAGAGACAGAAAGTAAAGCAAAATCCGGCAGCACCTCTCTTGAAAGTAGCATAACGAGAGGAACATAAAGTTTATACATAATGTAAAAGAAAGATAATCTACATAGTATAAACCGAATGTAGAGATAATAATGTATATTCATGACCAAATAAAATAAAGAAAGAGAATACAGCTAACCCAAAAGCAATTTCGACTATCATGAAGACTAGAACATATTAATCCCCTAGACTTGAACCCCTGTTTAACCACATTACTAAGCAGTGGTACATTTATTTAAGTGTGTTGTGGCCGTGCTGCTACTTCCCTCCTTTCCCAAAAGCAAGGGTCAAGTGCCTGCATCAAACAATGCAAGAGTGAGATGACACATCTCAGCAAGTAAAAAGATCAACAACGACTGGACAATGTAAATAGGCCATGCTTAAACACCCACGTAGTTCACAATTTCCCTCTTGAATATTAAATTGCAGCAAGTAAGCAAGTAACCAAATACTTAGTTCCAAAATGAATCACAAAGTTAAGATCCACACTATCCACACCACCATATCAGGTTCCACACTTCATCCACGAATGTACATGGCCACAGATGCAGGAATGACTTCTGCCATCATACCTCAAAGGATATGAAGCTGCATCATACCCCTTCTCGGGCAATGTATGATGCTTATTGTACCAGTACGGTCGGACCATATGATCGTGATGAAACTTACATGCAATGGATGATGAATGCACTATGCATGTCAACAACATGAGTCCTTCCCAAATAAATGTGTTAAACATATACTTCCACCCATTCCAAATAATAAACAACATGGATAACATGATCAAACCACACCCTCAACATATGTAATCAATAGAACATGGATATCTTCAAACGATGGTACCCAACCAGGAATATGAGTACGAACACAAATAGCATAAATATAATCAAGTATAAGACACATTAATCGACCGACGGAATAACCATCACTATTTTACTTGCCTTTACCGGGGAACTTGGACAAAGCCCTAAGTGCGATCCGGAAGTCCACCACCTGTTTTTGACACACCACTAAGTGCTTAAATTCACATAACAAACGCTCATAAATGACACCACACCTACGCACAATTCCAAACCCGTCGCAAGCGACTTATCACCCCCATCACCCACCAACTGCGGCGGCGCTGCTTGTCAATTTCATATCTTTAAAATTATGACAGCAGTGGTAACAAACAAAAACTCCAGAAGCATCTACATAAAATTCCCCACAAGTTTTGTATACAAATAATAATTAAATTCCAACCCCTAATTAGACTAAAACAATCCACAAGATGAACCCTGCAATCTGTTTTTGGACAGCAACATACCCGGATTCAAACAGCGATATCTCCTAAAATATAACTCCGAATCGAGCGTATAAGTACTCGTTGGAAAGTTATGACAAAGCTCTACATGATTCTACCACTGATCCCCACTAATTACCCACGAAAAATTCCCAGAAAACACTAGAACTACTGTTGTTCGCCCACCCACAAAATTTCTGGACAGCACCTCTACCGATTCGCATAGGTAAACATATAATCAATTGGATTGCAGCATAATTAAACAAGAGATAATCTCAAAATCACCTTGAATTCTCCCCTTTTTTCCTCCTTCCTTCCTCCCACCAATTCTCCACTTGAAACTTGCACCCACACGAAGAAGATCCAACGAGGAAGGACGACACTTGGAGAAGAGGAGATGGGGGGTGGCGGCCAAAGGAGGGGAGGGGGGCGGCTGCCCCCAAGGGGCCTTAAGAGAGGGGGCACCTAGGGTTTGGGGGGAAAGTGGGCTTCCCATCGTCGGATCGCGATCAATGGCCCAAAATCATTCCTACGCCAGAGCTCCCGACCCCCACGCACACATCAAACATACATTTTACTGTTTTATGGATGTTTACCTCCTAAAATTCCAAACCTCCCATAACACGGAACCTGCAGGAGAAAACACAGAAAAAAGAGTAAACTTCAATTTCTTCTTTTTATGAAAATTGGGTATCACACTCTACCCCCTTTAAAAATAATTCGACCTCGAATTCCAACGCTACTATCGGAACGACAAAAGAAAAATTAACGAATCAACAAAACTCACCCAAAACAAAAAGTTCAGGATATTTCTGCCGCATTAGCTCCTCAAGTTCCCAAGTAGCCTCGTGTTTAGACTGATTAGTCCATAAGACCTTAACATACTTAATTGATCTCTTTATCATAACATGCTCCGAGGACTCCAAGATACGCACGGGACGACACTCCAGAGTCAGATCCTGCTGCACAGCAATTGGTTCCATCTCAATCTGATGATCCGAATCCCGCAAGAACTTCCTCAACATAGAGACATGAAATATCGGGTGTACCCCTGCCATGGAATCCGGCAATTGCAAGCGATAAGCCAAGCTACCCACCAGGGCCAAGATAGAGAACGGTCCAATGTATCTTGGGCTAAGCTTTCCAGAGACACAGAACCGAACGACTCCTTTAGTAGGTGATACCCTGAGAAGGACTTGGTCACCCACTGCAAATTCCAAGTCCCGCCTCCTCACATCAGCATAACTCTTTTGATGGCTCTGAGCGGCCAAAATATTCTGTCGAATTTCCCGAACCTTCTCCGATGTCTGCTGAACCCAATCAGGACCAACTAGGGATCTCTCTCCTAGAGTCTCCTAGCACAGAGGGGAGATACACCGCCTGCCATATAAAGCCTCAAATGGTGCCATCTTGATGCTAGCCTGGTAGCTGTTGTTGTAAGCAAACTCGGCCAACGCGAGATGATCCTCCCAGCTACCCTTCCATGATAGAACACAAGCATGCAACATATCTTCCAAGGTTTGGATCATTCGCTCCAACTGACCATCAGTCTGAGGGTGAAAAGCGACACTAAGTGAGAGCTTGGTACCCAATGCACTGTGAAGACTCTCCTAGAATTTGGATACAAATTTGGAGTCTCGATCGGAAACAATGGACTTAGGCACCCCATGAAGCCTGACTACTTTCTTCATATACAAGGGAACCAATTGTGAAGCTGAATTTGTGGTCTTCATGGGAATAAAGTGTGCAGACTTAGTCAAGCGATCCACTACCACCCATATAGCATCCCTGCCCCGAGGAGAACGAGGTAAGCCCACCACAAAATCCATGGTGATATGCTCCCATTTCCACTCCGGAATTTCCAATGGCTTCAGTAAACTTGCAGGCTGCTTATGCTCGGCCTTCACGCGCTGACATACTTCACAGGCAGCCACATACTTAGAAACGTCAACCTTCATCCGCTTCCACCAGAAGTTTTGCTTCAAATCTCTGTACATTTTGGTTTTGCCAGGGTGAACGGTGTAAGGCATTTTATGAGCTTCTCTCAGGATATCCATCTTCACCTCTGATTTCTGAGGCACACAAAGACGTCCCCTGAAACGAACCAAATCATTCTCATCAATGGTGAACTCCCGGGGTTTACCATCACCAACCCTCTTTCGAGCTTCCTGCAACAAACGATCCTGCTACTGAGGCGCACGCACTCTCTCCATGAGGGAGGATTGAATAAGCATCCGAGTCTCCTCACTAGCGGTGCTGACATAGCACAAAGCGACCCCCAAACTGTCTAGATCAGCGATAAAAGGCAAGGCCACTTTTGGAACCCCAGACCTACTAAGGGCATCAGCCACCACATTTGCCTTCCCCGGGTGATAATGAATGGACAAATCATAATCTTTAATCAATTCGAGCCACCATCGCTGCCTCAAATTCAGCTCCTTCTGAGTGAAAATATACTTGAGACTTTTATGATCGGTGTAAATGTCACAAGACTCGCCATAAAGATAATGCCTCCACGATTTTAGAGCAAAGACCACCGCGACCAATTCAAGATCATGAGTTGGATAATTCCCCTCATGCTTCCTCAACTGCCTTGAGCCATAAGCGATCACTCTGCCTTCTTGCATCAACACACAACCAAGACCAATTTGAGAAGCATCTGTAAAAACTGTGAAATGTTTACCACACTCAGGCAAAGCTAGGATAGGGGCGTTCACCAACTTATTCTTCAATGTCTGATAGCTGACCTCACAATCGCTGGACCAGACGAAAAGAACACCCTTCTCCAAGAGTCTAGTCAAAGGCTTAGCAATGCTAGAAAATTTTGGTACGAAGCGTCGATAATATCCGGTGAGCCCCAAGAAACTTCGGATTTCAGAGACACTAGAGGGTCTCTTCCACTCCACCATAGCTGCGACATTCTTGGGATCAACCGCAATGCTCTGCTGATTAATCACATGACCCGGAAAGCCACTTCAGACAGCCAAAAGGCACACTTCTTCAATTTGCCATAAAACTGATTCTTCCTAAGAGCACCCAGAACGAGACGGAGATGCCACTCATGCTCAGCCTTGGTCTTTGAATAAATCAAAATATCATCGAGGAACACGACCACAAAGTCGTCCAAGAACTCATGCAACATCCTATTCATTGCTTCCATAAAAGTGGCAGGGGCATTAGTTAAGCCAAAAGACATGACTATGAACTCATAATGCCCATACCTGGTGCAAAAGGTTGTCTTCTCAATATCCTCCTCACGAATCCTCAATTGATGATAACCAGAGTTCAAATCCATTTTGGAGAACATCTGGGCACCCCTCAACTGTTCAAAGAGAACCTCAATACGGTGTAGCGGATATTTATTCTTGATTGTCACTTGATTCAAAGCACGATAATCCACACATAGTCTCTTGCTTTTATCCTTCTTCTCAACAAACAATACTGGGGAAGCCCATGGTGACCTGCTAGGCCTAATGAAACCCTTAGCCAGCAGATCATCCAATTGCCGCTTCAATTCAACTTGCTCCTTTGGAGCCATCCAATACGGGGCCTTATGAATAGGTTGCTACCCGGAATCAGCTTGATTTCAAAAGCTGCATCGTGCTCCGGAGGAATGCCTGGAAGCTCTGCTGGAAACACGTCGGCAAAGTCACACACCACACGGATGTCTTGCACCCGCAAGGCAGCCTCCCCCTCCCCCACCATGGAGTAAAGAATTCTTGACTTCCTTGACCAACGATCCGAAAACAATTGTGACAACAAGGATAACATGAACTTTGGAGAACTTCCCAAGAATATCACCTCCCTACCCGATGGCGCCTATAATAACATTGTCTTCCAAAAACAGGATATAACTGCGTGATACTGAGATAACCAATCCATACCCAAGATAACATCGAATGCCCCCCAAGGAAATCACAACAAGATTGGTCGAAAAGACCTCATCAGCAAGAATGACGGAACACCCCTGACAAACTGAACAGCTACTAATGGAGCCATTAGCAGAACTAACCAAAATTGGGTGACCCAACCTATACACCGAAACACCAGCCCGCGATACAAAATTCTCCGAAACAAACGAATAGCTAGTGCCAGAGTCAAAAAGGGCATGGGCCACAAACAAATCAACTGAGATCGTACCTATCACCACATCTCCCTGCTCTCTGCCATCCACAGACGGTAGCGCATATGCTCCGGAAATACCCGCAGAAGAGGAAGCTCCCGGAGTGAAGTTAACAGAAGAACCCCACTGAGTCGACGGTTGAGGCAGACGCGGAGGTCCTGAAAGGGAAATGTGCCCTTGGGCCATTTCTAAGTATTTTGGTGATTGAGTGCCAACACAAGTGCTTAAATGTGAATTTATGTCCATGGACGAACAAAGTGCAAATCATGAAGTAAAGGTATGTTTCTAAGCCTTAGTACATTGGTTTTGTGCACTAATATACCTCTCTAAGTGTTAGAAACAGAAAGAAGAAGAAAAGAAGAAAGGTGCAAAAGACTTGGCTGTGTACAGCCAAGACTCAGCTCGGTCTGGCACACCGGACTGTCCGGTGGTGCACCGGACAGTGTCTGGTGCGCCAGGCTGACTCGGCGTGAAGAGGTCGCTCTCGGGAATTCGCCGACGGCGTACGGCTAAAATTCACCGGACTGTCCGGTGAGCCAACGGTCGGCCGGGCCAACGGTCGGCCGCGCAATCTGCGCGGGACACGTGGCCGAGCCAACGGCTAGAAGACGGCACCGGACTGTCCGGTGTGCACCGGACATGTCCGGTGCACCAACGGCTCTCGACCTGCCAACGGTCGGCTTCGCTATTTAAGGAAGGAAATCGGGCACCGGACAGTGTCCGGTGTGCACCGGACTGTCCGGTGCCCCCGATGACAGAAGGCAAGATTGGCCTTCCAGATTTGCTCTCAACGGCTCCTAGCTGCCTTGGGGCTATAAAAGGGACCCCTAGGCGCATGGAGGAGAACACCAAGCAACCTTAGAGCATTCTTGATCATCCACACTCAGTCTTTGCGCATTTGTTTGTCATTCTCAGTGATTCGAGCTCCGTTCTAGTGAGAACTTTGAGATAGTCTTTTGAGCTCGATTCTTGGCCGTGTGTGTGCGCATTTTGCTGTGGATTTGTGTGTGTTGCTTTCATCCCTTACTCCGTATTTCTTGTAAATCTCAAGTGTAAGGGCGAGAGGCTCCAAGTTGTGGAGATTCCTCGCAAACGGGATATTGAAAGGCAAAACAAAACACCGTGGTATTCAAGTTGGTCTTTGGACCGCTTGAGAGGGGTTGATTGCAACCCTCGTCCGTTGGGACGCCACAACGTGGAGTAGGCAAGCGTTGGTCTTGGCCGAACCACGGGATAAACCACTGTGTCATATCTGTGTCTGATCTCTTGTGGTATTGTGTTTTGTTGAGACTCCTCTTTAGCCACTTGGCAGTTATTGTGCTAACACTTAACAAATTTTGTGGCTATAAGTTTAAGTTTCACAGGATCACCTATTCACCCCCCCCCCCCTCTAGGTGCTCTCAATTGGTATCAGAGCCATTCTCTTCAAGAAAGGGACTAACCGCCTGAAGAGATGGATCCTAAAGGCAAGGGGATGGTGATCAACGACAAGGAGAAGGAGTCCTTCGTCAACGAGCCCAATGATGACAAGCCCACCGACTCAGGCTCGGGCCACAAAAGAAAAGACGGGAGGAAGAAGAAGACAAGGCACATCAAGGAAATTGTCTACTACGACAGCGACGAATCTTCCTCCTCCCAAAAGGACGACGACGACTACGATAGGCGAAAGACGGTTAACTCAAACTTTTCTTTCGATTATTCGCGCATCCCGCATAGTTCAAATGCTCATTTACTCCCCATTCCACTTGGCAAGTGTAACACCCGGATTTTAGGGGTCCAAAACCCGGGCGCAAACATAAACACCAGGTATGCTGGGACCAAGTCTCACACATATGATGTATAGTGGCACAGGATCGAATGTCACACCTTTATATATCACAGGAGTTCTATACAAAATAAATAATTACATTATAAGGAGACAACGGTCCAGCAACCCAAAGTTGACTGGGAGACGACGACCTAGACCTCTCACGAACACATCGCAGCATCCTCCAAGCGCTTCATCCTGCAGTACCTGTTCTTGACCTGTGTGTGTGTGAGACAGCAAGAGTGAGCTCACATACGTTCATCGCTCAACAAGTTGTGGGGAATAATGTGCATGAACTCGCCAAAGGTGGGAGCTCACGTGAAGTGTAAGGCTTTACCAAAGAAGATGGTTAGAGCTGAGCATTGCTTTTAAAGTTGGTCAAAATTTTATTAGCAGTTACTAAGTATAAGTAAATACCAGCCCAATTAAATAGTAGAACAAAAGTAACAACTTCACCTGCGATGCAATGCATATGACAAATTGAGTTTAAGTTCCATAATTTAATCATGTGAGTGTCCGAGCCGCTCATGACCGTGAGCACGGCTAGTATTCCAGTTTTACACTCTGCAGAGGTTGCGCATCTTTACCCACAAGTCATGTTACCCATCTGCCAAGAGACGGCCAATCCCATACACCTCTACCGAGGAGGCGAGGCAGGGTAACACTACGAGGCCTTTACAAAGTTCCACTAGCTTCAGAAAACCCGCTACAGTTTATAGGAAGTTCCAGTGCAGGAATCCCTTGCAGGACCGCCATCGCAGCAAAATCCTCCCGAGGGCCTCCCTACACTGACCACTCCCCTACTGCCCTTGCCCCTTTCGGGTAAGGTAGTCTTCCACTAGCTTTCCTAATTAATCAGCCAAGGGCGTCCCATTCCACCCTTGTGGTAGCACTGTTTTCCCGGGTGGTTCTCCATGTTCCAATTAACATAATGATCTTAACATGAACCATAAATAACAACTGATACAACAGTATAATCATGAATAGTAATGTGTATCTCTATACCCAAAACCACATAAAGCGATAGCAAGTACTACCCAAAGATTCAGTGGTGAACAAGGTATAAAGATAGTCAAACTAGGGTAACCTATTGGGTCCCATCAAAATTAACCTATGCAGATCATTATGATTAATTAGAACATGAGTGGGTATAAAGAAAGTGATCAAGGGCACAACTTGCCTGGCACTTGAGATTCCAGGTACCACTTGCTCTTCAGATGACACGTGACCTCGCTCTAGTCGTAGCAATACAAACAAGCATTGTATAGGCAAAATTAACATTACACCAAACATGAGTACAAACTGAATAATAATAATCTACGCGTTGCTACGAGATCGTAGGAACAAGAATCACTAAATTTGGAGTTATGGTTATCAAGTTATGGATTTCTGAAGTTAATAAGCACCTAGAATAGATTAACCCAAATGAACAATTTTAATTCAGGTTTCATGGTTAAACAAAGATACTAGGTGATAAACAATATTAATACAAAATTATTGCAACTGGAATGAATTAATTTGGACTATGTATGCATTTTTTATGAATTAAACAAATTCTAGCATTTATTTTTAAATCAAAAATCATTTTCTAATTCCTTTTTCTGGATTTTATAATATTCTGGACTGGGCGCACCATTACCAGAAAGTCTAGGGGAAAGCGTGCAAATATTCCCAAGACACAGTTTTAACCCGCGGTGGACGGCGGGTTGATTCAACGGAACCCGAGGGGCTCATTTGCGAATATGTCCCGCGAAGGGGGTATCGGCCGAGCACGGCCATCCGATTAGAAACGAACGGCGCCGATTATATCTAACCCAGACCGAACCGGTATGCTTCAACAGCCGTTGGATCGATCAACAACGCTCTGGATTCTATCAAGACCCGATCACATCATGTCTGTTGAATCCGATATCGACGTCTCAGATCCAGAAGAGCGCATCGGTACGCAAAATGCGATCCCGGTCGCCCAAACCGGATCAACGGCCCAGGCATTCTCCCTCACTCATCTCTCCAGTCAGGAAACGCGGCGGCACGGTCAGCCCCCATGGCGGAGCCATGGCCGGCGATGAGCTGTCCGGCCAACCAAGGCCCAAACCGCACACACTAGGCGCCCTACGCGAGGAGGAGAACTAGGCGAACCTTATGGTTAGCGGCTCACCTCCAATCGGTGGTCAAGGCGAGCTGCCCACGGTACGCGGCGGCGCCATTGCTCCATCGAGCAATTGAGTGAGTCCCAGTGGTCCATCTCTTGCGCTGGAGCCACGGACACCCACACCGAACCACGGTGAAGCTCACAGATCCAATTCCAAGACCACGACGGTGGTGAATTTGCAAGGCCCCGATGGCGACAATCCTCACTTTCTCTCACCGCCGCTTCTTTGTTCTTTTGGGCGCTCGGCTTCGGTGCTTCCGTCTCGGATGGGATGAGGAGGAGGGGGTCGTGGGGCACTGCTTTATAGCCAGGGGAGCGCGGATTTCGGAGACCCGATCCCGCCGGCAGGTTCGGACTCCGTTTGCGCTATCCACGCGAGAACGGCGGATCCTGTTGAGACGAGTCCTAAGCAAGGAGATGGTTATGACAGCCGGGCCCCACCCGCTGGTGTCTCGTGACAACACAGGCGCGCGCAGCCGTCGGAGGGAGCCGCCGACTTGTGGGCCCCGCGCCACAGTGAGCAGGGCCGAGCATGGCAGGTGGGCTGGTTAGTGGCCGGAAGAGATGGGATGGTGGGCTGTGGCAGTGATTTTGGCCCACAGCAGGTGAGTCATTTTCTGTTTTTCTTTGCCATTTTCCTATTTATTTTCTCCTTTCTTTTGATCTATTCTGATTTTAGTTTTCAATTTTCATAATTCAATCTTAGATTCAATCTTGAATACAAGAATTCACACCCAAAGGTCAAGCATGATGCATAATTTTTACTTATTTCTTTTATTTAATTGTATCCATTTAGATAAATGCTTTAATGATGGATTATACACATATTATATTTTTTTTAAGAAAATTTTATCTTTGAATGCACACTTAGGATAAATAATCATCTTTAGTTATATTTACTTCGGCTATGTTAATATGTAATCTTTCTCATGAATTATTTTAGTTCAATTATCTTTTTAGGGATGGTTTTGATTAAAAGAAACAATAGTTAGTTTAAAAGTCTCTCTCTTATATGTGGTTTCAACTCCTAGCTTTAGGTTTTAGATCTATGCTTCGAATACTAGATTCTTGCCTGTTATTATATTTTATAGAGGATGGAAATTTTTATTAGAAGTCCTTTTATCACAAAACTTCCTATAAAAACATTTATAATTCTCAGCACAGGATTTCGGGTGTTACAGCAAGCCCCCTCACTTTGATGGAGAGGATTACGGATTTTGGAGCCACAAAATGCGTACTCACCTGTTTTCTCTCCATCCAAGCATTTGGGAGATTGTGGAAAGTGGAATGAAATTTGATAGCTCGGATAGCCCTATGTTTATTAATGAACAGATTCATAAAAATGCACAAGCTACTACTGTGTTGCTAGCCTCTTTGTGCAGGGACGAGTATCACAAGGTGAGCGGCTTGGACAATGCCAAGCAGATCTGGGACACCCTCAAGATCTCTCATGAGGGAAACGACGTCACCTTACTCACCAAAATGGAGTTGGTGGAAGGCGAGCTTGGACGGTTCGCGATGATAAGGGGCGAGGAGCCGACACAAACATACAACCGGCTCAAGACCCTTATCAACAAAATAAGGAGCTACGGGAGCACGCGATGGACGGACCACGACGTCGTCCGCCTAATGCTAAGGTCATTTACCGTTCTTGATCCTCATTTGGTGAACAATATACGTGAAAATCCTAGGTACACCAAGATGTCGCCCGAAGAAGTTCTTGGGAAGTTCGTAAGTGGGCGAATGATGATCAAGGAGGCAAGATACGTGGACGACGCGTTGAACGGTCCTAGTCATGAGCCTCAACCCATTGCTCTCAAGGCAACAAGGAGCAAGGAGGCGCTACCAAGCAAGGTGGCGCAAGTTGAGGCGGCCAGACTCAATGATGAGGAGATGGCCCTCATCATTAAGCGCTTCAAGACGGCGCTTAAAGGTCGCAAGGGGCAGCCGAGCAAGACCAAAGCCAAAGGGAAGCGCTCATGCTTCAAATGCGGTAAGCTTGGTCATTTTATTGCTAACTGTCCCAAAAATGATAGTGACCAGGAGCAAGGGAAGAATGGGAAGAGAGAGAACAAGAAGGTTTACAAGAAGGCCAAAGGCGAAGCACACCTTGGAAAGGAGTGGGATTCGGATTGCTCTTCGTCCGACTCCGACGACGAAGGACTCGCCGCCACTGCCTTCAACAAATCGGCCCTCTTCCCAAACGAGCATCACACTTGCCTCATGGCAAGGGAGAAGAAGGTAATCAATCATAATGCTAATACTTATGATTCTTCTAGTGATGATGAGTCTAGTGAAGATGAAATAGATTACTCTAGTTTATTCAAGGGATTGGATAGAACTAAGATAGCTAAGATTAATGAATTGATTGATGCCTTGAATGACAAGAATATGCTTTTAGAAAAACAAGAGGATTTGTTGTATGAAGAACATGACAAATTTGTAGAAGCTCAGAAATCTCTTGCTCTAGAAATTAAAAGGAATGAAATGCTTTCTAGTGAATTATCTTCTTGTCATGAAACCATTGCTAAGTTAAGAAGTGTTAATAATGATTTAAGTGCTAAACTAGAAGTAGCTAGTAAATCTAATTCCTGTGTAGAAATTGTTGATACTTGTATGAGGTGTAAAGATTTCGATGTTGATGCCTGTAGTGAACACCTAGTTTCAATTTCCAAACTAAATGATGAATTGGCTAGTCTTAATGCCCAACTTAAGAATAGCAAAAGTGAATTTGATAAGTTAAAATTTGCAAGGGATGCCTACACAATTGGAAGACATCCCTCAATTAAGGATGGGCTTGGCTTCAAGAGGGAAGCCAAGAACTTAACAAGCCATAAGGCTCCCATCTTCGTCAAGGAGAAAGGGAAGGCCCCTATGGCTAGTAGTGCTAAAAAGAACCATGCCTTCTTGTACCATGATAGGAGACAAACTAGAAATGCTTATAGGAGCTATAATGCTTATGATGATTTTGACTCTCATGCCATGTTTGCTTCTAGTTCTTCCTATATGCATGGTAGAAATATGTCTAGGAGAAATGCTATTCATCATGTGCCTAGAAAGAATATTATTCATGCTCCTAGGAAAGTAGTGAATGAACCTTCTACAATTTATTGTGCTTTAAATGCTTCCTTTGCTATTTGTAGAAAGGATAGGAAAATAATTGCTAGGAAGTTAGGGGCAAAATGCAAGGGAGACAAAACTTGCATTTGGGTCCCTAAGGATATTTGCACTAACCTTGTAGGACCCAACATGAGTTGGGTACCTAAGACCCAAGCCTAAATTTGCCTTGCAGGTTTATGCATCCGGGGGTTCAAGCTGGATTATCGACAGCGGATGCACAAACCATATGACGGGGGAGAAGAAGATGTTCACCTCCTACGTCAAAAATAAGGATTCCCAAGATTCAATTATATTCGGTGATGGGAATCAAGGCAAGGTAAAAGGGTTAGGTAAAATTGCAATTTCTAATGGGCACTCAATTTCCAATGTGTTTTTAGTTGAGTCTCTTGGTTACAATTTGCTATCTGTTAGTCAATTATGCAATATGGGATATAACTGCTTATTTACAAATATAGATGTGTCTGTCTTTAGAAGATGTGATGGTTCACTAGCTTTTAAGGGTGTACTAGACGGCAAACTTTACTTAGTTGATTTTGCAAAAGAAGAGGCCGGCCTAGATGCATGCTTAATGGCTAAGACTTGCATGGGCTGGTTGTGGCATCGCCGCTTAGCACATGTGGGGATGAAGAACCTCCACAAGCTTCTAAAGGGAGAACACGTGATAGGTCTAACCAATGTTCATTTTGAAAAAGATAGACCTTGTGCAGCTTGTCAAGCAGGTAAACAAGTGGGAGGAGCACATCACAGCAAGAATGTGATGACCACGTCAAGACCTCTGGAGCTGCTGCATATGGACCTCTTCGGACCCATCGCCTATCTAAGCATAGGAGGAAGTAAGTATGGTTTAGTTATTGTTGATGACTTTTCCCGCTTCACTTGGGTGTTCTTTTTGCAGGATAAGTCTGAAACCCGAGGGACCCTCAAGCGCTTCCTCAGGAGAGCTCAAAATGAGTTTGAGCTCAAGGTGAAGAAGATAAGGAGCGACAACGGGTCCGAGTTCAAGAACCTTCAAGTGGAGGAGTTCCTTGAGGAGGAAGGGATCAAGCACGAGTTCTCCGCTCCCTACACACCACAACAAAATGGTGTGGTAGAAAGGAAGAACAGGACGCTCATAGATATGGCGAGGACTATGCTTGGAGAATTCAAGACCCCCGAGTGCTTTTGGTCGGAAGCCATGAACACGGCTTGCCACGCCATCAACAGGGTCTACCTTCATCGCCTCCTCAAGAAGACTTCATATGAGCTACTAACCGGTAACAAACCCAATGTATCTTACTTTCGTGTATTTGGGAGCAGGTGCTACATTCTAGTGAAGAAGGGTAGAAATTCTAAATTTGCTCCCAAAGTTGTAGAAGGGTTTTTATTAGGTTATGATTCAAATACAAAGGCGTATAGGGTCTTCAACAAATCATCGGGTTTGGTTGAAGTCTCTAGCGACGTTGTATTTGATGAGACTAATGGCTCTCCAAGAGAGCAAGTTGTTGATTGTGATGATGTAGATGAAGAAGATGTTCCGACGGCCGCTATACGAACCATGGCGATTGGAGAAGTGCGGCCACAGGAACAAGATGAACGAGATCAACCTTCTTCCTCAACAACGGTGCATCCCCCAACTCAAGATGATGAACTGGTTCATCAAAAGGAGGCGTGTGATCAAGGGGGAGCACAAGATGATCACGTAATGGAGGAAGAAGCGCAACCGGCACCTCCAACCCAAGTTCGAGCGGTGATTCAAAGGGATCATCCCGTCGACCAAATTTTGGGTGACATTAGCAAGGGAGTAACTACTCGATCTCGATTAGTTAATTTTTGTGAGCATTACTCCTTTGTCTCTTCTATTGAGCCTTTCAGGGTAGAGGAGGCCTTGCTAGATCCGGATTGGGTATTGGCCATGCAGGAGGAACTCAACAACTTCAAGCGCAACGAAGTTTGGACACTGGTGCCTCGTCCCAAGCAAAATGTTGTGGGAACCAAGTGGGTGTTCCGCAACAAACAGGACGAGCACGGGGTGGTGACGAGGAACAAGGCTCGACTTGTGGCAAAAGGTTATGCCCAAGTCGCAGGTTTGGACTTTGAGGAGACTTTTGCTCCTGTGGCTAGGCTAGAATCAATTCGTATCTTGCTAGCATATGCTGCTCACCACTCTTTCAGGTTGTTCCAAATGGATGTGAAGAGCGCTTTCCTCAACGGGCCAATCAAGGAGGAGGTGTACGTGGAGCAACCCCCTGGCTTCGAGGATGAACGGTACCCCGACCATGTGTGTAAGCTCTCTAAGGCGCTCTATGGACTTAAGCAAGCCCCAAGAGCATGGTATGAATGCCTTAGAGACTTTTTAATTGCTAATGCTTTCAAGGTTGGGAAAGCCGATCCAACTCTTTTTACAAAGACATGTGGTGGTGATTTGTTTGTGTGCCAAATTTATGTCGATGACATAATATTTGGTTCTACTAATCAAAAGTCTTGTGAAGAGTTTAGCAGGGTAATGACGCAGAAATTCGAGATGTCGATGATGGGCGAGTTGACCTACTTCCTTGGGTTCCAAGTGAAGCAACTCAAGGACGGCACCTTCATCTCCCAAACAAAGTACACACAAGATTTGCTAAAGAGGTTTGGGATGAAGGACGCCAAGCCCGCAAAGACGCCGATGGGAACCGACGGACACACCGACCTCAACAAAGGAGGTAAGTCCGTTGATCAAAAAGCATACCGGTCCATGATAGGTTCCTTGCTCTATTTATGTTCTAGTAGACCGGATATTATGCTTAGCGTATGCATGTGTGCTAGATTTCAATCCGATCCGAAGGAGTGTCACTTAGTGGCTGTGAAGCGAATTCTTCGATATTTAGTCGCTACGCCTTGCTACGGGATCTGGTATCCAAAGGGGTCTAACTTTGACTTGATTGGGTACTCAGATTCCGACTATGCTGGATGTAAGGTCGATAGGAAGAGTACATCGGGGACGTGCCAATTCTTAGGAAGGTCCCTAGTGTCATGGAACTCTAAGAAACAAACCTCCGTTGCCCTATCCACCGCTGAGGTCGAGTACGTTGTCGCAGGACAGTGTTGTGCGCAACTACTTTGGATGAGGCAAACCCTCAGGGACTTTGGCTATAATCTGAGCAAAGTCCCACTCCTATGTGACAATGAGAGTGCTATCCGAATAGCGGAAAATCCTGTTGAGCACAGCCGCACAAAGCACATTGACATCCGGCATCACTTTTTGAGAGACCACCAGCAAAAGGGAGATATCGAAGTGTTTCATGTTAGCACCGAGAACCAGCTAGCCGATATCTTTACCAAGCCTCTAGATGAGAAGACCCTTTGCAGGCTGCGTAGTGAGCTCAATATCTTAGATTCGCGGAACTTGGATTGAATTATAGCATACATGTGTTTATGCCTTTGATCATGTTCATTCTGCATTTTGTTGCTTATTATGGTGCTCAAGTTGTACAAACACTCCCTGGACCTCACAAGTCCGTTGCAAAGTGATGCACATGTTTAGGGGGAGATGTGTTACAACTTGACTAACCATATGCTTGAGTTTGCTTGATTTAGTCTCAAAGGAGAAATTGAAAGGGAAAAGGTGGACTTGGACCATGAAAGACTTCCACTGCACTCCGATGAGAGGGTAACTTATTCCAAGTCCATCTCATGAACTCTTATTGCCATTTGCTCTAAAGTGAAGTTTTTGGTGAGGCAATGGGGTTAAAGGGCCAAGATTGATCCCGTTTTGGTACTTGATGCCAAAGGGGGAGAAAATAAAGGCCAAAGCAATAAATGGATCAGCTACCACTTGAGAAATTTGAAAATAGTAGAGTAGAGCTTTTGGTTTGTCAAAACTCTTTTATTGTCTTTTTTGTCAAAAGTTGGTTTCTTGTGGGGAGAAGTAGTAATTAT
Organism: Zea luxurians; assembly: GCA_029449295.1. Taxonomy (NCBI): domain Eukaryota; kingdom Viridiplantae; phylum Streptophyta; class Magnoliopsida; order Poales; family Poaceae; genus Zea; species Zea luxurians. The sequence goes on from JAOPSE010000014.1 coordinate 31,424,043, forward strand.
GGGAAAAAGGGGGAGTTTTTGAAATCTTTGATCAATCTCTTTTGGAATGACTCTCTTTATGCTTCAACATGTGTGTTTGACTTAGAGATAGAGATTTGAGTTTGATTTGCAAAAACAAACCAAGTGGTGGCAAAGGATGATCCATATATGCCAAAATTGAATCAAAATAAATTTGAGTTTTATTTGAAGTGAGTTTGCACTTGTTCTAGTTGCTTTATGTTGTGTTGGCATAAATCACCAAAAAGGGGGAGATTGAAAGGGAAATGTGCCCTTGGGCCATTTCTAAGTATTTTGGTGATTGAGTGCCAACACAAGTGCTTAAATGTGAATTTATGTCCATGGACGAACAAAGTGCAAATCATGAAGTAAAGGTATGTTTCTAAGCCTTAGTACATTGGTTTTGTGCACTAATATACCTGTCTAAGTGTTAGAAACAGAAAGAAGAAGAAAAGAAGAAAGGTCCAAAAGACTTGGCTGTGTACAGCCAAGACTCAGCTCGGTCTGGCACACCGGACTGTCCGGTGGTGCACCGGACAGTGTCCGGTGCGCCAGGCTGACTCGGCGTGAAGAGGTCGCTCTCGGGAATTCGCCGACGGCGTACGGCTAAAATTCACCGGACTGTCCGGTGTGCACCGGACTGTCCGGTGAGCCAACGGTCGGCCGCGCAATCTGCGCGGGACACGTGGCCGAGCCAACGGCTAGAAGACGGCACCAGACTGTCCGGTGTGCAACGGACATGTCCGGTGCGCCAACGGCTCTCGACCTGCCAACGGTCGGCTTCGCTATTTAAGGAAGGAAATCGGGCACCGGACAGTGTCCGGTGTGCACCGGACTGTCCGGTGCCCCCGACGACAGAAGGCAAGATTGGCCTTCCAGATTTGCTCTCAACGGCTCCTAGCTGCCTTGGGGCTATAAAAGGGACCCCTAGGCGCATGGAGGAGAACACCAAGCAACCTTAGAGCATTCTTGATCATCCACACTCAGTCTTTGCGCATTCGTTTGTCATTCTCAGTGATTCGAGCTCCGTTCTAGTGAGAACTTTGAGATAGTCTTTTGAGCTCGATTCTTGGCCGTGTGTGTGCGCATTTTGCTGTGGATTTGTGTGTGTTGCTTTCATCCCTTACTCCGTATTTCTTGTAAATCTCAAGTGTAAGGGCGAGAGGCTCCAAGTTGTGGAGATTCCTCGCAAACGGGATATTGAAAGGCAAAACAAAACATCGTGGTATTCAAGTTGGTCTTTGGACCGCTTGAGAGGGGTTGATTGCAACCCTCGTCCGTTGGGACGCCACAACGTGGAGTAGGCAAGCGTTGGTCTTGGCCGAACCACGGGATAAACCACTGTGTCATATCTGTGTCTGATCTCTTGTGGTATTGTGTTTTGTTGTAACACCCGGCTTTAAGGAACAAAGCCAGGTGCATCTCATACATGCGCCAAGAAGACAACATATATAATAACAGAGTGTATAGAGATAAATGTCATAAAACATCAGAGTATTTATTACATAGCGGAAGACTTATTACAAAATAAAAGTATAACCATAAAACGAACTAAGGATCGTCGGCGCCAATGTCGACTGAGAAACGCCACCTAGATCAGATCGAACTCCTCAGTGTTAGGCGGCTCCTCCTGAACCACCTGATCATCTCCTGTGGGGGGGGTGTGAGACAGCAAGAGTGAGCTCACATACGATCATAGCTCAACAAGTCGTGGGGAATAATGTGACATGAACTCACCAAAGGTGGGAGTTCATGTAGTGTAAGGCTGATCAATGAAATAGAGGCTGAAGCTGAGCATTGCTTTTATAAGTTGGTCAAAATTTTATTAGCAATTACTAAGTGTAAGTAAATACCAAACCATAGTAATAATAAGTAAAAGTAATAATAAGATAATCCCCAAATGCAATGAAATGACAGATTAAGTTTAAGTTCCATAATTTAATCATGTGAGTGTCCGAGCCGCTCTTGACCGTGAGCACGGCTAGTATACTAGTTTTACACTCTGCAGAGGTTGCGCATCTTTACCCACAAGTCATGTTACCCGTCTGCCAAGAGATGGCCAATCCCATACACCTCTACCGAGGAGGCGAGGCAGGGTAACACTACGAGGCCTTTACAAAGTTCCACTAGCTTCAGACTACCCGCTACAGTTTATGGGAAGATCCAGTACAGGGTTCCTGGCTGACCGCCATCGCAGCAAAATCAATCAGGGACCCCCCTGCACTGACCTCTCCCCTACTGCCCTTGCCCCTTTCGGGTAAGGTAGCCCTCCCCTAGCTTTCCTAGTTAATCAGCCAAGGGCGTCCCATTCCACCCTTGTGGTAGCACTGTTTTCCCGGGTGGTTCTCCATGTTCCCATTAACATAATGATCTTAACATGAACAAGGAATAATAAAACAGATAACAATAAATAGTATAACAATGAGTGATGAATATCTCTATACCCAAATCCACATAAAGCAATAGCATGTACTACCCAAAACTTTAGTAGTAAAACCAGTGGTGAAGCAAGGTATAAAGATAGTCAAATCTAGGGTATCCTATTGGGTCCCAGCAAAATTATCCTATGCAGATCATTATGAATAATAAGAACATGAATGGGTAAAAGAGGTGATCAAGGGCACAACTTGCCTTCAATGAGCTCCTGCTCAGCTATCTCTACTTGTTGAACCTCAGTTTCCACAGTGGCTTGCTCGTCTACTCGCATCAACACAATACATACATAGCATAGCATAAATTAACATCACATCAAACATGCAAAGAGAATATACAGTAATAAACTAGACATTAAAATAAGATCACAGGAACTGGATTCATCTAATTTGGAGTTATAGATCTTAAGTTATGGATTTTCTAATGTTTTATGTGCTTAATACAAGATTAAGTAAAAAAATAATTTTAATGTGTTTGTCATGTCAGAACAGAGGCACTAATGGGTAGACAATATTATTACAAAAATTTAGGAAGTGGAATGGATCAATTTGGACTAAAAATGGATTTTCTATGGACTAAACAAGTTCTAGGATTATTTTTACACATAAAAATCTATTTTCTAAATTATTTTATAAGTTTTCTCACTGTCTGGACTAGGCGTCAAAATCTGGGAAGTGCAGGGGCTACGGCGTAAAAGAAACAAAGACCCAGTCGCTGCATAGGGTGGACCGCGGGTTGATTGCTTAGAACCCCAGGGGCTCTTATGCAATACGACCATGGCGAAGAGGTATCGAGGGTTTTCAGCCGTTCGATCAGATCTCGATGGTGAGGATTAGATCCACAGCCGCTCGAACCGGTACGCGCTGATAGCCGCAGGATCGGAATCCAACGACTCTGATTTTATGAAGCTTGATCCTCTCCGAACCGTCCGATCAAAGGCGAACGACTTGGATTCAATCACGTTGAAGCGTTACGCAACTCTAATCCTAGCCGTTTGCTAAAGATCCAGCGACCAGATTTCTCCATCCCTAGATCTAATCACAGCCGTCCAAATAGAATCGAGTGGCTACCGTTCGTCTTCCTCCTGGATTGAGCCACGGCGGCGCTAACAGCTCGCCCGACGGCGCCGCCGATGAACTACGCGCATGACGCCGCAGAGGTCTAACCGCATCACTTTACGGCTCCACACGACAGGGGAAGCGGGGCGAGCACGATGGGTAAGAACTCACCGACGCAAAAGTCACGTCGAGGTCGGTCCACGGTGCCCAGCGGAGTCGCGGCGGCGGTGAAGTTCGGCGATGAATTCCGGTTGCACGGATCGATCCCTGGGCATGAATCTTTCACGCACACGATCGACGAACGTGGACGAACACCCACGACCCAATACCAGCCACCAATCGTCGGTGCAGGCGTGAGGCTTCGGGGCGTACCAACGATCCGCACGACGGCAGAGAAAAGCTCGAGGGTTGACTTCGCGAGAGGAACGGACACGCTTTTTAACGGGGAGCAGGGGGGTATGGCGCCGGGTCAATTGCCGCGCCGCACGGAGGGTCCAGCCGCCCCCATAGCTCCTAGCAATTTCGGGATTCCGTTGCGCGCGCGCGGTCTTCCGCCGAGTCCGGGGGGGGAGAAATCCGTTGGGAAGACGAGTCTTACACCCGGGGCCCACCGGTCGGCGCGCCTGCGTAGAGGAACTGACCCGTGGGGTCCCCACGTCAGCTGGATGAGGCGCGGCAGGCTAAGGAAATGGAAGGTGGGCCGGCGCGCGGTAAAGGGAAAATGGGCCGAATAGGGTAGTTTCTGGCCCATATGAGGTTTTATTTTTTTTTCTTTTTATTTATTCCTTTTCCTTTCTCTTTTCTTTTATGTGTCTCTTTTTCCTTTCATTTTTAAATTTCCAATTGAATTCAAATATGCATGTGAACTTTGTACATAAGTTAAATATACAAAATAAACGTGCTAGTACTGTAGTCTTTTATTGACCCATATTTTTAGTCTTGTATAGTATTTATTATTTCCAATCTTCCCCCAATTTGCACTTTTGGGATTAAATCCAGTTCCCTTCTCATTGTTATGTTTTCATGTTATTACTTATTTATTTTTATTGTCACAAAATGCACAACAAATAAAGTCCAGCATGATGCACATTTTATTAAGGATTTATCCACTTTATCTATGCCTACTAATAATTATCATGAATGAAAAGGTACCACACATGAAGATTTATTTCTTTCTCTTACTTTTCAAAGTTGGGTATTACAAATCCTACCCCCCTTAAAAATAATCTCGTCCTCGAGATTTAAGAAGTGCTAGGGAAAAGGTGGGGAAAATCTATGCGAAGCTCTTCTTCTCTTTCCCAGGTTGCTTCATCTTCACTGTGGTGGCTCCATTGAACTTTGCACATCTTTATGACCTTATTCCTTGTAACTCGGGTCAAGGTATCCAAAATCTTGATGGGGTACTCCGTATAAGTCAAATGACCCTGAACACTTAGCTCTTCCATTGGTAACTGTTCCTCAGGGACACGGAGACACTTCTTAAGTTGAGACACATGAAATACATTATGCACATCCGATAGACTATCCGGTAACACGAGTTGGTATGCCATCTCCCCAACTCATCTAAAGATCAAGAATGGTCCAATGTAGCGAGGGGACAATTTTCCTTTTGACTTTGAATCTTCTCATACCCCGGAGTGGTGAAACCTTGAGGTACACATGATTTCTTTCCTTAAATTCCAGTGGTCTTCTTCTATTATCAGTGTAGCTCTTTGGTCTAGTCTGAGCTACCCTCAGATTATCTCGAATGATACGGACTTGTTCTTCTGCTTCTTGAATCAGTTCGGGTCCAAAGAATTGTCTTCCTCTAGTCTGATCCCAATGTAGAGGAGTACTGCACTTCCTGCCATATAGAGCCTCGAATGGTAACATCTTCAGACTGGCCTGTTAACTAGTATATGAGAACTCAGCATAAGGTAGACTCTTGTCCGAACTACTACCATGCTGAAGGGTACAAGCTCTCAACATGTATTCCAATACTTGATTAGTCCTTTCAGTCTGTCCATCAGTCTAAGGTAGTCCGAACTAAAATTCAACTTCGCATCCATATTCTCATGAAAACTTTTCCAAAATCTAGGGGTAAACTGTGATCCTCTATCCAAAATGATCTTCTTTGGTACACCGTGTAGAGACACAATCCGAGACATATATCACTCTACCAATTGAGATACCTTATAAATAGTCTTGACCGGAATAAAATTAGCCACTTGGGTCAGTCTGTCCACAATCACCCATTTAGCATCATATCCTTTCTGGGTGCGAGGCAATCCAGTAATGAAATCCATATCAATCCCTTCTTACTTCCACTTGGACATCTTTGGTGGGTGTAATAGTCCAGCTAGTCTTTGGTGATCGGTCTTAACTCTTTGGCACACATCGCACATAACCACATGTGCACCACATCTCTCTTCAATCCATACTACCAGAACTTTCTACTTCAAATCCGGATGCCTCTTGGTACTACCAGGATGAATAGAATAATCCCAGTCATGGGCTTTATTTAAAATAGTCTCACGAAGGCTTTCAATCTCGGGGACACATATCTTGTTCTCGAACCATATGGCACCTTGCTCATCTTCCGAAAATTCTGGACCTCGACCTTCAGTAATCAGATCCTTAATCTCTTGTATCTTAGTATCACCAATTTATCCTTTGCGGATCTCTTTGCTCCAAAGTAGTTTCCACATCAATAATAGCTCCTTTAGTGTGAGTAACTATCCCCAGGTTAAGTCTCCTGAAATTCTCAACAATCTCATCGAGTAGCTGGGCAACAACAGCTAAATGAACATGCTCCTTTCGACTCAAGGCATCTGTAACCAAATTTGCCTTGCCCGGGTGATAGTGAATCTCCAAATCATAATCCGTAATAAGCTCCAACCAACGGCGTTGCCTAAGGTTGAGATCCTTCTGAGTGGATATATACTTCAAACTCTTATGATCCGTATATACTTGGCACTTCTCGTCCCACTTGAATTCTCTTTCCTTCACCAAAAGCGAGGTCATAAGCTTAGCAATCTTAGAAAATCCTTCGATAAATCTCCAATAATATCCTGCAAGTCCCGAGAAACTCCGGACCTCCGTAACTGTAGTGGGTATGCTCCACACCACTATCTACTTGACTTTAGCAGGATCCACTGATATTCCTACATTAGAAATGATATGTCCAAGAAATGGCACCTTGTCAATCCAAAACTCGCATTTACCGTACTTGGCGTAGAGTTGATTATCTTAAAGCTTCTGTAGCACCAACCTTAGATGTTCTTCATGGTCACTCTCATTCTTAGAATAGATAAGAATATCGTCGATGAACACCACGACGAATCTGTCCAAATACTCCAAAAACATCTTATTCATCAAATCCATAAAATAAGCTGGTGCATTAGTTAATCCAAACGACATAACGATGAACTCATATAATCCATATCGAGTCGAGAAAGCCGTCTTAGGAATATCTGATGGTCCAATCTTCATCTGATGGTATCCCGATCGGAGGTCAATCTTCGAGAGTACCCCGGCTCCTCTCATCCGATTAAATAAATCCTTAATGCGGGGTAACAGAAACTTGCTCTTCACAGTGGCATAATTAAGGGACCTTTAATCCACGCACATCCCTTGCAATCCATCTTTCTTCTTTACAAAAAAAACTGGTGCTCTCCAAGGTGAAGACTCGGACGAATGTACTCAGCCTCTTGCAACTCCGTTAAGTGCTTCTTGCGTTCTTTTAACTCTTCTACAGACATTCTATACTGCTTGGCTCCAATATTATAGCAGTAACTCCAAATTCTCTACCCATAATGGCCAATGTCAATCTACGTGTCATCTGATTCACCATAACAGGCCCTTTAGGTGTAATTACTCTCATGGGTTTTCTCATATTGTCCAATACATTTGCACAAACCCAAAATCTCAGCATGACGCATAACTTTATTAGCAACACATGGAGACAAATAGACCTTTTTATTCCTCCTAAAATGGTATCATACCGAATACTAACTAAAGGAACATGTAGATCCTACAAATAGTAGTAATTTACATATATGTTTATGTAGCTTGGTGGAGCCGGTGGTGGTGGAGATGGTGGTTGCTCTTGTTGTTGTCTCTCCAACCGTGATTGCCTTATTTCTTGATGTATCTCCAGACGGGCCTGTCGTATTTCCTCGCGTTCTTGTCTTATCTGGTTTTGCATTTCGGTCATCATGTCTGTCAATTGCTGTATTACCAGCCTTTGGGTTGCGATCACTTGCTCGGTTTCAACAGGTGGGGGATTTGGAGGATTCATTTCTGTTTGCTGTTGCGTGATAATCTTTTCCTTTCCTGGTATTGACCATCTGAGTTAGATACATATGGTAAGAGAATAGTAGCCAAGGCAGGTACTTACAAATCAAGTTATTTTGGGGGATTTATTAGCTAAGTAGATTAGTGTGTCACCTACTAAAGCTAATACAATACATTATAGTGGTACATGCTAAAATGCCCATCTATACTATTTCAATCAATCAAAGAAGCGAATCAGGCATTGATCATCAGAACAATCAACCAATATTTTTAATAGAGAAAATAGTTTTGATTTGGTCTTAGGCCTCCTATCTCTTAAATTGTCATAGGGGTAGGGATTCCAAGGTGTGAAATCCATCTTGTCTTAGAGTAGAAAAGATAAGAATGATCAGAGTGGAACAGTAGAAGGTGAGACAGGATCAAGATAAGTATAGGAAGAATCAGAGTAAGGTAAGTATAGAATGAATCAGAATAAGATAAGTAGGTAAGGGTTTGTCCAGTCTATCTAGGTTTCGTCCTACAGTCAACATTTCCTCTGATACCACTTCTGTAACACCCGGCTTTAAGGAACAAAGCCAGGTGCATCTCATACATGCGCCAAGAAGACAACATATATAATAACAGAGTGTATAGAGATAAATGTCATAAAACATCAGAGTATTTATTACATAGCGGAAGACTTATTACAAAATAAAAGTATAACCATAAAACGAACTAAGGATCGTCGGCGCCAATGTCGACTGAGAAACGCCACCTAGATCAGATCGAACTCCTCAGTGTTAGGCGGCTCCTCCTGAACCACCTGATCATCTCCTGTGGGGGGGTGTGAGACAGCAAGAGTGAGCTCACATACGATCATAGCTCAACAAGTCGTGGGGAATAATGTGACATGAACTCACCAAAGGTGGGAGTTCATGTAGTGTAAGGCTGATCAATGAAATAGAGGCTGAAGCTGAGCATTGCTTTTATAAGTTGGTCAAAATTTTATTAGCAATTACTAAGTGTAAGTAAATACCAAACCATAGTAATAATAAGTAAAAGTAATAATAAGATAATCCCCAAATGCAATAAAATGACAGATTAAGTTTAAGTTCCATAATTTAATCATGTGAGTGTCCGAGCCGCTCTTGACCGTGAGCACGGCTAGTATACTAGTTTTACACTCTGCAGAGGTTGCGCATCTTTACCCACAAGTCATGTTACCCGTCTGCCAAGAGATGGCCAATCCCATACACCTCTACCGAGGAGGCGAGGCAGGGTAACACTACGAGGCCTTTACAAAGTTCCACTAGCTTCAGACTACCCGCTACAGTTTATGGGAAGATCCAGTACAGGGTTCCTGGCTGACCGCCATCGTAGCAAAATCAATCAGGGACCCCCCTGCACTGACCTCTCCCCTACTGCCCTTGCCCCTTTCGGGTAAGGTAGCCCTCCCCTAGCTTTCCTAGTTAATCAGCCAAGGGCGTCCCATTCCACCCTTGTGGTAGCACTGTTTTCCCGGGTGGTTCTCCATGTTCCCATTAACATAATGATCTTAACATGAACAAGGAATAATAAAACAGATAACAATAAATAGTATAACAATGAGTGATGAATATCTCTATACCCAAATCCACATAAAGCAATAGCATGTACTACCCAAAACTTTAGTAGTAAAACCAGTGGTGAAGCAAGGTATAAAGATAGTCAAATCTAGGGTATCCTATTGGGTCCCAGCAAAATTATCCTATGCAGATCATTATGAATAATAAGAACATGAATGGGTAAAAGAGGTGATCAAGGGCACAACTTGCCTTCAATGAGCTCCTGCTCAGCTATCTCTACTTGTTGAACCTCAGTTTCCACAGTGGCTTGCTCGTCTACTCGCATCAACACAATACATACATAGCATAGCATAAATTAACATCACATCAAACATGCAAAGAGAATATACAGTAATAAACTAGACATTAAAATAAGATCACAGGAACTGGATTCATCTAATTTGGAGTTATAGATCTTAAGTTATGGATTTTCTAATGTTTTATGTGCTTAATACAAGATTAAGTAAAAAAATAATTTTAATGTGTTTGTCATGTCAGAACAGAGGCACTAATGGGTAGACAATATTATTACAAAAATTTAGGAAGTGGAATGGATCAATTTGGACTAAAAATGGATTTTCTATGGACTAAACAAGTTCTAGGATTATTTTTACACATAAAAATCTATTTTCTAAATTATTTTATAAGTTTTCTCACTGTCTGGACTAGGCGTCAAAATCTGGGAAGTGCAGGGGCTACGGCGTAAAAGAAACAAAGACCCAGTCGCTGCATAGGGTGGACCGCGGGTTGATTGCTTAGAACCCCAGGGGCTCTTATGCAATACGACCATGGCGAAGAGGTATCGAGGGTTTTCAGCCGTTCGATCAGATCTCGATGGTGAGGATTAGATCCACAGCCGCTCGAACCGGTACGCGCTGATAGCCGCAGGATCGGAATCCAACGACTCTGATTTTATGAAGCTTGATCCTCTCCGAACCGTCCGATCAAAGGCGAACGACTTGGATTCAATCACGTTGAAGCGTTACGCAACTCTAATCCTAGCCGTTTGCTAAAGATCCAGCGACCAGATTTCTCCATCCCTAGATCTAATCACAGCCGTCCAAATAGAATCGAGTGGCTACCGTTCGTCTTCCTCCTGGATCGAGCCACGGCGGCGCTAACAGCTCGCCCGACGGCGCCGCCGATGAACTACGCGCATGACGCCGCAGAGGTCTAACCGCATCACCTTACGGCTCCACACGACAGGGGAAGCGGGGCGAGCACGATGGGTAAGAACTCACCGACGCAAAAGTCACGTCGAGGTCGGTCCACGGTGCCCAGCGGAGTCGCGGCGGCGGTGAAGTTCGGCGATGAATTCCGGTTGCACGGATCGATCCCTGGGCATGAATCTTTCACGCACACGATCGACGAACGTGGACGAACACCCACGACCCAATACCAGCCACCAATCGTCGGTGCAGGCGCGAGGCTTCGGGGCGTACCAACGATCCGCACGACGGCAGAGAAAAGCTCGAGGGTTGACTTCGCGAGAGGAACGGACACGCTTTTTAACGGGGAGCAGGGGGGGTATGGCGCCGGGTCAATTGCCGCGCCGCACGGAGGGTCCAGCCGCCCCCATAGCTCCCAGCAATTTCGGGATTCCGTTGCGCGCGCGCGGTCTTCCGCCGAGTCCGGGGGGGAGAAATCCGTTGGGAAGACGAGTCTTACACCCGGGGCCCACCGGTCGGCGCGCCTGCGTAGAGGAACTGACCCGTGGGGTCCCCACGTCAGCTGGATGAGGCGCGGCAGGCTAAGGAAATGGAAGGTGGGCCGGCGCGCGGTAAAGGGAAAATGGGCCGAATAGGGTAGTTTCTGGCCCATATGAGGTTTTATTTTTTTTCTTTTTATTTATTCCTTTTCCTTTCTCTTTTCTTTTATGTGTCTCTTTTTTCTTTCATTTTTAAATTTCCAATTGAATTCAAATATGCATGTGAACTTTGTACATAAGTTAAATATACAAAATAAACGTGCTAGTACTGTAGTCTTTTATTGACCCATAGTTTTAGTCTTGTATAGTATTTATTATTTCCAATCTTCCCCCAATTTGCACTTTTGGGATTAAATCCAGTTCCCTTCTCATTGTTATGTTTTCATGTTATTACTTATTTATTTTTATTGTCACAAAATGCACAACAAATAAAGTCCAGCATGATGCACATTTTATTAAGGATTTATCCACTTTATCTATGCCTACTAATAATTATCATGAATGAAAAGGTACCACACATGAAGATTTATTTCTTTCTCTTACTTTTCAAAGTTGGGTATTACATTTGTTGAGACTCCTCTTTAGCCACTTGGCAGTTATTGTGCTAACATTTAACAAATTTTGTGGCTATAAGTTTAAGTTTCACAGGATCACCTGTTCACCCCCCCCCTCTAGGTGCTCTCAGGTCCAAACTGAAGTGGTATAGGAGTAGTCGATGCAGGAGTAGGCGTGGCCAAAATCTGAGGAAAACCCTGCATCGGCACGAACTGAGAAGTCCCAGACACATAGAACTGCTGCGGAGGGAGTGGAACTGAAAATTGTGGCTCGGCGCTTGACATCATGTTGACAGTGCCCTGAGAAGAGGAGGAAGTCACTGGCTCCCATCTGAGTTTCCCATTGGGATTACTCCTACACACCACATCCTTGTTGTCCTGACTGCAGATAGAGCACCTGCCGCTCCACTGACACTCAGCACGGCGATGCACATCACCACAACGGAAACACACCAGCCCCAGCCCGGGCTTAGGAACAGCCCGATACCTCTGAGTACTTCCTTCTGAAGTACCCGATTCAGAGGATTTGCCACAGTAGAGGTGGTGGCGCTGGTGCTGAGACTTGCCCCTCTTGTGGGCTGGACCCCCAGTGTTGCCTCTCCTCGCGTCCTGGCCACGAGGCTGATCAACACCCGAAGACTTCTGTGACTCCATGGTATACTGGTGTTGCATCTCCATACCCAATGCTTGCTCCACTGTAGTACGAAAACCCACCAACGGAAAGGCTCCTAGGGCATGCCTGATAGAAGGTTTTAGGCCCTGACGGAACTAGCTCGCCTTCTCCATCTCACTGTAAGCCACATGAGGAACAAAGCGGACCATCTTGTTAAAGCCCACTTCATACACTATTACAGACTTCTTCTCTTACTTGTAGGACTGCAGATCAATCTTCATTTTCTCCAGGAAGGTGACCGGGTAGAACCTCCTCTCGAACTGCCTGATGAAAACATCCTAGGACAAGACTCCTGGTGAAGAGGAGTGAGCTGCCTGCACGCCTCTCCACCAAATCTGAGCCTCTCCCTTCAGCAGCTGTGTGCTAAAGCGAACACGATCACCATACACAATCTCAAAGACGTTCATATTATCCTCCACGTAAGTTAGCCAATCCGCCGCCTCAACCGGAGTACCACTGCCATCAAAAGTGTCCAACTTCATGCCCATCCACTGCATCAAAGAAAGACCACTAACGGGAAGAGGCACCTCAGCCCCGCCACCTGGAGCAGCACCCGCAGGGACAGCGCCCCCAGGCACTCCTCCACCACCAGCACCCTGAGCAGCATCTGTAGGGGCAACAGGAATAGCTTGCCTCAGAATGGCCAACTCCTGCTCCATGGCCTGCATCGCGGCTAACATTGCCGCCAGACTCATCGAGTCCCCACTAGGAACTTGCAGGCTGCCACGAGCCCTATGAGGCGGCATAGCTGCAGCCACAGGGGTGAGAAAATAAGTAAATAAGATTGGCATAGCACCTCATCAGATAATATCAAACCAGCACAGATAACAACCTAATATATCAATAGTAAAGCAGGAAACCCATCCTACGTGTGCAGTGTGTCAATTTATTATTATTCCACTTGCTAAGACCTACAGCCTATTCCTCTGATACCAACTATAACACCCCATTGCTCCACACAAGGAATGTTACCAAATACCCTTCCCACAAAAACTTAAACAACATAAGAAAAGAAATAGAGACGGAAAGTAAAGCAAAATCCAGCAGCACCTCCCTTGAAAGTAGCATAACGAGAGGAACATAAAGTTTATACATAATGTAAAAGAAAGATAATCCACATAGTATAAACCGAATGCAGAGATAATAATGTATATTCATGACCAAATAAAATAAAGAAAGGGAATCTAGCCAACCCAAAAGCAATTTTGACTATCATGAAGACTAGAACATATTAATCCCTTAGACTTGAACCCCTGTTTAACGATATTACTAAGCAGTGGTACATTTATTTAAGTGTGTTGTGGCAGTGCTGCTACTTCCCTCCTTTCCCAAAAGCAAGGGTCAAGTGCCTGCATCAAACAATGCAAGAGTGAGATGACACATCTCAGCAAGTAAAAAGATCAACAACGACTGGACAATGTAAATAGGCCATGCTTAAACACCCACGTAGTTCACAATTTCCCTCTTGAATATTAAATTGCAGCAAGTAAGCAAGAAACCAAATACTCAGTTCCAAAATGAATCACAAAGTAAAGATCCACACTATCCACACCACCATATCAGATTCGACACTTCACCCATGAATGTACATGGCTACAGATGTAGGAATGACTTCTGCCTTCATATCTCTAAGGATATGAAGCTGCATCCTACCCCTTCTCGGGAAACGTATGATGCTTATTGTACCAGTACGGTCGGACCATAAGATCGTGATGAAACTTCCATGCAATGGATGATGAATGCACTATGTATGTCAACAACCTGAGTGCTTCCCAAATAAAATGTGTTAAACATATACTTCCACCCATTCCAAATAATAAACAACATGGATAACATGATCAAACCACACCCTCAACATATGTAATCAATAGAACATGGATATCTTCAAACGATGGTACCCAACCAGGAATATGAGTACGAACACAAATAGCATAAATATAATCAAGTATAAGACACATTAATCGACCGACGGAATAACCATCACTATTTTACTTGCCTTTACTGGGGAACTTGGACAAAGCCCTAAGTGCGATCTGGAAGTCCACCACCTGTTTTTGACACACCACTTAGTGCACAAATTCACATAACAAACGCTCATAAACGACACCGCACCTACGCACAATTCCAAACCCATTGCAAGCGACTTATCACCCCCATCACCCAACAACTGCAGCGGCGCTGCTTGTCAATTTCATATCTTTAAAATTATGACAGCAGCGGTAACAAACAAAAACTCCAGAAGAATCTACATAAAATTCCCCACAAGTTTTGTATACAAATGATAATTAAATTCCAAACCCTAATTAGCCCAAAACAGTCCACAAGATGAACCCTGCAATCTGTTTTTGGACAGCAACATACCCAGATTCAAACAACGATATCTCCTAAAATATAACTCCGAATCGAGCGCATAAGTACTCGTTGGAAAGGTATGACAAAGTTCTACATGATTCTCTCACTGATCCCCACTAATTACCCACGAAAAATTCCCAGAAATCACTAGAACTACTGATGTTCGCCCACCCACAAAATTTCTAGACAGCACCTCTACTGATTCGCATAGGTAAACATATAATCAATTGGATTGCAACATAATTAAACAAGAGATAATCTCAAAATCACCTTGAATTCTCCCCCTTTTTTCCTGCTTCCTTCCTCCCACCAATTCTCCACTTGAAACTTGCACCCACATGAAGAAGATCCGACGTGGAAGGACGACACTTGGAGAAGAGGAGATGGG
This sequence comes from Zea luxurians, assembly GCA_029449295.1. NCBI lineage: Eukaryota > Viridiplantae > Streptophyta > Magnoliopsida > Poales > Poaceae > Zea > Zea luxurians. The sequence continues at coordinate 31,439,064 of JAOPSE010000014.1, forward strand.
GGGCGTGGCGGCTAGGGATGGAGGGGTGGCTTCTGCAAAACACTTGAGAATGGGGGGCGGCTGCAGCACTTGGGGAAGAGAGAGGAGGGGAGATGGGGGGTGGCGGCCAAAGGAGGGGAGGGGGCGGCTGCCCCCAAGGGGCCTTAAGAGAGGGGGCGCCTAGGGTTTGGGGGAGAAAGTGGGCTTTCCCACCGCCGGATCACGATCAACGGCCCAAAATCATACCTACGCCAGAGCTCCCGACCCCCGCGCACACATCAAACATACATTTTACTGTTTTACGGATGTTTACCTCCTAAAATTCCAAACCTCCCATAACACGGAACCCGCAAGAGAAAACATAGAAAAAAGAGTAAACTTCAATTTCTTCTTCTTTTCTGAAAATTGGGTATCACACCCAAATATGATATTATCAACATAAATTTGGCATACAAACAAATCATTTGCAACGGTTTTGGTAAAGAGAGTAGGATCGGCTTTACCGACTTTGAAGCCATTAGTGATTAGAAAATCTCGCATGCATTCATACCATGCTCTTGGGGCTTGCTTGAGCCCATAAAGCGCCTTTGAGAGTTTGTAAACATGGTTAGGGTACTCACTATCTTCAAAGCCGGGAGGTTGCTCAACATAGACCTCTTCCTTGATGGGTCCATTGAGGAAGGCACTTTTCACGTCCATTTGATAAAGCTTGAAGCCATGGTAAGTAGCATAGGCAAGTAATATACGAATTGACTCAAGCCTAGCTATGGGTGCATAAGTTTCATCAAAATCCAAACCTTCGACTTGTGAATAACCCTTGGCCACAAGTCAGGCTTTGTTCCTTATCACCACACCATGCTCATCTTGCTTGTTGCGGAATACCCACTTGGTACCTACAACATTTTGATTAGGACGTGGAACCAGATGTCATACCTCATTCCTCGTGAAGTTGTCGAGCTTCTCTTGCATTGCCATCACCCAATCCGAATCTCTTAATGCATCCTCAATCCTGTAAGGTTCAATAGAGTAAACAAAAGAGTAATGCTCACAGAAATGTGTGACTCGAGATCGAGTAGTGTTGGGGGCTAGCTTCGTCGCCGAAGGTCCTGCAAGAAGAAACACCTTCGGAAGATCAACACTGAAGCAGCGCCGAAACTGTCATCTAAGGAGCTTCGACATAGTAACACGCTTTGAGACGAAGGTGTAGCACCGACTTAAAGATGAAAGGACAGATTGACCCATGATAAGTTATGTCATAAATGTAGTCAATTGTACAGGGTGTAATTATAATTTCACATACGTTGTGCCCTGTGTCTATAAATAGATGAACAGTACCCCTGTACTGTTCACGTTGATTTATGCTCGCTCGTGTATCACGCTCGGACCTTTGCTTTCTGTCAAGCCGAAGGTACAAATATAATTCAATATCGGTTTTGTTTATCCATAACAATTAAAATATATTAATAACATCATATGATTATTCATGTTGACTTTCATATTTCATATTTCATATGCTTCTTCTTACATTAATTTACACTATAATAACGAAGGTATGTCCTTCATCACCTTCGTCTGAAGATCATTATATCTCATGGGAAATAATGCTTTGGAGGACGAAGGATATTATCTTTTAACATTTTATGTTGCCTTATTCTTGATTCATAGCACTTGAGAACAAGCCCCCAACATTGGCGCCCACCTCTGGTGAACTCACTTCCACTTTTGAGCCGATGGCTTCATTCAGCAACCAAGTTGTGGCACCTTCGGCTACGAAGCTGGTCCTCCTGATAACAGGCGGTTCATGCTCAGAGCCAGCCAACAAGAAGCAGAAGAAAGAAGTGCAGAGAAGGGTGCAGCATGTTGGCGTGCAGGGACCCTTCGTCAAGTCCAAATGGTCCCACATCCCAATCACCTTCTCCCAGGAGGATCTTCAGCTTAAGGATTACCCCCACAATGATGCTATGGTCATATCTTGTGTCATCAAGGGTTTTCTAGTCCATAATGTTCTGGTTGATACAGGCAGTGCAACAGATATCATATTTGCTAAGGCTTTCAGACAAATGCAAGAGCCAAAGGATAAGATTCATGATGCTACACACCCTCTTTGTGGCTTCGGAGGAAGGCAAATTGTAGCACTCGGCAAAATCACAATGCCAGTAACCTTCGGCTTCGTTCATAACACAAGGACTGAACAAATTGTTTTTGATATTGTTGATATGGAGTACCCATACAATCAATCATTGGCCGAGGGACACTCAATGCTTTCAAAGCTATACTTCATCCAGCATACTTATGTATGAAGATACCTTCAGAGCAAGGGCCCATTGCTATCCATAGAAGTCAAGGGGCTGCTAGAAAAGCTGAAGGAAATTGGACATATTCAAAGGCAATCCATAATATAGATGAAGCCGAAGCCTGTGAACAGTACAAATACAAAAGAGAGAAGGCTGCTTCAGCAGATCAGCCGAAGCCTATGCTTCTATGTGAAGACATAGCAGAGCAAAAGGTACTACTGGGGTCTCAGCTATCTGAAGGGCAAGAGAAAACTTTGATAAGATTTTTATTCAACAACAAAGATGTCTTTGCTTAGTCAGCCAATGATCTCTGTGGTGTCAACAGAGATGTCATTGAACATTCACTCAATGTGGACCCATCCTTTAGGCCAAGAAAGCAAAGGCTTCAGAAAATGTCTGATGACAAAGCCAAAGGTGCTCAAAATGAAGTGAAAAGACTTCTCAGTGCTGGTGTCATCAGAGAGGTAAAATATCTAGAATGGTTAGCCAATACTGTTATGGTGAAGAAGGCCAATGGCAAATGGAGAATGTGCATTGATTTTACAGATCTTAACAAGGTTTGTCCGAAGGATGAATTCCCATTGCCAAAAATAGATTCTCTAGTAGACGCAGCAGCTTCTTAAGAGCTCATGAGTCTACTGGATTGTTACTCTAGCTACCACCAAATCTGGATAAAAAAGGAAGATGAGCCAAAAACTAGCTTCATAACCCCCAATGGCACATATTGATATCTTTGGATGCCTGAGGGGCTCAAGAATGCTGGAGGAAGCTTCAGCAGAATGACAGCCAAGGTCCTTCATTCTCAGATAGGCAGAAATGTGTTGACCAATGTTGATGATATCATAGTGAAAAGCACGAAGCAAGAAAATCATATTGTTAATTTGTAAGAAACATTTGCCAATTTTAGACAAGCTGGTCTAAAGTTAAACCTAGAAAAATGTGTTTTTGGGGTGAAGAAGGGCAAGTTCCTTGGCTGTCTGGTATCAACGAAAGGAATTGAAGCTAACCCAAGCAAGATCGAAGCTATCCTTCGGATGGAGCCGCCAAGTACGAAGAAAGGAGCTCAACGACTAGCAGGAAGATTGGCTCATTGAACAGATTCATATCAAGATCAGCAGAAAGGAATCTACCATTTTTTGAAATACTAAAGTCAACCGAAGTCTTTCAGTGGGGCCCGACGCAACAAAAAGCTTTTGAAGAATTGAAACAATATCTAATTGATTTAACAATGTTAACGCCACCTACGCCAGGGGCTCCATTGCTTTTTATATGTGGCAGCCTCGCATTCTGCAGTAAGCGCAGCGTTGGTGCAGGAGAAGCTAGATGGCCAAGCTAAAAAGCAAGTTCCAGTATACTTTGTCTCTGAAGTTTTAAGTCCATCAAAGAAAAATTACACAGAATTGGAGAAGGTATTATATGCTGTGTTAATGGCTTCCAGAAAGCTTCGGCATTATTTTCAATCATACCACATAATTATTCCTTCGTCACAACCTCTAAAGGACATCATGAGGAACAGAGAAGCTACTGGGAGGATTGGAAAATGGGCTGCATAGCTTAACGAATTCATCATTGATTATGTGCATAGATATTCAATTCAGTCTCAGGCATTAGCAGACTTCATCGCTGACTGGACGCCAGGGGCTCAAGAAGAAGAAATAAATAAAGATGCCGAAGCTTGGACAGTGTTCTGTGATGGTTCTTGGGAACCTTCGGCGCAGGAGTAGCTGCCGTTCTAGTAGCACCTTCGAAAGTCAAAACATGTTATGCAGCCAAGCTTGATTTCAGTTGCACAAATAATATTGTTGAGTACGAAGCACTTCTGTTGGGGCTTCGGAAGTTAAGGGCAATGGGAATAAGAAGGGCCATTATGAAAACTGATTCTTAAGTTATTTCTGGCCATGTGGACAAAAGTAGTAAGGCAAGAGATCCAAAACTTGAAAGATATCTGGATACAGTTCGAAGGTTGTAGGCTTCTTTCGAAGGTTTTTCTGTTAAGAATATCCCAAGAGGTGAAAATGAGCATGCAGATTTATTAGCCAAATCAGCGGCCCAGGGGCTCCCTCTACCTTCGGAAGTATTCTTTGAAACAATAAAGGCACCTTCGGTTGAACTCATGGAGAGAGCAGTGCTCGTTATTTCTCCAGTACATAGTGAAGATTGGAGGACTGAAATCATATCTTTCCTCTAGGGTTACTGCCTCTCGGACGGCGAAGTTTATAATAAGAGAATGGAAGCAAGAACAAGACCATATATCATAATAGAAGGGGAATTATACAAACATGGAGTTTGCTCCCCCTTCTCAAGTGTTTATCCAGAACCGAAGGTATAGAACTAATGAAAGAGATACATGCAGGATTGTGTGGATCTCATATTGGGTCTAGGCCTTTGCTGGGAAAGGTTTTTAGATAGGGATTTTACTGGCCGAAGGTAGCTTCGGATGATCAGATCTAGTCCAAAAGTGTGAGAATTATCAAAAATGTGCAAGGGACCAGAAACAACCTTCGTCATTAACTCAGTTAATACAGCCAACCTAGCCATTACAAAGATGGGGCCTGGATTTGTTAGGTCCACTTCCACCAGCACAAGGCAATTTAAGATATGTTGTGGTGGCTGTAGAATATTTTTCCAAGTGGATTGAAGCCAAGCCTTTGGCCACAATAACTTCGGTCACAGTCCAGAAATTCTTCTAGCAAAACATTGTTTGCCGCTTCGACGTGCCTAAGGCTATAACTGTGGACAATGGAAGACAGTTTGATGCCGAAGCTTTCAAGGAATTCTGTGATCAAATTGGCACGAAGATTCATTTTGCATCAATCAGGCACCCAGAGTCAAACGGGCTGGTCGAAAGAGCAAATGGTATTATAATGACGGGAATAATGAAGTTAATCTTCAATCAACCCAGAGGAAAGTGACTAGATGAGTTGATTAAAGTGGTGTGGAGCCACAATACAACTATATCAAGGTCAACAGGTTTTACACCGTTTAAGTTATTGTTTGGTGACGAAGCTATAACCCCAGAAGAAGCCAAGGCAGGGTCAATTAGAACAGTAGCTTTGGCCGAGGACGAAGCTGATTATTCTGTGGCAAAAGATGCTATAGAAGGGACCAGACTTCAGGCTGTGGAGAATATCAATAAGTATCAAGCCGAAACAATAAAATGGCGTGACAGAAAAGTTCGGCTGAAAAACATTAAGCCAGGGCATTTGGTACTTCGGAGAGTGGCTAATCCAGACACAGTAGGCAAGCAACAGCTGAAGTGGGAAGGACCCTTTCTGGTGGTATCTTTGTCAAGGCCCGGTTCTTACAGATTGAAGGATATGGACGGCAACGACATTCCTAGATCTTGGAATGCGGATGAGCTTCGACGATATTATGTGTAACTTGATGTAATCTTTTTTTATTTTTTCTATGGCACCCTTTTCCTTTCCAAAGGGGGAGAAAGGTTTTTAATGGGGCCATAATTTGTAATTTTTTCCTTTCTTATCCAGCTCTACGAGAGCAAAATCCCCCAAAATGTGTAAAATGTAAAATCTGAGTATGCACTATCGAGTGCAGAGAGAAAAAAAATAGGGAGAAGCTCGAAAGCCGTCCCTAAGGGGATGTAGAGCACGACGAAGCTACAAAAAGTCGTTCCTAAGGGAGCGTAACGTAAGTTTTCTGCTCAAAAGTCGTTCCTAAGGGAATGTAGAGCCAAATACCGCCGAAATAGAAGGCGAAGAGTTCAAAAGACGTTCCTAAGGGAATGCAGAACTTACACTGAAAAGTCAACGGTGATACTGCCAAAATAGAAGGCGAAGAAGTTCAAAAGACGTTCCTAAGGGGATGCAGAACTTACACCGAAAAATAAGTGGTGCAGCCAAAAAATAAACGGCAAAGAGATTTCAGCTATTCTTAAGGGAATGAAGAGTTTTGATGTGGCTTCATAAGCATGTGTCTGGACATTCATTTGCACAATACATCACATCATTCATTGCATTCATATACATTCATTCAGACATACATAGGATCATCATATTATACAAATACAGACAGTTGCTTCGGCTTTAATGATAAGGCTTCGGTGAAAGGAAAAGAAGCAAATTTATGCTTCGTTGTGTACGAAAAGAAGGGAAGGTGTTTTTCGCCTTCGGCTCAAAAAATACAAGTTTCGTCCACATCAAAGCAATTCATTCATGGACGAAAAGGTAAAAATATATTACAAGGTATGGACAAATTTACAGAGTATTATCTGATTACAATATTCTTTACAAGAATAATTCAAAAGTTCCTCTAAAGTTTTTCAAAGCAATGTTTTCGGCTTCAGCTTCATCCACCAAGCTTCGGATCATTGCTCTTTGGCTTCGTCATCCTGTACATAACAAAGTGTCATAAGGTAAATTCAAGTTTCAAGGAAAAGGTAAGCACAAGGTATGAGTTTATTACCGGTTTGAGGTGTCGTCGAGCTTTGTCACCAGCCAAGCTTCGTCCACCCTTCACCCAAATTTGAGTTACGAATCTGTTCCCAATGCTTCGGGCCAGGTCGAGGATGTCATTCAGGTCCGTTGGTGATAAGCTGAAGTTTGGCATGTTTACAATATTCCTGTGCGTGTAACCAGCCTTCATAAAAGCAATAGCTGTGCCACGAGAAGCTAGCAGAGCACAGAAGTCACCATGCCCAACTATGACTTCATTAAGAGCATCAACTTCGCCTTCAATATGATCAAAGATGCCTGGCAGGTCTTCAGCTAAAGGTTTAAACTTTTTAGAACTAGCTCCAACTGAGTTGAAGACCTACTTCAGTCGTTGCACGCAACGGTTGCCGAAGTTCAGACATTTATCTTGAAGTTCCTTCAATGACTTTTGCAAGTTTGAACTCTTTGCAACTTCAGCTTCAAGCTTTGCATCAAAATCCTTCTTCTCTTGTTCTAAGCTTTTTGATTTCATGGAGAGTTCACTGTTTAATTTAGCAATCTCGGCTTGGGCTTCTGCCAGCAAACCCTCCATTGTTTGAATCATGAAATCTTTCTTCTCCAGAGCAGCTTCGTGATCTTTAATTTTGGCCTCTAAGCCCTCAATTATAATCTCATTTCTCTTGTCCTCGAGGTCTTGTTGCATCCTCAAGGCTTTACTTAGTAGTAGACTCTGAAAAAATAACCTTCATGAGAAGCAACCTTCATCTCGAAAATAATAAAAAAGTTAAAGTAGGAATTTTACCTTAAAATTAGAATAAAACAAGCTATCGGCGATATGTTGTCGCCAGTATCTGCTGAGGTTGGCCTCAAGCTTCGGAAAGCCAACACTCTTCGATAGAGTGCTGACAACCTTTGCTCCAGTCCGGTCCCGGAGACATCCTAAGCTCTCTTCGTCAACGCCACCGAAGAGCAGTGCTCCTGGTTGATAGCCACATGATATTGCATAATCCCTCAACTCTTCCTTCTCAGCTTTAGACAGCTTTTGCCCAAGTATGTTTTGAAAATTAAAATCCTTTTCCCCCAAAGTATCTTCGACAATCTCCTTCCCCTTCTCTTTCCCGGGCGCTGGGTCCAGAGTCTCTTCGGCAGCTGCAGCAGCTTCTTCCGCAGCCGTGTTCAAAAGCATCTTATCAATATCAGAAAAAGTGCTTTCTAGATTTGTATCTTCAGCCGTCTCAGCTTCGACAGTTGCAGCTTCGGCGGGGCAGCCTCGGTAGCTGCAGTGTCTTCGACAACTGGTGTTTTTGACGCTGAAGCCGATGGTGGCGTTTCTTCAATAGCATCAATAACAGTAATAATCCTTTGCCTTTTTTCAGCAGGCTTCTTGATTGCCGCAGGCTCCTCTTTCTTCGATAAAAGCTTCATCAGTTGTGGCCATAGTGGACTTAGCTTGAGAGGTAAAGATTCGATCATTACCTGTAAAATTTTCTCCACGTTAGCAGCAGGAGGCGTTGAAGGAACTTCTTCCTCTATATCAGTGGTTCTTGGCTTCGTAGCCGCAGCTTTTCTTTTCTTCGGAACAGCCACCTTCGGCTCAGGGCTGGATTTTTTCTTCTTTAAAGCTTTCTCATCTTCTTCTATCATTCTAGCAACTTGTCTCTTCATAACACTGACAACTCTTTTACGCTTTGGCCCTTCGGCACCCTTGCTTAATCGTTCATAGTCAGGGTATTCAAATTGAAGGGCATCCATTACTCGATTCAGTCTTCATTTCGGTCGGATACCGAAGGCCGCAGTCATCAATTGATCTTATTTCTTAGTATAGTTGCCCAAAATTTCATTGCACATAGCGTCAATCATTTCCAACCATTCTTGGCAAGGCCCTTTGAAATGTTTCTTGAACTTGAAGTGATAAGGCAGTCGAACAAGTTCATTCTTTTTCTTTTCTCCTTTAAGCTTCGGCATATTCCATTCCTTTAATGTCGGAAATACTTTATTGGCCAAGTATTCCTGCACCAAATCTCTAGTACCGATATGCTCATATACAACTCGGAATTCGCCCATAGCTTCTCGGCATGGTGACCCTTGCAGCATGTCGCACAGGGGCCTAGTTAACCCGAAGGTTGGGACCAATGGGCTCTGAACTATCTTCTCCTTTTTCTCATCAACCTTAACATAAAACCACTCATTCTTCCAACCGGTTGGCCATTTGGTGCGATAACTGACTACCGGAGTCTTCATATCTTTGTGATAAGCAAAGTTGTAACAGCCGAAATTCTCGTGAAGCCCATCTTCTCTAGCGTTCGTCTGATAATGAAGCTCATGCACCTGGCAGAAAGCTTCGACAAGCGGCTCCACTCCTTGGCTTTGAAGAGCCTAGATAAAGACGTTGAGCCTAACGATGGCGTTAGGAGTCAGCTGATGAAGATAAATTTCGAAATCTTCCAAAACATCCCCAATCATTTCATGTAAAGGAAACCTCAATCCTGCTTTGAAGAAACTTCTGAAAACTACCACCTCATCATTTTCTAGCTTCGAAGTAGTTTCTTCTTTGCCAAAACGAATTAGCTTCTTCTCGGCTTCCCCAAAGTAGTCTAGCTTTAACATCATGGGCATATCAGCCACAGAGACAGTAGACTTTCCAAAGTCCAAGTGGCTGGGTTTGGATGGCATGACGGTGTTATAATCTATCTCTTCTTCATCAGCATTACCCTCTTCAATGTCAGCCTGTTCAGCTTCGGAAGCATGTGCACCTTCATCAGAGGCACCCTCTGTTACAACCAGTCCCGATTGCCTCATTACTTTGAAGATTGGGGCAGTTTCAGCAGCTTCGGCCTCCTCTTCGTCACGCGTAATTCTAGCGGTTGAACGCACTCTGGCCATTTGTTGATTTCCTTGCAGTTCTTACAAAGTTGATTGTTTTTTTGCAGTTTTTTGACGAAGCTCCCTCTTTTGACGAAGCTAATCCAGAACAGTGGCTCGCTCAGAAATGCAGTGAAAAAGCTTCGGCTATGGTTAACATTTTCAACAGCACAACAGTACAATGGCAATGAATGCTGTGATAACTTCACAACTACCTATCTGTTTATATAGTGCTGCAGGTGGGAAGGTGAATCGCCAAACTAACCGCACCCGCTGAACAGTTACTCACACCCGCTAAACGGTGGACCAACCGGTGCTTAGGACAAGAACCGCCAGACCACACATATCCGTTGCATGGTGAACCACCTCTCGCGCATGGAATATTTTAATCGTTTCTCGACAACGAGCTCAGGGAAGGTGTTTTTCGGACCTTCGGCATTTTGAAGCTTCAGAGATGTTTTCACGGATCAAGCACGTTACGAAAAACGATCTAGCACCGCGAAGGGGCTACTGTTGGGGGCCAGCTTCGTCGCTGAAGGTCATGCAAGAAGAAACACCTTCGGAAGATCACACTGAAGCAGCGCCGAAACTGTCATCTAAGGAGCTTCAACATAGTAACACGCTTTGAGACGAAGGTGTAGCACTGACTTAAAGATGAAAGGACAGATTGACCCATGATAATTTATGTCATAAATGTAGTCAATTGTACAGGGTGTAATTGTAATTTCACATAGGCTATTCCCTGTGTCTATAAATAGATGAACAGTACCCCCATACTGTTCACGCTGATTTATGCTCGCTCGTGTATCACGCTCGGACCTTTGCTTTCTGTCAAGCTGAAGGTACAAATGTAATTCAATATCGGTTTTGTTTATCCATAACAATTAAAATATATTAATAACATCATATGATTATTCATGATTATTCATGTTGACTTTCATATTTCATATTTCATATGCTTCTTCTTACATTAATTTACACTGTAATAACGAAGGTATGTCCTTCATCACCTTCGTTTGAAGATCATTATATCTCATGGGAAATAATGCTTCGGAGTACGAAGGACATTATCTTTTAACATTTTATGTTGCCTTGTTCTTGATTCATAACACTTGAGAACAAGCCCCCAACAAGTAGTTACCCCCTTATGAATATCACCAAGAATGGAGTTGACAGGGTGATCTCTTTGAATCGCCTGGTGGACTCTTGGGTGTGGCGGTCTTTGACCCTGTATTTCTTGATCATCCTCCTTGTCTTGATTGTCTTCATCTCTCCCTTGATCATTGGCCACTTCTTGAGGTGGCTCATCCTCTTGATCTTCTTCTTCATTATCTTGAGCCTGTTCCTCATCTTGAGTTAGTGGAGATCCTTGTATGGAAGATGACGGTTGATCTTGTGCTTGTGGAGGCTCTTCGGATTCCTTAGGACACACATCGCCAATGGACATGTTCCTTAGCGCGATGCATGGAGCCTCTGTCGGTGTTTGGGCCTGACCACGCACCCGGGGGTTACTCCTCGAGGTGCTTTTGGGTAGGACGGTATTGCTGATTGTAGCTCGATGGTTCATGCAAGACGCACGAGAGATGATAGACAATTTTCTACAGGTTCGGGCCGCTTGGAGAGGCGTAACACCCTACTTCCTGGTGTGGATCTTTATGTGGTGGGTTACAGGGGAATTCTCTAGTATGAAGAATGCTAGAGAACCAAGTGGATGGCTAATGAATGACCTGTCTTTGATGGGGTGCACCCTAGGCCTTATATATCCGACTGTGGGGCACTTACATGCGTGTACGATAACGATGTATGCCTAAGTAATAGTGAACCGACCGAACTTATCTTTCTACAATCTTGCCGACTTATTCTCACTTAGTTCCGATGTCCAAGGTGGATAACGCTCACAACCTCGCGAGCCACTGTAACACCCTGAATTTGGGGGTATAAAATTTCTTTTCTAATATCCACCAAATTCAGGTGTTACTATCTCAGTTCTTCGCTTTCCTTTCTCTTTTTCGTAAAAATAGAGAATTATTTTATTTTATATTAGCGTAAACCTAGTGGAATGAGCCCTAGAGGCACTTTGGTTGTTGCATTCATGTCGTTGCATGTGTTTCTAATTGCAAAATGTGTTTGAAACATGTTAACATATCTTATAGAAGCGCTCGATAAATTTTCATATTTTCGAAATATTTTTCTATTTTCCGGAAACCAAAATCTATTTATTTGAGGAACTTAAAAATGTTTTTAGAAGTTCTAATTATGTTTTTTGAGTTCATTAGGTGCCAAAACATTTATAGGAATTTTTCTAGGATTTTTGAAAGCATATATAATATTTTGAGCACAAAATATGGATTTCTAGGCTTTTTCGAATTTTAAAAATGGTAAAATCCGAATTTTAACCGAATTTCTATCTCGTCCGAACCCTAGATATATATACATATCCGACTTCATCTCGTCAAGCCCGTTCTAGAATATGAAACGGTTTCTTCAAATCTGATCCCTAGCTCCCGGTATTGCCCGCCGAAGTTTAGGGTGGTTCCAACTCTGGCGACAACTTCGGCGAGCAATTACTCCCAATTCGTGCATTGTCTGCCAAATCCAAGGGTACCGCTGCGTTCGTCTTGTCGAGGGCTTCGTCGCAGCGTGTTCGGTTCGTCGATTGGACCCCCGAATCTCCGGCAATTGGTGGATTTCCTCTCGGCTCCGGTGAGGGTCTTCTTCCCCGGTGAGAACCTCCATTGTTATACCTAGGGTTTCTTCGTTTAACCGTCCGTGCAGAGCCTCCCTCACTCTCTCCTCACCTTCCCCGGCAGCGGTGCCCCTCCCCCTCCATTTCCCCTCCCGGCGGCACCCCTTTCCCCCTCTCCGGCGACGGCGGCGGTGGCCAGTGGTGGCTCCCGTGCCCCGCGCCCGCGCGAGCTCTCTCCCAGGCCCCCCGCGCCCGCGGGCGCGCATGCCCTGCGCGGCGTGGCCGGCCCCCTACGGCGGTAGAGCTCCTCTCCTCTGCGCTGCACCCCCATGGCCATGGAATTCCAACATGAGGAAGAGGAGAGAGTAAGAAGATGATGGCAATTTCGTAAATAAGTACGCGCGAATTACAATATGGTTTAAAACATTTATAACTTTTGCGTTTTAAACCCGATTCGATCTATTCAAGTTGTGTTAGATTCGTATTAAAATTATCTTAATTTAGAAATATTTATCCTTATTGTTGCATATTTTATTTAATTTATTTAAACGTTTGTTTAACCAATAGCTACTAAAGCGACATTTCAATTTTAAAATCTAATTTCGGAATTCAATTTGCGCATTTATAATTAGTCACCAATATGATTAACCTTAACTAAATATTACTTATTAATAATCATTTAGTGTAATCGTGTTGTCATTTATTTATTAGTTTCGCATGTCGGTCTGTGCGCGTGCCGCGGTGCTGTTTCGCGCACGTCGTCGCGAGTCGTTCGCGAGTGTCGCACGTGTTGTTCGCACGCGTTGTCGCGTGCCGTTCGCGTGTGTCGCGCGCCTTGCCGCGCGCCGTTCGCGCGTATAGCGTGTTGTCCGCACGCGAGATTAAATCGTTCGCTTATAATTACTCATGTAAATTAATTAGTTATTTATTTAATCATCAACTATTAAAATACTAAGTTAGTCAAAACTAGGTAGTAGTATTAATTTACATTTGATTAATATCAATTAATATAATTATGTTGAATTGGATGTTTTATTTAGTACTTGTTTAACGTAAACGCGCTAACCCCTCGACCATAGCTTCGTCTATCGTGGTTCTTTTTCTCGCGTAACCGTAGAGGCACTCTTTATTTTATATTGCTCGCTTCTATAATATTTTATCTTGTATGGTGTAATGTTCTTATGCATATGTATATGTTTGTTTACTTGTGCCTGTTCGTCTTCGCTTCGCGTTGCGATTAGATCGCGATTCGTTTCCGAGCTTCGAGGAATCGATGGTCAGACATTGGCGACCTAGAGATCAAACTCTTCGAGTTGTACAAAGTTGAAGACCCTGAGCATCTGTTTGGTGAAGGCAAGTGTCCTCTGACTTATTATGTCCCATTTACTTTATAATTCATCAACCTGCATACCATGATCAACCAATGGATTGACTAGCTTTGTATTTACCTTGTCCTTGATTACTTTTTGGGTTATTATGGTTAGCTTCATGCTATTGCTTTACTTTAATCAAACATGATGTGAACACTTATGATACGATGTTGTCATTATGATTATGATGATTGGACTGGTGATACTTTAAGGGGACTCGAGCGGTTTCTCGAGTGCCTCTTCGTAAGGACTGGTTTGTTGGATGACCGCCCGAGAAAACAGTGCAACCATGAGGGTGGTATGGGACGCCCTTAGCTAAATAATTAGAGGAATAGAGGTGTAGTTTGCTTCGCCGTCGTGCCATCAATGGGGCTCGGTGTATGCGGCTCGCTTTGTCGATGGTGGATTGCCCCTTGGGGAGGAGTGTGGTACATTTAGGAAACCTAACGGGTGGCTACAGCCTTAGGGAATCTTTGTAAAGGCTTCATAGTGAATCCCTGGCCATTCACCTCAAGAGTGAATAAGGGTCTTGCAAGCCCAGGCTAGAGAGGGAATCACGGCTCATGGGTAAAGTGCGCAACCTCTGCAGAGTGTTATGAAACTGATATATCAGTCGTGCTCGCGGTTATGAGCGGCCAAGGGAGCTCCATTGATTAGAGATACTTGATTAGAGATGTTCGGATTATAGGTGGTGATGAGAATGATGGTTTTGGTATTGACTATGGTAATGGTAAGTGGTATTCTTTCCATTTGGAAAGGGTACTTTTGTGTTAACAACTTGGGTTAATACTAAAATCTGGCTCTCTCTACTAATAATAATAATATGACCAACTAAAATCAACTGCCTGACTTAACCCCACATAAAGCTAGTCCACTACAGCCAAACAGGACATTTGCTGAGTACGTTGATGTATACTCACCCTTGCTTTCACAAAACATCAGGTTGCCTTTGGTGCAATCTATGCTCAGGTAAAGAAGAAGGTGTCGAGGCAGATCTCCAGGAGTTCCAGGACTTCGACGAGTTCGAGGATTAGGCTAGCGACCTCCCCCAGTCAGCTGCCTATGGTGGGTTGTTTACGTTGGCTATGTTTTGATTCTGTGTACTTTGATTTATATTATGTAAATGACTCTAGTCTATAATATTATTACTTACTCTTTATTGTTATTCGAAGCATTGTGCTATGATGAGTCATTTATGTAATCGCTGTGTACGTGAATTTCTGATCCTGGCATGTACATGGTTCGCATTCGGTTTACCTTCTAAAACCGGGTGTGACAGCCGCCTTGGCTCGCGTTTGCTCATTCCCTGTGTCGGCCCATTCTACCAGCAGTTCTCCCCTAGCCCACGAAGGGATGGCCTTGCGAGACAATAGGCCCAAAGCCGTTCGCAAGGCCTTCTAGCCTTCTAGTGGACCCGGGGGTATCTATCCCCCACAAGCCCCCAATCTTTGAGTTGATTTTGAGATAATCAGCCCAAAGATTCTAGGTCCAGCTTGCAGTTTTGATTCCCATTTTGGTGATGAGCGCTTGGAAGGCGCACCTGTTGAACGTTGCTTCTGAACTCTGAGTGACTTAGTAAAAAACAATCTTTTGTTATCCTCCTTTGGTACATTCAACGATCTTCGCCTTATGCTTTAGAAATCGGCACTCTGTCATCAGCTTATGGTTTAGAGATCAGCATTCTGTCCTTTGGGGTTAAGGATTTATTGGGTGCATCGGAGGTGCACCCAATGGGTGTAGCCCCCAAGCTTTGAGTGGATTATTGAAAATAATCCACTCAAAGATCTTCATCTCATGCTATGGAAATCAGCATGTTGTCTTCATCTCATGCTTTAGAAACCAACATTTTATCTTTGTCTCATGCTTTAGAAACCAGCATTTTATCTTTGTCTCATGCTTTAGAAACCAGCATTTTATCTTTGTCTCATGCTTTAGAAATCAGCATTTTATCATCAGCTTATGCTTTAGTAAATCAACATATTGTCTTCATCTCGTGCTTTTGCGTACTCAAACAACGTGGTTTGCCCATGTCCTGTTAGGTTTGAAATTTATTTGATCGGTGACAGATTGGACGTCTGGTAGATGGCTCTTGGCTGGTCTTCATTTCGCTTGTGCTTCAATGCTTCTGCTGACTAGACTTGCAGTTCTGTAGCTATATTTGGCTTTCCTTTGATCTCTATCGATATCTTCCTTCTGTCTTAATACATTCATTGCGTATACTGTATGGATGTGACTGCTTCAGAAAATCTGTTGAAAATTCCTGGTCGTCCCCCACCCAATGGGTGTCCTCCAATGGGTGTGACCAAGGGACGTCTTGGTACGCAGAGCGTTTAGCACATTGTCCTGGAGTAGTAACTTGATGTGACCATGGGGCGTAATCATATTGCCCAAGCAGTTGACCTTAGTCCAAATGGTGTCATGTTACGCGAAGCGGCGTCTGTTGCCTGACTTGCCTTCAGGCGATTTGAATTGCTTATTGAATACTTGCGACTGTTCGGTGAGTGTGGTAGGAGATGAACAGTTGCCTCCGGCCTCTATAAATAGCCTGTTTTCCCCGTTGTTGTTTTTGCACATCCTCTGATCATCTGTTGTTTATTTCTCAACCCCCTCTTCTCTTCCATCTAGCCATGGGCAAGGACAAGAAGGGTCAGGGTTCACCGCGTCGCTCCGGCGACAAACAGAAGCGTGAATCGAGTCCTTCGTTGGAGGACTTCGGTGACTCCGAGTACTTGGAAGAGGAGTTCTCCTCCGAGCCCGAGGGGTCTCCGGTCTACGCTTCCCCCCCAGTGTCGTCCGATGACTCAGACGATTCCTAGGGGATTACCGCCGAGGTGTGGATGTACATCCAGTCCGTTGAGCGCGCCGGGATCGAGGGTACGGATGAGTCGGAGGTCTCCTCGGACGAGGAGGACTCTTCCGAGGAAGGGAGCGGCGGCGACAGCGACGACGAGGGCGACAGCAGCGATGGCGGTGATGGTGACGATGATGGCGACGACGGCGGCGACGGCGACGATGACAGCGACGACGGCGGCAAGGGTGGCGGAGGCTACGGTAGCGGTAAGGGCGGCGACGACGGCAAGGGCGGCAGCAGCAAGGCCAGTGGCAAAGCACCACTGGCTTAAATATTAGTATAGATAGTTAGTAGTAGCAGTAGTAATAGTGAAATAATGTAGTAGTTAGTAGTGTAGTGTAATGTGAGTAATATAGTAATGTAATGTAGTAAAAGGGGAAAAGGCTGATTCATAATGGGCCAGTCTTTGAGTTTACGAAAACCCCTTCCACTATGTAATGAAGAAGTTTTAGTTGTTCCGAGCAAACTTTCGTCTTTTCGCCGCTCCTTCTTTATAATCGCTTGATAGTTCATCTTTGCACCTAACACTGCCGGCGTTTTTAGAAATAATCACCAAGCGATAACTGATAACACTGGCATTTTTAGAGGTAACTGCTGAGTCGTGCATGACACTGTCGGCATTTTTAGAGGTAACGGCCGAGTTATGCTCGACACTGCCAGCATTTTAGAGGTAACGGTCGAGTTATGCTTGACACTGTCGACGTTTTAGAGGTAACGGTCGAGTTATGTTTGACACTGTCGGTGTTTTAGAGGTAACGGTCGAGTCATGTCTGAAGCCTCGCTTTCCCGAGTGATGACTTGGCACTTTTTAGAAATGGCGCCCAACCTAGGAAAACCCCATTTATGCTCATGTCGACGTGCACTTTTGATTTTTGAGCCCTAACTTCACTTTTCCGCCTCGAACCACTCTTCTGTTTCCTTGAAATTTCGCTCCCGTTCGTTCTGCCGGCGAGATTGCGATGGCGCCGAAACGGAAGAAACAAAGCTCCGCCGTGGTTATCATCCCGCCAATCGACCCCAACAGTCAGTTGCCATTCGCGGGTAACCATATGTCTATAATTTCAGAGTTTGATCTTCTGTGCCTTGTGGATGTCGGGGTTTTACCTCCAAAAGAACTCTGTTCTTGGCGGATTTGCCGCGGAGTTACTGTTTCGACGGACGAAACTCATGAGTCTGTCATCTACGTTCCCTTTCTTATCCGTGGTCTCGCTCTTCCTGTTTCTCCCTTCTTCCGCGGTCTCCTTGACTTTTACAATCTGAACTTGACTCACTTGAACCCTAATTCTATCTTGCAAGTTTCCATTTTTATTCATCTGTGTGAGGCCTATCTCGGGATTCTTCCCCATTTCGGCCTTTGGAAGTATCTATATCATTGTTGGCCCGGGATGGCTAGGGGACAGCACCAACTTGTTGGCGGCACCAGTCTGGAACTGCGTCATAGGAGGAAGTCAGAGTACCTCAATATCCCTTTGAAGGATAGCATCAAGGGGTGACGCCTCGAGTGGTTCATCGTGGAGAATCACTGCAAGTCCCTTCCTCCTCGGTCGGGGAGGCAGCCAGATATCCGTACTCCAAGCTGGGTAGAATCTTCGACCCCTTCGGAGGTAACAGAGGTGAAAGTGTTGCTTGCTGAGGTCTGCTTATTGAAAGACAGAGGTTTGACTGCTGAAGCTGTGGTCGCTGATTTCGTATTCAAAAATATTCAGCCTTTGAAAGATAGGGCATACCCAGCTTCTTTGTACAGTGGTATCAATGACTCTACACGGGTGACCAAGCAGAGAATTCCTACTGAGGATCTGGTGAGCCGACTGGACATGATTCTGAGGGGCAGAGTGTCAAATGTTGGTGCTCCTGTTGCCTATTCTGCCTGGAATCTGCCACCACATATGTCATTTTCTGAATTTGTGTCCAACCCTCCTGCTAGTGATGGTGGTCTGGGTCTTAGAGTGCGACCCTCTCCCGAGGATATTGAAAGTCGCCTAGAGGGGGGTGAATAGGCGGAAACTAAAATTTACAACTTTAAACACAACTACAAGCCGGGGTTAGCGTTAGAAATAAATGCGAGTCCGAAAGAGAGGGCGAAAACAAATCACAAGGAAATGAAGCGAATGGCACGGTGATTTGTTTTACCGAGGTTCGGTTCTTTAGAACCTAGTCCCCATTGAGGTGGTCACAAATACCGGGTCTCTTTCAACCCTTTCCCTCTCTCAAACGGTCACCTAGACCTAGTGAGCTTTCTCCTTAATCAAATGGGTCACTTAGACCCCTAAAAGGACCACCACAACTTGGTGTCTCTTGCTTTGATTACAAGTGTCTTGAGAACAAGAATGAGGAAGAAGAAAGCCAACCAAGCAACAAGAGCAACAAAAGAACACAAGTCGATCTTCTCACAAGTCCTAAAAACTAGAGTTGAATTGTGGACTTTGATTTAATCGGAGGCTTTGATTTGTGTCTTGGAGTGTTGTGTATTGCTCTTGTATTGAATGAGGAGTAGTGAATGCTTGGATGGTTGGAGTGGAGGTGATTGTGGGGTATTTATAGCCCCCAACCACCAATTCAACCTTTGGTGAAGGCTGATGTCGATGGGCGCACCGGACAGTCCGGTGCGGCACCGAACACTATCCGGTGCGCCAGCCACGTCACCCAACCGTTAGGGTTCTGACGGTTTCGACCATTGGAGCTTTATCTTCATGTGGCACCGAACAGTTCGGTGCCACACCAGACAGGTCCTGTTCACTGTCCGGTGCGCCTCTGACGCCTGCTCTGACTTCTGCCGTGAATTGTAGCTCTGTTAGAACACTGTGCAGTCGACCGTTGCGCAGATAGTCGTTGCCCCGCTTGGTGCACCGGACAGTCTAGTGAATTATAGCGGAGCAGCCTCTGAGAAACCCGAAGCCGAGGAGTTTGGAGTGTACGACCCCTGGTGCACCGGACACTGTCCGGTGGCACACTGGACAGTCCGGTGCGCCAGACCAGGGCACACTTCGGTTTCTTTTGCTCCTTTCTTTTGAACCCTAACTTTGATCTTTTATTGGTTTGTGTTGAACTTTTATGCACCTGTAGAATACATAATCTAGAGCAAACTAGTTAGTCTAATTATTTGTGTTGGGCATTCAACCACCAAAATCATTTAGGAAAAAAGGTTTGACCCTATTTCCCTTTCAGATATTGAGGCTCTGATTGCCCCTCTTCGGAATCTTCCCAATGATGAGAAGCAAATTCATTTTGAGATGCCAGCTAGCCTAGACGATGCAGAGATAGATGTTGTGCTTAGTATGTTGGCTGGGGAATCTTCCGACTCGACCCATGCTGAGCCGATGGCTATCACGGCTGCACAAGAGCTTGGCAAAGCAGTGGAGACTCGGAAGCCTGAGGGTGCTCACCCAAAGATTCCTCACCAAGTTAGCCGCCCGACTGCACCTGTTGAGGAAAAGAAGAAAAAGAAGAGGCGGCTTCGGCGACTGTCATGCTTGGACCAGGATGCAGGTCCTTCTGCTCCTGCTCGTGATGAAGTGCCAGCTGAGATCCTTCCTGAGGTTGATCCCAATGGGTGTGACCGTGCACCGGCTGTTGTCTGTATATTTGATGAAGATGAAGACGAAGAAGAAGAAGTCCCACTGGTCCGTAAGAACAGCCGTCATTACAGAGGTAGTGAGGGGAGTGATATTCCTTCTCTAGCTCTGTTAGCTCTTGTCAGCCTTTAGGAACTGTCAATATCGGATTTTGATTAGGCCCTTGAGGATGTCGTCCCTCAGGATATGCTATCAGAGCCAGCTGCTGATGACGTGAAGGTTGTTTGTTCAAAAATTCCAGACGTGGGATTGGAGATATCCCGAGCAGTGTCTCGTGCATTGTCGACTTTGGAAGGCAGTCTTCAACACCAAGTCATTGGTCCGAGTTACCCGACTCCCATGGAGGTGAAAGGGGAGCCTTCAGCCTTAGAGGCGGCTGCTGTAGAAAATCCTGCCCCCCATGGTGGTGCTGGTAGTGATCCGGCTCTGGTGGGTATCGCAAGCTGCAACCCAGCACCCGAGGGTGCTGCCGGTAGTGATCTGGCTCTGGTGGGTGGCGCAAGCTGCAACCCAGCCCCCGAGGGTGCTGCCGGTAGTGATCCGGCTCTGGTGGGTGGTGCAAGCTGCAACCCAGCCCCCGAGGGTGTCCGGGTGAGCTCTCCTTCCCACACCTCCATGAACGTCCATGTTGGGTCGTCTCCACCTCGATCCGATGAGGCGACAATGGCGCATGCTTCTATGGCTTCGAATAAACAAGTCGCCTTGGAGGTCGGCGAGCTAGATGCGAGAAGTCTGGTATCCGCTGGTGGGGCTAAGCTCACCCCTGACAACGTTCTTCAAATTGTTCCAGTTGATCTTCCTCCATCAAGCCATGACATAGCTCCCCCTGACTTGGGTTTACCATCATTCCTCTCCAATCTTCAGGTCAGTCAGCTACTTGCCTTTTATTGTTCTTCTTGGTAAATTATCTTTCCTATACTCATTTGTCTTCGACCACAGGCTTTGGTTGACGGAATGTCTGCTCAGCTGAGGTCGCATGGTGCCAATGTCCCAGAAGGAGCATTGTCTCTAATGCAGTGGAACTCATTGCTGCTTCAGAGACAGATTGTTGACTTGAAAGCGTCAAACGCTGGTTAGTGACCTAGTTTCTTCCTTAGTTGTTATTAGTGATCAACCTGTTCATAATCATGTATCCCCTTTCTGCTGCATTGTCAGATATGGCCCGGCGGTGCTCTGAACTTGAGGGAAAATATCTTCGAAGTCAAGCCAACTTAACCCAGCGGTACTCTGATCTTGAGGAGAAGTATTTTCAAGGTCAAGCCGACCTGGCCTGAGTTTATGCTTCTCTAGATGATGCGCGCTCTTTGAACTCTTCTCTCAATGCTCAACTCGACTCGAAAAGGATGGCATATGAGGTAAACTCCCTTGGTTGACTTTGTCGTGCTTACTGTTGACTGGGTGCTGAATGTTGACTCTTGTTCGTAGGAGGAAAGACGAGCACTTGTGGCCTCTTGTGATAATCTTGATAGGTTGTATCGTGATGCTAGCAACTCCTTAGCCATTTTGGAAAGGAGCCACCGCTTCACTATGTCGGACCTGGACCATCATCGTCGTGAGCTGCAGGTATCTCAGGATGAAGTTCAGCGGCTTGGACAGCAATTATCGACCAAGGATTTGACCATTAAAGAACTTCGTGCTTCGAAGAAACTCGCTGCATAGGAGCTAGAGACTGCTCGACTGGCTATCAGAGCTTCAGAGGATAACTGCACCATTCTAAAGGCTCAGCGTGACAAGGCTATGGACAAAGCCATTCGCGCGGGGCAGATCTTGATGAGGAGGCCCGGCGTAGTGGTTCCTGATGACGTTGTCGTTGACGTCCAGGCTGCACCTGATGCCTCGATTCGACCTTCTTCCTCGATTGCTCCTGCGAAAAACATTGCCAACAGAGACGTTTCGATGCAGTGACATCCTGCGAAACACTGAATGTACTATGAATTCTTTGTGATGGTTGTGTTTGAATATTTTGTGGATAGGGCACTAGAAAGTGTCCCTGGTGTTGACAAGTATAACATCCTATTGTCCTGGAGTACTGATTGTTTTTGTTGTTAGGGTATAACAGTTATCCTGAACAATTGTGAAAGAAAATGTGGCGTGCTGGTTTTGGGACTTTTTCTAACTTAGGCCAATCGCTTGGCTGGTGAGGCATAGTGGTCGCTTTAAGATAGGTAGATGTGATCGTATCGTGCTGACTTAAGTCATTGCTGACTTGAGTCGATTGCCCCGCTAGTAGGGTATAGTGGTTCCCCTAAGCCAAGTCAATGTGAGCATGTAGCATCGTCTTAGGTCTTCGCCAACCTAAGGCGACTGCTTTGTTAGTAGGGTATAGTGGTCACCCTAAGTCGAGTAAGTGCGAGCATGTTGCACCGTCTTAAGTCGTCGCCGACTTAAGCCGATTGCTCCGTTAGTAGGGTATAGTGGTCACCCTAAGTCGAGTAAGCGTGAGCATGCTGCACCGTCTTAAGCCGTCACCGACTTAAGCCGATTGCTCTGTTAGTAGGGTATAGTGGTCACCCTAAGTCGAGTAAGCGTGAGCATGTTGCACCATCTTAAGCCATCGCCGACTTAAGCGAATTGCTTTGTTAGTAGGGTATAGTGGTCAACCTAAGTTGAGTAAGCGTGAGCATGTTGCACCGTCTTAAGCTGTCGCCGACTTAAGCCGATTGCTCCTTTAGTAGGGTATAGTGGTCACCCTAAGTTGAGTAAGCGTGAGCATGTTGCACCGTCTTAAGCCGTCGCTGACTTAAGCCGATTGCTCCGTTAGTAGGGTATAGTGGTCAACCTAAGTTGAGTAAGTGTGAGCATGTTGCACCGTCTTAAGCCGTCGCCGACTTAAGCCGATTGCTCCGTTTGTAGGGTATAGTGGTCACCCTAAGTTGAGTAAGCGCGAGCATGTTGCACCGAAGCTGATTGCTCTATTACTAGGGTATAGTGGTCACCCTAAGTTGAGTAAGCATGTTGATTCCAAGTCCAATTGAATCGAAGTCAGTTGATAGTCAACAGTTTGAATGTCTTTGAAAACAAAAACATTATTGATGACAGACTCTCTAATTACAGAGTACAATGTTGCTCTGATAGCTTTTGAGGCCTTGCTAAGGGTAAAACTTTCTAAGGTGCTCTATGTTCCATGAATTCCCCACTTCAGTGCCATCCATTTGAGTAAGTCGGTATGATCCCGATCGAGTGACCTCTGATACAATGAATGGCCCTTCCCATAGTGGTGACAACTTGTGCCGTCCTTCCCCCGTTAGAATTCGGCGAAGGACTAAGTCTGCCACTACAAAGGATCGGTGTCGTATGGTTTTATCAAGATAGCGCCTCAAGGTCTGCTGGTATCTGGCTGACTGAATTACTGTGTTCAATCGCTCCTCCTCCAGCACATCAATACCTTCTAGTCTGGTAGCTTCTGCTTCAGCTATGCTTTCGAAGACTAGCCTCGGTGCCCCGAACCTGAGGTCGGCGGGTAGCACTGCCTCCGAACCATAGACCATGAAGAACGGGGTATTTCCATGTAGAGCTCGACTAGGTTGAGTTCTCAAGCTCCAAACCACATACGGTAGTTCTCTGATCCACTTTCCTGTAAACTTTTCATTTTTATCGAACACTTTCTTCCTAAGTGCTTCCAGTAGCATTCCATTGGCCCTTTCCACCTGACCATTGGCTCTTGGGTGTGCTACTGATGCATACTTGATCTGGATACTCCGTTGTTCGCAGAAATCAAAGAATTTAGAGCTGGTGAAGTTGGATCCCAGGTCGGTTATGATGCTATTTGGTATTCCGAACCTGAATATTATGTCTTGTATGAACTCCACTGCCTTGGCTGAGGTTAAAGAAATAATAGGCTTGTACTCTATCCATTTGGTGAACTTGTCAATGGCGACCAGCACGTGAGTATAGCCTTCCTGAGCTTTCTTGAAGGGTCCAATCATGTCCAGTCCCCAGCATGCAAATGGCCATGTTACAGGTATGGTTTGTAGCTGCTGTACCGGTAAATGTTGTTGTTTTGATAAGAATTGGCAAGCTTCACATCTCTAGACTAACTCGGCTGCATCACTCTTTGTTGTTGGCCAATAGAAACCAGACCTGACAACTTTCCCAACCAGAGTTCTGGATGTTGCGTGTATTCCACACTGTCCAGCGTGGATCTCATCTAATAGTTGCTTCCTAGTAGTCGAGAAAATGCACTTCATGAGGACTCCTGTCGCACCCCTTTTGTACAGTGTGCCCCCTATGAGGGTGTAGTGGACTGACTGTCTCGTGATGTGTTCTGCTGCAGCTTTATCATCTGGTTCTTCTTCATTCTTTATGTACCTGATGATAGGTTGTCTCCAGTCATCAGGGTTCGATTTTGGTTGGCTCAAGGTGTTGCACTCTTCCATCTGATCTGAGGGAATACTTGGGCGTGATACTTCCTGGACGATAACTCCGGGTGGGACCTAGGCCCGACTGGATCCCAGCTTCGACAACGCATCTGCTGTTGCGTTGCGGTCTCTTTCCATGTGATGGAACTCCAACCCTTCAAACTTGTCTTCTAATTTTTGGACGGCTGTATAGTACTTGCCCATGGAATCAGTTGAGCAATTCCAGTCATTATTTATCAGGCTTATGACCACTAGTGAATCTCCATATACCATCAACCTATTAACGCCCAGTGACACAGCGATGTTCAATCTGTGGATTAGTGCTTCATATTCTGCTGCATTATTTGACGCTGGGAATAATAGCTGAAGTGCAAACTTGAGTTGTTCGCCTCCTAGAGCAATGAAGAGGATCCATGCGTCTGCTCCCTGCAGTTTCAGCGAGCCATAGAAATACATTCGCCATACTTCAGTGGCCTCTGGGTTGTCAGGAACTTGCTGTTCAGTCCATTCTGATACAAAGTCAACTAGTGCTTGAGTCTTTACTGTCGTGCGAGGCCAAAATTCTATGTCATGAGATCCTAGCTCGCAGGCCCACTTGGCTATTCTTCCGATGGCTTCTTTGTTATGAAGAATATCCACTATTGGAAATCCGGTGACTACTATGACTTTGTGGTCGTCAAAGTAGTGACGGAGCTTGCGAGCGGTTAGAAGTACCGCGTACAGTAGTTTTTGAACTTGGGGATACTTCTTTTTAGAGGGTCCCAGAACTTCGCTGATGAAGTAGACCGGATGCTATACTGGATATGTGTGTCCTTCCTCCGTCCGCTCGACTACTAACGCGGTGCTCACCACGTGAGTCGTGTAGGAGATGTATAGCAACAGATCTTCTGTCGGCTGATTTGGTGTGGCTCGGTGTGGCGGCTTGAGTACTGATGGCGTGGTCAGGAACTTTTTCAATGCTTCAAGAGCTTCCTGTGCTTCTGTGGTCCATTGAAACTTGTCCACCTTCTTGAGCAATTTGTAGAACGATAGGCCCTTTTCTCCTAGCCTTGATATGAACCTGCTCAGGGCTGCCATGCATCCAGTAAGCCTCTGCACTTTCTTCTATGATCATGGCGCTTCCATTCTCATGATGGCTTCGATTTTTTCTAGGTTAGCTTCGATTCCTTGATGGCTGACAATGAATCCGAGTAACTTCCCTGCTGGTACATCGAAAACACATTTCTCTAGATTGAGCTTCCACTGGTATCGCCTCAAGCTGTTGAAGACCAGCTGCAAATCTTTGATGAAGTTTTCTAAGTTTTCTGTTTTGATCACTATGTCATCAACATAAGCTTCTACCCGCTTGCCCCAGTGGTTGGCTAAGCATGTTTGAATAGCTCTCTGATAAGTCGCTCCTGCGTTTTTGAGGCCAAACGACATGGAGGTATAGCAGAAAGCTCCAAACGGGGTAATGAATGCAGTCTTTTCCTCATCTTCTTTTGCTAAGCTGATCTGATGGTATCTAGAATAGCAGTCTAGGAAGGACAACATGGAACATCTAGCGGTCGAATCAACCACCTGATCTATTCTAGGGAGTTTGAAGGGATCCTTCGGACAGTGTTTGTTGAGATCTGTATAATCGACGCACATGCGCCAATCCACTTTATTCTTTTTGAGTATAAGAATAGGATTTGCTAGCCACTCAGGTGAAGTACTTCTTTAATGAACCCTGTTGTGACTAAGTGAGCTAACTCGGTGCGAATAGTCTCTCTTTTGTCAGGCTGAAAACGACGCAGTTTTTGTCGGATCGGCCTTGCTTGGGGATAGACCTTTAGTTTGTGCTCGGCCAGTTCTCTTGGGACTCTCGGCATATCCGCAGGCTGCCATGCGAATACGTCTCGATTATCTTGCAGCAACCGGACGAGCACGCTTTCCTATTTGTCGTCCAGGCTAGAGAGCTGATGATGGCAGTCTTGCGTTCATCAGCGAACCCAAGGTTGATCCTTTTTGTCTCCTCGGTCAGCCGCATAGAGGTCACAGCTTGAGCTTCATTCGCAGGTATCGCGAGGTCTCCCTCAGGCTTTGAGTTTGCCTGCACGGAGGAAGTTGTCGGTGGTTTAGTAGTGAGGGCTGCCTGGATGGCTACTCGAAAGCATTCCGCGGCACCTTGGAAGTCAGCACGCACGGTGATGATCCCTTGTGGCCCTGGCATCTTTAATATCATGTACGAATAGTGCGGAATGGCCATGAATTTTGCCAATCCTGGTCTGCCGATGGCATTGTATCCGCAGTCAAAGCTTGCCACCTCGAACCTCAGGAACTCGGTTCTGTAGTTTTCTAGAGTTCCAAAGGTAACAGGCATGTAGATGTGTCCAAGCGGGTATTTCCTTCGGTCGGCACAATGCCGAAGAAAGGAGTGTCTGACTCGAGGAGCTCTTTGAGTGCAACCCCCAAGCCTAGGAGTGTCTAGGGGAAGGTGACGTTGATGCTGCTTCCTCCGTCCACTAATACTTTCTTTACCCTGCTCTCTCGGATCACCGGATCGACGAGGAGCGGGTACTTGCCCGGATGATCGAAGTTGAGCCATTGATCCACCCGGGTAAAGGTGATCGGGTATTCTGACCACCGATAGGGGGCGGGGGCACTCGTGGCTGCCACCAGTATTTGTCAGTTGTTGAGCTTCTATTGCCTTTTGTTCTCCTGCGACCCGTGTCCTCCGAAGATGACGTTGACCTCCCCGTCGACACGCGGGAATGCTCCACCTCCTCCCTCTTCCTGTTGTTGAGGTCGCCGAGGCTCGCTGGGCCCTCCTCACGGTGGGGGAGGTGGTAGAGGTTGGAACGGTCGGCCATTCCCGATGGAATGCTTGAAGTCTCTGTAGTTCCGCAAGGTGTGGCGCATATCCTTGTGATACGGGAACTGGGCATCGAGGATGTCGTCCAGTGTCCGCTCGCCTCCGCGGGGTGCACCTCGGGCATGACAGACGGGTGGTCCAGCAGCATGAACCTCTTCACAGGGCCTCTTCTTCCAACGCTTGTCGGGTTGCTAGTTCGCGTCATGCCGCGGTGCAGACGGAGCAGGCTTCGCTCCTCCGATGAGGTCCTGAGCCCGTTCGTCGGCGGTGATGTAGAGGTCCGCTTCCCGGAACAGCTGCTTGGAGGTGGTCGGCACCTTTTGTAGTATGGCTCGGATGAAGGTCGAGGCATTAGATCTCTGGTAGAAGTCCTCAACCACTGCTGCCTTAGTGACCTCGGGGATGTGATTCCTCATGGTCTGAAACCTCTTGAGGTACGACTGAAGTCTTTCATCCCCCCGGTGCCTGATGGATTTGAGGTCCCATGGCTGCGCCGGTTTGTCGGAGAGGGATTGGAAGTTGGCGATAAAGCACCGACTAAAATCGCTCCAATTGTTGATGCAGTGTCGCGGTAGGTGTCGTAGCCATTGCAATGCATCTTGCCCAAGGACGATGGGCAAGTATGTGGTCATTACATCTTTAGTTGCCCTAGCGGCCCGGGCAGCGGTTGTATAGACGGTCAACCGGCCTCCCGGGTCTTGCTTAGGCTCGTATTTGTCGATGTTGGAGACCTTGAAGTTTAGGGGCCACTGAATGGCCCTAAGACACGGAGTAAGCGCAGATACTCCACATGTGTCCTCCTGTCGACGACTGTGGTGTCGGTCCTGGGGAGGGGAGTTTTTGATGTGCTATCTCGACCGTCCCTGGGTAGTGCCACCAGTTGGAAGTCGTTGCCGACTCAACTCTAGTGGCCTGACTTCGTGCTAGAACGCCATGGTCCCGATCGTACTCCTCTCGGTGCCATCTCTCATTCTCATGTCGTCGTTCACGTGAAGCGTTGATGGAGCTCCACACGTCCCGCCGACTATTGATGGCATGCCGCAGATCGCTGGGAGGATGAGAGAGGGGTAGAAGATGATTAGCCGCCCGAGTGAGCAGCCACCGATATCCTTCAACGTCTGGAGTCCGGGGGAGGCCATCAGCTATCCGAGCCAATACTCCTCCGACCTCACTTGGTGTGTTCATTGCATGGGCAAACTCAGGGTTCAGGTTTCACGCGAAAAGAGGGTTCTCTCGGTGTAACATCGCATCCTGCTCAGCTTGCTCTTGAGCTTGCCGGCGATCACGTTGGCAAGAGTTCCTCCTTTCTCTGAAGACTCGCTCGCCATGAGTTTCTCCTACCTTCGAGATTTCATCTAGGGACACAGGCTGCGCCAGGTCCCGTTCCCCAGCTTCACGATGTCACCGAATATTTCGGCGTCGGTTCCTCCATCGGCGAGCTTCTCGCTGAGGAGGTTCTTCCCCAGGCATGATTGGCTCATCGTCAGAGATGGGAGACGATTCTACCCTCCCCCCGATGAAGAGGACGTCGGGGTAGAAAGGAGTTGCTACGGTGATGAGCTTCTTTCTGTCCTTCTTTGAGGGTGAAGGTGTCGGAAGAGCAGCTTGACAGGCCTCTATCCCGCTTGCTTTGTTTTTCCTTGTAATTCGTGTCCACTCTTCTATGGACGAGTTGGACAACGGGATCCTTCGGGTAAATGAATTCTCGACTCCTGACTTGCAGGAGGTAGTCTTCGCTCGGGGCGTTGCAGGTTGCGCTATTTGCTACCTCGATCCAGCTTTCTTAGAGATTTTCGAGGAAGGCTTCTTCTCCGGTGGATCCGCTATGCGATGTAGAATTCCTTCTTCGTCTTCCACAAACGAGATGGTCCCAAAGCAGAACACGGATCTAGGGCGGAGAGCAATCTTGCATTGGAAGGTGACAGCCATTGAGCTAGCTTGGATCAACAACACACCCCTACCTGGCGCGCCAGCTGTTGGTGTTTGGGGCCTGACCACGCACCTGGGGTTACTCCTTGAGGTGCTTTTGGGTAGGATGGTGTTGCTGATTGTAGCTCGATGGTTCGTGCAAGACGCACGAGAGACGATAGACAATTTTCTATAGGTTTGGGCCGCTTGGAGAGGCGTAACACCCTACTTCCTGGTATGGCTCTTTGTGGTGGGTTACAGGGGAATTCTCTAGTATGAAGAATGCTAGAGAATCGAGTGGATGCCTGATGAATGACCTGTCTTTGATGGGGTGCCCCCCTAGGCCTTATATATCCAACCGTGGGGCACTTACATGCGTGTACCATAACAATGTATGCCTAAGTAATAGTGAACCGACTGAACTTATCTTCCTACAATCTTGCCGACTTATTCTCACTTAGTTCTGATGTCCAAGGTGGTCACGCGGGAGAATCGGATTAGAGCTGTGGATAACGCTCACAACCCCGCGAGCCGCCTTGGCCCACGTTTGCTCATTCCCTGTGTCGGCCCATTCTACCAGCAGTTCTCCCCTAGCCCACGACAGGATGGCCTTGCGAGACAATAGGCCTAAAGCCGTTCACGAGGCCTTCTAGACTTCTAGTGGACCCGAGGGGGTATCTGTCCCCCACAGCCTCTTCATCATCTAGCTCATCAAGATCAACTTGCTCCACTTGGGAGCCATTAGTCTCATCAAACACAATGTCACAAGAAACCTCAACTAATCCAGTGGATTTGTTGAAGACTCTATATGCCCTTGTGTTTGAGTCATAACCAAGAATAAAGCCTTCTACAGCCTTAGGAGCAAATTTAGATTTTCTACCTCTTTTAACAAGAATAAAACATTTGCTACCAAAGACTCTAAAGTATGAAACATTTGGCTTTTTACCGGTGAGGAGTTCATATGATGTCTTCTTGAGGATTCGGTGAAGATATAACCAGTTGATGGAGTAGTAGGCAGTGTTAATCGCCTCGGCCCAAAATCGGTCAGGTGTCTTGTATTCATCAAGCATGGTCCTTGCCATGTCCAGTAGAGTTCTTGTTGGGGGCCTTCGTCTTCCGAAGGTCCTCAAAAACATGATTTAACAATGTTTCCCAAGTGCAATGTATGTACAGGTACCTTCAGGCTCGGAATAAAACTGTACACAATATGAAAAGCTTGGTCGAGACGAAGGTTGATGCTGCTCCGAAGCTATGCACAAAGGAGCTTCGGCTCAGCGGCAAGAAAAGGAACCGACTTAAAGGGGAAAAGGCTATCTAGTCCTTGTTGGATTGTCCTTAAGTCAATAGTAAACATAAAGGACATGAATGTAATTTTACATAGGTTGCGCCCTGTGCCTATAAATAGATGAACAGTACCCTCGAACTGTTCACGCTGACTTGTATTCGCTCGTGCGTCACGCTTGGACTTTTACCTTCTGTCAAGTCGAAGGTATAAATGTAATTCAATATTGTTTCTGTTTATCCATAATAATATGAAGAAGAGATAGTAAATAATATCATATGATTATTCATGTTGTCTCTTATATTTCATATGCTTCTTCATTCATTAACATATGCTGCGGTGATGAAGGTAAGTCCTTCATGACCTTCGTCTGAGGATCATTATATCCTAAGGGAGATAATGCTTCGAAGGATGAAGGTATTAACATTTAACATTTTATGTTGCCTTGTTCTTAACTCATAGCATTTGAGAACAAGTCCCCAACATTGGTGCCCACCTCTGGTGTACTCACTTCCACAACCTTCGGTGAAGCATCAACCTTCGTCATGCCGCCGAAGAAGATAACAGTGCCAGGGGCTGCACTGCAGCCACTGGACACAAACCAGGAGACTCTCTCTCTCTCTCCCTCTCCGAGAGGCCAGAAGCCAAAAGAGAAAGGCCACCAGTCCAACACTTTGGGAGGAGGAGTTGGACCAGGAGATCAAGGACATGGAAATCATCCACCAGCAGGTGCAAAGGAAAAAGGAAAAGATGGTTCGGCTGGCCAATCTTCAAAGAAAGATCGATGAAGCTACTGAGGAAGTGCGTCATCTTACTCAAGATGATCATGATCGAAGGCCCCAACACAGGGAGCTTCGTCAAGAGGGCTCATTCAACGAAGATGAATGGTACGATGATTTAAATCATGGTACCTTTGCTTTTGATGATGCTTCTCCTCTGGCAGCAGAATTGCAGGCTATCCCATGGCCACAATCCTACAAGCCACCCCAGCTACCCATGTACGATGGGCACTCGGACCCAAAGCAATTCTTGATGAGCTATGAGGCAACAATATCCTCATACGGAGGCAACGCAGCTATCATGGCAAAGTCCTTCGTCATGGCAATCCGAAATGTGGCCCAGACATGGTATTCTTCTATTCGGCCAGGGACAATCACGTCATGGCAGAAGATCAAGGACATGCTGGTTACCAGTTTTCAAGGCTTTTAGACGAAGCCAGTCACAGCTCAGGCCTTGTTCCAGTGCACACAAGACCATAAGGAATACCTTCAGGCGTATGTCTGAAGGTTCTTGCGACTGAGAGCACAAGCGCCCATAGTGCCTAATGAAATTGTCATTGAGGCCATGATCAAGGGTCTTCGGCCAGGACCTACGGCTCAATACTTCGCTAGGAAACCTCCCCAAACTCTAGAGAAGCTGCTTCAAAAAATGGATGAGTACATCCGGGCTGACAATGACTTCCGACAAAGAAGGGAGGAAGCTTACAGATTTTTTGAGATGGCTAGGGGCTTCGGAGGGAGAATCCACCCTAGGCATGTCAGATCAATCCATAGCTCCAGTCAAAATGATGTACAAAGGAAGCTAGCTTCAGAAGCCACAGCACACCTCACAGTCTTCGGGACAGCAGCAAAGCTCCTTCAGGCCACCAGCTCCAAGGAGCAGAGATGGCAGGGGCTTCGGAGGAAGATATGAGGATCAGCCCAGAAAATTTTATTGCTTATTCTGTGGTGAGGACAAAGGCCACACTACAAGAACCTGCCAGATCACTATTCTGAAGCAAAAAGAGATTGTCGAAGCAGAAGCTCGGCAGAATCAGCCGAAGCAAGTCCTACATACTGCTTCGTGCCACTCTCCCTACATACCAGAATATGTAGGCAACCAACCTGCAGCTTCTGTTGCTTTGGCAAGCCATTCACAGGCTTCTTGGCCCCAGCTCCCACCGCCACCACTACAGCAACCTACTTATTCCCGAAGTCAGCAGCCAGAAGGGCGCCAGCACTCCCAACAACAACGTGAATTCAGGGAGGAATCCAAAGCTCGTATAGTTAATAGTACTGTACCAGAATCAAAGCACATATACTAAGCGATATCCTGCTTCTGAAATACTTTTATGTTCTATGCCATTTTGCTTTTAATAAGGAACAAGCAATGTAAATTTAGTTTTAATTTCTTGTAATGATTTTGCTTCTATTAGAGTGAAATATATCTTCTTTACAGATTTATGAAGCTCAAAAGTCATTCCTAAGGGAGTGCAGAGCTAAACTTGTCGAAGCTACAAAAAAGTCGTTCCTAAGGGAGCGCAGCGTAAGCTTTGAGCTCAAAAGTCGTTCCTAAGGGAATGCAGGGCCTAAATTGCTGAAGCTACAAAAAGTCGCTCCTAAAAGTCGTTCCAAAGGGAATGCAGAGCCAAATACTGCCGAAATATAAGGCGAAGAAGTTCAAAAGTCGTTCCTAAGGGGATGTAGAACTTATACCGTCGAAATAGAAGGCGAAGAAGTTCAAAAGACGTTCCTAAGGGGATGCAGAACTTATATCCCCGAAATAGAAGGTGAAGAAGCTCAAAAGTCATTCCTAAGGGGATGCAGAGCTTGTGTGTTCCAGTGTGGGCGTGTGGATGTGTGTCTTCGGCATCTTCATTATTTTGCATCATATCATCACATCATTTCGCATAACATCACATCATACATCATATTGCATCAATGACACGAGAATTGAATATGAAGCTGATCTTCGGCAAGTGCTTCGTCAAAATAAAAAGGTGCTAAGGCACGAAGTAAGTTTCGGGAAATACAGTTTTATCAGCCTTGCCACAAGAAGGGATCTTTCTTTACAAAGCATGGATATCTTTCTTTATGAAGTATGGATCTTTTTCTTTACGAAGCATGAATAAAAGGGAAGGTGTTTTTTTCGTCGAAGGCTCAAAAACGGTATGTGTGTAAATTTCATGCATCGCAAAGAAATAAACTGCAATAATTTACATATTCAATTCAACATTACACACTCCAAATATTACATAGTTTTGTTACAGTAGAAACCTAATCTTCCTTCATTTGTTATACACATCAAGCTTCTCAAAATGGTTATTACAATAAAATCTATTCCTCTTTAAGGACTTTTTCAGCAATTTCGTTCAGTAATTTGTTGACGACTTTGTCAACGATGGATTCAGCCATGCTTATGATATCCAATGATTCCTTCATCTCTAGATCAGCTAGAGGATCATATGGTTCCGGCGGCGGAGATAATTTAGTTGAAGTAGGAAAAATTAATTAGTCCTAAGGCCACAAAAACAAATGCCGAAGCTAAAAACCAAAAGATAATACCTATAAGCTTTTCGCGTTCTGCAGCTTCTTCAGCTCGCCTTGCTTCTGCTCGGGCGTCACGGGTGTCTTTTTCACTTTTCTTTATAATTTCATGGGCCATCTCTCGACCACCATTCACCCAGACATCATTGTAAAATTTCTCGCCCATCAAGGTTGCTTCAGCTGAAGGATCCTTCGTATCATCTACGGAGAAGGCAGCTTCGGCTTGGGCTACGACTTTAATGTGATCACATCCCGCCTTCTCTAAGATGGCTAAAATTCCCCGCGCACCAGAAAATAGGCAAACAACCCTGCGATCACTCAAAATTTCTTCGAAGGTTTCGGCTTCTCCACTTATCCATTCAACAACGCTTTCAGGGGTCGCCTCGTATGAAGTTTTCTTCAGCAGAGTAGGCACCCACTTTGGCGAAGCTAGCTTTTATTTTCTTCACGCAATCCAAGGATTTCTCAAAGCACCTTTCCTTGAATGTGCGAAGTTCTTCAACATTTTTCTCTAGATGATTTTTCCAATATTCGTTAATTTCTTGGTTAGCTTGTGCGAGTGCGCAGTTTTCCTTAGCTTCGGCCAGTTGCCTCCTAAAGGTCTTCAATTTTAGTTTTTTGGGCTTCGGCCTAAGCTTTAAAACTAGCTTCGTCTTCCTTCACTTTGTTTACCAATGAAATTAAGATTTTGTCTTTTTCAAGACCTTTGTTTCTTAATTCAATCACCTCTGAACGAAGGTTATTCAGAGCTATTGTATAGCCTTCATCTTCAATATTCTTCTGTGCCCTCAGGGCATTGCTAAGAATCAAGCCCTGTAACAAAAGAGAAGAAAGAATTGAGCATGATAAATAAAATACGTCATTCTCAGATTCAAAGCTAACTTCTATACCTTTATACTGTTGTATGCTAGGCTGTCAGCAAGATCATCCTTCGAACAAAATCGAAAGACCATCTTCTAGCTTTGGGAATCCCATGCTCTTACCCATCTCCCGGCAAACAGATATTTCTTTGTTGTCCGAGAGACAGTATAAGAAGTCGTCATCATTAGTGCCATTAAACACTAAAGCTCCCTTCGGATATTTCAACTTTTGCGCATAGTGTCTGGCTTCCAGAATTTCTTCTTCAGACATTTTCTTCCCCGAAGCGTGTCAAATGATGTAGTCAACATTTTCGATCGGAGCTTCGGGAGTAGGAGTCTCGATTTTTTCAGGTGCAATCTGCCTTGCCGTTTTTTCCTCACGCACGACAGGCTTCATCCGCGGCGGGCGTTGAAGGCCCAGCTTCGGCTTCAGCCTAAGTTTTTGTAGCTTCGGCTTCTGCTTGCCCAGTTTTGGCTTCAGCTTGCGCTTTGGTAGCCTCAACAATTTTCTTTGTAGGAGCAGGGCTCAATGCCTTTGTAGTCTCCAGCACAGCATCTAGCACGTTGGCCATCCTCCTCCTCTTGGGAGTTGCGGCAGAAGCCTTTTGCACCTTCGGTAGTTTTGCCTCTAGCTGGTGGGCTCAGGATTTCTGGCTTTTTTACTACTTTCTCCACCTGTGGCTCTTCGGCCTTATCATCTTTTGCTTCGGCTGGCCCGACTGTAGGCACCTTCGACACTACAGTCGGCTCTTCAATGCTCTGTACAATCGAAGTAGTCTTCCTTGCTTTGGCAGTTGAAGAGGGCCTGTTGGCACTTGCTCACAGGCGCAAGATGATCCAATGGGGAGATGTGGTGATGCTAACAGGGTTTCTGCACGTGATGGCAATAGCTCTGTTCATCTAGCCTCTCAAGGGCACTGTGCGGGGGTATTTATAGGTATCTGAGTGCCCAGCGTCCTGTGTTAAGGATGCATGTGCCCTCAGACTCCTAGATTATCCCCGGAATATTCCCATAAGGTGGGGTTACAGACCGTAATTACAGGGATGCCTTTACAAATTAGGCCCGTAATGCGCAGTGGCCACGCAGGGCCTGTTACAATGGGCCGTGTGGTCGTGGGCCTGCATGCTGGACGAGGTCGCAAGATGGGACGACCTCGTCATAGGTCTTCGTCCGGCGACGTATGCGACGAAGGGTGAGCCTACCGGTTGTCTTGTCTTCCCTGGTGAAAGTCGCCTAGAGGGGGGTGAATAGGGCGAAACTGAAGTTTACAAAATTAATCACAACTACAAGCCGGGTTAGCGTTAGAAATAATAATGAGTTCGAGAGAGAGGGCGCAAAACAAATTCGCAAGCGAATGAAGAATGTGACACGCGGATTTGTTTTACCGAGGTTCGGTTCTCGCAAACCTACTCCCCGTTGAGGAGGCCACAAAGGTCGGGTCTCTTTCAACCCTTACCCTCTCTCAAACGGTCCCTCGGACCGAGTGAGCTTCTCTTCTCAAATCAAACCGGGAACAAAACTTCCCCGCAAGGACCACCACACAATTGGTGTCTCTTGCCTCGATTACAAATGAGTTTTATCACAAGAACAAGTGAGAAAGAAAAGAAGCAATCTGTCACACCCGGCTTTAAGGAACAAAGCCAGGTGCATCTCATACATGCGCCAAGAAGACAACATATATAATAACAGAGTGTATAGAGATAAATGTCATAAAACATCAGAGTATTTATTACATAGCGGAAGACTTATTACAAAAAAAATAAGGATAAATATAAAACGAACTAAGGATCGTCGGCGCCAATAGTCAACTGAGAAACGCCACCTAGATCAGATCATACTCCTCGCCTTGTGGCTCCTCCTGAACCACCTGTTCTTCTCCTATGGGGGGGTGTGAGACAGCAAGGGTGAGCTCACACATGATCATAGCTCAACAAGTTGTGGGGAACCAGTGGACATAAACTCACAAAGGTGTGAGTTCATGTGATGTGTAAGGCTAATCAATGATAGGGGTTAAAGCTGAGCATTGCTTTTAAGTAGTTGGTCAAACTTTTATTAGCAGTTACTAAGTGTAAGTAAATACCAAACCATAAGTAAAGTAATAGAACAAAATTAATAACAAACCCATGCATATGCGAATGACAAATTGAATTTAAGTTCCATAATTTAAACATCAGAGAGTCCTGAGCTGCTCATGACCGTGAGCTCGGCTAGTATACCAGTTTTACACTCTGCAGAGGTTGTACCCTTTACCCACAAGTCATGTTACCCATCTGCCAAGGGATCGTGACTTCCCATACACCTCTACCGAGGAGGCGAGGCAGGGTAACACTACGAGGCCTTTACAAAGTTCCACTAGCTTCAGAAAACCCGCTACAGTTTATAGGAAGTTCCAATGCAGGGTTCTTGACTGACCGCCATCGCAGCAAAATCAACCAAGGACCTCCCTACACTGACCACTCCCCTACTGCCCTTGCCCCTTTCGGGTAAGGTAGACCTCCACTAGCTTTCCTAGTTAATCAGCCAAGGGCGTCCCATTAAACCCTTGTGGTGGCACGTGTTACTCAAGTTAAGCTCTATGTTCCAATTAACATTAATGATCTCAACATGAACATAAATAGAATAACAAAAAGAATTGGAACATAGAGGTAATAAATGATTATCCCAAAACCATATAAAGCAATAGCAAACTACCCAAGTGATTCAGGGGTAAACAAGGTAATGAGATAAACAATCTAGGGTGACCTATTGGGTCCCATCAAAATTAACCTATGCATGGATAAGTGACATTAAAGAACATTATTAGTTAAAAAGTGGTCAAGGGCATAACTCGCCTTCAATGAGCTCCTGCTCAGCTACTTCAACATGCTGCTCACCAGGATCCTCGGTCACGGGCTCTTCTACTCGCCACAATACAAACAAGCACAGTGCATATAGAGAAATTAACATTACACCAAACATATAAACAAAATACACAGTAATAATCTACATATTAAAATAAAATCCTAGGAACAGGAATCATAATTTTTGGAGTTATAAATTTTAAGTTATGAATTTTCAAAGGTCTCATGTGTTTAAAATAGGATTAAGTGAGAATTAAATTTTCTTACTGTTTTTATATCAAAATAGATATTCTAAGTGAAAGAGAATAATATTACCAAATTTTTGCAACTGGAATGGGGTGATTTGGAGTTCATATGCATTTTCTATGAATTATTGAAGTTCTAGCCATTATTTTCCTATTAAAAATCCATTTATAAATTATTTCCTCTGGTTTTATAATGTTCTGGACTGGGCCTCAAATCCAGATAAACCCAGGGGGCTTGGGGTAAGAATCCAGAGACACAGAGCACAGCGCCAAAGGATGGCGGGTTGATTCTCTAATTACCAGGGGGTTCTTTAACAAAAGTGCCCGCGAAGGGGTATGGTTGGATGCGAGCCGCCCGATTACAATTCGACCGCCAGGATTTTACCCACGCTTTATACGCAACGGCAAACAATCCCGATCGGGGGATCGGGATCCAACGGCTCAGATTTTAAATACCCGAGATCTACTCCTATCCGTACATCGTCCGATCTACGGTCCGGATTCGTTTTCGACCAAACGTTATTCTAGTTCTAATCTATGCCGTTCAATCCAGGATGGACGGCAGAGAGATTCTCATCCCCTTCCCCTTTCTCCTACCGGTGTCACACGACGGCGCCTGCCTGAGGCACGGCGGCGCCATTACCTCGGACCCGAATCCCATCACCCTGTGCCCGAAGCTCAAATCTACTAGGTGCAACACCATCACAGGGCCGAAGCGAATATAGAGCGGGGCGTACTCACCGGTCACGAGGGCGAAGAGGACTGCGCCCACGGTGCCGCGCAATCCACACACGCCGATGACGAATTGTTGCCGCCCTGCTCGCCGACTCGGTCCGCAAATGGGCTGGTCTCCTTCGCGGCAACCTGGCGAAGGTCTTCAAGTCGATTCTCGGCACTGGACAGCGACGGGGAACGCAATCGCGATGGCGGCGGCGGGTTCGTTTCTCTCGACGAGCACACGACGAGTTGGCGGCTGAAGCTAAACGGCGAAAAGGAGGGGGAAGAAGAAGACTCGGTCCCATCCTTTATAAGCGCGCGGGCGACGGACTTGGGCACAACGTCCACGGCCGCGAAAATCGCGATGGCGCCCGCGGAGCTCGGTCTGGTTGTTGGGGACGATGACCTGACCGACGCGGCCCACACGTCACTGGAGCCAGGCACTGCGCCGTGAAACACTCGGGTCATTGGAGTTCTGGGCCTGCGCGTCAGCGCAAGCGCCTTCAGCACCAGCGAGCGCGGAGAGTGGGAGAAGTGGGCCGCACGGGTGCAATGGCTAAATGGGCCGAATAGGTGGTAGCCGGCCCGTTTCGAAATAGTTCTGTTTCTTTTTTTTCATTTCTCATTCAAGTTAGCTCCAAATTCAAATTCAATTGTTTTGTGGCAAATTTTATCCACAGATTATATTATGTCATGACAAGCTCTAGCTTGGGCATATATATTTATACATATTATTTATATTTTTATTTCACATGATATTTGTTTGTTTCTCTTTCCTAAATTTTAGATTCTCTTCTAGTTTTAAATTCCACTTTGGACTTTATCATATTTCTTTTCATATTATCTTATGTTGTCACAGAATGCACACTACAAAAATTAATATCCAGCATGATGCATAATTTTAATGGCATATATTCTTTTATTAACTATCTGCTTTTGCATATGGTGTTCACATGGAATAATGAATAGAGATAACACAATGTCTATAGAGTAACATGATTTCTCTTTCTAGATTTTTTTTCTACAAAGTGGGCGTTACAAATCCTACCCCCTTAAAAATAATCTCGTCCTCGAGATTTAGGAAGAACGAGGGAAAAGGTGGGGAAAATCTATACGAAGCTCTTCTTCTCTTTCTCAAGTTGCTTCATCTTCACCGTGGTGACTCCATTGGACTTTGCACATATTTATCACCTTATTTCTTGTAACTTCGAGTCAAAGTATCCAAAATCTTGATCGGGTACTCCGTGTAAGTCAAATCACCCTGAACACTAAGCTCTTCCATGGGTAACTGTTCCTCAGGGACACGGAGACACTTCTTCAGTTGAGATACGTGGAATACATTATGCACATCCGATAGACTAGCAGGTAACTCGAGTTGGTATGCCATCTCCCCAACTCGCTTAAAGATCAAGAATGGTCCAATGTAGCGAGGGGACAATTTGCCCTTAACTTTGAATCTCCTCATCCCACGAAGTGGTGACACCTTGAGGTACACATAATCTCCTTCTTCAAATTCCAGTGGTCTTCTTCTATTATCAGCATAGCTCTTTTGCCTGGTTTGAGCCACCCTCAAATTCTCTCGAATTATACAAACTTGTTCTTCTGCTTCTTGAATCAGTTCAGGCCCAAAGAACTGTCTTTCTCCAGTCTGGTCCCAATACAAAGGAGTCCTGCACTTCCTCCCATATAAAGCTTCAAAAGGTGACATTTTCAGACTGGCCTGATAACTATTATTATATGAGAACTCAGCATATGGTAGACTTTTATCCCAACTTCCTCCATGCTGAAGGGCACATGCTCTCAACATATCTTCCAATACTTGATTAGTCCTTTCAGTCTGTCCATCAGTCTGAGGGTGATAAGCCGTACTGAAATTCAACTTTGTACTCATATTCTCATGAAAGCTTCTCCAAAATCTTGAGGTAAACTGTGAACCTCGATTAGACACGATCTTCTTTGGTACTCCATGTAAACACACAATCCGAGCCATATATAACTCTGCTAGCTGAAAACCTTTGTAAGTAGTCTTGACGGGAATAAAGTGAGCCACTTTAGTCAATCTATCCACAATCACCCATATAGCATCATATCCTTTCTGGGTGCGAGGCAATCCAGTGACGAAATCCATACCAATCTCTTCCCATTTCCACTCTGGTATCTTCAGTGGATGCAGTAGTCCAGCTGGCCTCTGGTGTTCAGCCTTAACTCTTTGACATACATCGCACATAGCCACATGTGCAGCCACATCTCTCTTCAATCCATACCACCAATACTTCCGCTTCAAATCCTGATACATCTTAGTACTACCAGGATGAATAGAATAATCTGAGTCATGGGCCTCTTTCAATATAGTCTCTCGAAGGCTTTCAATATCAGGAACACACATCCTGTTCTTGAACCATACAGTGCCTTGCTCATCTTCCGTAAATTTCAGAACTCGACCTTCAGTAATCAGATCATTAATCTCTTTTATTTTAGCATCACCAATTTGTCCTTTGCGGATCTCTTGCTCCAAAGTAGGTTCCAACTCAATGGTAACTCCTTCAGTATGAGTAACAATTCCCAAATTGAGTCTCTCAAAGTCTTTTGCTAATTCATCGGGCAGTTGGACGACAAAAGCGGAGTGAACATGCTCCTTCCGACTCAAGGCATCTGCAACCAAATTCGCCTTGCCCGGGTGATAGTGAATCTCCAAATCATAATCCTTAATAAGCTCCAACCAACGGCGTTGCCTAAGGTTGAGATCCTTCTGAGTGAATATATACTTCAGACTCTTATGATCCGTATATACTTGGCACTTGGTCCCCATGATATAATGTCTCCAAATCTTAAGCGCATGCACAACGGCTGCCAATTCCAAGTCATGAGTGGGGTAGTTCAATTCATGTTTCCGCAACTGACGAGAAGCATAGGCAATCACATGTCCTTCTTGCATGAGCACACATCCTAAGCCTTGGCCACATGCATCACAATAGATATCAAATCCTTTCTGCAGGTCTGGCATAACCAATACTGGTGGCGACATCAATCTTTTCTTCAATTGATCAAAGTTGTCTTGACACTTCTCGTCCCACTTAAATTCTTTTCCTTTCTCCAAAAGCGAAGTCATAGGTTTAGCAATCTTAGAAAATCCTTCAATAAATCTTCGATAATAGCCTGCTAATCCCAAGAAACTCTGAATATCAGTAACTGTAGTGGGTACTCTCCACTCCATTATCTCCTTAACTTTAGCAGGATCCACTGAAATTCCTCCATTAGAAATAATATGACCAAGAAATGGCACTTCGCCAATCCAAAACTCGCACTTGCTGAACTTGGCATATAGCTGGTTATCTCGTAGCTTCTGTAGCACCAATCTTAGATGTTCCTCATGATCGCTATCACTCTGAGAATAAATAAGAATATCGTCGATGAATACCACGACGAATCTGTCCAAATACTCCATAAACACCTTATTCATCAAGTTCATAAAATAAGCTGGTGCATTGGTTAATCCAAACGACATAACTGTGAACTCATATAATCCATATCGAGTCGAGAATGCCGTCTTGGGAATATCCGATGGTCTAATCCTCATCTGATGGTAACCGGATCGGAGATCAATCTTCGAGAATACTCTAACACCTCTCATCTGATCAAATAAATCCTCAATATGGGGTAACGGATACTTGTTCTTCACAGTAACATCGTTGAGAGATCTATAATCCACACACATTCTTTGTGATCCATCCTTCTTCTGTACAAACAGAACCGGTGCTCCCCAAGGTGAGGAACTCGGACGAATGTACCCAGCATCTTGTAACTCAGTTAACTGCTTCTTAAGTTCCTTCAACTCCTCTACGAACATCCTATATGGCCGTTTAGAAATAGGGGTGGTTCCAGGTAAGAGATCAATAACAAACTCAACTTCTCTATCAGGTGGCATCCCTGGTAACTCCTCTGGAAAGACATCTGGAAAATCTCTAACCACCCGGATGTTGTCACCAACAAACTCCTCCGGTATAAAGAACATTGCATGCATGGGTGAGGAGGTTACTGCAATATTAACTTGAAACCTTTCTCCTTTAGTGGTAGTGAGTTCTACGGTACCTCTTCCACATGCTATAACGGCCTTTGCCTTTCTTAGCCATGACATACCAAGGATCAGATCTATACTGCTTGACTCTAATATTATAGCAGTAGCTCCAAATTCTCTACCCATAATGGTCAATGTCAATCTACATGTCATTTGATTCGCCTCAACAGGCCCTTTAGGTGTAATTACTATCATTGGTTTTCTCATATTTAGTAGTGGTATTTCATTTGTGTTGGCATATCTAGCAGACATGAATGAATGTGTAGCACCAGAATCAAATAATATGGTTGCAGGAATTGCATTAACATAAAACATACCAAGTACGAGGTCCCCACCATCCGGAGTAGCATCAACGCTGACTTGATTAACCTTGGCAATAGAATATCCCTTGCCAGATCCTGGAGTTTGCTGCCTATTCTGAATTGGAGTAGTGGCAATCCTCTGTGGGTAGACATTTGCATAGTGACCAGTCTTCCCACACTTGAAACAAGTAGTGCCTGGACTCTGTCCTGAAAACTTCGTCGGGGTGCCAGTAGGGGTAGCCTGTCGAGGAGGTGGAGTCCTCAGTGGTGATTGCTGAACTGGGCGCTGGCCTCCGCCAGTGCGAACTGGTGTACCCTGAGGCGAACTGTAGCGAGGACGAACACTGCTGCTTCCTTGTCCTTGAGATATAGCCTTTCTCTTCAAATCTCCCAGCTGAACACGCTTGTGTTCAATAGCCAGGGCCTTATCAAGCAGCCTCTGAAATGATGGAAATGTGTGTGCCACTAGAGCATACTGCAGTGGTCCATTAAGTCCTTCAATAAA
The DNA here is from genome assembly GCA_029449295.1 of Zea luxurians. Lineage (NCBI taxonomy): Eukaryota > Viridiplantae > Streptophyta > Magnoliopsida > Poales > Poaceae > Zea > Zea luxurians. The sequence continues at coordinate 31,482,303 of JAOPSE010000014.1, forward strand.
ATGCTCCTGCTTCCTCTCATCTTCAGCAACTTCATCAGGGGCATATCTGGATAACTGGATGAACTTGTCGCGATACTCGCTGACTGACATACTTCCTTGCTTCAGCGACAGAAATTCCTTCTTCTTAATCTTCATTAATCCAGCTGGTATATGATAGTTCCTGAACTGTGTACTGAACTCCGCCCAAGTAATAGTATCAGCAGCATCGTGGGCAGCAGTATATGAATCCCACCAGTCAGCAGCAGGACCTGTCAGACGTCCAGAAGCATATAAAACCTTCTCCCGGTCAGTGCATTGTGCAATATTCAGCATCTTCTCAACGGACTTCAGCCAATCATCCGCGTCCAGTGGATCAGGTGAGCTAGCGAATGTAGGTGGCTTATGACTCATGAACTCCCTATGCTTATCTCGGGGTGGAACTGGTGGTGGTGGTGGAGGCAGTGGTACTTGTTGCTGTTGCTGCTGTTGCTGTTGTTGTTGCATTTGTTGTTGCAGCTGCTGTTGTTGCACCCTCCTTTCCTGGCGTATCTCCTCTCGTTCCTGGCGCAACTCCTGTCGTATCTCTTCTCTTTCTTGACGCATCTCCTGGCGTTCTTGCTGCATCTGTGCACGCATATCTGCCATGGTGTCCGCCATTTGCTGCATCATATTCATCTGAGCAGCAACCAGGGGGTCAACTCCGCCTGGTGGAGGATTCATCTCTACAGGTTGTGGCTGGGGTTGTCTATATATCCACCGAGTGTGTCGATTAGGAGGCAAATCAATTCCACCACCCCGCCTGGTATTGACCATCTGAGTTAGATACATGTGGTAAGAGAATAGCAGACAAGGCAGGTATTTACAAATCAGATTACTTTGGGGGATTTATTAGCTAAGCAGATTAATATTTCCTCTACTAAAGCTAATTCAATACCTTATGTTGGTACATGCTAAGATGTCCATCTATAATAATTCAATCAATCAAAGAAGCAAATCAGGCATTTAGCATCAGCACAATCAAACAACATTTTTTTTAAGAAAATAGTTTTAAATTTTGTCTTGGGTTTCCTATCTCTTAAAAAGATCATAGTGGTAGGATTCCAAGGTGTGAAATCCATCTTGTCTTAGAGTAGAAAAGATAAGATTAATCAGAGTAGAATAGCAAAAGGTGAGACAAGATCAAGATGAGATGAGTATAGAATGAATCAGAGTAAGGTAAGTAATGAAGGGTTTGTCTATTTCTATCTAGGTCTCGTCCTACAGTCAACATTTCCTTTGATACCACTTCTGTCACACTCGGCTTTAAGGAACAAAGCCAGGTGCATCTCATACATGCGCCAAGAAGACAACATATATAATAACAGAGTGTATAGAGATAAATGTCATAAAACATCAGAGTATTTATTACATAGCGGAAGACTTATTACAAAAAAAATAAGGATAAATATAAAACGAACTAAGGATCGTCGGCGCCAATGTCAACTGAGAAACGCCACCTAGATCAGATCATACTCCTCGCCTTGTGGCTCCTCCTGAACCACCTGTTCTTCTCCTGTGGGGGGTGTGAGACAGCAAGGGTGAGCTCACACATGATCATAGCTCAACAAGTTGTGGGGAACCAGTGGACATAAACTCACAAAGGTGTGAGTTCATGTGATGTGTAAGGCTAATCAATGATAGGGGTTAAAGCTGAGCATTGCTTTTAAGTAGTTGGTCAAACTTTTATTAGCAGTTACTAAGTGTAAGTAAATACCAAACCATAAGTAAAGTAATAGAACAAAATTAATAACAAACCCATGCATATGCGAATGACAAATTGAATTTAAGTTCCATAATTTAAACATCAGAGAGTCCTGAGCTGCTCATGACCGTGAGCTCGGCTAGTATACCAGTTTTACACTCTGCAGAGGTTGTACCCTTTACCCACAAGTCATGTTACCCATCTGCCAAGGGATCGCGACTTCCCATACACCTCTACCGAGGAGGCGAGGCAGGGTAACACTACGAGGCCTTTACAAAGTTCCACTAGCTTCAGAAAACCCGCTACAGTTTATAGGAAGTTCCAATGCATGGTTCTTGACTGACCGCCATCGCAGCAAAATCAACCAAGGACCTCCCTACACTGACCACTCCCCTACTGCCCTTGCTCCTTTCGGGTAAGGTAGACCTCCACTAGCTTTCCTAGTTAATCAGCCAAGGGCGTCCCATTAAACCCTTGTGGTGGCACGTGTTACTCAAGTTAAGCTCTATGTTCCAATTAACATTAATGATCTCAACATGAACATAAATAGAATAACAAAAAGAATTGGAACATAGAGGTAATAAATGATTATCCCAAAACCATATAAAGCAATAGCAAACTACCCAAGTGATTCAGGGGTAAACAAGATAATGAGATAAACAATCTAGGGTGACCTATTGGGTCCCATCAAAATTAACCTATGCATGGATAAGTGACATTAAAGAACATTATTAGGTAAAAAGTGGTCAAGGGCACAACTTGCCTTCAATGAGCTCCTGCTCAGCTACTTCAACATGCTGCTCACCAGGATCCTCGGTCACGGGCTCTTCTACTCGCCACAATACAAACAAGCACAGTGCATATAGAGAAATTAACATTACACCAAACATATAAACAAAATACACAGTAATAATCTACATGTTAAAATAAAATCCTAGGAACAGGAATCATAATTTTTGGAGTTATAAATTTTAAGTTATGAATTTTCAAAGGTCTCATGTGTTTAAAATAGGATTAAGTGAGAATTAAATTTTCTTACTGTTTTTATGTCAAAACAGATACTCTAAGTGAAAGAGAATAATATTACCAAATTTTTGCAACTGGAATGGGGTGATTTGGAGTTCATATGCATTTTCTATGAATTATTGAAGTTCTAGCCATTATTTCCTATTAAAAATCCATTTATAAATTATTTCCTCTGGTTTTATAATGTTCTGGACTAGGCCTCAAATCCAGATAAACTCAGGGGGCTCGGGGTAAGAATCCAGAGACACAGAGCACAGCGCCAAAGGATGGCGGGTTGATTCTCTAATTACCAGGGGGTTCTTTAACAAAAGTGCCCGCGAAGGGGTATGGTTGGATGCGAGCCGCCCGATTAGAATTCGACCGCCAGGATTTTACCCACGCTTTATACGCAACGGCAAACAATCCCGATCGGGGGATCGGGATCCAACGGCTCAGATTTTAAATACCCGAGATCTACTCCTATCCGTACATCGTCCGATCTACGGTCCGGATTCGTTTTCGACCAAACGTTATTCTAGTTCTAATCCATGTCGTTCAATCCAGGATGGACGGCAGAGAGATTCTCATCCCCTTCCCCTTTCTCCTACCGGCGTCACACGACGGCGCCTGCCTGAGGCACGGCGGCGCCATTACCCCGGACCCGAATCCCATCACCCTGTGCCCGAAGCTCAAATCTACTAGGTGCAACACCATCAAAGGGCCGAAGCGAATATAGAGCGGGGCGTACTCACCGGTCACGAGGGCGAAGAGGACTGCGCCCACGGTGCCGCGCAATCCACACACGCCGATGACGAATTGTTGCCGCCCTGCTCGCCGACTCGGTCCGCAAATGGGCTGGTCTCCTTCGTGGCAACCTGGCGAAGGTCTTCAAGTCGATTCTCGGCACTGGACAGCGACGGGGAACGCAATCGCGATGGCGGCGGTGGGTTCGTTTCTCTCGACGAGCACACGACGAGTTGGCGGCTGAAGCTAAACGGCGAAAAGGAGGGGGAAGAAGAAGACTCGGTCCCATCCTTTATAAGCGCGCGGGCGACGGACTTGGGCACAACGTCCACGGCCGCGAAAATCGCGATGGCGCCCGCGGAGCTCGGTCTGGTTGTTGGGGACGATGACCTGACCGACGCGGCCCACACGTCACTGGAGCCAGGCACCGCGCTGTGAAACACTCGGATCACTGGAGTTCTGGGCCGGCGCGTCAGCGCAAGCGCCTTCAGCACCAGCGAGCGTGGAGAGTGGGAGAAGTGGGCCACACGGGTGCAATGGCTAAATGGGCCGAATAGGTGGTAGCCGGCCCGTTTCGAAATAGTTCTGTTTCTTTTCTTTCATTTCTCATTCAAGTTAGCTCCAAATTCAAATTCAATTGTTTTGTGGCAAATTTTATCCATAGATTATATTATGTCATGACAAGCTCTAGCTTGGGCATATATATTTATACATATTATTTATATTTTTATTTCACATGATATTTGTTTGTTTCTCTTTCCTAAATTTTAGATTCTCTTCTAGTTTTAAATTCCACTTTGGACTTTATCATATTTCTTTTCATGTTATCTTATGTTGTCACAGAATGCACACCACAAAAATTAATATCCAGCATGATGCATAATTTTAATGGCATATATTCTTTTATTAACTATCTGCTTTTGCATATGGTGTTCACATGGAATAATGAATAGAGATAACACAATGTCTATAGAGTAACATGATTTCTCTTTCTAGATTTTTTTTTCTACAAAGTGGGCGTTACACAATCCAAGCGCAAGAGCTCAAAAGAACACGGCAAATCTCTCTCGCTAATCACTAAAGCCTTGTGTAGAATTGGAGAGGATTTGATCACTTGAGTGTGTCTAGAATTGAATGCCTAGCTCTTGTAAGTGGTTGAGAGGTGGAAAACTTGGATGACTTGAATGTGGGGTGGTTGGGGGTATTTATAGCCCCAACCACCAAACTAGTCGTTTGGGTGGGGGCTGTCTGTCGAATGGTGCACCGGACAGTCCGGTGCACACCAGACATGTCCGGTGCGACATCCACGTCACCCGGCCGTTAGGGTTCCGACCGTTGGAGCTCTGACTCTGGGCCTGTCTTGATGTCAGGTGGCACACCGGACATGAACTGTAGAGTGTCCGGTGCGCCAGCATGGGCGTGCCTGACCTCTGCGCGCGCTAGCGCGCATTTAATGCGCTGCAGGTAGCCGTTGGCGCCTGAAGTAGTCGTTGCTTCGCAGTTACACCGGACAGTCCGGTGTACACCGGACATGTCCGGTGAATTATAGCGGAGCAGCCGTTGCGAATTCCCGAGGCTGGCGAGTTCGGAGCCGCGCCTCCTTGGAGCACCGGACACTGTCCGGTGTACACCGGACAGTCCGGTGAATTATAGCGCGCCGGCCCTGAGAATTCCCGAAGGTGAAGAGTTTGAAGTCGATCTCCCCTGGTGCACCAGACACTGTCCGGTGGTGCACCGGACAGTCCGGTGCGCCAGACCAGGGTGCCTTCGGTTGTCCCTTTGCTCCTTTGTTTGGACCCTTTTTCTTGATCTTTTTATTGGCTTATGGTGAACCTTTGGTACCTGTAGTACTTATAAACTTGGGCAAACTGGTTAGTCCAATTATTTGTGTTGTGCAATTCAACCACCAAAATTAGTTTAGGAAATAGGTGTAAGCCTAATTCCCTTTCAATCTCCCCCTTTTTGGTGATTGATGCCAACACAAACCAAAGCAAGTATAGAAGTGTAAAATTGAACTAGTTTGCAAAGTGTAAGTGCAAAGGTTACTTAGAATTGAGCCAATAAATATTACTTACTAGATATGCATGGATTGTTTCTTTATTTTTAACATTTTGGACCACGCTTGCACCACAAGTTTTGTTTTTGCAAATTCTTTTGTAAATTCTTTTCAAAGTCCTTTTGCAAATAGTCAAAGGTAAATGAATAAGATTTTGCGAAGCATTTTCAAGTTTGAAATTTTCTCCCCTTGTTTCAAATGCTTTTCCTTTGACTAAACAAAACTCCCCCTCAAATAAATTCTCCTCTTAGTGTTTAAGAGGGTTTTAAGATATCAATTTTGAAAATACTAATTTCTCCCCCTTTAGAACACAAAGAGATACCAATTTGAAATTTACCAATTGAAAATCATTAATTTTAAAATTAGGGTGGTGGTGCGGTCCTTTTGCTTTGGGCTCATACTTTCTCTCCCTTTGGCATGAATCGCCAAAAACGGATACTTTGAGTGAGATATAAGCCCTTCCCTAACTATTTTCTCCCCTTTGGCAAATAAAACATATGAGTGAAGATTATACCAAAGACGAAGAGATGCTTGGAGCGTCGGCGAAGGATGAGTGATAGAGTGGAGTGGAAGCCTTTGTCTTTGCCGAAGACTCCAAGTCCCTTTCAATATACCTATGACTTGGTTTGAAATACACTTGAAAACACATTAGTCATAGCATATATAAAAGAGATATGATCAAAGGTATACTTATGAGCTATGTGTGCAAGTTTAGCAAAAGAAATTCCTAGAATCAAGAATATTGAGCTCATGCCTAAGTTTGGTAAAAGTTTGTTCATCTAGTGGCTTGGTAAAGATATCGGCTAATTGATCTTTAGTATTAATGTAAGCAATCTCGATATCCCCCTTTTGTTGGTGATCCCTAAGAAAATGATACCGAATGGCTATGTGTTTAGTGCGGCTATGCTCAACGGGATTATCCGCCATGCGGATTGCACTCTCATTATCACATAGAAGAGGAACTTTGGTTAATTTGTAACCATAGTCCCGCAGGGTTTGCCTCATCCAAAGCAATTGCGCGCAACAATGGCCTGCGGCAATATACTCGGCTTCGGCGGTAGAAAGAGCGACCGAATTTTGCTTCTTTGAAGCCCAAGACACCAAGGATCTTCCCAAAAACTGGCAAGTCCCCGATGTGCTCTTTCTATTAATCTTACACCCTGCCCAATCGGCATCCGAATAACCAATCAAATCAAATGTGGATCCCCGAGGGTACCAAAGCCCAAACTTAGGAGTATAAGCCAAATATCTCAAGATTCGTTTTACGGCCGTAAGGTGTGATTCCTTAGGGTCGGCTTGGAATCTTGCACACATGCATACGGAAAGCATAATGTCCGGTCGAGATGCACATAAATAGAGTAATGAACCAATCATCGACCGGTATACCTTTTGATCCACGGACTTACCTCCCGTGTCGAGGTCGTGATGCCCATTGGTTCCCATGGGAGTCTTGATGGGCTTGGCATCCTTCATTCCAAACTTGGTTAGAATGTCTTGAGTATACTTCGTTTGGCTAATGAAGGTGCCCTCTTGGAGTTGCTTGACTTGGAATCCTAGAAAATACTTTAACTCTCCCATCATAGACATCTCGAATTTTTGTGTCATGATCCTACTAAATTCTTCACATGTAGATTCGTTAGTAGACCCAAATATAATATCATCAACATAAATTTGGCATACAAACAAATCATTGTCAAGAGTTTTAGTGAATAAAGTAGGATCGGCCTTGCCGACTTTGAAGCCATTAGCTATAAGGAAATCTCTTAGGCATTCATACCATGCTCTTGGGGCTTGCTTGAGCCCATAAAGCGCCTTAGAGAGCCTATAGACATGGTTAGGGTACTCACTGTCTTCAAAGCCGGGAGGTTGCTCAACATAGACCTCTTCCTTGATTGGTCCGTTGAGGAAGGCACTCTTCACGTCCATTTGATAAAGCTTGAAGCCATGGTAAGTAGCATAGGCTAATAATATGCGAATTGACTCAAGCCTAGCTACGGGTGCATAGGTTTCACCAAAATCCAAATCTTTGACTTGGGAGTATCCCTTGGCCACAAGTCGGGCTTTGTTCCTTGTCACCACACCATGCTCATCTTGCTTGTTGCGGAAGACCCATTTGGTTCCTACAACATTTTGGTTAGGGCGTGGAACTAAATGCCATACCTCATTCCTAGTGAAGTTGTTGAGCTCCTCTTGCATCGCCATCACCCAATCCGAATCTTGAAGTGCTTCCTCTACCCTGTGTGGCTCAATAGAGGAAACAAAAGAGTAATGCTCACAAAAATGCGCAACCCGAGATCGAGTGGTTACCCCCTTATGAATGTCGCCGAGGATGGTGTCGACGGGGTGATCTCGTTGGATTGCTTGGTGGACTCTTGGGTGTGGCGGCCTTGGTTCTTCATCCTCCTTGTCTTGATCATTTGTATCTCCCCCTTGATCATTGCCGTCATCTTGAGGTGGCTCATCTCTTTGATCTTCTTCTTCATCAACTTGAGCCTCGTCCTCATTTTGAGTTGGTGGAGATGCTTGCGTGGAGGAGGATGGTAGATCTTGTGCATGTGGAGGCTCTTCGGATTCCTTAGGACACACATCCCCAATGGACATGTTCCTTAGCGCGATGCACAGAGCCTGTTCTTCACCTATCTCATCAAGATCAACTTGCTCTACTTGAGAGCCGTTAGTCTCATCAAACACAACGTCACAAGAAACTTCAACTAGTCCTGAGGATATCCTAGTAAAAAGCCTTCTACAGTTTTAGGAGCAAATTTAGATTTTCTACCTCTCTTAACAAGAATAAAGCATTTGCTACCAAAAACTCTAAAATATGAAATATTGGGCTTTTTACCGGTTAGGAGTTCATAGGATGTCTTCTTGAGGATTCAGTGTAGATATAACCGGTTGATGGCGGAGCAGGCGGTGTTGACCGCCTCGGCCCAAAACCGATCCGGCGTCTTGTACTCATCAAGCATGGTTCTTGCCATGTCCAATAGAGTTCGATTCTTCCTCTCCACTACACCATTTTGTTGTGGGGTGTAGGGAGAAGAGAACTCATGCTTGATGCCCTCCTCCTTAAGGAAGCCTTCAATTTGAGAGTTCTTGAACTCCGTCCCGTTGTCGCTTCTAATTTTCTTGATCCTTAAGCCGAACTCATTTTGAGCCCGTCTCAAGAATCCCTTTAGGGTCTCTTGGGTTTGTGATTTTTCCTGCAAAAAGAATACCCAAGTGAAGCGAGAATAATCATCCACAATAACTAGACAGTACTTACTCCCGCCGATGCTTATGTAAGCGATCGGGCCGAATAAATCCATGTGAAGGAGCTCCAGTGGCCTGTCACTTGTCATGATGTTCTTGTGTGGATGATGAGTGCCAACTTGCTTCCCGTCTTGGCATGCGCTACAAATCCTGTCTTTCTCAAAATGAACATTTGTTAATCCTAAAATGTGTTCTCCCTTTAGAAGCTTATGAAGATTCTTCATTCCAACATGAGCTAGTCGGCGGTGCCAGAGCCAACCCATGTTAGTCTTAGCAATTAAGCAAGTGTCGAGTTCAGCTCTATCAAAATCTACCAAGTATAGCTGACCCTCTAACACTCCCTTAAATGCTATTGAATCATCACTTCTTCTAAAGACAGTGACACCTACATCAGTAAATAGACAGTTGTAGCCCATTTGACATAATTGAGATACGGAAAGCAAATTGTAATCTAAAGAATCTACAAGAAAAACATTGGAAATGGAATGGTCATGAGATATAGCTATTTTACCCAAACCTTTGACCAAACCTTGGTTTCCATCCCCGAATGTGATAGCTCGTTGGGGATCTTGGTTTTTCTCGTAGGAGGAGAACATCTTCTTCTCCCCTGTCATGTGGTTTGTGCACCTGCTATCGATGATCCAACTTGTGCCCCCGGATGCATAAACCTACAAAACAAGTTTAGTTCTTGACTTTAGGTACCCAAACGGTTTTGGGTCCTTTGGCATTAGAAATAAGAACTTTGGGTACCCAAACACAAGTCTTAGAACCCTTGTGTTTGCCCCCAACAAACTTGGCAACTACCTTGCCGGATTTGTTAGTCAAAACATAAGATGCATCAAAAGTTTTAAATGAAATGCCATGATCATTTGATGCACTAGGAGTTTTCTTTCTAGGCAACTTGGCACGGGTTGGTTGCCTAGAGCTAGATGTCTCACCCTTATACATAAAAGCATGGTTAGGGCCAGAGTGAGACTTCCTAGAGTGAATTCTCCTAATCTTGCTCTCGGGATAATCGGCAGGGTACAAAATGTAACCCTCGTTATCCTGAGGCATGGGAGCCTTGCCCTTAACAAAGTTAGACAAATTTTTAGGAGGGGCACTAAGTTTGACATTGTCTTCCCTTTGAAAGCCAATGCCATCCTTGATGCTAGGGCGTCTCCCATTATAGAGCATACTTCTAGCAAATTTAAATTTTTCATTCTCTAGGTTATGCTCGGCAATTTTAGCATCTAATTTTGCTATATGATCATTTTGTTGTTTAATTAAGACCATGTGATCATGAATAGCATTGATATCAACATCTCTACATCTATCACAAATAGACACATGCTCAATTGTAGATGTAGAGGGTTTGCAAGAATTAAGTTCAACAATCTTAGCACGTAATATATCATTTTTATCTCTAAGATCGGAAATTGTAACATTGCAAACATCAAAATCTTTAGCCTTAGCAATCAATTTCTTATTCTCATTTCTAAGGCTAGCAAGAGAAATATTCAACTCATCAATCCTAGCAAGTAAATCAACATTATCATCTCTAGGATTGGAAATTGAAACATTACAAACATGTGAATCAACCTTAGCCAACAAATTAGCATTCTCATTTCTAAGGTTGTCAATGGTGTCATGGCATGTGCTTAGCTCACTAGATAATTTCTCACATTTTTCTACCTCTAGAGCATAAGCATTTTTAACCTTAACATGCTTTTTGTTCTCCTTAATAAGGAAGTCCTCTTGAGAGTCCAAGAGATCATCCTTCTCATGAATAGCACTAATCAATTCATTTAATTTTTCCTTTTGTTGCATGTTTAGGTCGGCAAAA